>CM039432.1:6238324-8638324 GCA_022379115.2 Bauhinia variegata
CTCACCTATATCATGTGTGTGGCATCTCCTTCAATTTTTCTATTGCTTTGTAATATTGGTTCCAAATACTTAGACACTTGAGGTATGACATGATCTAAAATTTTTACCAACAAATCATTTCTATCTTAGATACTATATCTTGTTCCTACTCAAGCAAATTAACCCTTTTGATTCTAATGCTTGTCTTTGAAGCTCGCGTTTAAAATTAACCTCTTCCCTTGTTTTCTAAATCATAACTATATCATTCACAAATAACTTGCATTTAAGAATTCTTTCTTGTATGTACTTGGTAAAAAAATGATAAATCCAAGATTAGATTAAACAAACAAGGAATCGAGGCTTAACGTCGTAGAAAAGTCAAGTCCAATTGAGAAGATATTTCCTGCACAGAAAGTAATGATCTGTAAGTGCAACATGGAAGAAAAACCAGCTGTAACTGTTACTTAGATGTTGGAGTCATTGATATCAAATTTCCTCGGCCAGCAAGAGCTGAAACTACTGAGGTTGCCAATGCAGTTCTTGTTGGTACACTCTGATGTTGAGCGGTGAAACAGCTGCCGGAGCATATCCAGAACTTGCTGTCCGAACAATGGCCATAATGTGTCAAAAGAGAAAGCACCCTTGATTATGGAGACAGATATAGTTGTGGGGTCAATCTAGATTATAATTGTTCTCTATGCGTCTTCATGTTTTAGAAACAATGAATAGTGTTCTCGTTTTTAATACTACAAAAAAATTTCTATGTTTAACTGACCAAAAAATTGTTCAACCATTAATCTCTCGTATGATTTCACATTCAATTCTTGATAATGGTCATAGTGGAAAAAATTCTTTCAGCTATTGCAATATTTACTAGTAATATCACAGACTGTGGATGATGAATTGCACCAGAAAATATAAGTTTTCTTTGTCCATTGATGATGAAGACATGTGCGTCATATTGGGGTTTCTATAAGGTAATTAATTAAAGATTTTCTAATAATTGAATGGTAAAATATAGTCTTATTATTACATTTACAGCCTATTTTTATTTCTTGACTTCACATTTTGCTGGGCTGTGTAAAGTCATGATGTCAGCTAGAGATTTTGGATAACATTTTTTGTTGATAAATTGGTAAGTCTCCAACATTGGAGGTTCTATGGCCTTATAGATTTTCTAATAATAAACTAGTTATGATAAATCATCAGTTTAGAAGAAATCATAAATGCAAACAAGAGAATTTCAAATGAATCGCAGAAACAATCTCACAAAGGGAAGCTTTGTTAAATAATAAAACCATTAAATATTATTGAATGTGGTAGGTAGGGGCAAGTTCCCCTACAACCTCGTACATAGATCCCTCATGGCGCCATGAGCCCATTAGAGAGTCTAGCATCTTCTGCTGCTAGAAAGTATATGAGGATATGGTTGACTCGGTCATTATTGTATAAGTCCTCTATATTGATAAAATGAACGTTTGCATCTCATATTTTTAAACCGAACTTGTTGGAGGACCGAGGAATGGTTCTTACTCAAATTTTGTATCTCAATATCTAATGCATTCATTTTCATTCAACTCATTAATTTACAAATGTTTTCTAAACAAGACAAAGAGGGTTAGGAGGAGGCATGGCTCTTGGCCCCCTCCTTAATTTATTTATTTTTAATTTGTTATATATAAGATTGTGACAAGAATTTGGTAATGCTTCCCCCAACTCAAATTTCTTTTTTCCAAAGTGAGATTTATTTCTTTTTCAACTCAAATTTGTGTATCTAACAATTAAGATATCAAAATGTTAATTTTACTAAAAGAGGATTCAAAAGTGCATTTTTAAGCATAATTTGTGCATTTCTTTTTTCTGCCTTCGTGTACTAAGACGGACCCAGAAATCAATTGGGTGCCAAAAGCACGAAGACTTTTCTTCGCTCTACCTATTACTCAAGACATTTAGCTTAGAGTACTTTGGGTCTAGGCTTGCAACTATTGAGCGAAAACCTTGTTGGTAAGTTTGGCTACCTTAGAGAACTTAGTCATGAGTTTTTTTAATAACTTAAACTTTTAAATTGAATTGGTTGTTAACATGGCATCAGAGACACAAATGAAGATTCAAGAACCACAAGGGATGAGTCACCCTCGTAGCAACTTATTTAGGTTTTTGATGGTTAACGAGAAATGTTTATTACTTAAAATCATTTGAAATTTATAGATTTATAAAGCTATTTAGTAAATTAATATTGCATTCACAACCTCATTCTTAATTTCCTTGACGAGTCTGCAAATATGTTAATGTTATAAATAACTGATGCTGCATACAATAAAAAATATTTTTCTTCACTTTATTTCAAACTATATTATTTTAAGTAAAACTATAAATAAATTTTTTAAAGTATTAACTTAGAGTGGAGTTTATGTTTGTAATTTTAATTTGTCTTAAAAATATATAAGTTCATTATTTTTTTCTGCGCAAATGTTGAAATTAAAAGAATGGTCAGTATATACCATCATGTTTTGTACTTGAATTTCATAAATCTATCAAGTCCCTTTTTAACACATATACAGTATCAGATACAGCATAATATTAAGCTGCTAAGAAGGCCAAGAGAAATCACCGATTGATTTTTTATTTCAACTACAAGTCAACTATATATATCAAAAGAATGCCACATGCAATGTTTCTACTTTTATGGTGGAAGACATATTCCAACGTTACTGGGACCAGTAACCTTGGAATATTATCAATATTCATGCCTAACTTCTTGTCCTATTTGATCAATTTCCTTTCCCTTTCTTTTTCTGCTTTAAATGTTCCTACAATGATGCACCCGCACTACTATGTTATGATTAATTTAGTCCTCTACTTTGGTTGAAATGGAACATGTTAGCATGCATGAGGAATACTTTTTCACTTCTATTTTTTTTTTTGTAGGCACAAATTTATTATCAAATATATCTTAACTCATAACTAATTAAGCTCGAGCTAATTAAAAAATCCAAAAAGGATAGAGTTCTCTAATGTCTCCATACATATAAATTTAAATCTAAATTAACATACTTAAACATAAGTATTTCCATCCCACTAGATTTTATTAATATCCATTAAGCGTACATTGACTTGAACAATCTTCCATGCTTTAAATCCAAAAACAAGCAAGTTATGAAGCTTGCTTTTGGTTCCGAACATGTCAGAACTGCAAACATTGTTTAGATGAGAGATTGGGTCTTCTGTATTTGTTTTGATTTGCTTTCTTTAAAATGTATTGGCTCTATAGTATATTATTGGGACATTTCTTTTCCACACCTTTCAAATTTGTTTTCTCACCTACCTAACATTGTCTTATATGCTATTAAAGGAGAGGGGTCTAAAAAGTGGGGAAAATGTTAAGAGTGGGGGTAGGCACGGGACAGGACTGACCCTAAAGATTTGGGACGGGATATTTCGGGATTTAGAACGGGACCGGGATATAATTGTGTCTTAGTCCCATCCCGAATTTATATAAGTATGTCCCGTCCCGAAATTGTCCAGATTATTATTTTTTACACCCTCTTTTTTGCTGTTTACACACAATCTTTCTTCATTTTATGCATGCTTTTAACACCCCTCTTATTACTTTATACACCCACTCCCAAATTTATATTTTTTTTCCAATTTTAACCAGTATAGGATGGAACAAATAGATCGGGACGGGATAGGACAAAAAAAAATTCGGGAGGGGATGGGACAAGACTTTTATCTTAAATATTTTTTTCGGGACGAGACCAGGACGGCCAAAATTCCGGCTCGTCTTAACTCATGCCCACCCCTAGTTAAGAGAGATTTGGAGAGTTGGCTGAAGAATGAGAAAAGCTACAGGGACACTTGAGTGTACAGCTCTCCCACTTTAGTTATGCTATAGGAATAAAATGATAAATAGAACGGTAAGAGAGATATTAAGAAAATAATAAAAATAATGATAAATAGAACAGTACGAGAGATATTAAAAATAAAATAAAAAAATGGGTGTAAAAAAATAGGTATACACATACCATTGAGAATAGAGTGGGAAAAAAATCTAATCACCAACTTAGAGATAGGGACATCACATGAAAAATATGATATTTTTAAGAGTTAAGTCTAAGAGAATCTAAAAATTCTAGAGGACTGAAAGAAACTATCTTGAAGTTTTAATTTGAGGGATTATATTTTTTGTCTCACTGACACAGTTTATTATGTGTTTTATTATACTAATTAATCAATATCTATTAATAAATTGGTTAAAAACTAATTTAATTATAAATAAATTTTAATTAATTACAGACTTATGAAACAAATTTTAGAACAAAAGATTTTATCCCTGCCCAGCGGTACTTTTCAACTTGAAGGCTTAAGCTAATAGATTATTGGAGAAATAAACACTCTTGATACCATTTTGTTAGAGAAAAAGTAATGTATTTTACTCAAATCAATATTTCAATATCCAATGGGAAGACATTCATCTACATTCAATTGGTACATTTACATCAATACATAGAGACTTCTAGATTTACTAATTTATTACATGATTCTATAACTTATTACTAATTATTTGAAGGGATACAAAGTCTAAAATCCCCTACTAAATGTTGTAATTCCTCTTAGGTGGACATGACTCCTTATTAGGTATCCTAAACCATGATACAAGTTATGCAAGTTGCAAAGATGCGAAAAAAAGAAAAACTACAACTACTAAAGGAAGTCAAAAAATTATTTTAAATTACTTTTATTTCACTCTTAACTTTAAAAATTATTTCTGAAATTGACTGTCCTTCTATTCATCATCTTTCGCTCAAAATCTTTTTATCTTCTCCTAATAAAACTCTTCTAGCACTTCTTGACGATCACCTTATATACTCAAGTAGCTAATTGCTTTGTGGAAGTCACTCTTCCATCCAAATACTCGAACATCAGTTTTCTTCTCTCTCATGAAGATATCTTGGCATCGGTCTTCTTCCAAGAACATGTATCCACCATTGGATGAAGATGATCTGATAGTGACACCGATATGTTTGAGAAACTATTAGCTCTAATACCACTTTATTAGAGGATTAAGAATGTATTTCACTCAAATCAAGTATTTCAATATCCGAAGGCACTCATCATATTCAACTTTCGTATCATACTTCTAGACTTAGAAACATATTACATGTCTCTATAATTTCCCATTAACTATTTCAAACTGTACAAATCCTAAAACTTTCATTGTATGTAGTTGAATTTTGTACTCTACTAATGTGGGGTTTCAACTCATACTTCTGCTTCTTATGCTTCCCAACAGTTCAGAGGTACTAGCAAAACGTTTTTTACATCCCAAATGTGAAATATTCAAAAGCTCGGTTGAGAACTATTGCATTCTTACCCTTGCCTTCATCCATGACTCCAGTCTAAGCTTAATTGAGGCTTGAGCTAACTGAAACTTCACTCTAACTACAATTGCAATTGCAACATTACCAAAAGATACGCACAACAAACTTGCTTTTTCTTTCTTTTTCCACATATAACAAATTATTTTGAACATTCTAGCAAAAGGCCAGTGAAAGAACAAGACTTCTCATAAATTAATTTCACATATTTTTATCCTCCTTGAAAATTTGAAAGACAAATGTCTAAACGAACACCTAGAGATTGTGAAATGTTGTTTTATATTCAGCAGTATCAAGAACACAATTTTTATTTTATTCATTTGATCCTTTTACAGCCCTTAGAGAAACAGATCTTCCATGCAATGAGAAATGCATATAATCTAGCTAGCTTCCGCAGATGTATGTCTATCCTAGTCCCTATGTCTTTTCACACTTCCAAATCCCAAGATTGTCTCCTAACAAAAGCTGTAGCAATATGACTGAACTAATATATCCTCAACTTAATACATGCAGGCACATACTGTAACTGACTAATTTCCAGAAGAATAAAGATTGTATAAAGCCGCTGGGCAGGTTATAAGTGCAGGGGTACTTATTGTTTGAGTTCCGAGAGCGAAAGATCAATAGGCAAGGTGCTGGGCGCACTGTTAATTTTAATTATTATCCATATTTTACTCCAATTTAATGATATCTGAGTTTTGATTTGATAAATCTAACCCTCATTTGGTGTAATTTGGCTTTTTTCAAGGCAATGTGAGTGATGGTGACGGAAATCCTATGCAAAAGGAGCAATTTGAAAGATTTGAGGCTTAAATACAATTTGAGGAAGTTTGGAGGATTGTTCTAGCATTTGGAACGAATAAAATTAGAATTTGAAGACATTGAGTTGTGTTGAGGCATAGAAAATGTTGAGCCATGACATATTGGAAAAAATAAAGGAAAGGAAATGGGTTTGTATTATTGAAAGATGTGAAGAGTAATTACAAAAAAAAAAAAAACTTATATAGGTAGAGGAGGGTACAGGAAGGTTTCATACTCTCCATTACATAATAACATAGCACTCAACACTTGCACAACTACTTGAATTTAACTATTAACATGTCCACATATACTACATACTCCTAATACGGTATATTTTAATACCCGCCCCTCTAATTTTCCAAGTATATATGAATTTCTTGTCATTGTAAATTTTGGTATTTTATTGCATTCAATGTGATATTTTGATTGTAATATGTTATATTAGATCTTAGTTTAGTTTCTGTTATAGTGAATTTTTATATTTAATGATACATTGTTTGTTAGTGAATAGGAAAACTCAATAGGGCATGATGATATTTTTTGGAAATGCATGATGGATAATGATTGTGTGTTGAAAAATTAGTTAGAAAGTGTGGATATATTATTTTAGGAATCATGTTTTTATGGTTAATTGCATTTCTATTTGTTAGTGGAGAGCAAAGCTCAATAAGGATGTTTGGATAATTTTCTGGGAATTCTGTTGTATATATTATGTTATTTTCATCAATTAATATTTGGGAAATATCCATGATATAGAGATTATGTTGCCGATTTTTTTTTTAAGTATGTGTAGTACTCACAACATCTAATATATCTAAATGTCTGAAATATAGCAAAATGGATCGTAGTAGTTGGATGTATGACATGCTTTATATTGATAGGAGAAGCTTGAAACATGAGTTTATTAGTGGGGTGAATGAATTTGTTAAGAAAACTATGAAATAACCTTCTTTTTTCGGATGGGGTATTAGATGTCTTTGTATGAATTGTACGTGTAAGATTATTGTCTTCTAGTGAGGTGAAGCTGCACTGTATTGAATTTGGACTAAACATGGCGAAGTGGAGCCACATGGTGAGTTAGGAAGTCATTCAAATAGTAGTGTGAGTTTAAATAATAAAGATTAGTTTGTGTCAATACATCAGATGGTTCAGATGCATTATGCTTGCTATTAATATACCACATGACACTGATTTTGTGGGAATGAGATATTACATGAGGAAGAGCCTATTGACAAGGAACCTCAAAGGTTTTATGATATGTTAAACTTTGCAAACCAACCCATTTATCAATGGGCTACTGAATTTACGTTATCAATATCTGTGAAGTTGTTGGCAGCTAGATCTAATTGTCACATTCCTCAAAAGTGTATAGATTATTATATACAAATGCTTGTTGATGTAGCGCCAATAAATCAAAGCTTACCTAGAAATTATTATGAAGCAACAAAGTTGGTGTCTAAGTTAGGATTGAAGGTTGTGATGATTTATTGTTGTGAAAATGGTTGCATGTTAATTACAAAGAGAATAGCAACTTAACTGAGTGCAGCTTTTATGGTGAACCAAGGTTTCTTCCTTGTAAGACTGGGATGGGCAAATACAAAGATATTTTGATAAGAAGAATGTTTTATTTTCCAATCATTCCCATGTTACAAAGTTTATATGTATCGACAGAATCTGCAGCTCAAATGAGATGGCGTTATGAGAACATAAGGGTTGATGGTGTTTTTCGTCATTCATTTAATGGAGAAGCGTGGAAGCACTTTAATTAATGTTATCTAAATTTTACCAATGAGCTAAGAAAAGTGAGATTTAGTCTTAATGTTGATGGGTTTACATTGTACCTTACAATCTTCTCCTTAAATGTGCATGATCAAACCACCGTACATCTTTTTGACATGTCTTATACTTAGACCACATAATCTTAATGTAAAAATATATGTCTATCTATAGCTTTTAATTGATTATCTTCAATAGTTATGGAGTCATGGTGTGTTAACATACGATATATCCACCAAACAAAAAAAGTGATGAGAGTGATAATTGTATTTTATATATATAATTTAGCATCAATTCCCTTCTATTTCAAGTCCCAATTAAGGTAAAAGCACTTTGCTTTTGATTAGATTTCATTGTTTTGCAGGTACATAGGTCAAGAGAAGCAAAATGGAAGAAAATCCCATTCTGCCAATGGGCACCATGGCCCCATATACCAGAGAGCGAAGTGTGCATTCTGCCAAGAGGCACCGTGGTGCTGGGACTTTGCGTTGTGGCGTTGTGGAGCTATTTCAGGGTAGTTTTGAGGACTTCCAAGCCAAGTGGACTTCCAAGAAGTTGTGTCAAGCAAGGATTAGGAGTCCACAACCTAGAAGACTCTTCGGAATAGAGTTTTAAGCAAGATTAAAGTCTTGAAGTGTGAAGCCCAATTAAAGCCTTAGTTAAAGTAGGATTAGGATTGATTTGTACTTAGAATTTTAATATAATTTAGAGTCCTACTTTGAGTCTAATAGGGATTAGAAGCCATATAAATATATGAAGAGGGCTGAACACAAAGAGAGACAACAGCAGCAACCCATCAAGCTTCTGGGGGTTATATGAATGGATATATATATATATATATATATATATATATATATATATATGGAACAATATGTTATGTGTTGGAACACAATGCAAGTATACACTATCAGTGTAGTGAGCAAGTATTCCAGGGGTTGTCGTGCCCAAGGGATTGTTATTGATTACCAGAGTAATATAACTCCAGTATTGTTCAAGCGATCGAATTGTGATGAGATACGCAAAGTAATTAAATGCAGAAAATAAGTAAACAATAACAGAAAAGTATATAGCATAATTAATTGAGAGAGTAATGATGAGAAATCTAGGGATTCAGATTTCACCACAATCTTCATGTATAGACTTCCTTGATTCAGTTATGAAGTTATAGAATTATCAATTGCTAGCCAGAATTCCCTAATTTAATTAATCAGTCTTGGTATTAGGTCAGATCAAATTTAATTACAATTACTAACCCTACTACTGGTCTGTACGAGTTGTAGCAATTATAATTGCATTAAGATCTATGGACATCCCTTTAGGGAGATTAGGGGAACGCCCTAATTCCCATGTGACTACACAGGGTCCTGGTACTGGTTTGTCCTTTGCTCTACTATGGATTTAATTCTCTTGGTCTAGATTAACGAATCTTTGATCGGTCTCATAGCTAACCCACAAATTTCCCCTAACTAATTGGCCAGATCAGTCAAGAGTAAAGTGCAGAAAAGTAAATCTCAATTGAATAAAACATGAACTGTCATAACTTCCTCAAGTTGTCTATACAATCAGATCGAGCTACATCTTAGCCCTATAGTGGAAGTTTAGTTGCACATGATAAAGGGAAAACACATGATCATAAAAGAGTAGAAGAAATAAAACTAGAGTGACGCCTTGCTCTTGTGGATCTTGATAAGTTGTTGTTGCTCTCCTCTCTCCTTGTGTTCAGCCCTCTTGATCTATTTATAATATGTCTAATCCTTATTAGACTCTAAGTAGGATTCTAAATAATATAAAAAGACTAATTACAAGTGAATCCTAATCATATTCTAACTAAGGCTTTAATTGGGCTTCACACTTTAAGACTTTAATTTAGCTTGAAACTCTATTCCAGAAAGTCTTCTAGGTTGTGGATTTTTAATCCTTGCATGGCACAACTTCCCGAAAGTCTACTGGGCTTGGAAGTCCTCGAACTGCTATGAAACAGGTCCTGGGCACCACGGCGCTCATTGGCAAAATAGCCAATTCGCTCTCTAGTATATGGCGCCACGATGCCCATTGGCAGAATGGTTGATTTCAAGGCTTGGGTGCCACGGCGCCCAATGACAGAATGATGAATTCTTCTATTTTTGCTTCTCTTGCCTTGTGTACCTGCAACATAATGAAATTTAATCAACAGCAAAGTGTTTTTACCATAATTTGGACTTGAAATGAAAAGGAATTAAGGCTAAATAATCTATATAAAATGTAATTATCAAACTCCCCCACACTTATCTTTTTGCTCATCCCAAGTAAAATCAAATATAAGCATTAATTCAAGATAACAAGGCATTCACACATAACTGACTTACTAACCATATTTGGCATCAAAATTAATTCATATAGGATTTCTGGAACTCAATCATTATTTCATAATGCAAGATCATTCAATATGCAATGGAATACTCCCCAAATTCCCAAGGTAACTCTCAATGCAAAGTGATATAGACTCACTTCTTACTAATTAAAGTGTAAAAGGAAAGTTTCCATGTAATAGGGTAAAATAGGGTTGTCCAATCATGAAAAGTCATAGTGATGATATAATAAAGTGAATATATGCATAATAGCCACTTAAACTCTAGGAAGTGTAAGTAGTAAAGGATGAATTCTCTCCCATGGGAATGATATTCACTCATCTCACAAGTGTTTGGAGGGTTAGATTTTCACTCATTTCAGGATAAAACTAAGAAATTTCCATAGGCTTGTTCATATATCAAATCTCTACCACTTCAATAAATCACAACACTAATCAAAGGGTCTTACAAAGGGTTGTAATGGGGCCAGGTGGAGGTGATAAAGGCTTAGGACTTACTAAGAAGGAATCATGTGAATTCAGAGTCTTTCTTTATTTCACATACTCTCCAACCACTAGCTCAAATACTTCATCTTTCACTCCCTCTTTTCTTTTCTATTGTCTCCCCTTTTTCTTTGGCTTCTTGGCCTTTTGACCTCTTTCTTTTCTTTCCTTTTCTATCTTTTCCTGGCCCTTCTTATTCTAATTGGTCAGAGCATTTGTCTCTTTTCTTCTTTTCCTGTTCATTGCTCTTTTTTCTAGAGAGACAATCCTCATTATGAGGCTATTCTTTTCTCTTTTTTTCTCTCAACTAGGGCGGAGTCTTTACTCTCCCTGAATTCACACGCTCCTTAAAAGTATTGATGTCTAGCTGGTGGAAGAACTTAAGAATGGGAAAGAGATCATGATACGGTGAACAGAAGGAAAGGAAAAGGCTCAAAAGGGTTAACTAGGGGGTAGCTCAGCTTTCAAGGTTCTGATGTAGGGGATATTAAAACGAACCATCCATAAACTGGATGCTCTGTTTTTTGCATGTTATGTGGTAATTTTTCATGGTTATCGAGTGATTACTAATCAGCTCTACCATGATCTACACTACTATCAGAAACAGGCTTGAATAGATTGGCTACTAACGGGTGAGAGTAAGGTAGAAGGTGTAATCCTAAGTGCCCTAATCATCCTAGTGTTTGTGATTTAAATGTGGTCTCAAAATGCATAACAGAACAAGTTCTAAAAAAATCAAGGATGTCCTGTTCACTCACTTTTGCCTTTAGAAGAATGTCATTTGGGCTATGTAATGCTCCAGCCACTTTTCAGAGATTGATGACATCACTATTCTCAGACATGATAGAAAAATTCATTGAAATTCTTATGGATGATTTCTCAGTCTTTGGGAATTCATTTGATGCATGCTTGAATAATCTGTCATTAGTGCTCAAAAGTTGCCAAGAAACAAACCTAGTGCTGAATTAGGAGAAGTGCCATTTTATGGTACATGAAGGAACTATTCTTGGCCACAAAATATCACTAAAAGGCATCAAGTTGACCGAGCAAAAGTAGAGCTGATTGAGAAACTTCCCCCGCCTACCACTATCAAAGTAATAAGGAGTTTCTTGAGACATGTTGGATTCTACAGAAGATTCATCAAAGATTTTTCCAAGATTTCCAAACCATTATGCAATCTTCTATTGAAAGAAGCAACCTTTGCATTTACAAAGGAGTGCAACATAGCATTTGAAACATTGAAGAAAGCACTCATCACTACCCCCATCATAGTCACGCATAATTAAGAAGCTCCATTTGAAATTATGTGTGATGCAAGTGACTATGCAGTAGGAGTTGTTCTAGGGCAGACAAGAGAAAATTTTTTCAAAGCTATCTACTACACAAGCAAGACTCTTGATGTTGCCCAAGTCAACTATGCCACTAATGAAAAGAAGCTACTAGCTGTGGTCTATGCCTTTGATAAATTCATACCATATCTCATTGGCAACAAGACCATAGTCTATACTGACCATGCAGCACTTAAATATTTACTGAATAAGAAAGATGTCAAGCCAAGACTCATAAGATGGATTTTACTACTGCAAGAATTTGAGCTGGAGATGAAGAATAAGAAAGAAGTAGACAACCTCATAGCAGATCACCTGTCTAAACTGGAACATCATGCTAATGATAATGTTCCTATAGCTAAGTCTTTCCCTGATGAGCAAGTGTTTTCCATCAGAAAAATTGTAAAGAAAGGATGGTGTAGGCAAGGAAGAGATGGGTCATGGTATGTTAACTATGTCAACTACCTCACCTGTCACGAATTACCACTGGAAGCAACCTATCAATAAAGAAAGAAATTTTTATCTACGGTAAGATATTATTTTAAGGATAACCCTATACTTTACTGTAGATCTAGTGATCACATGATTAGGAGGTGCGTCCCAAACGAAGAATTTCAAGCCATCCTAGAAAGCTGCCACTCTAGCAGCTATGTAGGGCACTATGCAGCTCATAAGATAGCCAATAAAGTGCTTCAATCTAGTTTTTATTGGCCAACACTTTTCAAGGATGCAAAATCTTTTGTGGAAAGCTGTAATAAATGCCAAAGAGCTGGGAACTTATCCAAGAGACATGACATGCCTCAAAATCCCATCTTAGAAGATGAATTATTTAATGTTTGGGGCATTGATTTCATGGGACCATTCCCATCATCCTATGGGAATCTATATATCCTAGTTGTTGTAGACTATGTGTCAAAATGGGTAGAAGCTCTTCCATCTCCTATAAATGATTCCAAAGTGGTGTAGAGATTTCTGAAAAAGAACATCTTTTCCAGCTTTGGAGTACCAAGAACACTAATCAGTAATGAATGTAGCATTTCTGAAACCAACAACTCAAAGCTCTCCTTGTCAAATATGGAGTAAGGCACAAAATTGCCATCCCCTATCACCCACAAACCAGTGGGCAAGTGGAGGTATCTAATAGGGAGCTAAAAAGGATATTAGAGAAAACTGTCCACACCAACAGAAAGGATTAGTCTCACAAGCTAGATGATGCACTCTGGGTATATAGAACAACATTCAAGACTCTTTTAAGCATGTCACCATAGAACATAGTCTTTGGGAAGGAGTGCCACTTACTAGTTGAATTAGAACACAAGGCATATTGGGCTGTCAAGCTACTGAATTTTGAACCATATGCAGCCGAGCAAAACATAATTCTTTAACTCAATGCATTAGATGAATTCAGAAGGGAAGCTTATGAAAATGCCCGCATCTACAAGGAAAAAGTCAAGGTATGGCATGATAGAAAAATTGCAAGAAAGGACTTTCATCCTGGGTAAAAAGTACTGTTATTCAACTCAAGACTAAAGCTCCATCCGGGCAAATTAAAATCAAGATGGTAGGTCCGTACACAATCACATCTATAACCCCATCTGGAGCCATAACAATAACGAAGGACGGATAAACTTTCAAAGTGAATGGGCATAGATTGAAGCCCTACTTAACCAGTGAACACATGCCAGTGCATGTCGTCATCCTTCAAGGTAATCCATGAGTCAGAGAAAGTCAGGCTAAGGACTATAAACCAAGCGCTTATAGGAGGCAACCCATTGGTTTTAATTCATTCCCTTTTCAATTTTAGTGTGTTTTATTTTTATTTCAGTCAATTTCTCTACTACTCAGAGTATTTCAAACGATTATTTGAAGCCATGTAGGCATTAGACACAACATGAACCAGAACAGATCAATTTCAAACAAAAAGGACACAAACAGGCATTCTAAGCGCCATGGCACCAGTTCAGGGTGCCACAACGTAAGTTCTGGGCGCCACAGCGCAAAGTCTCAGCACCACGGCGCCCAACACTATAGCAATTACTAAATTTTTTTTAAGAAAAAAAAAATTATTCCCTCGTTGTCCTAGCGCCATGGCACCCACTAGCAAAATAAGAACCCCAACAGCCCACCATTCTCACGTTTTTTCTATTTCAAACCTCTCAACTACCCAAGTGCCCCTTCACATTCCTTCGAATTTTCACCGATTAATCGCTCTCAAATCACCTCCAAACACTATCCCAACCATCCAACCTCCATTCCATCCAAACAATCTTTAGATTTGAGGAAGAAATCATCACTTTTTGTCACTTTCTCTCACTAGAACATGGATTTTCTCTCTCCTATGTTCTTGAAAATTTTGGTGCGCATTTGGCAAGGAAAGGTTGGCAATCACACCTCTGGACTTCCTAAAGATATAATGCCTTAGAAAAGATTGGGCAAACGCAAGGGGGCATCATCTTCACAAGCCCCACAATATGATGCCACTTAATTCATTAGCAAGAAGGCAATGGCTACCTACGAAGAGCTGAGCAACAAGCCCACAATTCCAGAGTTTGGCATTGATCTCTAGGAGCCATGTTTTGCTCTAATTACTAATCACATGGCATGGCGAGGTTGACTCAAATTTCCCCAACAACCGGAGCCCGCACCAATTAATATTGTGAAGGAGTTCTATGCAAACATGTTCGAACATTAGACTCCCTACGAGAGCTGGGTGCGAGGCTACAAAGTACCTTTCGACTGGTACACCATCCATGACATCTACGAGATCTCGTGGTTTCATGCAGGGGAGCGGGGGCTGAATGAATTTGCGGCTAATGGGGACTACACTGCCATTACAAGAGAGCTATGCATTGAAGGCACGCAGTGGGTCACCAGAGATGGGGAATCTTACCACTTCCCCAAGACTAGGTTAGACAAAATCAACAAGATGTGGCTTCACTTTATCTCAGCATGCTTATTCCCATCCATCCACACCTCTGAAGTTACAAAGCTACGAGCAAAGTTCCTCTGAGCCATTCATAATAGGTGGAGGTTAAATGTGCGTCACACTATCGTAGAGCACTTGGAAACTATTAGACAAATGACAAACAAGAAAGTGCTCCCCTTTCCCCACCTTATAGCTGCACTATGCCAGAAAGCTGGAGTTATGTGGGGGAACTCAGAGCCCATGGTCGAGTCAGGTCGAATGCTGACCAAGACCTTCTTTGCTCGCCTAAAACACCCTTACCTGAGAGGAGCCCCAACAACACCACCTCAACCGCCAATTCCCCCTGCTCCACAAGCACCACAACCACCGTTCCCCCAGCAAGGTTCAATGGACCATGCCTTGGGTGCTAAGCTGAACATCTGGAAAAACTACAACTATCAGTTCTATGATACTTCCATCCGATGGCATCAGATAGCTGAGGAATACTTGGAAGTAGGTGCAGTGGGCCATACTGGCCTACCTCCATTCCCCCATTTCCCTCGACCATCTTATGCCACACCACAACCACTAGAGGAGGAAGAAAGCTCAAAGGAAGACTATGAGGGCACAGACTAGGCTGCTTTTCCAGGTTGGCCCTTTCCTCACTCTTCTTTAAAATTTTTTCATTGAGGACAATGCTGGATTTAAGTGTAGGGGAGGGAAAAATTACATTAGCTTAGTAATTAGTAGTTAAAATAAAAAAAATTAATTTGAGTAGTAGAATAGTTTTTATGTTGCATGATTGTATGTTTTAGTTTAGTTTTCTATTTCTGCATGATTGTCTGTGTTTTTTCTGACTAAAAACCATGGCTCATGATGAAAATAATGACTTAATGATTATATGGGATGAGGAATATTCAAATATTGTGAAATAATACATGATTGTTCATTTCATCTGTCCCTGTTATGATTGAAAAGCCTCTAGGAATTCTGAGCCTACCCTGTTAATGTGAGAACCCACATTTAGTTGTTATTCCCATTATATACATTAGTTGAATGAGATATTGGAGTAAATCAAAGTGAGTGGATGAATTATCCCCTGGTGAGCTTTTGAGCCTAAGAGCTATATCATTAGAGCTCATCAATTGTTTGTGAGTGAACAGGGCATCCTTAATTTTTCTAGAACTGGCTCTGTTATGTATTTTGATACCACATTAAAATCACAAACACTAGGGTGATTAGGGCACCTAGGATATCACCCTCTAACCTACTCTCACCCTTTTGTAGACAATCTGTTCAAGCCTATTTCTGATAATACGGTGGATCATGGCAAAGCTGATTAGTAATCACATGATAACCATGAAACCCCACCCTATAACCTGCAAAAATAGATCATCCAATTTAGGGATGGTCTGTGTTTATATCCTATACACCAGAACCTTGAAAGCTGAGCTACTCCCTAGTTGACCCTTTTGAGCCTATCCTTTTCCTTGCTCTTACCCTATCTCTATCTCTAATCCTTCCTTCAATCCCTTCTCCAAATGGACACCAAAACTTTGAAGGATTGTGTGAATTCAGGGAGAGTAAAAACTCCGCCCTAGTTGAGAGAAAAAGAGAGAAAATAATAGCCTCATAATGAGGATTATCTCCCTATAAAAAAGAGCAATGACCATGGAAAGAAGAAAAGAGAAAAATGCCCTGAAAAATTAGAATATTAAGGGTAAGAAAAAGATAGAAAAAGAAAGAAAAGAGAATGGTCAAAAGGCTAAGAAGCCAAAGAAAAAGGGGAGACAATAGAGAAGAAAATAGGAAGAGATGAAGTATTTGAGCTAGTGGTTGGAGAATATGTTAAATAAGGAGTGACTCCAAATTCACATGATTTCTTCTTAGTATGTCCTAAACCTTTATCACCTTCACCTAACCTTGTTACAACCCTAAAAAGTCCCTTTGATTAGTGTTGTGATTTGTTATGAGTGGTGGAGATTTGATATATGAGCAAGCCTATGGAAATTTCTTGGTTTGTCCTTGAAATGAGTGAAAATCCGACCCTCCAAACACTTGTGAGATGAGTGAATGTCATTCCCATGAGAGAGAATTCATCCCTCACTACTTACACTCCCTAAAGTTTAAGTGGCTATTATGCATATATTCACTTGATTATATTATCATTATGGCTTTGCATGATTTTATCACCTTATTTTACCCAATTACATGGAACTTTCCTTCTATTGCCTCAATTAGTAAGAATTAAGCCTATACCATTTCTTATTGAGAGTTACCTTGGGAATTTGGGATTATTTCATTGCATAGTGAATGATCTTGCATTATGAAATGATGATTGAATTCCAGAAAATCCCATATGAATAATTCTGATGCCAAATATGGTTAGTAAGTTAATTATGTGTGAAAGCCTTGTTATCTTGCATGTATGCTTGCATTTGATTTTACTCGGGACGAGTAAAAGGATAAGTGTGGGAGAGTTTAATAATTACATTTTATATATATAATTTAGCATCAATTCCCTTCCATTTCAAGTCCCAATTAAGGTAAAAACACTTTGCTTTTGATTAGATTTCATTGTTTTGCAGGTACATAGGTCAAGAGAAGCAAAATGGAAGAAAATCTCATTCTGCCAATGGGCGCTGTGGTGCCATATATACTAGAGAACGAAGTGTGCATTCTGCCAAGAGGCGTTGTGGCCCTGGGGCTTTGCGTCGTGGCACTCTGGAGCTGTTTCGAAGTAGTTTTGAGGACTTCCAAGCCAAGTGGACTTCCGAGAAGTTATGTCAAGCAAGGATTAGGAGTCCACAACCCAGAAGACTCTTAGGAATAGAGTTTTAAGCAAGATTAAAGTCTTGAAGTGTGAAGCCCAATTAAAGCCTTACTTAAAGTAGGATTAGGATTAATTTGTACTTAGACTTTTAATATAATTTAGAGTCCTACTTTGAGTCTAATAGGGATTAGAAGCCATATAAATATATGAAGAGGGTTGAACAAAAAGAGAGACGGCAGCAACAACCCATTAAGCTTCCGCAAGACAGCAAGGCGTCCCTCTCTAGTTCTTTCTTCTCCTTCTTTTTATTTTCATGTCTTCTTATTTTACCATTATGTGTTTTTCCATTACCATGTGTAACTAACTCCACTCTAGGGGCTAGGATGTAGCCCAATCTGCTTGTATAGACAACTTTGATGAAGTTATGACAGTTTATGTTTTATTCAATTGAGGTTTAATTTTTTGCACTTTACTCTTAATTGATCTGGCCAATTGATTGGGGGAAATTGTGGGTTTTCTATGAGACCGACCAGAGATTAGTTAATCTAGACCACGAGAGTTAAATCCATAATGGAGCTAAGGACAGACCAGTACCGAGGACCCTATGTAGTCCCATGGGAATTAGGGTGTTCCGCTAATCTCCCTAAAGGTATGTCCAAAGAACTTAATACAATTATAGTTGCTACAACTAGCACAAACTAGTAGCAGGGTTGGTAATTGTAATTAGATTTGATCTGACCTAATACCAAGGCTAATTGATGTGATTAGGGAATCCTGGCTAGCAATTGATAATTCTATAACTCCATAACTGAATCAAGGAAATCTATACACAGCAATTGTGGTGAAATCTAAAACCCTAGACTTTTTATCATTGTTTTCTCCTTAGATTATGTTATCTACTTTTCTCTTATTACTTACTTATTTTTTTGCATTTAATTACTTTGCTTATATCATCATAATTCGATCGTTTGAACAATACTAGAGTTATACTACTATGGTACTCAATCACAATCCCTTGGATACGATAACTCCCGGAATACTTGCTCACTACACTGATAGTGTATACTTGCACTGTGTTCCAACACATTACAAATTATTTCACATATATACATATAGATCACGCCACACACACATCCTACTTCTATCTATTCACGCCACTCATAAAGGAGCAATCAGAGAGCATCGTTGATGTGGACGAGAAATGATTTTCTAGTATATGATATGTTATTTGGATGGAACACACATAGTAGATTGATGTGTCCTTATTATATGGATGACATAAAAGTCTTCTGGTTGGATTATGGTGGGAAACATTTATGGTTTGATTATCATTGTCGGTTTTTGCCAGTGGATCATTCTTTTAGAAGGAGTAAAAGGGGCTTTAGAAGGAACAAGAATGAGAAAGATGGTCCACCTTATATGTTGGCAGGGCAACATGTATGGGAATTTGTTCATGATCTCCCAAAGGTGACAAAGCATGGTCCCATCAAATTGCCAAGGCATGAGGAGATTCATAATTGGACTAAACAAATTATTTTTTTGGATCTTCCCTACTAAAAAGACAAATTGCTAAGTTACAACCTTGATGTAATTCATATTGAGAAAAAAAAAATTTATAATGTATTTAATATTGTCATGAATGTGATAGGTAAGACAAAAGATAATGAAGGGGAAATGATGGATTTACAGAAGTAGTGTGCACATGGGGACTCGGAGTTAGTTGAATTAAATAACGGAAAGACAAGAATGCTGAAGACAAAATACTCTTTGATGTCAAATGAAGCTAAATCATTTTGTAAATGGATTAAAAATTGAAAATGCCAAATGCTTATGTTTCGAACTTGGCTAGGCATGTCAATGTCACCAAGGGTAGGATGCATGTAATGAAAGCTATGATGTTGTCGTGCCCTTTTTTATAAGAACGGGTTCTAATCACCAAGGAGGTGCTGCTCGAACAATGAAGGAACACCAGCCTTGGGTAGACTTGATCGGTGAACCAGTTGAGAACTCTAGGGAATGTATTAGTGTCACCTAAGGTGTATTGGATTGTTATTCCCGTAAGAAAAGTCCTTCCCTAGAGAGTGATTCTTTGCTTGTAGGAATAACCCCTTGACAGGAGCTTCTGTAGTACTACTAAAGGTGACTATGGTGCTTTTGTAATACTGTTTTCGAAGTATTTTTGTGATGCTATTGAAGTTACATGAATGCTTCTATAAGATTGTAAAGGCTACGGGAATGCTGGTATAAGTGTTTTTGTGATTGTACTGGGTTCTAGAATTGCTTCTGAAACTACTTGTAGATATAGGAAAATGGAGAATATCTAATGTTTGTTGACGCTTGGGTTAGGTAAA
Organism: Bauhinia variegata; assembly: GCA_022379115.2. NCBI lineage: Eukaryota > Viridiplantae > Streptophyta > Magnoliopsida > Fabales > Fabaceae > Bauhinia > Bauhinia variegata. The sequence continues at coordinate 6,258,446 of CM039432.1, forward strand.
TAATAATTCTTCTAGTGAAAAAATAGTATTTGTGTTGGAAATTCAAGATTATGGTGGTTGGTGGTGGTCCATGTTAGTAAAAAAGAAGAAGAATATGATGATAAATATGATAAGGATGGTGATGAAGAACTTGAACCTTTAAAGATGATGAAGCTTCTGCAATGTTGTTTCTTGAAGGTTCTCTTTGGTTATAAGAGTAAATAATGTTATTAATGGAGGTTTAATAATGATGGTTGAAAAGAGAATAAGATGGAGAAAATAAGAGAGAAAGTGAGCTTTCAAAAATGGCAGAGCCATTGCATAGTGAAAAAAGGCCTAAAAATGATGATGAAAATGTTGTTATTTATATAGAAAAATAGTGGCTAGGGTTTCCCCCACATAGGATCCATATGTTAAAAAATAGAAAAATGTCTACTACTACAGAAGATAGTGCTTTGCCATGTAATGTGAGCTAGCAGGCAGCTCCTACAGAAAGGGACAAACATTCTTTGCGGAAAGAAAAAGATACCATGTCCTTTTGTAAGTAAATGGACAAGATAAAAAAAAGGGTAAAAAAATAGCTACTATAACTTCTAGAAGGGATCAATGGAGTTAAACAGGGTTAAGGGAGAGTTAAGAAAATTAATTAAGGATTAAGAAAATGAATTGAACGAAGAGATGAGTTCGAGCTATAGGAATAAGAGCTATGGGAATGCGAGCTACAGGAAGAAGGGTGCAGACTACCAAAAAAAAGATCTAAAAGTCAGTTTACATAAGGAATACTTCCTAAGTGCCGCGTCATACTCCTATGGCCGGAAGGGTTCCAAAACCTCTATTGTGTTTCCTTAGAAGTCCATCAAAAGGTTACCTTGATAAACCTCTACTCCTTTGAACCTCGTGGAATAGCCTAAAGTGCGTCCTAGGCTTGGCCATGGGAGCTTTCTTTAGGGAGTAGAAATTGCACTAAAGAAGTAGGCATTAGCTTCTTGTATGGGGGTTTCTTTAGGCACGTCGTTCCTAGACCTCATCAGGGGGTGCCTCCCCAATGTCCTTCCCCTGATGCCTCTTACTTATACTAGGAGGGGCTTTCTCTAATCGTAGCATTCCTTTGTTGGGGGCTCATTTGAGCACATTCAGATTGCTTCTACAAATGAATAATAACTTGTAAAAATAAATTTTAGGTTCAAGAGTGCACCTGACACAACTCCTTGGCCACCTTGGGCTTACTTCATAATGGGTCTTGTTTGGGTCCATCTTGGACTTTACTATTTTGGGTTGATTTATATTTGAGAGTTTAGACCTAATTAAATTAAGTATTTACAACTATCATGTATTCATGAAATGTTTGCTTCCAATTGTTTTTCTGTTGCTGCTAGAATTTGTGTGGAAACCACTTACAAAAATAAGTCAATTCTTCAAGGATCTATATTATAATACATTGAAGATGGGGGACTTGGTTAGATTGGAAAATAACATTTTGCTTATCATATGCAAGTTGGAAAAAAATTTTCAACCATGCTTCTTTTGTTCAAAGGAGCATCTCCCAATTTACCTACCAAATGAAGCAAGATTTGGTGGTCCAATTGAATACGATAGATGTATCCATTTAACATGTATTTGGAGTAATTTTTTTACCTAACGTTAGTTCCATCTTTATTTAAATTGAATAACATATGTTTGTTATCTACATAGAATGATTGGAGACTCAAAACAGGTAGTGAAAAATAAGGCTAAGGCAGAAGGGTATAAATGCTCTTACTATCTACAACATGATACGGCCTATTTCTGCTCTCACTATTTCAAGAGTTTTAGCTTGGTGTCAACATCAAGCATTAAGAATGACCCTTGTTCAGGAGATGATGGCATCCAAGCATCGCTATCAATCTTTAAAAAAATTGGTCGTACTAGTGAGAAGGCTCAATCTTACTGGCTAAAAAATGATAAATACAAATATGTTCATGTACACATGTTGATCAATTGCAATGTGGTGAAAACATATCTAGAGTAAGTAATATTTATATGACAATGAATATGAGTTCAAATTGGAGTTTTAAAACTCATCATGACATTATTTATTATTAATGTTAGTGCATTCTTGCAATATTACTCAATCACCAAGGATATAGCTTCAGGTCATATACATTTAGAATTTTCCATATGGCTTAAGACATATATAAGTGTTACTTACACTTGTTTATTAAGCTACAATTCATACTTATAATCTCTAAGATTATCTGTATCTTATGTATAGGTTCATGATGAGAGTAATGAGGTGACTAACACTGACTTAAAGTCATTCACTTGTGGTCCAGGCACAAAGGCTTTATCTTTGCAAATGTACTTTGTTAACGGGTACAAGTTTCACACAAAGGATTAGAGTGATGGTAAAAAATTCATATGTTGCCAGGTTTATGTGAAGGTTGTAATAAAAGGGGAGAAGATGATTTCTCTAGCATTGTTAAACATGTTTTTGAATTAGAATAACATGGCATGCCTAAGATATCTATTTTTTATCGTGAATATTTTGATCCACCAAGCAGAAGGACAAAAGTGCATTCACAACATAAAATTGTAGAAACCAACATGAAAAAACGTCATAAAAAGCAAGACAAGTGTATTATGTCCCTTATCTAGAAATATGTAAAGATATGTGTAGTTGGTGTATGGCAATCACAACTAAACCAAAGGGTCATGTGGAATTTGATGACACATAGGATGAAGTCTCTTATCAAGCTAATGAAATGTCACATTTTTCTAGTTACAGAGGTTTAACCATTACATGACTTAATTGATGAAAGAATAGAGGATTACAAATGGGTAGTTGATCTTGTTAGAGAAATAATGGTTCATGATGGTGAAAATGACGATGAAGAAGAGGATTTGACTGAACATAAAGGTGAGGGAGAGGAGGATGAGGAAGAGGAAAGGGATTATAATAACGACTAAAAATACTTATAGGCTAGCTTTAGATTATATACAATAGTGTAGTCTATGTTTAATTTATATATAACTATACAAATGTGTAATGTTTACTTATATGTGTCCCTTTTCCACGATTAAACGTCTTCTTGACATGATAGGGACAAGATGCCTATCACCAAGGGACGCAAATTGAGGGTGGTCTCTCTTGGTCAACTAGTAGTGGAGGTTGATTGGAGGTACCACTAGCAGCTACACACTAGACCAGTCCAGTTTGTACTACCATTGGATCATGGGCTACCACTTAGGCTGTTGCACCATCACAGCCCTATGACAAATCTCCCTGTTGTATTGTCAGGATTCACGATGATCCCTACTTCGAGTTTCACATCTTATGACCATTTAGAGGAAGAGGTTCATGAGTAGGGGGCTCGAGAAGCAAGGCGATGAGGAGAAGCAGCAACAACATGAGGAGGAAGAGGATGAGCATCATCCAACCCCTTAGTGACCTGATGCATATGAGAAGGATGCGACTATGAGGGTTATTATACATCCATATGGTCGAGGGTAAGTTTCCTTTATATCATAATTTTTTTATTCATTATTAATTAATTCATTTATAATACATATATAATATTTTGCATTTATATTTGTGAATGTGTAGGTAGACTCTCAAGAAGCCAGCCACAAACGCACTTAGGGAAGCCATCAAGTTACTGTTTTGGCATCCCTTCTGGAAGTGGAATGAGGTACCTAAGGATGTCAAAGATATTGGTTTATGTTTTTTCAAGTAAGATAGTTAATAAAATTTAACACTTGTTATTTATTTTCATTGTGGTTATTAGTAAAATAATTGCATTGACTTAATTTCTTTTTGCAAGAGACCATTACATGAGATTCTTGTTATGAAAGCTAAATCAAGAAGGTTTTTAAGGAGAGAGGGTCCAAACGCTTTTCTGATATGCTCACAAAAGGCGAGGAAGAAGGGAGATTAGCCGCACTAGATAGGGGAGGATGCCTGGGATGGCCTTCTTGCCATTTAGGCAAGCGAGGACTTTCAAAAAGTCTTTGCCCAAAACAAGACCAACCAAACATCGACTAGAGATGGAGTAGTGCACATTATAGGCTGCATCCCACAGTGAGGTGGCACTTATGAAGGTAATTATTTCAAATTATTAATGTCCAGCTTCATTATAAAAAAAAAATGTGTTATAACATGTTATTTCATGCAGGCTCGAGAGCTCAGGCGGTCAATGGATTTAGATGAGTTGTTTCTTGCTACCCACGCAAGCAAGTCTAAAAGCTGGGTGGATGATCGGTTGAGGACAACATACGTAATTTAATTTGATGCTTATTGTAACTTTGATATGTTATGGCTCTTGCAAAATAAATTTTTGACATTTTATGTTTTGTAACAGTAGACAGTTATTAGGACCAATTGTGGGAGGTTGAATCCTAAGTTAATAAGGTTGGAGAGGATGGGGCTACACAAGTCGATGGAGCAAGGAAGCTTGACCTATAAAGGTAGGTTAATCGAGGCAAGAATCAGGGTAGTTGTTACGGCATCGGGAACCTATCCTCTCATTTCTAGTGGGGTTCCACATTACTCACTCAAGAGTCTCAAGCTCCTTCTGGTGCTTGAGTCGTGCATGACTTTGCTTTGACCAAGAGGCTTCACCAGGAGGCAGCAATTAGAGCTGAAGAGTAGGTAGCCACAACTCTTTAGGAGGTAGTTGAAGCACGGGAGTTGGCACGGTCCTTCCAAGATACCGTGGAGCGGATAATGGCATGGATGACTAGTTTTGAGCACTAGTTGGGTGGTGGTTCTACTAGTGTGAATTAGTCTCGTCATGCCCATCTAGACTATAATGATGACCTCGATGAGTACCCCTCTCCAGAACACTATTGTTGCAGTCACTGATTGTGATTGTTTATGTTGACATTGTTACTTTAAATTTTTCATATGACATTTTCTCAACTAGTCATTCCAAAGAGAGAGTTCGAGACGCAATTAGAGGTTCTGGGAAAGATTAAGCACGATCAGACCTCATTTTCTCAACTTTGCTTTTGCCTTTCTTCTTTTCCTCAAGAGTCTTTCGCCTCCGTTTCGCCGAGAGAAACAAGCTGGTGTTCTTCGAAGGTGAAATTTATAATTTTGATTTGGTGCATTTAGAAATAGGTGGAATCTGTTCTAGGAAGAGAGACCAACAAGTTGTTGAAGATGGTTTACGCAGGGGAGTCTCTGGAAGGTATTATAGATGTACCAGTACAAAATGGTTAGGAGCAGCTTCACGTTCTATGTCCAATCATGGAGTTATAAGATACGTGAGGCAAATGCTTCCTTTGGACTTGGTTGTTTCCTTTCACATCTGGGTTTAGGGTTTGTCATTATTTCCATGATGTTTATGAAAGGAGGAATTTGAAATCGAATGCCGCTTAAAAGGTTGCAACTTAAGATAGACCCAGTCACCTTCCTGGAATTCTTTGTCTATTCTTTTTTGTCTGCGTAGTATTTCATTCTGCTTTTGGCTTTTTGTGAGATTGTAATGAAGAAAATTTTTTCGTTTTGTAACTAAAGTTCTATGATATGAATATTACTAATTTTCTTCATTCAGATCAATTTTCTAAAAAGTAATGATGAATAATTTTTTTTTTTGTTCTACCGGCCACATACTCCATGGTATGTCATTCCAGTGCCAGTACCGTTTGTGATTGGTTTTCTTAATTTTACTTGGATTTCTAGCTAGCTTTCTTGGTACTAAGTGATCTGATTTGAATTGGTGGATCTTCATGGGATGATTCTTTTCTAGCTAGCTTTCTTGGTACTAAGCAAACGTCCTTGGAGAAAGACAAATGGGTTATCTAAAATTATAATGATAGTAATGACTCTACATTATAATCAAAATGTATATGCTAGTGTCTTTTTTTTTTTTTTTTTTGATGATTCTGATATTTTTGTTATCTATCTATTTAAATATCTTTATTACACTTCGACTTTGATTTGTCCCCAACGGCAAATTATTAATATCCAAGTAATAGCATGTATTGACTTTAAAATGTCATAAGAGGCAATACTGTCCTCTTTGTTTTATTTTTATTCTTTTAAGATACATTTTGTGTGTGTCAGTGGATAATAATCAGGACAGATTTTCTCTCCTTATAATCATTCTTCTCTGTTTAGTCATAATTTTTCCTCTCCTTTTTTTTTTCCTGAATGTTTTCTAATTTAATATTGAATTATTGATTCTCCTTTTCTGTCTTTTTCCCATCCTATTCAGGTTTATGTACTCAACCCAAAGCAACACCTGTATGGTTTAGGTTTTGATCCTTATAAGAATGCTCCTGAATTTAGGGGTATGCTCTTTCGTGATCTGTTTTTGGTGTCTGCTGTGGTAGTTGGAAATCAGGATTTTAACTTTGTTCTTCCCTTTTATTCAGAGAAAAAGAGATCACGTGTGTCTGGTGAGAGGGGACCTGGGTATAACAGAAAAGATAGTCTTTTTGGTTTTAAGTGTAAGATCCTTTCCTTTATATATAAGTTTCCATACACTTATTTTCCAATTGCTGATTGCCTTAATTTGTTGTCAAGAAATTTTGTGGTAGTTGATTTAACTTGCAAGCTTGGCTTAAATTCCTCAGCAGGAAATTAGTTCTGTTGTTTTCTTTTTGTATTTATTTATTTATTTTTATAGTTCAACTTTTAACTATGACTTTATAAATTGATTTACATTTGAGGCTCCTGTGATTCCCAAGGATTTCTTACCCCATCATACATTTCCTGGACCTCTTGAGATTGACTGCAAGCATTATGATGTCCCTCCACAGGAGGTTCCTCCCCCTGAGGATGGCACTTTAAAGCTATTAATTGAGGGGGTTGCAAGTTTAGTGGCTCGACGTGGTAAAAAATTTGAGGATCTATACAGAGAAAAAAAAAAGTCAAATACATTATTTAATTTTCTTTCTGGAGGAATTGGGCATGATTATTATGCAAGGAAACTTTGGGAGGCATGCCAGAAGCACAGAGATCAAAGTGGGGGGAAGTTGGACGGGAAAGTGCCTCCAAGTGTGCAGAGGCTGACAGCAGAGAGCCGTGGCAAGATCTTAGGCGAGAAGCCTCTAGCAAAAAGCTTCCAAGGGCCCTCTTCATCTGTTTCTTCTAAAGATATTCACCTCCAACTCAATCTTTCAGATACATTTACTATGTCTGCATCATTTGTATGTATAACAATCTTTCTCTTAAGTTGTATTTCCATAGAGTCTATATAATTCATTTTTTCAGCTCATTGGAAGGACCCCACTTCTTTATCTAAACAAAATCACTGAAGGATGTGGAGCTTACATTACTGTGAAGCAAGAGATGATGCAACCCACGGCCAGCATCAAAGACAGGTGAGTCCCTTTTTCTACATAATTCTCTTGAGGCTTCATGTAAATTTTATCATATATGTGATTAGAACTAAAACCGAAGATGAAATTCTTGCAAAACTTATCTATGTATTTCTTTTGCCAGACCTGCATAGTTTATGTTGAACACTACCCTATAAATTCTCACAAAAACCCTTGAAATCTTTCCTACCATAATAGATATATGGAGTGGAGCCAGCTGAAAGTAATGTACTGAATGGTGGTAAACCTGGTAAGTAACTATCTGGCTTTTTGAATGCTTCCCTTTTCCTTAACTGAGCTTCATCAAGTACACACTACTTAGAATTGAAAGCGCTACTGCAGCCTGTAGTGTTCCAAGTTGTTATTGGGCATTAACTAGATTCTATTAGAGAAGTTCAGGAATCTGACAATGCCATTTTTACAGGTCCTCATTTGAAATTTTTGTGGCAGGTTAGCAGTGAAGATGGAAAAAAACAAAGTGTAAAACAACAATTCTTATGTGCTATTTTTATCCAAATTAATAATACTTATACTAATATAGTTACATGTACTACTCATGTTTATGTTGTTACAAATTATTCAAAAATTTCATTATAATGTTTCAGATATACTACAAAGATCATGGTCTTAAATGCTAGAAGGAAGGTGAGGCGTTACTAAAAGTTTTCACAAGCTAGGTTATGTTCTTCCCACATCTTGAATGCAAATACATGTTAATTTCTTGTGCTGTTCTTACTATATAGTGGTGTTTTTAATGGTCCTTATTTGTAATTTTGTACCTAACAAACAATTAACTTTGCTAATCTAAGTGCTAATTGATGACAACTATATGAACTTATCACTATTTTGATGTGTTGATTTCCACACCCCGAGCTTTGCAAATACATATATTAATATTATTTAATGTTATATTAGAAAATTTAATGGTTGTGTTGTTCTTACCATGTAGAAGTGTTTTTAATAGTCTTTATTTGTAATTTGATACATAAAAAGATAATTAACTTTGCCAGTCTTAATGCTAATTAATTACAAGTATATAGAATTATCACTACTTTGATGCATTAATTTGGACACCCGGTGGGTCTACTATCTAGTTGTCAACTAAAACTGCTCTATTATTGTGAAGGTGAAAGGATACCAACTCCAATATCTATTTCGAACACACTTGATAGTTTTTATTTTTGCTGTTCTAAAAGTCCTTGAAATAGTGGGCAATCAGTACACTCTTTATAACATTTTATTATTTTATCCCTCAAACGAAAACTCCTTTATTTTTCTTTACGGTGTAATTCAGTGATAATTATAAAATTTAAAGAGAGACAATAGTTATAGAGGAGACGATGGAAGGAAAAGAGAATAGTGGAAATCATCTTGTGCAGAAGCAGTCATGTGTCCCCAAAATCCATAAGAGCTTACTCTTGGGTATTTTACACATAAGTTTCAAATAAAAAAAATTATTATCAATATATATTATTTTTAAAAGTATTTATTAATATGTATTAAAAAATTAAAAATTATAGTACGGTTGTACGATTTTTGAGAAAAAAGTTAATACTGTATAAAAATCGTAGAATTGTGTTGTGATATTGTCAAAAATCGCATGAGGGTATTGTGATTTTAAAATTGTAGGACCGTACTGCGATTTTAAAATTGTAGGACCGTATTGTAATTTTAAAATCGTAAAATAGTACTGCAATTTTAGTTCATGCTACCATCTTCGGTCTCCGTGACTCATGCTGTCATCTTCTGAAAAAAAAAAAAAAAAAAAAAAAAAGAATGTTTGAATATCTTTTTTTTATTTTTCTATAATTACTTTTTGAGCTTATATCATCTCTTGACACTTGTTTTTCTTTTTTCAAATTAATTTATAGGCACATGCGCTAGTATTTAAAATAAAAGTAAATATTTTTTTGTATTAGTCAATAAAAATAACATTAATTAAAGATTTATTAAATATTTGTTATCAAATAATACTTATAAAATTATTTGACATCAAAATAATCTAACGGAGAGTTTATGTATATTTTTTTTTAAAAAAAAAAACGATTGAATGATAAAAAAAGTGCTGCCATCTTTAGTCCTCGTGTTCATATTCAGATAAAGCTATGTGTTCTCTCTCATCTGAATATGAACACAGGGACTGAAGATGGTAGCACTTTTTTTATTATTCAGTCACTTTTTTTTTTCAAAAAAAATATACATAAACTTTTCGTAAATTATTTTGATGATAAATGATTTTATAAGTATTATTTGATGTAAAAAAATTTATTTGATAACAAATATTTAATTAATATTATTTTTATTGACAAATACATAAAAAGTATTTACTTTTATTTTAAATACTAGCACATGTGCCTACAAATTAATTTGAAAAAAGAAAAACAGGTGTCAAGAGATAATATAAGCTCAAAAATTAATTATAAAAAAATAAAGAAAAGATATTCAAACATTCTTTTTTTTCTTTTTAGAAGATGGCAGCACTAGTCATGGAGACTGAAGATGGCAGCATGAACTAAAATTGTAGTACTATTCTGCGATTTTAAAATCGCAGTAAATTTTCAACAATATCGCAGCACAATACTACAATTTTTATGCGGTGTCAACTTTTTTCTCAAATATCGTAGTATGGTATTGCAATTTTTGAAATATCAAAAATCGCACAACTGTATTGCGATTTTTAATTTTTTGGTACATATTGATAAATACTTTTAAAAATTATATATATTGATAATAATTTTTTTAATTTGGTATATCTGTTTAAAATATCCCTTACTCTTTTCCATAATTTTTTTAAAAAATAAATTTTATTGATTCAATTGTTAAATCATGTCATATTCTGAATTTAATTATTTATATAAATTTTTCTATTAATCAAAAAATTTTAAACACTTCATATAAATTTTTATTTATTAAAATAATATCACACGATAAAATATCAATTAATTTTGAAAATTTATAAAATTTTATGAGGATAGTTTATCATATGAAATTTTTTAATTAAATGATTAAATCTGTAAAAAGATATTTAAGGGCATAAATAGTTCAAAACTTACTGTTACAGTAAGTGAATGTATATATATATATATATATATATATATATATATATATATATATATGTATATTCTAAAACCAAAAAAAAACAGAAGTAAAAAATAGAGCAGATCTCCAACTTTTGCATTTAGTTACTGGTAAATCTAAAGCTTTACAATAGTTAGATTTTTGTTACCAAAAATTTGTAAACTTATCCACCAAGTTTGAAAACAAAATTTAAAGAGAAATAAATTTGTATTAAAGGTAAATGAATTTAAAGAAAACAAAAACAGTTGTGTAATGTCAATAATAGTTGATTAATGGTTGATCTAATCGGTAAAGACAAAATTTATATTCAAAAAGACATAAATTTAAATCACTCAATTAATATAAAAACTTTTTTGTTAAACAATTTATAAAACCTTCTATAAATATTTTTTGAGTTTAGACGGATCTCTTAATTTTTAACTTTTAATTATTTTATCTTTCACATGCCAACTAAATCTCTTGATTTCTAGATCTAAATATCTTCGAAAAATCTTGTCAGGCCTTGCAAAGAGTAAAGTGTAACAAAAGGAGCATAGCTTTCTCATATAACTATCAGCATCCATGTTCTTCTATGAGAACCCTAATTTATATATTCTCTTAATAATTAAAGGAAACGAGTAAGTCATAAAAGCACCAATTGGCATCATGAAGTTAGTCAAAAGCTAGTGGCCGTATTCTTTTTGAAATCTCTGTCCTAGATATTTGATTTCACCTGTTGGTTCAATTTTTCTTTTTCTTGTTTTGTTCTGTTTATTTTCTTTTTTTAAAGTTTGTGATTATGTTACATGAAATTGCGTGGAAGCTTTGCGATTTTGAAGTAAGATCCTTAAATATCAAAATTGATTAAACAACTGATAACATGTTGATTTAGTAGAAGCGAGTTTTAAGGTATTAGAGGCCAAACGTTACAAATTAAAAATTTTGAAGTCATTTTTATTCATAAAGGATGTCCTAGTTATTCCTCTCGTCTAAGAATAAAAATTAATCTTATACCTTAAAGTGTAAAAATATACTTTGAATATATATATATATATATATATATATATATATATATATATATATATATATATATATATATATATATATATATATATATATATATATATATATATATAAAGACTTAAGTAGAGTTGATTTAGTAGTTGTCACCTTACTTGGAAAGACTTTGTGAGTTTTCTCACTTATATTCAAAATTCTCTTAAAGTTACAGGTTAAAATTTATGCATATATCTCCTTCCATTTAGTAACTATAACAAATTCAGTGATAATCCAAAACCATATGCAAACACTGAAATAAAAACCTCAAATTAAAGATAACCCTTTATAGCTTCTCCAAAGTACAAGATGGCTTTATATCACATCAATTTTCTTATGCCAGAAATTTATGTTGTGAAAGTAGAAGCCATTAATTGAAGCAAAGATAAATGGATTAAAAACGATTAAAAATAGTTCCTTAAAATAATAACTAAAAAAGATCCTGGCCTAATGTCTACAAATTATTTGTTGTAATGGTAAGATAAAGAATACTCTTTATACTCATAAAAAAATATAAAGAAAAGGAACAATCTTTATAACTTTGCCAAAGTGGACAATCCTTACGTCAAAGAACTGATTCAATCCAAAAAATTAAATTGTTAAAATAACTCAAGATAGGTTTTATATATAACATACCCCTCACACACATGAAAGTCCTTTGGTTATGAGGTGTGAAAATATCATAGGCCATTTTCTAAGAATTGTGTTGGGAAGGGATTTGAACCCTTGACTGTGTGGTCATAGAAGCTCAGATACAATATTCGATAAATCAGTCAAACCTAAAAGCTTAATTTGTTAAAAGAAGGTCTGTGATAAGTTTTATATCTAACATGTGTTATATTACATCAATTTTTTTAAAATAAATATATATTTTAGTCCCTCACACTTAAAACTCTAATTAATTTTGTCTCTCATACTTCAATTTATCAATTTGGTTTCTAACACTTGAAACCTTAATAAATTTGGTCCCTGAAATTCTAATCAATTTCATCCTTTATAATTCAAACTTATTAATTTAGTCCCTTGCGCTTCAAAATTTTTATCAATTTTGTCATTTAAACTATCAATATTTTTGAAATGTAAACAAAATAGTATGCAAAAAACTATTTTATATGATCCAGAGAAGAATTTTTTTTTTTTTTTTTTTTTTTGGGGGGGGGGGGGGGTGGCGGGGGAAGAAAAAGAAAATGGGGAAAACTTGGTGTGGATCAAGACAACCAACAAAGGGAGGGAGATGTAAAAGGATTTGAAAGAAAGATTGCCATCTGAAATAAGCCAATTAAATACATTAACTACGGTTCATAGCAAACCGTTTTAATGTTTAATAAGTCCCTGCTACTTAAACGCGGTTACAATAGAACCATCACTAATGTATAGAATTTAGGGGCAGTTGACAAGAACTAACTTCTTAAAAGAAAATCTATGGCTAATGAACCGCCAATAAAACTGGTTTTTCTTCTAGTCAGGTTGCTCTATCATAACAAAAACCTTTTGGTTCATCAAAAAATTAGCAACACAAATGTGGAAAAAAGTCCAGTCATAATTTTCCTCAGAAGAGGTTGTAATTCATGGGATTGAAGCAGTGAAGGAGTTTTCCTAGAACTGCTATTGGATATTTTGGCGTAGTAAAAGCTTCTAGACTAAACATCAAGATTGACAAAAATGTGATACGGTGTGTATATTGATTTGATATAATTTACAATTATACAATGTTTTTAAGAAACCTCCTAGAATGTCAATCCAGGGTTGTTCTATTTCTGAGGCCTGAACCACGGGTATTTAATATTGGTCACTTGAGGTATGATTATGTTACGGTATTAATAGTAGGATTGTAATAGGTAGCATGATTTTAGGGGGTGTTTGGTAGGGATTTCTTGTTTCTTATGTTTGGTATGAATTCCTTAAAAATAGAATACTAGAAAATGTTTTCTAAGATTCCTTTTTAATGTAAATTTCTTTAAAAAGAATCATATGGGAGGAGATTTCTAGTTTTTTGACCTTTTAAGAACATTTTAAAAAAGTTTTCAATGGATGTTTAAGACTAACCAAACACACTTTAAGAATCTCCTATTTCATAAATTATAGAATTTATGTTTCTTATGATTCATTAATCTTCATCTACATTTACAAAAATATTCCTGCATCTTTTAGTTAAATAAAGGTGGGTATTGCAAAAATCTCACCTTGCTTAAAATAAAGAGGGCCTAGTTCATGCATAGCATATGATATTGAGCTTGCAAAGAGTCTAGAAAAATAGGCTCACATTAACATAGGCCTATAATTTTATTTTATTTTTTTGGATAAATATCTCCTTTATCAAAATGTTGCTCAACTTCTCCCTTTTACCAAGTCAACAAAATCTTCCACACGTTCTCCATATCTCCTACAATCTTTGACTATAATATTCTCCATATACATGAGACCAAGTAGAGAAAAAAAAAAAGCTTTCTTCTTCTCCAATTTCACCTTTTTATTTTCCTACTGGCCGGTTACTACTTTCCTATTTTAATCTTCTGTTCTTCTACTACTTGAGTCTATTAAAAAGATTCTGTTTTATTTTGGGATGTTTGTCTTCGCCCTTACCAGAGTAGCAAAATAGTCTTTACAGACAGCGCACAGTTACTGTGTAACTCAAGCTATCCTCTTTCAAATTTTCCAACACCTCTTGTATATATAGATACCTTCGTGAATGAACACACACAGCTTTTCAGTTGCTGGTCTTCTCATTATACTGTATCAAAGCTGGTTAACTTTTTTTTGACCTAAATTAATCTGGGTTTGTGAAGGTGTATGCATGGCATTTTCATAATCTTTTTTGCTTTGCAAGAAACCTAAAAGCACTAGTAAGTTGAAACAACAGAACGGAGCACTACGTTGGTGATCACTTGATTGGCTTAAAACTTGTCCTGTGGAGGTCAAGTTAGAAGCCACTTAGGGTACATTTGATTTGTTAAAAATTATGGGACAACAAAATATATAAAAAAAATTGTTCCTTATTTGATTTCATAAAATGATCAAAGTATTAGACAAAACTTTATTTAAAGTACAAGATAAGTTTTCTTAAGTTTTGTTACTCACTTTACTAGAAGACAAAACTTTGTACTTAATACAAAAGTAAAAGACCTTTTTAGCCACTCAAAACTTTCTCTCCCTCTTCTTTTATTTTTTAGGTACCCACACAACAGATTGGGAGTGCCACCCCTAAACTAGATTTAGTTATCTCATCTGAATTAAAATTTTCAAATTAACAAGTTCAAATTTTCTCAAACAAAAACACAACTATAGTTTATGCTCATTGACTAATTTGGTTTAGGATTAAGTTTTTTATTTATTTTTTATGAGAATTTTTTTAATTTACTAGAGATTATACAATAATTAATTTCTTTCTAAAAGTTCCCTTTAATTGTGTTTGATAAATTTTATACATTAATCATGAATCAACAACTTACTTTTACAGCCAGATGATTGGAGTGCTTAATGCACTCTCTTCTCTTTGTCTTAAAATGGCATACACTCCCCTTTAAAGAGAGGGGAGTGCTCTTAGTAATACACTTAAAATATTTTTTTTTGCAAAACTTATCCTTTGTAAAATCTATACTACTTGCAACTTGGACATGTGAGCATTAATTATTATATGACTGAGTGGGGCATAGTGGTTATTTGCCTTAGTTGTGTTTGTAGGAAAAAGAAAATAATGTAGGGTAGCCTGATTCAAGTTAAATCGCAATTGTCTTTAAGGACTATTTCTCCACACTAGTAAAAAAATATAAGCAAAATATTTCCCAAGACTAGATAGTTAAGTGTGTGTGGGTTCTCTTTGCCTGATCTGTTTTGTGAAGTATTTTGTGAGTTCTGGCTATAACTTTTAACTATATCTGCGCTAATTTGTGAGCTGCTGAACATTTAGAAGTATTATGGTTTAATATGTCCAGATCAGTGGCAAATTTTATGATCGTTTTATAGTGTGTAACATCTCGATAGTATCTTTTGTTGTATATATAACCTGTTGATCATTTCAAAACCAAGAACAAGTATATTTTGTAGTCTGAAGACACCATGCTTTTGTCATATACAATTACCCTTGCTATGCTTTAGCATATTATCGGTTGACTGAAGAATAAGGATTCTCAAATCCCTTTTTCTATTATCTTTTTCAGTAGTATCTATCAATTACTTTTGCTATAGTCACTTAACAAACTTTACCAAAAAGTTATTTATCATTTGGACATGTGCGGAGGAGGCTGCTAGAAGCATAAATGAAAAAAGTTGACTTTATGGTATTTAATTTTTGGAAAAAATGAAAATAGAAACCTAAAAAGATATTTGAAAAAGTTATAAAAAAAGAGTCTCACAGTTAATAATATTTCAAAAAATATGATTTTTGATAAAGCACTATAGTGTCATACAATCTATATAGCCGATTTCACTTAGTAGGATGAGGCCTACTGTTGTTATCACCATCAATAAAGTTAAAAAAAAAAACTATATTCAATTTTTAAAAAAAATAATGTATCTTAATCCATTTTAGAGTGAGGTAAAAAAAAAAAAAAAAGATGAAAAAAATTTCATTAGAATTTTAGAGTAAATTAATTTGTCAATTTTCATACAATTATAAAGATCTGAACAAAAAGAAAAAATTAACATTTACAAATTATTTTAGTAAACAGAATCATTGTTCTTTTATATCCTCTCATGAAATAAACATGTTTTTAGTACGATGAATATTGGATACACATTATTATATTATGTAAAACAATAAACTTATTTACTGGTCATGAGAATTAATTAATTAAAAAGTTATAATTCAAAATCAAAGAATTCACAGTAGATTTCTAACTTTGTATTTAGTCACAGATAAATCTCAAATTTTGCAGATAATTAGATTTATACAAGTAAAAAAAAAAAAAAGCTAAGAGAGGGATAATTTTATCTTCAATTTTGTGTTTAATAACCGATAGATTTCTAGCTTTGCAACAGTTATTCGTGTCGCCTGAAGTCAACAATGAAACAAAAATAATTAAGTATTAAAAGTTAAAAGTATATAATAAACTTGGTCATTATGGTATCTTATTTGGTGAAAGTTACTCAACAAAATATGTATACTTATGTAGCTTGTAAGCACTGTAATTTCAAAATTGTATCTCTTTATAAGATAAAATCTTAACATCATCACTTACCATCAAACATAATGACAATGTTACTTTTCTTACTCAAATGAGTCTTATTATTATTTACATTTATCTCTTTAAACGAATGTGAGGGGTTAGAATAAATTACACGTAGACTTTTGTTAATGGTTGGTGATGGAGGGATACATTTGGTAATGACTTTTAAGAGTTAATAATTATTTTTATAAATTTAAAATGTCAAAAAATATATTTAATAATAGTTATAAATATAAAAAATTAAAAAATATTTTTCTCTTATATAAAAAAAAATTAGATAAAGCGGCACGTGGAGAGAAAAAGTGGCTTTTGGTAATAAAATAACAAGAGATGAGAGATAAATTTGTACAGAGAGATAATTTATAAGATTTATTTAAGATTTTAGTTATTTTACGTTGTGTAAAATAAAATAAAAAGTTATAATAACATTTATAAAAATATAATAAAAAAGTTAAACAACTTTAGTGAATTATATCACTAAAATTGCTCTAAAAGGTTTAGAATTTGATTCTCTTTTGTAATAAAAAAATTATATGATGAGACACAATAAATCTGTTGAGTTGAAAGTAATTATAGATTTCCTTAAATCTTAGAGAATAAATCTAGATGAAACACTTAACATGTTTAATGCTGATGAGATCATGCACAACATGATAACTAATTCTAAGTAATCAAGACCTTAAGGTATTGTATAATTAGTAGGATAATGAAAAAATTATAATTCAAAAACAAAAAAGTTCAAAACAGATCTCTAATCTTGTGTTTAGTCACGGATAAATCTAAAACTTTACATATAATTATATTTACATTTCAAAAAAATGATAAAAGAGAAATATACACAAGATTAAAAAGACAAAAAAAGCTAGAGTGGTATTATTGCATTTTATTTTTGTTTTGAAAGAGACATTCTACCTGCTTATATATAATTTACAAATTATATTTATTACCTGCAGTGGTTCAAGACTTTTACCAAACTCGGTGGAGTCTCAACGAGATCCAACGGTGACTTCTACACGCAAACTCCCCACACCTGTGTTTCCTCAAAATCTGAAATAAATAATAAATTTCTAATAAAAATAAAATAAAATGAAGGAGAGAGTTAATAAATACTTATTATTTATAGGAAAAAAAATGCCCCAAATCCTCAGAAATATATATATATATATAAATGAAAAAAAAAAGTGAAAATTTAGTGGATGTTCAAATTTTGCATTTAGTCACATGTAAATCTAAAGTTTTGCAAGCTTGAAGACAAAATTTAGAGAAATATAAATTTGTATTAGAAAAATGTTAACCTTCAAGGAAGAACTAAGAGAAAAGTATACAATTCAAGTTGTTAAAATCTCAGAAAGCAATTGCAGTAGTTGAGTTAAGATGGTTGTATTTAGAAACTCAGCTAAATAAGTGTTTTTACGGATATCGATATGGATCAAAATTAGTAGACCATCTTATACCTAACCCAACTTATTTAGAAGAGATTTATTCAAAATTTATTTCATTAAAATTATATAAAATATAACATCACGATGAAAAAAATAAATATTTATTATTATAAAAACTCTTAACATTTTCATTTTAAACGAAAACTAATTTCAATGTTGACCTGACCTATTATTTTTACAAAATTTCTTAAATTCGACTCGACCTAAAAGTCAAGAAGGGACCGCAAACGGTTACAAAGACTTGCTTTTAGTGTAAAGTCTTCATTGTTTATCACTTAATTTCACATAGTACACTTGGTCCACGCGCATGGAAAAGTAATAAAGGAGTCGTACCGTTCTGACATGGCTATCACCTTCCCAGTTATTTCGTGATAAGAAAACACAGTCATTCCAATTTCTTGTCGTGTCTCGTGGTCCGGATTTACCTTTGCTCCTCCCCAACTTTAACATTGGTCATCCCTTTCATGTGAATTTATCATATTGCTTTGCAGACAAAAAAGAACCCCTCTCCCTCTTCAAACCACTTTCCATGGCCGTTTCCTCGTTTAAATAGTTATAGAGAATTTTTTTTTTTTTTTATTTTAGTCCTACAAATTTTTTTTTATCTCATACATATTCAAAGTAATTAAAATAACTGTGTATAGCCATTTCAAAAAATTAACAGTTCTTATAGCCATTTTTTTTTTTAAAATAGCTATGGACAATCATTTTAGTCTTCCATACTCCATTAACCCACGTCGATTTTTTACTATTTATCATTTATTTTTTAATTAACAAACAACAAATTTATAAAATAAAAAATAAATGACAGAGAACCCAAACATTCAATTTGTGAAAAAAGTAAAATTTAAAAATTAAATTAAATTATAAAAACAAAAACAAAATTATATTATTGTAGGATAAAAAATTTGTAATTTGTATTAATATT
Organism: Bauhinia variegata; assembly: GCA_022379115.2. NCBI lineage: Eukaryota > Viridiplantae > Streptophyta > Magnoliopsida > Fabales > Fabaceae > Bauhinia > Bauhinia variegata. The sequence goes on from CM039432.1 coordinate 6,277,378, forward strand.
ATAAAATTTAAAATTTATATTCATATTATAAATTATAATATATTTTGTTAAATTTTTTTTATTTTATTAAAAATATTACAAATTATTATTATATTTTTAAAATTTTTTATATTTAAATTTTCTTAACATATTTAATTTTAAATTTTATATATATATATATATATATATATATATATATATATATATGAAATTAAATATATTAAAAAATAAAAATATAATAATAAGTTATAATATTTTTAATAAAATTAATAAATTTATATTATTGTATGATAAAAATTTAAAATTTATATTAATATTATAAATTTAATATATTTTGTTAAAAATTTTATTTTATTAAAAATATTATAAATTATTATATTAAATATGCTAAGAAAAATAAAATAATTTAATAGATAATTTAATAAATAATTAAATAGATAATTTAACAGACAATTAAATAAATAATTTAACATATAATTTAATAGATAATTTAACAGATAATTTAACAGATAATTAAATAAATAATTTAACAGCTAATTAAACAGAATGGAAGAGCCAAATGGCCGTTGTGTAGTTCAAACAGCACTACACAACCCTTTGGTTTTTCCAACGCCTGCATATAATTGTTCAATTGTCAAAAAGAGTTCACAAGGTGAAGTGGAAAGCTAAACAGCTGTCTACAACTGTGTGGAGAGAAAAATGGCCCTAGAGAGCCGTTTATACTAGCAGACGGCCCTCTAGGGCAGTTTTCCGCTTTATACGACCGTTGACAGCTGTTTAACTCACCACTGCAAATCAAGTCATTTTTTCTCCAAGGATAAACAAACATAAACAATATATATTTAGATAAATACCTATAAGTTAGGATTTTTCTTCAAAATCCAAGAAATCCAAGAAAATGGAAGAGAAGAGGAGTGGGTGATGTGCGGCTCTGGGGGAGGGGAGGCTAGGATTGGTAGGAGTTGTAGATGAGTGCATAATTGGTATTTTCTAAAAAAAATTAATGAGGGAGTGGTAAATTGTAAAGTGGGGGAGGGAGAAAGTTAATGCCCTCGTGTTACGGTAGACTACACACTGCAGATTCATTAAAGCGTGTGCATCCAAGAAAGCTCTTGGCCCGCCGTCCTTCTAAAATATAACCATCCCATTCGTCTGTCGTAGCTTCTCATTTTCTTTCTGAGATTTTAAGCAGTCCAAGATTATATTTTCTCTTGGTTCATCCTTCAAGGTTAGTATTCTTTCTACATTCTACTTTTAGCTTTTAATACTATTGCAAAGCTAGAAATCTATCGGTGATTAAACACAAAATTGAAGATGGAAATAAGGTATATGTAATGCCTTTCTCCCTTTTTTATTTTTTTTTTAATCTTTTGGTTAAAAATTTATGATTTATTTCATATCTTAAGGAAACACAGCTGTGGGGAGTTTGGGAGTAGGAACACCTCTGAGTTTCCTTTGGTTCTGTTTTTGGTGGGTTTCTATAATTAACTGTTGGATCTGGTTAACTTGAAGACTCTCATCAGATGCGTCTGGTTTTTTGGATCACTGCAGGTAATAAACATAATTTGCAAGTTATATATAAGCACGTGGAATACTTCGTTCAAAATAAAATAAAACACAATAATCCCTCTCTCTTTCTTTTCTTTTTTTCTGTTTTTTTTTTTTTCTTTTTTCTTGTGTAAATCTAATTATCTGCAAAGTTTGAGATTTATCTGTCACTAAACACAAGGTTAGGGATCTGCTTTGAACTTCTTTGATTTTGAATTATAGCTTTTTAAGTAATTAATTCTCGTGACCAGTAAACAAGTTCATTGTGTCACATAATATAATAATTAACTATGTATCCTATATTTATCGTATTAAAAATATGTTTATTTCGTGAGAGCATATAATAGAACAATGATTCTGTCTACCAAAACAATTTGTAAATGTAACTTCTTTTTTTTTATATATTTTGTTTTTCAGATCTTTATGATTGTATAAAAATTGGCAAATTAATTTACTCTAAAATTCTAGTGATTTTTTTTTTTTTTACCTCACTCTAAATGGATTTAGCTACACAAAATTCTTGTGATATCTGCTAACTTGACATCTTCCATTGCAAAGTTAAAAGTCTGTTTAACTCTTTACAATTGCTTGCTTTTTACATTTTGGGTTTTTTAGGTTCTTAATGGGCTTGGCTTGGACTTAGAAAATTAGGCACGTTTAATACTAAGCTTTAACAATTCGATTTGTTTTGACAATACTACTTCATCTTCTGGCATAATATATAACTGAAGGTGCCTATTCTACATTCATTTCGTTTTTCTTTCATTTTTGTTATCTAAAATGATGAATAAGATTTTAATTAAAATGTCTTATTTATGATGCAATAATACCTCATGTTTGATTCCTTTAAATTAATATAGCTAATACTTCATTCACAAAATAAAGTATAAGTAATTTTCCTTTTTTTTTTACCGGTTATTTCTCATATATATATATATATATGTATTCTAACATCTTTTATAATTAACTAATTATAGGATTTTGGTAATCCTACTAACTAATTAACAACATTCTCTAGATTACGGGGGAAATGGTCATTTTGTATACTCGGCTACTACTATATTGGCACCAAAAATTTTGGATACCTACCACTGGTTTATCCTCCAAGAATTTTGATTTAAGGTTTATAACTTCTCCAGCTTCAACGGGTCCATCTTAATTTGCTAAAAAAAATTTACAGACCTCAAAGAAGAAATCAACTTACTCTAGGTTTCTAACGGTAGATTATTGCACCAAGATGAGCTTATCAAGAACCAAAAGCATTAAAAAAAAAAAAAAAGGGCCAAAATGAGATGGGTGAATGCAAGGGGGGAAATTTGGAGCAAAAATGAAAAATGCTGAAAGATGATAAAGAAATGTTGAATGCTTATTTTTTCATACGATAATAATTAATGTATGATTCCTCTACAACTTAGTATAATATGCCTCTTTACTACTTCTTTTATGATAGTTTGATTTATTTATCTGCAAACTTTGCATCTTCCATTGCAAAGTTAGTGATTTGCTTTAACACATTTTCTGAATTTGAAAATTTTTAGAACTCCCTAGTGAGCAGATTGTGGCTTCAAATTGTTGGAATGTCTTACATATATGACTAATACTAGATCTAATTATGACCATTAACACATTTTATACTTCTTGTAGGTTCATCTTCTAGAGGTTAAGATTTATACTTTCTTCATGTTCATCATATATTACTGAAGGGATGTATCCTACAATCTACTTTAAATAATAGAAATGTATTTTTCTTTCACTTTCGACTTCAAGCATGATGAATAAGAATTCAATTGAGATGCTATATGCAAGATTTAAGAAGAAAGCTTACTTGGATATCTGCTGATGGTTTCTATTTTGTTTAGAATTATAATTTTTTTATCCTAGTAATTATTTAGCAACTTTGTCTAGATTACTTCAAGTTGCATTGTGTATACACGGCTAGTACTGGACAGCTGCTAAAAATTTTATGTATATGCTCCCCCCAGATTTATCCCCCAAGGTTGAAGGTTTATAATTTCTCAAGGTTCAACGACTTCATATATCTTCTCACAAAATATTGTAAGGGTATATATCCTACATTATTGTTTTTAAACTGAATATAGTTTTGTTCCATTTTTAACTTTATTGATTGTGAGAACAATAACAACAGGTTTTATCTCATTAGATGAGGTTGACTACATAAATTGTATGACACTATAGTATTTTGTCATAAACCATATTTTCTAAAATATTGTTAACTTTGAGATCTTTTTTGTAACTTCTCTATACATCTTTTAAGGTCTCCATCTACAATTTTTCCCAGAGCTAAATATCATAAGGTCAACTTCCTTACCGGTGCCTTGAGCGGCCTCCTTTCACTTGTCCAAATCACCTTAATCGATTTTTTATCATCTTCTTCTCAATAGGTGCTACTCCAAAGTCTCCGCCGCTTATGCAATTATTTCTTATCCTATCATTTATTATCCGGCCTCATATCCATCTTAGCATTCTCATTTTTGCTACTCCCATTTTGTGTTCTTGTCCGTTCAAAGCCCAATATTCACTTCCATAAAGCATAGTTGGTCAAATAGCAATGTGATAAAACTTCTCTTTAAGCTTGGTGGGTACTTTGTGGTCATACATAACACCTGAAGCCTTTCTCCATTTAAACAATCCAGCATCTTTGATTATGATATAACAACAGATCACCCATTCATGTATTATATGTTGATGAGTTTGAACTAAATCTTTGTGGTTCATTCTATTATCAGGTTTTGTTTGATTGAATGGCAGAAGTTGGAATCTCCATTGCGGCAAAGGTGGCTGAGTATTTAGTGCAGCCAGTAATACGCCAAGGACAATACTTGTTTTGTGCCAACAAATTTCTCAAAAATCTTGAGGATAAAAAGAAGGATCTCATGTCAACAAGAGATATTGTTCTGAAACGAGTTGAAGAAGCAAAAAGAAAAACTGAAAGAATTGAAGATGTTGTCCAGAAGTGGTTGACAGAAGTGCACACTCTCTTGGAAGAAGTGGAGAAGCTGGAACAACAAGTAAAAGCAAACAACAGTTGTTTCCAAGGTCAGTGTCCTACTTGGAGAAGATATCATCTATGCAAGGAAATGGTCGAGAAGACAGAGGTGATGATAGAGTTTGATAACAAGAGCAATTTCAAAACATTTGCACGTCTTGCTACACTTCCAGGCATTGAATACTCTTCTAGTGAAGGATTTACTTTTTTTGAATCTACAAAATTAGCTTATGCTCAACTCTGGGAAGCACTCCAAGATGATGGAGTCTATAGAATTGCATTGTTTGGACTTGGAGGGTCTGGGAAAACAACACTGGTTACAGAAGTTGGGAAGAAGGCTATGGAATCAAATTTGTTTGACAGGGTTGTAGCGGTCACTGTGTCTCAAACTCCAAATGTCAGAAACATTCAAGGCCAAATGACAGACATGCTAAATTTCAAATTAGAAGAAGAAACTGAAAAAGGAAGAGCACAACGATTACATTTGAGGCTCAAAGAGGAGAAAAGAATACTCATAATAGTGGATGATGTATGGGGAGAGTTCAATTTGAAGGACATAGGGATTGATTTTGATATATGTCAGAGTGGCAGCTGTAAGATCATTCTAACCACTCGTCGCCATCAAGTATGTACTTTGATGGATTGTCAAAAGAAGATTCGGTTGGATCTATTGAATGAAGATGAAGCCTGGGCTTTATTTAAAAGGCATGCTGAGCCAGACAACCAATCCTCTCTCAGCTTAAGTAGTGTGGCACAGGACATTGCTAGGGAATGCAAAGGACTACCAATAGCAATTCAGGCTGTTGGAAGGTCCTTAAAAGGCCAATCTATCCATGAGTGGAAGATAGCACTAGAAAACTTGAGGAGTTCCAAACCAGTTGATGTGGAAGATGGCCAGGGAGATGTTTTCTCTTGTCTTAAATTAAGCTATGATTATTTGAAAGATGAAAATAAATTGCTCTTCTTGATATGTTGCATCTTTCCAGAAGATTATGCTATCTCTAATGAGGATTTGATCAGATGTGTTGTGGGGCTTGGTGTATATGGAGAATATCAATCATTTGATTTAGCAAGGAGCCAAATTATGGTGGGTATAAACAAACTTGTAGATTCATGTTTGCTCATGCATTCTAAGAGACGGTGGGGGGGAATTGCATTAAAGATGCATGATTTGGTTCGCGATTTAGGATTATCGATAGCTTCTAAAGAGGGCCGCACTATTATGGTTAATCTATCTAATGATTTAAATTCCTTGATAGGGGATGGAGTCATAAATGATCAATTTGCAGTATCTTCATGGTATAGACAAACAAATCAAATTTCTACTCTATTTGTTGCTGCAAAACTTGAGATTCTATGGATAGAGACTGGTGGTTCTTTGGATTTATCTTCAGCATCCTTTGAAGGTTTGCAAGGGCTCAAGGTTATGGTTTTAGATTCCAGCCGCAATTATATCCCAACCAGCTGTGATCTGTCATTGCCACCATCAATTGAATCATTGACTTATCTTCGAACTTTATGCTTGAGAGGATGGAATTTAGGTGACATCTCATTTGTAGTCAAACTGAAGAAGCTAGAGGTTCTTGAGTTGAAATATTGTGTCTTCAATGAATTGCCGAATGAAATTGCAAATCTGAATAAACTTAAGTTGCTGGACTTGTCCGAATGTGCTGCACTTTTAGAAAATTACGAAGCAATTGGAGAATTGTCAGAAATTGAAGAGTTGTATGTTTCTGGAGCATCATACTCCGGAGGGAGGTGGAGAAATCCGAGTCCAAGCTTTGGGGATAATGTAGCGGCTACTAAATTGCAAAGATATGTCATAAAATTTGTACGGGTGTGTGTTTTTTTTTCACGTGTAATCACTGAGGATTTAATTATGAGAGCACTATATTTGAAATCAGTCAATATCTCCAGCTTAAGTGCATCTATAAAGATTCTTTTGCAAAAAGCAGAGTATGTTGATTTCGATGTCTTTCATGGAGATTGTCAAAATTTCTTCCCAAATGTGGTCAGAGCTGTAGGAGGCATGAAAGATTTGGTTCTGCTTCAGCTTGGATCTTGTTCTGAAATAGAATGTGTCGTGGATACTACGTCCAATCAAGTAGATGTTGAACTCCCTGCTTTAGTTGGATTACATCTGAGCAATATGACAAACTTGAAAGAAGTGTGTCGCGGTCCACCTCCAGTTGGCTTTTTTGAGAAATTACAAGAACTTTTTATATTTGGCTGCGAGCAGTTACACAGCATATTTCCAAGGGAATGTAAATTGCCCAAACTTAAAATCTTGAGAATTCACAGATGCAGAGCATCTGTACTCTTCTCAGTGTTAGTTGCGCAGAGTTTGTCACAGCTAGAAAAGCTGATCATCACACATTGTGGGGAATTGAAGCATATAATAACAGAACAAGAAGATGGTGGTGACACGAATACTGGGAAGGAAATAGTTCCTGCTTCACACAATTCCCATTTGATACTCCCCGATTTGAAGAGTCTATCTGTTCTTTCTTGTCCCAAGTTAGAATCCATATGTCCAATCTCTTGCATTGAAGGCCTTGAGAAACTGGAAGAGATAGAATTAGAGAATGATTCTCAGCTTAAATATGTATTTGGTCAATATGACCAAAGAGATCATTCACCTCGCCAGAAGAACATCCAAATTCAGTTTCCAATGTTGAAGGAACTCACACTCAAGGGCCTTTATAATCTCCGCGGCATATGCCCAGAAAAGTATCATCCAAAGTGTCCATCTTTGAAGAAACTTCAAGTGCTTGATTGTCAGAACTTGACAGTGTTGTGTATCATGATTGGTATGGAAATGGGGCTGTTGGATCTTGAGGTACATATTTATCTTTCTTTGTTTCTTTGTTTGAGCAGTTTTCACTCTAATTTGTTCCAAAAACAAAATTAAGACTAAATTTTTTTTTATCATATCTTTTAAAACATTATTTTGGATAAGAACAGAAAGTTGTATTATGTGGCTTATTTGATGAAACTTTCACACGCCTATTGAACTATGTTAATTATGTTTAGAGATAATAATTCTATAAAAATTTGTTTAATGATCCATGACAAATGATAATGATTTACGATATTTTATTTCATTTTTTTGGGATTTCACTTTCATTATTGTTTGTATATATTGTAATGCGTTGAGCCACTTAAATATTTACATAATTGTATTAGTTACCACTTTCAGGGAGTTTCCCTAGAAGAAAGCCAGCAAAAGCACTTGATCTTAAAATTAGAAGAACTGCCTAAATTAAAGTCTATGTGGACAGTTCCTACTCCGAGGCAAAGTTTGAGTCTCCATTATCTTCAAGAATTAAATGTGACAAATTAAAATGTCTCTTCCCCGTCATTGTCTCCAAAAGCCTACCAGAGTTGACGTCATTGAAAGTAAAAAAATGTGAGGAATTGGAAGAAATCATAGATGAGAATATCGACCATAAGAATCTATCTGATGCTCAAGTGTGCTTTCCAAAACTCAAACTGATTCAGATAAGTTTCTGCAAAAAGTTGAAAAGCCTTCTACCTGTTGCTTGGGCTAGAATGCTTCCACAACTAAGCGTTCTGGATATATCACATGCTGATAAACTGAAAGTGCTTTTCAGTAAAAGCAGTGAAGAAGGCACAACCAATGGACAGGAAATTGTGATTCCGAACTTGGAAGAGTTAAAATTTATCAAATTGCCAAGTTTTGTTGGCATTTGCCCAGGGTTTAAGTTACATGCTGTGAATCTTGTAAAGATAGTCGTAGATGAATGTCCCAAATTTGCTCCAATCATAGATGCAACTCAAGTAGTTCCTCAACCTTGCAAGCAATCTGTAAGTACTGTCATTAGTTTTTTTTTTTTTTTTTAAATAGTTAAACCATAATTAAGAATGTAGTAACTTCTATTTATCTTAAACTTTTATATAATGGTTATGTCATGTTTACATTTCTCACATAATCTTTATTAAGTAGAGCTTTCTTGTTTTTTGAATTAGTAAACTCTTAAATTGCTAGAGAAGTAATTTAGTTTTAGATTTTATTTATATTTATTGAAGATAGATAAAACAAAGCCAATGATAATATTGCATGACGGTGGTATAGAATATTAAAAAGAAAAAATAACTAAATTTTAAAAAATTCTCAATTATAATGTTTCCCAAATTATAGAACAGTTGGTCAGGTTTGAACATAGTGACTAGTTTCATGTGTTCAAATCTTGTGCAACTATAGAAGATAGAAATTAATGATGCTTGATAGCCTAAATAAGTATATATATATAGTCGATATGAGCATGAAGATAATTCTTGTTAAAAGATAAAGACTTACAAAGTTTCAAATCATTTTAAAGAACTTGTGAAGAGAAAATAATATTTTATTTTAAATGAATAAATATATGAAAATATTTGCATAATTACGAGCATTATTCTATCACAATAAACATATGAGGCATATGCCCTTTGAAATTTGCATTGAATGACTTTGGTTATTTTCACTAAAAGGGACCGCATGCTTCTGCAAATAGCCAAAAGATTAGCGAAGAACAAGAGAAGAATGTGATATGGAGTGCGAAATGGATGTATCTGAAGCAGTTGCAATACCTTAAGTATGTAGGGGAAGAACCTACTTCAGTGACCTTGAAAAATCTCATATGCCTACGAGTAAGTGGATGCAGAGAGTTGAAGACTGTCTTTTGTGCGGGTGTTATTAGAAGCATTTGTCTACCACAATTGAAATATCTATATTTAGAGAACTGTGAGGAGTTGAAGGAAATAATTTCAAATCAGGCGCAAGAAGGAAGCTCCACATACACATCTATGGCACACTCCATACAAGTTTACCTTCCAAAATTGGTTTACCTTTGGATATGGAGATGCAGCAAATTGAAATATGTTTTCTCTATTTCCATCGTTAAACATCTCCCAGAATTAGGGCATATGGAAATAAGAAAGTGTTCTCAATTAGAGGAAGTGTTTTGTTGCCCAAGTGAAGACAATGGTGGAGTGGTAATGAAGGTTAATCTTCTTCCAAAACTAAAAGAGCTGGTACTTAGAGGATTGCCTAGCCTTACTAACATTTTCAGAGATTCTATTCAGTTGCAGTTTCCTGCTTTGCAACATCTTACTGTCGAGGATTGTTCCAACTTTTCTCCAGAGAGCTTTCAGCTTCCACTCCAAGGCTACAGCTCAGGTGCATAATACTCTTTTATTTATTTTTTATCTAATAATAAATTATTTGATACAATATATATTTTTATATAGAAGGATTTACTTGCTCCAAAAGAAAGTGAAAAGACTTACTTCCAATCTCATGGGCTTTCATTTTATTTTGCAATCATATGATTCACCTTCTCAAATTTTTCTTAACTAAACTTTTTGTATTCTTATTCTCCTTTGAGTCTTAATAACGTTAGCTATTACCAGCAGCACCACTCCAAAATCTACTTGAACTCTGCAAATTACTTGACATGTTGGGCTAATATTAGGAGAAGCCCACCTCCCATTTGTCCAGGTTTCGATTATTCTGGAGTTATCAATGCCTTTGGCCCCAAAGTTTTCAACTTTAAAGTTGGAAATCCTGTTTGTTCCTTCGATCAGACAGATTTGTGAGATTTTGCTTATGTTTCCCTTTTGCCATACTTCCCTTTTGCACCTTCATTGCTTTGATTCCCCTTTGGATATTCTTCAGAGGGAGCAGCATTTGCAATCATAGCTTAATATTAATCTTGTGGACAAAAGTCATGAAGATGACACTTGGAGTATCAAAGACTTTTCGAAAGTTAAATGAATGAACAGAAGAAAAGGCAAAAAGAAAAAGTTTGACCTATTAAATATAATTAAAATGGAGAGATGAAGCAAAGATTAAGTCTTTTTACTTACTTTTAGAGTAAATAAATTTTATATATATATATATAATCATTATTTTCATGACTCTCGTATATTGGCTTTTGTTTTTAACAAGACATAGAATTATTTATGTCTTTATTTAATAACTTAAATTGAAGTGAAAAAAAAATTCTTCTAAAAAATAAATTTGTTTTGTTTGTCCTTTCAAGTATTAAAAAAGAGGTTCATTGTTGAAACAAATATTGCATATGCCTACGGATGATTGATTAATTCAATCCATGTAACCAAAGTAACTAGATAAATTTTTTCAGTTTTACATATAAGATTATATATATATATATATATATATATATATATATATGTAGCTAATATAATTTCTAGCTCTTGCAAATTTTACTATTAAAAAAACTTGATATTTTAATTTCCTCTCCAGATCCATACAATGAGATAAAAAGGGAAGTGGGCGAAGTCTTGTACGAAGAATTCCTATGCTCAAATTATGACTCACAAAATGAAAAAGTAGCAGTAAAGAATAAAATAAATATTGTGGGTAAATCAGAATTTTACCTTTATTTACAAAGTGAAATGTGGATTCCGTATTTTGAAAGATTTAGTCCTACACCAATCATGGAATGTGGATTTGGACATAACTTGGATGTTGAGTTGTTCATCAAAGGCACTAGGATATGGGATGAAGCAAAAGTTCGCAAGTTATACACAAAAAAAGTTGTTGATATAATATTGAGAAATCATTTGCCAGAATCAAGTAAGTTGTGTGCTTACTTCATATACCACAACAATTGTTTTGTCAATGATTCAGATCTCTTTGACATCCATGAGAAACTTGAAAATGCTACTCTACTCTAGAGGCACAAATTCCTTTGGTCAGGTGTCTTGCTTAGCACATTCCCTGTCAAAAGTCAGCTAAAGAGAATCTTCAAATCTGGAAAGTACGCAACTTGCTTTTTGTGCTTTCAAGCTCCAGAGACTGTAGATCACTTATTCCTACAATGTTCTTTTGTTAGATCACTATGGTTTTACGTCCCCTTGGGGATTTCGAACTGATCACTACTCTGGTTTAAGAATGCCACGTTGGTTTAACTTTCTCACTAATCATTTTAAGGAGTTATTGTTATATGCCTCAGTTTTGATGGATAAGGTGTGGGATGAGAGAAATAGAATTGCTCATGCATCTAACTCTAATCCTCCAGACATTTTGAGTGTTGCAAACTCTATCTTGGTGACATACTTTGAGATGAAAAATAAGTTGTTGCCTGATATGCAAGAATTGCCTGATGGATGGTTTAAAGCATACTTTGATGTAGCCATGACTGAAGAAGAGAGTTGGGCAGCTGCTCTATTGCTCAACCATGAAGGAAATTTAATAGGAGCTAGAACAAGAAAACTTAGCACTAAGTTCCTTCTAGAGCAAGAAGCACTTGCATTAGAACTTGCTATTGAACTTGCTTATGATGTACCAAAATCTAATATGTCTACAGGGACACAGTGAAAGAGTTATCCATATACTGCAGGATTACTTGAAAGATAAACTGGATAAAGCAGTTTGGTACCTTGAGCCAATCTTGATGGATATTCGTGATAAACTTGCGAGCATGGGTGATTGGGAGGTTAGGATTTTTAGAAACTTCAACTGGCTTGCCTATAATGCAGCTAAGTGGGCTGCTTTTTGTAATAGTGAGGGAGATGTTCTGAATTCAATCTCAGCAATAGAGGTTTTGTCCAAGGACTTTATATCCTCTTTCTTCACCAATGATGATGATGAGCATGTCAATGACAGTCTTCTCAATAACAGTGACAATGAGGATGATGATGGCCTTCTACGACTAAAACTGAAAGAAGTTTTCACACATGATGATGGTAACAATGATGATAAGAAAAATAATGAGGATGGCAACAATGTCAATGAGTAAAGATTCTGCTGCTGATGAAAATTTTCAACCCTCATAGTAAAGTTTTTGCTGCTCCACCAGAGGTCTGACTTCCTGCACACCAGATCAAAGCAGAGGTATATATCTAAGAAGCAGCTCTCTAATTTATTTGTTATAACATTAAATAACACTAGGAATTTAAAAAACACAGAATTGCTCAGTAATGGGGTTCCCAGATGTTGCTGGTTCCTGAATGTAACTGACCTTTTAGATTATTTCACCTTCCTTCTTCCCACTTTTCAGCTCTCCATGGTCGAAGTTGAATTTGGGAAGGCGCTTAGCACAGAAGAAGATGGGCGACAATGGTTTGTTCAACCACATATATACTATTTGCTATAAATAAAACTCGAGTTGATGGAACTACGCATTTAGATTATTTCATCTAAGGCTTTGTTGAGAGATATTGTACTCACTTTGATGATCTTCTTGCTTTGAAGGGATTAGTAATCATGAGAGCCCCTTTAAACTGCAGTAAATGGCTACAATCCTGGGATATTTGATGCTGGATTAGCAATCTGTACAACATGATTATGGTATGGAATTAGTTTCACCAAAATTAATTTTTATACCTTCAAGAGATTAAATTTGTTGGACATGATAGGCTTCACAATGGTTTCATTTGTTCTATTCTATGCTAAAAATTCAAGATTTGGGAGATTATCATATTTTCGATTTGGAAAATTAAATTTTAGCTAAATACCTGAGGTTGATATAACTATAAAGGACTTGTATACTCTTATTACATGGAATTGCTGTTATATTGTTTAATGATAAATGCTTCAATAGTTTGAAATGAAACTGGGATGTTACCAAATAGAAATTACATTGCTATCAGTAATGAGTTTTTCTGAGATGCTGTAATTTGCTATGTTTGAAGTATTGCATGACAATAAGCATTTCAATATGCAATTCTCTCTGTTTTTTTCAAAACATTTTGAAAAATAAAGTATCTGAATTTGCTTGCTCCTTGGTCAATTATTCATTTAGATATAAACCTTTGGAAAGGCTTTTTCACCTTGCAATTCTTGAGAGCTGTTTTAGAGGGTGATGTTTATAAGGATGGATACCTAGATTATGAAGAATTTGTTCCCATTTTTGTTCACCTATGAAAAATGGGCAACGACAAGCACAAGCAGCTTCACAAAGCCTTCAAATTCTTTGATATAGGAACAAAACTGGCCATGAAGAACTCTGCTTCCTGCTTTAGCTGATGAAGATGATCCAAACAGTGGAAAACTCACCAATGCAATTATGCATGATGAGAACACAGATAATGTGAGTCTATTTTCACAGTTAGACTGGAACACATTTTACAATGATGCATTTGTGCTTTTGTTATAAAAAATTTCTAAACTGTCTTGTGATTTTGCAGGATGGACGGATAAGCTATGAGGAATTTGCTACAATGATGAAAGCTGGCATAGATTGGAGAAAAGACAGGACATTAAGTAAACTAGGTTTTGCAGTCCTCCTCATGATAGTCAACAACATAACCTATTTCATGTATCGCAAAGGCTACTATCTCAAAGACTTTGTGCCTGTTTGGTTGTGTCGAAATGGAAAAGGAATAAGAGTGGGAAGCCCATTTTCTTTGGTTTGGTTCAATTGAATCAATAGAAACGTCTTTCTAAATAGACTCACTTTTCTATCAAATTTGGAAAAGGCCTCTCCTTAATAACACCTAAGATTGGACATTTCCCTTCAATTTTTCCATCTCTACCCTCTTCTTAAAGATTAATGTTCAACCTCACACATCCAACTATCGGCCACCGCCCACAAACCCACCACTGCCACTGCTGAGATTGGCCACAAAAAACCAAACTTTAAGCTCCATGACCATCGGCGTTTGCTGTCTGTCCCCTCGGTTGCCGCTTTTCTGGGTTTGGAAGAAACATAGATATAGTACCAGAATCGCCAATGTAGCTCCGGGAAAAGCCTAGCCTGCGATGTGGGACTGCATGAGTGAGTCTCTGCTTTTGTCTTTACATAGCACGACATAATTGCTGTCTCAATAGAAAACACTGTGAACATGTTTCTATATAACTGTTATCTCAAAGACTCACTTTGAAACATTCTTGGATTTTCTGTAAAATTTCTTGGCACATAATAAAAATAAGACTCAGGTCAATACAGGCCACCATGCCTCATCAATATCTACTCTGTACATTACACGGGTATCCATGGCAGATTGACTCGGGATTTAACTGTGCACCTGCACCAATTAGTATTCAACACGGCTTTAGTTCAGTGAAATATAGGCTAAGCTAGATTAATTTCCTTTCATAGGTTTATTTATCATTTTGAGAAGAGATATTCATGTTGTTGTAGTCTTGTAGATATAGCCTCAGCTAACATCCTTACGGAACGTGGCAAAACCTCTCTATTCCTCCAGCTACCCTACAAGCGATTTTTTTTTATTATTATATATATATATACATATACATATAAAAGAATAATTCTATAAAGCTTCTGTTCAGATGAATTACACAACTAAAAACACACAAATACACAATTCAGACAACAAATGGCATTAAATAGTTCACTGAAAGGGGCCTATAAGCACTTACAACAACAAGCCTTATCCCACTATATTTACAATCTTATATAACTATTCAACAATTGAAAATATACACACTGAAAGCAGAACCTTCATTTTATTGAAGCATATGTGCCTATCCATAAATGAAACACAAAGCTTAAAATTACATAATAGTAACTATTTGCTATCAACTAATTTACCACTTTTGATTCCTGAATTGATAATAAAGAATTATTGATAATTTGCAACAGGAATAGTATGGCTTCAGGTTAAAATATAAACCGAAACCAAAAATTTTTGGAGATCTGTGAAGTACTATGACCCTAAGACAAGTAAATTGGTATTTTAATGATGGAACACAAATTACCATTCTACTGGACATTATCCTTGAGACTTAACTGGACTTGAGATGAGTCAAGAGATATAAAAACATCATCAAGCCACATTATAGGTTCGCAGAAGATCCTAGAGGTTAAAAAGAATAGAGGAAAAGAAAATAAACTATTTATCTCCTTAACCATTTCCTTCTAGGTCTGTTGGCCATTGCAATAGTCAAGTCTTCTTCACATTAAATAACTTGTACAATCCAAAAGAATAACCATTTTTTTCTTATAAGCTTCCCTATGGACAAGAATATGGTACTTGTTGCTTTCTGCATAGTCCATATGTAATTTAATCGAACAAAGATAATTGGCCGCACAATTAGGTTAGTTCTCCCTTTTGCCGCTTCTCCCAATATATTTAACTTCCCTCTACTCTTTTTTTCTTCAATATACAAAACCTGCCTTATCTGCTTAAGCACCTTGATTAATCAACTAGTTACCTTCAAATTGTAGACGCCAATGAAACCTTAGACAAATCAATAGCATAAGCATTGAAAGAAAGCCATAAACACCAATAAAACAAGGTTTAATTTGCTGCCTCAATACAGAGTATATTTAAGAACTAGAAGAAAATTGAAAACATTAAACAAATAAGGTAAGAGCCTCACGTATTAATCAGCCATAGGTCTGCTTCATCAGGATTGTCACTAAGTGTATAACCAAAAGCTGAAAGCTGACCAGCCATGTATTCACTATCACTCTGTTCAAACATTAAAAGAACAAGGAATGATCAAAAACAATCAAACAAAACATCCATCCTTGTGAATTCATTATTAAGAAATAGTTGCTGAAGCATAATCAACCACAAAGATTTTTAAGATCTCAACATGCTCCAGGCAGAAAAGCCAGGAGGTTGATTAACTAGTGGAAAATTAACTATGGTGTGTACATAGGGGAAGCATGGCAGTGTAGGTATGCACTCACTGCCCCAAAGATGACATGCAAATGAACAGTTAATATTCAATCTCAGATAATTTATAATGAAAGAGAATAAACTAATAAAATTTCTTAAGAAATAAAAAAGAACCAAAAGATAAAGAACTAAACAATCAGTCAGGATTTTTCAAGAAATTCATACAGATATATAATATTTCCTTGAATTCTAAGTCAAAAAAAAAAACCCTAAACGTTTGAGCTAATATTAAAAAGTTTGCATCCTCGTCCTAACTATAAATAAAAAAAAAAATCTAAGTCAAAAAGAATAATAAATATGTCCATATTAATAAAATGAAACTACGATACATTGGATGGCCCAAAAGAAAGTAGAAGAGGGAAAAGTGGGGAAAAAATAAAAATGGCCCTAAAGAAAAAGAAAAGAATATTGAAGCTTTTTGAATTGTGTAATCTAGCACTCCTCTATATATTCACTGTAATAACATGAGAATTGCAAGGATTTTCTTATCCCACCCCCGGAAATAGACACAAGAGTGCCCCTACAAAGCAAATATGGGAAGATCACGGAGATTTGACAAAAGGAAATAATGTGATCATACGGAGGCCATCAAATGAAGACAACAGATAATGCAATTCAGGTTGTTTCTTGTTCATGATGGACTCCCAGTAATGGGACAACTTCCTTTCCTTTGGTTATCAAACAAGGTAAATGAAATAAATGAATCCCACAACTTTCATTTCTCAATCTCCATTAGCTTAATCAATATCTTTTATGGGTATGCCACATTGTCTATTCAATATATTACTCTATACTTCCTTCTATGCACTCGCTTGTTAAAGACAACCACTTGTCATGCATCATTCTCCCTTGTTTATACTGGAATTAACTTACACAGAATATAAATATATAAACAAAGTGAATCAGAAGACTAAGATCAAATGTCATAATCTGGGTCTTTGCCAGCAGAAAGTAAAAGCTTCTAAAAGAGTATTAGAAACATGAATTTTATGCTACGATGCATAAGTAACTTTAATAGCTTCTGAAAATTCACTACATTTCTTGTCTTCTACTTGATTTCATTGCATAACTATGGTTCCCTGGTTTTGTATTAGATAATTATGCTGTCAAATACAGAACATTCCTTTGTAATATCAAGTCAGCCTTACTTGATCAGCAATTAAGGAATTGGGGCACAAGGAATACCAGTATAAAAGTGGAGGTCAGTCTTTGAACTTCTGGACCAACCACTTCCATTCATTCAAAGGCCAAGAAGAAAGAATATAATCATACCTTACAAGTCAACACCCTATTATGACAATGTTGACGTTGGAAGCTTTTGAAGGAAATAGTTATCATATCTTTTCATTCCCACATCAACTCTCCCCTAATCCTAAACTCTTCTCTAGCACTCAAGTCCCTCAAATGATACTTTAGCACTTAGTCCTCGAAATGATAAATGTCAGAAACAGTTGACAGGAACACGGCAATTCATTTTACATTCAATGTGTTGAGCCTAACAGAAGGATTGTAAAGAAAGAGATTTCAAGAGATTCTGCATATCTGAATTCAGCCTATATATATAAATCTTTATATTAAATCCACATATAATTTGAATCGACGCTACATCTGTTTTAACTATAACATTGTCTTAGAAAGTATGATTTTTCCAAATGAAGTTGACTGGAGAACTTAAAACTTCTGCACTAGTAATTAATGAACAAACGGACCCAGATGTCTTTTCTTTTTCTTTTTCTTTTTTTTCCTCCCTTTCTTTCTTTTTAACAAAAGTGTTTCCCGAATCTTTCAAGTATTTGTCCTATGTAGGTTAGACAAATGACAATGCTCACAATCAGACTAGTCCAGCTTGAAAAATTTTCCCATC
This sequence comes from Bauhinia variegata, assembly GCA_022379115.2. Taxonomy (NCBI): domain Eukaryota; kingdom Viridiplantae; phylum Streptophyta; class Magnoliopsida; order Fabales; family Fabaceae; genus Bauhinia; species Bauhinia variegata. The sequence continues at coordinate 6,295,398 of CM039432.1, forward strand.
ATCAGTGCTGCAACTCAGTAAATAATGACACATATGAATAGAGATGCACTTCAACGTTTGGGATGATTGTTGATTTCATAGCATCATGCTTCTTTATTTCATCAATGCAAAGACTAGTATCTTCCCTTTTTCTCATCAAAAGCTGCTTCCTAATTATCAAAAATGAAACTATATCATAGTCAATCATATTATTTGTCCCTTACACTCATTTAGTTTAACTGCGAAAACAAGAGAACTATTCTTAATCTAATGACATAATATTCAAGTATTCTCGTAGTATAGAAGAATTTGGAAAATCCCAATGAATTTTTATTGAAAAAAGAGAAAGGAAAACAACTAATTGAGGAAATTTTGGAGCTTACCTGTGTCACAATGTACCTTTTGAGGGATAAAAACGCTACGATGAAGAATGTAACGATTTTATTTTAAAAAAAAAAATTATTTTTATGGAATCGCCACCAATTATTTAAAAATTGGAATACAATTGGAAACCCTATTTATTTCAAAAAAATTTATTATTGGAAAGGCGTCAAAATACGAACCAGAGACGAGTTTGAGAGTCGGTTATGCGTGAGGAAGGTGTTAGACACCCCACGGCATCCATCTAAAACGATTACCCAAATCGGTTATGCAAAATAGCGATATGACTCAAAATTATATTTTATTTAGTGTTGAAATAACGGGAAAATAAATATGTACGCATGAGTTCTCTAAATGAACCTAGAGTCCTTCCATCTTTCGAGACAGATAAACTGTCCCTCCAGATAACACTTATCCTCACCTAGGTCGGATAGTGCAAGCTCAGTCTTATAGAAGACCGGACCGCCTACCCTTCCATGATCAGTGGGGGCCTTGGGACTCTAATGATCAAAATACACCCTAATATGTATGCATGCTAATTACAACTTAAAATATGGGAGCGGGATACATCAAAAATTACATGGGGAAAATAACATGAAATAAAAATTACTTTTACTCTTCTTTTTTTTTCCACATTTCTCTTTTGTTTCAACACCCCTCACAATTCCTATTTACGCCTTCCTTTTCTTTTCTTTCCATAGCATCCACGACTCCTTCTTTTTAACATTCTCACACTTCTTTTCTTCTCACCCCATTATTTCTTTTTTACACCCCTCTTCTCTTTTTTTTCTCCACATTACCCGACGGCTCACTTACTATATTCCAAATTTCCAACTTTTTCGTTTTCTCACCCATGCAATCTCTATTCACACCCATCTCTCTAATATGAACCCACTTCTCTTCTCACATCCCCGAAACCTCTATTCACACCCATGAATGAAACTATATCAGTTATCGTACCAAAAAGTATCATTTCTGAAAAATCAAGAGATATGGAGCAATTACTTGTTCCAGGATAGCCTATAATCAGTGCATTGTAAGAAACTTCATCCTTGGGGAAATGTCAAAAACACTTTCATCAAGATTTAAGCACCCACATCTAGCATACGTGTCTATCAGGGAATTAGAGACAAATAAATCAAGACAAATCCCATGTGAATTATCCTAGCATGGATTTCTTTTTCCAATCCTTAGCTGGCCGTATAAGCCAACCTTCACAACATAACAGTGTACTAAACTTGCTATCATCTTGTCTTGAGTCTCCAAAGAAAACTTGCTTAGCTCCATTTAATGACACATGAAGACCCAATAAACCCTTAAAAAGAATTGCAAACTCAAAATCATTTTATCGGATTTTTTAGAAGCCAAACAAGTGACACAAAGGAATAGATTCCATAACCAAAATTGAGAAACACAATTTAAACCCAAAACCAAAAACACTTTCCACTAACAAATCAACCAAATACTCAACCTAGTAGCAGAATTTAATCCCTAGAAAATGGCAACACTCAACCCGACATTTAAAATATTCATGACTCAATCCAAACCCAAAAGAAAAGGATTACACAAGCAATGACCTCCCACAAACAAATAAATTGGCAGATTCGAACACAAGTTGTGCAGGTGAAATCAATATCCCAACTAATCCATTTTCTCTCAAAAACCAGAAAATTCCAGCATCAATCCCTTACTCTTAACACCCAGAAAATTCCAGCATCAAATCAATTTAGGCAAATTCAATAACCTTGAAACTCCACCACACCTAAGGCTATAGAAACAAGAAGATACCAACAGCAGAATTTCACAATAACCTAACAAAGTCCTGGACCATTCACAGCTAAATCTCGAAAGATTTAACCCATTAAATCAATTTTCACAAAAATTCCAAGATTCAGACCAAGCAATATCAACATTCCATATTTTCCAAATTAAACATCCAAGGACCTAAATTAGCTCCATTGAGATACATACCACCCAAGAAATCCTTTTAAGCACATAAGACGTGAGAACCAAAAACAAATTTCCAAGCATTGGGAGTGAATTCCCCAGCCAATAATCAAGCATTCAGACAACAAACATATTCAAAGTCAAAGCTGGAACATAACAGAACCTAGCAACATCATTCCTAAACCCAATTATACTTCATAAACTAAGAAGCATAAAATGATTCAAAATGTAGCACCAAACCGGAATCAAAACTCTAAATGACTAGAAAGCACACAAAAAACCGATGAGAACTACAAGAAGCAAACACATGGCAAGGTCATCCAAGAACTCAAAAACAGAAGACAAGAAAGCTGCAAATAAAAAATGTAATGCCAAAAAGGTTAATCAAAGCAGCTAGGGGATCAGCACCATACAAACCAACTTATTTAAAGAGAAGTTAACATGAAATTCCCTAAATAATACAAAACCCTTTACAAAAATTTTCTGGCATAAAGGAGGCTAAAAGCAGCCCAAAGGATACCAGAACTTGCGTGCTTGAACTACTTGCCCATTAAAATACCCAACATGCTCTTATTCAGTAAAATGCAGAACCAATCAAGCAATAGATGAGGATTTCAAGCAGAAATGGCAGTTGGAATGAAAACAGGGCGATAATGAAGTTACAAAAAAAACAGGCTGTTTGGAAATCAAAGTGACAAATGGTTAAAACAATAATAAAGCAACGAACCAAGCTACAGCCACCTATGCAGATTTCCAACAACAAAGACACTATTCCCAGCAGATTTTCAATACAAATGACACAAGATACGGTTCATAAAAAAAAACATGGCAGCAAGAGGCAAGAAAAGAGCTCTAACACTTGCAACACATACCAGTAAAAGACAGCTTAGTCATTGAGTCAAAATTCATCAAAAGTTCAGCAAAATGAATCACATTTTAGAGACGGCTTCCACATCAATCCAAGGTTAACCATGATTCACGTAGGGAAGACAAACAATTACCAAAAATCTCACCCACATATGAATTACTTCCCTAGCAGCATGTGTATGAAATTTTTACAAAAATTCAAGCACCACATTTTTTACAGATTCCACCAATCAGAAAGTGCACTATATGAGAGTATGCATTGACCAAATAATTCTCCAAGGGTTAGATATAGGATGTCGGCTAAACAAATGCTATTGTGCACTTTAAAGATTCCAAGTTAACTCTAAAATGATCACCAAAACTCACATAACCCTTGGGAGCTTGAATCCAAAAACGTCTCCCTTAATAACCCAATCAAGTGTGGAGGCAAAAGACAACACAGAGAGTGCTCAACCTTGCATTGTACAAGCATAATCACTGATTTAAGCTCAAGAGAGGAAATGATACCATGAAGATTTCTAATTGCCCAAACAAACGAAAACAAAAAGAAATGAATCCGACTCACCCACCATCATCATATACCTTTAACCCCATTACACAAATACAATTCAATTAACTAAAAAAAAAAAAGGAAAAAAAGAACGAAATCCAACCTGAGTATTTCCTTCCTTGCTCCTTCGCAATTTACTTTAACCCAATGCTTTCTTAGTCTTCCTCCTTTGCCTTTAGCCTCTAGAAAACCCTTAGAGAGAAAATGGATTAGAAAAAAAATCCTCTTTGGTGCTCTCCTCTATTTTCCTCTTGCTCTCAAGACTCTGTTTTCTTTTCCAAATCCCCTCACGCTCTTCTGTGTTTTTTTTTCCCTTTATCTCCCTTTCTCCTCTGCTTTTCAGCTCTCTACCTCAATCAATTCCCCTCAATTCTGCTTCACCTCTCCCCCAATCTTGCTTCGTTTCTCCACCTACCTTCCACCGTCGTTGTCCTGCCTTCTGTCTCTGCAATGCCTTGCTCCATCTCTGTTTCCATTTCGCCTCTTTCCCGCTGCCATTTTCACCTGCTTTCTGCTGGTTGTACTCATCTGCCATTGCTTGCTGTACGATGTCCTTTGCCGCTGTTCCTGTCCTTTTCACGACCTCTCCTCTTTTTTCTTTTCCCTTTCTTTCTTTTTCCGCTGCCTTCTTTCTTATTTCTTTCATTTTCTTTCACTCTTCTTTTTTTTTTTTTTTATTTATGCTTTTCTTTGCCTTTATACATATATATATATATATATATATATATATATATATATACACACATTAGGAATATATGTTATGCAGAAAATAATAATTATAATAATTTTTTTTATTTTTTAAAAAATAAAATAAAATAAAATAAGATACAATAAAATAAAAGTAAAAATAAAAATAAAAATTTATTAAGACAAAATAATATTAACAATAATTTTTTTTTTCTTTTCACAAATAACATAAATTAGAATAAAATTAAAATAAAATAATATAAAATAAAATAAAAATAAAAAAAATATTATGACAAACCAAAAGTCTTTTATAAATATTGTCTGAAGAAATAACAACAGAGAACAAACTTAGAAAGCAAGCAACGAACGACACGATAAAAACAAGGAAATGAAAAAGGGATAGATGGAGAAGGAACCTGAGTGCCTGGAACTTTTGAAGTTAAGTCTTGGATTTGAGATAGCTTGTGTGTGAGACTAGTTTTATTTCTATTTCTCCTTGTGTTCACTCCAACGGAGGTTAATGGCAACCGAAACCCAGGTGGGGATCCGCTTCCACTCCCAATTAGCAAATCTTCTATATCTTCCATGCTTGTTGTGGTAGTACTCGAACCAGAAGAGAAGAGATGCAGAGAGCGACAAGTCAAGGGAGAGAAGAAGAAAACCCAGTACGCACTATTCAATTTTCGCTAATCTTTTTGCGTTAGTTTTCTTTTTCGTTTGGGCTAAGTTTGGTCTCTAACATCATTTCTCACCACACACTCCCATTTTTTTCACCCGCACCCCATCACTTAATTTTAATCGAAATATTTCAAAAATTCTCTTCCGCTCATTTAAGTGGACGGTGGACACACACGCCTTGTACCCGTTCCCCCTTCTGCAAAATCCGTCTCAAACACACCCCATATTTTTCTGTAAGTGTTTGTGACAATTTTCCTACTTTCAAAAGCACACACCATTCTCCGTCCTCTTCACTCTCATTCCCGGCAAGCAGAGTGTTGGCATTCACTGGTGACAAAAGGAAAAAAAGGGATTTGGAGATTTTTCGGTCCAAGTAAATGGGATTTACTTGTTGAAACATTATTTTTTGTATTTACTTATTAGCATTGGTTCTAAAATACAGCTTGGTTCAAAATCTGTTTTAAGCAAAAATAAAAATTATACAAATTTAGAAATCTGTTAACTCCGTGATCGCGAACTGATTTGTAGAAACTGTGATCAAAGAAATAAGGTGTGTGGAGTGGGATTAGTATAATGAGAGATGAAAATTTGGGGGGTGTGCTATTTTTTTATTTCTTTTAAAGGGCGTAAGAATCTTTTCATTAGGTTAGGGTGTGAAAAAAAATGGCCTAAGAAAAACAGGGATGGTGTGAGAGAAGAAAAATTATAATGTATTACAGTATTAGAGTACAAGACCGCCATTTCTTTCCATACTCTCTCAAGTTCTCTTGACAGATCCCATTTTCCCTCAACCAATCACTTTCCCTATCACTAAGCTCTCCATCCACATTTTTCGGCACTCCTTCTCCAGGTCCATTGGTGGTCATGGCATAAGGGGGTACGCCAGTTTGGTTTGGCTTATCTATATGATAATTTTGTTATTTTGTATCTTCTCTGAGCTTTTTCTCAATGAGACCCATTTATATGATAAGTAGTAATTAAGGAATATTTGAAATTTTATTTCCTTTAAAATATTACCTTGCAAATAAAACAAAACTTATGAGGTATTGTAAATATACGCTACTCTCAAAGCGTACATTTTTTAGATTCGTCACTTGTTAGGGAACATATGCATTGGACCAACTCACTATAAGAATGCTACATGGATTATCATATGCCTTTAGCATGTGACCTTATTGTATATAACCCTTTGACCTAAAGTTACTGTACCTCCATAATTGCAGGTGGAATTAAATACTCTCGGATCATGTTGTGTTGTCTTTAACCAAAATGGCCTATATAGAGGTGAGGATTGTGTGGAAGGATGTGAGTGATGTAAATGAAATTTTGTTCCTCTTAATTGAAGAAGTGATATTTGTGGGCCACTTATTTGGGTGAGACTAAGCCATGCATGGTCGTGCTTGAATGAATTAATATGAGATGTTGGTGATTCTATAGTTAGTCTATTTGACATCAAGAAACATTGATTGACTGTTAATAAAGATGACATGTACCATGCGTCGAGTTTAGTCTAAGACTCTAAATATTGGTATAAAAGTGACTGTATTGCATGATGTAGGTTTTGATTTAGGTAATGTTGAATCACATTCTTGTTATTTGAGTGGTAGTGATGTATTATTAGATATTACTGACTATTTATGATCTAAAAATGAGACATTGTCAATGTAGCAAGAACCTACATGGTGGCACAAGGGGTAAGAATGTGACTCTAATTAATTAGGTTTTAGTTGAACTAAGATTTGAATAATGGGCATATTGGATTCATGCATGAGTATCATTATTAAGATAATAATATTAATCACACAATATATTATATAAAATAATATTAGATAATCATGTATTTAATGCATGATAGTATTATCTCCAAATGAAAAATACTTATGAGAAAAAAGAAAGAAAGATAATTATCATTATGAAATAATTATATGATTTAATATTAAAAACTATCTAATTATTGAGTCACATAATATGTAACAATGTAGAAAAGTCTGTTAAAAAGTTTTAATATTTTCCAAAAATAAAAAAAGTTTGGCACATTTTGTTGTTTTTGTATTTTGTATGAATTATCCATTAAACCCATGGTTCTCATAATCAGATCAGGCCGGTTGGTTCGATTGATCGGTCCTCCAAGTGGTTTGGTTCATTCGATAATAAAATTGGTATTCAATAAATTGGTATGTGACTCTGACTCATTGAACCAGTTAAAAATCGTCTAAAACCGTATGAACTGGTCACAGTTCAGTGGTTCAGCCGGTTTATTAATTTTAAAGTTCCAGAAAAAAAGTAAAATCCACCCATATGAAACTCAAACACAGTATGTAAACCTTATGTCTAATGCATTTCACCACTTTAACCATATGTGTTATTATTTTTTAAATGTCACATCTATTTTATTTACAGTATTTTTACTTTTATTTTCTAAAAACAAAAAAGACTGAATGCTAAAGCTCTATGGATTGTACTATCATATTAATTTTGACACAATATAACATTTTTTGGGTGAAACATAATATAACATTTTATTAATATATAATATGCTAAAAATTTATAAGCACAATATATAATCAGCAACATAAAGTTGTTTTTTAATATTCATAGTATTTTGAAATAATAATATGATCTCTATATATTCTTAATCATGAATACTTCACTTATATATACGATATCTTTATGTAATTTTAAAAAAATAATTTATTAGTAATTTATATATCATATTTTTATATTTTTAATAATATATATATATATATATATATATATATATATATATTTATATTTAAAAATATATACAATATAAATAAATAAGGTGTTTTATTTATAAACAATTTTGTTAGTTAAATTTATGTTATCCATTTTTTAAAATAAATTTAAATAGAATATTTCTTAGTAACTGTTTAAACGTAAGTTTTAAAAATAAATAAATTATAATTTTATTTTTTTTAAAATTATTAACTCATCATTTTATTTAAATATAAAATATTTTAAATATAAAATTAAGTAATTATTAAAATTTTAAGTTTTATCATTTTAGCTAATTAAAACTTTGCCACGGCTACAATAAAAAAAAAAAAAAAGCTTTAAAAAAGGGAATAGAATATGGCGTGAAACACGAGCCATTATATGACTTTTGGATCATCCGTTACAAGGCCACTCTACAAACCTTCATTAGGATGATTTGTATATTTTGATTGGAATCTTTCATTTCACTCTCTTCTTTATTTAAAGAAAAATAAAATACCATTTATTATTGAGCCTCAAAAGATGCGCCCTTAAAAAAATGCAAGTGTCTGTATGCACGAAAGCTCTTTGCTGGGCTTCCTTTAAAATTATAACCATCCCAAGAATCCATCTTTGCTTCATCGTCACTTTCTTTCTCAGATTTTAGCTGTTTCCTACAAAACCAGAAGTCTAACTCTAAAAGGATTGAAGTTTATACCTCTTGTTTGATCGTATTCAAGGTGTGTATCTCTTATTCTTCTTTTAATATATACTTATTTTTCTTTCATTTTAACTTAATAAAAGATGATAAAGGAATGTTGAATGCTTTTTTTTTTTTTTTTTGTACAACAATAACTAATATATGATTTCTCTACAATTTAATATAATACGTCTCTTCACTACTTCTTTTGTGTTATTTTGATTTCTTCATCTGCAAATTTTGCACCGTTGCAGAGTTAGGAATTTGCTTTAGCATATTTATGAATTTGAAAATTCTTAAAACTCCCCAGTGAGTAGATTGTGGTTTCAAATTGTTGGAATTTCTTATATATATGACTAATACTAGATCTAATTACGACCATTAGCATATTTTATACTTCTTGTAGGTTCATCTTCTAGAGCTTACTTTCTTCATGTTCTTCATATATAATTGAAGGTATGTATCCTACAATCTACTTTAAATAATACAAATGCGTTTTTCTTTCACTTTTGACTTCAAGTGTGACGAATAAGAATTCAACTGAGATGTCTATTTATGGCACATTAATACGTCATGTATGATTCCTGTAAATTAATATAGATAATTTTCATTCACAGAAAAAAAAGTAAATATACAAACGACTCTCCCTTTATGTTTTTTCTTTTTTCAATTTTTCATGCAAATCTAACTATCAGCAAGATTTGAGAAGAAAGCGTAGTAGGATATCTACTTATGGTTTCTATTTTGTTTAGAATTATAATTTTTTTATCCTACTAATTATTTAGCAACTTTGTCTAGATTACTTCAAGTTTTCATTTTGTATACACAGCTAGTATTGGGCAGCCACTAAATTTTTTTATGTTTTTGCTTCCCTCAGATTTATACTCAACGTTGAAGGTTTATAATTTCTCTGGGTTCAACGGCTTCATATATCATCTCACAAAATATTGTAAGTAAAGGTATATATCATACATTGTTGTTTTTATACTAAATATAGTTTTCTTCCATTTTTAACTTTGTTGATTGTGATAACAACAACAATAAGCTTTATTCTAATAGGTGATGTCGGTCACATAGATTGTAGGATGTTATAATATCTCATCAAAATCTATATTTTTTGAAATATTATTAATTGTGAATTTTTTTATAATTTTTTCAAGCATTTTTTGAGTCTCTATCCTTTTAACAATTTCCTCTGCAAATGTCTAAACTACTTTAACCAATTTAAACCATCTAGCTTTGTTGATTGTGATATAACAACAAATATCACCTGTTTGTGTATTCTATGTTGATGAGTTTGAACTAAATCTTCGTTGTTCATTCTATTACCAGGTATTGTTTGATTGAATGGCAGAAGTTGGAATCTCCATTGCAGCAAAGGTGGCTGAGTATTTAGTGCAGCCAATAATACGCCAAGGACAATACTTGTTTTGTGAAAACAAAATTCTCAAAAATCTTGAGGATAAAAAGAAGGAACTCATGTCAACACGAGATATTGTTCTGAAACGAGTTGAAGAAGCAAGAAGAAAAACTGAAAGAATTGAAGATGTTGTCCATAAGTGGTTGACAGAAGTGCAGACTCTCTTGGAAGAAGTTGAGAAGCTGGAACAACAAGTAAAAGCAAACAACAGTTGTTTCCAAGGTCGGTGTCCAACTTGGAGAAGATATCATCTATGCAAGGAAATGGTGGTGAAGAAAAATATGATGATAAACTTTGATAACGAGAGCAATTTCAAGACATTTGCGCGCCTTGCTACACTTCCAGGCATTGAATATTCTTCTAGTGAAGGATTTACTTTTTTTGAATCTACAAAATTAGCTTATGCTCAACTCTGGGAAGCACTTCAAGATGATGGAGTCTATAGAACTGTATTGTTTGGACTTGGAGGGTCTGGGAAAACAACACTGGTTACAGAAGTTGGGAAGAAGGCTAAGGAATCAAATTTGTTTGATAGGGTTGTAGCAGTCACTGTGTCTCAAACTCTAAATGTCAGAAATATTCAAGACCAAATGGCAGACATGCTAAATTTCAAATTAGAAGAAAAATCTCCAGAGGGAAGAGCACAACGATTACACTTGAGGCTCAAAGAGGAGAAAAGAATACTCATAATAGTGGATGATGTATGGGGAGAGTTCAATTTGAAGGACATAGGGATTGATTTTGATATATGTCAGAGTGGCAGCTGTAAGATCATTCTAACCACTCGTCGCCAGCAAGTAGGTACTTTGATGGATTGTCAAAAGAAGATTCGGTTGGATCTACTGAATGAAGATGAAGCCTGGGCTTTATTTAGAAAGCATGCACACCTAGACAACCAAAACTCTCTGAGCTTATTTAGTAGTGTGGCACAGGACATTGCTAAGGAATGCAAAGGACTACCCATAGCAATTCAGGCTGTTGGAAAGTCCTTAAAAGGCCAGTCTATCCATGAGTGGAAGATAGCACTAGAAAACTTGAGGAGTTCCAAACAAGTTGACGTGGAAGATGGCCAAGGAGATGCTTTCTCTTGTCTTAAATTAAGCTATGATTATTTGAAAGATGAAAACAAATTGCTCTTCTTGACATGCTGCATCTTTCCAGAAGATTATGATATCTCTAATGAGGATTTGATCAGATGTGCTGTGGGGCTTGGTATATATGGAGAATATCAATCATTTGATTTAGCAAGGAGCCATGTTATGATGGGTATAAACAAACTTGTAGATTCATGTTTGCTCATGCATTCTGAGAGATGGCGGAGAGGAATTGCATTAAAGATGCATGATTTGGTTCGCCATTTAGGATTATGGATAGCTCCTAAAGAGGGTCGCACCATTATGGTTAATCTATCTAACGATTTAAATTCCTTGATAGGGGATGGTGTCATAAATGATCATTTTGCAGTATCTTCATGGTATAGACAAACAAATCAAATTTCTACTCTATTTGTTGCTGACAAACTTGATATTCTATGGATAGAGACTGGTTGTTCTTTGGATTTATCTTCAGCATCCTTTGAAGGTTTGCAAGGGCTCAAGGTTATGGTATTAAAGTCCAAAGGCAATTATGATCCGACCAGCTGTGATCTGTCATTGCCACCATCAATTGAATCATTAACTAATCTTCGAACTTTATGCTTGAGAGGATGGAATTTAGGTGACATCTCATTTGCTGTCAAACTGAAGAAGCTAGAAGTTCTTGAGTTGAAATATTGCGTCTTCAATGAATTGCCGAATGAAATTGCAAATCTGAATAAACTTAAGTTGCTGGACTTGTCTGAATGTGCTGCACTTTCAGAAAATTACGAAGCAATTGGAGAATTGTCAGAAATTGAAGAGTTGTTTGTTTCTGTAGCACCATACTGCAGAGGGAGGTGGAGAAATCCGAGTCCAAGCTTTGTGGATAATGTAGCTGCAACTAAATTGCAAAGATATGTCATAAAAATGGAAGGGGCGGATAATTTTTTTTCACGTGTAATCACTGAGGATTTAATTATGAAAGCATTATATTTGAAATCAATCAATATCTCCAGCTTAAGCGCATCTATAAAGATTCTTTTGCAAAAAGCAGAGTATGTTGATTTCTATGTCTTTCATGGAGATTGTCAAAATTTCGTCCCAAATGTGGTCAGAGCTGTAGGAGGCATGAAAGATTTGGTTATGCTTCACCTTGCATCTTGTTTAGAAATGGAATGTGTCGTGGATACCATGTACAATCAAGTAGACGTACTCCCTGCGTTAGTTGGATTACACCTGAGGCATATGACAAACTTGAAAGAACTGTGTCGCGGTCCACCTCCAGTTGGCTTTTTTGAGAAATTAGAAGAACTTGTTATATATGACTGCAAGCAGTTACACAGCATATTTCCAAGGGAATGTAAATTGCCCAAACTTAAAATCTTGAGAATTAGCTCATGCAGAGCAGCTGTAGTCTTCTCAGTGTCAGCCGCGCAGAGTTTGTCACAGCTAGAAGATCTGATCATCGAATGTTGTGATGAATTGAAGCATATAATAACAGAACAAGAAGATGGTGGTGACACGAATACTGGGAAGGAAATAGTTCCAGCTTCACACAATTCCCATTTGATACTCCCCAATTTGAAGAGACTATCCGTTTCTTATTGTCACAAGTTAGAATCCATATGTCCAATCTCTTTCATTGGAGGCCTTGAGAAACTGGAAAAGATAGAATTAGAGAAAGATTCTGGGCTTAAATATGTATTTGGTCAATATGACCAAAGAGATCATTCATCTCACCAGAAGAACATCCAAATTAAGTTTCCAATGTTGAAGAAACTTCAAGTGCTTGATTGTCAGAACTTCACATTTTTGTATATCATGATTGGTATGGAAATGGGGCTGTTGCATCTTGACGTACATATTTATCTTTCTGTTTCTTTGTGGGAGCAGTTTCCACTCTAATTTGTTCCAAAAACAAAATTAAGGCTAAATTTTTTTTTTATCATATCATTTAAAACATTATTTTGGATAAGATTAGAAAGTTGTATTACGTGGTTTATTTGATGAAACTTTCACAGGCCTATTGAACTATGCTAATTATGTTTAGAGATAATAATTTTATAAAAATTTGTTTACCGATCCATGACAACTGATAATGATTTATGATATTTTATTTGATTATTTTGGGATTTTACTTTCATTATTATTTGTATATATTACAGTGCGTTGAACACTTAAATATTTGCATAATTGTATTAGTTACTACTTTCAGGGAGTTTCCTTAAAAGAAAGCCAGCAAAAACACTTGATCTTAGAATTAGAGGAACTACCTAAGTTAAAGTCTATGTGGATAGTTCTTACTCCGAGGCAAAGTTTGAGTCTCCATTATCTTCAAGAATTAAATGTGACAAAATGTGACAAATTAAAATGTCTCTTCCCCATCATTGTCTCCAAAAGCCTACGAGAGTTGACATCATTGAAAGTAAAAAAATGTGAGGAACTGGAAGAAATCATGGATGAGAATATCGAGCATAAGAATCTATCTGATGCTCAAGTGTGCTTTCCAAAACTGAAACTGATTCAGGTAAGTTTCTGCAAAAAGTTGAAAAGCCTTCTACCTGTTGCTTGGGCTAGAATGCTTCCACAACTAAGCGTTCTAGATATATCACATGCTGATAAATTGAAAGTGGTTTTCAGTGAAAGCAGTGAAGAAGGCACAACCAATGGACAGGAAATTGTGATTCCGAACTTGGAAGAGTTAAAATTTATCAAATTGCCAAGTTTTGTTGGCATTTGCCCAGGGTTTAAGTTACATGCTGTGAATCTTGTAAAGATAGTCGTTGATGAATGTCCCAAATTTGCTCCATTCATAGATGCAACTCAAGTAGTTCCTCAACCTTGCAAGCAATCTGTAAGTGTTGTCATTAGTTTTTTTTTTTTTTTTAATGCTTAAACCATAATTAAGATTGTAGTAATTTCTATTAATCTTAAACTTTTATTTAATAGGTATATCATGTTTATATTTCTCACATAATCATTATTAAGTAGAGCTCTCATGTTTTTTGAATTAGTAAACTGTTAAATTACTAAAAAAATAATTTAGTTTTAGATTTTATTTATATTAATCGAAGATAGATAAAACAAAGCCAATGATAATATTGCATGACGGTGATACAGAAAATTAAAAAGTGAAAATAACTGAATTCTAAAAAATTCTTAATTATAATGTTTCCCAAATTATAGAACAGTTGGTCAGGTTTGAACATAGTGACTAGTTTCATATGTTCAAGTCTTGTGTAACTATAGAAGATAGAAATTAATAATGCTTAATAGCCTAAATAAGTATATATATATATATGGTCAATATGAGCAAGAAGATAATTCTTGTTAAAAGATAAAGACTTACAAAATTTCAAATCATTTTGAAGAACTTGTGAAGGGAAAATAGTAATATTTTATTTTAAATAAATAAATATATGCAAATATCTGCATAATGACAAGCATTATTCTATCACAATAAGCATATGAGGTATGTGCCCTTTGAAATTTGCATTGAATGACTTTGGTTATTTATTTCATGAAAAAGGGACCGCATGAAAAGATTAGCAAAGAACAAGAGAAGAATGTGATATGGAGTGTGAAATGGATGTATCTGAAGCAGTTGCAATACCTTAAGTATGTAGGGGAAGAACCTACTTCAGTGAGCTTGAAAAATCTCATATGCCTACGAGTAAGTGGATGCAGAAAGTTGAAGACTGTCTTTTGTGCCGGTGTTATGAGAAGCATCTGTCTGCCACAATTGAAATATCTATATGTAGAGAATTGTGAGGAGTTGAAGGAAATAATTTCAAATCAGGAGCAAGAAGGAAGCTCGACATACACATCTATGGCACACTCCCAACAAGTTTACCTTCCAAAATTGGTTTCCCTTTGGATATGGAGATGCAGCAAATTGAAATCTGTTTTCTCTATTTCCATGGTTAAACATCTCCCAGAATTAAGGCATATGGAAATAATAAAGTGCTCTCAATTAGAGCAAGTATTTTGTTGCCGAAGCGGAGACAGTGGGGGAGTGGTAATGAAGGTTAATCTTCTTCCATAACTAGAACGGCTGCTACTTGTTGGATTGCCTAGCCTTACTCACATTTTCGAAGATTCTAATCAGTTGCAGTTTCCTGCTTTGCAACATTTTATTGCTGAGGACTGTTCCAACTTCTCTCCAGAGAGCTTTCAGCTTCCACTCCATGCCTACCACATCTCAGGTGCACAATACTCTTTTATTTTTTATCTAATGATAAATTATTTACTACAATATATATTTATATATGGAAGGATTTACTTAGTCCAAGAGAAAGTGAAAAGACTTACTTCCAATCTCATCGACTTCCATTTTATTTTGTGATCATATGATTCACCTTCTCAAATTTCTCTTATCTAAACTTTTTGTATTCTAATTATCCTTTGAGTCTTAATAACGTTAGCTATTACCAGCAGCACCACTCCAAAATCAAAGCCACTAACTTGAACTCTGCAAATTACTTGACATGTTGGGCAAATACTAGGAGAAACCCACCTCCCATTTGTCCAGATTTCGATTATTCTGTAGTTATCAATGCCTTTGGCCCCAAAGTTTTCAACTTCAAAGTTTGAGATCCTGTTTGTTCCTTCGACCAGACAGATTTGTGAGATTTTGCTTCTGGTTCCCTTTTGCCATACTTCCCTTTTATACCTTCATTGCTTTGATTCCCCTTTGGATATTCTTCAGAGGGTGCAAAAAGAACAGAAGAAATGGCAAAAAGAAAAAGTTATATTATCATTATTTTTATGACTCTTATATATTGGCTTTTGTTTCTAACAAGACGAAAAAATATTTATGTTTTTATTTAATAACTTAAATCTTGAATTAAAATGAAAAAAAAACTTTTAAAAAATAAATTTGTTTTGTATGTCCTTTCAAGTATTCAAAAAGAGATTCATTGTTGAAACAAATATTGTATATGCCTAGAGATGACTGATTAATTCAATCCATGTAATTAAAGTAACCAGATCAATTATTTCGATTTTACATCTAAGATATATATATATATATATATATATATATATAAAGCTAATATAATTTATAGCTCTTGCAAATTTTACTAGTGAAGAAACTTGATATGTTAATTTCCTCGTCAGGTCTATACAATGAGATAATGAGGGAAGATCCATACAATGAGATAACAGGGGAAGTGGGCGAAGACTTGTACATGAAATTTTTATGCTTAAATAAAGACGAAAATGACAAAGCAGCAGTAAAGCATAAAATGAATATTGTGAGTAAATTAGAAGTTTGCCTTGATGTACAAAGAGAACCGTGGATTCCGTATTTTGAAAGATTTAGTCCTACACCAATCATGGAATGTGGATTTGGACATAACTTGGATGCTGACTTGTTCATCAAAGGCACTAGGATATGGGATGAAGCAAAAGTTCGCAAGTTATACACAAAAAAAGCAGCTGATATAATATTGAGAAATCATTTGCCAGAATCAAGTAAGTCGGGTGCTTACTTCATATACCACAACAATTTTTTTGTCAATGACTCAGATCTCTTCTACATCGATGAGAAACTTGAAAATGCTACACTTCTCCAGAGACACAAATTTCTTTGGTCAGGTGTCTTGTTTAGCTCACTTCCTGTCAAAAGTCAGCTAAAGAGAATCTTTAAATTTGAAAAGTACTCAACTTGCTTTTTGTGCTCTCAAGCTCCAGAGACTGTAGATCACTTATTCTTACAATGTTCTTTTGTTAGATCACTATGGTTTGCGTCCCCTTGGGGCTTTCGAACTGATCACTATTCTGGTTTAAGAATGTCATGCTGGTTTAACTTCCTCACTAATCATTCTAAGGAGTTATTGTTATATGCCTCAGTTATGATGGATAAGGTGTGGGATGAGAGAAATAGAATTGCTCATGCATCTAACTCTAATCCTCCGGACATTTTGAGAGTTGCAAACTCTCTCTCGGTGACATACTTTGAGATGAAAAATAAGTTGTTGCCTGATATGCAAGAGGTCGTGGATGTTATCATGTGCCCTGATGGATGGTTTAAAGCATACTTTGATGTAGCCATGACTGAAGAAGAGAGTTGGGCAGCTGCTCTATTGCTCAACCATGAAGGAAATTTAATAGGAGCTAGAACAAGAAAACTTAGCACTAAGTTCCTTCTAGAGCAAGAAGCATTTGCATTAGAACTTGCTGTTGAACTTGCTTATGATGTTGTACCAAAATCTAATATTTGTCTACAGGGACGCAGAGAAAGAGTTATTAATATACTGCAGGATTACTTGAATGATAAAATGGATGAAGCAGTTTGGTACCTTGAGCCAGTCTTGATGGATGTTCGTGATAAAATTGGGAGCATGGGTGATTGGGAGGTTAAGATTTTCAGAAACTTCAACTGGGTTGCCTATAATGCAGCTAAGTGGGCTGCTTTTTGTAATAGTGAGGGAGATGTTTTGAATTCTGTACCAGCAATAAAGGTTTTGAATTCTGTCCCAGAAATAGAGGTTTTTTCCAAGGAGGACTTTGCATCCTCTTTCTTCACCAATGATGCTGACGAGCATGTCCATGACAGTGACAGTGAGGATGATGATGGCCTTCTACGACTAAAACTGAAAGAAGTTTTCACACATGACGATGGTAACAATGATGATAAGAAAAATAATGAGAATGGCAACAATGGCAATGAGTAAAGATTCTGCCGCTGATGAAAATTGTCAACCCTCATAGTAAAGTTTTTGTGCTCCACCGGAGGTTTTACACTTCCTGCACAGCAGATGAAAACAGAGGTATATATCTAAGAAGCAGCTCTCTAATTTATTTGTTATAACATTAAATAAAACTAGGAATTTAAAAAACACAGAATTTCTCAGTAATGGGGTTCCCAGATGTTGCTGGTTCCTGAATGTAACTGACCTTTTAGATTATTTCACCTTCTTCTCACTTTTCAGCTCTGCATGGTCGAAGTTAAATTTGGGAAGGCGCTTAGCACAGAAGAAGATGGGCAACAATGGTTTGTTCAACCTCATATATACTATTTGCTATAAATAAAATGCTACTTGATGGAACTACGCATTTAGATTATTTCATCTAAGGCTTTGTTGAGAGATATTATACTCACTTTGATGATCTTTTTGCTTTGAAGGGATTAGCAATCATAAGAGCCCCTTTAAACTGCAGTACATGGCTACAATCCTGGGATATTTGGTGCTGGATTAGCAATCTGTACAACATGATTATGGTATGGAATTAGTTTCACCAAAATTAATTTTTACACCTTCAAGAGATTAAATTTGTTGGATATGATAGGCTTTACAAAGGTTTCCATTTGTTCTATTCTATGCTGACAATTCAAGATTTAGGAGATTATCATACTTTCGATTTAGAAAAGTAAATTTTAGCTAAATATCTGTGGTTGATATAACTATAAAGGACTTGTATACTCTTATTACATGAAACTGGGATGTTACCAAATAGAAGTTACATTGCCATCAGTAAAAGGTTTTTTTGAGGTGCTGTAATTTGCTATGTTTGAAGTATTGCATGACAATAAGCATTTCAATATGCAATTCTCTCTATTTTCTTCAAAAGATTTTGAAAAATAAAGTATCTGAATTTGCTTACATGCTCCTTGGTTGATTATTCATCTAGATATTAACCTTTGGAAAGGCTTTTTCACCTTGCAATCCTTGAGAGCTGTTTTAGAGGGTGATGTTTATAAGGATGGATACCTAGATTATGAAGAATTTGTTGCCATTTCTGTTCACCTATGAAAAATGGGCAAGGACGAGCACAAGCACCTTCACAAAGCCTTCAAATTCTTTGATATAGAACAAAACTGGGCTTGAAGAACTTTGCTTCATGCTTTAGCTGATGAAGATGATCCTAACAGTGGAAAACTCATCAATGCAACTTTGCATGATGAGGACACAGATAAGGTGAGTGTATTTTCACGGTCAGACTCGGAACACATTTTACAAGGATGCATTTGTGCTTTTGTTATTATAATTCTCTTAACTGTATTGTGATTTTGCAGGATGGACGGATAAGCTATGAGTAATTTGCTACAATGATGAAAGCTGGCATAGATTGGAGAAAAGACAGGACATTAAGTAAACTAGATTTTGCCGTCCTCCTGATGATAGTCAACAATAGAACCTATTTCATGTATCTCAAATGCTACTATCTCAAAGACTTAGTGCCTGTTTGGTTGTGTCGAAATGGAAAAGGAATAAGAGTGGGAAGCCCATGTTCTTTAGTTTGGTTCAATTGAATCAATAGAGAAGTCTTTCTAAATAGACTCACTCTTCTATCAAATTTGGAAAAGGCCTCTCCTTAATAACACCTAAGATTGGACATTTCTTTTCAACTTTTCCATCTCTACCCTCTTCTTAAAGATTAATGTTCAACCTCACACATCCAACTTTCAGCCACCGCCCATAAACCCGCCACTGCCACTGCTGACATTGGCCCCAAAAAACCAAACTTTAAGCTCCATGACTATCGGCAATTGCTGTCTGTCCCCTCGGCTGCTGCTTTTCTGGGTTGGGAAGAAACATAGATATAGTACCAGATTCGCCAATGTAGCTCCAGTAAAAGCCTAGCCTGCGATGTGGGACTGCATGAGTGAGTCTCTGCTTTTGTCCTTACATAGCACGACATAATTGCTGTCTCAATAGAAAACACTGTGAACATGTTTCTGTATAACTACTATCTCGAAGACCTACTTGAAACATTCTTGGATTTTCTGTAAAATTTCTTGGCACATATTAAAAATAAGACTCAGGTCAATACAAGCAACCATGCCTCCTCAATATCTACTCTGTATATTACACGGGTGTCAAGCTAGTTTAGATATTAAAATGTAAGTGATTTAGGTTAAAAGTATTTTTCTTTCTCTATTGAAATAGTTTTAGAGCCACATGTTTTTCCAAAAACAAATATATCCAAATTTGAGGGTGTATGTTTCATAAAGATTTGGCAGAGCAAATAAATCTTATGTTAAAGAAAATGCATGAAAAGAAAACTTCATGAGCTGGCAATCTAGAAATTCAAACATAGTGACATTTCTTGCAATATTCTCCTTAAGGACGACCAACCTATAAGTAATGTTACTGACAATGCCAACAAAGCATAACATATAATGATAACTAGGAGTTTGATAATTTCAAATACTTTTAATCAGAAATAAAGAAAATGTATTGCCAGCATTGCAACAAAGATAAGTACAAGAAACTTTCCAATGTTAGTGGAGTGGTAACTCTTTTATGGTAAACATACAGAAAGATGCTTCATTATGCATAACTATGTGGTGACAATGATTACTGATCTGCTGATCAATTAAGCTTATATTGATTTGACCCTAAGCAAGCTACAATCAAACCCACTATCATACATTGACAAATGTGAACCAAAAACTAGAAAATCTAAAAAATCTCCAGCATTTCACAGCCAAATAACCTATTCAATTGACTTCATTAATTTTCTGCAATTATACATTCATAATGTTTAAAGAATTCTCAGACATGTACAAAGCTCAAATAAATTGTCAATTTTACAAATTCTTCCACTGGAATAATGACGCAAAATAAAATCATCATCTGTATGATGATCAATGCAACAAGGGATACATATTACATTATCACTACTAGAAAGCAAGAAATTAGCTACAAAAATTAGTATCGGCTAAGCCACGCTAAATCATAGCAAAACTAAAAAAAAAAAAATACAAAGGAAAATTAGTATTAGCCAATTAGCATTGGCTAAGAGTATGCAATGTATTAGGGTCAGGCAAACTAACAAAAAAAGTAGACGCTGTTGGTCAAAGTATGTTGACCGGTGATATTTTGCATCGGCTTGACCAATGCTATTCCTTAAAAAAAAATTAGCATTAGCACTAAATCGCACTATATTCTTTCCTACGCCTTTTTCTCTTCATTTTCCTTCTTTCTTCATATTAGTTCTCCTTCTATCTCTCGCCTCAAACTCCATTTTCTTGTGCATTTGAGTCTCTCATTGCATTCCTAGAGTTGTAGTCAACTCCCCATTGCATTAGCTTTAATTTAATTAGTGAGTTTTTTTTTGTTCAGTTATATTCGTTATATTTTGAATTTTCTCTATCTAACATAGTTGATATTGCTTTTAGTTATCTAATTGGTTGTCTTTGTGTATGTTAGGTACCTTGAACGAAACCAGTACTCTCTAATTGCCCATGTATGTCCGAATCCCTTGGCTATGTGTATTTGTTTGTGTTGTATTGATTGATTAATTAATTATATGTTTAATTAATTTGATTGTAGATTTGGTAGATGTTTAATTTAAATTGTTGTATCAATATGTTTTCCCTAATATGTTTAATTTAAATTATAATTTTAATGAATGATTGCTACGGATGATATGTAATTCTAGTGTATTTTATTTTTGTTATGTTATTGTTTGATTGGTTGACGTGTATGAAATGTTTATGATAGGTTTTATTTGAATCTATATATGTTATAGTTATTGATATATTAAAAATATATGAATCATATCTCTCATTAGTGGAGGGCAAGGCTTAATAGGTTGTTGGGTAATTATGTTAGTATCCTGTTTATTTTTTAAATGTCTTGTTATT
This sequence comes from Bauhinia variegata, assembly GCA_022379115.2. Lineage (NCBI taxonomy): Eukaryota > Viridiplantae > Streptophyta > Magnoliopsida > Fabales > Fabaceae > Bauhinia > Bauhinia variegata. Next base: position 6,316,995 of record CM039432.1, read on the forward strand.
TTAAAAATAAATTTTTAGAAAATATGTATGATATAGAGCTTATGCTATTTATTTATTTTTTTTCCAAATTTGTATAGTACTCTACATATCTAATATAAAGATAGACAAATATATTCTTGAATTTTGTATTAATGTTGGATATGTGGTGGCTTAATCTTTCATCAATTATCTTTCAAATAAAAAAACTTAAGTAATTTCATACATTGTAAGTCATTATCATAAAGATAAAATATGACTAAAGTAGACTCAACCTAATAAACATATATTGGATGCCAAGATAGGAGCTTTGGTTACAATATGCCGTACCATATCTCATGCTTTGGAGGTTTGTTAAATTAATTTAGTTGTAGTTGTTTAATTAATCTAACCCATGCTTTTTTAGGCTTATGTTGTCTTTATTGACCTCTTATGTTATTTCCTTAGATTCTCTTTTACTATTGCCTTTTATTCCAAGACTAGCAATAGCCAAGCTTCCCATTTCTAGTTGAGATACAACATGGCATTCTTAACCAAAACTTCAGTAGCAACATCATCGCAACAACTCTTTGACATATTCCATGAGTTATCCATATCAATCATAATTTTGTAATCATATTTATTGGATCAAATCTGCCTGAGCCATATTTTATCTATAAGATAACAACTTACAATGTACAGGATTACTTGAGATTGCTCTACTAATGTTACTCAATCTTGCTGTGGACATGGATTAGGATTACTAAGTTTAGTGTATAGCTTGTTCATATGTATTATGTTAGTGTGTGTGTCTGGTTATTTTATTTCATTTTTATATGATTATTTCTTTTTATTGCACATTTATACATAATTCTATAGTTCTAAATTTAATTCAATTTAATTTTAATATTAAATTTCATTTCATTTAAAATTAAATACAATATATAAATTAATTAATTTTTTTACATCTATTGCAAGTAGCGTCGAGCTTCGTAATATTAACAATGCAAAGGTTGACATTAGCATCTAGTTTGTGTCAATTTGATTGACACCAATTAGCATGGTTCTCTTAAAAGCCAACACTAGCTTTTGCGTCAAGTAATTTAGAGTTGGCTTTTTAAATTTAGTGTAAGCTTTTGCATAATGATAAATCTTGTTTTTTCTTGTAGTATAGAGACTCATTTGATTCCCTTATTTTTAAGGCACAACATAACGCCAAAAAAAAGTGCATTTATTTTTGTAAATGATTTAAGTGTTAGACAAAACTTGTCTAAAATCTCGTTAACCTTATAGGCAAAGTTTTGTCCATTAAACAAAAACATAAAATGACAATTTTACCACTTAAAGAAAGAAAAGGCATAATCCCCACTGTTATACAAATAAGAAATTATATTTGCTCACTTAATTATGTACATCTGTTTTTGCATTTTGGATTATATACTTGTTTAAAATAATAAAATAAGAAATAACAAAATAAATGCAAAATATAGGTGCATCAAATAGTCGTGCATAAATAGCAGCATCCTATAAAAATTATAGAAATTCAATGAATATAATATCATTTCTTGCTAAAAAGTCTATCTTAAGGTCTGAGACCAACCTAAAGTAATGTTATCGTCAGTGCCAACAAAGTCTAACATAAGATAATAAGCATTTTATTTTAATAATTACAAATATTTTTAAGCTGTCATAAAGGATACTTGCAGTTCCATCTTGTATCTGTGCACTTGCATGTGTAGTAACTTACCATTCATTCTGTTTACTGGCAGTTAGGAAGACGTATATATCTTCAGAGCTTGTAATCTATAACAAAACATAAAATCGGTGATCTGCTTTAACTTTTTAGGATTTTGTTTTACAATCATAAGTACCTTTTAAATCTAATTTCAATAATTTATGACTTTTACTTCTTCCAATTTGACACAAGTATAATTTACTTCTATCACGAACTCAACTTCTCTATTTCGTATATGTTAAGTATTGAGAAGAAAATAAATAACTCAAATTAACTTAACATGTGTTTTCAATGATATTATTTTTGGGTGTTTTGATTAAGTAACTTAAATATGTTCAATATAAACTTGGTTTAGTAAAAAAGTCAATTTAAGGAAGTATTATTTCTAAAATTTATTGATTATTTAATACCTTTCAAGCAGATAAAGTGAGATTTTTGGAGATAAAATACTGTCTTACAAATTTCAACGAAAGGAAGAAAAATGAAGACTACCTACTTTTATTAAATCTCTCATTTATAAAAGAAAATAAGTTTGTTAAATATTGAGTTAACAATTGTTTTGCTTTTCATTTTTATTTCTAATGTATTCCACTACATTTATGTTTTCTCCCCGTTATAAACCAGATAAGGGTTTGTCTAACTTACTCTGAGTAAAAATTTGATTATTTAACCCAATCATATGTAGCAGAATTTGGACCATTCATTTCTTCATTTACTATAATCAAGGTGGAAAAGTGTTTACTTGTTATTTTTATCTCTTGTTTTTTATAAATCTACCCATTTATTTATTTAAATTTACAAATTACACCCATTAATTCATACCCTATAAACTATGAACTGCCTCTATTTTCGTTGACCTCCCACAAACTTATTTTCCTCATAATTCTTTTCCCTTTTTTTTAATTATTATTATTTTGTGATTGAAAACTTCTCTGAGGAAGGATTTAAGCCTCCAACCTCATGCTTTACAACATCACTTTTGATGCATAAATACTTTTTTATTATTGCATATCAAATGGGAATAATATTTTTGTTTTGAGTGACACTTATATTTAAATGATTTTATTACATATTTTTTTAGTTGACTTATAATCCATAAGAATTTTTTTTTTTTTAGGCAATCCCAAAAGTCTTGGCAAAGTCCCAAACATTTTTCAAAGACCGAAGTTTCATCAGTGGAAAGCTTTCTAGCTATATGTTATATCCAACCCATTTGAGTTGGCAACACACCTGCTCTATCTCTCCGTGTTGACTCCATAAAGTTCCTAATGGCCTCCTTCCAGTAAACACCTATTAATAAGGGATTTCTCTTCATCTTCCTTAAAGAACCACACAATTCTTCTTCAATTCCTTTCTCCATATTCAAACCCAGGATTACCCATAAGAGGAAAGTTGAAACCCAGACAACCCTTTACAATCACAAATAACTCCAGAAGCCTTTCTCCATTTAAACCATCCAACTTCGTTGATTGTGATATAACAACAAATTACCTATTCATGTATTGTATGTTGATGAGTTTGAACTATACCTTTGTTGTTCATTCTATTATCAGGTTTTGTTTGATTGAATGGCAGAAGTTGGAATCTCTGTTGTGGCAAAGGTGACCGAGTATTTAGTGCAGCCAGTAATACGCAAAGGACAATACTTGTTTTGTGCCAACAAATTCCCCAAAAATTTTGAGGATAAAAAGAAGGATCTCATGTCAACGCGAGATATTGTTCTGAAACAAGTTGAAGAAGCAAAATGAAAAACTGAAAGAATTGCAGATGTTGTCCAGAAGTGGTTGACAGAAATGCAGACTCTCTTGGAAGAAGTGGAGAAGCTGGAACAAGAAGTAAAAGCAAACAATGGTTGTTTCCAAGGTCGGTGTCTTACTTGGAGAAGATATCATCTATGCAAGGAAATGGTGGAGAAGACAAAGGTGATGATAGAATTTGATAACAAGAGCAAATTCAAGACAATTATACGGCTTGCTAGACTTCCAGGCATTAAATACTCTTCTAGTGAATGATTTACCTTTTTTGAATCTACAAAATTAGCTTATGCTCAAATCTTGGAAGCACTCCAAGATGACGGATTATGTAGAATTGCATTATTTGGACTTGGAGGGTCTGGGAAAACAACTCTGGCTACGGAAGTTGGGAAGAAGGCTAAGGAATCAAATTTGTTTGATATGGTTATAGCAGTTACTGTGTCTCAAATTCCAAATGTCAGAAATATTCAAGGCCAAATTGCAGACATGCTAAATTTCAAATTAGAAGAAGAAATTGAAAAGGGTAGTGCACAACGATTACATATGAGGCTTAAAGAGGAGAAAAGAATACTCATAATAGTGGATGATGTATGGCGAGATTTCAATTTGAAGGACATAGGGATTGATTTTGATATATGTCAATGTGGCAGCTGTAAGATCATTCTAACCACTCGTCACCAGGAAGTATGTACTTTGATGGATTGTCAAAAGAAGATTCGGTTGGGTCTATTAAATGAAGATGAAGCCTGGGCTTTATTTAAAAAGCTTGCTGACCCAGACAACCAATCCTCTCTCAGCTTATTAAGTAGTGTGGCACATGACATTGCTAGGGAATACAAAGGACTACCCATAGCAATTCAGGCTGTTGGAAGGTCCTTAAAAGACCAATCTATCCATGAGTGGAAGATAGCACTAGAAAACTTGAGGAGTTCAAAACCAGTTGGTGTGGAAGATGGCCAGGAATATGCTTTCTCTTGTCTTAAATTAAGCTATGATTATTTGAAAGATGAAGATAATTACTCTTCTTGATTTGTTGCATCTTTCCAGAAGATTATGAAATCTCTAATGAGGATTGGATCAGATGTGGTGTGGGGCTTGGTGTATATGGAGAATACCAATCATTTGATTTAGCGAGGAGCCAAATAATGGTAGGTATAAACAAACTTGTAGATTCATGTTTGCTCATGCATTCTGTGAGATGGTTGGTGTTTGGGGAGAGGAGAATTGCATTAAAGATGCATGATTTGGTTAGTGATTTAGGATTATGGATAACTTCTAAAAAAGGTCGCACCATTATGCTTAGTCTATCTAATGTTTTAAATTCCTTGATAGGAGATAGAGTCATAAAGGATCGCTTTTCAGTATCTTCATGGTATAAAGAAACAAATCAAATTTCTACTCTATTTGTTGCTGCAAAACTTGAGATTCTATGGATAGAGACTGGTGGTTCTTTGGATTTATATTCAGCATCCTTTGATGGTTTGCAAGGGCTCAAGGTTATGGTTTTAAATTCCAGCCGCTATTATGAGCCGACCAACTGTGATCTGTCATTGCCACCATCAATTGAATCATTGACTAATCTTTGAACTTTATGCTTGAGAGGATGGAATTTAGGTGACATCTCATTTCTAGTCAAACTGAAGAAGCTAGAGGTTCTTGAGTTGAAATATTGCAGAATTGCCGAATGAAATTCCGATTATGAATAAACTTAAGTTGCTGGACTTGTCTGAATGTGCTGCACTTTCAGTAAATAACGAAGCAATTGGAGAATTGTCAGAAATTGAACAGTTGTATGTTTCTGGATCATTAGTTGCCGACGAGAGGTGGAGAAATCCGAGTCCAAGCTTTATGGATAATGTAGCTCCTACTAAATTGCAGAGATATGTCATAAAATTTGGATGGGGGGATTTTCATTCAGCTGTAATCACTGAGGGTTTAATTAGGAGAGCATTATATTTGGAATCGATCACTATCTCCAGCTTAAGTGCATCTATAAAGAATCTTTTGCAAAAAGCAGAGTGTGTTCATTTCGACGTCTGTCATGGAGATTATCAAAATTTCGTGCCAATTAGCCATGAAAGATTTGGTTGTGCTCAACATTGGATCTTGTTCAGAAATGTTATGTTTCGTGGATACTACGTCCAATCAAGTAGCCGTTGAACTCCCAGCGTTAGTTGGATAACACCTGAAGAAGATGACAAACTTGAAAGAAGTATGTCGCGATCCACATCCAGTTGGCTTTTTTGAGAAATTAGAAGAACTTTTGCTAGATTACTGCCAGCAGTTACACAGCATATTTCCAAGGGAATGTAAATTGCCCAAACTTAAAATCTTGATAATTCAAGGATGCAGAGCAGCTGTACTCTTCTCAGTGTCAGTTACGCAGAGTTTGTCACAGCTAGAAAAGCTGATCATCGAAGATTGTGGGGAATTGAAGCATATAATAACAGAACAAGAAGATGATGGTAACACGAATACCAGGAAGGAAATAGTTCCCTCTTCACACCATTCCCATTTGATACTCCCCAGTTTGAAGGCACTCACTCCAGAACCTTGATAATTTCTGCGGCATATGCCCAGAAAAGTATCTTCCAAGTTGTCCATCTTTGAAGGCACTTAAAGTGCTTAATTGCAAGAACTTGGCAGTGTTGTGCATTATGATTGGTATGGAAATGGGGCTATTGCATCTTCAGGTACATTTTTATCTTTCTGTTGTTTTTGTTTGAGTCGTTTTCAGCTTAATTTGTTCCAAAAACAAAATTAAGGCTAAATTTTCATTTACCATTTCATTTAAAACATTATTTTGGATAAGATCAGAAGGTTATTTTATGTAGTTTATTTGATGAAAATTTCCCACTCCTATTTAACTAGAAACTTGTTTATTGATCCATGCCAAATGATAATGATAATAATTTATGATATTTTATTTATTTTTTTGGATTTCACTTTCATTATTGTTTGTATATATTGCAATGTATTGAGGTATTTAAATATTTGCCTAATTGTATTAGTTCTCACTTTCAGGGAGTTTCCCTAGAAGAAAGACAGCAAAAGCACTTGATCTTAAAATTAGAAAAACTGCAGTTGGACTGTATTCCTAAGTTAAAGTCTATGTGGACAGTTCCTACTCCAAGAGAAAGTTTAAGTCTCCATTATCTTCAAGAATTAAATGTGACAAATCATAACGATTTATGATATTTTATTGGATTTTTTAGTGATATCACTTTCATTGTTATTTGTATAGATTGCAATGTATTGAGGTATTTAAATATTTGTATAATTATATTAGTTCCCACTTTTAGGAAGTTTATTCAAAAGAAAGCCAACAAAAGCACTTGATCTTAAAATTAGGAAATTTGCATTTGGACAATTTTCCTAAATTGAAGTCTATATGGACATTTTCCACTCCCAAACAAAGTTTGAGTCTCCATTATGTTTGAGAATTAGATGTGACAAATTAAAATGTCTCTTCCCCATCATTGTCTCCAAAAGCCTGCCAGAGTTGACATCATTGAAAGTAGACAGTTGTGAGGAACTAGAAAAACTCACGGATGGGAATATCGAGCATAAGAATCTATCTGATGCTCAAGTGTGCTTTCCAAAACTGACACTGATTAAGATAAGTTTCTTCAGAAAGTTGAAAAGCCTTCTGCCTGTAGCTTGCGCTAGAATACTTCCACAACTAAGCATTCTACACATATCACATGCTGATAAATTGAAAGTGGTTTTCAGTAAAAGCAGTGAAGAAGGCATGAACAATGAACAGAAAATTGTGATTCCGAACGTGGAAGAGTTAAAATTTATCAACTTACTAAGTTTTGTTGGCATTTGCCCAGGGTTTAAGTTACATGCTGTGTATCTTGTAATCGAAGATGAATGTCCCAAATTTGCTCCAATCATAGATGCAACTCAAGTAGTTCCTCAACCTTGCAAGCAATCTGTAAGTATTGTCATTATTTAAAAAAAAAATACTTAAAACATAATTAAGAATATAGTAACTTCTATTTATCTTAAACTTTTATATAATGGTTATGTCATGTTTACATTTCTTACATAATCTTTATTAAGTAGAGCTTTCTTGTTTTTTGAATTAGTAATCCGTTAAATTGATAGGGAAGTGATTTAGTTTTAGATTTTATTTATATTCATGATGATAGTACAAATAATTAAAGAAAGAAAATAACAGAATTCTAAAAAATTTCAATTATAACATTCTCCAAATTGTAGAACGGTTGGTCAGGTTTAAACATAGTAACTAGTTTCTTAAGTTCAAGTCTTGTGCAATATAGAAGATAGACATTAATGATGCTTGATAGCTTAAAATATATATATATATATATATATGATGGATATGAGCATAAAGATAATTCTTGTTGTAAGAAAAAAACTTACAAAATTTCAAATCATTTTGAAGAACTTGTGAAGGTAAAATAATAATATTTTAATTTAAATAAATAAATTTATGACCATATCTGCATAATGACAAGCAATATTCTATCACAATAGACATACGAGGCATCTGCCCTTTAAAATTTGCATCAAAATGGCTTTGTTTATTTATTTCATGCAAAGGGATTGCATGCTTCTGCAAATAGCCAAAAGATTAGCGAAGAACAAGGGAAGAATGTGATATGGAGTGTGAAATGGATGTATCTGAAGCAGTTGAAATATCTTAAGTATATGCCTACTTCAGTAAGCTTGAAAAATCTCATATGCCTACAAGTGGATGCAGAAAGTTGAAGACTGTCTTTTGTGCCAGTGTCATCAGAAGCATTTGTTTACCACAATTGAAATATCTACATGTAGAGAACTGTGAGGAGTTGAAGGAAATAATTTCAAATCAGGCGCAAGAAGGAAGCTCCACATACACATCTATGGCACACTCCCAGCATGTTTACGTTTCAAAATTGCTTTACCTTTGGATATGGAGATGCAGCAAATTGAAATCTGTTTTCTCTATTTCCTTTGTTAAACATCTCCCAGAATTAGGGCATATGGATATAAGAATGTGCTCTCAATTAGAGAAAGTATTTTGTTGCTGAAGCGAAGACAATGGGGGAGTGGTAATGAAGGTTAATCTTCTTCCAAAACTAGAACGGCTGGTACTTGTTGGATTGCCTAGCCTTACTCACATTTTCAGAGATTCTAATCAGTTGCAGTTTCCTGCTTTGCAATATTTTACTGTTGAGGACTGTTCCAACTTCTCTCCAGAGAGCTTTCAGCTTCCACTCCAAGGCTACGACAGCTCAGGTGCACAATACTCTTATTTATTTTTTATCTAATGATAAATTATTTGCTACAATATATATTTATACATGGAAGGATTTACTTAGTCCAAGAGAAAGTGAACAGACTTACTTCCAATCTTATCGACTTCCATTTTAATTAGATATAATGATTCAAGTTTTACAATCATATGATTAACCTTCTCAAATATTTCTTATCTAAACTTTTTGTATTCTTATTCTCCTTTGAGTATTAATAACGGTTAGCTATTAGCAGCAGCACCACTCCAAAATCAAAGCCACTAGCTTGAACTCTGTAACATATTGGGCAAGTAGTAGGAGACGCCCACCTCCCATTTGTCCAGGTTTCGATTATTCTGGAGTTATCAATGCCTTTGGCCCCAAAGTTTTCAACTTCAAAGTTGGTGATCCTGTTTGTTCCTTCGACCAGACAGATTTGCGAGATTTTGCTTCTGTTTCCCTTTTGCCATAGTTCCCTTTTGTATCTTCATTGCCTTGATTCCCCTTTGGATATTCTTCGAGGGTGCAGCATTTGCAATCACTAGCTTGGTGTTAATCTTGTGGTGGATAGGAGTCATAAAGATGACAATTAGAGTGTCAAAGAGTTATCGAGAACTAAATGAAAGAATAAAATAAAAGATAAAAAGAAAGGGTAAAAATTATTACCGTTACAATTTAATGAAAATTTGAACTATCAAATATAATTAAAATGGAAGGATGAGATCAAGTCTTTTTATTTATTTTTAGAGTAAATGGATCTCTTTTATATATATCATAAATTCATTATGGTTATTTTTACTACTCTTATTTATTGACTTTTGTTTTTAAAGAAATGTAAAATTACTTATTTATCTTTACATAACAACTTAAAATAAAAGTGAAAAAAAAAAATCTTTGAAGAAATAAATTTATTTTGTTTGTTCTTTCAAGTATTGATAAAGAAGTTTTTTGTTGAAACAAATATTACATATGCCTACTGAAGCTAACATAATTTCTAGCTCTTCCATATTTTACTAATAAGAAAACTTGATATTTTAATTTTCTCACCAGATCCATATGATGAGATAATAAGGGAAGTGGGCCGCCCCTTGTATGTGGAATTTTTATTCTCAAATTGTGACTCAGGAGAATGAGAAAGTGGATGGAAGGAAAAAACGAGATATTGTCGGTAAATCAGAATTTTACACTTAATTACAAGGAGAACCGTAGATTCCGTATGCTCAAAGATTCAGTCCTACACCAATCATGGAACGTGGATTTGGACATAATTTAGATGCTACCTTGTTCATCAAAGGGACTAAGATATGGGATGAAGCAAAGGTTCGCAGGTTATACGCAAAAAAAAGCAGCTGATATAATATTGAGAAATCATGTGCCAGAATCAAGTAAGTCATGTGCTTACTTCATATACCACAGCAATTGTTTTGTCAATGACTTAGATCTCTCTGCCATCCATCAGAAACTTGAAAATGCTAGACTACTCTAGAGACACAAATTCCTTTGGTTCAGTGTCTTGCTTGGCACACTCCTTGTCAAAAGCCAGTTAAAAAAAATCTTCAAATCTGAAAAGTGTTCAACTTGCTTCTTGTGTAATCTAGCTCCAGAGACTGTGGATCACTTATTCTTACACTGTTCTTTCATCAGGTCACTTTGGTTTATGTCTCCTTGGGGCCTTCGAGCTGAAAAGTGGTCTAGTTTGACAATGTTACAGTGGTTTGAATTTCTCTCCGATGATTCTAACTCCATTGGCATTAGTTCCAAGGAGTTGCTATTGTTTCCCTCGATTATGATGGATAAGGTATGGGATGAGAGAAATAGAACTGCTCATGCAGCTGACTCTAGTCATCTTGATGTTTTGAGAGTTGCAAACTCTACCTTGTTAAACTACTTTGAGATGGAAAATAAATTGTTGCCAGATATTCAAGAAGGTTCGGATGACTGCCCTCCTGGATGGTTTAAAGCATATTTTGATATAGTCATGACCAAAGAAGAGAGTTGGGCATCTGCTCTATTGCTCAACCATGAAGGAAAATTGTTAGGAGCTAGAATCAAAAAACTTAGCTCTAAGTTCCTTCTAGAGCAAGAAGCACTTGCAGCAGAACATGCTGTTGAACTTGCTTGTGATGTTGCACCAAAAACTAATATTTATTTTGAGGGGTTAACCGAATACTAGATAATCACTTGAATGATTGGTACCTCGAGCCAATCATGGCGGATGTTCGTGACAAAGTTGGGAACATTGGTGATTGGGAGGGTAAGAAAGTTTGCAGAAACTTCAACTGGGTAGCCTATAATGTTGCTAAGTGGGCTGACTTTTGTAATAGTGAGGGAGATGTTTTGAATTCTGTTCCAGCTATACAGTTTTTGTCCAAGAAGGACTTTGTATCCTCTTTCTTCACCGTTGATGAAGAAGTGCATGACCAAGACAGTGTTCTCAATGAAAGTGACAATTAGGAAGTGATGATGGCCTTCTACGACTGAAACTGAAAGAACTCGTCACATATGAAGATGGCAACAATAAGAAATATGATGAGGGTGACCAAAGTGGCATTAAGAAATATTGGTAAAAATTTCAATCCTAATTGTAAAGTTTTTGCTGCTCCACCAGAGATCTGACGTTGCTTGCACATCAGATCAAAGCGAGGTATATCTTCTTGGCCAATGTAGTACTAATTATTTCCTTTTTTCCCTTTTATTATTTATTTTTTACCCATATTGTTGAAGTTTTAAAAAGAGTTCAATGATGTTATGGTGCTATTAACTTTATATTACAACATTGAAACAGCACGAGAGCCCAAATTCCAATGAAGGCACTGCAAATAGTGCATGCCTGAGGCCAATTATGCTGAGGGTGACTGAGTTGAGTCTCAACCCGGACGGGTTATAGAAACCTTTCACTGCCATACCAAGAATTGTTAGTGCTTTGAATGGCAATTGTGGTATTTTGAGAAGTCAAAATTTGAATTTTGTATCTTAGTCTTTTAAGTTCAAAAAGTGCTTCTCATTTTGTCATATTTAAACACAAAATCACTTGAGCTTCTTCCAGAAAAAGCTCCAATTCATAAAGCATATTTTAGACAAAGTGATTTTTTGTCTAAACACACCCTAATACTTCATTGAATTCTTATACTGTATAAACTTCATTAGTGTAACTATTTATTTCTTTGAGCACGTGTAATAAATCCCATAAAAACTTGGAAGTTACTGTTTATATGTATATTATTTTTTTATCCTTTTATAAGATATGTTTAATTAAATTACGTATATTAAGAAAAATAGTTGATTTTCTGATTTTTTAAAAAAATTTACAATATTTCAATTTCAAAAGTCTACTACTTTACCATTAATCTGCCTTGAGAGTGTGGAAGAATGCTTTAGTACTTCTCCCTAATAAATATAAAGTAAAGATGACTAACCATTATTAAAGGAAAAAATGAAAAAAGGAAATAAATGTTTCTTAGAAAATGTAAAATGACATATAAAAATGATCATAAAATGGTTCTAAAAACTATCTTATGATAAAAGACTAAAGAGAGTAATTAGTAGTAAGTACATCATTGAACTCGCAATCGGTGATTCGCATACAAACTATGATACTTTCGGTTAGTCTCACTCTCACTACTGTCCTTTTGCCACTTTATTTACAGTCCTTTTTAGGAGAACTAAAGCCAAGATGCTGCTTGCTGGGGCATCTTAAATGGGTTATGTGCAATTTCCACAACTTCTGTCATCAAGCAGTTCTACCTTTCTTAGTTCATATCAAAAGTGGAGCTTCCGCTAATTTAACTAAATGAATTTTGTATTCCGAAAAAGACTATCTCGTCTGTAATGATCCTAACATATTTTGTGATTTTTGTGAATCAATTATGTTTTTAAAAGTCAAAATAGTCCTAATATCTCTAAGAGAGGCAATTCTGTTGTAACATCAGACAAAACCAAGAATTTAAAGGAATTGGATGAAGATTTTTTTGTTTTTTTGGCAGAAATATGATACTTAGAACTCTTGCAGGTTCCTAAATGTGATTGAGTCCTGAAAGAAATCTTAGTTTCACAGGAAACAACAATTCACGTTAGCTTCTACATACATACAACAAGTGGAAACCATTAGAGTTTCAAAGATGCAAACCAATGGAAATAAATTTAAAAAATAAAAATACAGACAAAAGCATGGTGTCTTCAGACTACAAAATATACTTGTTCTTGGTTTTGAAATGATCAACAGGTTATATGTATAACAAAAAGATACTGTCGTGATGTTACACACTATAAAACAACCATAAAATTTGCCGCTGATCTGGGCATTAAACCATAATACTTCTAAATGTTCAGCAGCTCACATATATAGTTAAAAGTTACAGCGAGAACTCACAAAATACTTCACAAAACAGATCAGGCAGTTGTGATAAAGCAATGTTTTAGAGTGATGCTCTCACTAACTGTTAACTAGAGATGAGAGACTGAGAAAGAGATTTTATTAATATGCTATTGCTTCATTCAGTCACTATATGTTTTCATTAACGTACAGCAATGCCTTTATATAGGCAAAGGGGGGTTACTGAAACCACTTCCCCAATGGGGGAGTTTGTGTGTCAAGAGAATATTTAAGAAAAGTTGGGAAGTGCAGGCAAAATATAGCGGTTAAAATGTTACAGAATATTCTAACTTAATGACTAAGAAACACTAAAGTAGAACATGGTAGAAAGTAGGTTAAAGAAGGGAATTCAAAATAGAATTTGCTTCTAGCACCCACTTGATTTTATTGCCAATATTTTTGATTAAATCTTCTGCAACTAGTTATTTTCTTCAAACTTCTACACACCTTTACAGCTTTAGCTTGATCAATTTAATCAACTTGATTTTTACACCAGCCTGCAACTTGCTTATCTACTTGTGTCGAACTTCCATCTTATCTTGATTTACATCTATAGTATTTTTACTTACTGTCATAACCCCCACTCCCCCCCTTATACTGATATTTTGAGTGACTTAGTAAATATATTTGCTATTCGATCTTCACTTTTACACTAAATCAAATTCATTACTCCTTTATTGTTAAGATCGATAGAAAAGATAACAGAAGGTGAAAAGTATATTTATCAGATTGAAAATATCAATATATACATGTTACATAGCTCATGGATAAGATTACAAATTCAATTTGTATATATCAGATAAGTTGTTATCTTGGTGGGATAAGAGTGAGAGAGGTTTGTTAGCTTAGGAGTCTTATCTACAACAACTATATTACTGACTTTCTCTAACTGCCCCCATCAAACAAGTGGGTAACCTTGTTACTCCAAGTTTGTGTCTCATAAGTTCAAAGCGAGTATGAGTCAAGGCCTTAGTAAGGCAGTTAGATATCTGGTCTGAGGAAGGGACATAAGCTACCTTGACCTTGTTGCTTAGAACTTGACCTCCAATATAGTGGACATCCACTTCTATATGTTTTGACCTAGCATTGTACACAGGATTTGAGGATAAGGCTTTAGCACTTAAGTTATCACACCAGAGTTTCGGATTTCGTGGTATTGACAACCTAATTTCTTGTAACAGTGACTGAATCCATGCCACTTCTGTAGCCAAATCAGTGAGGGCTCTATATTCTAACTCAGTGCTAGATCGAGATACTGCACGTTGCTTCTTAGAGGACCAAAAACCAGACTTTCCCCCAAGAACACACAAAGTCCAGCTACTAATTTTCGATAATCAGGACATGTTGCCCAATCTGCATCAAAAAAGCCAGCTAGGTCTAAATCAGAAGATGGTTTGATGTGTAGTCCATAACTTAGTGTCCCTTTAAGGTACTTGAAGAGTTGTTGGGGTCCCCATATACTGACTCAGCTTATTAACAGAATAGCATATTTATGGCCTAGTGTTTGTAAGATATTGTAGTGCTCCTATTGCCTTTTCGGAATAGTGTAAGGTTCTTCATAACTTCACCGTCAGGTGTAATAGTTTTCCCAATAACCATAGGAGTAGGAACCAAGGAAGCATGTGCCATGTTGAATTTCTTAAGCATGTCTGTAATGTACTTGGTTTGTGTTAGATACATTCCTCCTGAATCTCTAAAAGCTTCTATACCAAGGAAATAGTGCAACCGTCCAAGGTCCTTTAGTGCAAACATTACATTTAGTTGCTTAATGAAGTCTCCTCAGAACTTAGGATTGCTTCCTGTTATAATTATGTCATCAACATATATTAACAGAAATGTAATGTGATATTTGCATCTTAACACAAATAATGATGTATCACTCTTTGTGTTTTGAAAACCCCATTTAAGTAAGGCATGTTGAAGTCTGTCATACTAGGCCCTTGGGGCTTGCTTCAAGCCATAGATAGCATTTGAAAGCTTACACACATAATGAGGTCTTTTTGGATCAACAAACCCTTCAGGTTGTCACATAAACACAATTTCTTTAAGATATTCATTTAGAAATGCATTATTGATATCCATTTGATGTAGCTCCTAATTAAAATGGACTGCAATAGCAAGGACTAAAGGTGCTAGCTTTGACAACCGAGCTAAAGGTCTCAACATAATCTATACCTGGAGTTTGTTAAAAGCCCTTTGCCACTAGTCTTGCCTTTCTTCTTTCTATAGTCCCATCAGACTTGTACTTAGTCTTAAAAACCCACTTGGAATCAATGACATTTTTCTATCCTCGGTATGGAACTAATGTTCAAGTCCCATTTCTTGTGAGAGCCCCATGTTCTATTAGCATAGCTTCCTTCCATTTTGCATTTTGTAGTGCTTCACTAGCTGTTTCAGGTTCCTTGTCCTCAATGACAATATTTGTTGTGCCAACATACGAAAGTTTGGGTTTAGAAATCCCAGATTTACTCTGTGTCACCATTTGATGTTGAATGGTGGTTTCGTTTTATTCATCATCATGATTCTCACATTGAGATGCTTGCTGGATATCTACACTATCTTGTTGGGCAGCTATACTACCGTGAGATGCTTGCTGGATGTCTACACTGTCTTGCTGGGCAGCTATATTACCATTGGATGTTGAATCCCCAATTTCTAACTCACTGTCTTGAGGTGTTGCTGGTTCAAGACTTTCATCTATAGTTGATATATTTCTTTATGTTGTACTAGATAGTCTTGGTTCAACAGTCCCTGTAGAAATGAAAGGATAATAAAATGAAGCAGACTTGTTTGTTAGTTCAATTTGTCTTTTTTCATGAAGGAAAGGAAGGTCTTTCTCATTGAATACAACATGGCATGAAATAAAAATTCTCCCATTGGAGTTCATACACTTGAATCCTTTGTGAGAAGGGCTGTACCTGACGAACACACATCTTTCACTGTGAAATTGCAGCTTGTTTTTGTTGTAAGGCTTTAGGCATGGATAGCAAGCACATCCAAAAGCCCTTAGTGAGTCATAATTAGGTGCCTTATTGTGTATCAAATAGTAAGGTGTTTGATTTCTAAGGATTGGTGTTGGCAACCTATTTATGAGAAATACGGCAGTATAAAATGCCTCCCACTAGTAATAAAGGGGTATTTTTGCTTGTGCAAGCAAGGTTAGCCCAAGTTCAAAAATGTGTCTATGTTTTCTTTCTGCTCTACCATTTTGTGCAGAAGTATAAGGGCATGATAGTCGTAATTGGATTCCTAAATCTTGAGCTAGATGTAGAAAACTTTTAAACTCTCCTCCACCATTACATTGTAAGATCTTATTTTTTCGATTAAACTGGTTTTCAACAAGATTATCAAATTGAGTGAAAGCTTGCAAGGCATCAGATTTCTGTCTCAATGGGTAAATCCATGTAAATCTACTAAAATCATTAATAAAGTGAACATAGTATTTAAAACCATAAGTGGAGCTTATTGGTGCAGGACCCCATATATCACTATGAATTAAATCCAGCAATCCTTGAGCATGAGATGAAGAATTTTTAAAAGGTAAATTATGTGATTTCCTAAATTGACAAGCTTCACAGAACTCAAACTTTTCATTTGTTGGAGCAGTTCTTCAAGACTTCATCAAGGATTTGACTGTTGGGATGTCCTAACTTCCTATGCCATTCTTCTTTGATAGAGAGAAAAGCATAAGACTCTTTATTCAATTCTGAACGCTTATTGAAAAACTGGTACAATCCATCGTTAACTCTTCCTTCCAGCAACACCATCCCTGTCATCTTGTCTTTCACAGAACAAGAATTAGCATGAAATTCAACCATGATATTATTGTCATTAGCAAGCTTGGACACGCTAAGCAAATTTTTGGTGATTCTAGGAACATGCAAAATGTCCTTCAACTATAAAGGTGTTTGTGTTTTACAAGTATTAAGAAGGGAAGAACCAATAGCATGTATGTTGAGTTGTTCACCATTACCAACTATTAATATGCTCTTGCCAATATTCTCTATGACCTCTTGGAAACAATTAGGATCATGAGTTACATGATTGCTGGCACCATTGTCAAAGTACCAATCTGAATCTTGAATTGAACTTGGAGAGGCAGTGAAGGCATTATAGGTTTGGTTACCATTTTTATCATGTTTGGTTTGATCGGGAGATTGTCCCATGTAAGTCTTGTCAAAGGGGTAATAACAATGTGAGGCTACATGGCCAGGCTTGCCACATACTTGACAGATAGGCTTGTCTCTTGCACCATGACCTCTGCCTCTATTACTTCTACCTGTTCCTCTTTGATTAGTGCCTCTCCAGCCACTTTGAGTTGGAGCATGATTGTTTATGCTATCAAACTTTGTGCTAGGTTGACTGTAGGGTTGAAGCTGAGATTTACTAGACTGTTAAGTTGTTCCAATATGTTTTTGAAGGCAAGAAGCTGGGCTTGCAAGTCAACACATGTGAGGTTCTCTTTGTCAACAAGTTGTACTACAATTGGATTGTACTCGCTCTCAAGACCATTGAGAGTCTGTGTTATGAGATCAGATGTGGATACAAGGCTGCCTGCAAGTGTGAGGCTATCAGAAAGGTTCTTCATTTTGTTGAGATATTCTTCCATCTTCATAGTCCCCTTACGTATGCGATGGAATTCAGATTTAAGAAGTGTGATCCTTGCCATTGTATATGCACCAAAGAGACTTTCAGAAGCTTCCCAAAGCTCTTTTGAAGTCTGGCAATGAAGTAATTGAGTGACAATCTCTTGTGATATGGAGTTAAGAAGACATCCCAGTAGCAATTGATCATTGGTGACCCACTTCTTATACACTGGATTTGCTTTCCTCCGGGATTCACCAATAATAAAGGGTTCTGGGCATGGTTTGGTGCCAAGAATATAGCTCTCGAGTTTATGACCTCGAAGCATGGGGAGTATCATGGATTTCCATAAGAGATAATTATTCTATCCAACTTGACAGAGCAAAGGGAGGTGGGGGGGTTCTTGGCGACATTGATAGCTTCCATAGCGTGGGGTTTGACAGGCTCTTGATACCATGATAGAAAAGATAACAAAAGGTGAAAAGTATATTTCTCATCACTGAAAGTATCAATATATACACGTTACATAGCTCATGGATAAGATTGCAAATTCAATTTGTATATATCAGATAAGTTGTTATCTTGGTGGGATAAGGGTGAGAGAAATTTGTTAGTTTTAGGAGTCTTATCTACAGCAATTATATTACTGACTTTCTCTAATTATGATCTCTCAAGAAATAAAACTTTATATTAATGTGCTTACTTCTTTCATAAAACACTGGATTCTTTGATAACTTAATTGTTAAATTGTTGTCACAATAAACTTTACTATATTATAATTGCTTTCTGTTGTTTTGTTTCCCAGGTTTGCTAAAGAGATTCAGAAGGGTCCATCAAATCCTGGGAGACATTTTGCTTATATTTTTTACTAGTGTGGCTAAATAGTCCTTACAAAGACAATTGAGACTTCACGTGACTCAAGCTACTCTCCATTATTTTTTATTTTTCCTACAAACAGAGCTCAGGCAAATAACCACTATGCCCCACTCTGTCATATAATAATTAATGTTGACATGTCCAACTTACAAGTAGTATAGATTTTATAAAGGATAAGTTTCGCAAAGAAAATTTTAAGGGTATTAATGAATGTGTGCCTCATTTTAAGGCATAGAGAGGGGAGTACTTAAGAAAAGAAGAAGAGTGTTTACGCACTCTCCAAATTTTAATCATATAGGATGGCTTCAAGAGTACATTGCTGATACATAATTGGTGTATAAAATTTATTAAATATAATTAAAGGGAACTTTTAAAAAGAAATTAATTATTGTATAATATCTAATAAAAAAATTCTCAAAAAAATAAATAAATAACTTAATCATAAACCAAATTACTCGATGAGCATAAAGTGTAGTTGTGGTTTTCGTTTGAGAAAATCTGAACTTGTTGATTTGAAAATTTTAATTCAGATGAGATAAAAAGAAAATAAATAAATCCAGTTTAGAGGTGGCACTCCCAATCTGTTTTGTGGGTACCCAAAAAATAAAGAAAAGGGAGAGAAAGTTTTGAGCAATTAAATATGTCCTTTGCTTTTTTGTATTATACACAAATTTTGTATTTTCAGTAAAGTGGGTAACAAAAATTAAGAAATTTATCTTGCACCTTAGATCAAATTTTATCTAATACTTTAATCATTTTATAAAATCAAATAAGGAACATTTTTTTTTTTATTTTATTGTCCCATAATTTTTAGCAAACCAAACACACCCTAAGCCTCTTCAATCTTGACTCATGGAGGACAAGTTTTGAGCCAATCAAGTGATCACCAACGTAGTGCTCGGTTCTGTTGTTTCAACTTAATAGTGCTTTTAGGTTTCTCGCAAAGCAAGAAAGATTAGGAAAATGCTATGCATACACCTTCACAAACCCAGATTAATTTAGGTAAAAAAAGATAACCAGCTTTGATACAATGTAATCAGATGACCAACAACTGAGAAACTGTATGTATACATTCACGGAGGTATCTATATATACATGAGGTGTTGCATTGTCTATAAAGACTATTTTACCAATCTGGTAAGGGCAAAGACAAACATTTCCAAAGTAAACCAGATTCTTCTGAATCTCTTTAACAAACTCACGTATGAACTAAGCCTTTTTTTCTAAGCCACTGAGACTTTTGAAATATTCACATTTATTTAACTAAAATATGTGGGAATATTATGTGAATGTAGACGAATCCATTATTTGAATCTCAAGATTTATGAATAATAAAAAATAAAAATTTATAAATTTATAAATTACAAAATTCTTAAAATGTGTTTAGTTAGTTTTAAATATTTATTAAAAACTTTTTAAAAAATATTCTTAAAAAATAAAAAAATTAGAAATCCCTCCTCCCATGGGATTCTTTTTAATGAAATCTGCATTAAAAAAAAAAAATCTTTAAAACATGTTTATTAGTATTTTATTTTTTAAAGAATTCATACCAAACAAAATAAGAAATCCCTACCAAACACCCCCTAAAATCATACTACCTAGTGCAATCCTACTATTAATACCGTAACATAATCATATCTCAAGTTACCAATATTAAATACCAGTGGTTCAGGCCTCAGAAGTAGAACAACCCTGGATTGACATTCTAGGAGGTTTCTTAAAAAGCTTGTATAATTGTAAATTGTATCAAATCAATATACACACTGCATCACATTTTTGTCAATCTCGATGTTCTTAGTCTAGAAGCTTTTACTACACCAAAATATCCAATAGCAGTTCTAGGAAAACACCTTGACTGCTTCAATCCCATGAATTACAACCTCTCCTGGGGAAAATTATGACTGCACTTTTTTCCCACATTTGTGTTGCTAATTTTTTAACCAGTTAGTTCTTGTCAACAGCCCCTAAATTCTATACATTAGTGATGGTTCTATTGTAACCACGTTTAAGTAGCGTGGACTTATTAAAACATTAAAAACGGTTTTCCTATGAACCGTAGTTAATGTTTCTTTCTATCACTTCCCTGGTCTTTCAAATCCGTTTACATCTCCCTCCCTTTGTTGGCTGTCTTGATCCACACCAAGTTTTCTCCATTTTCTTTTTCTTGTGTAGGCTCTTTACCTTACCATGACAGAAAATAGGGTGTTTCTGAAGATATTCTACTTAATATAAGAGTGTTTAAAATAACATATATTTAAGGAAGTGTATAAGAAAAATGAGAAACAATATCTAAGCTTTAAGCCATAGTCTTTTTTTGGTCATATTTTATGCAACTTTTTTTAATCATTTGTAATCCATGTATATATATATGAGGAGGGATCATCCCTTAATTTTAATCAGATCGACTTAAATTAATTCATTAAAAAGTCACTTGAAAATTACATAAGTTATATTTCTCAAATCCCTTTTATATCTTTTTCTTTCTTATTTCTCTTCCTCTCCTTCTTCTATTAAATACAACAAGATGAATTTGATCAAAAAGGAAAAATTGAAAGAAATAAGTTTATGGATTAATTTAAGAAGGGTATAAAAGAGAAGTGAGAAACATAAGTCATGTGATCTCCACGTGACCTTTTAATAAATTAATTTAAGTCATTAAATCTAATTAAAATTATGAGATAAGATTAAAAGTAAATCTTATTATTTACTCTTAAAATCAATGGATCTCTTTATATATATATATATATATATATATATATATAAAATCTAAACAAAGTTATTGAAAAAAGTAAGTGTCCAAGGCTTACTCTTTTCAATAACTTTTTTGAGAAAATAAATTTTATCTATTCACTTTATTGAATCATGTTATATTTCAACTTTGATTGTTCATACAAAATTTTACATCAATAAAAAAATTTTAAAAATGTAATATAAGTTCTTATTCATTAAGATAATATCACACATAAAGTATCAATTAATTTCAAAAATTTATAAAATTTTAAAAGAATAATTTATCCTGTGAAATCTTTTAATTCAATAATTAAATTTATAAAAAAATTTAAAGGAATAAGTAGTTCAAAACTTACTGATGGAGTAAGCGCGCGCGTGTTTGTTTGTAAATATATAACACGCGTGCAGATTTAGAGGATATGATTTTTAATTCTAAAACCCAAATAAAATAAAAAAAAGCAGATATCTAAATTTTGCATTTAGTTACAGGTAAACTAAAGTTTTGCAGATAGTTAGATTTTGTTATCAAAAAGTTATAAACTTATCCACCAAACGTGAAAACAAAATTTAACAAAAAAAAAAAAATTTGTATCAGAGGTAAAAAATTCACCAACCTTGAAGGACGAACCAAGAGAAAGTATAGACTTCAACTTGTTAAAATCTCAGAGAGAAAAGCAGAAGCAACTGCAGATAGGTGGGATGGTTGTATTTTAGAAGCTCAGCCAGATAAGTGCAAAAGTCATTATCATTATTGTTTCTCACGCGAAAGGGGAAAGTGATAAAGCAGTCCGCGTCCTCACATGGCTATCACCTTCCACGTTATTTCCTGATTAGAAAGCACGGCCATTGCAATTTATTGCCATGCCCCATACTTGACCCTCTGTACAATCAAAATATGACTTGTTATTGTCATCTTCAGACGAAATTAATTTTATTTTTAATAAAATATAAATATTTATAAATAAAATAATAAAAATATAATTTATTATGGTCTTCTTTTTAAAAAATAATTCATAGAAATTTGTTAGGGCGAGCAGCGTTACCACTGCCTTTCATCTATATTAGATTATGTTATGTCTATGTATATATGTATGTATATATTTTATGACACACTTTAAATTTTTTAATTTTATATACTTGTTTCGCGCCTAATATTTTACATATAGCATTTTTATTTTTAATGGAATAGGTTTATTTTTCGGAGCTAATACCTTTTTGAGGTAAACTTTGGGCCATGAATCTTGCATCTTGATTTTCCAAATAGTTAAAAATACTCTCTTTAATTGTAACGAAAGAAAAAACAAATAAGTGAAAAAAAAATACGCTATTATATGTTAGCTTACTTTCCTTTTTTTTTTTTTTTTTTTCTTTATGTGTATGTTACCCTCATTTAAAGTTTCCATGATTAGTCAAATTTTAAAAGTCCCTAATTCTAAATGAGGGTAATTTAGTATAAGCAGTAATTAGATTTTTTATATGCGTAGTATTTAGATATATTTACCGGACCACCTATCATATATTATTACTAATAATCATAATTATTTTTATAACATGGTAACATTTTTATCGGACCACGTGGCATATTTATTGACGCGTCAACCTCTTTAATTCTTTAGGGTGCATTCTGAAATTTCATTTTGGAAAAAAATATAATTTATCTGGTTACTTTGGTTCATTAAGTTTCTTGCTATCTAATCTCAAATATCTTTTTTTTTAAAAAAAAAAAAAAATTATATGATGGCCAAGTGCTTTTATAATATACATGCTCCAATTAATATGTAAATCTATATTTAAAAATATATTAACAAAAAAAAATACATAATGTCAACAATAATTGATTTAGTTGGCAAAATAAAAAAACAGAAATTCAAGTTAAGAACTTTGTTAATAAATAATTTATAAAAATTTCTATAAATATTTTTTAAAATTTATAAACATCTCTTAATTTTTATTATTAATACATACCACTACTATAAATTATCATTAATTTTTTAATTTTTAACATGTGTTAAATTAAAATTATCATCGAAGGTGTTTGCTATTGAGGTGATTGCTTGTTGCGTATTTGAGGATTCTGTGTGACTTATTTACCTTCTCTCGATTTTGAGATGAACTGTAACATATAGAAGGATTAGGCTTTTCCCTTTTCTGGTGGTATCAAGCTTAGTTGGGTGGGAATATTTTTCAATTTCCGTTCTAATCTATCTTAGATCGCCATCCAAAAGCTACAATTAGGTTTTTTGGGGTTCTGTTGTAACAAAGAATAATTCAAAGTTTGGGAGGTGGGTTTTTGTCGGGTTCCAGTGGGAGTGTATTGGACCTGGAATATTCATTTATTTTAATTTAAATTAATTAAAAAATTGATAATAATTTATAAAAATAATATATATTAATAATAAATTTTTAAAAGATATATATATAAAATTTTATATAATTTTTTATATTTTTATTTATAAAAATAAAAATAAATAATTTAATTAATTTTATTTATGATAATATGATTTTTGAATATCGAATGTTTAAAAAAATAATATTCGAATATCGAATGAGATATTTGAAAAACTAATATATATTAATAAATATTTTTAAAAATAATATATATTAATAAATATTTTTTATAATATATAAATATAAATTTATTAATATTTAGAAACTCAGCTAAATAAGTATTTTTATGGACATCGATGAAAATTAATAGACTATTTTATACCTACTTCAATTCATTTAAAAGAGATTTATTCAAAATTTATTTCTTTAAAATTATATAAAATATAACATCAGATTTAAAAAAGTATTTATTACTATAAAAACTCTTAACATTTTTGTTTTAAATCGAAACTAATTTAAATATTAAAAGTTTAAAATTCAACTTGAATTATTTATATTTACAAAATTTCTTAAATTCCCCTAAACAGTTAGAAAGACTTGCTTTGAGTGAAAGTCTTTGCTGTTTCTCACTTAATTTCACTTAGTACACTTGGCCACGCGCATGGAAAAGTAATAATGGAGCCGTATCGTTCTGTCATGGCCATCACCTTCCCACTTATTTCGCGAGAAGAAAACACAGTCACTGCCAATTTCTTGTCATGTCCCGTGGTCCGGTAAACTACACATTGCAGATTCATTAAAGCTCTTGGCCCGCCGTCCTTCTAAAATATAACCATCCCATTCGTCTGTCGTAGCTTCGCGTTTTCTTTCTGAGATTTTAAGCAGTCTAAGATTATATTTTCTCTTGCTTCATCTTTGAAGGTTAGTATTCTTTCTGCATTATACTTTTAACTTTTAATACTATTGCAAAGCGAGAAATCTATCAGTGATTAAACACAAAATTGAAGATCTAATTTAAATTTCTATTTTCTATTTTCCATTTTGAATTATAATTATCCTTCAAAACTATCGGATGGAAATAAGGTATATGTAATGCCTTTCATCCTTTTTTGGTTAAAAATTTATAATGTATTTCATATCTTAAGGAAACACAACTGTGGAGAGTTTGGGAGTAGGAACACATTTGAGCTTCCTTTGGTTCTGTTTTTGTTGAGTTTCTATAATTAACTTTTGGATCCGGTTCACTCGAAGACTCTCCTCAGATGCGTTTGGTGTTTTGGATCACTGCAGGTAATAAACATAATTTGCAAGTTATATATAATCACGTAGAATATTTCTTTCAAAATAAAAATAAAGCACAATAATCCCCCCCCCCCTCTCTCTCTCTCTCTCTCTCTCTCTTTTTCTTCTTTGTATAAATCTAATGATCTGCAAAGTTTGAGATTTATGTGTGACTAAGCACAAGGTTAGAGATCTGCTTTGAACTTCTTTGATTTTGAATTATAGCTTTCTAAGTAATTAATTCTCATGACCAGCAAACAAATTCATTTTTTATCCAATATTCATCATACTAAAAACATGTTTATTCGAGAGTACATAATAGAGCACAGTGATCCTGTCTACCAAAACAATTTGTACATGTTAACTTTTTTATTTTTAGTTTTTCCTCATATCTTTATGATTGTGTCAAAATTCACAAATTAATTTCCTCTAAAATTCTAATTTTTTTTTACCTCACTCTAAAGGGATTTAGATACACAAAATTCTTGTAATATCTGCAAATTTGACATCTTCCATTGCAAAGTTAAAAGTCTGTTTAACTCTTTACAATTGCTTGCTTTTTTCATTTTGGGAATTTTAGGATGGGACGTTTAATACTAAGCCTTAACAATTCGATTTGTTTTGACAATTCATTTCGTTTTTCTTTCATTTTTGTTATCTAAAATGATGAATAAGATTTCAATTAAAATGTCTTATTTATGATGCAATAATACCTCATATTTGATTCTTTTAAATTAATATAGATAATACTTCATTCATAAAATAAAATATAACTAATTTCCCTCTATTTTTTTACCCGTTCATTCACAAAATAAAGTGTGTGTATATATATATTTTCTAACATCTTTTATAATTAACTAAATATAGGATTTTGGTAATCCTACTAACTAATTGACACTAGATTACAAGGAAATGGTCATTTGTATACTCGGCTACTACTATATCGGCACTAAAAATATTGGATACCTACCACTGGTTTATCCTCCAAGAATTTTGATTTAAGGTTTATAACTTCTCCAGCTTCAACAGGTCCATCTTCATTTGTTAAAAAAAAAATTTTTTACAGACGTCAAAGAAGAAGTCAACTTACACTAGGTTTCTAACAGTAGACTACTGCACCAAGATGAGCTTATCAAGAACCAAAAGGATTAAAAAAAAAAAAAAAGGGGCCAAAATGAGATGGGTGAATGCAAGGGGGAAAATTTGGAGCAAAAATGAAAAATGCTAAAAGATGATAAAGAAATGTTGAATGCTTATTTTTTCATACACTAATAGCTAATGTATGGTTCCTCGACAACTTAGTATAATGCACCTCTTTACTACTTCTTTTATGTTATTTTGATTTATTTATCCGCAAACTTTGCATCTTCCACTGCAAAGTTAGTATTTGCTTTTAACACATTTCTGAATTTGAAAATTTTTAGAACTCCCTAGTGAGCAGATTGTGGTTTAAAATTGTTGGAATGTCTTACATATATGACTAATACTAGTCTAATTATGACCATTGACACATTTATACTTCTTGTAGGTTCATCTCCTAGAGGTTAAGATTTATACTTTCTTCATGTTCATCATATATAATTGAAGGTATGTATCCTACAATCTACTTTAAATAATATAAATGCGTTTTTCTTTCACTTTGGACTTC
The DNA here is from genome assembly GCA_022379115.2 of Bauhinia variegata. NCBI lineage: Eukaryota > Viridiplantae > Streptophyta > Magnoliopsida > Fabales > Fabaceae > Bauhinia > Bauhinia variegata. The sequence continues at coordinate 6,343,504 of CM039432.1, forward strand.
AAGCATGATGAATAAAAATTCAATTGAGATGTTTATTTATGGCACATTAATACCTCATCTACGATTCCTATAAATTAATATAGATAATTTTCATGCAAAACAAAAAAATGTAAATATACATACAGCTCTCCCTCTATGTTTTTCTTTTTGGCTATTTCTCATTTTTTCATGCACAAAAAAAGTAACTATCTGCTAGATTTGAGAAGAAAGCGTTGTTGGATATCTGCTTATGGTTTCTATTTTGTTTAGAAATATAATTTTTTTATCCTATTAATTATTTAGCAACTTTGTCTAGATTACTTCAAGTTGTCATTTTGTATACACAGGTAGTAATTGACATCCACTAAAAATTCTATGTCTATGCTTCCCCTAGATTTATTCCCCAAGGTTGAAGGTTTATAATTTCTCTGGGTTCAACGGCTTCATATATCTTCTCACAAAATATTGTAAGTAAAGGTAAATATCCTGCATTATTGTTTTTAAACTGAATATAGTTATCTTCAATTTTTAACTTTGTTGAATGTGATAACAACAACATGCTTTACTCCATTAGGTGAGGTTGGCTACATGAATTGTATGACGTCATATTGTTTTATTAGAGACCCTTTTTTTTAAATATTGTTAACTGTGAGATCTATCTTATAACTTCTCTAAACATCATTTTAATTCTCCATCTATGATTTTTCCCAAGGCTAAATATCATAAGATCAACTTTCCTCATTAGTGCCTTAAGTGGCCTCCTTTCATATGTCCAAACCACCTTAACTAATTTTCTATTACCTTCTCCTCAATAGGTGCCACTTCAAAGTCTCCACTTATGTAATAATTTTTTATCCAACCACTCATCCATGTTCGCATTCTCATTTATGCTATTTCCACTTTGTGCTCTTGTTGTCCTTTCAAAGCCAACATTTACTTCCATAATGCATAGTTGGTCAAATAGCAATGTGATAAAACTTCTCTTTAAGCTTGGCAAGTACTTTACGGTCACAAATAACTCTAGAAGCCTTTCTCCATTTAAATCATCCAACTTCGATGATTGTGATATAACAACAAATCACCTATTCGTATATTCTATGTTGACGAGTTTGAACTAAATCTTTGTGGTTCATTCTATTATCAGGTTTTGTTTGATTGAATGGCAGAAGTTGGAATCTCCGTTGCAGCAAAGGTGGCTGAGTATTTAGTGCAGCCAGTAATTCGCCAGGGACAATACTTGTTTTGTGCCAACAAATTTCTCAAAAATCTTGAGGATAAAAATAAGGATCTCATGTCAACACGAGATATTGTTCTGAAACGAGTTGAAGAAGCAAAAAGAAAAACTGAAAGAATTGAAGATGTTGTCCATAATTGGTTGACAGAAGTGCAGACTCTCTTGGAAGAAGTGGAGAAGCTGGAACAAGTAAAAGCAAACAACGGTTGTTTCCAAGGTCGGTGTCTTAGTTGGAGAAGATATCATCTATGCAAGGAAATGGTGGCGAAGACAAAGTTGATGATAGAGTTTGATAACGAGAGCAATTTCAAGACATTTGCACGCCTTGCTACACTTCCAGGCATTGAATACTCTTCTAGTGAAGGATTTACCTTTTTTGAATCTACAAAATTAGCTTATGCTCAACTCTGGAAAGCACTCCAAGATGATGGAGTCTATAGAATCGCATTGTTTGGACTTGGAGGTTCTGGGAAAACAACACTGGTTACGGAAGTTGGGAAGAAGGCTAAGGAATCAAATTTGTTTGATACAATCGTATTTGTCACTGTATCTCAAACTCCAAATGTCAGAAATATTCAAGGCCAAATGGCAGACATGCTAAATTTCGAATTAAAAGAAGAAACTGAAAAGGGAAGAGCTCAACGATTATATTTGCATCTCAAAGAGGAGAAAAGATTACTCATAATAGTGGATGATGTATGGGGAGAGTTCAATTTAAAGGATATAGGGATTGCTTTTGATATATGTGACAGTGGTAGTTGTAAGACCATTCTAACCACTCGTCACCAGCAAGTGTGTACTTTGATGGATTGTCAAAGGAAGATTCAGTTGGATCTATTGAATGAAGATGAAGCCTGGGCTTTATTTAAAAAGCATGCTCACCTAGACAACCAATCCTCTCTCAGCTTATTAGTTATTGTGGGACAGGACGTTGCTAGGGAATGCAAAGGACTACCTGTAGCAATTCAGGCTGTTGGAAGGTCCTTAAAAGGCCAATCTATCCATGAGTGGAAGATAGCACTAGAAAACTTGAGGAGTTCCAAACCAGTTGAAGTGGAAGATGGCCAGGGAGATGCTTTCAGTTGTCTTAAATTAAGCTATGATTATTTGAAAGAAGAAAATAAATTGCTCTTCTTGATATGTTGCATCTTTCCAGAAGATTATGCTATCTCTAATGAGGATTTGATCAGATGTGTTGCGGGTCTTGGTGTATATGGAGAATATCAATCATTTGATTTAGCAAGGAGCCAAGTTATGGTGGGTATAAACAAACTTGTAGGTTCATTTTTTCTCATGCATTCTAAGGGACGGTGGAGAGATAAGGCATTAAAGATGCATGATTTGGTTCGTGATTTAGGATTATGGATAGCTTCTAAAGAGGGCCGAACCATTACCGTTAATCTATCTAATGATTTAAATTCCTTGATAGGGGATGGAGTTATGAATGATCAATTTGCAGTGTCTTCATGGTACGGACAAACAAATCAAATTTCTACTCTATTTGTTGCTGCAAAACTTGAGATTCTATGGATAGAGACCGGTGGTTCTTTGGATTTATCTTCAGCATCCTTTGATGGTTTGCAAGGGCTCAGGGTTATGGTATTAAAGTCCAAAGGCAAATATGATCTGACCAGCTATGATCTGTCATTGCCACCATCAATTGAATCATTGACTAATCTTCGAACTTTATGCTTGAGAGAATGGAATTTAGGTGACATCTCATTTGTAGTCAAACTAAAGAAGCTAGAGGTTCTTGAGTTGAAATCTTGCGTCATCAATGAATTGCCGAATGAAATTGGAAATCTGAATAAACTTAAGTTGTTGGACTTGTCCAAATGTAATATACTTTCAGAAAATTACGAAGCAATTGAAGAATTGTCAGAAATTGAAGAGTTGTATGTTTCTGGAGCACAATACGCCGAAAATGTGTGGAGAAATCCAAGTCCAAGCTTTGTGGATAATGTAGCTGTTACTAAATTGCAAAGATATGTCATAGAATTTGATGGGCCGCGAGATTGTTTTTCACATGCAATCAATAAGGATTTAATTAGGAGAGCATTATATTTTGAATCGATCCATATCTCCGGCTTAAGTGCATCTATAAAGAATTTTTGCAAAAGCAGAGTATGTTGATTTCGATGTCTTTCATGGAGATTGTCAAAATTTTGTGCCAAATGTGGTCAGAGCTGTAGGAGGCATGAAAGATTTGGTTGTGCTCATCATTCAATCTTGTTCAGAAATGGAATGTTTCGTGGATACTACATCCAATCAAGAAGACATTGAGCTCCCTGTGTTAGTTGGATTACACCTGGGCAATATGAAAAACTTGAAAGAAGTGTGTTGCGGTCCACCTCCTGTTGGTTTTTTTGAGAAATTAGAAGAACTTTATATAGAAGACTGCGAACAGTTACACAGCATATTTCCAAGGGAATGTAAATTGCCCAAACTTAAAATCTTGAATATTGACGGATGCAGAGCAGCTCTACTCTTCTCAGTGTCAGTTGCGCAGAGTTTGTCACAGCTAGAAGAGCTGATCATGAGATGTTGTGGGGAATTGAAGCATATAATAACAGAAGAAGAAGATGGTGGAGACACGAATACTGGGAAGGAAATAGTTCCCGCTTCACAGAATTCCCATTTGATACTCCCAAATTTGAAGAAACTATCTGTTTGCTTTTGTGACTAGTTAGAATCTGTATGTCCAATCTCTTGCATTGAAGGCCTTGAGAAACTGGAAGAGATAGAATTAGTGAATGATTCTCAGCTTATATATGTATTTGGTCAATTTGACCAAAGAGATCATTCATCTCCCAAGAAGAACAGCCAAATTCAGTTTCCAATGTTGAAGGCACTCACACTCCACGGCCTTTATAATCTCCGCGGCATATGCCCAGAAAAGTATGATCCAAGGTGTCCATCTTTGAAGAAACTTCAAGTGCTTGATTGTCAGAACTTGACAGTGTTGCGTATCATGATTGGTACGGAAAAGGGGCTGTTCCATCTTGAGGTACATATTTATCTTTATGTTTTTTTTTTTTTTGTCCAGTTTCTACTATAATTTGTTCCAAAAACAAAATTAAGACTAAATTTTTTTTATTATATTATTGAAAACATTATTTTGGATAAGATTAGAAAGTTATATTACGTGGTTTATTTGATGAAACTTTCACATGCCTATTGAACTATGCTAATTATGTTTAGAGATAATAATTCTATAACAATTTGTTTATTGATCCATGACAAATGATAATAATTTATGATTTTTTATTTGATTATTTTGGGATTTCACTTTCATTATTATCTGTATATATTGCAATATGTTGAGTCACTCAAATATTTGCATAATTGTATTAATTATCACTTTCAGAGAGTTTCCTTAGAAGAAAGCCAGCAAAAGCACTTGATCTTAAAATTAAAAGAACTACCTAAGTTAAAGTCTACGTGGACAGTTCATACTCCGAGGGAAAGTTTGAGTCTCCATTATCTTCAAGAATTAAATGTGACAAATTAAGATGTCTCTTCCCCCTCATTGTCTCCAAAAGCTTACCAGAGTTGACATCATTGAAAGTAGACAATTGTGAGGAGTTAGAAGAAATCATGGATGAGAATATCGAGCATAAGAATCTATCTGATGCTCAAGTGTGCTTTCCAAAACTGAAACTGATTCAGATAAGTTTCTGCAGAAAGTTGAAAAGCCTTCTACCAGTTGCTTGGGCTAGAATGCTTCCACAACTAAGCGATCTAGATATATCACATGCTGATAAATTGAAAGTGGTTTTCAGTAAAAGCAGGGAAGAAGGCATAAGCAATGGACAGGAAATTGTTATTCCGAACTTGGAAGAGTTAAAATTTATCAAATTGCCAAGTTTTGTTGGCATTTGTCCAGGGTTTAAGTTACGTGATATGAACTTTGTAAAGATGGTCGTACATGGATGTCCCAAATTTGCTCCAATCATAAATACAACTCAAGAGGATCCTCAACCTTGCAAGAAATTTGTAAGTATTGTCACGAGTTTTTTTTTTTTTTTTTTTCAAATACTTTAACCATAATTAAGAATGTGGTAACTTCTATTTATCTTAAATTTTTATATAATGCTTATGTCATGTTTACATTTCTTAGATAATCTTTATTAAGTAGAGTTTACTTGTTTTTTGAATTAGTAAACTATTAAATTGCTAGAGAAGTTATTTAGTTTTCAAGATAGATAAAACAAAGATAAGGATAATGCTGCATGATGGTAGTACAGATAATTAAAGAAAGGAAATAATTGAATTTTAAAAAATTCTCAATTATAATGTTCCCTAAATTATAGAATGGTTAGTCAGGTTTGAACATAATGACTAGTTTCTTATGTTCAGGTCTTATGCAACTATAGAAGATAGAAATTAATAATGCTTGATAGCCTAAATAAGTATATATGGTTGATATGAGTATGAAAATAATTTTTATTATAAGAAAAAGACTTATAAATAGGAATATTTAGTTTAAATAAATAAATATATGGCAATATCTACATAATGACAAGCATTATGCCCTTTAAAATTTGCATCGAAATGACTTTGTTTGTTTATTTCATGAAAAGGGACTGCATACTTCTGCAAATAGCCAAAATATTAGCGAAGAACAAGAGAAGAATGGGATATGGAGTGTGAAATGTATGTATCTGAAGCAGTTGCAATGCCTTAAGTATGTAGGGGAAGAACCTACTTCAGTGAGCTTGAAAAATCTCATATGCCTGCGAGTAAGTGGATGCAGAAAGCTGAAGACTGTCTTTTGTGCCGGTGTTATTAGAAGCATTTGTCTACCACAATTGAAATATCTATATGTAGAGAACTGTGAGGAGTTGAAGGAAATAATTTCAAATCAGGCGCAAGAAGGAAAGCAAACGTTCGCAAGTTATACACAAATGAAGTAGCTGATATAATATTGAGAACTCATTTGAATGATTTGCCAGAATCAATTCCATTAGGTGCATCCTTCATATACTCCAGAATTGTTTTGTCAATAAGAGAGATCTCTTTCACATCTTTAAGAAACTTGAAAATGCTACACGACTCCAGAGACACAAATTCCTTTGGTCAGGTGTCTTGCATGGCACACTCCCTGTCAAAAGTCGTCTAAAGAGAATCTTCAAATCTGAAAAGTCCTCAACTTGCTTTTTGTGCTCTCAAGCTGCAGAGACTATACATCACTTATTCTTACAATGTTCTTTTGTCAGATCACTATGGTTTACGTCCCCTTGGGGCCTTCGAACTGATCACTACTCTGGTTTAAGAATGCCACACTGGTTCAACTTTCTCACTAATCAATCTAAGGAGTTATTGTTATATGCCTCAGTTATGATGGAGAAGGTGTGGGATGAGAGAAATAGAATTGCTCATGCATCTAACTCTAATCCTCCTGATATTTTGAGAGTTGCAAACTCTATCTTGGTGACATACTTTGAGATGAAAAGTAAGTTGTTGCCTGATATGCAAGACGTTGTGGATGTTATCAGGTGCCCTGATGGATGGTTTAAAGTATACTTTGATGTAGCCATGACTGAAGAAGAGAGTTGGGCAGCTGCTCTATTGCTCAACCATGAAGGAAATTTAATAGGAGCTAGAACCAGAAAACTTAGCACTAAGTTCCTTCTAGAGCAAGAAGCATTTGCATTAGAACTTGCTTGTGATGTTGTATATAATATTTCTCTAGAGGGAGGCGAAAGGGTTATTTCTATACTACATGATTACAGGAGTGTTAAAGTGGATTATGAATTTTGGTACCTTGAGCCAATCTTGCTGGATGTTCGTGAGAAACTTGGGAGCATGGGTGATTGGAAGGGTGAGTGTATTTGCAGAAACATCAACTGGGTTGCCTCTAATGCAGCTAAGTGGGGTGCCTTTAATAATAGTGAGGGAGATGTTTTGAATTTTGTCCCAGCAATAGAGGTTTTGTCCAAGAAGGACTTTGTATCCTCTTTCTTCACCAATGATGATGATGAGCATGTCCATGACTGTCTTCTCAATAACAGTGACAATGAGGATGATGATGGCCTTCTACGACTAAAACTGAAAGAAGTTTTCACACATGACGATGGTAACAATGATGATAAGAAAAATAATGAGGATGGCAACAATGGCAATGAGTAAAGATTCTGCTGGTGCTGAAAATTTTCAACCCTCCTAGTAAAGTTTTTGCTGCACGACCAGAGGTCTGACACTTCCTGCACACCAGATCAAAGCAGAGGTATATATCTATATATCTAAGAAGCAGCTCTCTAATTTGTCTCTTATAACATCAAATAAAACTAGGAATTTAAAAAACACAGAATTGCTCAGTAATGGCGTTTCCAGATGTTGCTTGTTACTGAATGTAAATGACCTTTTAGATTATTTCACCTTCCTCTCACTTTTCAGCTCTCCATGGTCGAAATTAAATTTGGAAGGCGCTTAGCACCGAGCAAGATGGGTGGCAATGTTTGTTCAACCTCGTATACACTATTTGCTATAAATAAAACTCTTCCTGATGGAACTCCGCATTTAGATTATTTCATCTAAGGAATGGGTTTTAAACTGATTTCTTTTCGTTATAAAAAATTCTCTGCGCTTCTATAAACGAATTTCTTTTCTATTTCTAGCAAAATTTCTCTAGGTTTCCCTTTCTCGATGTATTATATGGAATGGGTTTTAATTTGACTACCTATTTTTATTATGTGTAACAAGATATAGATTTTTCTGATGCTTATGTATTGGTACTTGAAGGATTAGATCCTATTTCGGTAGGGCAATGGTTCTCGTGTTCCAAAACCTTCCTTGATGTATTCTATGGAGAGAGTTTTGAATTGTTTTGCTATTTTTATTATTATGTGAAACATGTTATATATGTTTCTCATGCTTCATTGGTTGCATTTCCTTGCCTACATGTCACTTGATGGGTATTTTTAACATGCAGTCCTCTAGTTTCTGTAGATACGAGAACTAAGAAGTGGGTCTACAGGATTAATTGGAATGGCTTTGTTATAATAAGAAAATAATAGTGGAATGAGCAAAACTAATAAAATATACTTGATTATTTCAGTTACTTTATAGTAAGGTAGAAAGAGATAAATTTCTGTCTTATAAAAAATTGTTTTTGAGATTTTTTCTGAAAGTAAGGGTTGCTGTTATAGCTTATGGACTATGATTGTTTGGTGCATCCAATTTAGGGGAAAAAAAAAAAAAGAAAAGAAAGGAAAAGTGACAGCTTTTCAATGTACTAGGATATATCAACAAAATCTGGCAGAAATTGTAGATAACTGAGTCCCTTAAACATGTTGATAGGAGTTTGATCCCTATTATTATATATGGAGAAGGCTTTATTAGGAGATTTTGTACCCACTTTGATGTTTTTTCTGCTTTGAAGGGATTAGAATGATGAGAGACCCTTTAAACTGCAGTAAATGGCTACAATCCTGGGATATTTTGATGCTGCATTAGCAATCTGTACAACATGATTATGGTATGGAATTAGTTTCATGAAAATCATTTTTTATACTTTCAAGAGATTAAATTTGTTGGATATGATAAGCTTCACAAAGGTTTCTATTTGTACTTCTATTTTATGCTTACAATTCAAGGTTTAAGATATTATCGTACTTTAGATTTGGGAAAGTAAATTTTATCTAAATATCCGTAGTTGATATAACTACAAAGGACATGAATACTCTTATTACAGGGAATTGCTTTATATGTTTTAACAGTAAGTGTTTCAATAGTTTGAAATGAAACTTGGGATGTTACCAAATGGAAGTTACATTGCTATCAGTAACAGGTTTTTTTGAGGTGCTGTAATTTGCTATGTTACCAAATAAAGTATCTGAATTTGCTTACTTCCTCCTTGGTCGATTATTCATCTAGATATAAACCTTTGGAAAGGCTTTTTCACCTTGCAATCCTTGAGAGCTGTTTTAGAGGGTGATGTTTATAAGGATGGATACCTAGATTATGAAGAATTTGTTGCCATTTCTGTTCACCTACGAAAAATGGGCAACAACGAGCGCAAGCAGCTTCACAAAGCCTTCAAACTCTTTGATGTAGGAACAAAACTGGGCATGAAGAACTCTGCTTCATGCTTTAGCTGATGAAGATGATCCTAACAGTGGAAAACTCATCAATGCAATTATGCATGATGAGGACACAGATAAGGTGAGTCTATTTTCACGGTTAGACTTGGAACACATTTTACAAGGATGCATTTGTGCTTTTGTAATTATAATTTTCCAGACTGTCTTGTGATTGTGCAGGATGTACGGATAAGCTATGAGGAATTTGCTACAGTGATTAAAGCTGGCATTTATTGGAGTAAAGACAGGACATTAAGTAAAGTAGGTTTTGCAGTCCTCCTGATGATAGTCAACAATAGAACGTATTTCTTGTATCTCAAAGACTTAGTGCCTGTTTGGTTGTGTCGAAATGGAAAAGGAATAAGAGTGGGAAGCCCATTATCTTTGGTTTGGTTTAATTGAATCAATAGAAAAGTCTTTCTAAATAGACTCACTTTTCTATCAAATTTGGAAAAGGCCTCTGCTTAATAACACCTAAGATTGGACATTTTCTTTCAATTTTTCCATCTCTACCCTCTTCTTAAAGATTAATGTTCAACCTCACATATCCAACCTTTGGCCACCGCCCATAAACCAGCACTGCCACTGCTGAGATTGGCCACAAAAAACCAAAGTTTAAGCTCCATGAACATCGGCGTTTGCTGTCTGTACCCCCCGGCTGCTGCTTTTCTGGGTTTGGAAGAAACATAGATATAGTACCAGATTCGCCAATGTAGCTCCGGCAAAAGCCTAGCCTGCGATGTGGAACTGCATGAGTGAGTCTCTGCTTTTGTCCTTACATAACACGACATAATTGCTGTCTCAATAGAAAACACTCTAAGTATATTTCTGTATAACTGCTATCTCAAAGACCTACTTTGAAACATTCTTGGACTCTCTGTAAAATTTCTTAGCACATATTAAAAATAAGACTCAGGCCACTATGCGTCCTTAATATCTATTCTGTACATTACACGAGTGTAAAGCTAATTTAGATATTAAAATGTAAGTGATTTAAGTTAAAAGTATTTCTTTTTCTCTACTGAAATAGTTTTAGAGCCACTTGTTTTTTTGGTTCTAAAAACAGATATATCCAAATTTGAGGGTGTATGTTTCATAAAGATTTGGCAGAGCAAATAACTCATGTTAAATAAAATGGATGAAAAGAAAACTTCATGAGCTGGCAAGCTAGAAATTCAAACATAGTCACACTTCTTGCAATATTCTCTCCTTCAGGACAAAAAGTCTACCTCGTCTGAGACCAACCTATAAGTAATGTTACTGACAATGCCAACAAAGAAAATGTATTGTCAGAATTGCAACAAATACAAGTAAAAGAAACTTTCCCATGTTAGTGGAGGGGTAACTCTTTTATGGTAAACATACAGAAAGCTGCTTCATTATGCATAACTATGTGGTGACAATGATTACTAATTTGCTTATCAATTATGCTTATATTGATTTGACCGTAAGCAAGCTACAATCAAATCCACTATCGTACATTGACAAATGTGAACCAAAAACTAGAAAATCTAAAAAATCTCTAGCATTTCACAGGCAAATAACCTATTCACTTGACTTCATTAATTTTATGCAATTATACCTTTATAATGTTTAAAAAATTCTTAGACATGTACAGAATTCAAATAAATTGACAATTTTACAGAATCTTCCACTATACAATAATGACCCAAAATAAAATCATCATTGGTATGATGATCAATGCAACAAGGGATACATATTACATTATCACCACTAGAAAGCAACAAATTAGCTGTGAAATTAGCGTCGGCTAAGCCACGCTAGTTCACAGCAGATTAAAAAAAATACAGAGGAGCATTTGTGTTGGCCAATTAGCATCAGCTAAGCCCATGTTAAGTTTGCACGTGTATTAGCGTCAGCCAAGTTGAACAAAAAATAAACGTTGTTCGTCAAAGTAAGTTGACCGGTGGTATTTTGCGTTGGCCTATTCCTTTTAATAAATGTTAGCATTGGCACTAATTCTGTACTTTCCTAGCCTCTTTCTCTTCATTTTCCTTCTGTCTTCATATTAGTTCTCCTTCTATCTCTCGCCTCAAACTTTATTTTCTTGTGTATTTGCGCCTCGCATTGCATTCTAGAGTTGTAATCAACTCCCCATTGCATTAGCTTCAATTTAGTTAGTGAGTTTTTTTTTTTGTTCGGTTATAAAATTTTTATTTTGAATTTTCTCCATCTAACATGGTTAATACTGCTTTTATTTATCTAATTTGTTCTCTATGAATATTTTAGGTATATTTAGTGAAACTAGCACTCTCTAATTGCCCATGTATCTTTGAATCCCTTGGCTATGTTTATTTGTTTGTGTTGTACTAATTGATTAGTTATACGTTTAATTAATTTGATTGTAAATTTGGTAGATGTTTAATTTTTTTTTTTTTTGATAACATTTAATTTAAATTTTTGTATCAATATGTTTCCCCTAATATGTTTAATTTAAATTGTAATTTTAGTGAATGATTGATATGTATGATATGTAATTATAGTGTATTTTATTTTTGTTATGTTATTGTATGATTGGTTGACATGTATGAAATATTTATGTTAGGTTTTATTTGAATCTATATATGTTATATTTATTGATATACTAAAAATTTATGAATCATATCTCTCGTTAGTGAAGAGTAAAGCTTAAGAGGTTGTTTGGATATTATGTTGGAATCCTATTTATTTTTGAAATGTTTTGTTATTTTAAAAATAAATTTTTAAAAAATATGCATGATATAGAGCTTATGTTATCTATTTTTTCTTTTTTCAAAATCATATTGTACTCTATATATCTAATATAAAGGTAGACAAATATATTCTTGATTTTTGTATTAGATTTTTTGATTATTGTACATTTATGTTGGATATATGGTAGCTTAATCTTTCATCAATTTTTTTAAAAAAAAAAAAAACCTTAAGTAATTTTATACATTGTAAGTCATTATCGTAAAAATAAAATATGGCTAAAGCATATTCAACCCAATAAACATATATTGGATGCCATGACAAGAGCTTTGGTTACAATATATTGTACTGTATCTCAACTAAAAATGGAGAGCTTGGCTGTTGCAAGCTTTGGAGGTTTGTTAAATTAATTTAGTTGTAGTTGTTTAATTAATTTAACTCATGCTTTTTTAGGTTTTTATTGTGTTTATTCACCTCTTGTGTTCTTTCTTCTTCTTTTTTTTTAATCTAGCACAAGAATAGTTAGATTCTATTTTACCATTGCCTTTCGTTCCAAAACTTGCAATAGCCAAGCTTCCTATTTCCACTTGAGATACAATATGGCATTCTGTAGCCAAAGCTTCTGTAGCGACATGACCACAATAATTAAGTGAGATTGCTCTACTAGTGTTACTCAATCCTATCGTGCCTATCCAGACTATGACTAAGACATGGATGACCATCCTCTTAACAAACGCCCATTTCCAAACCATAGTTGCCACCACCACCACTGATAATAGTTTACGGCTTTTCTGTTGCAATATATTTTTTATAGGACCATGTTCAGTGTATACTTTTTATTACGTTAGTGCGTGTGTGTGCATATATATATATATATATATATATATATATATATTTATGGTTATTTTGTTACATTTTTATATAATTCTTTATTTTTATTGCACATTTATATATAACTATATAGTTTTAATTTAATCCGATTTAATTTTAACATTAAATCTAATTTTATTTAAAATTAAACATAATATATTAATTAATTAATTTTTTATATATGTTGTAAGTAGCGTCAACCTTTGCAGTATTCACACTGCTAAGGTTGACATTAGCAGTTAGTTTGCGTCAATTTAATTGACACCAATTAACATGGGCCTCTTAAAAATCAACACTCACTTTAGTGTCAAGTAATATAGCGTTAGCTTTTTGAGTTTAATGTGAGTTTTTGGGCGACGCTAAATCTTACTTTTTCTTGTAGTATATAAATCCTTTTGATTCCCTAATTTTTAAGGGACAATGTAACACCAAAAAAAAGTGTATTTATTTTTTGTAAATGTTTTTAAGAGTTTGACAAACCTTGCCTAGAATTCTAAAAGTACAAGACAACTCCTAACTTTGGTGCCTCGCAAACCTAAGAGGCAAAGTTTTGTCCATTAAACAAAAACATAAAATGACAATTTTACCACTTAAAAGAAAGAAAAGGCATCATCCCCACTGTTATACAGATGAGAAATTATATTTGCTCACTTAATTATGTATATCTGTTTTTACATTTTAGATTTTATAATTGTTTAAAATAGTAAAATTATAAATAAAAATAAGAGAAATAAAAAAATAAATGTGAAACATAGGTGCACCAAATAGCGGTGCTTATAGCCGCATCCTATAAAAATTATAGAAATTCAATGAGTATAATATCATTTCTTGCAATATTCTCCTAAAGTAATGTTATTGTCAGTTCCAATAAGGTCTAACATAAGATAATAAGCATTTTATTTTAATAATTACAAATATTTTAATAAGCTGTCTTCAAGGATACTTGCAGTTCCATTTTGTATTTGTGCACTTGCATGTATAGTAACTTATCTTTCATTCTGTTTAATGGCAGTTAGGTTTAACTTTTTAAGGTTTTGTTTTACAATCATAATTACCTTTTAAATCTAATTTCAATAATTTATGGCTTTTACTCCTAATTTGATATAAGTATAATTTACTTCAATCACGAACTCAACTACTCTATTTCGTATCTGTTAAGTATTGAGGAAAGAATAAATAACTTAAATTAACTTAACACATGTTTTTAGTGATATTATTTTTGTGATTGAATAACTTAGATATATTCAATTGAAACTTGGTTTAGTAAAAAAGTCAATTTAAGGAAGTATTATTTCTAAAATTTTATTCAAATAGTTGATTATTTAATACTTTTCAAGCAGATAAAGTAAGATTTTTGGAGATAAAATACTCTTTGTCTTACAAATTTCAACAAAAGGAAGAAAAATGAAGACTACCTACTTTTATGAGATCTCTCTTTTATAAAAGAAAATAAGTTCGTTAAATATTCAGTTAACAATGGCTTTGCTTTTCATTTTTATTTCTAATGTATTCCACTACGTTTATGTTTTCTCCCTTTTATAAACCAGCAAAGATAATGGTTTGTCTAACTTATTATGAGTGAAAATTTGATTATTTAACCCAATCATATGTAGTAGAATATGGTCTGTTCATTTCTCCACTTACTATAATCAAGGGTGGAGAAGTGTTTACTTGTTACTTTTATCTCTAGTTTTTTAATAAACCTACCCACTTATTTATTTAAATTTACAAATTACACCCATTAATTCTTACCCTCTAGACTATGAGCTGCCTCTTTTTTTTGTAAACCTCCCACAAACTTCTTTTTCTTATAATTTGTTTCCATTTTATTATTATTTTGTGATTGAAAACTTCTCTGAGGAAGGATTGAAGCCTCCGACCTCATGCTTTACAACATCACTTTTGATACATAAATTCTTTTTCATTATTGCTTATCAAATGAGGGTAATATTTTTGTTTTGAGTGACACTTATATTTAAATGATTTTATTATATGTTTTTTTAGATGACTTATAATCCATAAGAAATATATTTTTTTAGGCAATCCATAAGAAAGATTTTAAAGCAAATGTTTTTATAAATCTAAAAAATACAATTTTTATTATTAAATCCATTATTGTAAAAATACATTATAATCCACCAGGAACGCTTTAAAACAAGAGATTTATAAACTTTATTATTATAATTTTAATTTTTTAAAATTATTATTTTAATTATTATAGTCCATAAAAAACTTAATAATTTTTTTGGTATTTGTTATTCTTATAAAAAAAAAAAAAAAAAGAAGTTTGGATTTTTTTTATAATTATTAAAATTGAACAATGAGCCACTTTTCAACATATTCTATTAATAGTGATGATGGTAAAATAAAAAATAGAGGATATAATTAACATTTGTGTTAGAAATTCGATATATTTCACATCCTAATAATCTACTCAAAATATATAACCACTAAAATTCCTAGCAATTATGTTCTTTTATTTCATATGGAGTTGGTTGGAGCCTCTCTAAGTTAGTAATTCTAAGTTATTCTTAATGTATAAAATATTTTTAGCTTAAACTTATTTGGTGGTGTGATATTAAGCTTGAAAATTATTTTTTTAAAAAATGCACTATTAATTTATTTAAAATTTCAATTGAAAGCCACTTTATATGTCACCTTTTGGCTAACTTGATCAAAGAATTTCTTTATTTTCCTCTTTATTGCATGTGGCTTTTTTTTTTAGTATATTCTTTTGTCTTGTTAAATGCTTCATTTAGAAATATAATTCTCTTGACTTCTTTTTGCTTTGCAAAGATTGTCTCATGTATAGATTCAAAAGGAAAGTAATATCTTTATTTTTGGTAGAGGAAAGTTTAGTGAGTTGGGTTTAGGAGCTCAAGGGAGATCAAACAAAGTCTATTGCATTTCACCACTTCAACCATATCTATTATTGTTTTTTAATTATCACATCTATTTTATATACAGTATTTTTACATTTGATTTCTAAAAATTAAAAAGAGTGAATGTTAAAGTTTTACAGATCATACTATAATATTACTTTTGACGCAATATAACATTTTCTTTCTGTTAAACATAATATAAAATTTTATTAATATATAATATGCTAAAAATTTATAAGCACAATACATAATCAGCAACAAAAAACAATTTTTTAATCTTCATAGTCTTTTGAAATAATAATAAGATCTCTATATATTCTTAATCATGAATACTTCACTTATCTATATGATATCTTTATGTAATTTTTTTAAAAAATTAATTTAATAGTAATTTATATATCATATTTTGATATTTTTAATAAAATATACATATATTTAAAAATACTAGTCTGACCACGGTTATTGAGCCCTGAATCTTTCACCGGCTCAATAAACTGTTCAGTTTTTAGGACATTGATTAAATTTGTATCAGGACGGTGAGTTATATTTTTCCTTTAACTCTTTTTTTTTTTTATTTGAGTGTTTTATGTTTAAATTATAAACAAAACTATATGAAATGAAAAATAAATTCATAAATATCTTAAACCTACAAATACATTTATTTATTTATTGATGAAAATTTTGTTAATAAAAAATAAATTATGCATTAAGAATAAATATATCAAGTTTTGATAAAAATAAATATTCAACTTGTTTTAAATAAAAATTAAAATAGAAAATAAGTAATAAAATGAAATTTTAAATAAAGAGTATATCATATTTCTCTATGCCCTCTCTCTTAATTTTTTTAATTTTTCAATTATAATTTTGAATATTTTATAGATTCTTCCTCAAGATGGAAAACAATTATCGTGTGTGTGTGTGTGTGTGTATATATATATATATGTTTATGATTGATCATATACACTCACCAACTTTAATTATTCTATACACTTATTATAAAATTAGGTAGTACTAAATTAATAAGAGTACATTAGAAAGTTGAAGAAAAATTTAAACACATTAACTGTATTTTTTAATTTGTGAACACTAACTTTAAACGACAAATAACATGAAATAAATAGAGTAGTACATAATCATTGTCACTACACTAAAATTGGAAAGGGTAAAAATGTGAAAATAATTTTGGAAGGCATGAAAATTTGGGGTAAAAGTTTCTTGTACTTGTTTCCATATATAATTTTGCTGCAATGGTGGGAATGCAGTTTCTTTATTACTGATTAACATCATTTGAGATTATCAATCTCCTAGTTATCGTTATATACTATACTTCGTTGACATTATCAGTAATATTACTTATAGGTTAGTCTCAGACCAAGTAGACTTTTTACCCTTAAGGAGAATTGCAAGAAATGTTACTATGTTTGAATTTCTAGCTTTTCAGTGCATAAAGTTTTCATTTCATGCATTTTATTTAATGTAGCGTTATTTGCTTGTCAAAGTTTTATGAAACCTATACCCTCAAATGTGGATGTATTTGTTTTTGGAGAAACAAGAGGCAGAGCCTTATTTTTAATCTATCTTGCTGCGATGTAGATTTTTTTTTTAATGGGTGTCTAGTCAGACGTGTCCTTTATATGGGAGAGATGAGCTTTGTATGGGGAGTGGACCTCGTATTGGGTTTAGCTCATGGGCTCCATGTGGTGGTGTCGGCCCAGGCCACTTATATGGTCATGAACACTTGCCCTCCCCCCTTAAGGTCGGGGACCTTGAGAGATGAGTGCACCACCCGGTTATGGTGGATGAGTTATCTTGAGTAATTATCTTCAAAAAGCATGACACCAGGCATGGGATTGCCGTTGAAAATGGGTTCCACCAGGTCGGGTCTGAACGACCTGGTAAATGAAAGTCCCTAATGCCAATGACCTGAAGGTTGTAGATCGAGAGCCGTGGCCTCCCATATCAAAAAGGGTCTCTTATGAGAATGCATGTGTTGGTGGCCGCCATGCATGAAAACTCTTATGAGGAGTAGTTTGGTCGGCCTATCTTGTGAAAACACCTTGGTTTGGCCGGCCTGTACATTAACCATTTCTTCATTGCATGGACTTCTAGTCTGACCAAACATAGTCCGACCAAACAAGCCATAGCTTTGTCCAACCACCTTAATGCCTTCACTTGGGTTATAAGCCAGCACTGCCTGGCACTACTTAAGTCGGTATCAGCAGTATGCGCCCAAGCTGGTCCACCAACTCGGTGTACCTCGATGCGCCCGGGCTGGTCCACCAACTCAGCGTACCTCGGGAACTTGCTTGCTAGTCCGATTTTGCCACCCTTCTTTTGGCTTGGTGAAAATGCGGGAATGTAGCATGGGAATATAAGCAACCCAAGCACCGTCCTTTCAACGTTAGCAATTGAAATGGAAGCTCCAAATTATGGATCATCGGGGCGACGATGAATTTGGGTCGGCCTAGCTTAGTCCAGTGAGCCCGTAACATAGTTTGTATTTTTCACTTGCTAAACCTGTAACTACGCAATTATAATCTAAGTAGAAGGTGTTTTAAATCGAGCAAGATCTAGTTACTAAAACATAAACTGCTTCTGAACTGAAAGCTCAGTTGAGTTGTTTTTATGGGACTCTGCTCTTCGCAAGTGGAAGTTGATTTTAAAATTGTATGAGATTTAGAAAGGAGTTCTTGACCTCTTTTATAAGTTAATTCTCTGCACCATAATTTGTTGGTGGGCGTCATGCTGGTCTTCGTGTGAGATTTGGATCTTGTGATACCGTGCTACTTTAATTCCAAGACAACAATAAAATTTGAGTAATTGAATCAATGAGCAATGAGCATGAGGAGGTTTAGAATTTAATGAGCAATTGAAATTATCAAAAATGGTTAAGCCGCTTACAATTTGCAGTTTCATGCGTGCAAAGTTTCCCAAAAAATAGAGGACCGTGGTGGGAATCCTGAAGGGCTTCGTCAGGTTGAATGGTGCTATTTTAACTCAGATGTTTGCCTTTTTGAACAATCCTGATCAGGCACCTCTCATTTTCATCATCGCAGTTGGGCCTACAATGGTTACTACTTGTCTAATGTTCATAACTAGACCCATTCAAAGTTACAAACGAGTCTGGGTTCTGATAGTTCAAGCTTCACATTCATCTATAGCATTTGCCTAATTTTAGCTGATTTGGACCAAAAGATCAATAAAATATTTGCACTTGTCTTAATCACTCTCATATTGCTCCCAGTATAATTCCCACCCTATTGGTTTCCTTCTTAGAGCCCAAAATTACTGATCAGTAAACTTTTCTTCTTGATCCTCCATAACAAGAAACAATGACAGATGAGACTCAGACGGAAGATGAGAAGTCTCCAAGACTAGGAAACTGACAATAAAATAAAGAACCAAGAGCTTGTAGTTTTCTGTTTATTTGGTGAATACGCGTTTAGTTTTGCAGCTCTTGTTTCTGATAAACAGTCAAGCCGAAAAGAGTACTTCTGCAACTCCACCTCACTTGATTTGCATGTGCATGTCTCAAGTATATATATCTTTAGATTAAAGTTGATCAAGATTCGTAGTATTAGTTTACGTCAATCTGAAATGTGTGAATAAAAAGAAGCTTTTGGTTGATTCCTGTTGCCTCCTGCCACAAAACGTGTCTGTGTTACAAGGTCTAAGGAGATTCTTGACAGCAACACTGCAAGAAATGAAGAGAAGCTTGATATTTTAATTCTTACAAGACAAAATGTTTCTATATTTGGCATCCGTCAATTTTTTTAATGAAGTT
This sequence comes from Bauhinia variegata, assembly GCA_022379115.2. Classification (NCBI taxonomy): domain Eukaryota; kingdom Viridiplantae; phylum Streptophyta; class Magnoliopsida; order Fabales; family Fabaceae; genus Bauhinia; species Bauhinia variegata. The sequence goes on from CM039432.1 coordinate 6,363,031, forward strand.
TAGAGATATTGCTAGCAACTATTAGACCCTTGAGTGACTAGTGGAGAGAACATGGGTTCAAGTATAACACGGTCTGCATATTCATCAATTACATTCTGCATATTCTGTTCTAATCACTTCTTTCAATTGGTTGGCCTCAAGTTAATGCAGAGACGATGGTGATGATGCTGTCTTTTTGAAGGACCCACGGAGCAAAGACAGCAGCCGACCTTGGTTGCTGCATGCCGCATTCTGCAAATTTCATATGCAGTTTGTGTGCTCCTCAATCATTATCATAGTTTGTTGATAGCTGACATCAATGGAACTGAGAAGTGGATACTTTAACACAAGAAGATCCTAAAGATTCTCAAGGGGAGAACTGGAATAATTGTCATTAATTTACTTGGCTCTTCATAAGATTGGAACTAACTGCTTGTGGCCACTTTTTAAGAGATGAATCTGACTAAAAAGAAGACACCAGTGGAAGAATCCCCAAGATTATAAGGTTGTCTGAATATATGAAACATTAATATGCACTGCTTGGACACCAAAACCTTCTATTAAGATTTGTTGTTTTGATGTTTAGAAACATTGCTTGATTATTGAATTAGTCAAATGAATTATAAGCGCATCACTGCCTTTCGTTTTGAACCATTTGCGACAGTGACACCCACATTCTTCTTTCTGAAATTTACACGGTTCAATGAAGGCACCTGTGCTGGGATTTTACAGCCGTTGAATCATGTAAAATAGATCACACTCTTTTTGACATGTTCCATTTTAATGGTCAAAAAGAAGTGAACATTGGCATATGATCAGTGTACTCATACATGTGATAAGCACATTTATCTAAATTCTATAGGAGAATATTCAGGACTAGAGGGAAGAAATTGCTTACTATTTTGAAAATCATTCCTAGCATTTGGTCATCGAAACACAGCAGATTTAGACATGATTTTCTGTTTTCTAAAACTCAAAATAAGGCAGGCAATATATTCCTTAGTTACGTAAGCCAAGATCGATAAGCCAAAGTGTATTAAAGTAGATGGAGGTCACAAGAATCAAGTGACCTCCTTGGTAGCTCAAAATTCATTTATACAAGAAAGTGTACCAAGAAAAAAGCACAAATAATGCCCGCATTTGGGAGAACATTTCACATTAAACAAGCATTGGGAAACATTAATTTCTGGCTTATCTTCTTGTCTCTGGTCCTCAGTGCCGGATTTGGTTTGACAATTATAAATAGCATGGGTCAGATTTGTCTGCCATTAGGCGACAACAATGTAAATGTGTATGTATGTATCAAAGCTCAGTATATTCAACTTACTTGATCGAGTTAAAATGTAAGGGTGAGAGAGTAAAAATACCATATTTGACGGTTATTTACAGAACAACCATCCCAAGAACAAAGTCCTGAAAAGGAAGAGCTCCTCCAATGACAGTGTTCAGAGTGTATGGTTCTCTTACTTTGAGCTTCTTTTCCTGGGCAGTATCTTATATTATATTCATTGTCTGATGGTTTTAACTTGATGAAAATTTGCAGGAAACATTCATGCATCCTGCTTCACCTCCTTCTCGTGTTGGTATAAATCAGTGTGAATGGACTCTGGTAAACTCTGATTGATATCTTTTTCTTGAATTTAGGTTATTGTGATAGAAATATGGATAAAGAATTCACAGAGAGTACTCCCGAAGGAAGATTTGGTGCGAACGTCTCCCACTTAGGCCATTATTTAGGAATAGCTGAGAAGTCTAGGGAAAGATTTGTCTCGGTGATATCGTCCTTCAGATTCTCCTCCTCTAGTTCACGTGCCAGTGGTCTCCGTGCTCCTTTAAGAGATGTTCGAAATACCAGTAATAATAGGTAATGAACTTATGTAAGGGTGAAAGAGTCGAGAGAAGACGAAGATGTGGCAAGGAGAGGAGTGGATGGAGCTTCGCTGCAAGACAGATGGAAGGCCACGTGGAGAAAAGGACCTTGGAACACGTAAATGAAAGAATTTAAAGGTAAAAATTGATACGAAGAATAGGAAATATCTTACAGAAAAACACAGGAACCATTGCTTTTACCCATTGACGTCTGTCAGTTTGGGTGTAGGATAAACCCAGCCATAAATTTGACCGACATATTGACATTTCACAGAATTTTGTGGATGCTTGAGCAAATGATGCTAACGTGCAGAGGGCACTGTTTGTTCTATTGGTATTGCACGCAAGAGAAATTTGGTACCTAAACTGGTTAATTGTCGTTTCATATTTAATTAATTATGAAATAAAAATAAATTTCAAGGAATTGGGAAGACTCGGGTAAGTAGCTTAATGCTGATGCATTCGAATGAATATTGAGCTAACAATCCAATCATCGGCCTATAGATATAAGTAGAATGTGTCTTTGAATTAGGGTGTCACTATTAGAGTTAGCACGTAAAAGTGCTTTTGTGTGAGTTTCAAGCTATTGATCTGGTCACAGATTTATAAGTATAAATAAAGTGTGTCCCCAGGCTGGGGTTGTAAGATTTAATAGGGCATGTCCCCCAGTTGGGGTGTCACAAAATTTGATGGAGTCTGTCCCCAAGATAGGATGTCGCAAAATTTGATAGAGCATGTCCCCAAGATGGGGTATCGCAAAATTTGATAGAGCGTGTCCCCAAGATGAGGTGTCACAAAGCTTGAGAGAGTATTGCCGAGTATTCTCTGACGGTGGCGTAGCGCTCATATTCGAGCAACATGTTCATTTGAGCTACAAAGGAAGTCCCTAGTACAAAGTGAATTCTTGGTACAAAAGATAATGTATAACAAATAATATTTTAATAAATACCTAGTGCCAAAGATAATGTGTGACAAATAATATTTTAAATAATACCTGGTGTGTTGACAATAATCTCAACAAAGATCTCTATGTTTTTGCTAGAGGGGACCTATTATAGGTCGGATAAAAAACTTATCATAGGTCGGGTAGGGGATTTATGGCATCAAGGGGACAAGCTTTTAGAAATATGTTGTCATGCTACAATACGCATATTAAAGCGAAAATATGCTATTCTTCACATACAGTACAGATCTTTGCAAAGCAAATAAAATAAAATATGCCAAAAGATAAAGATTGTTTAACTTGCACTATATCATAACTAAATTAAGTTCGCCAATCTAAGCCAGTATTTTGCTGCATTATTCACAAATTTTTCAAGTCCCACCAAGATAAAGTGGTTAAAATTTCTGCGCTGACTTCAACTTCCAAAAATGAGTATGAGCAAGTGGTGCACGGCGCATATATTTGTTTGAGTAAAAGTTTTGTACTAGACACCACTTTGTCTTCCAGTCATTCAGAATTGTTTTCTATTTGGTTTTTGTAGATCAGTCCATAATTCTTTAACAATGCATTTTGAAATATAAGAGCGGTTAAGAACCGTAGTCAGAAGCTAACCAGCCACTACAGTCGAGTCAAATAAATCAAGAAGCAAAGATATGCTAGAGAGAGAGGGAAAGAAAAGAGAAAATGGAAACAGAAAAGAAACATATTGATGATCACCAATTGGTGATTCATTCAAACAAAACCCAGGCCTCATGCAAGCAAAAGGAACTGGGCAAGTAACCTAAGAAAATCATAATCACAGCAGCTAGCGTGCACACACCAGCAGCAGTAACATTAAAAGAACCATAAATATTGAAATTCAGGCACACGCCTCCAATTTCACAACAAAATTCAAATTTGAAATATGAGTTTGAATGGGTTAGAGAATTTGATAGAAGCACACCTTAAATCCCAAATTTGGAGTGGATCTCTTGGAAATTGGCACTTGAAGTCCACGAACTATGCACCACCACATCTCTTAGAAGCGGGGTTCAGATTTGGCATGCATGCCACTGAATTTGAAGGTTCCCACCTTCGATCCACGCTCAGCGCACTAATGTTGCGATGAAGATTTTTTTTTTTAATAGGTATCTGGTCAGACGTGTCCTTTATATGGGAGAGATGAGCTTTGCATGGGGAGTGGACCTCGTATTGGGTTAAGTTCATGGCTCCATGTGGTGGTGTCGGGCCAGGCCACTTATATGGTCATAAAACATGTCTATACCAGAAAATTTCATAGATAATCAAAGAATGTTTTAGAGTCTAAGATAGCAGTTATGCATAAACATGTTCAGTGTTTTCTATTGAGATGGCAAATTTAGGGCAAGTCTTTGAGATAGTAGCCCATACATGGAATAGATTCTTCTATTGCTGACAGCAAAATCTAGTTTACTTAATGTCTATCCTTTGATTTCTCAAAAAATTAGAGAAAACAAAGTATAAAATTTTGTCTCTTGTTTGATTTCTTAAAAAACTTAATTATTAAATAAAAAATTATTCATGGCATTAAATTAATCTTTAAAATCTTGTTACTCACTAAACCATAAAATAAGTATTTATCAGGAGTATTAAACAAAAATTTTAACTTTATCATCTTTCAAATCACCTAACAATCTTTTATGTCTTAATTCATTAAATCAATGGCAACAAGCTCTAATAACATTGGACAACTGACAAGGTACCAGTAATAGTAGGCAACTAGCGGATGAACTTTTTTAACTTTTACATAAAGTAAATATTATAATTATTATAAAATATCAAAATCTTAGTATAAGATTTTTTTGTCTAGTGCATATAGTAACAACAATGAATAATATAAAAAGTTATATTATATAGGCACCAGACCAGTCTTTTTTCCAATCTATGCGAGCTTTCATCATTGTACCAAATTCCTCACAGCTTATCCGTCCATCCTGGTACAAAATCACAAAACAGTTAAGAAAATTATAATAAACAAAAGCACAATTGCATCCTTGTAAAACGTATTCCAAGTCTAACCGTGAAAATAGACTCACCTTACCTCTATCCACATCATGCATAATTGCATTGATGAGTTTTTCACTATTAGGATCATCTTCGTCAGCTAAAGCATGACGCAGAGTTCTTCATGCTCAGTTTTGGTCCTATCAATGAATTCGAAGGCTTTGTGAAGGTGTTCATGCTCATCGTTGCCCATTTTTCATAGGTAAACAGAAATGGCAACAAAGTCTCCATAATCAATCTAAGTATCCATCCTTATAAACATGAACTTCTAGAACAGCTTTCAAGGATTGCGAGGTGGAAAAGCCCTGAGACCTATACTAATGATTTTCTAAGAATACAATCTGACCTTGGTTGAAAACTTGAACTTAAATTTTTAATTTGACCGTCACTTATAATAGTACGGTGTAGGCATGTGTGTCAATGTAATATAAAGCGGCCACTTTGGAAAAGTTATAAAAGCTATTCTTATTCTTTTTTTTTTTTAATATAAATAGTATTCTTTATATGCTATGGTCTTTTTTTAGCTATTTTTTATGAAATTTTTTTAAAATATCCCTTAAATGTTATGTCACATACATTTTGTTTTTAAAATTTTTAAAATATACATTTAATTTTTTGAAAATTTTAAAATGTTTATATTACACTCAAAATTTTAAGTTTTGTTAAAATTTAATGAGAAAATCATTTGTATCTCAAAATTTTTTCTAATTTTATCATTTATTTTTATTTATCTGTCAAAAAAAAAAAGATTAATAGTAAAACATATGAGTTTTTATTAAATTTTTGAAAGAAGTTGAATATTAAAAATAAAATGCATATTTTAAAAGCTTAAAAGGTTTAAATTACTGTTTTAATAGTTCGAGAGTGACAATACACAAAAAATGTCGTACCACATCAAATTTTAATACATATCTTTCCAATTTAGTAGTAGATACATTATACACTAAGCTTTGACTTGGATTTCTCCACCTCCCTCTGGAGTTTGGTACTCCAGAAACATACAACTCTTCAATTTCTGACGATTCTCCAATTGCTTTGTTATTTCCTGAAAGTGCAGCACATTCAGACAAGTCCAGCAACTTAAGTTTATTCAGATTTGCAATTTCATTCGGCAATTCATTGAAGACGCAAGATTTCAACTCAAGAAACTTTAGCTTCTTCAATTTGACTAGAAATGAGATGTCACCTAAATTCCATCCCCTCAAGCATAAAGTTTCGAAGACTAGTCAATGATTCAATTGATGGTGGTAATAACAGATCACAGCTGGTCGGATCAGAATTGCGATTGGAATTTAAAACCATAACCTTGAGCCCTTGCAAACCTTAAAAGGACGCTGAAGATAAATCCAAAGAACCACCAGTCTCTATCCATAGAATCTCAAGTTTTGCAGCAACAAATAGAGCAGAAATTTGATTTGTTTGTCAATACCATGAAGATACTGCAAATTGATCATTTATGACTCCATCCCCCATCAAGGAATTTAAATTGTTAGATAGATTAACCATAATAGCACGACCCTCCTTAGAAGCTATCCATATTCCTAAATTGCAAACCAAATCATGCATCTTCAATGTCTTTTTCCCCCACATCCAAGAATGCATGAGCAAACATGAATCTACAAGTTTCTCTATACCCACCATAACTTGGGACCTTGCTGTATCAAATGATGGATATTGTTCATATACACGAAGCCCCACAACACATCTGATCAAATCTTCATTAGAGATATCATAATCTTCTGGAAAGATCAACATATCAAGAAGAGCAATTTATTTTCATCAGTCAAATAATTATAGCTTAATTTAAGACGAGAAAGCATCTCCCTGACCATGTCCCACACCAACTGGTTTGGAACTCCTCAAGTGTTCTACTGCCCTCTTCCACGCATGGATAGATTGTTCTTTTAAGGACCTTCCAACAGCCTGAATTGCTATGGGTAGTCCCTTGCATTCCCTAGCAATGTCCTGTGCCACACTTCTTAATAAGCTGAGAGAGGATTGATTGTCTGGCTCAGCATGCTTTTTAAATAAAGCCCAGGCTTCATCTTCATTTAATAGATCCAACTGAATCTTCTTTTGACAATCCATCAAAATACATACTTGCTGGCAACGAGTGGTTAGAATGATCTTACAGCTGCCACTATTATGTATATTAAAATTGATCCCTATGTCCTTCAAAATGAAATCTCCCCATACATCATCCACTATATTCTTTTCTCCTCTTTGAGCCTCATATGTAATCGTTGTTCTCTTCCCTCTTTAGTTTCTTCTTCTAATTTGAAATTTAGCATGTCTGCCATTTGGCATTGAATATTTCTGACATTTGGAGTTTGAGACACTGTGACTGCTACAACCCTATATTTGATTCCTTAGACTTCTTGCCAACTTCCATAACCAGTGTTGTTTTCCCAGAACCTCCAAGTCCAAAAAATGCAATTGTATAGACTTCATCATCTTGGAGTGCTTCCCAGAGTTCATCATAAGCTAATTTTGTAGATTCAAAAAAGGTAAATCCTTCACTACAAGAGTATTCAATGCCAGGAAGTGCAGCGATGTTGGGCCCCGGGGGACATGCGGAATAACCGGGGGAAATACTGCATTGCATAACGAACCGGTGAACAGATATACATTATGGGCTTGACACCACCTTCCAACCCAAAAGCTTAAGCTTATAGGTTTGTGGGTCTCCTCCATTATATATATCACATCACACCACTCACACTTGAATTCCCAACAAGCGAGGCGTGCAAATGTCTTGAAATTGCTCGTTATCAAACTCTATCATCACCTTTGTCTTCTCCATCATTTCCTTGCATAGATGATATCTTCTCCAAGTAGAACACTGACCTTGGAAACAACTGTTGTTTGCTTTTACTTCTTGTTCCAGCTTCTCCACTTCTTTCAAGAGGGTTTGCACTTCTATCAACCACTTTTGGACAACATCTTCAATTCTTTCAATTTTTCTTTTTGCTTCTTCAACTCGTTTCAAAACAATATCTTATGTTGGGATGAGTTCCTTCCTTTTATCCTCAAGATTTTTGAGAAATTTGTTGGCAAAAAACAAGTATTGTCCTTGGTGTATTACTGGTTGCACTAAATTCTTGGCCAACTTTGTCGCCATGGAGATTCCAATTTCTGCCATTCAATCAAACAAAACCTGATAATAGAATGAACCACAAAGATTTAGGTCAAACTCATCAACACAGAACACATGAATAGGTGATTTGTTGTTTTATCACAATTAACGAAGCTAGATAGTTTAAATGGAGAAAGGTTTTTGGAGTTATATATGACTCCAAAATATCTACCAAGCTTAAAGGGAAGTTTTACCGCACTGCTATTTGACCAAATGTGTCTTATGGAAGTGATTATTGGGCTTTGAAAGGACAACAAGAGTTGCAGGTAGCAAAAATGAGAATGTTAAGATCGATGTGTCGTCAGATAATAAAGGATAAGATAAGAAATGATTGCATGAGTGGAGATATTAGAGTGACACTTATTGAGGAGAAGATGATAGAAAATTGATTAAGGTAGTTTGGACATATGCAAAAGAGGCTGCTAAAGGCACTAGTGGCTTCTGATAGAACACTATGATGTAATGCAATCTATCTGATAGACCTTACTTGGTGGGATAAGGCCTGTTGTTGTTATTACTACAATCAACAAAGTTAAAAATGAAGTAAAACTATATTCAATTCAAAAAACAATAATGTGGGATATATGCCTTTACTTACAATATTTTGTGAGAGGATATATGAAGTCGTTGAACCCAGAGAAACTATAAACCTTCAACCTTGGGGGATAAATCTGGGGGAAGCATATAGATAAAATTTTTACTAGCTATCTAGTACTAGCCGTGTATACAAATCGACAACTGAAATTTATCTAGACAAAGTTGCTAAATAATTAGTAGAATAAAATAGAAACCATAATCAGATATCCAACTAACTTTTCTTCTCAAATCTTGCGGATAGTTAGATTTGCAAGAAAAATTGAATAAATGAGAAATAGCCAAAAAGAAAACATAGAGGGAGAGATGTATGTATATTTACTTTTTATTTTTGTGAAATGAAAATTATCTATATTTAGGGGTGAGTAAAATTCAATTAACCGACTGAAATTGACCGAATCGAAAATAATCAGTTAGTGTCATTCAGTTAGTATCAGTCTAGTGGGTCAGTTACGGGTTTTGAAATTTAAAAAATCGGTTAATGTTAGTCAGTTTTGATTTTGCATTTTTCCTAATTGGTAAAAACCGAACCGATCAACTAAAACATTATAAACTTTAATGTTTTCATATACCATGTTAATTAATGATTAAATTATTTTATTAATTGATTAAGTAACTCAAATACTATATCATCTTGATGTATAAAAATAATTATATATTATTAATTTGATATGTACTTTAGTCTTGTGTAAATATGTTTATTGAAAATAGTAATTTTTTAGTAAAGAAATAAAAAAATGTTACTTTTGTTATGTATAGACCCTTTTTTATGTTAATTTTGCCTTCTTCAAGCATTTGTGCATATGTTTGAAACTGAAAGAAGTTTGCTTCCATAGATATCTTTATATATTTCTAGGTTTTTAAATTTATATATTTTTGTTTTTACTTATATGATTCTTGGTAAAATTTGTTATAGATACTTTACAAAAAATAATTTATTTTAACTTATCTAATTGCCACATTCTTAATTTACGGTAAAACAATTAAATATATATTCTAAGTAGATATAATACTAAAATGGAAAGAAAAGCTTTTTTTTGAATTTTTTTTTATTATCAGTTAACTATTAACTAACCGAAACTGATAAAATTGAACTTTCGGTTTTAAGGCTTATTCAGTCGGTTATCGATTTGACAAAATTATACAATTGGTTAGTGTCGGTCGGTTAAAAATATAGTCAAAACTGACCATAACTGACCGACGCTCACCCCTATCTATATTAATTTACAAGAATTATATATGAGGTATTAATGTGCCATAAATAAGTATCTCAATTAAATTCTTATTCATCATGCTTAAAGTTGAAAGTGAAAGAAAGACGCATTTATACTATTTAAAAGAGATTGTAGGATACACCCCTTCAATTATATATGATGAACATGAAGAAAGTATAAATCTTAACCTGTAGAAGATGAACCTACAAGAAGGATAAAATGTGTTAATGGTCATAATTTGATCTAGTATTAGTCATATTTTTGAGACATTCCAATAATTTGAAACCACAGTTTGCTCACTATGGGGTTCTAAAAATTCTCAAATTCAGAAATGTGTAAAAGCAAATTCCTAACTTTGCACTAGAAGATGCAAAGTTTGCAGACAAAGAAATCAAAATAACATAAAAAAATAAAATAAATATATATTACTTACTGTTGTACGAAAAAATAAGCATTCAACATTTCTTTATCATCTTTCATTAGGTTAAAATGAAAGAAAAATAAATATATATTGAAAGAAGAATAAGAGGGATCCTTGGAATGGTTATAATTTTGAAGGAAGCCCATTAAAGAGCTTTGGTATATATAGACATTTGCATTTTTTTAAGAGCGCAACCTTTGAGGCTCAATAGTCAACGTTCCACTGTGCAGCATTTTCTCAATTATTAAAATTAAAATAACATTATCGTTTTTCGATTGTCACGTTCTCACATGACCATTACGAACTTATCCACGAGATCGGAGAAACCAGTCTCTACTTGGTGGCCACTTTCTTTTTAAAATCTCGATTGTTCATATTGGAATCCACATCTTGGGTAATTAATTTATTTTGAAAAAGTCTAATTTATAACTTTAAATAATGTACATTTTATTTCAAAAATTTTAAAATGTACAATTAACTGCATTTATGTTTTCAAATTTGTATTTAAGCACTAAAGACTAACTTCCGTTTTTAATAGAAATTATCACGTGCAAACCACATGCTAAATAATTTTTGAACAATAAATAAAGTCTCACTCTAGGTATCTAGGTTTGGTGAATCTGAATGTCAGATGTGTCAATTAGGTCCTTGGACGGTTGTCCAGTAGTAGTAGCATTGCATCTATAGCTGAAAGTTTGTAGGCAGGGTTCAACCTAACAAATCATGCCCAATAGCTTAAAAATAGCTTAAATATAAGGAAAAACCTACGTTTAATGCATGTATTATATGTTAAAAGTTGCATCTCTACTAATTATAAATTTAGATTTAAATATAAATTTTGTTAGTCACAAAATATTATAACAGAAGCTTGAGGCCAAAACTAAAAAAAAAAATTAATGTTTATTATTTAAAATAAATTATATGAGATGATGAAGATGGAAAAAGAATAAACTTAACCCTTAGAACGAAACTGAGGATGAAGCAAAGTTGGATACAAACACTTGCATTTGTTTAATGCACATTCATGACACTATTGTTTTGGAATTTTTGATTGTCACGTTCTCTCATGATCATAACATGTTCTTTCACATAAAGCTAGATGCTAGTCGGCCACTTTGAATTTGAAATCTCGATCATTGGAATCCACCTCATGGCTCAATTAATTTATTTTTGTTGCATAGACTATATGATTAAACAAATCATGACAATGGTGACAGATACCTTCATTTATTTTATTTTTTCAAATTACTCTCAACATTGCTTTTTGATGTGGTCTTTGGGTATTCACACAAATTAAGAAAGATAACAAATAATTTAACAAGTAATATAATTTTATTAGAATTCTTTTAATAATAAATGGATTCAATTGTTTTGTTAGACTTTCTCTGTCGCCTCTCTTAGGTAATAGATGAATGTCTCAAATTTATTTTAGAGATGCGTAATGGATAATTATATTTGTAAGTATTTTAAATAAATGATGGGATGTGCTTAACAAAAATAGAACCCAATAAAAAAGCTAAACACAATAAATACTCCCAGTATTTCCGTTTAGATATTTAGAAACTACTCATTAATTATTTCTTAAGAGTAAAAAAGGAGGATAAGCGTTTAATTGTACAATAATATTATAACAATGACAGTCAAAATATATATATATATATATATATATATATATATTTTACCAAAAATGACAATTGAAATGAAACAGAAAGACGTCGATAACATGTTAGTCTAACAGCACTACTTTTAGTTGAGAATTTTTTAGTCTTCCCGTTTCTTGTATTTTCTTTTTTTTTCTAATTAATCTCATTCCTTGTATTTGTAATGCGATCACATTTTCATTTCTTATTTTATTCTTAAACTACTTTCATTCTTTAATAATTTAAATTATAACTAAATTGTTTAGGCTATTTTTAAAAACGCAACTTTATATATTTTATTTTAATATTTTTATTTCTTCACATATTACGAAATCATTTTTTTTTTTTAATTTATGCAACCCAACGAACTTTCAATTTAATAGAATTTTTAAATTGATTTCACAATTTATTCTACATTGTTATATTTTTATTTATTTATTTTAATATAAAATATTTAATTTATATTATTTTAATTTTGAAAGATGAACCACAAAATACATTAAGCAACTTATTTTTTGGAGTGGCGTGAAAAATATGAATTGCTTAACAATAATGCAACCGGAAAATATTACGTTGGTTAAAGCAACTCCATGAACTACTCCAAACGGTGATATCCTTATACAATAGATTCAGAGTTTGAAATCTAACAACGAAGAAATATACTCATAAGTTTGTGTAACTAAAGAAGTGATTAACTTACAAAATTTATTGTTTTGAATAATTTTTTTAATTTTTTTTATCAAATTAATCATTAAATCATGTTGTAATATAATTCTAAATTTTAATAAAAATATTTAAATTTCAGTCGTTTCTCTATTTTTACCTATTACTTCTATTTACTTATCACGAATAAAAGATAAATAAAGAAACAGTATGACATAAATATATTTTTTTGTTAAATATTACTAAAAGTTGGAGTTTCAGGGTAATATACACATTTTAAAAGTTTAAAGAAATTAAGTATATATTTTAAAGATTTCAAAGATAAAATATACATGACACAAAGTTTAAGGTGTATTTTAGTTTTTTTTTTTTTTTTTGAACCAGTTTGTATTTTAAGTTAGATTTACATATGCGGGTAAGTTGTATATTTTATGACCACATGAGTTTCACGTGAGCTTTTATTTTTTATGGAAATGTTTGAGATAAGTAAATAGCATGTAAACTTAAGTTGAACTAGATAAATTACTTTTTTATCCAAATTCAGAATGCACCCATAAAAAAAAATGACAGCGCATAACATGTCAAATAATAATAATAACAATAAAAAAAAAGCCACGCGGTTTGACGCCATAAATATGTTAAAAAAATATAAATTTTAAAAAATAAATATATCTAAATATAGATTATCTTTTTTTTAAAAAAAGCCATGCTAAATCTGTTGATATAAGGTTTCACTATTTCTATATATCTAAATATAATTCAGACTAAGTTAACTTCATCAATTCAAAAATATATTTTACAACTATTCTATAGCAGTTGTAGCCTCTAGGCAACCTCTTTGATTGCTTAATCCCATGATTTACAACCTCTTCTTTGGAAAAATTATGATTGGACTTTCTTCCACGATAGCATTTTCATGGACTTACTTTAATCATTTTTCATCCATGTCTCTTTGATTTAATTGTTGGATTCCACTTTCACACTTTAAATTTCTAGTATAAAAAATTTGATTTGATATAATATAAAGCGGTCACTTTGAAAAAGTCACAAAGAGTATTTTTATTCTTTTATTTTTTTTAAGTATAAATAATATTCTTTATAGACTAGGTCTTTTTTAGTTATTTTTTATTAAAAATTTTAAAAATATCCCTTAAACACTATGTCTGATGGACTTTATTTTTAAAATTTTTAAACTATACATTTAATCTTTTCAAATTTGAAAAAAAATAATATAAACATTTTAAAAATTTAAAAAGATTAAAAGTATATTTATAAATTTTAAAAATATAATATATATGAGACAACTTTTAAGGATATTTTAAAATTTTTTTGTATAACAATCAGTATATAAGATCTTCTATGAGAACCAACTTATGCTCCTAATTATTAAAGGAAAAGATGTGTCATAAAAGCACTGATTGGCATCTGAAATTAGATAAAAAAGCTAGCGGAAAAATGGTCTTTTGAAATCTCTGTCCTAAAACTTTATGGTGCGAAAGTGGAAACCATTAATTGAAGCAAAGAGATATGGACTAAAAACGATTAAAAGAAAGTTAAATAAAAAACAAAAAAATTTTGTCACGTGAATATTCTTTTAAAATTTTTTAAAATATGTATTAAATTTCTTAATTTTTTAAAAATATTTATTTTATCTTTGAAATTAATTAAAAACATATGCATTATATTATTTTATTATTAATATTTTTCTTTTGACAGATAATAAAATAAATGATAAAATTAAAAAATCGATGAAATATAAATGATTTTTTTGTTAAATTTTAAGAGTAATATGAATATTTTAAAAAATTTTAAGAAAGTTAAATATATATTTCAAAAATTTAAAAAACAAAATGCATAAGACAGAGTGTTTAAGGGATATTTTTAAAAGTTTTTCATAAAAAATAACTAAAAAAGGCCCTAGCCTATAAAGAATAGTGTTTAGGCTTAAAAAAAATAAAAGAATAAGAATGCTCTTAAAGAGTTTTCCTAGATGCTACAACTGCTATAGGATAGTTGTATTTTTGAATTAACGAAGGAAATTTAGTCTGAATTATATTTAGATATATAGAAATAGTAAAACCTTATATCAACAGATTTATAGATATAAAAGCTCACGTGAAACTCACGTGGTTATAAAATATTCAAGTTACCTCCATATGTAAATCTAACTTACACTACAAATTGGTTCAAGATATTAAAACAAAAAAATTTGAAACAATTACTTAGCTTTTTAAAATTTTTAAAATGTATATATTACTCGTAGACTCTCACTTTTATTAATATTTAACGAAAAATATATTTATATTATACCGTTTTTATTAATATTTTATTTATAATAAATAAAATTAATAAGTAAAAATAGAAAAACAAGTTAAATACAAATAAATTTTTTATTATAATCTTTAAAAAAAATTAGAGTTTAAAAGTGATGTTTATATTTTAAAAAATTGAAAGAATTAAATACATATTTTAAAAATTTTAAAAACGAATGTTGACATAAAATTATAAATGTTTTTAAAATCTTATAAAAAGAAAAAGAAAACATAAAATCCAATAAAAGCCACACTATAACCAAGTGACACTGTTCATAACCTTTAATCCGTAATTTCCACATCAAGACTTGTTTGAGAAATTTCTTCGCTGTTTTACTTTGGGCACTTGACCAGCACAAAGGGGAAAGTAACAAAAGAACAATAAAAATATTTTTAAAATTTTATTTTATTTTTAATAATTTTTTATTTATAAAATAATTTTAAATTTATATAATCATTTCTCTTACAAAATTTATATGAATTATACAATATAACTAAATAAG
The DNA here is from genome assembly GCA_022379115.2 of Bauhinia variegata. Lineage (NCBI taxonomy): Eukaryota > Viridiplantae > Streptophyta > Magnoliopsida > Fabales > Fabaceae > Bauhinia > Bauhinia variegata. The sequence continues at coordinate 6,378,327 of CM039432.1, forward strand.
GTGTTATTTATAAATAATTATGTTAGGTAAGTTTATGTTATCCATTTTTTAAAATAAATTTAAATAGAATATTTCTTAGTAACTGTTTAAACGTAAGTTTTAAAAATATATTAATTACAAACAATTAGTGAAATGAAGAATATGGCTTGAAACATGAGACATTATATGACTTTTGGATCATCGGTTACAAGGCCACTCTACAAACCTTCATTAGGATGATTTGTGTATTTTGATTGGAATCTTTCATTTCACTCTCTTCTTTATTTAAAGACAAATAAAATACCATTGACTATTGAGCCTCAAAAGATGCGCCCTTAAAAAAATGCAAGTGTCTGTATACACGAAAGCTCTTTGCTGGGGCTTCCTTCAAAATTATAACCATCCCAAGAATCCATCTTTGCTTCATCGTCACTTTCTTTCTCAGATTTTAGTTGTTTCTTACAAAACCAGAAGTCTAACTCTAAAAGTTGAAGTTTATGCCTCCTGTTCGATCATATTCAAGGTGTGTATCTCTTATTCTTCTTTTAATATATACTTATTTTTCTTTCATTTTAACTTAGTAAAAGATGATAAAGAAATGTTGAATGCTTATTTTTTTTTTTTTTGTACAACAATAACTAATATATGATTTCTCTAGAAATTTAATATAATATGCCTCTTTGCTACTTCTTTTATGTTAGTATGACTAATACTAGATCTAATTAAGACGATAAACACATTTTATACTTCTTGTAGGTTCATCTTCTAGAGGTTAAGATTTATACTTTTTTCATGTTTATCATATATAATTGAAGGTGTGTATCCTACAATCTATCTTAAATAATATAAATGCGTTTTCTTTTACTTTCGACTTCAAGCTTCATGAATAAGAATTCAATTGAGATGCTTATTTATGACACATTAATACTTCTGTACGATTCCAATAAATTAATAGAGAAAATTTTCATTCACAAAAAAAGTAAATATACATATGTCTCACCCTCTATGTTTTCTTTTTAGCTATTTCTCATTTATTCAATTTTTCATGCAAATCTAACCATATGCAAGAGTTGAGAAGAAAGCATAGTTGGATATCTACTTATGGTTTTTACTTTTTATAATTTTTTTTTATCCCACTAATTATTTAACAACTTTGTCTAGATTATTTCTAGTTGTCATTTTGTATACACGGCTAGTACTGGACAATCACTAAAAATTTTATGCATATTCTTCCCCCAGATTTATCTCCCAAGGTCAACGGCTTATAATTTCCCCAGGTTTATAATTTCTCTGGGTTCAACGGCTTCATATATCTTCTCAAAAAATATTGTAAGTAAAGGTGTATATCACATTATTGTTTTTAAATAGAATATAGTTTTTCATTTTTAACTTTACTGATTATGATAATAATAACAATAGGTTTTATCCTATTAGGTGAGATTAGCTACATATATTGTATAATGTCATAGTGTTATATTAGAAATTATATTTTTTTAAAGTGAGATTTATTGTGAGATCTCTTTTTATAATTTTTTCAAGTGTCTTTTTATGTCTCCGTCTACATTTTTTTCCAAGGTTAAATACCATAAGGTTAACTTTCCTCAATGGTGACTTGAGCGGCCTACTCACACATGTTCAAACTACCTTAACTGATTTTTTGTCATTTTCTCCTCAATAGGGGCCACTCTAATGTCTCCGTTTATGCTATCATTTCTTATCCTATCCTTTATTGTCTAGTCACACATCCATCTTAGCTTTTTCATTTTTGCTACCCTATTTTGTACTCTCTTGTCCTTTCAAAGCCCAACATTCACTTTCATAAAACATAACTGGTTAAATAGCACTGCAATAAAACTTTTCTTTAACCTTATAGGTACTTTACAGTCATAGATAACTCTAGAAGCCTTTCTCCATTTAAACCATCCAGCTGATATAACAATAAATCACCTATTTATGTATTCTATGTTGATGAGTTTGAACTAAATATTTGTGGTTCATTCTATTGTTAGGTTTTGTTTGATTAAATGGCAGAAGTTGGAATCTCCATTGCAGCAAAGGTGGCTGAGTATTTAGTGCAGCCAGTAATATGCCAAGGACAATACTTGTTTTGTGCCAACAAATTTCTCAAAAATCTTGAAAATAACAAGAAGAAACTCATGTCAACACGAGATATTGTTCTGAAACGAGTTGAAGAAGCAAAAAGAAAAACTGAAAGAATTGAAGATGTTGTCCAGAAATGGTTGACAGAAGTGCAGACTCTCTTGGAAGAAGTGGAGAAGCTGGAACAACAAGTAAAAGCAAACGACAATTGTTTCCAAGGTCGGTGTCCTACTCGGAGAAGATATCATCTATGCAAGGAAATGGTGAAGAAGACAAAGGTGATGATAGAGTTTGATAACGAGAGCAATTTCAAGACATTTGCTCGCCTTGCTACACTTCCAGGCATTGAATACTCTTCTAGTGAAGGATTTACCTTTTTTGAATCTACAAAATTAGCTTATGCTCAACTCTGGGAAGCACTCCAAGATGATGGAGTCTATAGAATTGCATTGTTTGGACTTGGAGGGTCTGGGAAAACAACACTGGTTACAGAAGTTGGGAAGAAGGCTAAGGAATCAAATTTGTTTGATAGGGTTGTAGAGGTCACTGTGTCTCAAACTCCAAATGTCAGAAATATTCAAGGCCAAATGGCAGATATGCTGAATTTCAAATTAGAAGAAGAAACTGAAAAGGGAAGAGCACAACGATTACATATGAGGCTCAAAGGGGAGAAAAGAATACTCATAATAGTGGATGATGTATGGGGAGAGTTCAATTTGAAGGACATAGGGATCGATTTTGATTTATGTCACAGTGGCAGCTGTAAGATCATTCTAACCACTCGTTGCCAGCAAATATGTACTTTGATGGATTGTCAAAAGAAGATTCAGTTGGATCTATTGAATGAAGATGAAGCCTGGGCTTTATTTAAAAGGCATGCTGAGCCAGACAACCAATCCTCTTTCAGCTTAAGTAGTGTGGCACAGGACATTGCCAGGGAATGCAAAGGACTACCTGTAGCAATTCAGGCTGTTGGAAGGTCCTTGAAAGGCCAATCTATCCATGAGTGGAAGATAGCACTAGAAAAATTGAGGAGTTCCAAACCAGTTGATGTGGAAGATGGCCAGGGAGATGTTTTTTCTTGTCTTAAATTAAGCTATGATTATTTGAAAGATGAAAATAAATTGCTTTTCTTGATATGTTGCATCTTTCCAGAAGATTATGATATCTCTAATGAGGATTTGATCAGATGTGTTGTAGGGCTTGGTGTATATGGAGAATATCAATCATTTGATTTAGTGAGGAGCCAAATTATGGTGGGTATAAACAAACTTGTAGAATCATGTTTGCTCATGCGTTGTGAGAGATGGTGTGGTAGAATATTAAAGATGCATGATTTGGTTCGTGATTTAGGATTATGGATAGCTTCTAAAGAGGGCAGCACTATTATGGTTAATCTGTCCAATGATTTAAATTCCTTGATAGGGGATGAAGTCATAAATGATCAATTTGCATGGTCTTCATGGTATAGACGAACAAATCAAACTTCTACTCTATTTGTTGCTGCAAAACTTGAGATTCTATGGATAGAGACTGGTGTTTCTTTGGATTTATCTTCAGAATCCTTTGATGGTTTGCAAGGGCTCAAGGTGATGGTTTTAAATACCAAGGACGGTAATTATCTGTCATTGCCACCATCAATTGAATCATTGACTAATCTTCGAACTTTATGCTTGAGAGGATGGAATTTAGGTGACATCTCGTTTGTAGTCAAACTGAAGAAGCTAGAGGTTCTTGAGTTGAGATCTTGCATCTTCAATGAACTGCCGAATGAAATTGGAAATCTGAATAAACTTAAGTTGCTGGATTTGTGTTACTGTGATGTACTTTCAGAAAATTACGAAGCAATTGGAGAATTGTCAAAAATCGAAGAGTTGTATCTTTTTGGAGCATCATACTCCGGAGAGAGGTGGAGAAATCAGACTCCAAGCTTTGTGGATAATGTAGCCGCTTCTAAATTGCAAGGATATGTCATAAAATTTGCTGAGACGCCATATTTTTATTCAGGTGTAATCACTGAGGATTCAATTCGGAGAGCATTATATTTGAAATCGATCAATATCTCGAGCTTAAGTGCATCTATAAAGAATCTTTTGCAAAAAGCAGAGTATATTGATTTCGATGGAAATTGTCAAAATTTCGTCCCACATGTGGTCAAAGCTGTGGGAGGCATGAAAGATTTGGTTGTGCTTCGCATTACATCTTGTTTAGAAATGGAATGTGTCGTGGATACTATGTCCAATCAAGTAGACGTTGAACTCCCTGCTTTAGTTGGATTACACCTGAGCGATATGACAAACTTGAAAGAAGTGTGTCACGGTCCACCTCCAGTTGGCTTTTTTGAGAAATTACAAGAACTTTATGTACGTGATTGCGAGCAGTTACACAGCATATTTCCAAGGGAATGTAAATTGCCCAAACTTAAAATCTTGAGTATTAAAGGATGCAGAGCAGCTGTACTCTTCTCAGTGTCAGTTGCGCAGAGTTTGTCACAGCTAGAAGAGCTGATCATCACAAATTTTGGGGAACTGAAGCATATAATAACAGAAGAAGAAGATGGTGGTGACACGAACACTGGGAAGGAAATAGTTCCAGCTTCACACAATTCCCATTTGATACTCCCCAATTTGAAGAGACTATCCGTTCGTTTTTGTCACAAGTTAGAATCCATATGTCCAATCTCTTGCATTGAGGGCCTTGAGAAACTGGAAGAGATAGAATTAGTGAATGATTCTCGGCTTACTTATGTATTTGGTCAATATGACCAAAGAGATCATTCATCTCACCAGAAGAATGGCCAAATAGTTCCCGCTTCAAACAATTCCCATTTGATACTCCCCAATTTGAAGGCACTCACACTCCAGAACCTTGATAATTTCCGCGGCATATGCCCAGAAAAGTATCATCCAAGTTGTCCATCTTTGAAGAAACTTCGAGTACTTAATTGCACGAACTTGACCGTGTTGGGTATCTTGATTGGTATGGAAACGGAGCTGTTGCATCTTGAGGTACGTATTTATCTTTTTTTGTTTCTTTCTTTGAGCAGTTTTCACTCTAATTTGTTCCGAAAACAAAATTAAGGCTAAATTTTCTTTTACCATATCATTTAAAACATTATTTTGGATAAAATCAGAAAGTTGTATTATGTAGTTTACGTAGTTTATTTGATGAAACTTTGACACACCTATTTAACTATACTAACCATGCTTAGAGATAATTCTATAAAAGCTTGTTCACTGATCCATGCCAAATGACAATGATAATAATTTATGAGATTTTATTTGATTTTTTTGTGATATCACTTTCATTATTATTTCTATATATTGCAACGCATTGAGATACTTAAACAGTTGCATAATGTATTAGTTCCCACTTTCAGGAAGTTTCCTTAGAAGAAAGCCAGCAAAAGCACTTGATCGTAAAATTAGAAGAACTGCATTTGGACAATTGTCCTAAATTGAAGTCTATATGGACAGTTCCCACTCCCAAACAAAGTTTCAGTCTCCATTATGTTCGAGAATTAAATGTGACAAAATGTGACAAATTAAAGTGTCTCTTCCCCATCATTGTCTCCAAAAGCCTACCAGAGTTGACATCATTGAAAGTAGACAATTGTGAGGATCTGGAAGAAATCATGGATGCAAATATCGAGGATAAGAATCTATCTGATGCTCAAGTGTGCTTTCCAAAACTGAAACTGATTCAGATAAGTTTCTGCAGAAAGTTGAAAAGCCTTCTACCTGTTGCTTGTGTTTTCAGTAGAATCAGTGAAGAAGGCACAAGCAATGGACATGAAATTGTGATTCCGAACTTGGAAGAGTTAAAATTTATCAAATTGCCAAGTTTTGTTGGCATTTCCCCAGGGTTTAAGTTACATGCTGTGAACCTTGTAAAGATGATCGTAGATGAATGTCCCATATTTGCTCCAATCATAGATACAACTCAAGTGGTTCCTCAACCTTGCACGCAAATTGTAAGTATTGTCATAAGTTTTTTTAAAATACTTAAACCATAATTGAGAATGTGGTAACTTCTATTTATCTTAAACTTCTATATAATGATTATGTCATGTTTACATTTTTCACAATCTTTTTTAAGTAGAGCTTTCTTATTTTTTGAACTAGTAAATTGTTAAATTGCTAGAGAAGTAATTTAGTTTTAGATTTTATTTATATTCATTAAAGATAGATAAAACAAAGCCAATGATAATATTGCATGATGACGGTTCAGATAAGTAAAGAAAGGAAATAACTAAATTCTAAAAAATTCTCAATTATAATGATCCTCATATCTATGGCAGTTGGTCAGGTTTGAACTTAGTGACTAGTTTCTTATGTTTAAATCTTATGCAATTATAGAAGATAGAAATTAATAATGCTTGATATCCTAAAATAAGTGTATATATATATATATATATATATATATATATATATATATATATATATATATATGTGGTCACTATGAGCATGAAGATAATTCTTGTTATAAGAAAAAGACTTAGAAAATTTCAAATCATTTTGAAGAACATGTAAAGGTAAAATAATAATGTTTTATTTTAAATGAATAAATATATGGCAATATCTGCATAATGACAAGAATTATTCTATCACAATAAACATATGAGGCATATGCCCTTTAAAATTTGCTTTGAAATGACTTTGTTTATTTATTTCATGAGAAGGGACTGCATGCTTCTGCAAATAGCCAAAAGATTAGCGAAGAACAAGAGAAGAATGTGATATGGAGTGTGAAATGGATGTATCTGAAGCAGTTGCAATACCTTAAGTATGTGCCTACTTCAGTGAGCTTGAAAAATCTCATATGCCTACGAGTAAGTGGATGCAGAAAGTTGAAGACTGTCTTTTGTGCCGGTGTTATCAGAAGCATTTGTCTACCACAATTGAAATATCTTTACGTAGAGAACTGTGAGGAGTTGAAGGAAATAATTATAAATCAGGCGCAAGAAGGAAGCTCCACATACATATCTATGGCACACTCTCAACATGTTTACCTTCCAAAATTGGTTTACCTTTCTATATGGAGATGCAGCAAATTGAAATCTGTTTTCTCTATTTCCATGGTTAAACATCTCCCAGAATTATGGCATATGGAGATAATAGAGTGCTCTCAATTAGAGCAAGTATTTTGTTGCTCAAGTGAAGACAATGGTGGAGTGGTAATGAAGGTTAATCTTCTTCCAAAACTAGAAAGGCTGGTACTTAGAGGATTGCCTAGCCTTACTCACGTTTTCAGAGATTCTAATCAGTTGGAGTTTCCTGCTATGCAACATTTTACCGTTGAGGAATGTTCCAACTTCTCTCCAGAGAGCTTTCAGCTTCCACTCCAAGGCTACTACAGCTCAGGTGCACAATACTCTTTTATTTATTTTTTATCTAATGATAAATTATTTGCTACAATATATAATTATACATGGAAGGATTTACTTAGTCCAAGAGAAAGTGAAAAAACTTACTTCCAATCTCATCGACTTCCATTTTAATTAGATCTAATGATTCAAGTTTTACAATCATATGATTCACCTTCTCAAACTTCTCTCATCTAAACTTTTTATATTCTTATTCTCCTTTGAGTCTTAATAACGGTTAGCTACTACCAGCGGCACCACTCCAAAATCAAAGCCACTAGCTTGAACTCTGCAAATTACCTGACATGTTGGGCAAGTCCTAGGAGAAGCCCACTTCCCATTTGTCCAGGTTTCGGTTATTCTGGAGTTATCAATGCCTTTGGCCCCAAACTTTTCAACTTCAAAGTTGGAGATCCAGTTTGTTCCTTCGATCAGACAGATTTGTGAGATTTTGCTTCTGTTTCCCTTTTGTACCTTGATTGATTTGATTCCCCTTTGGATATTCTTCGAGGGTGCAGCATTTGTAATCATTAGCTTGGAATCAATCTTGTGGTGGACAGGAGTCATAAAGATGACACTTAAGAGTGTCATAGAGTTTTTGAAAGCTAACTGAAAGAACAGAAGAAAAGGCAAAAAGAAAAGGGTAAAGATTATCATATTACATTTTAATGAAAATTTGAACTGTTAAATATAATTAAAATGGAAGGATGAGATAAAGATTGTGTCTTTTCACTTACTTTTAGAGTAAAAAATCTCTTTCATATATATATATATATATATATATATATATATATATATATATATATATTATCGTTTTTTTTGTAAGTCTTGTTTCTAACAACATATAAAATTATTTATTTGTCTTCGCTTAACAACTTAAACTTGGATTGAAGCGAAAAGAAAAATCTTTTAAAAAATAAATTTGTTTTGTTTGTTCTTTCAATTATTGAAAAAGAGTTTTCATTGTTAAAACAAATATTGCAAATGCCTACTGATGATTGATTAGTTCAGTTTGTGTAACTAAAATAACTAGATGAGTTATTTTAATTTTACATATAAGATTTAAATATATATATATAAAGCTAACATAATTTCTAGCTTTTGCAAATTTTACTAGTAAGGAAATTTGATATTTTAATTTCTCACCAGTTATATACGATGAGATAAGATGGCAAGTGAGTGAAGCCTTGTACGAGGAATTTCTGTGCTCAAATTATGACTTTGAAATTGAGAAAGTAGCTGGAAAGAATAAAAGAGATATTGTGGGTAAATCAAAATTTTACCTTTATTTACAAAGAGAACCATTGATTCCCTATTTTGAAAGATTTAGTCCTACACCAATCACAAAATATGGAGGATTTGGACATAATTTGGATGCTGACTTGTTCATCAAAGGCACTAAGATATGGGATGAAGCAAAAGTTCGCAAGTTATACACAAAAGAAGCAGCTGATATAATATTGAGGAATCATTTGCCAGAATCAAGTAAGTCATGTGCTTACATCATATACCTCAACAATTTTGTCTATGACTCATATCTCTTTGATATCCATAAGAAACTTGAAAATGCTACACTACTCCAGAGACACAAATTCCTTTGGAGAGATGTCTTGCATAGCACACTTCCTGTCCAAAGTCAGCTAAAGAGAATCTTCAAATCTGAAAAGTACTCAACTTGCTTTTTGTGCTCTGATGCTCTAGAGACTGTAGATCACTTATTCTTACAATGTTCTTTTGTCAGATCACTATGGTTTACGTCCCCCTGGGGCTTTCGAATTGATCACTGCTCTGGTTTAAGAATGCCATTGTGGTTTAACTTTCTTACTAATCATTCTAAGGAGTTATTGTTATATGCTTCAGTTATGATGGATAAGGTGTGGGATGAGAGAAATAGAATTGCTCATGCATCTAACTCTAATCCTCCTGATATTTTGAGTGTTGCAAAATCTATCTTGATGACATACTTTGAGATGAAAAATAAGTTGTTGCCTGATATGCAAGAGCTTGTGGATGTTATCAATATCATGTGCCCTGATGGATGGTTTAAAGCATACTTTGATGTAGCCATGACTGAAGAAGAGAGTTGGGCAGCTGCTCTATTGCTCAATCATGAAGGAAATTTAATAGGAGCTAGAACCAGAAAACTTAGCACTAAGTTCCTTCTAGAGCAAGAAGCACTTGCATTAGAACTTGCAGTTGAACTTGCTTGTGATGTTGTACCAAAATCTAATATTTGTCTACTGGGAGACCGTGAAAGAGTTATCCGTTTACTGCAGGATTACTTGAATGATGAAATGGATAAAGAAGTTTGGTACCTTGAGCCAATCTTGATGGATGTTCGTGATAAACTTGGGAGCATGTGTGATTGGGACGTTAAGAAGATTTTCAGAAACTTCAATTGGCTTGCCTATAATGCAGCTAAGTGGGCTGCTTCTTGTAATAGTGAGGGAGATGTTCTGAATTCTGTTCCAGCAATAGAGGTTTTGTCCAAGATGGACTTTGAATCCTCTTTCTGCACCAATGATGATGATGAGAATGTCCCCGACAGTCTTCTCAATAACAGTGACAATGAGGATGATGATGATGAGTATGTCCATGACAGTCTTCTCAATAACAGTGACAATGAGGATGATGATGATGAGTATGGCCATTACAATCTTCTCAATAACAGTGACAATGAGGATGACGATGACCTTGAAGCTTTCACACATGACGATGGTAACAATGATGATAAGAAAATTAATGAGGATGGCAACAATGGCAATGCGTAAAGATTCTGCTGGTGCTGACAATTTTCAACCCCCATAGTCAAGTTTTTGCTGCTCCACCAGAGGTCTGACACTTCCTGCACACCAGATCAAAGCAGAGGTATATATCTATATATCAAGGAAGCAGCTCTCTAATTTATCTGTTACAACATCAAATAAAGCTAGGAATTTAAAAAACACAGAATTGCTCAGTAATGGTATTCCCAGATGTTGCTGGTTCCTGAAAGTAACTGACCTTTTAGATTATTTCACCTTCTTCTTTTCACTTTTCAGCTCTCCATTGTCGAAGTTAAATTTGGAAGGCGCTTAGCACCGAAGAAGATGGGCAACAATGGTTTGTTCAACCTCATATACACTATTTGCTATAAATAAAACTCTACTTGATGGAAATACGCATTTAGATTATTTCATCTAGGAATGGGTTTTAAACTGATTTCTTTTCCTTATAAAAAATTCTCTGGGCTTCTATAAACAAATTTCTTTTCTAGTCCTAGCAAAATTTCTCTAGGTTTCCCTTTCTCGATGTATTTTATGGAATGGGTTTTAAATTGACATCCTATTTTTATTATTATGTGTAACATGATATAGATTTTTCTGATGCTTATGTATTGGTACTTGAAGGATTGGATCCTATTTCGGTAAGGCAATGGTTCTCGTGTTCCAAAACTTTCCTTGATGAATTCTGTGGAAAGAGTTTTGAATTGTTTTGCTATTTTTATTATTATGTGAAACATTTTATATATTTTTCTCATTCTTCATTGGTTGCATTTCCTTGCCTCCATGTCACTTGATGGGTATTTCAATATGAAATCCCTTAGTTTATGTATAAACTAGAACTAAGAAAATAATAGTAGAATGAGCAAAACTAATCAAATATACTTGATTATTTCAGTTACTTTATAGTAAGGTAAAAAGAGATAAAATTCTATTTTATGATTGTTAGGCATTTTAAATTATAAAAAGAAAAAAAAAAAAAAGAGAAAAGTGACATCCTTTCAATCTATTAGGATACACAAAAAGTTCGGTACAATTCATAAATAATTGAGTCTCTTAAACATGTAAATAGGAGTTCAATCCCTAATAGTGTATATGGAAAAGACTTTGTTGGGAGATATTGTACTCACTTCAATGATCTTTGCGCTTTGAAGAGATTAACAATCATGAGAGCCCCTTTATACTGCAGTAAATGGCTACAATCCTGGATGATTTTTGCACTTTGAAGGGATTAACAATCATGAGAGCCCCTTTAAACTGCAGTAAATGGCTAAAATCCTGGATATTTGGTGCTGGATTAGCAATCTGCACAACATGATTATGGAATGGAATTAGTTTCACCAAAATTATTTTTATACCTTCAAGAAATTTAATTTGTTGGATATGATAGGCTTTACAAAGGTTTCCATTTGCCCTTCTATTCTATGCTTATGATTCAAGGTTTAGGAGATTATCATACTTTAGAATTGGGAAAGTAAATTTTAGCTAAATATCCGTGGTTAATATAATTATAAAGGACAGGTACACTCTTATTACATGGAATTGCTGTTATATTTTTTAATAGTAAATGTTTCAATAGTTTGAAATGAAACTGAGATGTTACCAAATAGAAGTTATATTGCCATCAGCAACGGGTTTTTCTGAGGTGCTGTATTTTGCTATTTTTGAAGTATTGCATGACAATAAGCATTTTAATATGTGATTCCCTCCATTCCCTTGAAAAGATTTTGAAAAATAAAGTATCTGAATTTGCTTGCTCCTTGGTCAATTATTCATTTAGATATAAACCTTTAGAAGGGTTTTTTCACCTTGCAATTCTGAGGGTGATGTTTATAAGGATGGATGCCTAGATTATGAAAAATTTGTTGCCATTTCTGTTCAAATATGAAAAATGGGCAACGATGAGCACAAGCAGCTTCACAAAGCCTCCAAATTCTTTGATATAGGAACAAAACTGGGCATGAAGAACTCTGCTTGCTGCTTTAGCTGATGAAGATGATTCTAACAGTTTAAATCATCAATGCAATTATGCATGATGAGGACACAGATAAGGTGAATCTATTTTCGCAGTTAGACTGGAACACATTTTACAAGGATGCATTTGTTCTTTTGTTATTAAAGTTTTCTAAACTGTCTTGTGATTTTGCAGGATGGACGGATAAGCTATGAGGAATTTGCTACAATGATGAAAGCTGGCATAGATTGGAGAAAAGACAGGACATTAAGTAAGCTAGGTTTTGCATTCCTCCTGATGATAGTCAACAATAGAAGACATATTTCATGTATCTCAAAGACTTGGTGGCTGTTTGGTTGTGTTGAAATGGAAAAGGAATAAGAGTGGGAAGCCCATTTTCTTTGGTTTGGTTCAATGGATTCAATAGAGAAGTCTTTCCAAATGGACTCACTTTTCTATCAAATTTGGAAAGGGCCTTTCGATAATAACACTTAAGATTGGACATTTCCTCTCCATTTTTCCATCTCTACCCTCTTCTTAAAGATTAATGATCAAGCTCACACATCCACTTCCGGCCACCGCCCATAAACCCGCCACTGAGTGCTGAGATTAGCCCCCAAAAATTAAACTTCAAGCTCCATGAACTTCGGCGTTTGCTGTCTGACCCCTCGGCTGCCGCTTTTCTGGGTTTGGAAGAAACATACAAACACTACCAGTTTCGCCAACGTAGCTCCGGCAAAAGCCTAGCCTGCGATGGGGGACTGCGTGATTGAGTCGCTGCTTTGACCGTACAAAGCGCGACATAATTGCTATCTGGATAGAAAACACTCTGAACATGTTCTGCATAAGTGCTATCTCAAAGACTTACTTTGAAACATTCTTGGATTTTCTGTGAAATTTTCTGGCGCATATTAAAAAATAAGACTCAGGTTAATACAGGCCACTACATCTCCTTAATATCTACATTATACATGACACAGGTCTAAAGTTAGTTTAGATATTGAAATGTAAGTGATTTAAGTTAAAAATATTTTTCTCTCTATTAAAGTAGTTTAGAGGCACTTGTTTCTCCAAAAACAGATATATCCAAATTTAAAGAGTTCATGCAGATTTGGCTGAGCAAATAACTCTACGTTAAATAAAATGCATGAAAAGAAAACTTCATGCGCTGGCAAGCTAGAAATTCAAACGTAGTGACATTTCTTGCAGTATTCTCCTTCAGGACAAAAAGTCCACCTCCTCTGTTACCGACATATAAGTAATGTTACTAGCAATGCCGACAAAGTATAACATATAATGACAATGCAACAAAGACAAGTACAAGAAACTTTCCAATGTTAGTGGAGTGGTAACTCTTTATGGTAAACATACAGAAAGATGTTTCATTATGCGTAACTATATGGTGACAATGATTATAATTTGCTTGTCAATTATGCTTATATGATTTGACCATAAGCAAGCTACAATCAAACACACTATCATACGTTGAGAAATGTAAACCAAAAACTAGAAAATCTAAAAAATCTCTAGCATTTCACAGCCAAATAACCTATTCAATTGACTTCACTAATTTTATGCAATTATACATTTATAATGTTTAAAGAATTCTAAGACATGTACAGAGCTCAAATAAATTGTCAATTTTACAGAGTCTTCCACTGTTGAATAAAAATAAAATCATCATCGGCATGATGATCAATGCAACAAGAGATACATATTACATTGTCACTACTAGAAAGCAACAAATTAGCTGCAGAAATTATTGTTGTCTAAGCCACGCTAATTGACAGCAAACTAAAATAATATACAAAGGAGCATTAGTGTTAGCCAATTAGCATCGGCTAAGCCCATATTAAGTGTACACGTGTATCAGCGTCGGCCAAGCTGACGTAAAAAGTAGATGTTGTTGGTCAAAGTAAGTGGTCTTTTGAGTCAGCTTGACCGATGCTATTCCTTAAAAAAAATTAGCGTTGGCACTAATTCCGCACTATATTCTTTCCTATGCCTCTTTCCCTTCATTTTCCTTCTTACTTCATATTAGTTCTCCTTCTGTCTCTCGCCTCAAACTCCATTTTCTTGTGCATTTGAGCCTCTCATTGCATTGCTAGAGTTCTAATCAACTCCCCATTGCATTAGTTTCAATTTAATTAGTAAGGTTTTTTTTTTGTTATATTCTTTATGTTTTGAATTTTCTCTATCTAACATGGTTAATATTGCTTTTAGTTATCTAATTTGTTCTTTTTGTATATTTTAGGTGCCTTTAGCAAAACTAGCACTCTCTAATTGCCCATGTATGTCTGAACCCCCCAGCTATATTTATCTGTTTGTGTTCTACTGATTGGTTAGTTATATGTTTAATTAATTTGATTGTAAATTTGTAGATGTTCAATTTAAATTGTTGTATCAATATATTTCCCCTAATATTTTAATTTAAATTGTAATTTTAGTGAATGATTGATACGTATGATATGTAATTCTAGTTTATTTTATTTCTCTTAAGTTATTGTATGATTGGTTGACATGTATGAAATGTTTATGTTATGTTTTATTTGAATCTATATATGTTATATTTATTGATATATTAAAAATTTATGAATCATGTCTCTCATTAGTGGAGAGCAAAGCTTAATAGGTTGTTGGGATATTATGCTAGAATCCTGTTTTATTTTTTAAATGTCTTGTTATTTTAAAATGAAATTTTAGAAAATGTGCATGATATAGAGCTTACACTATCATTATTTTTTTTTTAATTTTCATATAGTACTCTATGTATCTAATATAAAGATAGGCAAATATATCCTTGATTTTTGTATTAGATTTTCTGATATTTGTACATTTATGTTGGATATGGGTAGCTTAATCTTTCATCAATTATCTTTCAAAAAAAACTTAAGTAATTTCATATATTGTAAGTCATTATCGTAAAGATAAAATATGATTAAAGCAGACTCAACCCAATTAACATATATTGGATGCCACGACAGTAGCTTTGGTTACAATATACTTGTATCTCAACTAGAAGTGGGGAGTTTGGCTGTTGCAAGCTTTGGAGGTTTGTCAAATTAATTTAGTTGTAGTTGTTTAATTAATTTAACTCGCGCTTTTTTAGGTTTCTGTTGTCTTTATTGAACTCTTATGTTATTTCCTTTTTTTATCTAGTGCAAGAATGGTTAGATTCTCTTTTACTATTGCCTTTCATTTTAAAACTTGCAACAGCCAAGCTTCCCATTTTTAGTTGAGATACAACATGGCATTCTATAACTAAAGCTTATGTAGCGACATCACCACAACAACTCTTTAACAAATTCCATGAGTCCTTTACATCAATCACAAATTAGTAATCATGTTTATTAGATCGAATCTGCCTGAATTACATTTTATCTTTATGATAATGACTTGTAATGTATAAAATTACTTGAGAGTGTTACTCACTTTTGCCGTGCCCTAGACTATGACTAAGACATGGATGACCACTCTCTTAACAAATACCCATTTCCAAGCCATACTCGCCACTGCCACTACTGATAGTAGTTTAGGACTCTTCTGTTGCAATATATTTTTATAACACTATGTTCAGTGTCTACTTTTTTCATATATGGTTATTTTGTTGCATTTTTATATTTTCTTCTTTTTATTGCACATTTATATATAATTATATAGTTCTAAATTTAAACCGATTTAATTTTAACATTAAATTTAATTTTATTTAAAATTAAATGTAATATATAATTTTTATTTTTTTTTACATTTGTTACAAGTAACATTAACCTTCACAGTATTCACACTGCGAAGGTTGACATTAACATTTAGTTTGCATCAATTTGATTGACACTAATTAGCATAGGCCCCTTAAAAGCCAACACAAACTTTAGCGTCAGCTTTTTAAATTTAGTGAGAGCTTTTAAGTGACGCTAAATCTATTTTTCTTGTAATATATAGATCTATTTAATTTTCTTATTTTGAGGGACAACATAACACCAAAAAAAAAAATACATTTATTTTTGTAAATGATTTAAGTGTTGGACAAAAACTTGTCTAGATCAGAAGTACAAGACAACTCCTAACTTTTGTCCCTCGCTAACCTAAGAGGCAAAGTTTCGTCCATTAAACAAAAATATAAAATGACAGTTTTACCACTTCAAGAAAGAAAAGGCATTATCCCCACTGTTATACAAAGTAGAAATTATATTTGCTTACTTAATAATGTGCATCTGTTTTTACATTTTGGATTTTATCGTCGTTTAAAATAATAAAATTATAAATAAAAATGAGAAAATAAAAAAATAAATGCAAAACATAGGTGCACTAAATAGTCGTGCATACAGCAGCATCCTATAAAAATTATAGAAATTCAATGAGTATAATATCATTTCTTGCAATATTCTCCTTCAGGATAAAATGTCTATCTTAAAGTTTGAGACCAACCTAAAGTAATGTTATTGTCAGTGCCAACAGGTCTAACATAAGATAATAATTACAAATATTGCTCGAATTTCGCATACAGTTGTCGTCAAGGATACTTGCAGTTCCATCTTGTATCTGTACACTTGCATGTATAGTAACCTATCTTTCATTCTGTTTACTGGCAGTTAGGAAGATATATATATCTTCAGAGCTTGTAATCTATAACAAAACATAAAATCGGTGATCTGCTTTAACTTTTTAGTTTATGTTTTATAATCATAATTACCTTTTAAATCTAATTCAATAATTTATGACTTTTACTTCTTACAATTTGACATAAGTATAATTTACTTCTTTCACGAACTCAACTTTTCTATTTCGTATCTGTTAAGTGTTGAGGAGAAAATAAATAACTTAAATTAACTTAACATGTGTTTTTAATGATATTATTTTTGGAAGTTTTGATTGAATAGCTTAGATATGTTCAATAGAAACTTGGTTTAGTAAAAAAGTCAATTTAAAGAAATATTATTTCTAAAATTTTATTCAAGTAGTTGGTTATTTAATACTTTTCAAGCAGATAAAGTGAGATTTTTGGAGATAAAATGCTCTTTGTCTTACATACTTCAACAAAAGGAAGAAACTACTTTTATGAAATCTTTCGTTTATAAAAGAAAATAAGTTTGTTAAATATTCAGTTAACAATGGCTTTGCTTTTCATTTTTATTTCTAATGTATTTCGCTACGTTTATGTTTTCTGCCCTTTAAAACCAGTAAGATAGAAGATAAGGGTTTGTCTAACTTACTGTAAGTGAAAATTTGATTATTTAATCCAATCATATGTAGCAGAATTTGGACCATTCATTTCTCCACTTACTATAATCAAGGGTGGAAAAGTGTTTATTTCTTACTTTCATGTCTAGTTTTTTTTTTACAAATCTACCCACTTATTTATTTAATTTACAAATTACACCCATTGATTCATACTCTACAGACTATGAGCTGCCTCTTTTTTCCGTAGACCTCCCACAAACTTCTTTTTCTCATAATTCGTTTCCGTTTTATTATTATTATTATTATTATTATTATTATTATTATTATTATTATTATTATTTGTGATTGAAAACTTCTCTGAGGAAGGATTTAAGCCTCCAACCTCATGCTTGACAACATCACTTTTGATACATAAATTCTTTTTCATTATTGCATATCAAATGAGAATAATATTTTTGTTTTGAGTAACACTTGTATTTAAATGATTTTATTATATAATTTTTTAGAGGACTTATAATCCATACGAAATAATTTTTTAGGCAATCCATAAGAAACATTTTAAACTAAATGTTTGTATAAATCTAAAAAAATACTATTTTTATTATTAAATCCATTATCGTCAAATACATTATAATCCACCAGGAACCTTTTAAAACAAGATATTTTTAAACTTTATTGTTATAATTTTTATTTTTAAAATTATTATTTTAATTATTATAGTCCATAAAAAACTTATTAATTTTTCTTGGTACCTGCTATTCTTATTAAAAATAAAAAGTTTGAATTTTTTTTATAATTATTAAAATAGAACGATGAGTCACGTTTCCACATATTCTATTAATAGTGATGATGGTAAACAAAAAGAATAGAGTATAAAATTAAAATTTGTGTTAGAAAATCGAGATATTTCACATCCTAGTTATTTACCCAAAATATGTAACGATTAAATTTTCTGACAATTATATTCTTTTATTTCATATGGACTTGGTTGAAGCCCCTCTAAGTTAGTAATTCTAAGTTTTTTTTAATGTATAAGAAATTTTTAGCTTAACTTAGATTGGTGGTGTGATATTAGGCTTGAAAATTATTTTAAAAAAAAATTATTAATTCATTTAAAATTTTAATTGAAAGCCACTTTATGTATCAACTTTTGCCTAACTTGATCAAATAAATTCTTTATTTTCCTCTTTATTGCATGTTGCTTTTTTTTTAGTGTATTCTTTAGTCTTGTTAAATGCTTCATTTAAAAACATAATTCCCTTAACTTATCCTCGCTTTGTCAAGATTATCTCATGTATGGATTCAATTAAGAAAAATAGTATCTTTCTTATTAACACTTTGGTTACAAACTTGATTTTGTTGAATCATCTTTCTCCTATCTAGCTAACAAAACAAAACATATCAAAGATCATTATATTCTTATCCATCATACTATAAGGATAATTTTTGTTTTCTATAGTAAATAATGATAGATAGAAATAAAATCATAAACAACCTCCTAATTAACTTATAAGATAACTTATTATCTTAATACTAATTTTGAGTAAAAGTTTTTAATTAGAAATAGTTATTGTTTCATGCATTTCATTGTTAAATAAGATAAAAATATATATAACTATTTTTGATAAAAGAAAGTTTAGTGAGTTAGGTTTAGGAGCTCAAGGAGACCAAACAAAGTCTTTAGTTTGCATTAAATGTTTGTGTTTTGAGATAACGTCTAGGAGAACCATTTAGTGATTGAATATTTCATGATCATGCAGGGAAAGTGAGTATGATCTACGTCTTGTGCCCAATATGGAAAATTTGGCTCATATCTCTATTCAAATGGGAAACATTGTCATCCCTATATACACCCGAACATTACCACCCTTGGTTTAGGGGTTTTTGAGTTCAAGGTTGAATGTGGTGTCATCACAAAGATTTAAAAAAAAAAAAAATTGAGTCACATAACATGTAACAAAACACGTTTTCTCTTAAAAAAAGAAAACAAAAGAAAAGAAAAGCACAATATAGAAAAGTCTATTAAGAAGTTTTAATATTTTCCAAAAATAAAAAAGTTTAGCAGATTTTGTTGTTTATGTATTTTGTATGTATTATCTATTAAACGTATGGTTATGAGAACTAGATCGGGCCGATTGTTTTGATCAATTGATCCTCCAACTAGTCCAGTTCATTCGATTCTTATAATGAAACTAGTGTTCAATAAAGTGGTATATGACTCATTAAACTGGTTAAAAATTGGCTAAAATCTGAAAAAAGACACTCATAATGAAACTCAAACACGATACGTAAACCTCATGTCTCTTGCATTTCACCACTTCAACCATATCTATTATTGTTTTTTAGTTGTCACATCTATTTTATTTACAGTAGTTTTGCATTCGATTTCTAAAAACAAAAAAGAGTGAATGCTAATGCTCTACAGATTATTCTATAATATTACTTTTGACATAATATAACATCTTATTAATATATAATATGCTGAAAATTTATAAGCATAATAAGCAATAAAAAAACTATTTTTTTAATCTTCACAGTCTTTTGATATAATAATAAGATTTCTACATATTCTTAATCATGAATACTTGACTTATCTATATGATATCCTTATGTAATTAAAAAAATTAATTTATTAGTAATTTATATATCATATTTTGATATTTTTTAATAATATATATATACACACCAGTCCGACCATGGTTATTTATTGATGAAACAAATATGAAAAATAAACTCATAAATATCTTAAACCTACAATTTTTTTTTTTGATGAAACAAATTTATTAAGTTTATTGTACTAAATCAAAGAAAAAATAAATAATAAATAAATACGTATAAAAAAAATCAGACAAATAAGATCTTTGCGAAGTGTAAAATTAGTGCCTTTTTTTAATAAAAATTAAGTTATGCATTAAGAATAAATATATCAAATTTTGATAAAAAAATATATTAACTTATTTTAAATTAAAATTAAAATAGAAAAGAAATAATAAAATGAAATTTTAAATAAAGACTATATAGTATTTTTCTATGCCCTCTCTCTTAAACTTTTCTTTTTAATTTTTAATATTTTCTAGATTCTTCCTGAAGATGAAAAGCAGTATCATGTTTATCATTGATCATATGTGCTCATCAACTTTAATTATTCTATACATTTATCATAAAATTGGGTAGAACTAAAATTAATAAAGATGTATTAAGAAATTTAAGAAGAATGTAAACACATTGACTGTATTTTTTAATCTGTGCATACTAACTTTAAACAACAATTAATATTAAATGAATGGAGTAATAAATAATCATTACCATTGCGCTGAAATTGGAAAGGGTAAAAATGTGAAAATAATTTTGGAAGGCATGAAAATTTGGGGTAAAATTTTCTTGTACTTGTTTCGATATATAATGTTGTTGCAATGGTGGCAATGTATTTTCTTTATTACTGATTAACATCATTTGAAATTTTCAATCTCCCAGTCATCATTATATATTATACTTCGTTGGCATTGTCAGTAATATTACTTATAGGTTGGTCTCAGACCAAGTGGACTTTTTGTCCCTAAGGAGAATGTTGCAAGAAACGTTACTATATTTGCCAGTCCACGAAGTTTTAATTTCATGCATTTTATTTAACGTAGCGTTATTTCTTCCACCAAATTTTTATGAAACCTATACCCTCAAATGTGGATGTATTTATTTTTGGAGCAACAAGTGGCCGTTCTAATACTATTTTGTAAAAGAAAGAAGAATTATTTCAACTCAAATCACTTATATTTCGATATCTAAACTAGTTTTAGACTCCTCTACGCACATAGTAAATGACAAGAAGACACGGTGGCTTGTATTTGCTAGAGTCTTATTTTTAATCTGCCTGTGCCAAGAAATTTCATAGATAATCAAAGAATGCTTTAGAGTCTGAGATAGCAGTCATGCATAAACATGTTCACAGTGTTTTCTATTCAGATAGCAAATTTGGGGCAAGACTTTGAGATAGTATCCTTTTGAGATACATGAAATAAATTCTTTTATTGCTAACTTTCTTTAGGAGGACTGCAAAACCTAGTTTACTAGTCCGTTTGATTTCTTAAAAAACTAAGAGATAGCAAAACACAAAATTTTGTCTCTTGTTTAATATTTTGAAAGACTTAATTACTAGACAAAAAATTATCTATAGTATTGAACAAATTTTTAAAATCTTGTTACTTACGAAATCATAGGACAAGTATTTGTACAGAATACTAGGATTGAGCAAAATTTAATTAATTGACCGAAACCGACCGAACCAAAAACAAATCAGTTTAATTAGACGATTTGTATCGGTGTAGTCAGTCAATTACAGTTTTGTAATTTAAAAAAATTGGTTAACATCAATCAGTTTTGATTTTATATTTTTTCTAATTAATGAAAATTGAATTGACTGACTAAAGCATTATGAACTTTAATGTTTTCATATACCATGTTATTTAGTAATTCGATTATTTTATTAATTGACTAAATTACTCAAATATTGTGTCATCTTGATGTATAAAGATAATCATATATTATTAATTTGATATGTGCTTTAGTCTTGTGTGAGTATGTTCATTGAAAGTAGTAGTTTCCTAGTAAAGAAATTAAAAAATGTTATGTTTGTTAGGTATAGACATTTATTAATGTTAATTTTTCCTTCTCCAAGTATTTGTGCATTTGTTTGGAACCGAAAGAAGACAGCTTTCATAAGTATCTTTATACATTTTCAACTTTGTTATCTATGTATTTTTGTTTTACTTATATGATTCTTAGTAAAGTGTCATAGATACTCTAGAAAAAAACTTATTTTAACTTATTTAATAGTCATATTCTTAGTTTACAGTAAACCAATTAAATATATATTCTAAGTAAACATAACGCTAAAATGAAAAACAATAGTTTTTTTTAAAAAAAGAATTATTAAAATTAGTTAACTATTAACTGACCAAAACTAACTACTTAACCAGTTAAATCTAAA
Organism: Bauhinia variegata; assembly: GCA_022379115.2. Taxonomy (NCBI): domain Eukaryota; kingdom Viridiplantae; phylum Streptophyta; class Magnoliopsida; order Fabales; family Fabaceae; genus Bauhinia; species Bauhinia variegata. The sequence continues at coordinate 6,400,649 of CM039432.1, forward strand.
GTGTTAGTTTTAAGGTATAATTAGTCAATTATTAGTTTGACAAAATTACACATTCAATTAATGTCGGTTAGTTAAAAATATAGTCAAAATTGGTTGTAACTTATTAATGCTCACCCTTAGAGAGTATTGGACAAAAATTTTAATTTTACAATCCTTTTATGTCTTAGCTCATTAAATCAATGACTGCAAGTCCTAATAACTGCGGATGATTGGCAAGGTATCAGTAATAGTAGGTGATTGGCGGGTGATCTTTTTAGTTTTTATATTTTTTATAATTATTATAAAATATCAAAATCTTGATATAAAGAATTTTTATTCAATGCATTGAGCAACAAACATTGAACAATATAAAAAGTTGTACTATAACTAAACTTCTTGTCTTGTATTATTTTGTTTATGCTGTCTAGCATTATGTATCAAACGCACCCGACCAGTCCTTTTTCCAATCTATCCCAGCTTTCATCATTGTAGCAAATTCCTCATAGCTTATCCGTCCATCCTGCTGCAAAATCACAAGACAGTTTAGAAAACTATGATAAACAAAAGCATAATTGCACCCTTGTAAAATGGTTCCAAGTCTAACCGTGAAAATAGACTCACCTTATCTCTGTCCACATCATGCATAATTGCATTGATGAGTTTTTCACTGTTAGGATTATCTTCATCAGCTAAAGCATGACGCAGAGTTCTTCATGCTCATTTTTGGTCCTATCAAAGAATTTGAAGGCTTTTGTGAAGGTGCTCGTGCTCATCGTTGCCCATTTTTCATAGGTGAACAGAAATGGCAACAAAGTCTCCATAATCGATCCAAGTATCCATCCTTATAAACATCACCTTCTAAAACAGCTATCAAGGATTGCAAGGTGAAAAAGCCCGACCAAAGGTTTATATCTAAATTAATAATCGACCAAGGAGCAAGTAAGCTAATTCAGATACTTTATTTTTCAAAATCTTTTCAAGGGAACAAAAGAAATCAGATATTGAAATGCTTATTGTCATGCAATACTTCAAACATAGTATATTACAGCACCTCAGATAAACCTGTTACTGATGGCAATATAATTGAGTATGACAAAAAAGGAAGTATAGTTAAAAAAGAAAAAAAAAAAAACAAAAAGAAGTATCAAAACGGATAGGAGAGAGGGAAAGCCAAACAAATTTTGGAAGTAAAATAAAAGGTAAAATTAAACGAAAATAGATATGCTATAAACTTTAATCTTGTATTCCACTTGAAATAGTTTTTAAAAAATCACTGTAAGTTAGTAAGATAAACTCATTTATTAAACAATTCTATTTTTGTTAATAGAACTTATAAGCAAATCAAATACTCTATAAACTAACTTAAATGTTTTGCCAAACACACTCTATATACTCTCATGAAACAAACATATTTTTAGTACGATGAATATAGGATACACATAGTCAATTATTATATTATGTGAAACAATGAACCTATTTACTGATCATGAAAATTAATTAATTATTATAAAAATGAAAAGCTATAATTCAAAACCAAAAAAGTTCAAAGCAGATCTCTAATCTTGTGTTCAATCACAAATAAATTTAGAGCTTTGCAGATAATTAGATTTACATTTCCAAAAAAAAATGATAAAAGAGAAATATAAACAAGATTAAAAAAAGAAAAAAAGCAAGAGTGGTATTATTGTATTTTATTTTTGTTTTGAAAGAGATATTCTACGTGCTTATATATAATTTGAAAATTATATTTATTACTTACAGTGGTCCAAGACTTTTACCAAACTCAATAGAGAGTCTTCAAGTCAATGAGATCCGACAGTGAATAGAAACCCAACGAAAACAGAACCAATGGAAGCTCCAATGTGTTCCTCTTTCAAGCCTTAAGTTCAAGGAAGAACGAAGAGAAAGTATACACTTCAAGTTGTTAAAATCTCAGAAAGCAATTGCAGTAGTTGAGTTAAGATATTTGTATTTAGAAGCTCAGCCAGATAAGTGTATTATGGACCAAGATTAGTGGACCGTCTTATACCAAGCCTAATTCATTTAGGAGAAATTTATCTAAAGTCTTTTTTAAAGAGTTATATAAAAGACATTACAAAGAAAAGATAAATATATATTACTATAAAAACTCTTAACATCTTATTCGTTTTAGATCGAAACTAAATTAAACTTAGGAGACTCAAAATTTAATTAAACTTATTTATGTTTATAGGACTTTTTAAACTTAGCTAGACCCGAATTCAAGAAGGGACCGCGAATAGATACAAAGACTTGCTTTTAGTGTAAAGTCTTCGTTGTTTTTCACTTGAATTTCACCTAGTGCAATTTGGCCCACGCGCAGGGAAAAGTAAAAAAGGAATCATACCGTTCAGACATGGCTATCTCCTTCCAAGTTATTTTGTGATAAGAAAACAGTCACGCCAATTTCTTGTCATGTCCCGTGGTCCGGTAGATTACACATTCCAGATTCATATAATCAAAACTTGGGTTTGGTCAAAATGGCCCTACCTTGATAAACCAAAAATTGAGGCCAGGATTATTATTGATAGGGAAAAGTTATTGAACTACTATTTAAGTGATGCTCAGTGTATATCTCTTAGTTTTTTTTAGTTAAATTTTAAAGCAAAATTGTAATAAGAAATCGTTTCTCATATAAGAAAGATAACAGGGTTGAGTGTAGTGCAATTTTTAGTAATATTTTAAATCAAACTACTCAAACATTAAGGTGTAGTTTAGTTTGATTTTTTAAAAAATTATAAAATAATAAAAAAATTCTAACTTTTAGTTTGGTTAGATCAGTATAAGTAATTTAATGGTTTCATAAAAAAATTAAATAAATTAACATTATTAAATTTCAAATGCAGCCATCATACTTACATTTCTAACAATAAATCAACAAAAAAAAATTATACTCATGTCGTAGACATATGTTTATATGTTGTTGTTATATATTAGTTGTTATTTAAATAAGTGTGTGTGTAAAAAAATATTTTTAATTAAATAAATAAGTAATACTTATTACTGATATTAATTTTTAATAAATATATTCAATTGTGGTGGATGCAAGTACTTATAGATATTTAACTTGTCTAGTCATACATGAAGGACATTATTTAGCCTAAATATAATTATTCCCATGATTCAAGAATGAATATAATTCAGAGTAAATTACCTTCATTAATTCAAAAATAGATTTTACAACTATCCTATAGCAGTTGTAGCCTCTGGGAAAACTCTTTGATTGCTTAATCCCATAATTTACAATCTCTTGGGAAAATTATGATTGAACTTTCTTCCACGTTAGCATTTTCTTTTTCTTTGAAAAACCATTAAAATTTCTTCTAAACCATATAAGATAGTTTTCATGCATCCTAGTATTTGTTTGGGCTGTTTACCTTTCCATGACAAGAAATAATGTGTAGACTTTAGGCCAAGGTCTTTTAGTCACTTTCATGGAACATATTTTAATCATTTTTAATCGAAGTCTCTTTGCATTAATTGTTGGATTCTACTTTCAAACTTTAAATTTTTAGAATAAAAAATTAGATTTGAGGTAATATAGAGCGGTCACTTTAAAAAAGTTACAAAGAGTATTCTATACTTTCAAATTTTAATAATTAAAGAAGACCATAACCTATTAAGAATACTATTTATACTTAAAAAAAAAATAAGAATACTTTTTATAACTTTGCCAAAGTGACGGCTTTATATTAAATGAAATTAAATTTTTTATACTAAAAATTTAAAGTGTGAAAGTAGAATCCAACAATTAAAGCAAAGAGACATGGAGTAAAAATGATTAAAATAAGTTCCATAAAAAATTGACAAAAAGGCCATGGCTTAGACTCTACACATTATTTTGGAAAGGAAAAGAGCCCAAACAAATAATAGTACGCATAAAAACTATCATATATGGTCTAGAAGATATTTTAGTGGTTTTTCCAGAGAACAAGAAAATACTAACGTGGAAGAAAGTCCAATCATAATTTTCCCAAAGTGGTTGTAAATCATTATATTTAGATATAGGATAGTTGTAAAATCTATTTTTGATTTAATGATGATAATTTACTCTGTATCATGGTTTCTCTTATTCAAAATAATCTATATTTAGATATATTTATTTTTTTAACATGTTTACAAGGGTGTCAAACCAAGTAGCTTTTTCAATTTTTTTTTTTCATTTGACATGTTATACTATGTATTTTTTTATGGGTGCATTCTGATTTTTCTTTTGGTAAAAATCTAATTTACCTAGTTCAACTTAAGTTTATGTGTGATTTGCTTATCTCAAATATTTCCATAAAAAAATAAAAGCTACCTTTAAAATATGCAAGTTACCCCATATTATGTAAATCTAACTACAAACTGGCTCAAGAAAGAAAAAAAAAAAAAAAAAACACACCTTAAATTTTACATTTTATGCATTTTACTTTAAAACATGAATTTAATTTTTTAAAATATACATATCACTACAAACTCCCACTTTTTTTTAAAAAAAATAAAAAAATACATTTGCGTGGTATTGTTTCTTTATATTTTATTTGGGATAGATAAATAAAAATAATAAGTAAAAATAAAGAAACAAGTGAAATAAAAATAATTTTTATTAAAAATTAAAATTTAAGGATGATATTTATATTTTAAAAAAATTAAAAAAAATTAAATATATATTTTAAAAATTTTAAAAATAAAATACATAATTTTTAAAGTTGAAAAAGAAGACATAAAATACAATAAAGGCCACACGATACCAAGTAACACTGTTAATAACCTTTGCCCCGTGATTTCCGCATCTGTTTTGCTTTGGGCACTTGGCCCGCGCAATAGCTTTCTCGTATAACAATCAGCATCTTATGGTCCTAATTATTAAAGGAAACGAGTGGGTCACTGATTGGCATCATGAAATTACACAAAAGCTAGTGCCCATCTTCTTTTTGAAATCTCTGTATTTTTAATTTTAATTTATGAGAAAATGCTAGACAGTGGAACATTGACTTCATATTGACTATTAAGCCTTGAAGGAAACGCTCTTAAAAAAAATGCGAGTGTCTAGATACATGAAAGCTCTTTGCCGGGCTTCCTTCAAAATTATAACCATCCCAAGAATCCATCTTTGCTTCATCGTCACTTCCTTTCTAAGATTTTAGCTGTTTCCTACAAAACCAGAAGTCCAACTCTAAACGGATTGAAGTTTATACCTCCTGTTTGATCGTATTCAGTATTCAGGGTGTGTACCTCTTATTCTTCTTTCAATATATACTTATTTTTCTTTCATTTTCATAGGACAATAACTAATGTATAATTCTTCTACAACTTAATGTAATACGCCTCTTTACTACTTTTATGTTATTTTGATTTCTTCCGTTGCGGGGTTAGGAATTTGCTTTTAACACATTTCTGAATTTGACAATTTTTAAAACTCCCTAGTGAGTAGATTGTGCTTTCAAATTGTCGGAATGTCTTACATATACGACTGATACTAGATCTAATTTTAACCATTAACACATTTTATATTTCTTGTAGGTTCATCTTCTAGAGGTCAAGATTTATACTTTCTTCATGTTCATCATATATAATTGAAGGTGTGTACCCTATAATCTACTTTAAATAATACAAATGCATTTTTCTTTTACTTTTAACTTCAAGCGTGTTATTTATGGCACATTAATACCTCATGTATGATGCCTGTAAATTAATATAGATAATTTCCACTCACAAAAAAGAAAAAAGAGTTAACATATATACGTCTCTCCCTCTATGTTTTTCTTTTGGCTATTTTTCATTTTTTCATTTTTTCATGCAAATCTAACTATTAGCAAGATTGAGAAGAAAGCGTAGTTGGATACTTGCTTATGGTGTCTATTTTGTTTAGAATTATAATTTTTTTATCGGTCTTATTATTTAGCAACTTTGTCTAGATTCCTTCAACTTGTTATTTTGTATACTAAGCGAGTATTAGACAGCCACTAAAAAGTTTATGCTTTTGCTTCCCCAGATTTATCCGTTGAAGATTTATAATTTCTCTAGGTTCAACGGGTTCATATATTGTCTCACAAAATATTGCAAGTACAGGTATATATCCTACATTATTGTTTATAAACTGAATATAGTTTTCTCTCATTTTTAACTTCATTGATTGTGGTAACAACAATAGACTTTATTCTAATAGGTGATGTTGACTACATGGATTGTATAATATTATATCAAAAATATATTTTTAAAATATTATTAATTATAAAATCTTTTTTATAATTTTTTCCAGCATCCTTTTAATTATCTGTCTATATTTTTTTTCATAACTAAATAATACAAGGTCAACTGTCCTCATTGGTCTTTTAGGAGCCTTTTCCACATATGTCCAAACCACTTTAACTAATTTAAACTATTCAACTTTGTTGTTTGTGATGTAACAACAAATATCACCTATTCATGTATTTTATGTTGATGAGTTTGAACTAAATCTTTGTCTATTATCAGGTTTTATTTGATTGAATGGCAGAAGTTGGAATCTCCGTTGCAGCAAAGGTGGCTGAGTATTTAGTGCAGCCAGTAATACGCCAAGGACAATACTTGTTTTGTGCCAACAAATTTCTCAAAAATCTTGAGGATAAAAAGAAGGATATCATGTCAACACGAGATATTGTTCTGAAACGAGTCGAAGAAGCAAGAAAAAAAACTGAGAGTTGAAAATGTTGTCCAGAAGTGGTTGACAGAAGTGCAGACTCTCTTGGAAGAAGTGGAGAAGCTAGAACAACGAGTAAAAGCAAACAACAGTTGTTTCCAAGGTCCGTGTCCTACTTGGAGAAGATATCATCTATGCAAGGAAATGGTAGAGAAGACAAAGGTGATGATAGAGTTTGACAACGAGAGCAATTTCAAGACATTTGCTCGCCTTGCTGCGCTTCCAGGCATTGAATACTCTTCTTGTGAAGGATTTACTTTTTTTGAATCTACAAAATTAGCTTATGCTCAACTCTGGGAAGCACTACAAGATGATGGAGTCTATAGAATCGCATTGTTTGGACTTGGAGGGTCTGGGAAAACAACACTGGTTACGGAAGTTGGGAAGAAGGCTAAGGAATCAAATTTGTTTGATAGGGTTGTAGCAGTCACTGTGTCTCAAACTCCAAATGTCAGAAATATTCAAGGCCAAATGGCAGACATGCTAAATTTCAAATTAGAAGAAGAAACTGAAAAGGGAAGAGCACAACGATTATATATGAGGCTCAAGGAGGAGAAAAGAATACTCATAATAGTGGATGATGTCTGGGGAGAGTTCAATTTGAAGGACATAGGGATTGATTTTGATATATGTCACAGTGGCAGTTGTAAGATCATTCTAACCACTCGTCGCCAACAAGTATGTACTTTGATGGATTGTCAAAAGAAGATTCAGTTGGATTTACTGAGTGAAAATGAAGCCTGGGATTTATTTAAAAAGCATGCTCACCTAGACAACCAATCCTCTCTGAGCTTATTAAGTAGTGTGGCACAAGACATTGCTAGGGAATGCAAAGGACTACCCATAGCAATACAGGCTATTGGAAGGTCCTTGAAAGGCCAATCTATCCATGAGTGGAAGATAGCACTGGAAAAATTGAGGAGTTCCAAACCAGTTGATGTGGAAGATGGCCAGGGAGATGTTTTCTCTTGTCTTAAATTAAGCTATGATTATTTGAAAGATGAAACTAAATTGCTCTTCTTGATATGTTGTATCTTTCCAGAAGATTATTGTATCTCTAATGAAGTTTTGATCAGATGTGGTGTGGGGCTTGGTGTATATGGAGAATATCAATCATTTGATCTAGCAAGGAGCCAAATTATGGTGGGTATAAATAAACTTGTAGATTCATGTTTGCTCATGCATTGGGGGAAGGGAAGGACATTAAAGATGCATGATTTGATTCGCAATTTAGGATTATGGATAGCTTCTAAAGAGGGTCGCACTATTATGGTTAATCTATCTAATGATTTAAATTCCTTAATAGGGGATGGAGTCATAAATGATCAATTTGCCGTATCTTTACGGTATAGACACATAAATCAAATTTCTACTCTATTTGTTGCTGCAAAACTTGAGATTCTATGGATAGAGACTGGTGGTTCTTTGGATTTATCTTCAGCATCTTTTGAAGGTTTGCAAGGGCTCAAGCTTATGGTTTTAAATTCCATCCACAATTATAACCCAACCAGCTGTGATCTGTTATTGCCACCATCAATTGAATCATTGACTAATCTTCGAACTTTACGTTTGAGAGGATGGAATTTAGGTGACATCTCATTTGTAGTCAAACTGAAGAAGCTCGAGGTTCTTGAGTTGAAGTATTGCGTCTTCAATGAATTGCCGAATGAAATTACAAATCTGAATAAACTTAAGTTGCTGGACTTGACTGAATGTGCTGCACTTTCAGGAAATTGCGAAGCAGTTGGAGAATTGTCCGGAATTGAAGAGTTGTATGTTTCTGGAAAATCATACTTCGGAGGGAGGTGGAGAAATCCGAGTCCAAGCTTTTTGGATAATGTTGCTGCTACTAAATTGCAAAGATATGTCATAAAATTTGAAGGGCTGGTTGATGTTGATACACGTGTAATCACTGAGGATTCAACTCGGAGAGCATTATATTTGAAATCAATCAATGTCTCCAGCTTAAGTGCATCTATAAAGATTCTTTTGCAAAAAGCGGAGCGTGTTTATTTCGATGCCTTCCATGGAGATTGTCAAAATTTCGTCCCAAATGTGGTCAGAGCTGTAGGAGGCATGAAAGATTTGGTTCTGCTTCAGCTTAGATCTTGTTTAGAAATGGAATGTGTCGTGGATACTACATCCAATCAAGTAGACGTTGAACTCCCTCTGTTAGTTGGATTACATCTGTGGGATATGACAAACTTGAAAGAAGTGCGTCCCGGTCCACTTCCAGTTGGCTTTTTTGAGAAACTACAAGAACTTCTTATATTTGACTGCGAGCAGTTACACAGCATATTTCCAAGGGAATGTAAATTGCCCAAACTTAAAATCTTGAGTATCGTCAGATGCAGAGCAGCTGTACTCTTCTCAGTGTCAGTTGCGCAGAGTTTGTCACTGCTAGAAAAGCTATTCATCAAAGATTGTGGGGAATTGAAGCATATAATAACAGAACAAGAAATTGGGGGTGACACGAATTCTGGGAAGGAAATAATTCCCGCTTCAGGCAATTCCCATTTGATACTCCCCAATTTGAAGAGTCTGGCTGTTGTTTCTTGTCCCAAGGTAGAATTCATATGTCCAATCTGAAAGTCAAATATTTGGCTCAGTTTTTACTGTGGTCGGTGACTTCATTCTGGAAGCATAAGAAGGAAACGTGAACCGTTTTCTTTCCTGAAATCAAGAAGCATTCGGTTGCTTTGTTAGTAGCTCCTTTTTTGGGGTTTGTGGGTACATTTGTAGTTCCAAAGTGGAACGTTTTGGAAATCTCCTGATTATGGGAAATGTTCCCAAGTTGTATTTTTCTCATCCTTTATTAGTGAAGTGTTCTAAGTGCCGTGGATGTAGGCTTGCCGAACCACGTAAAATTTCTGGTGTGCTTTATTCATTCTGCATTTTTATTCCATTATTCGATCTTTCCAGTCACTATATTTTATCAACTGAGAATTTGTCGGGTTATTCCGCTGTGTTGTTACTGTTCACACATCACTTGAATAATAACAAATTGTTATTAGTGGGAAAACTAACCCAATTTTCCCAACAATTGGTATCAGAGAGAGGTTTATCTCTTTTTTTGGAAAAATATTTTTTTTAAAAAAATATAGTGATTGGAAGAAGCCATGGCAGAAGAATCCAGTGAATGATCAACCACTACACCTGTGACAGCATCATTATCAAAGACGATGGTGACCAATGCAAAATTTGACGTGGAGAAGTTTGACGGCACCAATAACTTTGGCATGTGGCAATGTGAAGTGTTGGATATACTATACCAACAAGAACTTTATTTCGCACTGGAAGAAGAGAAGCCAGATGACATTGAAGAAAAGGATTGGACAAGAATCAATCGTTTGGCATGTGGTACAATTCGGCTGTGTCTTTCCAAGGAGCAAAAATACCCGTTTATGAGAGAGAGATCTGCACACAAGCTGTGGAAGGAACTGGAGGACAAATTCATGAAAAAGAGCACAGAGAATAAGCTCTACATGAGAACGAAGTTATACCGCTTCCAGTATTTACCAGGTACCACCATGAATAAACACATCACTAGATTTGATTCCTTAGTTACTGATTTGTTGAATCTAGATGAAAATATCAATGATACTGATAAGGCTTTGATATTGTTAGCTTCACTCCCTGATGAATATGAACATCTTATTGCTAGTATGTTGGCTGGAAAAGAAACTATAACCTTTAAAGAAGCTACTACAGCTTTGTATTCTAACGAGATAAGGAAGAAAGATAAGCTAGAACATAGAAGCTCTGCTAGTGAAGCTCACACCGTTCGAGGTCGTAGTCAAAGCCGTAAGCCAGGTAGAAGAGGCAGATCTCGGTCAAAAGGCAAAGTAGCAAAAGATGAATGTGCTTTTTGTCACGAGAAAGGCCACTGGAAGAAAGACTGCCCAAAGCTACAAAAGAAGAAAGGGAAGGCTGTAGCAGAAGCATGTGTAGCTGAAAATGACGAGTCAGACTATTCTTTGTCTTGTGTCTCAGCAGAGACTTGTACTGATGAATGGTTGCTTGACTCAGGATGCTCATTCCATATGTGTTCCAGAAAGGAGTGGTTCTTCAACTTTGAAGAAATTGATGGCGGAGCTGTTTATCTAGCCGACAACCAATCTCACAAAATAGCTGGGTTTGGCTCAATCTACTTGAAGAGCCATGATGGGTCAACCAGAGCATTGACAGATGTTCGGTACATTTCGAAGTTTGCAAAGAATCTCATATCCTTGGGAGCCTTAGAATCAAAAGGTTTCACCATCAATATGCAAAACGGGATTCTAAAAGTAATTTCAGGAGCACTTGTGGTGATGAAAGGTGTCAAAAAAAATAATTTGTACCATTATCAAGGCAGCACAGCAGTTGGCATAGCAGCAGCGGCAGTAGAAGCAGACAAAGAAGCAGAGATGACCAAGCTATGGCATATGAGGCTTGGACATGCTGGAGAGAAATCTTTGCAAACTTTAGCAAAGCAAGGATTATTAAAAGGTGCAAAGAATTGCAAGATGGATTTTTGCGAACAATGCGTACTGGGAAAACAAACAAGAGTGAAGTTTGCCAATGCAATCCATAACACTAAAGGTATAATGGATTATATTCACTCAGATGTATGGGGACCAACTAAGACAGCTTCTTTGGGAAATAAACATTATTTTGTTACATTTGTTGATGATTTTTCCAGAAGAGTTTGGGTGTATACTATGAGATCCAAAGATGAGGTGCTTGGGAAATTTCTTGCATGGAAAAAAATGATGGAGAACCAAACAGGGAGGAAGATTAAAGTACTCCTATCTGACAATGGTACAGAATATCGAAATGATCCTTTTTTTGATGTTTGCAAGGAAGAAGGCATCTCTCGACACTTCACAGTAAGAAATACACCACAACAGAATGGAGTGGTAGAACGTATGAACCGGACCTTGTTGGAGAGAGTTCGGTGTATGTTGTCCCATGCTGATTTAGGCAAATAATTTTGGGCTGAAGCTGTCACATATGCAGGCCATCTCATTAATCGTCTACCATCAGCCGCACTAAAAGGCAAGACACCTTTAGAGGTATGGTCTGGTAAACCTACATATGATTATGATTCTTTACGTGTGTTTGGTTCCACTGCTTATTATCATGTAAAGGAATCTAAGTTGGATCCAAGAGCTAAAAAGGCATTGTTTATGGGTGTCACTTCGGGTGTAAAAGGATTCCGACTTTGGTGCCTATCTTCAAAGAAAATTATTTCTAGCAAAGATGTTACCTTTGATGAATCTGCCATGTTGAAAAAGGTAACTACAGATGGGATAAAATCAGACAACACTTCTCACCAGCCAAAGAGAAGTCAACAGCAAGTGGAGGGCACTCCACAACAGGTGGAGTTTCAGACAACTACAACTAAACTAGTAGATGACTAGCGGGTAGATCTTGATACTCCAGAAACAGAATTAGAGACTAGAGAAGAAGAGGTTTTAACGCAAGAATCTCTGCAGCAACAGGATTTACCAATTGCCATTAGTATGCCAAGAAGGAAGCTTCGAAAGCCTGCTCGTTTTAAGGATATGGTGGCCTATGCATTTCCAGTGGTTGAAGAAGGTATACCTCAGACTTTTCTTGAAGCGAGCAGTAGTCCAGATAAAGAAAAGTGGAAGAAAGCCATGGATGAGGAAATGAAATCCCTTGAAAAGAATCACACTTGGAAGCTAGCTAAACTACCGAAGGGAAAGAAGGAAATTGGTTGCAAATGGGTTTATGCTTAGAAAGAAGGATTTCCAAACAAGAATGACGTTTGCTACAAGGCAAGGCTAGTTGCCAAAGGCTATGCTCAAAAGGAGGGAATAGACTATAATGAGGTATTTTCTCCAGTTGTGAAACATTCCTCCATACGTATTTTGTTAGCCTTAGTAGCACAGTTTGACTTGGAACTAGTTCAATTGGACGTAAAAACAGCATTCTTACATGGTGATTTGGAAGAGGAAATCTATATGACCCAACCTGGAGGTTTCAAAGTTGCTGGAAAAGAAGATTGGGTTTGCAAGTTGAACAAGTCGCTATATGGATTGAAGCAATCACCAAGGCAGTGGTATAAGAAATTTGATCAATTTATGATTGGCCAAAATTACACTAGAAGCAACTTTGATCACTGTGTGTATTTTTGCAAACTACATAATGGATCTTTCATATATCTTCTCCTATATGTAGATGACATGTTGATAGCATCAAAGAATCGGGAGGAGATCAATAGATTGAAGGCTCAACTGAGCAAAGAATTCGAAATGAAAGATCTTGGTGAAGCTAAGAAGATCCTTGGTATGGAAATAACAAGAGATAGAAAGAGGGGTATTCTTTTTTTGACTCAAAAGCAATATCTAAAGAAGGTACTACAACGTTTCAGTATAACTGAAAAAACTAAACCTGTAAGTACCCCACTTGCTCTTCATTTTAAGCTTAGTGCTTCACAGTGTCCCAAAACTAAAGAGGAAGAGGAGTATATGTCGAAGGTTCCTTATTCAAATGCAGTGGGTAGCTTGATGTATGCTATGGTGTGTACGAGGCCTGACATTTCTCATGCAGTTGGAATTGTAAGCAGGTATATGCATAATCCTGGAAAGGAACATTGGCAAGCTGTGAAATAGATTCTAAGGTACATTCTGAAAACCTTAGACGTTGGTTTGATATTTGAGAAGAATGATGTTGGTCAGCATATAGTTGGATACTGTGATTCAGATTATGCTGGTGATTTGGATAAACGTAGATCAACTACTGGCTATGTGTTTACTCTTGCAAAAGCACCGATTAGTTGGAAGTCTACCTTACAGTCTATAGTTGCCTTGTCTACAACAGAGGCAGAGTATATGGCCATTACCGAAGCTGTTAAGGAAGCAATTTGGTTACAAGGGTTGCTTGAGGACTTAGGAGTTAGTCAGAAACACATTGTTGTGTATTGTGACAGTCAGAGTGCTATTCATTTAGCAAAGAACCAAGTTTATCATGCATGAACAAAGCATATTGATGTACGGTATCATTTTGTACGGGAAATAATCGAAGAAGGTGGAGTTCTAGTTCAGAAGATTAAAACCACTGATAATCCCGCAGATACATTGACCAAAGTTGTAACAGGGATCAAGTTCAATCACTGCTTGAACTTAATCAACATCCTTCAAGTTTGATTGCGCTTCAAGGCGCATTGATTGGCACTCATTTCACATGGCTGAAAAAAAAAAAAAAAAAAATCGCCAAGGTGGAGATTTGAAAGTCAAATATTTGGGTCAGTTTTTACTGTGGTCGGTGACTTCATTCTGGAAGCATAAGAAGGAAACGTGAACCGTTTTCTTTCCTGAAATCAAGAAGCATTCGGTTGCTTTGTTAGTAGCTCCTTTTTTGGGGTTTGTGGGTACATTTGTAGTTCCAAAGTGGAACGTTTTGGAAATCTCCTGATTATGGGAAATGTTCCCAAGTTGTATTTTTCTCATCCTTTATTAGTGAAGTGTTCTAAGTGCCGTGGATGTAGCCTTGCCGAACCACGTAAAATTTCTGGTGTGCTTTATTCATTCTGCATTTTTATTCTGTTATTCGATCTTTCCAGTCACTATATTTTATCAACTGAGAATTTGTCGGGTTATTCCGCTGTGTTGTTACTGTTCACACATCACGTGAATAATAACAAATTGTTATTAGTGGGAAAACTAACCCGATTTTCCCAACACAATCTCTTGCATTGAAGGCCTTGAGAAACTGGAAAAGATAAAATTAAAGTCTGATTCTCGGCTTACATATGTATTTGGTCAATATGACCAAAGAGATCGTTCATCTCACCAGAAGAATGGCCAAATTCAGTTTCCAAAGTTCAAGGCACTCAAACTCGAGAGCCTTTGTAATCTCCGCGGTGTATGCCCAGAAAAGTATCATCCAAGGTATCCATCCTTGAAGAAACTTCAAGTGCTTGACTGTCAGAACTTGACAATGTTGTGTATCATGGAAAAGGGGCTGTTGCATCTTGAGGTACCTATTTATCTTTCTTCGTTTCTTTGTTTGAGCAGTTTTCATTTTAGTTTGTTCCAAAAACAATTTTTTTTTTCATCATATCATTTAAAACATTATAAGATCAGAAAGTTGTATTATGTGACTTATTTGATGAAACTTTCACATGCCTATTGAACTATGCTAATTATGTTTAGAGATAATAATTCTATAAAAATTTGTTTAATGATCCATGACAAATGATAATGATTTATGATATTTTATTTGATTTTTTTTTGGGATTTCATTTTCATTATTATTTGTATATATTGCAATGCGTTGAGCCACTTTAATATTTGCATAATTGTATTTGTTACCACTTTCAGGGAGTTTCCCTAAAAGAAAGCCAGCAAAAGCACTTGATCTTTAAATTAGAGGAACTGCATTTGGACTGTTTTCCCAAGTTAAAGTCTATATGGACAGTTCCTACTCCGAGGCAAAGTTTGAGACTCCATTACCTCCAAAAATTAAATGTGACAAATTAAAATGTCTCTTCCCCATCATTGTCTCCAAAAGCCTACCAGAGTTGACATCATTGATAGTAGAAAAATGTGAGGAATTGGAAGAAATCATGGATGAAAATATCGAGCACGAGAATCCATGTGATGCTCATGTGTGCTTTCCAAAACTGAAACTGATTCACATAAGTTTCTGCAAAAAGTTGAAAAGCCTTCTACCTGTTGCTTGGGCTAGAATGCTTCCACAACTAAGCTCTCTAGAGATATCACATGCTGATAATCTGAAAGTGGTTTTCAGTAAAAGCAGTGAAGAAGGCACAAGCAATGGACAGGAAATTGTGATTCCGAACTTGCAATGCTTAGAATTTATCAAATTGCCAAGTTTTGTTGGCATTTGCCCAGGGTTTAAGCTACATGCTGTGAATCTTGTAAAGATGGTCGTAGATGAATGTCCCAAATTTTCTCCAATCATAGATGCAACTCAAGTAGTTCCTCAACCTTGCAAGCAATCTGTAAGTATTGTCATTAGTTTTTTTTTTTTTTTTTCAAAATACTTAAACCATTATTAAGAATGTAGTAAATTCTATTTATCCTAAACTTTTATATAGTGATTATGTCATGTTTACATTTCTCACATAATCTTTATTAAGTAAAGCTTTCTTGTTTTTTGAATTAGTAAACTGTTAAATTGCTAGAGAAGTAATTTAGTTTTAGATTTTGTTTATATGCATTGAAGATAGATAAAACAAAGCCAATGACAATATTGCATGACAGAAATTAAAAAGAGAAAATAATTGAATTCTAGAAAATTCTCAATCATAATGTTTCTTAAATTATAGAACAATTGTTCATGTTTGAACATAGTGACTAGTTTCTTATGTTCAAGTCTTGTGCAATTATAGAAGATAGAAATTAATGATGCTTGATAGCCTAAATAAGTATATATATATGGTCGATATGAGCATGAAGATAATTCTTATTAAAAGATAAAAACTTACAAAATTTCAAATCATTTTAAAGAACTTGTGAAGAGAAAATAGTAATATTTTACTTAAGTGAATAAATATATGGAAATATTTGCATAATGACAAGCATTATTCTATCACAATAAACATGAGGCATACGCCCTTTGAAACTTGCATTGAATGACTTTGGTTATTTATTTTACGAAAAGGGACCCCATGCTTCTGTAAATAGCCAAAAGATTAGCGAAGAACAAGAGAAGAATGTGATATGGAGTGTGAAATGGATGTGTCTGAAGCATTTGCAATACCTTAAGTATGTAGGAGAAGAACCTACTTCAGTGAGCTTGAAAAATCTCATATGCCTACGAGTAAGTGGATGCAGAAAGTTGAAGACTGTCTTTTGTGCTGGTATTATCAGAAGCATTTGTCTACCACAATTGAAATATCTATACGTAGAGAACTGCGAGGAGTTGAAGGAAATAATTTCAAATCAAACACAAGAAGGAAGCTCCACATACACATCTATGGCACACTACATACAACTTTACCTTCCAAAGTTGGTTTATCTTTGGATATGGAGATGCAGCAAATTGAAATCTGTTTTCTCTATTTCCATCGTTAAACATCTCCCAGAATTAGGGCATATGGAAATAAGAAAGTGCTCTCAATTAGAGCAAGTATTTTGTTGCCCAAGTGAAGACAATGGTGGAGTGGTAATGAAGGTTAATCTTCTTCCAAAACTAAAACGGCTGGTACTTAGAGGATTGCCTAGCCTTACTCACATTTTCAGAGATTCTAATCAGTTGCAGTTTCCTGCTTTGCAACATCTTACTGTCGAGGATTGTTCCAACTTCTCTCCAGAGAGCTTTCAGCTTCCACTCCAAGGCCACATCTCAGGTGCATAATACTCTTTCATTTATTTTTTATCTAATAATAAATTATTTGATGCAATATATATTTTTATATAGAAGGATTTACTTGCTCCAAAAGAAAGTGAAAAGACTTACTTCCAATCTCGTGGGCCTCCATTTTATTTTGCAATCATATGATTCACCTTCTCAAATTTCTCTTATCTAAACTTTTTGTTTTCTTATTCTCCTTTGAGTCTTAATAATGTTAGCTATTACCAGCAGCACCACTCCAGTATCAGAGCCACTAACTTGAACTCTGCAAGTTACTTGGCATATTGGGCAAATACTAGGAAGCCCACCTCCCATTTGTCCAGGTTTCGATTATTCTGGAGTTATCAATTCCTTTTGCCCCAGA
Source organism: Bauhinia variegata (assembly GCA_022379115.2). Classification (NCBI taxonomy): domain Eukaryota; kingdom Viridiplantae; phylum Streptophyta; class Magnoliopsida; order Fabales; family Fabaceae; genus Bauhinia; species Bauhinia variegata. The sequence continues at coordinate 6,418,003 of CM039432.1, forward strand.
GTTTTCAACGTCGAAGTTGGAAATCCTGTTTGTTCCTTCGATCAGACAGATTTGTGAGATTTTGCTTATGTTTCCCTTTTGCCATACTTCCCTTTTATACCTTCATTGCTTTGATTCCCCTTTGGATATTCTTCAGAGGGTGCAGCATTTGCAATCATAGCTTAATATTAATCTTGTGGTGGACAGAAATCATAAAGATGACACATGGAGTATCGAAGACTTTTCGAAAGTTAAATGAAAGAACAGACGAAATGGTAAAAAAAAAAGAAAAAAAAAAAAGAGGTTTGAACTATTAAAAATAATTTAAATGGAGAGTTGAGGTAAAGATTAAGTCTTTTTACTTATTTTTAGAGTAAATATATATATATAATCATCGTTATTTTACGTCTTTATATATATATATATATATATATATATATATATATATATAATCATCGTTATTTTCATGACTCTTATATATTGACTTTTGTTTCTAACATAAAATTATTTATGTTTTTATTTAATAACTTAAATTTAGGTTGAAGTGAAAAAAATAAAAAATCTTCTAAAAAAGAAATTGGTCTTGTCTGTCCTTTTAAGTATTAAAAAAAAGGATCATTGTTAAAACAAATATTGCATATGCCTAGGGATGATTGATTAATTCAATCCATGTAACTAAAGTAACTAGATAAATTGTTTCGGTTTTACATATAATATAATTTCTAACTCTTGTAAATTTTACTAGTAAGAAACTTGATATTTTAATTTCCTCAGCAGATCCATATAATGAGATAAGAAGGGAAGTGAGAGAAGACTTGTACGAGGAAGAGGGATTTCTATGCTCAAATGATGATTCAAAAAATGAAAAAGTAGCAATAAAGAATAAAATAAATATTGTGGGTAAATCAGAATTTTACCTTTATTTACAAAGAGAACTGTGGATTCCGTATTTTGAAAGATTTAGTCCTACACCAATCATGGAATATGGATTTGGACATAACTTGGATGCTGACTTGTTCATCAAAGGCCCTAGGATATTGGATGAAGCAAAAATTCACGAGTTATACACAAAAAAAGCAGCTGAATTAATATTGAGAAATCATTTGGCAGAATCAAGTAAGTCGTGCGCTTACTTCATATACCATAACAATTTTGTCAATGACTCAGCTCTCTTGGACGTCAATGAGAAACTTGAAAATGCTACACTACTCCTAAGACACAAATTCCTTTGGTCAGGTGTCTTGCTTAGCACACTCCCTGTCAAAAGTCAGCTAAAAAGAATCTTCAAATCTGAAATGTACTCAACTTGCTTTTTGTGCTCTCAAGTTCCAGAGACTGTAGATCACTTATTCTTACAATGTTCTTTTGTCAGATCACTATGGTTTACATCCCCTTGGGGCTTTCAAATTGATCACTACTCTGATTTAAGAATGTCACGCTGGTTTAACTTTCTCACTAATCATTCTAAGGAGTTATTGTTATATGCCTCAGTTATGATGGATAAGGTGTGGGATGAGAGAAATAGAATTGCTCATGCATCTGACTCTAATCCTCCGGACATTTTGAGAGTTGCAAACTCTATCTTGGTGACATACTTTGAGATGAAAAATAAGTTGTTGCCTGATATGCAAGAGTTGCCTGATGGATGGTTTAAAGCATACTTTGATGTAGCCATGACTGAAGAAGAGAGTTGGGCAGCTGCACTATTGCTCAACCATGAAGGAAATTTAATAGGAGCTAGAACAAGAAAGCTTAGCACTAAGTTCCTTCTAGAGCAAGAAGCACTTGCATTAGAACTTGCTGTTGAACTTGCTTATGATGTTGTACCAAAATCTAATATATGTCTACAGGGACACCGTGAAAGAGTTATCCATATACTGCAGGAGTACTTGAAAGACAAACTGGATAAAGCAGTTTGGTACCTTGAGCCAATCTTGATGGATGTTCGTAATAAACTTGGGAGCATGGGTGATTGGGAGGTTAAGATTTTTAGAAACTTCAACTGGCTTGCCTATAATGCAGCTAAGTGGGCTGCTTCTTGTAATAGTGAGGGAGATGTTCTGAATTCTGTTCCAGCAATAGAGGTTTTGTCGAAGATGGACTTTGAATCCTCTTTCTTCACCAATGATGATGATAAGCATGTCCATTACAGTCTTCTCAATAACAGTGACAATGAGGATGATGATGATGAGTATGTCCATGACAGTCTTCTCAATAACAGTGACAATGAGGATGATGATGGCCTTCTACGACAAAAACTGAAAGAAACATAATGAGGATGACAAAAATTGCAATGAGTAAAGATTCTGCTGCTGATGAAAATTTTCAACCCTCGTAGTAAAGTTTTTGCTGCTCCACCGGAGGTCTGACACTTCCTGCACACCAGATCAAAGCAGAGGTGTATATCTAACAAGCAGCTCTCTAATTTATTTGTTATAACATTAAATAAAACTAGGAATTTAAAAAACACAGAATTGTTCAGTAATGGGATTCCCAGACGTTGCTGGTTCCTGAATGTAACTGACCTTTTAGATTATTTCACCTTCTTCTTCTTCTTCTCACTTTTCAGCTCTCCATGGTCGAAGTTAAATTTGGGAAGGCACTTAGCACAGAAGAAGATAGGCGACAATGGTTTGTTCAACCTCATATATACTATTTGCTATGAATAAAACTCTACTTGATGGAACTACGCATTTAGATTATTTCATCTAAGGCTTTGTTGAAAGATATTGTACTCACTTTGATGATCTTTTCTCTTTGAAGGGATTAGCAATAATGAGAGCCCCTTTAAACTGTAGTAGATGGCTACAATCCTGGGATATTTGATGCTGGATTAGCAATCTGTACAACATGATTATGATATGGAATTAGTTTCACCAAAATTAATTTTTATACCTTCAAGGGATTAAATTTGTTGGACATGGTAGGCTTCACAAAGGTTTCCATTTGTTCTATTCTATGCTAACAATTCAAGATCTGGGAGATTATCATACTTTCAATTTGGAAAAGTAAATTTTAACTAAATATCTGTGGTTGATATAACTATAAAGGACTTGTATACTCTTATTACATGGAATTGCAGTTATATTGTTTAATGATAAATATTTCAATAGTTTGAAATGAAACTGGGATGTTGCCAAATAAAAGTTGCATTGCCATCAGTAACGGGTTTTTCTGAGGTGCTGTAATTTGCTATGTTTGAAGTATTGCATGACAATAAGCATTTCAATATGTAATTCTCTCCGTTTTCTTCAAAAGATTTTGAAAAATAAAGTATCTGAATTTGCTTACTTGCTCCTTGGTCGATTATTCATCTAGATATAAACCTTTGGAAGGGCTTTTTCACCTTGCAATCCTTGAGAGCTGTTTTAGAGGGTGATGTTAATAAGGATGGATACCTAGATTATGAAGATTTTGTTGCCATTTCTGTTCACCTGCGAAAAATGGGCAACAACGAGCACAAGCACCTTCACAAAGCCTTCAAAATCCTTTGATATAGGAACAAAACTGGGCATGTAGAACTCTGCTGCATGCTTTAGCTGATGAAGATGATCCCAAGAGTGGAAAACTCATCAATGCAATTTTGCATGATGAGGACACAGATAAGGTGAGTCTATTTTCACGGTCAGACTTGGAACACATTTTACAAGGATGCATTTTTGCTTTTGTTATTATAATTTTCTAAACTGTCTTTTGTGATTTTGCAGGATGGATGGATAAGCCATGAGGAATTTGGTACAATGACGAAAGCTGGCATAGATTGGAGAAAAGACAGGACATTAAGTAAACTAGGTTTTGCAGTCCTCCTCATGATAGTCAACAATAGAATCTATTTCATGCATCTCAAAGGCTACTATCTCAAAGACTTTGTGCCTGTTTGGTTGTGTCGAAATGGAAAAGGAATAAGAGTGGGAAGCCCATTTTCTTTGGTTTGGTTCAATTGAATCAATAGAAAAGTCTTTCTAAATAGACTCACTTTTCTATCAAATTTGTAAAAGGCCTCTCCTTAATAACACCTAAGATTGGACATTTCCTTTCAATTTTTCCATCTCTATCCTTCTCTTGAAGATTAATGTTCAACCTCACACATCCAACTTTTGGTCACCGCCCATAAACCCACCACTGCCACTGCTGAGACTGGCCACAAAAAACCAAACTTTAAGCTCCATGAACATCGGCGTTTGCTGTCTGTCCCCCGGGCTGCGGCCTTTCTGGGTTTGGAAGAAACATAGATATAGCACCAGGTTCGCCAATGTAGCTCCAGTAAAAGCCTAGCCTGCGATGTGGGACTGCATGAGTGAGTCTCTGCTTTTGTCCTTACATAGCACGACATAATTGCTGTCTCGATAGAAAACACTGTGAACGTATTTCTGTATAACTGCTATCTCAAAGACCTACTTTGAAACATTCTTGGATTTTCTGTAAAATTTCTCGGCACATATTAAAAATAAGACTCAGGTCAATACGGGCACCATGCCTCCTCAATATCTACTCTGTACATTACACGGTTGTAAAGCTAGTTTAGATATTAAAATGTAAGTGATCTAAGTTAAAAGTATTTTTCTTTCTCTATTGAAATAGTTTTAGAGCCACAAGTTTTTCCAAAAACAAATATATCCAAATTTGAGGGTGTATGTTTCATAAAGATTTGGCAGAGCAAATAACTCATGTTAAATAAAATGCATGAAAAGAAAACTTCATGAGCTGGCAAGCTAGAAATTCAAACATAGTGACATTTCTTGCAATATTCTCCTTCAGGACAAAAAGTCCACCTCGTCTGAGACCAACCTATAAGTAATGTTACTGACAATGACAACAAAGTATAACATGTAATGATAACTAGGAGTTTGATAATTTCAAATAACGTTAATCAGAAATAAAGAAAAATGTATTGCCACCCTTGCTACTTCTTCTTGTATCATTTCCAGGTTACTCTTGTTTGTTAAATCGGCCACCAAAAGATCATCAAATAAGTTGTCTCTGCGAGCTCGCCTTGAGGCTTTCTCGATTACATTCTGTATTTCAATGTCGTTCTTCTCATATAGCCCAATCATTTTAATATTGGCATTACGCAGGGCACCCGTTACATCATCCAGAGTTGGCTTTATCCTCCCCGGACTACCCATGTAGCTCATGATGAGACTAACATCGTCCTTAAATGGTATGCTTAGTCTTGTATCCTTTTTGATTACATCTTGTATTGATGTCCATGAACTCATGTTGATTTTGCACACCTGAGTTGGACTCTGGAAAATTGCCCCTGCAATCATTTTTTTTCCGATGAAAAGAAACACCAACCAGCTGATCAATCAAGCAAAAAAGAAATCATGTTGGGAACATTATAATTTGAAGAATCTTGATCCTCTACAATCGTTGTTATCAGCCGTTGGATGGGGCTACTACAAAAGGCTGGAACAACAACTGTAATAGAGTTCACTACAAAAAAAGTCTAAATTCCAATTTTTGTTAAACTAAGCTTAAATTATATTTATTTCTTTTTTTTTATTTGGGTAAGATCTTGGGCGATCACCTTTCAGCTAGAGGTGGGCAAGAATGACACAAAAATAGATTTTGGAATGGAATTTTTTATCTCAGTAATTTTCAAGATGTAATCGGAATAGTCAAATACACATCTCGTTATGTGTTTATTCTTACTTTAGCCTCTATATGGAATAGAGCAGAAAAGTATAAATATCAAACTTAGTATCTTGATCAAGGTATAAATGAATATGCTGAGACATATTCAAAAGTTTAGGCTGCAGAGATCAGAGTAATAACAAAACTGAAATTTTTGTAAACCAAAATGAAAAACATAAGCAATAGTTTACCGAAAATCAGGGGATGTTCTATGGAGTTGGTCTCCTCTTGAGGGAATACTCCAAAAGGAATGGTTTATAGGAGTATGTCTTGAGCTGAATTTATAGTTTCCTTTCTCTAGTGGGATACAAACTTGCTTATCCTTGTGGAACATGTTCTGTCCTAATTATTCCCCTTTAATATTAATATTAATATTTTACTATGAAATCAACCTTTTGAAAGTTTTTTTATTAGAATGATAAAGACTTGTCATTTAAACCATTCGATGCAATGATTTGGATATGTTCGCAGGTTCGACCGAGTGTCTAAATTTTTTTCATGACATGTATCAAAAGAAAAAATAAATAAGTAAAATATATGAAAACCCTCTAATTATACAAAATAAAAATATACACAAAATACCTGGGGTCTAAAAATAATACAATTATTTTATCTGATAAAAATAATAAAGTTAAAACCTGAAATTTTGTATTCCGTATGCAAAACCCTTTTCTTTAATTTGATCTTGACTTTATATACGAAAGGAAGTCGCATAAGCCATTTACATAATATCAATAAAAAGGCCAATTTATTAGTTTTAATTATGGCTGAGCATAAATTTAATTGTTTTGATCCCATTCCAAAAATTTATTGAGATAGAAAACTCTACCTTGGTCTTGGCCGCCTCGTTCTTATTTTTTAAGTGTTGTCTTAGTCCATGTCATGGGTATATCCCAATTCCTATCCAGACTCTCATATTTTGTCTTGTTTTGGTCAATTTAAAAAAAAAAAAAAAAAAAAAAAGAAGCTGACCACAAAGGAAAAAGCAAGTATGGGTGTCAAAAATAATAATTGGAGGTGAAAAAAGTAAAATTTTTATTTGAAACAAAGGGTGCATGAGCAGATTATGAGTAAAGATGTAAAAAGGAGAAATGGGGTCTAACAAGCAATATTTTGATTAAAATCCTACCCGCACAATCTAGCATCTACAGGGACGGGACATATAATTTTGGGGCGGGTCACATCTATATAAGGTTTGGGATAAGATTTTATTTGTCTAGTTTTATCTTAAAATTTAATTAAAATATAATTTTATGTTTTGATTTCATCTCAAGTTTTGGCTTATTTTGTCTTGAAGTTGTTTTAAATTTTTTAAATTAGGACAAGATATTGAGACATCTCATTTCTTATCCACTCTTAATTTTATCAACTGCAAATAATTATAAAAATGAATAAAATGAGTCTAATATTCTAAATTAAAAATATCCTAAATTTGTTAATATATATATATATATATATATATATATATATATATATACATATATAATTAATGAAATCTTGAAATAGAAAGGTCCATGAAAACAATAACTAGAATATTAACAAGAAATGTTGATTTGAGCTTTTGAAATGTAAGTGGATCAAAACATTGTAAAAAGAGTTTCTTACCTTTATATTATAGTTTTAATTCTAATTAACTTAAATCTATATGTCAAGTGTTTTTTTTTCCTCTTTAAAAAAGAAATTGTCCCCAATGTATTATACAATAATTATGTTGACTTCAATGTACTCTTTTTATTTTAAATTATCTGTTGCTTTAAAGAAAATTTTTATTTTATTTATTATTTTAAAGGTTCAAAGCATTATTTTTTTAATTATACTTTTATTCTCACCAATGTTAATTAATTCACACACTTATTATTAAATTAAGTAATACTGTAATAAATAAGGGAATATTAAAAATTTTAAGAAAAAATTTAAAACATTAATTGAATTTTTTAATATATGCACATTTATCTTAAAAAATAAATAATTTGAAATATAGCATCTTTTTATTAAATTAATGATAGAATAATAAGATTAATCGAATCTAATTACAATAAGTGTATTTTATAGGTTGCAAAATAATATACTTAATAAATTAATAATATTAACATATTACATCTTTTTACAATTAATATAAAGTGAAACATAAAATAAAACAAAAAAAAATGTTACTTTTCTACTAATTTTTTTAATATCTTCGTAAAATTACAAGAAGGAAATGGGAATTACATTTTCTAGTCAGTCCACTCCTGCACTTCAATCTGTTAATTTGAAAACTTTAAGCAACTCAAGCTCCCATCATATTCCTCACATCATCAACTATGAACCAGAAGTTCATTTGATAATTCACTTGTACAAATTGCCATATGCATTGCCTAACCAATAAGAGTGACTAAAATTATGTGTACCAACTGCTACTGCTCCAATCAAAGTATAATTACAAACATACTGGTTCCAAAGATAAAGTCCTCAAAAAGAAAAGGAGCTAAGATTCAAAGATGGCCAAATCGATGATAAAGTAGCTCCAGAAGAGTTACTATAAGTAACTCTAAAAGAGTCCTCAGATATAACTAATATTTTAGTTTCAAAGAAAACTCAAGTACCTAAAAGTCATAAAAATAAAGAGATCTCTATAAAATATAATGGAACCAGAATGAAATCGATATTGTAGCGCTATGTGATAAAAGATATTGAGGATCATTAGTAAAGATCTGCAGATAAAGAAATGATTGACCAAAAATTAAAAAGATGCAATTGATGTTCGCTTTTAAAAAGTGAAAAGATTTTGGACCTGTAGTCCAAACACCATAAGTGAAAAAGCCAATTATGGACAAATGGGCTTTTGTATGAATACAAAAGAAAAATGATACTCAAGGATTTTTGCAAAAAACTAGCACTGATTTGGAAGAGATATAGTTAATTGTGGTGGATGTAAGCGTCTAATAATACTTATTTAGTCTGGCAGTACATAAATGACATTATTTGCATCTAATGAATATTGTTTTAGTCGACTTATTCAATAATGATATCTCTGAAGGATTTGATTTTCCTGAAACAATTTATATGATTATTTGAGTTAAATTTTGTTAAAGGAAATATATATATAGAAATAACCCATTTGTCCGCATATCAGTGAATTTGTGTTGATGATTTATTATTAGAACTCCTGAAGAGCTTCCAAAGCTATAAATTACTTATAGAGACAAATGCTTATATAGTAGAAGTGCTAAAGTGATTTTATATATATATATATATATATATATATATATAAATTATATCTATTATCATCGCTAAATACAAACACACATTCTCTTTATAACTTGTGAGAATAATAAAGAAATATTTGGTCCTTAAGTACCAAATCTTGGTACAATTTAACTAGTTTGTCAATAGGACAATCTAGCAAATTTGTTACCATGATATTAACTTCTACAATATTTGAAGGATCTTGCATAATATTAGAGTTTGTCAACACAAATAACTTAATTGACATGCATTGCACTCTTTTTCCTTTCACCATGGTTTTTTCCCATTGGGTTTTCCTGGTAAGGTTTTTAATGAGGCAGCATTCGATTGCGTATACAAAGAATTGTGTACTCTTTTCCTCATTAGATTTTTGTCCCACAGGATTTTTCCTAATCAGGTTTTTAATGAGACATATTCTTTAGTAATGGGCATCCAAGGGGGGAGTGTTATGAATATTTTAATTGGATGCCCATTTAATGGAATATTTCCTAGGGCTGACTTAACATTTATCTATTTGTAATTTATTAAATAAACATTATCCTTTTAGGGCTAGGGTTTCACTTTCATTGTATATATATACCTCCTTAGTGGATTAATAAAGTTGGCCCTTTTGGAGGCTTTATTTTTCTCTCATCTCAATTCTCTTTACTTTATTCTATGTGTCTACTTTTTCACAACAATTAAAGTATTTTTTGTTTGTATAAAAAATTTACTTTTGTTTTAAGTTTAAAATGTGAGAGTTTATTTAATTTAATTTAACATGTGAAAATTTATTTTAAAATTGATAATAATATAAGGAAATAAAAAAATTTCTTTTAAAAAAAAGATGGGAGAGAAGAGTTTCTGGGTAAGAGTAACAAGATGAATATATCCACACGGATGCTATGGACATGGTCCGTTTGTTCCGTCATCATTTAATTCACAATCTTAAAATGAAGACTAATGACGGACTTACTTAAAAAATTGGAAGTATAAGAACTCTGACATATAAAAATAAATTATAAAGATTTAATTAGTTAAAAATTAATTAAAATTATAAAGATTTAAATAAAAATATATTATTTCAGAAGATTTCTTATTATATATGGATTGGAGAAAGATGACATAGAGGGACAGAGTTGTCTTGAGGTTGACAAAAGTGTAAAAATTAAATTTTAAATCGGATAGAGTTAAGAACAAAGAGAGATTTTTTTTCTTTCCAGTTTCTTATTAAGATTAATCGAATGTAATTACAGTAAGTGTATTTATAGGTTACAAAATAATATATTTAAATAATTTAAAAATATTAACATATTATATCTTTTTACAATTAATATAAAGTGAAACACAAAATAAAACAAAAAATGTTACTTTACTACTATTTTTTTTTTTATATCTTCGTAAAATTACAAGAAGAAAATGGGAATTACATTTTCTAGTCAGTCCGCTCCTGCACTTCAATCTGTTAATTTGAAAACTTTAAGCAACTCAAGCTCCCATAATATTCCTCATATCATCATAGTGCCAAATAGTTATATTTTAGGATAATTTTAATCTTCTGTTAGTATAATTAATAGCTTCGTTATGTTTTATTAGCATAATTTTAATCTGCTCTTTGACGTAAGAGGTTGTAAAGAGTTTGAATGTTCGTATAATGATATTTCTTAATTAATTTTAATAATTTGTTATAAGTCTTTTATTTTCTACTCCATTCAATTTTCTTGTCAGTTCATTTTTTCTAATGAAATAAGGAAACACAAAAATTGGTCCTCTTGGAATACTAGTACAACCATCCATCAAAATGGAAATTTTTATTAGGTATCTTTTCCTAGAGATCTACGTTTTCCAATTGAAAAAATTGAATTCGGTATCTTTTCCTAGAGATTCTCGTTTTCCAATTTTCTTTTACATGGAGAATATAATCGTGCGTTGGATTTGATGATTTGCTTAAGAGACTTGGGAGACTGATGATACCTGAATGTGCATTTAGGTCTAATTCACGTGATTTTTGTCCATACATGTATGCTATTGAACGACTTAAATATATGATTTCTATTTCATAGATTTAGACTATATAATATATTTGTAATGTCGATTAAAGTATAGTATGAACGTTAAATCAAATTCCAAGTAAAAGGGAATTACCATTTTCACGGGTTACCATATTTTAAAAAGTAATGGGTCAAGGTTATCGTTTACAAAGCCACGTTACCAATTCTTTCATTAAAAAAAAAAAAAAAATAGAGAATGGAGGCTTTGTCATATTACAAGAAAAATATTTATTTGAATTTAAAAGAACAAAATTGAATATTGCACGGACCACCCTGATGGAATGAAACACTTCTGATGATGTTATCTTAAATGAAGAGAGACAAGAATTTCATCTATGATGATTTCAAGGCCATATTGTTAACATTTGCTGGTGAAGAAGTATTATCAATTTAGACCAACTCAAATTACAGCATTTCAGTAATTTTCTTTAAACTGACTGAAAATCGATGGACCATGCGTTTTCATTTTTTTTTTGTTAATATATAGATAAATTATAAACAAAAGGTAAGAGAAATATATAAGCCTTCCTATAATTACAAAAGGAAAATGGCAATGGCAATTATATTTTTAAGTCAGTTTGCTTCTGCTTTATAGACTTTATGCTATAGTTTTGCTTTTATCATCCATAGGAGTTAGGTTAAGAAACTAATTTTTCATAACTTAATTAATTTTAATTTTAATTTATGTTGAGAAGAATGCTCATATTTAATATTTAATAGTATCTTATTCTTCTAATAACAAATTTTTATATTATAATGTGACACTAGACTCTATAACTTGTACATCTGTCACACCACACAAGAAAAACTCAACTAACGAATTAAATACTAAAGAGCATATATACAATAAATAAGAGAGGGTAGTCTAGTCTAGTTGTTTTCAGGCGTAGTTGGATTTTAGCATCGGTAGGTGGTAGTTTAGTTGTTCTGTTCCTTCATCAAATTAATAGTAGAATAATAAGTGGTTCTTTTTTTTTTGTGTCTTTTACAGCCTAATTTTGATTATACTACAATTCTAGAAGCCCGAGTTAGTATAGTATAGTTTATAAAAGTAAAACCTAGAGACAATAAACTTTGCTTATCAAAAATAATTCAATTCGAATAATCTCAAAGACAAGTTGCCTAGCTTGTCCACTCTGTTAGACCAAAACTACATAACGTTTATGTACTTCTTTCTTCCCTTTCTCTTCTTCATCTTGTTCCCATGGACACTTCAGGCATTATCATAACTAATTTGCAAGCATTCTTTTTTAACTATTAATTTTTCTTTTCAATTCTTTTTGAACGCTTTTCATATCTTCTAGCTGCTGCGGTTCCAAATCAAGGAAGTATAAAATCAAAAGAAGATAAGTGAAAACAATTGAATTTATTCATGTTTGAATTTTAAAATTTGGGACAAGAGAATTATTCAAGTTTGTCTTCCTTTAAAATATAATAATATAGTGTGTGTATATATATATATATATATATATAAAGGATTATTTCTAGTTATCTGACAAATTACAATTGTCCATATCCTTAAGATCCACTTTATAATAAAGTCAAAGGTAAACTAATAAGAAATTAGCAGAATTGAAAAGGCAAAATAGCAGATAAAGTGAGCCTTTAAAATATAATAATATAGTGGGACATGGTGCCAGCTAACCAAAGATGCCAATATTTAATGGCATCATGGAGACACTAACAGATGAAAAAAGTTAATATGTCTATCATATTGCATTTTCTTGCTTGAAAATAATAATATAGGTTGAATGGAAGGATTATATCATCGGGTGGGAATCAAAGAATGGAAGATTTAAAATAATAAAACAGTCATGAAAATCCTGATTGAGATCTCAATACAAGTCGGGAGAGTGCGTTAACTTTACTTACACACTTCTCAATTTGCACTATCAAATAACATAGTCATTCCCTCATTCAATAACTTTCTATAAGTTGATGCATTAATTGCAATTGTGTTATCTTTTGTTATTTTAAGAACAACATTTATTATTTCATTTTTATTATATTTTAACTGATTAATTATACACAAGTATAATGATAAAATTAAAATATTATTTTATAATTTTAAAATTAATTAAAAATAAAAATAAAATAAATTTTAATTTCTCACATTATTATTAATTTAAAATAAAAAATAAAATATTATATAAAACAATTCATTTCATCCCCTATGTTTGGGCCAACGGTAGAGAGCATTGTGTCACGGGGCCATTACCCTCTCCCCAAAAAGACGTCTCAATGGAGTGTGCAGTGCCCACGTTTATAAGGCCTAAGACCCCCCTTTGCCTATCCGATGTGGGACTTCCTCTTGTCTCGTGACATACTCCCCCACCCAATCCTGTGACGAGGGGCCCCCTGCCTACCCTATTCTCATCGGGGTACTTGGCGCGGACATCGGAGTCGGGTCCGGGTCGGCTCTGATATCACTTGTCACGGGGCCATTACCCTCTCCCCAAAAAGACGTCTCAATGGATTGTGCAGTGCCCATGTTTATAAGGCCCAAGACCCCCCTTTGCTTATCTGATGTGGGACTTCCTCTTGTCCTGTAACAATTGGCTTCTGGTCCAAAGTCAAAGTAACTAGAGAGCCACCTACCCTTTGATGAAAAAAAGTCATGACACGCAAGAGTATAATAGTAAGTTTGACTAGCTGGCACCGATACTGAAATTCAATCATCTACCACTTTCAGTCTTCTCGACAGTTTCTTGGAAAGTCACTTAAACAACTCTGGATTGCTCAAGCCAGTCCCCGTCAGTCTCTTAAAATTAAAAAAAAAAAAATTTAACGGCTCTATAAAATTAGTTAGATAATTAAATAATTATGTAAAACTATTTTAATATCATTTAATTATTTAAATAATTTTGTAGAATCATTAAATTATTATTTTTTATTTGAAGGACTACTTTAAATAAAGAGTGAGATTGTCTTAAGTAATTTTTAAATAACTCTGATGTTTATATAAAAGTACTACAATAATATATAAAAAAGATAATATTAATTAAGAATAAATATAAAAGAATAATTTCAAAACTTTGTAAAATATTTTATATTAAAAAACACTAAATTTTTTATAAAAGGTTTATAATATAAAACAAAAAAGTATTAAACAAAAATAAAATTAAAATGTTGTACTAATATTTTTATAAAAATAAAAATAATTAATTTTAAATACTTTTTATTGACATGATTAAAGATGTCTTATAAAAATTACCGTAGCAAGCAAGTACTTGAGAAATCATAAACGGCAATAGTGTTGGTTTGGTAAGGCAATGATATAAAACTTTTAGTGACCCTCCAACATATCATAAAAGCACTACAAGAAGTTAGGTGGAAAGTATGTGTGAATCAATCAAAGGAAAAGAAAAAATAGGCATGGCCAAATAGCTTAATTCAAAGAATTCGGTACTTGACATGGAATCTTATGAAAGTGCAAGTAAATAAGCCCTAGAGGGGGGTGAATAGGACAATAAAAATTTTTGCAATAAAGTTTATATTTTCAGAATCAAGCATAAAGAGATAAGCTTGATTTCAGAAATCTCAGAGTTTAAAACGTGATGAAACAGTTCAACACAAAATGCGAAATATAGATGCTGAAAGATAAATATACTGAAATCAAAGAGAATAAGGAAGAGAAAGTGCACAGTGATTTATAGTGGTTCGGTCTATCAAAGACCTACGTCCACTCCTCTCAAATATACTTGAGAGAGTTATCTTTACTATCCAAGCTGGTTTACTAGCTTCCAGCTACCTCTTACAACCGAACAGGAATCAAGCACAACGGCTAAAGCTTGGTTTTACCAGGAGCACCAAGAACCCTTTACAACACAGACTATGTCTAAACAGACTATGTCTTTCCCTTGTACAGGGTTGCAATATACGAAGAAAGACACTACAACCTTTTTACAAGGATTGAAGAGGTTGAAGAAATAAAGCACAGAATTTGTTGCTTGAATCAACAAGTATTCCAGTGAGCTTCAAGTGCACAACAAATATTTCAGTTGAAGGTGTGGTGCACGACTAAGAAGAAAACAAGATGAATATGTGAGAATTCTTTTGATTGTAAGCAAATGAACCTTTTGATATTTTCTTTCTCCTTTTTCTCCTTTGAGTCTTTTTCCTCCTTTTATAATGGATTCAAAAAATGACTGTTGGAGGTATCATCATTGCAAATATAGCTGTTGGAAATATCATCATGTCAATTTTTGCAAGCTAGAAATATCTTGCAAATGTTAAGCTTGATTTTTGACACAGCTAGTAGCTTTTTTTGGAGCCCATGCCATGCTGGCTTGCTTCTGCAACACGTTTTACTATTGGCAGCAACTTTTCTAGGGCACATGCCATGCTGGCTTGCTTCTACAACACGTTTTAATTTTTATGCTTGATTTTTGACATAGTGTGCTATTGACAGTAATGATTGTTAGCAGCTTTTCGGTGGCCCAAGATTTATCTTAAAGGTTGAAATCTGATTTAAAAAAGTCTGCACATTTATTGTTGCATGCAAGAGTAACTTTTGCAGCTTTTTTTGTTATAGGCAGCCCTTTGGCAGCTTTTTGAAGGCTCAAAGTTATCTTGGAAATTGTAATCTGGTTTAATGAAAAAGCCTACAAATTTTTTGCTCCCAACAAGAGAGATTTTTGTCCAATATACAAGATAAAATTATCTCCACAAATCTTAAAATATTGTCTCATCAAAATTACTTGAGCTAACATTCTCCCCCTTTTTGATGATGACAAATATTTTGAGATTTGCTAAAAAAAATCTCCCCCTAAAATGATGCTTATCTAAAAAACATATGTGTAAGTGTAAAAACATGGTAAAAGCTCCCCCTTAAACTGACACAATTTGATTTTCAAAGAGAACTCGAAATTAAGCATCAACAGTAATCAATTGAGCATAATCCAGTTGATGTAGTAATCGATCAAGCATAATAATATCCAAATCAAGCATTAGCAGTAAACTCAGGTTTTCTCCCAATAACATCCATAGATTAATATGCCATATATCCATAATCATCATAATAAACCAGTATGGTAAATCTCAAGACTTCTCCCCCTTTGTCACAGCAAAAAGAGGGGAACATCTAACTAATCCAGAATTATTTAAACAGTAATCAAGCATAGAAACATTTAAGTACTGGATGGTGAAGAAATCATACCCAACTCACTTCTTAAGATGCAAAATCTTTCTTCAACTAGGGGTTTGGTGAAGATGCCTGCAATTTGCTCCTTAGTGCATATGAAGTGAAGTTCTACATCCCTTTTTAGTACATGATCTCTTAGAAAATGATGCTTGATGTCGATATGCTTGGTTCTAGCATGTTGTATTGGATTTTTGGCAATGTTTATTGCACTTGTATTGTCACACAGAATTGGAGTGCATTCTTGGATGATTCCATAGTCTTTGATTTGTTGTTTCATCCATAAAACTTGTGCACAACATTATCCAGCTGCTATATACTCAGATTCTGCAGTAGATATGGATACGCTTGATTGTTTCTTACATTGCTAGCTTACCAGAGAATTGCCCAGAAACTGGCATCCACCACTTGTGCTTTTTCTGTCAATCAAGCATCCAGCATGATCCGAATATGTGTAGCCTACCAAATTGAAATAGTTGTTCTTTGGATACCATAAGCCAACATCTTCAGTTTCTGCTAGGTATCTGATTATGCGCTTGACAACTTGCAGATAAGGTTCTTTAGGCTTGACTTGAAATCTAGCACAACAACATACGCTGTATAATATGTCACGTCTGCTGTAGTAAGATATAAAAATGACTCAATCATGCTTCTGTACAGCTTCTGATTAATAGCTTTTGCTGCATCTTCTGATGTAAACTTGGTTGTTGTTGCCATAAGTGTTGACATTCCTTTTGCTTTCTCCATACCATACTTCTTGATAAGCTCCTTGGTGTATTTTGATTGATTAATGAATATGCCATTTGAAAGTTGCTTGATTTGAAGCCCAAGGAAGAATGTTAATTCTCCCATCATGCTCATTTCAAACTCACTTTTCATTAACCTCTCAAAATCCTTGCATAAAAGCTCATTAGTAGCACCAAATATAATACCATCAACATAAATTTGTACAACAAGGATATCATTATCAAATGTTCTAGTAAAAAGAGTAGTATCAACTTTCCCTTTTGAAAAATCATTTTTCAGCAAAAATGTACTTAGCCTTTCATACCAAGCTCTTGGAGCTTGTTTAAGACCATAAAAAGCTTTAGATAACTTGTAAACATGGTTTGGAAAATCCTCATTTTCAAAGCCTGGAGGTTGTCTAACATAAACTTCCTCATTTATAAAACCATTCAAAAAAGCACTTTTCACATCCATTTAAAAAACTTTAAAATTTTTATAACAAGCAAAAGCAAGCAGCATGCAAATAGCTTCAAGACTAGCTACTAGAGCAAAGGTTTCATCAAAATCAATACCTTCTTGTTGACAATACCCTTGAGCTACCAATCTAGATTTGTTTCTTACCAATTTTCCTTGCTCATCCAGCTTGTTTCTGAATACCCATTTTGTTCCAATGATATCTTGATGCTTGGGTGGTGGAACAAGCTTCCAAACTTCATTTCTTTCAAATTGATTTAGCTCTTCTTGCATAGCCATGATCCACGATTCATCTTCAAGAGCTTCATCAACCTTCTTTGGTTTGATCAACGAAATGAAGCATGAGTCTGTTACTTGATTTCTGATTGAAGCTCTAGTTTTTATCCCTTCATTTACATCTCCAATCACATCATCAAGTCTGTGGTCACATTGTACTTGTTGTTTATAAGGGACATTGTCTCTGTTTGATGGTTGTTCAGGTTGTTTAGAGACTTGATCAGCTTTAGCATTTTGATATGAATCAGGTATTCTGAAACTTGATTATGATTAGGTAAGCTTGATTCCTGCAAATCTTGATTTTCCTCAAAAGATACTTTGCTTGTGGGAACACAGTTAGATTCATCAAATATAACATGCATGCTTTCCTCTACTGATCTAGTTCACTTGTTATAAACTCTATAAGCTTTACTTGTTAAAGAGTAGCCTAAAAATATACCTTCATCCGATTTAGCATCAAACTTGCCCAAAATATTTTTACCATTATTATGAATGTAGCAGATGCAACCAAAAGCATGAAAATAACTTACATTAGGCTTTCTTCCCTTCCATAGCTCATATGGAGTTTTCTTTAAAATAAGCCTAATCAAGCATCTGTTAAGGATGTAACAAGCTGTATTTACAGTTTTCAGCCCAAAAGTGTTTCGTAACATTGTTTTCACAAAGCATAGTCCTTACCATTTCAACTAATGTTCTATTTTTCCTTTCAACAACCCTATTTTGTTGAGGTGTTCTAGGAGAGGAGAAATTATGATGGATTCCTTGATTTTCACAGAATTCTTTAAAAGCTTAATTTTCAAACTCTCCACCATGATCACTCCTAATTGAACAAATTTTCAAATTTGTTTCATTTTTAACTCTTTTTGAAAACTTTTTAAAAACATTAAAAGTTTCTTCCTTATGAGCCAAGAAGTATACCCATGTAAATCTAGAATAATCATCAACAATAACAAAACCATATCTCTTTCCTCCTATGCTCAAAGTTGACATAAGTCCAAACAAATCCATGTGAAGGAGTTTAAGAGACTTTATGGTAGAAAGCTCCTTCTTGTTTTTGAAAGAAGACTTTGTCTGTTTTCCCATTTGACATGCAGCACAAATATTGTCTTTTTCGAAATGAAGTTCAGGCAGTCCAGAAACAAGCTTATGTTTTGTCAATTTTGAAATAAGCTGCATATGGGCATGACCAAGTTGTCTATGCCATAAAGAAACATTTTCAACTTGGAAAACTAAACAAGTTTCATTTTTAAAAGAAAAATCATTGTTGGACACTTTATAAACATTTGAGCTTCTATAACCTTCAAAGAGAGTATCCTTTCCATTTAAGTCATAGATAGTGCATTTGGATGATTCAAAACATACCTTATAGCCGAGGTCACAAAGCTGACTTATGCTAATTAAGTTGTGCTTCAAGCCCTTCACGTAGTAGACATCATTCACAACAAGATTTGGGGTGAGCTTGATTTTTCCTATACCAAGAATTCTTCTTTTACTATCATCTCCAAATCTTACACTTCCCATATCTTGTTCCTGAAGTTCCACGAACATCTCCTTATTCCAGGTCATATGGCGTGAGCAACCACTGTCAAGGTAACTAACTTTTCTTGCTTGACTTGTGCTGTTTCTGTCATGTGAGAAATTAAGCTTAGGTACCCCTGCTTGTTTAGGTCCTTGGGGGTTAGTGGCAAAAATATTTTTAGGCACCCAAATCTGCTTATATCTCTTCACATTTTTCTTGTAGTTACACTGATAGGCATGATGACCAACCTTATTGCAGTAATTACAAGTTGTTTGTAAAAGCTTGATTTTCGAAAATGAATTTTCATATCCCAAACCATTTTTCCAGCAAGTTCTATGTAAGTCATGTTTCTGCATGCCTACTAACTTATCAAGATTTTGCTTGCCTTTTACAAAGCTAGCTAAATCATTTGAGAGCTCATCAAGCTTAACTTTTAAAGCTTGATTTTCCAAAAGCAGATTTTAAAAAAAAATTTCTTTTTGCTGTGAATCTTTGATAAGCTCTCTATCTTTCTCAGAAATAATACGAATTTCACTGAGCTCTTTTTCTAAAGCCTTGATTTTTTCTTTTCTAGTGGAAAGTTTTGAAAGAAGTTTACTAACAGTTTCAACAAGCTCATTATATGCATTTGATAATTCATCATAAGAGAGAGGTTGATCACTTACCTCATTATCAGAATCACTTTCATCTGACATGGCCATGAGACATATTTCTTCATCATCACTTGATGAAGAGTCTTCATCACTCCATGCAGCATATGCCTTCTTCTTGTTTTTCTTGAAGTTCTTGTTTTTCTTCTTTGGACATTCGAGACATGATTTATGTCCAGGCTTTCCACAAGTGTAGCATGTTATTTCGTCTTTGTCTCCTTCCTTCTTGTGCTTTTACTTGCTGTCATCTTTATTGTGCTTGTTTTTGAAATCAAGCTTACTAGATGAAGCTTGTTTTTTGAATCTTCTTTTCTGCAATATTTTAGCGACTTTTCTAGATAACAGGGCAACATCACCATCACTGTCATTGTCTAAAAATGAAGATGATGCAGCAAGAGCAACATCTTTCTCCTTTTTCTTTCTCTCGGCCGCTCTCACTTCTTTCTTCTTCATTGACATTTCCTCAGCCTCTAGCTCTCCTCTCAACTCGTCAACAGTAATGTTTGAAGCCTTAGTTGTTTGTTTAAGTATGTAACCTTTTGTTTCCCACTTTTCTGAGAGACATTTAATAAGCTTCTTCACTTGTTCTTTTTGTGTATAGCTTTTCCCAAGTAGTTTGAGTTGATTTACAAGGTGAAAGAATCTAATGAAATACTTATCTATAAACTCTCCATCTTCTATGTGGAAAAGCTCATATTCACCAGCATAGATGTCTATCCTTATTCCTTGACAACCATTGTTCCTTCATGTATACTTTGAAGTCTATCCCATATTTCTTTGGTAGTATTGCATGCTGAAATGACTTCATACTCCTTTGAGCAAATGGCATTGGAAAGCATATACTTAGGTTTCAAGTGTAATAAGTCTCTTTTTTTTTCTTCTTCTGTATATTCATCTAGCCTTTTTGGAACTCTTACTCCGTCTATCTCCTTTGTGGGTTCTTCATAGCCAATCATTATAATGCTTAAGAGTTCAAAATGATTTGAACCCATAAACATCTCCATTCAGTTTCTTCAGTGGCTGTAGAAAGATCCATCGAAGTATGGAGGCTTATTGCATGAGTTTCCAACCTTGAAGTCTTCCATAACCTTGCACAACCTAAGATCTTAAACTTAAGGATGTTAGTCCAATAACAGAGCACAAGGCTCTGATACTAAATGAAAGTGCAAGTAAATAAGTCCTAGAGGGGGGTGAATAGGACAATAAAAATTTTTGCAATAAAGTTTATATTTTCAGAATCAAGCATAAAGAGATAAGCTTGATTATAGATAACGAAAACTTGATTTCAGAAATCTCAAAGTTTAAAACATGATGAAACAGTTCAACACAAAATGCGGAATATAGATGCTGAAAGATAAATATACTGAAATCAAAGAGAATAAGGAAGAGAAAGTGCACAGTGATTTATAGTGGTTCGGTCTATCAAAAACCTATGTCCACTCCTCTCAAATATACTTGAGAGAGTTATCTTTACTATCCAAGTTAGTTTACTAGCTTCCAGCTACCTCTTACAACCGAACAGGAATCAAGCACAACGGCTAAAACTTGGTTTTACCAGGAGCACCAAGAACCCTTTACAACACAGACTATGTCTAAATAGACTATGTCTTTCCCTTATACAAGGTTGCAATATACGAAGAAAGGCACTACAACCTTTTTACAAGGATTGAAGAGGTTGAAGAAATAAAGCACAGAATTTGTTGCTTGAATCAACAAGTATTCCAGTGAGCTTCAAGTGCACAACAAATATTTCAGTTGAAGGTGTGGTGCACGACTAAGAAGAGAACAAGATGAATATGTGAGAATTCTTTTGATTGTAAGCAAATGAACCTTTTGATATTTTCTCTCTCCTTTTTCTCCTTTGAGTCTTCTTCCTCCTTTTATAATGGATTCAAAAAATGACTATTGGAGGTATCATCATTGCAAATATAGCTGTTGGAAATATCATCATGTCAATTTTTGGAAGCTGGAAATATCTTGCAGATGTTAAGCTTGATTTCTGACACAGTTAGTAGCTTTTTTTGGAGCCCATGCCATGCTGGCTTGCTTCTGCAACATGTTTTACTTTTGGCAGCCACTTTTTTGGGGCACATGCCATGCTAGCTTGCTTCTGCAACACGTTTTAATTTTTATGCTTGATTTCTAACATAGTGTGCTATTGACAGTAATGATTGTTAGCAGCTTTTTGGTGGCCCAAGATTTATCTTGAAGGTTGAAATCTGATTTAAAAAAGTTCGCACATTTATTGCTACATGCAAGAGTAACTTTTGCAGCTTTTTTTGTTATAGGCAGCCCTTTGGCAGCTTTTTGGAGGCTCAAAGTTATCTTGGAAATTATAATCTGATTTAATGAAAAAGCCTACAAATTTTTTGCTCCTAACAAGAGAGATTTTTGTCCAATATACAAGATAAAATTATCTCCACAAATCTTAAAATATTGTCTCATCAAAATCACTTGAGCTAACATCTTATGTACGTTTGCACTTCTCCATGTTTTGCAGTCGTTGATCAAAGTGATGGAGTGGACCAATTGAAATGATCTTCGGGGTATAAGCATCTAGATTTATTTCATGGACATAATATGGTACCCTATAAATGCAACAATCATCTGTTATGGGAGACTTTGTCTGGTCTAGAATAGCCTCAATATCAATCACTAAATTATTGCGGTTCATGTTTGTCCCTATAGAAATTGAAATACATAGGGGGAAAATTAACAAATTGGAATAAGAGAATACAGGGAAAACAAAGGAAGCAGCTTGTGTACCTGATTTTCTTTTACTTGCTTGGGTGAATCAAAATGAGGTGAGAATTAAATCCCAATATATTCCGTGTGCTCCAATTGTATTTTTGTAGCTCCTGGCTATGTTGAGGTTGAATCTTGGATACCAGGTTAAACCTCAGAGGAGTCCATATGACCTACAAGAAAAATGGATAACACCCTGGACTGAGTTTGGTGATTAGTTCAGGAGGCAGGTGAAGAAGGGAAATGAATAGTCAATTGAAAGGAGTGAGTGCTGTGGTACCTCAAGTGGTATCCTATTTATAATTGGAAAAAAAAATGTGGGCCATTCTCTGAAATTGCAACCAATGTTCTGTTTTACTTTTATGTGTCATTTGTTTATTTCATCTTTTGTAATTGGTATACAAAAAATAGGTTTAAATATATTGTAATTCTATATAGTTTTGGTCATCGTTGAATTAAGTCCGTATAGTTTATTTTTTAAAAAAATTTGGAGTTTTGTGCTTTTAAATTTTTTAAGTAAGTCTTTGTTTATTTTTTTATTATAACATTGTTAGTTAAATTTTTTTTCTTTCGAAACGCGTTCACATATTCAATGAAGCCATAAACAGAAACAGTAATATTCCCTAGCAGCTTATACTTTCATAGGTTGATCTTTAGATTTTTATCTCCTACAAGTTAGAACACTCCCAACTGACTCCGCTCTCAAGACACAACAGAGGATTGGGTGTTCATGACTTTAATCCAGAAGTTTAAACAAGATTATTTGTTCTTTTTTCTTTTTGACTTCTGTTTTATATAATTCCGAGTTTTGAGTTTTGCGCCATATTTCAATTAGACATTAGAATTGATTATCGAGATGCTTATTATCATTGAGTTCAAAGATATAGAAGAAACAATATCTATCTCGTTTCATACTATTAAATTTCATTAAATGATAGAGTAAACATCAATATAATAGCACACAATATATTTCCAGCTCTATCCTCGGTACTTTTTGAACTGATTTTCTGCAATACCTTTTTCCTTTCCTTTTGTGCTATGATTTTTGCTGCAGTTGAGAGTTAACAGAGTTGAATTTGAAAATTATCATAAGTGGGGAGGTACGGTGTTTAGCAAATGGTTATGACTTGTGAACACACCTCAAACATAGCTGTCATGCATATATTACATGGGGGATATTAAGTAAATTAAAAAAGGAAGCCCAAACATCTTTTTCATTTAGAGTTGTTAGAGTGTTTGACACCAACATCAATACAATATTCATATAATACGTGCCAAACATCCCTTAAATAATATTTAATTAAAAAATAATTTTTTTAGTTTTAATATTTAAATGGACATCACAAAATAATTCAGATACTCAGAGATAATTTCTTAAAATTATTTGGACACTTTAATAAGATATTAATATCTAATTTTTAATTTTTTTAAATTTTTAACCAAAAATTACTTAAAAATTTTGAAGTTTAAAAACATAGTCTTTTATAATTATAAAACAAAAGAATTTATTTACCTTAAAAAATAAAAATAAAGTGTTTTTATTTATATCTTTTGTTATAATATATAACCAAAAAGAGATTTAAAAAGAAAATAGAATGTTCAATGGAAATGCATCATGTGTTGAAGGTATGTCTCTAACTTTTCTATTATATAAATTATTTGATACTCAATATTACATTAGACGCTAATTAATCCAATTTGATATAAACTAAATCATGAAGGCAACAAAACTTCCCCTATTAAATTTTAACACATGTATTTTCAACTATTGATGTTGAACATATTCTTCCTTGAATTAAAATTACAAAAACCACAAAATATATTCAATAAAGTATCAATCTAAATCACTTCTGTAACAATCGCCAGAAAATAGAAAGTGAAATTACATGGCAGATAAAAAGCAACATGAACTTCAAATACCAACACCATGCAAGGGTGTCATCATGTTATTCTTTGATTACATAATTACATAATAGCATATAGAGATTCATACCCTAAATCTCTTACCTACCAATAGATTTACACTGCTTGCAAGATAGAAAAGATTGACTGAGTTAAAGTGAGAAAAAGGATTGCAATTGCAGCACAAGTAGCAAGGGTACGCCAAGGAGTATTGCAATAATCTCGTTTCAATGTTGCCCTCATTTGGTGCCACCTATCATAGTAGAAGACATTCATCTCTTCGAAGAGACCAAAGTACTGAGAATTGAAATCTTCTTTTAAAACATTTGTAGTGAGACTATTAAACATTTTAGCCAATTCAGCATCATCACCAATCCAACGAATTAATATCCCATTTTTATTCAGTATATCCACATATTCCACGGTGTTGATAAGAAAATCCATGGCCCAAACATAGTCAGTTATGTAGCCGCCATCAGGGTAGTGACATTGCTCTAAAGCCACCATATTACGAAACAAAATTTCATTCGTGTTGTCCAATGCAATACTGGGGATTGTGAGACATCCTTTTTCAAATTGCCAGTCAAGTATGCATTTACTTTCATTTGTCTTAAACTTCCCCCCTGCTTCACTGAATGCAGTTGCAGTAGGAATCGGCTTAACACCCATCAGACCTTCCCTGTTCGGACTAGGGTTTTGTAAATGAAAGGTTCTAAGCAAATCTGTGAAGTGGCACGTGGTAAAATTGGCACTAAATTCTGTCTGTTATAAAGTGCAAAGAAAACAATTGAGAGCTTGAGAAAAGAGCACGAGTTACTATCACCAGAGAGGCATATGCTAGCTTATACAGCTTTTCTAAAATGAAGAAGGGAACCTGATTCTCAAGTAGCAATAAATCTAAAGATATGCTGAAGAGCAAGTTAGGTTTCATCAAATTTCTCCATCCATTGTGACAATTTTGGTAAAAGAGCTCAACTATAAAACAAGCATCCACTAACATCACCTTGACAAGTTTGTCTGTGCTCATCTCCAAATTCTCTGAGTAACAACATCGGAGTCTTGGTTCTTCCTCTTTGACGGTGTGAATTAAATCTTCTAACTTTGTATTGGATTGAGCACCAAATTGCTTGAAATATACATGTTTTAACTTCTCCATGTTCTGTAGTTGTTGATCGAAATGATGAAAAGGACCAATTGAAATGAACATAGGGGTGTAAGCATCTACATTTACTTGATGGATATCATATGGCACCCTGTAGATGTAACAATCTTCTGTTATGCGAGGCTTTGCCTCTGCCAAAATAGCCTCAATTTCAATCACCAAATTATTGTCGCTCATGCTTGTCCCTATAGAAATTGAAATAGAGGAAAATTTGACAAATGGGATAAGAAATCACAGGGAAAACAAAGGAAGCCAAAAACGCTTGTGTACCTTATTTTCTTTATCTTGGTTGGAAGAATCAAAATGATGTGTGAAATCCCAATATATTACCCTTGGTCCAATTGTGTTCTTGTTGATCCTGCACTAATAATCTCCAAATTGACTATATCTATATGTTGTGGTCGGATATAGGGTACCAAGTTGAGTTTCTTTGGAAGGTTCAACTTTCACGACGAGACAAAACCTATAAGACAAGTTGACAACACCTGCACTTTGGTGATCAATTTATAGTTCAGGACGTAGCTGGAGAGGGAAGGCGGATCAACTATTGGAAAGGAGTGAGTGCTGTACATTGTACCTGGAATTGGATCCTATTTATATAGATATGGGAGGTCATTTTGGTAATCTTTCGGATAACTGGATCCAAAGGAGCCTCCTTCATTACTAATCTATATATGGGAAATACTCTTACAAGTCTCCCTTTGCAAGAACAAAATGGGAATAACTTTTGTAAGTAATTCCTTTCTTGAACTTTAATTTATTAAGGAAGTGATTTCGCATAATACTAAAACCACAAAAATAAGATTCTAGTACCTTTGGGCTTCGGGATCAAACCTGACTCCTTAGTTCATATCTCAAGACTCCTTAGTTTATATCCTATAATTGTAATTTTTTCTCTCTGGCCTTTCATATCTTTTCAATTCTTTTTGAACGCCTTTCATATCTCTGGCCGCTGCGGCTCCAAATCAAGGAAGTATAAAATCAAAAGAAGATGAGTGAAAAACAATTGAATTTGTTCATGTTTGGATTTCAAATTTTGGTACAAGAGAATTATTCAAGTTTGCCTTCCTTTAAAATATAATAATATAGTGTGTGTGTGTGTGTGTGTATATATATATATATATATATATATATATATATATAAAGAATTATTTGTAGTTATCTTACAAATTATAGTTCTCTATGTTCTTAAGATCCACTCTATAATAAAATCAAAGGCAAACTAATAAGAAATTAGCAGAACTTAAAAGGCAAAATAGCAGATAAATGAGGCTTGTGCTGCCGCTTTCAGTTGCAGCGGTAGTGGGACATGGTGCCAGCCAACCGAAGATGCCAATATTTAATGGCATTATGGAGACACTAACAAATGCAAAAACATTAACTTTACGCTGACCAAGTCGCTGGGCTGGCTTTGCAGAGTCTGGGTCATGGTACATGTCCTTAACTATGCCTGTTTCTCCACTGGTGAGCTTGGGCCCCATTGTATGCCTAACATTACTCCCCTACTGAGAAAAAATTTGGTTTCAGTCAACTTCGAACATTTGGAGTTCGCCTTTAGTGTTTTCAGGATTTTGGAGTTGGTAGCTAATGAATCATCCAATGAAGCAATGGAGGATGTAAGTTGGAATTACATGGGGTGGACGCCCATATAGCGCCTGGTATGGGGACATGTTGATGGCGTTGTGCTGTGAACTATTATACCAGTACTCTGCCAGATGGACCAATTCTGCTCATTGTTTTGGTTCATCACATTAGAAGCACCGGAGTTAAGTTTCTAAACGTTTGTTGGGGAATGGGTAGGGGGTTCAGGAGGCCAAATGGTTTTTGAGCTATGTATTTGTTTTCCTGGCATGTTTAGCATGTGTTAACGAAGGTTTGGACATCACGATACATTCCAGGCCAATAAAAAGGAGGCTGCAAAGTCTGGCAATGGTGGCTTTGATGCCTGAGTGACCACCCCGGGGGCACAATAAAGTAAAAGTTGTGTACACATTTTTTTTCATATACGAATAAAGTATCAACGAAGGATAAGAGAGATATATAAGTCTTCCTATAATTGCAAAAAGAAAATGGCAATGGCAATTATATTTCTGAGTTAGTTCCCTTCTGCCCATAAGACTAGTTATGCTTTAAAAATTAAGTTTAATGGAAGAGAATACTTCCCACAACCTAATTAATTTAGGTTTATATTTATGTTGAAAGTGTTACTCATATTTAATATCTAATAGTATTTTGAATAATGTTGATTGTAATAATACATTTTTATATTATAATGTGACATTAGAGTTTATGACTAGCACATCTGTCACATCACACGAGAAAAACTCAACAAATGAAATAAATACTGAAAAGCATATATACAATAAATAAGAGAGGGTAGTCTAGTCTAGTTGTATTTAGGCGTAGTTGGATGTTAGCATTGGTAGGCGGTAGTTCAGTTGTACTCATTATTGCTTTTATAAAAAATAAAAAGGGACCATTAATTATATCTTTGTTTGCAAATCCACTATTTAAATTTACAATGCACAATAAATAGTATGAGAACTATTAATTATATTCCTCATTTTCCCTCCGCCTATGACATTAAGATCAACCCTGCGAATTTTCCCTCAAGCTCTAGCATGTCTTGCGGAGATTTGGATCCTTTTAGTTTTCTTTTCTTTGAACTGCGCTGGTATTTGTAATACTAACATCCTGCTGCATAAAGAACTTCAATCCTTTTTGGCCCACTATGTTTCTTACTAATCAGAAAATTCCCTTGTAATACTGTAGTTAAACTCTCGTGTCTCTATCAGGGACAAACCTAGAGGAGCAAACAGGATTCTTGACCCCCTTTCAAATTATTTTAATTTAATAAATATTTCTTTATTTTACAAAATTTCGTTTAACTTTATATATATATATATATATATATATACACTGTACTTGGCCCCTCTTAAGTTTTTAAGCACTCTCTTTCTTTTACCTTCTCGATTGAATATTATTTTTAAATTCGTCCCTATTGTATATCTTTATCTTTGAATATTTAGTTGGCTCAATATAAATAGTCATACATAAAATTCAAAGTTCAAACACATGAATGTCAAATTTTTTTATCCATTGCTAAAACTATCCAAAATTTAGCTGATGAAGAATCACTTGGATAAACATTAATGAAAAATCTGCAGGGCAGAAACCACAATTGTTGCAGCAAATTAATCATCCTATATAAACATAATTTATTCATCTTTTATACAAAATTAAATAAAAATTTGAGCCAACAGTTGTTGCAATTACGACTTTTTTCCCTTCAAAGAAAATAGACTTTATGGCTAAACCCTAAGACATCAAGGAAAAGCCAATATGGACCATCTTCAAGGCACCAATATCCTTCAAATCATGGGAAGAAATACTTTTGAGCTTGCATTTGGGATAATATCTCGTCACTTTGAGATGTTACTATCACTTTGCATCCTTTGCTATCTTCACAAGACGGAATTCCAATTTTCACCAAGTCAAGTTGATTATCTAGACCAGATAAGATTAATAGAACATTTTCTTCCCTCTTTATCCGCTCAGAGAGTTGTCTTGCTCTTTCAGCTACAATCTTTTGATTATGATTGTAGGGCAAGCAGCATGATGTCTTGTCTTGAATACTGAAACCAAAAGCATCTGCAATTTTGTGATGAATTATTTTCAAGTTTGACATCCCTTTTAATGATACCATCTCAACTACATCAAACAAATTGTCTCCATTTGCTCTCGTTAAGATTTTCTCTAATAGATTCACCATAAGAGGACTCTTTTCGTGTCCACATACTAAAATCATGTTAATGTTTAAATCTGTTAGTGTCTCCATGATACCATTAAATGTTGGCATCTTTGGTTCGCTGGCGTGATATGCCAAACGTTTATCCTCTGATTTGGAATTCGCATAAGCGAGAAGATATTAATGGCCAGCAGAGATGAATTGGAGAAATTAGGAGTGAAAATGGGTGCTTGCAAATTACCTTCAGTGTCCATGGCAATCAAAATTCAGTACTATCCCCAAGACTTTGTAAGGGGTAGTTTGGTTTTTAGATTTGTACTTTGGTTATGTTATCTAATGAATTCCACTTTCATCAAAAAAAGAAATTCAGGAATGCATGTAGGTCCATACGTTTGATGTGTATGACCAACCGGTGCCTTCAAAAGGTTGTTGCACATGCAGCTCCGTGGACTGGAAACCTGTATTTATATGCGTTATTACAAAACTTTCAGTCTTGATTCAATCAATGATGCAAAAGCAATGCCAGTGAAAATTTGGTAAGAGATTGAAATTTAACAACACATTTCTTGTTCCTTAACTATTAGATCCATACTAGGACTAAAAAATTATATGCAAAATCAAGCCTGCTGTCCAGACTTCAATTCCCAGCATAACCAGGCAATATTTCCATAAAATCATTGCAATATACAATGAAAATTTGAACTGAAATTAACCTTAAGATGCAGTAACTGTAGGATGATTGAGTACTTAAAAAACAAGTGGTTGAGGATATTAGATATTAAGTAATGAGAACGACTATTTGCAATTCATTGATGCTAGAAGAATATAAACACGGCATGGAATATATATGTAAAGTGGCGACTTTGGAAACTCAGAAAAATGACCAGCTTTTTCCCAAAACGTTGTTACAGAAGTCAAGATTGTAAATACTGGTCCTGCAATTCAAGTGCGTAGGCGATGGTATTGTTTGTATTTATAGTCTTGACGAGGTAATGGCAAATAAGTTTGTAGAATTTGAAGAGGGTACAATGTGTATTGCTTTAAATTTGAAATCAAATAATGTTGGTGTTGCACTAATGAGTGATGGTTTGATAATAAAAGAGGGAAATTTTAGGATGAATTACCCAGATACTAGTAAGTGAGGCTTATCTGGGTCGTGTTATAAATGCCTTGGTTAAACTCATTGACGATCGAAGAGGTCGGTTAATTGAATCTCTTGCTTTTGATATTATTTCGAGATTTGCCTCGAAAATGCCTCATGACCTTTTTCCTTTCGCCTATAAAAGTTCTGTCTATTAGCAGTTGTATAGTTTGTAAAGTTGATTTAGACATTGAAAGAAATATCATTATTTTATTTTAAATACCTTTATGGTAAAATTTATTTTAAATATTTGATTTAAAATAAGTTGTATTTACCGTCATAACTATATAACTATATGTAATGACATAATTTAAAGTTTCTACTTTACTAAAAATAAGCCAACTACGTCAAGTAAATGCCCCTAATGCCCTAAGGATGAGCAAGACAAAGGATCACAACCCGCAAATCTGAGCTAGCTAGCTTGTCCAAAAATTCGTCCTTAATGAAATGAAGAAAAGATAAATATATATGTATGAATTTTTTAAATGAAATTAAAGTTCTTTTATCATTTAAAATAAATAAATTGTCCTTTCAAATAGTGTTTATTCTCACCTAGGTTAAATAGTGTAAACTTAGTTTTATAAAAAACCAAACCACCTTTCCTTTATAAGTGAGGGGCCTTAAGATTATAAAAATTTAAATACACCCTAATATGTATACATGCTAATTATAATTTAAAATTTATGAGCAAAATACAAGAAAAATTACAAAAGAGAAAATGGAAAAAAATAAAAATTACAATTTTCTTTTTCTCTCTCTCTCTCTCTCTTCTCCACACACCCACTTTAAGCCCACACTGTTATTTTCTTCTCGCACCCCATCTTTGTTATTTAGCACCCCTTAGCATCCCTCTTTTCTTTTTTAACACCCCTGGGCCCATTATCACTTTGCTGGCTTTATTATTATTATTATTATTATTATTATTATTATTATTATTATTATTTTCTCAACCCCATCATTTCTTTTCGCACCCCCTGACAGAAACTTCTTCACTCTGGCAACGATGAAAATTGATTTGAGGTGGTAACCAAAGAAGCACAGCACTCAATCAATGATAAAATTTGAGAGCGGAATACAAAAGAAATTTCACAGAAAAAATGACAAAAAATAAAAATTACAATTCTTTTTTTTTCATTTATTTATTTTATTTTTACTGCATCTTTTCTTCTCTTTTTTGTGTACCACCTTTCTTTTTTTATTATTTCCTCAATATCACCTACTTTTTCATTCAGTAAGAGTTATGGTTTTGTTGGGTCAGGTTTCAATTGTGAACTTAATTCTTAAGCTTTTGATATGTAATAGAAATAAAAAAGCTTCGTCTAATTTAATATGCATAGAAATAAAAATTGGGTCAAATTAAAATTAAAATTTTTAATTAATTTTTTAAATTAAACTAATATAAAATACAAAATTAATTTTTTATTTTTTATTTTTTTAAAACAAAAAAAAAATACTTAAACAAAATACAGCATTTACAAGCTTTCTACACACAATATAAAAAAAAAATGTTTATAGTCTCATGAATTTAGTACAATTCATCTTCTCTCATGTATCTTTTTTTTTATTATATTCTTTTTTGCTTTTTAAGTCTAGTGTTCTAGAGTTAAACAAGTGACTTAATCTCTTAAAATTTTTACAATAACATCATTAAGTTAATTATAACTAGTTTTACATAAACCAACAAAATAGAAAGCAAAAGTAATGCTATAGAACATCGGAAATTTGAACCATCGTGAAAAGAACCACGTAATGGGGACGTCTCTATGCGGGTGAACAAAAAGACAACTTTTAAGTATATCTTTGTCAAATTAAAAAGTGGATAACTTAGTAGAAAGTTTTGTATTTTCATTGATTATGAATTTCTTTTCCAGGAAAATCCAAAATTGGTGCTGAAATTTGAGAGTGGACTAAGAAAGAGGAGTGCACAATGCAGATAGTTTGATTGAGAAAGTGAAGGTAAGAAAAGGAAGGTTTAGGATAAGGATGGTCCTTCATAAATGTGCGACCTGCATAAATGTACCTCTACAATTATTAAATTTCAAAAATTAAACAATAGAGAATATCAAACAATATTTTTATTGAGATAGAAATAAGCTAAGTTGAACTAAGTTTGTCCAATGAAAAAAATTATTAAAGGAATTAACCAAAAAAAGATTTAAAAGGAAAATAAAACGTTCAATGGAAATGCACCACGTGTTGAAGGTATGTCCTTAACTTTTTTGTTATGTAAATTATTTAGTACTCCATATTACGTTAGACACTAACTTCCAATTTAATCTAAACTACATCATGAAGGCGACAAAACTTTTCCTATTAAGTTTTAACACCGATACTTTCAACTATTGATGTTGAACATATTCCTCCTTGAATTAAAATTACAAAAACAACAAAATATATTAAATAAAGTATCAATCTAAATCACTTGTGTAACAATCACCAGCAAATAGAAAGTGAAATTACATGGCAAATAAAAAGCAACATGAACTTCAAATACCAACACCATGCAAAGGTGTCATCATGTTATTCTTTGATTACATAATTACATAATAGCACATAGAGATTCATGCCCTAAATCTCTTACCTACCAATAGATTTACACTACTTGCATGATAGAAAAGATTGTCTGAGTTAAAGTGAGAAAAAGGATTGCAATTGCAGCACAAGTAGCAAGGGTATGCCAAGGAGTATTGCAATAATCTCGTTTCAATGTTGCCCTCATTTTCTGCCACCCATCATTGTAAAAGGCATTCATCTCTTTGAAAAGACCAAGGTGCTGAGAATTGAAATCTATTTTTAAAACATTTGTGGTGAGACTATTAAACATTTTAGCCACAGCATCATCATCACCCAACAAACGAATTAATATCCCATTTTTATTTAGTATATCCACATCTTTCACGGTGTTCATAAGAAATCCATAGCCCATACGTAGTCAGTTATGTAGCCACCATAGGGTTAGTGACATAGCTCTAAAGCCACCATATTACGAAACAACATTTCAGTCGTGTTGTCGAATTCAATACTGGGGATTGTGAGACATCCTCCTGAAAATTGCCAGTCAAGTATGCATTTACCTTTTTCATTTGTCTTAAACTTCCCCCCTGCTTCACTGAATGCAGTTGCAGTAGGAATCGGCTCAATATCCATCAGAATTTCCCTGTCCTGACTATGGTTTTGTAAATGAAAGGTTCTAAGCAAATCTGTGAAGTGGCATATGGTAAAATTTGGCACTACATTCTGTCTCTTAAAACATCGAAAGAAAACAATTGAGAGCTCGAGAAAAGACGGCGAGTTACTATCATCATGAGAGGCATATGCTAGATCATACAGCTTTTTTAAAATGAAGAAGGGAACCTGATTCTCAAGTAGCAATAAATCTAAAGATATGCTGACGAGCAACCAAGGTTTCATCAAATTTGTTCATTCACTGTGATAATTTTGGTAAAAGAGCTCAACTATAAAACAAGCATCCACTAAGATCACCTTGACAAGTTCGTTTGTGCTCATCTCCAAATTCTCTGAGTAACAACATCAGAGTCTTGGTTCTTCCTCTTTTACCGTGTGAATTAAATCTTCGTTTGTATTGGATCGAGCAACAAATTGCTGAAAATATACATATTTTAACTTCCCCATGTTTTGTAGTCGTTGATCGAAGTGATGAAGAGGACCAATTGAAATGAACGTAGGGGTGTGAGCATCTACATTTACTTGACGGATATCATATGACACCCTGTAGATGCAACAATCTTCTGTTATGCGAGGCTTTTCCTCAGCCAGAATAGTCTCAATATCAATCACCAAATTACTGTGGCTCATGCTTGTCCCTATAGAAATTGAAATAGAGGAAAATTTGACAAATGGGATAAGAAAACACAAGGAAAACAAAGGAAGCCAAAACGCTTGTGTACCTTATTTTCTTTATCTTGGTTGGAAAAATCAAAATGATGTGTGAAATCCCGATATATTACCCTTGCTCCAATTTTGATCTTGGTGATCCTGCTAATAATCTCCAAATTGACTATATCTATATGTTGTGGTCGGATATAGGGTACCAAGTTGAGTTTCTTTGGAAGGTTCAACTTTCACGAGGAGCACAAGACCTATAAGACAAGTTGATAACACCTCACTTGGGTGATCGAGTTATAGTCCAGGACGTAGCTGGAGAGGGAAAGTGAATCAACTGTTGGAAAAGGAGTGAGTGCTGTACATTGCACCTGGAATTGGATCCTATTTATATAGATATGGGAGGTCATTTTGGTAATATTTCGGATAAGGGGATCCAAAGGAACCTCCTTCGATACTAATCTATATATAGGAAACACTTTTACAAGTCTTCCTTTGCAAGAGCATAATGGGAATAACTTTTCTAAGCTATTCCTTTCTTGAACTTTAATCTATTAAAAAAGTAATTTAATGCAATAACAAAACTCAAGAAGATAAAATTTTAGAACTTTTATGTCTTGTGATTAAACCCAACCCCTCCTTAACTGCTTGAACTTATATTAAACGTTGTTGTTTATATGTGACAAAAAAAAAAAAAACTTTAATCTATTAATTATTTTTAAGACACAATGCAAAAACCATGGTCCCATTTCTTTCTCTCTAATAATTATGGCAAAATATGAACCCAACAATATTGATAAAATTTGTTGAGGAGAATAATTTGATTCTTCCAAAGAAACACGAGGCGAGATATATTAAAATTATCCCTTTAAGGGAAGACAGTTTTAAAATTTGGGGAAAAAAATCTTCTAAATTTCCTACATCACATTTTTAATGAATTAAAATCATTTCACACTCAATTTGATGAATCAACCTCAGATTCAGATCTTTCATACACAAACTCAAAAAGATCATCAGTTCACTCAAACAAAAATAAAAACTAAAAACAAAGTTATGCAAAAGAACACTTGTTGCCGTTAATTAAACTGATAGGCTGAGTTAAAGCGAAGAATTCTTGGGAAGAAACCATCGTACTTCTCTGTATACATCCTCCAATCTATCCGTTGCTAACTTTGTTTCTCATCACCTACCTGTTAAAAAAAAGAAGAAGAAAATATTCCTTTTCTTTCGCATCTTTGATGTTCAAGGATCGATGGGATTAACCAAACAATGGAAAGAAGAATAAAGAGGAAAAAGAAAGCAAGGGGAATTGTTGGGAGATGAAGATTGCTATGGTAAAGTAGTGTAAGTAGGGTATCTATTAAGTTAACTTACAAGCTTAAAGCAACACCACTCAAAGGCTTTAAAGAAATATTGGATTGGAATATTCATATTAATAGATATTATCGAAACTTGGAATGAGAACCAATAACAAAGACGACATGTAATGGAACCACTGCCTGTTAAAAAAAAAAAAATGTTGGATGAGTTTTTTTTTTACCAAATTAATAGTGGAAAAGAGAGATTATGTACAAAATAAATGTATGAAATCAAAAACAAAACAAAAAAATCCTCTGGAAATTTTTCTGTAATACCTACTAGGAAAAGAAAAACTTTTTAAATGTGCAAACATTCAATAGGAATTATAAAAAGATAGAGGAAATATTGAGAGAAAATTAGGTGCCATTGCATTAACTTTTGTGGAAGTGATATGGAATCTTGTAACATTGCCTATGCATCGAGTCAGGCGCCTATGGACAGCTTTCCTTTTGGACTCATCTCGGCTCCCAATTATGGATGAACACTTTTTGATGTTTATTCTTAGACTCTTAAATTTTATATTTAATTGATGATTTAGCTGATGCTCATATAATTAAAGTTTAATTAAAATTAATTATATTTTATATTAATTTTTTATTTTAGAGTCAAATTATTTATTATAAAATTTTTAATTTTAAGATAAAATCTAAAAAATCTCGAAATGTATGAGTGAATTATATTTTGTTTCAACTAGATTCAGAGCAATTAAAAAAAATCTAAATTCATTCGTGAACGAGGAGCTAAAGTCATAAATGGGGAGGTATGGTGTTTAGCAAATGGTTATAACCTGTGAACACACCTCAAACATAGCTGACTTGCATATATTATCGTGGGGTTTTAACTCGTAAATTAAAAAGATGTTTAATTAATATGTAGAAGCATGAACACCTATTCATTTAGAGATGTGTCAAACATTTTTTAAAAATGTCCAATTAAAAAATATATATTTTTTGCAACTCCAACACCTAAGCCCACGCTATAAAATAACTCAAACACTTAAATCAACATTTTAAAATAATTTGAATACTTTGATAAAATATTTACATTTGTTTTTTATTTTTATTTTTTAAATTTTTAGCCAAAAATTTACTTAAAAATTTTAAAGTTTAGAAACATAATCTTCTATAACTATATAAAAGAAAAAAAAATCTATTTATCCTAAAAAAATAAAAATATTATATCAAAATATTTTTGTTTAGATTTTTTTTATAATATATATAATAATGTCTGTGCTATATATTTTTAACATAATTAATATTGTAATAATGAACATAAATGCAGGTTAATTCCCAAGGACTCCTTATTTCTAAACTTTTATGTAATAGGTTAAAAAATTTTATGAATCAATTGTTGACATTTTCTTTATAAAGTTCTGGTGTCCCAAAAGAATAGCTATCCATATAACAACTCTGGTAACTAAAGTCTGTAAGAAGGTAAGTACCTTTACTCGTAGTATTTCACTTGGTTTTGTCTTTAACTTTGGCAATTGATCTAATTGTGAAAATTCTCACTGTTTCTCAGCAAAACCATCATGGACAAGCCTGATACCCAACTGATAAGGAGCTCAAGAGGCTAACAGAGAAGATTTTAATAGATACCTACTTAATAACACGTTATCTTATTTAATGTTAACAGATACTAATATGACATTAACATTCTAATAAGTACCAACTTAATAATGTTATCTTATAGATATTAAATTGAGAATTTACTTTATTTTATCGTGTTTTAATTTGTACTTTCTTATGTTATTTTTTTTTTTTGGCTGGAAATGTTTTGTTTTATGTTAGGAAAATATGTTTGAGGAAGTTATGGCATATGAGTCAGCAATTATCTAAGTTGTCTGCAAAAACAGGTAAAGAAAAAAAAAATCCACAAATAAAGGCAAAAAAAACTTGTATTGTTTTAATGAACCTTATCTACGTGTATCTGTATCTGTAGAATCTGATTAAATGATAAACTATAAATGGGGAAAAACAAAAAGAAAAAGAGAATAGGACGGCAACGGAAGACCTAGTGCCGGTTTCTTATTTTGATTTCTTCTGAAAACAAAAATGAGAGCCAAAAATACGATTATTTTAGTAAGAGTATTATCCAAAATAAACTATAAAAAGAAAAAGGAAAATATTTTTAGTAGTTACAAAAAATGGTCGGTGGCGATTTTATGTTTTTTTTGGCCATTTTTTTTTTGACAAGAAATGATTTATAGTTTAATAAAAATAAGTGAAAATATATATAAAGATGAAAATAAGAACCGAGAATATACAAATATTTATTAAACCAAACAGGTTAGATTCTTGTGAACAAAATGTTAGTGATACCAGACATCTAATGTGAATACAGACATTAAATAAAAGCTAAAAATATGTCTAATTTAATACACAAGAAATTTTTTTGCTAAAAGGATTTTTCAAAATACAATAATAAAGGAAAGCATGAAAAAATTATTCAGTATTTTCAAAAATTGGTGTAATGACAATTTTACGATTTTTCTGACAAGAAATTATTGATAATTTAATAAAATAATTAAAAATAATTATTGAATACTAAATAAAAATAAAAATAGGTGAAAATAAATTGAAAATAAACACATTTTCTAAAAAAGTAAAATATAAAAATAAAAACGCTAAACAAAAATATAAAAATTAAACCAAATGGTTCGTTAAATTCATGCCAAAAATGCTAGTGGCACATATCAAAGGTGAATCTAGACATTTAATGAAGGCAAAAGACAAGTTTTTAGGATGAAGAGAGAAAACTGTTATATTTTGTTTGGTTAGGGATCTAGCACTGTTTTAAAATAACTAAAAATCATATTCAGTATTACCAAAAATGATCAACGGTAATTTTTTGAGTTTTTAGCGTTTTAATAATAAGTAGATTCATCATTGAAAATAATTAGTAAATACTAAAGAAATATAAAATATATTAAAAAAAGAAAGAAAGAAATGTTTCCTACGAAAACAATTTCCAAAATAAAAAGCAGAAAATGTATTTCCGAAAATAGTAAACTGAAACTTTTTGACTTGTTTGTCTTCTTACTTTTACTTTTTTTTTTAAAAAAAAAAAGAAATAATTGGTAGATTAATAAATTTTATATGAAAATAATTATTAGTACTTTTAAGATATATGTTATCATTTATTAATGCTCTAATTTATTACTCTTATCATGTGTCCTCGGCAGAAATTATAAGAACCTTTTTTAAAGAAGGTCGATAAAAAATAAAAAATACATTTTCAATAAAAAATATTTTCCAAAATATCCTAAAAAAGAAATCAAAACAATACAATAAATGAATATTAAAACAACTCATAAGACTAAATACATGTAAAATCAGTTGTAAGAATATTTTTCAAAAAATGCACGGAATAAAGAAAAATTGTTTTCAATATTTTTTAAAAAAAGTCAATAACAAAAAAAAAATTCCCAAAATATATTTTGATTAAAAAGTATTTTTCAGAATAGACACTAAATGAATATGAAAATAGATAAAAACTTGTTGAATTAGATTCTTTAAATTTTTTTTTAGAAATACCCTTAAATAAAAACAAAAAATATTGACTAGTAGAGGATAAAAACAACTAATCATGATAAAAATATGTTATACACTTTTTCAAATAATATTCTTTAGAAACAAAAAGAAAACACTTTCGGAAATACATTTGCAGTAAAAAAAAAATGATTTAGAAAACGTCAAGAAGAAAATAACAAATGCTTTTTCCATAAATAATATTTTTTAAGTAAAAATGAAAGAAAACAAAATAAAAAATATATATATTTCATACTAATGGGCATACAATAAAACCATACATATCTTAAAATAATAGAAATAAATTAAAAGATAGGTATTCAAAAGTGAATAAGGAGGTAACTACTTTAAAATATATAGATAAAAATCTTATTAAGAACCAAAAATATGCTTAATTCACTAACCATGAAATATATTCAGAAAATATATATTTCAAAACACATAATATGAAACAACTAATAAAGCTAAAGATATATTTTTTACAAAATACACTAAATAATGACAAAAATCATTTGTAATATATTTGCACAACATAATAATTTCCAACAAAAAATGATTTTAATATTTTTCAAAAAACCAAAATATACTAAATGAATATGAAAACTAATAAGGCTAAAGACACTATGTTTTGCAGAAATTTAAAAAAAAAACTAAAAAAGAAAAGAAAATATGACACAAAAATAGTTTCCAAAATACACTAAATAAAATAACAACTAATATGGCAAAAAAATATTTTGAATCAGATTCTATAAAAATACGTTTAGAAATACACTGAAGACAGAAATTATTTGCAATATTTTCTAATTCAGAATACATAATATTTGAAATACATTTCCAATAAAAAATATTTAAAAAATACATTTATTTTTTATTTTATTTACTTAACGCATTTTTAAAAAATATTTTTGTTTTATTTTCATATTCATTTCTTACTAAAAAAATCAATAGACAAACAACAAAAACATGAAAATAGTTTTTGAAATAAATATGAAAAGTTGGAAAAATACTAAAAAAGATAACAAAGAACAGACTTGCCAAAACAGAAAGTTTTTTTCCAAGAAAATAAAAATGAAAATAGTTTTTAAAATACATGTTGACAAAATAATTTTTCAATTTTCAGTAAAAATATGTTCCAAAATGTATACTAAAAGAGTGTATGTAAAGTAATTATTAATGTCACTTATTTATCTCTTTTTAAAGTTTATTTAAATTTAAGGTTTCATAGTAAAAAATTTAAGTTTATGTATTACAATTCCTGAAGCCCGAGTTTGTATAGTATACTTTATAAAAGTAAAACCTAGAGACAATAAACTTTGCTTACCGAAAATAATTCAATTCGAATAATCTCAAAGACAAGTTGCCTAGCTTGTCCGATCTGTTGGACCAAAACTACATATGGTTTATGTACTTCTTCCCTCCCTTTCTCTTCTCCATCTTGTTCCCATGGACACTTCAGGCATTATCATAGCTAATTTGCAAGCATTCTTTTTTAACTATTAATTTGTCTTTTCAATTCTTTTTGAACGCCTTTCATGTCTTCTAGCTGCTGCGGTTCCAAATCAAGGAAGTATAAAATCAAAAGAAGATGAGTAAAAGCAGTTGAATTTGTTCATGTTTAGATTCCAAAATTTGGTACAAGAGAATTATTCAAGTTTGCCTTCATTTAAGATATATAAAGGATTATTTGTAGTTATCTTACAAATTACAGTTGTCTATGTCCTTAAGATCCACTTTATAATAAAGTCAAAAGTAAACTAATAAGAAATTAGCAGAATTGAAAAGGCAAAATAGCAGATAAGTGAGCCTTGTGCTGCTGCTTTCAGTTGCAGGGATAGTGGGACATAGTGCCAGCCAACCAAAGATGCCAATATTTAATGGCATCGTGGAGACACTAACAGATGCAAAAACGTTAATTTGTCCATCAATTTGCATTTTCTTGCTTGAAAATAATAAAACAGTCATGAAAATCCTGATCGAGATCTCAATACAAGTTGGGAGAGTGCGTTAACTTACGCACTTCTCAATTTGCACTATCAAATAACATAGTCATTCCCTCATTCAATAACTCTCTATAAGTTGATGCATTAATTGCAATTGTATTATCTTTTGTTATTTTAAGAACAAAATTTATTATTTTACTTAGTGTTCCATTTTTTTATCTTATTGTATTTTGATTTATCAATTATGTACATGTATAATGGTAAAATTAAAATATTATTTTATAATCTCAAAATAATCAAAAATAATAAAATAAAATAAAAAATTTATTTTTTGTCTTCTCATATTATAGTCAATTCTAAAAAGAGACCTCATATTTTAAGTTAGATAAAATAAACTTTATATTTTAAGTTAAAAAAAATAAAACTTTCATACAAACAAAAAATAGCTTAATAAATTTTACTTTTATTTTTAACTTAAAATATGAAGGTTTATTTTATTTAATTTAAGATATTAAAATATTTTTTAAAATTAATTATAATGTGAGAGACAAAAAAAATTTCTAAAATAAATAATAAAACCCTGTATAAAACAGTTGATTTTATCTAGTATTTTTGAACCAATGGTGGAGAGCATTGGCTTTTGGTTCAGAGTCAAAGTAAATGGAGAGCCTGGCTAATGTTTGATGGAAAAAGTCACGACACGTAGGAGTATAAACTATAATAGTGAGTTTGACTAGTTGGCACCGACACTGAAATTCAATCATCCACCACTTTCAGTCTTTCTCGATAGTTTCTTGGAGAGTCACTTTCAGTCCCGTGTTTGCATCATTGATTGATCATACAAATCAAACGTAAGATCCTGCTTGCATTTTTCCATAGACTACTCAGACTTTAGCATCGGTAATTTGTGAGCATCCATTTTTCACTTTTAATTTTTCAAATTCTAATCTGCATGCCTTTCAATCTTCTATCTATTGTGAATTCCAAAATTAGGTACATGAGAATAGCTACTCAAGTTTGCTTTCATTTTTCTAGAAAAAAACAAATAATTCGATGATTATCATGTTTATAATTATCTTACAAATTATAGTTCTCTATGTCCTTAAAATCCAGTCTATAGTGAAATTAAAAATAAACTAATAAGAAATTTGCAGAAGCAAAACAACAATTTATCAAATAAGCGAGCCTTCAGCCTTGTACTGCTCCTTTCAATTGCAGGGCAACTTCAATGTGTAATTTTCACCAGCGAACCAAAGAAGTTAATATTTAAGGCTATGTTTGAGGTAGTTATTCTATTTAATATATTTGTTCCACAGTGCATGAGGAACAAAATGTTATCTATATATATATATATATATAATGATATTATTTATAGGTGTTTTAAATAAATTGTTAGACCCACCCAACAGAAAAATTAAATATTTATTTATAAAATATTTTAATTTTTTTTAATAGTACTTGATATATAAGACTCTTCATAAAATTCTAAAAGGATTTATTAATTTTGTTTATATTCACCCTTTATCATTTTTAACTTTTTTTTTTTAAATTTTAAAGTTTTGAATAAAATAAATTTTAATTTTAAAAAAGCTAAAGTTAAAATATTAGTCTATTAATAGCTTATATATAGAATTCAAAATAACTTTTCAACACCATTAATTCACCACCAATGGTGGGGTGTCTCCCTATTTTTATTTCATTACATCACAGTGTGGAGATTCACATATCTAAAAAACAAACCAAAAATTTACACTACTTGTAAAATAGAACAAACTGTTTGAACAATTGTGAGAAAAACGATAGCTATTGCAGCACAAGTAGCAAGAGTACGCCAAGGTGTGGAGCAGTAATCACGTTTCAGAGTTGCCCACTTTTGGCGCCACCTATCATTGTAGAAATCATTTATCTCATCAAAGAGATTAGTGTATTGAGATTTGGAATCAAAAGAGAGTTCTTTGCCAAGACTATTAAATAATTTAGCCACGGCGTCATTATCTCCCAACCAACTAAAAACTATCCCATTATCAACCAACACATCTACGTCCTTTTCAGTGTTGATAAGAAAATCCATGAGATAAACATAATTGGCTATGTAGCCATCCCAACGGTAGTGACATTGCTCTAAAGCCAGCATATTTCGAAACAAAATTTCTGTATCATCTCCCACTCGAATATGTGGGATTTTGAGACATCCTTCGGAAAATTGCAAGTCTAGTATGCAATCACTTCCATTTATTTTAAATTCCCCCCCTGCTTCTTTGAATGCACTTGCAGTAGGAATATCCCTATAATTGTAATTTTTTCTCTTTGGCCTGGGATGTTGTATATGAAAGGTTCGAAGCAGATCAGTGAAGTGGCATATGATAAAATTTGGCTCCAAATTTTGTTTGTTGTATTGCCTTAAGTAATTAATTGAGAGCTCAAGAAATGAGGGCAGGTTACGATCTTGAGAGGCAAGCACTAGGTTGTATAGTTTTTCTAGGATGAAGAAGGGAACCTGGTTATCAAGTAGCAATAAATCCATATTTATGCTTTCTACTGGATGCAACATTTTATAATCATTAATTGTCCATTCATCATTAAAATATGTGGAAAAGAGCTCAACTATAAAACAAGCATCCACTAGGATTACCTTGACAAGTTCATCTGGACTCATCTGCAAAAACTCTTTGTAACAGTGTCTGAGTCTTGGTTCTTCCTCTTTCACAGCACTAATTAAATCTTCCAATTTATTCTTGGCTCGAGAAACAAACTGCTTGAAATATGCATGTTTGCACTTCTCCATGTTTTGCAGTCGTTGATCGAAGTGATGGAGCGGACCAATTGAAATGATCTTCGGGGTATAAGCATCTGGATTTACTTTATGGACACCATATGATACCCTATAAATGCAACAATCATCTGTTATGGGAGACTTTGCCTGGTCTAGAATAGCCTCAACATCAATCACCAAATT
This sequence comes from Bauhinia variegata, assembly GCA_022379115.2. NCBI lineage: Eukaryota > Viridiplantae > Streptophyta > Magnoliopsida > Fabales > Fabaceae > Bauhinia > Bauhinia variegata. Next base: position 6,461,988 of record CM039432.1, read on the forward strand.
ATTGCGGTTCATGTTTGTCCCTATAGAAATTGAAATATATAGAGGAAAAATTAACAAATGGGAATAAGATAACACAGGGAAAACAAAGGAAACGAAAAATCTGGTGTACCTGATTTTCTTTTTCTTGGTTGGAAGAATCAAACTGATGTGTGAAATCCCAATATATTATCCTTGCTCCAATTGTGTTCTTGGTGATCCTGCACTAATAATCTCCAAATTGACGATATCTATATGTTGTGGTCGGATATAGGGTAACAAGTCGAGTTTCTTTGGAAGGTTCAACTTTCAAGAGGAGCACAAGACCTATAAGACAAGTTGATAACACCTGCACTTTGGTGATCAAGTTATAGTCCAGGACGTAGCTGGAGAGGGAAGGTGAATCGACTGTTGAAAAGGAGTGAGTGCTGTACATTGCACCTGGAATTGGATCCTATTTATATAGATATGGGAGGTCATTTTGGTAACCTTTCTGATAAGTGGATCCAAAGGAGCCTGCATACGAAACGTTGGCTATTTCTTCATTACTAATCTATATATGGGAAATACTTTTACAAGTCTCCCTTTGCAAGAACAAAATGGGAATAACTTTTTTTCTTGGACTTTAATCTATCAAGGAAGTAATTTTGCGCAATAATGAAACTACAAAAATAAGGTTTTGATACCTTTATGTCTCGGGATCAAACCTAGTCTTTTAGTTCATATCTTAGAATTAAACTTGACCCCTTCTTAACTGCTTGAACTAATATTAAACAGTGATGTGTTATCTATAAGAAAAAACAAACTTTAAATCTATTAATTATTTTTAAGACATGATGCAAAAGTCATGGTCCCATTTCTTTCTCTCTAATAATAATTGCAAAATACGAACCCTATGATATTAGTAAAAATTGTTAAGCAGCATAATCTGACCTTTCAAGAGAAACACGAGGTGAGATATATTAAAATTATGAATTGCATTTTCAAGTCTATTGGCTCCTGTATTTTATTCTGTTAATTTGTAGAATTTATGCTACAACTATGCTCCCATCATATTCCTTGTGTCATCTTGCCAACTAACCAAAATTGCTACATGATTCCCAATAAGGTATGCCCTAACATGATATGAGAAGTAAATTTGTTATCACTTATGTGTCCTTTATGTGTCCTATTATCATGATTGGCCTAAATAAGTATAATCACTTATTATATACTATCCTATTCTATAGTATGTATTGTTTAAGGTCAGTTTACATGTATTTAAAAATCATTAATACATTTACAATTTATTATAATTTGACTAAATTAACCTCATTTAATCCTATTAACTACTCTATCAACTTCTTATATTTATTAACTACTCAATTAAATGAAGGTATAAAAGGATTAAAAAGATTGATAAGGCTTTAGAATTTTAAAAAACTCATTTTGAAACAAAACAAAACTCTAAAACAACATATATTATAGAATAAAAATACTAATATTATTTTATAACTTTTAGACTAATCATGATAAATAAAATAGTATATAAAAATACTATAATAAAACAGCAGATTCAATTTCTCCCTATGTTATGACATTGTATAAATCTAAGCGTAACCCCATACTTATCCTATTGTCAACGATATTGATATTAGTAGGGCAACTTGTATAATTAATAGTTCCGTAATGTATTATTTTATGATAAATTTAATTTAATCTTGTATTAATATAGTGACATAACAGGTTGTTAAGGGTGTGACTACATAAAGTAGCATTATTGTTCCACTTGCACTGTGGCTGTCTTATCACTCCATTAATATCAGTTTCTATGTGATCCACACGAAACTTGGTACCATTTCTTATTTACTTTCATTAATTTGTTATTAGACTTTAGTTTTGACTCAGTTTACTTTTCATTTTTATAAATTGACAAAATATAAAATTGGTTCTCATGAAAAAGTAGTGCAATCGTGTATCAAATTGGAAATTTTGTATTAGATATCTTCTTTGTGGAGAATATATTATTGCGTTGGAGATGATAATTGCATCTGAATCTTATTGCAAGTTCTGCATTATCTTGCCCCACTCCTGCTTACTGCAAGGGAAAAAAAAAAAGAAAAAGAAAAAAGATAACAACATGTTCATTTAGATCATACCCGCTAGAACGATCCATTGCCAAACTTGATTAGAAAATATGTACCATAGAATATTAACAATACAAACTCAAGGTGGATTAAATATGAAGAACTTAAATAACTCATGCATTAAAGATACGTCTAATAAATTTGAATTCTTATTTCTTTTCTTCCTCTAGAAATAGGACTTAAGGGATCATGAAAATTAATAATTATTCCTTCTTTCATGATTTTAAGTCCTTGTGGTATAGGAAGTGAAGTATTGATGGTTTCTCGATTTTCCCCTTCCTCTAACACCTTCTTCATTGAGTTCTCCTAATGAAAGGGAGACAACCTTGCTTATAGTATTAGGGACATTCTTACTCGGCTTTAGGGATTTCATAGTAATTTCTTCTTCTTGAACACTGCTAATTGCCATTTGTGATTGTATGCATGGAACTTGAGATCTCCATGTTTGGCAACATATTGTTCTTATTCTTCTTCACTTGGAATTATTTCTACAGTAAAAGATTGCTTATTTTAGTCGTTCAACTTTAACTAATGTCATTTTACTGTTGAATGTGTATGAAGAATTTGAGAATTATAAAAGACTATAAGCCAATTCATCAATTGTTTGCAGCCACTGAATAATGTCATCATAATATGAAAAGAGTATCTATGGATATTTGCATCACAACTAATACTTAAACTTTGAAAGCAGAAAAAGAAAAAGAAAAAGAAATCTAATAGCTATGTTTGGCTTAGAAAATCTAATAGTCATCGACATTTCAATATAAGAGCATGTTTGGTTGTTTTCATTTCATTTTTTTCTCTTGTTTTTACATTCATTTAGTATCCAACAACTATTTTTAATAAATTTTATTGAACCTCTTGTCATTTCTCTTAAAAAGAAAAATAGAAGAAGCCAATAAGTCAACTAACTCATGTAGAACAATCCATCAAAATAAATTGATTCAGAAATTACGTAGAATTCAGGATGTTACATGCGTTAAAATATTTTATGTGAATTTTGTGTTTGAGTCTAAGTCGTAGCCATAAAACAAAAAATAAAAGAACATTTCATTTGAACTAGCATATATTAATTTTTTTATTTTGTCAAGACCTAGATAAAATGCTAGTTGAAAAGTTTTGTGCTGTAGTTCATCCTTAAATTATTTTTCAAATGTTGCTTTCGTCGATTTATTTTTGGACATATTGCATATCTCTCCAGCAATCCACGTTCAATATTCCCATAAGAGAGTTTATATCACCGACAAGTTGTTGTGCAAGTTTAATTAAACAATTGCTCTTAAAATATAAATTAATTGTTGGTCAATTCAACTAGAAAAATATAGAATAATCCATGACAAACTTGATTTTTGAAAATTATATATATTGCATTTAGGATGATACTTAAATGATTTTATGTGGACTAAAGAACCTTCCAACTTTGCCTTCGCATGTTCAACAAATTGCTTGAAATATACAATTTTATGTTTCTTCATATTTTGAAGTCTCGGATCATATACATTTTTATCTTTTCCTTGAGATCCACGTTTTCCCATTGGAAAATTTGTATTAGTATCTTCTCCTAGAGATTCACGTTTTCCAGTTTTCTTTTACATGGAGAATATAGTCGTGCGTTGGATTTGATGATTTGCTTAAGAGACCTGCGAGACCGATGATACCTGCATGTGCATTTAGGTCTAATTCACATGATTTTTGTCCATACATGAATGCTATCGAACGACTTAAACATATATTTTCTATTTCATACATTTAGACTCTAATATTTTTGTAATGTTGATTAAAGTATAGTATAAATGTTAAATCAAAATCCAAATAAGAGGAAATTTGCACTTACCATATTTTAAAAAGTAATGGGTCAAGGTTATTGTTTACAAAGCCACGTTACCAATTCTTTCATTAAAAAAAAAGCCTAACTCCTTCATAAAAAAAAAAAAAAAAAAAAAAAGAGAATGGAGACTTTGCCATATTTCAAGAAAAATATTTATTTGAATTTAAAAGAACGAAATTGAATATTGCATGGAGCTTGGGCCCCATTATATGCCTAAAATTACTCCTCTACTGAGAAAAAATCTGGTTTCAGTCAACTTCGAACATTTGGAGTTGGCTTTTAGTGTTTTCAGGATTTTGGAGTGGGTAGCTAATGAATCATCCAATGAAGCAATGGAGGATGTAAGTTGGAATTCCATGGGGTGGACGCCCATATAGCGCCTGCTATGGGGAAATGTTTTTGCTAAAACGAATTTTCAAAATACAATAATAGAACAAAACATAAAAAAATTATTCAGTATTTTCAAAAATTGGTCTATTGACAATTTTATGATTTTTCTGACAAGAAATTATTGATAATTTAATAAAATTAATTAGAATGTCATATGAAAATAATTATTAGTACTTTTAAGATATATGCTATCACTTATTAATGCTCTAATTTATTACTCGTGTTTTCGGCAGAAATTATAAGAACCTTTTTTAAAGAAGGTCCATAAAAAATTAAAAAATACATTTTTAATAAATTTTTTTTTTCAAAATATCCTAAAAAAGAAAAGAAAACAATACAATAAATGAATATTAAAACAACTAATAAGACTAAATACTTGTAAAATCAGTTTGTAAGAATATTTTTCAAAAAATGCACGGAATAAAGAAAATTTGTATTCAAATTTTTTTAAAAAAAGTCAATAGCAACAAAAAAAAAATCCCAAAATACATTTTGATTAAAAAGTATTTTTCAGAATAGACACTAAATGAATATGGAAATAGATAAAAAATTTGTTGAATAAGATTCTTTAAAACAGCTTTTAGAAATACACTTAAATAAAAACAAAAAATATTGACCAGTTGAGGATAAAAACAACTAATAATGATAAAAATATGTTATATACTTTTTCAAATAATATTCTTTAGAAAAAAAAAAACAAAAAAAAACCTTTTAGGAAATAAATTTCAGTAAAAAAATTATTTAGAAAATGTCAAGAAGAAAATAACAAATGCTTTTTCCATAAATAATTTTTTTAAGTAAAAATGAAAGAAAACAAAAAGAAATATTTTATACTAATGGGATAAAATAAAAAAACATACAGATCTTAAAATAATAAATTAATTTTAAAAGATAAGTATTCAAAAGTGAATCAGGAGGTAACCACTTTTAAAATTTAAAATATATAGATAAAAATCTTATTAAGAACTAAAAATATGTTTAATTCAGTAAACAAGAAATATCTTCAGAAAATATATATTTCAAAACACATAATATGAAACAACTAATAAAGCTAAAGATATATTTTTTATAAATATTTCACAAAATACACTAAATAATGACAAAATCATTTTTAATATATTTTGACAACATAATAAGGCTAAAGACACTATGTTGAATCAGATTGAGTTAAAATATTATAAAGACATAATTATTTTCAATATTTTCACAAAAAGGTAAATAAAAAAAATAATAAAGTACATATTTTGTAGAAATATTTTTAAATAAATTTAGAAAGAAAACAAAATATGATACAAAAATAGTTTCCAAAATACACTAAGTAAACATAAAACCAACTAATAAGGCAAAAAGATATTTTGAATAAGATTCTATAAAAATACGTTTAGAAATACACCTAAGGAAGACAGAAATTATTTGCAATATTTCCTAATTCAGAATACATAATAATTTTTAGAAAACGGAATCATTTTTGAAATACATTTTCAATAAAAATATTTGAAAAAACACATTTATTTTGTTTATTTTATTTACTTAACGGATTTTTATAAAATATTTTTGGCTTTATTATCATATTCATTTATTACACGAAAAAGTTATTTTAAATATTGCTAAAAAAGTCAATAGACAAAATAAAATAGTTTTTAAAATAAATATGAAAATTTGGAAAAATACTAAAAAAGATAACAAAGAACAGACTTGCCAAAACAAAAAATTTTTCAACCAAAATAAAAATGAAAATAGTTTTCAAAATAATATTAAGGATTAATAAAAAATAGAAAATTACAAAACATTTATAAGAGCATTAATATATTAATTTAAAATTATTAAGAAGTATTAATTTTTTAAAAAAAAGATTAATATTTTCCAAAGAAAAGGTCAAATAAAGAAGAAAAATGCATTTTTGACGGTAAAAAAAAAAAGAAAAACGAATTTGGAAATACATTTTCAATAAAAATACACGAAAACAAGTCATAAAAGAAAAATTATGTTAAATCAAATTACAAATAATTTTTAATATTGCTAAAAAAGGAGAATAAGAAAAGAAAAAATACATTATGACAAAATGAATATAAAAACAACTAATAAGACAAAAAAATATAAAAATGAAAAATTTGAAAAAAATAATTTCAGACAAAAACAAAAGAAAAACAGAAAAGATTTTTGAAATCATAGGCTAAATGAATATGAAAACAATAAACGCTATAGTGTGTCCTTACGGAATTGGTTATAAGAATTTTTTTCTAGAAAAGAAGTCAATATGAAAGAAAAATATTTTTTAAAAATTTTATATGTTTTTATTAATAATTATCGTGGATACACAATAAAAAATTATTTTGAATTAAATAAATAAGAAATGCTTTTGCAAAAGTATTTCTCAAAACACAGTAAATACATTACAAGACAGAAAGTAAGTTGTAACACTTTCTAAAAAAGTCAATAAGAATATATTTTTTTGAGAAAACAAAACAGAATCGTTTTTGAAATACATTTATTTTTTTATTTTATTTACTTAAAGCTGAAAAATACTTTTAACCGTATGAAAATATAAATAAGACTAATTTTTTAAAAAAAATACACTAAGTAAATACAGAAGTTATTTTTAATATTACTAAAAAAATCAATACACGAACAATAAAAACATAAAAAATAGTTTTTCAAGTAAATATGAAAATTTGGAAATACGCTAAAAAAGATAAGAAAGAACAGACTTGTCAAAAAAATGAATGCTCTTTTATTTATGTAAACCAATGAATATTTTTTTAGGAATATTCTTTTATTTAATACAAAAATTAATGCTGTTACTTATTTATCTCTTATTAAAGTTTAAGAATTAAAAAATAAAATTAAGAAATACTAATAAGAGCATTAATATAATATCAATTAAGAATTATTACTCAATAACTCAGAAAACAAAAAATACATTTCTTTTAAAAAAATGTCTTTTAGAAATGTTTTTGCAAAAGTATTTTCCAAAACACCTGCAAAAACACTTTTTGAAGACAAAAATTATTTGTAATATTTTTTAAAAAAGTCAGTAAAAAACCGATACATTTCGACACAATGATTTTCTAAAATAAATTTTTGATAAATATTTTTTAAAAACAAAACGGAATCGTTTTAAATACATTGTTGGTAAATATCTTTTAAAAAAAATATAAAAGAAAACAAAAAATACACAATAAATATTAAAACAACTAAAACTTATTAAATCAAATTTTATAAAAATATTTTTAAAAATACACGAAATAGACATAAATTATTTCCTATAAAAAGTCAATAAGAAAACACAAATACAATTTGACGAAACCTCGTTGAATCAAATTTTGTAAAAATATTTTTAAAAATACAAGAAATAGACATAAATTATTTTCTATAAAAGTTCAATAAGAAAACACAAATGCAATCTGAAAAACCTCATTGAATCAAATTTTGTAAAAATATTTTTATAAATACACGGAATAAACACAAAGGAATCTATTTACCTTAAAAAATAAAAATATTATATTAAAATATTTTTATCTAGATCTTTTGTTATAATATATTTAACAATGTCGTGCTCTGTATTTTTAACATGACCAGTGTTCTCTTCACCGTGGCCCGAGCCCGTGCTTTATAGGTTAATGTCCACCTACTACCCATCTATATATCATTAGAAAGAAGTTGTGAGAAGAGATTAGTGTGGGTACAGCAACAATCACTTCCAGAATTGTAGTAAATAAACTTTCTTCCTATTAGTTTAATATCTTTTTTCAATTCTAAATTGTGATCATGCTCCAAAAGCGATGAAATAGAAGAATGATATCTGCAGTTTCATTTGGTAAGAAATGAAATCAAGAGAAGCATGGTATCCTTCAGCTTCCATTTTCTCCTTTCTATTCTGAAGACAATGCAGTTTTGGTGTACAAATGGAATGAAAGTCACTTGGAGAGGAAGAAGAGAATGAGGACAGAGAATGAAAATAATAAAACAGTCATGAAAATCCCGATTGAGATCACAAGACAAGTTGGGGGAGTGCGTTAACTTTACTTACACACTTCCTCATTTGCACCATCAAATAACATAGCCATTCTCCCATTTAGTAACTCTCTACGGGTTGATGCATTAATTGCAGCTGTATTATACTCTGTGATTTTAACAACAAAATTTATTATTTTACTTAATGTCTTTTTTTTATTTTATTATATTCTGATTGATTAATTATATACATATATAATAGTAAAATTAAAATATTATTTTATAATTTAATCAAAATTAATAAAATAAAAAATAAAAACACTATATATAAAACAGGTATTTTGTCCCATGTTTTGGAGCCAACGGTGGAGAGCACCGAGGAGGCTCTTAAACTAAAAATCATTGATTGACTTCTATTCCAAAGTCAAAGTAAATGGAGAGCCAGGCTACCGTTAGATGAAAAAAGTCACAATACGCAAGAGTATAATAATGAGTTTGACTAGTTGGCATCGACACTGAAATGCAATTTCCAAGTTGTTCTTGCTTGGAAAATTAACATCAAGCAGTTTCTTCCGTTCACTTATTTTTCTGCCAAAATGATAAAGCTCATTTATGATAGAACCAGGTTCCTTCTTCATTCTAGAAAGCTATACATTTTGCCACACCTTTTTCTATGCATACACTTTCTTTTTCATTAATTTGCGTGTGAGAATGATGTTGATTAATATTTTCATATATTTGAGGTAGTTATTCTATTTAGTATATTTGTTCCAAAAGGCATGAGGAACAAAATGCTATATACTTTCAAACTCTCTTCACAACCTCTTGTTGTCTTGTGTCACAATTAATATCATATGTTTTTGGTCCATTAGAAAAGGAGAAAGACAATTCTGGACAGTGTTATGGAGGCGCTAGGTGATCCCAATACCAATATAATTTGACTTTGCAGTTCAAATAATTATAATTAAGTCACTTTAATCAATGGAGTCTCAAAGAGACAACCTGTTTGATGTGATTGTGACAACATCTGTAACAAAGAATCTAAAAGTTACAAGGATTCAAGTGATAATTAATATTGTATATAAAAATAGTATGTGTTGTGTCCTTTTTCTTTTTTCTCTATTATTCTGGGAATATGTTTAAGAAGACGATTGATATATTTATTCTTCTACCAAGTAAATTTAACGAAAATAGTTATACGACTATCAATTTTTAAGCTTAAAAATAATAGTTTATTTTCTTTAGCCATCTTTTATTGGTTTATGGGTCTGTTTATTCTAAATTTAAATTACATTCTCAACACGGCTTTATCAAGAATGGTTGATAATTTCTCTACTGTTTTTTAAATGAGTAAACTTGCTCTTGAGTTTTGATAATCATTGCCAAGTTCAACTTATGCATGTGTGTTTGTGTGTGAGAAAGGACGGAAAAGATATACAATTCATCCACATGAGAAACTCTTTTTAAGTTAATTATATAATAAATTATTTCACTTATTTAAATCAATCATTAAAACTTAAAATAAAATACTAAATAACACAATAAATTTATTACCTTTGTTTATGCACTAATTAATGATTTTCTTGAAAGATCACCTAAACAAATATATAATAATAATAAAAAAAAAAAGTTGCTAGATAGAAAGAATGTCTGAGTTAGTGAAAAAAAGTTTCCCTCCGTATAAATGTAGAAGACAACAAAAAGGAAAGTAAACAAAAGAAAGCCAACAAGCTTGTGTAGCTGATATTCTTTATATTTAGGGATTAAAATAAATTCTTTAATTATTATAATAAATAAAATTAAAATTAAAATTAAAAATATATGATGCTTTTTTAAAAAAATTTAAACATATTCTTTTATATGTATAAATTAATCAGATTCGTCGTGCATTTAAGATCATATAAAATATATTTTATAATAATACCTCATTTTAGTAAAATGATCCTTTTCACAAAGTACGGTCTAACAAGTTTTGATAGTTAGAAATTATTTTATAATTCTTATAAAATATTTATTTTATTATTTTTTTAATAAACACTTTGACTTCATATACTTTTTGGTTACTCGATCAAGTTTAATGATACTTTATCTTATTTTTAAGAAATTATAATTAAAACTAATTAAATTATTAGATTTTAAAAAGTTAAATATAACATTTTAAATTTATGTCATTTAATGTTAAGTTCTAATAAATTATTACAGTGGTGTATAAAAAATAGATAATATTAATTAAAAAAATATAAAAAATAATTCTAGAATTTCATAAATAATTTATATTAAAAATACTTAAAAATTTTATAAGGAGTCCATAATATAAAACAAAAAAGTATTAAATAAAGATAAAATTAAAATGTTGTACTAGTATTCTTTTATAAAAATAAAAACAATTAATTTTAACTACTTTTTATTGACATAAGTATTTTGATTAAAAATGTGTTATAAAAATTACCGTTCCAAGTATGTACTTGAGAAATTAAAATAAACGGCAATAGTCTATTCTATAGTGTTGATTTGGTAAGACAATAAATTAGGTGGAAAGTATGTGTCAATAAATCAAAGGAGAAGACAAAAGAGCCCTGGCCAAATAACTCAATTCAAAGTATGTCTCCACTAACTCTTGTTTATACTTGATATGAAATCCTATGTATATTTCGTGGATATGGAAAATTCTTTTATGTGATTTTGCGAGTAATAAACATAAAAGCTCCGACTAAATAGCCATTCGTGGGATCTATCTTATTTATTAGGTTTTTTTTTTCTATTTTTTTAATTAAATAGTATATAAATTTATTTTAAAAATATATATTATATGATATTATTTATGAGTGTTTTAAATAAATTATTAGATGCATTTAGTAAAAGAAAGTTAAACATTTATTTATAAAATATCTTTAAAATTTCTTAATAATATTTAATATAAAAATTTTTACAAATTTTTTTAAAAATTAGTAATTTTGTTTATATTCAAATTTTATTATTTTCAATTACAAAATTTTGATTAACATAAATTTTAATTTTAAATAGAGGTAAAGTTAGAATATTATTTTACAAATATAGAATGTAAAATAAATTTTTAACACCATTAATTCACCACTAACGGGTTTTACACTACTTGCAAAATAGAACAAACTGTTTGAACAAATGTTAGAAAAACAATAACTACTGCAGCACAAGTAGCAAGAGTACGCCAAGGAGTATTGCAATAATCACGTTTCAGAATTGCCCACTTTTGACGCCACTTATCCTTGTACAACATATTTATGTAATTAATGAGATCAGTGTTTTGAGAATTGCTGTCAATCATAATATGTTCTCTGAGACTATTAAACATTTTAGCTGCGGCATCATTATCTCCCAACCAATTAAAAAGTATCCCATTTTCAACGAGCACATCTACATCCTTTTCAATGTTGATAAGAAAATCCATGAGTTCAACATAGTCGGCCATGTAGCGATTCATACGGTAGTGACATTGCTCTAAAGCCAGCATATTTCGAAACAAAATTTCTGTATCGTCTGCCACTTGAATATGTGGGATTTTGAGAAATCCTTTGGAAAATTGCAAGTCTAGTTTGCAATTACTTTCATTTTTCTGAAATTTTCTCCTTGCTTCTTTGAATGCACTTGTAGTGGGAATATGCCTATTATTGCATTTTTTTCTCTCCGGCCGTGGATGTTGTAAATGAAAGGTTCAAAGCAGATCAGTGAAGTGGCATATGGGAAAAGGGGGCTTCAAATTCTGTCTGTTGTATTGTCCAAAGTATGTAATTGAGAGCTCAAGAAACGAGGGCAGGTTACAATCTTGAGAGGCAAATACTAGATTGTATAGTTTTTCTAGGATGAAGAAGGGAACCTGGTTCTCAAGTAGCATCAAATCTATATATGTGCTCCCCACTGCACTAAACATTTTTGCATCATCTCTTGTCCTTTGCCTATGATATTTTTTGTAGAAGAGCTCAACTATAAAACAAGCATCCACTAATATTACCTTGACAAGCTCATATGAGTTCATTTCTAAATTCTCTTAGTAACAATGTCGAAGTCTTGATTCTTCATCTTTCACTACACTAATTAAATCTTCTAATTTATTCTTGGCTCGAGAAACGAACTGCTTGAAATATATTTGTGCATCTTCGTGTTTTGCAGTCGTTCATCAAAGTGATGGAGCAGACCAATTGAAATGTACTTTGGGGTATAAGCATCTGGATTTACTTTACGGACACCATATGGTACCCTATAAATGCAACAATCATCTGTTATGGGAGACTTTGCCTGATCTAGAATAGCATCAATATCAATCACCAAATTATTGCGGTTCATGTTTGTCCCTATAGAAATTTAAATATATAGGGGAAAAATTAACAAATTGGAATAAGAAAACACAGGGAAAACGAAGGAAGCCAGCAAGCTTGTGTACCTGATTTTCTTTTACTTGGTTGGATGAATTAAAATGAGGTGAGAATTAAATCCCAATATATTCCGTGTGCTCCAATTGTATTTTTGTATCTCCTGGCTATGTTGAGGTCGAATCTTGGATACCGGTTTAAACCTCAGAGGAGTCCATATGACCTACAAGAAAAATGGATAACACCCTGGACTGAGTTTGGTGATTAGTTCAGGAGGCAGCTGAAGAAGGTAAATGAATAGACAATTGAAAGGAGTGAGTGCTGTTGTACCTCGAGAGGATCCTATTTATAATTCAAAAAAAAAAAAAAAACTATTCGCCATTCTCTGAAAATACAACCTACGGTTAACATGCTTGTTTGACTTTTATGTGCCATTCATTTATTTTGTAATTGGTAAAAAAAAATTAAGTTTAAATATATTACAAGTTTATATATAGTTTTAATTAATTTTGAATTAAATATTTATGGTTTATTTTTTAAACTAGAGTCTTTGTATTTTTAAATATTCTTAAGTGTATCCTAGTTATTCTTCTCTATTATAATAGCACAGTTAATTAAACCATGATAAAACAAAAAGAAATATCTATGTTACATTTGAGAGTAGATTTACTGTCTCATCTAGTGTTACACATACTGTTTTACTCATTATAATTTGTTCAAATATTATAAAATAATATTATTTAGGAAATAATTTCACTTATTTATAGGTTAATATCCACCTACTACCCATCTATATATCATTAGAAAGAAGTTGTGTGAAGGAATTAGTGTGGGTACAACAACAATCACTGCCAGAATTGAAATAAATAAACTTTCTTCTTATTAGTTTAATTTCTTTTTTCAATTCTAAATTGTGATCATGCTCCAAAAGCAATGAAAAAAGATGAAATAGAAGAATGATATCTGCTTTTTCATTTGGTGAGAAGAGAAAGCAAGAGAAGTACGGTATCCTTCAGGTTCCATATTCTCCTTTCTATTGACAGACTAATATTTTCTAAAGACAATGCAGTTTTGGTGTACAAATGGAATGAAAATCACTTGGAGAGGAAGAAAAGAACGAGGAATGAGCAAGAAAATGCTCTGTTTTTAAACTTGACAGAGAAAGAAAGTAAAAAGAGGAGAAAAAAATCTTCTTTTGTCCCTTATACTATCACTAATTTTAAAAGGATTTTAATATTTTAAACTAAACAAAATAAATTATTACATTTTAAGTTAAGAACAAAAATGAATTTTATTAATGTTATGAATATTTTAATTGGATGCCCATTTAATAGAATATTCCTTAGGGCTGACTTAGCATTTATCTATTTGTAATTTATTAAATAAACATGATCCTTTTAGGGTTAGCATTTCACTTTCATTGTGTATATATACTCCCTTAGTGGATTAATAAAGTTGACCCTTTTGGAGGCTCTATTTTTCTCTCATCTCAATTCTCTCTACTTTATTCTGTGTGTCTATTTTTTCACAACACGTTATCAGCACAATAGTTCTTTTCTCCAATGAAGATTGCGTATATGCATGATGAAGCTACAAGGCAAATTCAATCACATTTTTCTTCAAATTCGAAAGCACCAGGTACAAGTGCTCTTTGATTATTTTATTAATTTATATTTGCACATATGATTGCTTGTTGATATTCCAATAACTAAACGCATATGTGGCTCTCCAATTTTAATTGTTTATTTTGTTGTAACTTTGATAATTAATGGGTGAAACCATTCGTTTCTCATGACTATTTATATTATTTAATATGCCTCATCCTGAAGTATGAAGGCAATCAATTTTTACCTTATGAAATAATTTAATTTCTTTTTTATTTCTCATCCAGAAGTATGAGAAAATTTTGAATTCTTTTAATTTGTCTCATCCAGAAGTATGAGATAATTTTTTTTAATTTATCTCATCCATAAGTATGAGATTATTTCTTTAATTTGTTTTATCCAGAAGTATGAGGAATTTTATTATCAACAATTAAATAATTAATTTGATACAAATAGATCCTGAAGTTATCCATTTAAATATTATAAAGCAAATCTTGAAATTATCCACTCAATCGATAAAAGAGTTATCTATCATATTAATTTAAAATAGTAGATCCTAAGTTATCTACTTTACCAAATTAATTCAAAATAATAGATCCTAAAGTTATCTACTCTTAAATATAGATCCTGAAATTATCTATATTTAAATAATATGCAACAAATAATTATGTATATTTTATTTTATTTTTGCTTTCTTTTGCCCTTTTATTTTATTTTCCTTCTTTTCTTTTTAATGCTGCAATTTATTTTGGTTTATTATTATTATGGGAAACACGTTCACTTCTTCTTCTCCTTTTTCTTTTTATGGCAATTTTTTGCCAATAACACATAAAACCAAAAATGGAAAGCCATGTGGCCTTAATGGGAATCGAACCCACGCAGGCCTAATTCAACATTAGGCGCGCAGCCACTACACCACAAACGCATTCATGTTATAAAGATGGTTAGTTTATTACTTATTCTAAATCAGTGGATTACTAGTTTATAAGCCAAATTATGCTTATACATTGTAATTTTTCTTAGTATATTTATTGCTCTTCTTATGGTAATGGTAATTTTTCTCATATATAGATAAAGCATGATAGTTAAATCTTCTTTAATAATTGTATGTGTGGTCTAAAAGAATCGAAGTTACACTTTTCTAGGTTTTCACATTTTAGTGAAATGAAGCAAGTGACATTCATCAATTTTATCTCCTATTTATGTCATAATAATATCAGTTATTGTGTCCGTTTTCTAACCCAACATATATTAAGATAATATGCTATTAATCATTCGATTATATATGGCATATGAATGTTCAAGTATATTTGGGTGAATATTTTAGCTTTGTTTTAAATTATATATTTTGTTTAGTGATTTTGAATTTTGGAGAAAGTATATATCATTTTAGTAGCATTTATTTTTCCACAAATTAAATGAAAGGGATGATGTATTATATAAAGATCTAATAAAAGTTACTTGAAATTGAGTTGTAAGTATGAGCTCTTTATATTTTGTGATCTTATTTAATATGATTCAATTTAGCTTACTATATGAGTTGCATTGGTAAATGCATATTACTTAGGTGGTTAAAATCAACTTATTCTTTTACTAAGCCCTTTAGTATAATGTTATGGTATTTTGAGCTAGTTATTTGAGTCTAATTCACATTACATGTGGTTTATCGAGTAACCCATACCTTGGGCATGTGTTAAATCATATTGAATCATTTGTTGGTATTTAGTTTATTGTTATGCTCTCAATTCAAGAACTTTAGTTGAAATTACAAATTTAACAACTTCACTCTTACTGCTTCTTCGTCATACTTTCAACATATTATTATGACTAATGTTTAGATACTTTTGAGTATCATTTGAGGTTATTTATTCTCAGATTATCTATATGTTTCACTACTTTAAATTATGGAAGGATTATGCACTCAATTTGAAATATTCAAAAGTGTAGGGTGCCTTGCAAAAGTTATATTTAAACCTCATGTAACACATATTTAGCTATGCATCCTAAGTCCCTACCTTAAAGGAAAGGGAATTTATGGATATTATTCATTGTTATTTTGTTGAATATATCTCTCATTTTGTATAATTTGAAATTTCATATTGCAGTAAAGAAAAATAAATCTTTACTATAAAGCATAAATCATTATCTCATAATGATTTTTTTCTTTTCCCTGAAGTGAATGGAGAAACTATCAAGATATATAAGCACAAATATGGCTATGATTTTGAAAATATAGTATTAGTACTATAAATACCTCCCACCAGAAGTGAGAGAGTAGTGAAGAAAAGTGGTAAAAGGATATTTGAAAAATCACTATTATTTTGAGGCCATTGAGTTTGTACCTATTGTACATCTAAACATATTTTCAATACTTTTCAAGTATCAATGAAAGAAAGAGATTAATTGTTGAGACAATTTTGCTCCAATCAAATGATGTTTTCGACTTTGGCCATGATAATGTGACAATTAAATGTGTCAAATTATTTTTCCTTGAATGTAATGAGAGTATACATAAGAAATTATTGTTGTAGTTTATTTAGTTAATTTACTTTTAATAATTCTAAGTTATTTGCTCTCTTGTTTAAGCTTCATCAATTTCACATATTATATGATTTTACATTTGACTTGTAGACGCCTAAAAATTAATTGCAAGACCATTACTTATGAAATCTAGACTTCCAAAAATTGATTTGGGAACATGTAATTATTCATGTTATAACATTGATTCGCATCATGCCAACAAATTATTTGAACCCCTTCTTATAATTGGTTTATAGTCAGGAGCCAAGTATATCCCCCCATCTATGAAATTTTGAATGATTTGCTCCACCACGATGTACTAAGATGGGACCTCAACGGAGGTTAAGAACATATGTTGGATATAAATCTCCATATATAAGTGATATATATTGAGTCACTACAAGGATATCTATTTATGGCTTTGTTCGCCACTTGTATTTATAATAAATCATTTATTCCAACATTAGGGGGAGAAAATAAGCAGTTGAAACATAAGAGTATTTAGAATGAATTATCACCTTAATCCTCATGCAAAGCAAATATGAACCAGAAGTTCATTTGATAATTCACTTGTAAAAATTGTCATATGCATTGCCTGACCAGTAAGAGTGACTAAAATTATGTGTACCAACTGCTACTGCTCTAATCAAAGTATAATTACAAACATACTGGCTCCAAAGATAAAGTCCTCGAAAAGAAAAGGAGCTAAGATTCAAAGATGGCCAAATCGAGGATAAAGTAGCTCCAGAAGAGTTACCAGAAGTAACTTTAGAAGAGTCCTCAGATATAACTAATATTTTAGTTTCAAAGGAAACTCAGGTACCTAAAAGTCATAAAAATAAAGAGATCTCTATAAAATATAATAGAACCAGAATGAAATTGATATTGTAGCGCGCTATGTGATAAAAGATATTGAGGATCATTAGTAAAGATCTGCAGATAAAGAAATGATTGACCAAAAATTAAAAAGACGCAATTGATGTTCACTTTTAAAAAGTGAAAAGATTTTGGACCTGTAGTCCAAACACCAGAAGTGAAAAAGCTAGTTATGGACAAATGGGCTTTTGTATGAATACAAAAGAAAAATGATACTCAAGGATTTTTGCAAAAAACTGGCACTGATTTGGAAGAGATATACTTAATTGTGGTGGATGTAAGCATCTAATAATACTTATTTAGTCTGGCAGTACATGAATGACATTATTTGCGTCTAATGAATATTGTTGTAGTCGACTTATTCAATAATGATATCCCTGAAGGATTTGATTTTCCTGAAACAATTTATATGATTATTTGAGTTAAATTTTGTTAAAGGAAATATATATATAGAAATAACCCATTTGTCCGCATATCAGTGAATTTGTGTCGATGATTTATTATTAGAACTCCTGAAGAGCTTCCAAAGCTATAAATTACTTATAGAGACAACTTGCATTGAAATGCTTATATAGTAGAAGTGCTAAAGTGATTTTATATATATATATAAATTATATCTATTATGATCGCTAAATACGAACATACATTCTCTTTATAACTTGTGAGAATAATAAAAAAATATTTGGTCTTGAAGTACCAAATCTTGGTACAATTTAACTAGTTTGTCAATAGGACAATCTAGCAAATTTGTTACCATGATATTAACTTTTACAATATTTGAAGGATCTTGCATAATATTAGAGTTTGTAGACACAAATAACTTAATTGACATGCATTGCACTCTTTTTCCCTTCACCATGGTTTTTTCCTATTGGGTTTTCCTGGTAAGGTTTTTAATGAGGCAGCATTCGATTGCATATACAAAGAATTGTGTACTCTTTTCCTCACTAGGTTTTTATCCCACAGGGTTTTTCCTAGTCAGGTTTTTAATGAGACATATTCTTTAGTAATGGGCATCCAAGGGGGGAGTGTTATGAATATTTTAATTGGATGCCCATTTAATGGAATATTCCCTAAGGTTGACTTAGCATTTATCTATTTGTAATTTATTAAATAAACATTATCCTTTTAGGGCTAGGGTTTCACTTTCATTGTGTATATATACCCCCTTAGTGGATTAATAAAGTTAGCCCTTTGGAGGCTCTATTTTTCTCTTATCTCAATTCTCTCTACTTTGTTCTGTGTGTCTACTTTTTCACAACAATTAAAGTATTGTTTTTTGTATAAAAATTTTATTTTTGTTTTAAGTTTAAAATGTGAGAGTTTATTTAATTTAATTTAACATGTGAAAATTCATTTTAAAATTGATAATAATATAAAAAAAATAAAAAAATTTCTTTTAAAAAAAAAGATGGGAGAAAGAGTTTCTGGTTAAAAGAGTAACAAGATGAATATATCCACACGGATGCTATGGACATGGTCCGTTTGTTCCGTCATCATTTAATTCACAATCTTAAAATGAAGACTAATGACGGACTTACTTAAAAAATTTTGGAAGTATAAGAACTCTGACATATAAAAATAAATTATAAAGATTTAATTAGTTAAAAATTAATTAAAATTATAAAGATTTAAATAAAAATATATTATTTCAGAAGATTTCTTATTATATATGGATTGGAGAAAGATGACATAGAGGGACAGAGTTGTCTTGATGTTGACAAAAGTGTAAAAATTAAATTTTAAATCGGATAGAGTTAAGAACAAAGAGAGATTTTTTTTCTTTCCAGTTTCTTATTAAGATTAATCAAATGTAATTACAGTAAGTGTATTTTATAGGTTACAAAATAATATAATTAAATAATTTAAAAATATTAACATATTATATCTTTTTACAATTAATATAAAGTGAAACACAAAATAAAACAAAAAATGTTACTTTTCTACTTTTTTTTTTTTATATCTTCGTAAAATTACAAGAAGAAAATGGGAATTACATTTTCTAGTCAGTTCGCTCCTGCACTTGAATCTGTTAATTTGAAAACTTTAAGCAACGCAAGCTCCCATAATATTCCTCACATCATCATAGTGCCAAATAGTTATATTTTAGGATAATTTTAATCTTCTGTTAGTATAATTAATAGCTTCGTTATGTTTTATTAGCATAATTTTAATCTGCTCTTTGACGTAAGAGGTTGTAAAGAGTTTGAATGTTCGTATAATGATATTTCTTAATTAATTTTAATAATTTGTTATAAGTCTTTTATTTTCTACTCCATTCAATTTTCTTGTCAGTTCATTTTTTCTAATGAAATAAGGAAACACAAAAATTGGTCCTCTTGGAATACTAGTACAACCATCCATCAAAATGGAAATTTTTATTAGGTATCTTTTCCTAGTGATCTACGTTTTCCAATTGAAAAAATTGAATTCGGTATCTTTTCCTAGAGATTCTCGTTTTCCAATTTTCTTTTACATGGAGAATATAATCGTGCGTTGGATTTGATGATTTGCTTAAGAGACTTGGGAGACTGATGATACCTGAATGTGCATTTAGGTCTAATTCACGTGATTTTTGTCCATACATGTATGCTATTGAACGACTTAAATATATGATTTCTATTTCATAGATTTAGACTATATAATATATTTGCAATGTTGATTAAAGTATAGTATGAACGTTAAATCAAATTCCAAGTAAGAGGGAATTACCATTTTCACGGGTTACCATATTTTAAAAAGTAATGGGTCAAGGTTATCGTTTACAAAGCCACGTTACCAATTCTTTCATTAAAAAAAAAAAAAAAAATAGAGAATGGAGGCTTTGTCATATTACAAGAAAAATATTTATTTGAATTTAAAAGAACAAAATTGAATATTGCACGGACCACCCTGATGGAATGAAACACTTCTGATGATGTTATCTTAAATGAAGAGAGACAAGAATTTCATCTATGATGATTTCAAGGCCATATTGTTAACATTTGCTGGTGAAGAAGTATTATCAATTTAGACCAACTCAAATTACAGCATTTCGGTAATTTTCTTTAAACTGGCTGAAAATCGATGGACCATGCGTTTTCATTTTTTTTTTTGTTAATATATAGATAAATTATAAACAAAAGGTAAGAGAAATATATAAGCCTTCCTATAATTACAAAAGGAAAATGGCAATGGCAATTATATTTTTAAGTCAGTTTGCTTCTGCTTTATAGACTTTATGCTATAGTTGTGCTTTTATCATCCATAGGAGTTAGGTCAAGAAACTAATTTTTCATAACTTAATTAATTTTAATTTTAATTTATGTTGAGAAGAATGCTCATATTTAATATTTAATAGTATTTTATTCTTCTAATAACAAATTTTTATATTATAATGTGACACTAGACTCTATAACTTGTACATCTGTCACACCACACAAGAAAAACTCAACTAACGAATTAAATACTAAAGAGCATATATACAATAAATAAGAGAGGGTAGTCTAGTCTAGTTGTTTTCAGGCGTAGTTGGATTTTAGCATCGGTAGGTGGTAGTTTAGTTGTTCTGTTCCTTCATCAAATTAATAGTAGAATAATAAGTGGTTCTTTTTTTTATTATTTTTTGGTGTCTTTTACAGCCTAATTTTTATTATACTACAATTCTAGAAGCCCGAGTTAGTATAGTATAGTTTATAAAAGTAAAACCTAGAGACAATAAACTTTGCTTATCAAAAATAATTCAATTCGAATAATCTCAAAGACAAGTTGCCTAGCTTGTCCACTCTGTTAGACCAAAACTACATAACGTTTATGGACTTCTTTCTTCCCTTTCTCTTCTTCATCTTGTTCCCATGGACACTTCAGGCATTATCATAACTAATTTGCAAGCATTCTTTTTTAACTATTAATTTTTTCTTTTCAATTCTTTTTGAACGCTTTTCATATCTTCTAGCTGCTGCGGTTCCAAATCAAGGAAGTATAAAATCAAAAGAAGATAAGTGAAAACAATTGAATTTATTCATGTTTGAATTTCAGAATTTCAAAATTTGGGACAAGAGAATTATTCAAGTTTGTCTTTCTTTAAAATATAATAATATAGTGTGTATATATATGTGTGTGTATATATATATATATATATATATATATATATAAAGGATTACTTCTAGTTATCTGACAAATTACAATTGTCCATATCCTTAAGATCCACTTTATAATAAAGTCAAAGGTAAACTAATAAGAAATTAGCAGAATTGAAAAGGCAAAATAGCAGATAAAGGGAGCCTTTAAAATATAATAATATAGTGGGACATGGTGCCAGCTAACCAAAGATGCCAATATTTAATGGCATCATGGAGACACTAACAGATGCAAAAAGTTAATATGTGTATCAATTTGCATTTTCTTGCTTGAAAATAATAATATAGGTTGAATGGAAGGATTATATCATCGGGTGGGAATCAAAGAGTGGAAGATTTAAAATAATAAAACAGTCATGAAAATCCTGATTGAGATCTCAATACAAATCGGGAGAGTGCGTTAACTTTACTTACACACTTCTCAATTTGCACTATCAAATAACCTAGTCATTCCCTCATTCAATAACTTTCTATAAGTTGATGCATTAATTGCAATTGTATTATCTTTTGTTATTTTAAGAACAACATTTATTAGTTCATTTTTATTATATTTTAACTGATTAATTATACACAGGTATAATGATAAAATTAAAATATTATTTTATAATTTTAAAATTAATTAAAAATAAAAATAAAATAATTTTTAATTTCTCACATTATTATTAATTTTAAAATAAAAAATAAAATATTATATAAAACAATTCATTTTATCTCCTATGTTTGGGCCAACGGTGGTCCAAAGTCAAAGTAACTAGAGGGCCACCTACCCTTTGATGAAAAAAAGTCATGACACGCAAGAGTATAATAGTGAGTTTGACTAGTTGGCACCTATACTGAAATTCAATCATCTACCACTTTCAGTCTTCTCGACAGTTTCTTGGAAAGTCACTTAAACAACTCGCGATTGCTTAAGACAGTCCCTCTTTTATGCCAGTTAGTCCTTCAAAATTAAAAAAAAAAAAAAATGATTCAACGGCTCTCATTTAAATAACTAAATAGTTATGTAGAATTGTTTTAATATCATTTAATTACTTAAATGATTTTGTAGAGTTATTAAATTATTATTTTTAATTTGAAAGACTATTTTAAATAAAAAGTAGGATTACTTTAAGTAATTCCCAAACAATTCTGATATTTATATAAAAGTACTACAATAATATATAAAAAAAGATAATATTAATTAAGAATAAATATAAAAGAATAATTTTAAAACTTTGTAAATTATTTTATATTAAAAAACACTAAATTTTTTTATAAAAGGTTTATAATATAAAACAAGAAAGTATTAAACGAAAATAAAATTAAAATGTTGTACTAATACTTTTATAAAAATAAAAATAATTAATTTTAAATACTTTTTATTGACATGATTAAAGATGTCTTATAAAAATTACCGTAGCAAGCAAGTACTTGAGAAATCATAAACGGCAATAGTGTTGGTTTGGTAAGGCAATAATATAAAACTTTTAGTGACCCTCCAACATATCATAAAAGCCCTACAAGAAGTTAGGTGGAAAGTATGTGTGAATCAATCAAAGGAAAAGAAAAAAGAGGCATGGCCAAATAGCTCAATTCAAAGAATTCGGTAATTGACATGGAATCTTATGTGGATATGGAAAATCTTTTGTGATTTTGTCAATAATAAACAAAAAGAGCCGCGACAAGATAGCCATTTGTGGGACCCAACTTATTTATCAGGCTTTTTTTATTCTTGTTTTATGTATGATAACATGAATGACATAAATTTATTTTAAAAATATATTAAGTGATATTATTTGTATATATTTTAAATAAATTATTAATGTATTTAGTAAAAAGTTAAATACTTATTTATAAAATATTTTTTAAAAAAATTTAATAACATTTAATATACATTTGTTATAAAATTTTAAAAGAATTTATTAATTTTGCTTATATTCACCTTTTATTATTTTTACTCTAAAATTTTGATTAATATAAATTTTAATTTTAAATAAAGATGTTAGAATATTATTTTACAAATATAGAATACAAAATAAATTTTCAACACCATTAATTCATCACTAACGAAGGGTGTCTTTTTATTTTTATTTCATTACATCACAGCATGGAGATTCACAAATCTTAAAAACAAACTAGAAATTCACACTATTTGTAAAATAGAACAAATTGTTTGAACAATCGTGAGAAAAACGATAGCAATTGCAGCACAAGTAGCGAGAGTACGCCAAGAAGTGTTGCAATAATCACGTTTTAGAGTTGTCCACTTTTGGCGCCACTTATCATTATAGAAAATATTCATGTCATCAAAGAGAATACTGTATCGAGATTTGGAATCAAACATGATTCCTTTGCCAAGACTATTAAATAATTTAGCCACAGCGTCATTATCTCCCAGCCAATTAAAAAATATCCCATTTTCAACCAACACATCTACATCCTTTTCAGTGTTGATAAGAAAATCCATGAGATAAACAAAATCGGCTATGTTGCGATCCCTACGGTAGTGACATTGCTCTAAAGCCAGCATATTTCGAAACAAAATTTCTGTGTCGTCTGCCACTTGAATATATGGGATTTTGAGACATCCTTTGGAAAATTGCAAGTCCAGCATGCAATTACTTTTATTTATCTGAAATTTTCCCCTTGCTTCTTTGAATGCACTTGCAGTAGGAATATCCCTATAATTGTAATTTTTTCTCTCCGGCCTCGGATGTTGTAAATGAAAGGTTCGAAGCAGATCAGTGAAGTGGCATATGATAAAACTGGGCTCCAAATTCTGTCTGTTGTAATAGCTAAAATATTTAATTGAGAGCTGAAGAAATGAGGGCAGGTTACGATGTTGAGAGGGAAGTACTAGATTGTATAGTTTTTCTAGGATGAAGAAGGGAACCTGGTTCTCAAGTAGCAACAGATCTATTCTTATGCTCCCCAGTGCATGAAACGTTCTTCTATCATCTCTTGTCCATTCGTTATAATAAATTCTGCAAAAGAGCTCAACTATAAAACAAGCATCCACTAATATGACCTTGACAAGCTCATATGGGTTCATTTCTAAATTCTCTGAGTAACATTGTCGAAGTCTTGGTTCTTCATTTTCCACTGTATTAATTAAATCTTCCAATTTATTCTTGGCTCGAGAAACAAACTGCTTGAAATATGCACGTTTGCACTTCTCCATGTTTTGCAGTCGTTGATCAAAGTGATGGAGCGGACCAATTGAAATGATCTTCGGGGTATAAGCATCTGGATTTATTTCACGGACATAATATGGTACCCAATAAATGCAACAATCATCTGTTATGGGAGATTTTGTCTGGTCTAGAATAGCTTCAATATCAATCACCAAATTATTGCGATTCATGTTTGTCCCTATAGAAATTGAAATACATAGGGAAAAAATTAACAAATTGGAATAAGAGAATACAGGGAAAACAAAGGAAGCCAGCAAGCTTGTGTACCTGATTTTCTTTTACTTGCTTGGGTGAATCAAAATGAGGTGAGAATTAAATCCCAATATATTCCGTGTGCTCCAATTGTATTTTTGTAGCTCCTGGCTATGTTGAGGTTGAATCTTGGATACCAGGTTAAACCTCAGAGGAGTCCATATGACCTACAAGAAAAATGGATAACACCCTGGACTCAGTTTGGTGATTAGTTCAGGAGGCAGGTGAAGAAGGGAAATGAATAGTCAATTGAAAGGAGTGAGTGCTGTGGTACCTCAAGTGGTATCCTATTTATAATTGGAAAAAAAAAATGTGGGCCATTCTCTGAAATTGCAACCAATGTTCTGTTTTACTTTTATGTGTCATTTGTTTATTTCATCTTTTGTAATTGGTATACAAAAAATAGGTTTAAATATATTGTAATTCTATATAGTTTTGGTCATCGTTGAATTAAGTCCGTGTAGTTTTTTTTTTTTTTTTAAATTTGGAGTTTTTGTGCTTTTAAATTTTTTAAGTTAGTCTTTGTTTATTTTTTTATTATAACATTGTTATTTAAAATTTTTTATTTCGAAACGCGTTCACATATTCAATGAAGCCATAAACAGAAACAGTAATTTTCCCTAACAGCTTATACTTTCATAGGTTGATCTTCAGATTTTTATCTCCTACAAGTTAGAACACTCCCAACTGACTCCGCTCCCAAGTCTCAACAGAGGATTGGGTGTTCATGACTTTAATCCAGAAGTTTAAACAAGATTATTTGTTCTTTTTTCTTTTTGACTTCTGTTTTATATAATTCCGAGTTTTGAGTTTTGCACCTTATTTCAATTAGACATTAGAATTGATTATTGAGATGCTTATCATCATTGAGTTCAAAGATATAGAAGAAACAATATCTATCTCGTTTCATACTATTAAATTTCATTAAATGATAGAGTAAACATCAATATAATAGCACACAATAAATTTCCAGCTCCATCCTCGGTACTTTTTGAACTGATTTTCTGCAATACCTTTTTCCTTTCCTTTTGTGCTATGATTTTTGCTGCAGTTGAGAGTTAACAGAGTTGAATTTGAAAATTATCATAAGTGGGGAGGTACGGTGTTTAGCAAATGGTTATGACTTGTGAACACACCTCAAACATAGCTGTCTTGCATATATTACATGGGGGATATTAAGTAAATTAAAAAAGGAAGCCCAAACATCTTTTTCATTTAGAGTTGTTAGAGTGTTTGACACCAACACCAATACAATATTCATATAATACGTGCCAAACATCCCTTAAATAATATTTAATTAAAAAATAATTTTTTTATTTTTAATATTTAAATGGACATCACAAAATAATTCAGATACTCAGAGATAATATCTTAAAATTATTTGGACACTTTAATAAGATATTAATATCTAATTTTTAATTTTTTTAAATTTTTAACCAAAAATTACTTAAAAATTTTGAAGTTTAAAAACATAGTCTTTTATAATTATAAAACAAAAGAATTTATTTACCTTAAAAAATAAAAATAAAGTGTTTTTATTTATATCTTTTGTTATAATATATAAACAGTGTCGTCCTCTATATTTTTGACATAACTAGTGTTTCCTGCTCCGTGTCCCGAGCCCGTGCTTGCGCTTTATAGGTTAATATCCACCTACTACCCATCCATATATCATTAGTGTGGGTACAACAACAATCACTGCCAGAACTGTAATAAATGAACTTTCTCCCTATTAGTTTAATATCTTTTTTCAATTCTAAATTGTGATCATGCTCCAATAATGTTAAAATAGAGATTAACGACAGACTTACTTAAAAAAAATTAGAAATATAAAGTCTCTTATATATAAAAATAAATTAAAGATATTTAATTAATTAAAATTACAAAGATTTACAGTATATTTAAATAAAAATATATTATTTCTGAAGATTTCTTGCTATATATTGATTGGAGAAAGATGACATAGGGGGACAGAGTTGTATTGAGGTTGAAAAAACTGTAAAAATTAAATTTTAAATCGGATAGAGTTAAGAAGAAAGAGAGATTTCTTTTTTACTTTTTTTCTTTTTTCTTATTAAGATTAATCGAATGTAATTACAATAAGTGTATTTTATAGGTTACAAAATAATATATTTAAATAATTTAATAATTTAATAATACTAACATATTATATCTTCTTACAAATAATATAAATAATATAAAGTGAGACATAAAATAAAAAATATATATTACATTTCTACTAATTTTTTTTATATCTTTGTAAAATTACAATAAGAAAATGGGAATTACATTTTCTAGTCAGTTCGCTCCTGCACTTGAATCTGTCAATTTGAAAACTTTAAGCAACTCAAGCTCCCATCATATTCCTCACATCATCATGGTGCCAAATAGTTAAATTTTAGGATAATTGTAATCTTCTTTTAGTATAACTAATAGCTCCGTAATGTTTTATTTTAGCATAATTTTAATGAGCTTGTAAAGAGTTTGAATGTATATATAATAATATTTCTTAATTAATTTTAATAATTTGTTATAAGTTCTCAATTTTCAACTCCATTTAATTTTCTTGTCAGTTCATTTTTTCCAATGAAATAACGAAACACAAATTGATCCTCTTGGAATACTAGTACAACCATCCATCAAAATGGAAATTTGTATTAGGTATCTTTTCCTAGAGATCTACGTTTTCCAATTGGAAAATTTGTATTATGCTAGGACAAAAGTGCATGCAGGAGAAGCCTGACTTGGATAAGTAACACCAAGGAAATAGCTAGGAACACAAACTTGGAAAAGGTCGCTGATTCATCGTCTGACTCCTTAGTGTGCTTTCACATTTGTATGCATAATTTCTCTTATTCATTGTGTTGGCCTAAGAAATGGAATCCAAGACAAGTCCAGATTAAGCCCATTATGCAAAGGCACAATGAGGCTATGATGGAATACCAACGTACATTCTCATTCCAAGTCATTTCAATTCATATAATCACAAAGTAACACCTTTCAAGGTTTTAAGGAGTTCTAATTAGAAAGAGATTATCTAACAGAAAGCAGAGGTCAGGAAAAAGCCCCAATCAACATAAAGCGTCAAGGAAAAGATATTGCGGAAGGCACCCCTTAATGAAGTCTGGCAGTGACGTTCTTAAAGAGGGCCCCCAGACCAAAGGACAGTTATAATGGCTAGGATTAGGACACATCTTAAGTTTCTCTCAAGTTCCAAAGGGATCTTGAGTTAATAGTTTATTAAACATGGGATCAACAACTTCTATGAAAAACAATTTAAGTGCAGGAACACTACTTTTGGAAAGTGGTTTGGTAGGTTTTCAATTGGGGAATAGCCAGAGGTAGAGGATTATTAAAAAGGGCTCTCAAAAGTCTTTCATAAGAAGTGTATGAGAGTAAAGTAGTCCTCCAAGAAGAGCATGATGTGGCACAGTAGTAAATCATTCCTATATCCCTTCTTGATTAATTTTCTTATTTCGTCTCCACTCGAGTGTCTTTCTTGGCATTAGAGATAGAAATGAGTTAAGTTGAGCTGAAGTTTGGCTCTTTTAACATGTGAGCCAATTTTCCTAGTTCAAGCTCAGTTCACTTTTAAGTTTGCTAGTTTAAGCTAGCTTAATTATGCAAATCATATAGTAATCACATTCATTTAACAAAAATAAGTAAAATATTATTTCATAGTATTAAAAAATAAAAACTACTCAGTAAATAGTCTTAATAAAATAACAAAAAAGTATAAAATTATTATAAACTTTATAAAATAACTATCTAAAATTTGCGTGTTTTGTTGAAATTATATAAAGCCTTATATACTTATGATATTAAGGCCTGTGAAAAAAACAAAAATGTCCATGTCTATATATATAATTAATAGCTAATGAGTTGAATTTATAAAAGTTCAAGCTCGGCTCATTTAATAAGAAAACCAATCAAGATAAAGGGTGAAAAGGTAGTTTTCCTGCCATGATCTTGTTTCCAAAGAACTGAATTATTGGAAGTTCTCCAAGCTTTAGATGATATTAATATTGTATAAAATAATAATATGTGTTTGTATCCTTTTTCTTTTTCTCTTTTATTACTCTCGACAATATGTTTGAGGAGATGATTGTTAAGTTTATTCTTCTACAAAATAAATTTAACGAAGATAATTATAAGATTATCAATTTGCATTTTCAAGCTTTAAAATGATAATATGTTGAAAGGAGGGATTGTATGCCATAAAGAGTTGATGAATTTAAATAATGAAAAAAGTCACTAAAGTCTTGGATGTTTGCCACAACTTAAACACACATATGTACTTAAACATCTAGATTTTTGTACATATCTTGAGATGCGCTTTTGAAGGAGGTGTGATAAATTAGAGTTAATTTGTTGTCTTATTTTTAATTTTATTAATTATAATTAATAAAATAATAAATTTATTTTATTATTTTTTTACTAATCAAGTGAGATAGTAATTTTTTTTCAATGATAAATTATTATATAAACAAAATCAATGAATTTGTCAACATATAATACTCCATAACATCCTGTCATGAAAATTTTGAACATTTTATGCTCATGCAATGTTTAAATGCCTAACATTAAGTACTGGAGCCAGTAGTCAGTAGTCGCATTTGTGCTCTCTTACTTCCTATTTTATTAATTGTTCAATTGCATTCTCTTTCGTGAAAAAAAAATAATTCTGATAATATAATAATACTTAGTATTTTTTTATAATTTTACTTTTACCTAAGATAACACAAAGAAAAAAATAAATAAGACAAGTAAGACAATAAATATTATACACAAATATACGGGGGAGTACAAGTGGGCTTTGTTCTTATTCTTTTAATATATATTTTAAAAAAAATAATTAGTAAAATTGTTTAGATAATTATAATTTTTATTTAAAATTTTTTAATAATTAAACTTGGTTCTTCTTCTTTTTCTTTTTCTTTTTTTTCCAAAAATTTCATTACTTTTTGGGTTTGTTTATCCGATATTTAAGTAACATGATAACATCATGAATGCTACTAAATTTCTAAACTTCATCAATGAATCATTCATGATTTCCATAGTTGCACTAATGAGTAAATTTGCTTTTGAGGTTTTGACAACTATTGTCAATTCCAACTTAAAAGGAGGACACATGCAATTCTCAGTCATGCCCTAATGAGTAAGTTTCTTGAACTGCCGAGGGCTTGGACATTTTGACATAGAATTTACTTTATGGATTTCTCTTGAAATATTTTATATTATAAATTTCTATTAAGTTAACTTACAAGCTTAAAGCGACACCACTCAAAGGCTTTAAATAAATATTAGATTGGAATATTCATATTAGGTGCCATTGCTTTAACTTTTGTGGAAGTGATATGGAAGCTTGTAACATTGCCTATTCATCGAGTCAGGCGCCTATGGACAGCTTTCCTTTTGGACTCATCTCGGCTCCCGGTTACGAATGACCACTTTCTTGTGTTTATTGTTAGACTTTTTAATTTTGTATTTAACTGATGATTTAGTTTATATAGTTGATATTTTTAATTAGAATTAATTATATTTTATATTAATTTTTTATTTTAAATTAAATTTATTTATTATAAAATTTTAAATTTTAGAATAAGATTTGACAGACCTCAAAGAGAATTTGGTGAACTATATTCTGTTTAGGCTAAACTCAGAGTAATTAAAATAAATTCAAATTTATTCGTCAACAAAAAGGAGCTAAAATCAGCATTCAATTAGAAATAAGCTTAAAATTACTAAAATTTTTAAGGAAGGGCAATTGGGTTATTTTGTACATTTCGATGGCATAATTGTAAATGTCAGAAACCTAGGTTTTCACCCTTTTTAGAGGAAAATTCAGGCTCCCGTCAGTTGAGCCCCCACTTTCTTGTCCTTGGGTGGAAGAGTAGGAGCTTTGCGACCAACTTAAAAGGACATAAAGACTTTGGTTTGGTTCTTGAAATTAATTCTTTGTATTTATTTGAGTTTTATGAAAATTAAGTAATTTTTATTTCATATTTCTTTCACTTAAATTTTATACAAAGATATTTATGTATAATTTTTAATTGGGTTTGTGATAAGTTTTTAACAACCTTTTTAAGTTATTCTGAAATAAAATGGTAACGTAGTAGTAATTATAAGTGTTGCCTTATTGTTGACTAGAGAAAATGGAGTGTGGACCTACTCTTTGACACGCAAGATATAACAGCTAGTAATTTGACTAGTTACCATCGGCAATGAAGTCAACAAGTTGACAGATTAAAAGTGCATGCAGGAGAAGTCTCTCTTGGAAAAGTAACACACAAAATCAGGCACACAAGCTTTTATCAAAATGTAAAATCATTTGTAAACTTTTATCTAATAGCTTAAAATTTTTATAAATTTCTGGTGTCCCAGAAGAAGAATAGCTATCGATATAACAACTCTGTTAACTAAAGTCTGTAAGAAGGTAAGTACCTTTTCTCCTAGTATTTCACTTGATTTTGTCTTTAACTTTGGCAATTGATCTAATTGTGAAAATTCTCACTGTTTCTCAGCAAAACCATCATGGACAAGCCTGATACCCAAGCCTAGAAGGAGCATAAGTTAATCAAGAGGCTAACTGAAGATTTTAATTAAAGAAAGCTTGCGGAATATACTGGATTATTGTATAGGGGGGATGATATACAATTCATATGTTTTTGGTCCATTAGAAAGGAGAAAGTCAATTCTGGCTAGTGTTATGGAGACACTGGGTGATCCCAATGCTAACATAATTGGCATTTGTGGTTCAAATGAGGATACTAAAACCACTTTAATTGATGGAGTCTCAGAGAATTATGAGAGACAATCTGTTTGATGTGATAATATAATAAATTTATTACTCTTATTTATGCACTAATTAATGATTTTCTTGAAAATCACCTAAACAATTTTTCCTTTCTTAATAATAATAATAATAAAAAGAGAATCTACATGATGCCATGCATTGCAACATGACCTTTAAATGTAGAAGACTGTCTGAGTTAGTGAGAAAATGTTTCCCTCGTTGCGATCACCTATCGTTAAATGTAGAAGACAACAAAAAGGAAAGTAAACAAAAGGAAAACAAAGAAAACCAGTGTTGCTGATTTTGTTGAAATAAGTGGTTTAATTATTGCAGTGAATAAAGATAAAATTAGAAATATATGGTATGTTTATATATATATATATATATATGAATTAGTTAAATTTATCCTGAAAGAGTATATTTTATGATAATACGTGTCTTAGTATTTGCAGTGGAAAAAATGGTTCTTTTCTCAAGGCACCATCTAACAAGTTTTGATAATTCTTGTAAATTTTTTATAATTTTTAAAAAGTATTTATTTTTATTATTTTTCCTTAAGACACACTTTGACTTTGTCTACTTTTTGGTTATTCAAGTTTAATAATACACTTTCAGTTTTGTATTATAAGATTCTTTTAATTGAAACACATTTTAAGAAAAAGTAATTAAAATTGGTTAATTTATTAATTCTTAAAAACAAAATATAACATTTTAAATTTACTCACATTTAAGTTATAGTTAACTACTGTGCTAGTGAATTAATTTTTCGCATTAATCAAAATATGATAATTAAAAAAGAGACAATATTAATTAGAGATAAATATAAAAATAATAATATATAATTTAAGACTTTATCAAAAAAATTATATTAAAAAATATCTAAAATTTTTATAAGGAGTATTATAATATGAAATAGATAGAATATTAAACAAATATAAAATTAAAATGGTGTACTAGTAATTTTTAAAAAAAATTAAAAAAAATTAATTTTCACTACTTTTTATTGACATAATAAACGGCAATAATCCGGATATCTACAGTGTTGGTTTGGTGATGAAATAATATAAAACTTTTAGTGACCCTCCAACACGTCGTAAAAGCACTATAATAAATTATGTGGGAACTATGTGTCAATCAATCAAAGGAAGCCAAATAGCTCAATGCAAAGAATCTCCCCGCTAACTCTTGTTGGTTTTTGATATGGAATCCTATATATGCTTTGTGGATATGGAAAGTATTTTTCCGTATCCACAAAGTAATAAACAAAAAGCCCCCACAACATAGCCATTTGTGGGATTTAATTCTTTGTTAGGTATTTTCCGTTGAGAATGACGTAAATTCACTTTATTTATAAGTGTTTTAAATTAATTATTAAATGCATCCTATTAAATGCATCCAATAGAACCACAAGCCAGTAATAAAAATTAAATACTCATTTATAATTTTTTTTTGAAAATTTCAATAGTAATTAATATAAGATTCTTTATAAAATTTTAAAATGATTTATTAATTTTATTAACATAAATTTTAAGTTTAAATAAAGGTAAAATTAGAATATTATTTTGCAAATAACTTACATATAAAATGCAAAATAAATTTTTAACACCATTAATTCACCAACAACGGGGGTGTCTCCTTGTTTTTATTTTGTTACATCACAGCATGGAGATTAACATATTTTTAAAACAAACCAAAGGTTCACATTACTTGTAAAATATGACAAACTGTTTGAACAAATGTGAGAAAAACGATAGCTATTGCAGTACAAGTAGCAAGAGCATGCCAAGGAGTGTAGCAATAATCACGTTTCAGAGTTGCCTACTTTTGGCATCACTTATCACTGTAGAAAACATTTATCTCATCAAAAAGATCAGTATGTCGAGATTTAGAATCATAAGAGGTTTATAATTTAGCCACGACATCATTATCTCCCAACTAATTAAAAAATATCCCATTTTCAACCAGCACATCTACATCCTTTTTAGTGTTGATAAGAAAATCGATGAGATAAACATAGTTGGCTATGTAGCCATCCTTAGAGTAGTGACATTGCTCTAAAGCCAGCATATTTCGAAACAAAATTTATGTGTCGTCTAGTGGGCCATTCTCTAAAAATACAACCAATAGTTAACACGTTCTATTTTACTTTTACGTGTCATTCTTTTATTTCATCTTTTGTAATTGGTATAAAATAAATTGTTTAAATATATTACAAGCCTATATAGTATTAGTTAATTTTGAATTAAGCTTTTATAGTTTATTTTATAAATTGGTGTCTTTGTATTTTTTAAATTTTTTTAAGTGGGTTATTGTTGTTCTTCTCTATTATAATAATGTTAGTTAAATCATGATAAAACAAAAAGAATATCTCTGTAGCATTTGAAAGTAAAATTATTATCTCATCTAATGTTTTACATAATGTTTTATCTATTATAATTAGTTTAAATATTATAAAATAATATTATTTAATAAATAATTTCACTCATTTAATTTAATTATAATGGATAACACTAAAATAAGATAATAAATTGTCTCGTAACATATATACAGACAATTATAATTTATACCTAAACTTCAAATCCCATACTCTTATAATTAGTAAAACTACCTTATTTTAGTTTAATTTTACTTATTATTCTCTTCCTAGATATTTCATCCTGCCCAACGCGATTGAATCCGTCCAACTCAAATTACAGCATTTCAGTAATTTTCTTTAACTGGCTGAAAATCGATGAATCATGCGTTTTCACTTTCTTTTTCTTTTTTTGTTAATATATAAATAAATTATAAACAAAAACTAAGAGACATATATAAATCTTCCTATAATTGCAAAAAGAAAATGGCAATGAAAATTATATTTCTAAGTCAGTTCGCTTCTGCTCTATAGACTTCATATTATACTTGTCATTAAGATTAAGTTTAGCAAAAAAACTAATCTCCTATAATCTAATTAATTTAAGTTTAAATTCATGATAAGAGAAATATTTATGTTTAATATCTGATAATGTCTTGAATAAAATTATTTTTAATAACAAATTTTTATATTATAATATGACACTATGACTCACACATC
This sequence comes from Bauhinia variegata, assembly GCA_022379115.2. Taxonomy (NCBI): domain Eukaryota; kingdom Viridiplantae; phylum Streptophyta; class Magnoliopsida; order Fabales; family Fabaceae; genus Bauhinia; species Bauhinia variegata. Next base: position 6,497,020 of record CM039432.1, read on the forward strand.
TATCGTACCACAGAAGAAAAACTCAACAAATGAACTAATACTGAAAAACATACATGCCAAATAAGAGAGGGTAGTTGGATGTTAGCATTGGTAAGTGGAAGTTCAGTTGTACTGTTCCTTCATCAAATTAATAGTCGAACAATAAGAGGGTTTTTCTTTTCTTTTCTTTTACGGCCTATTTTTCATGATACTACAATTCTAGAAACCCGAGTTAGTATAGTATGCTTTATAAAAGTAAAACCTAGAGACAATAAACTTTGCTTACCGAAAATAATTCAATTCGAATAATCTCAAAGACAAGTTGCCTAGCTTGTCCGATCTATTAGACCAAAACTACATATGGTTTATGTACTTTTTTTTCCCTTTCTCTTCTCAATCTTGTTCCCATGGACACTTCTGGCATTATCATAGCTAATTTGCAAGCATTCTTTTTTTAACTATTAATTTTTCTTTTCAATTCTTTATGAACGCCTTTCATATCTTCTAGCTGCTGCAGTTCAAAATCAAGGAAGTATAAAATCAAAAGAAGATGAGTAAAAGCAGTTGAATTTATTCAAGTTTGAATTCCAAAATTTGGTACAAGAGAATTATTCAAGTTTGCCTTTATTTAAGATATAATAATATAGTGGGTGTATATATATATATATATACATATAAAGGATTGTTTGTAGTTATCTTGCAAATTACAGTTGTCCATGTCTTTAAAATTCACTTTATAATAAAGTCAAAGGTAAACTAATAAGAAATTAGCAGAAATGAAAAGGCAAAATAGTAGATAAGTGAGCCATGTGCTGCTGCTTTCAGTTGCAGGGGTAGTGGGACATGGTGCCAGCCAACCGAAGATGCCAATATCTAATGAGACACTAACGATGACCAAGTCTCTGGGCTGGCCTTGCAGAGTCTGGGTCATGGTACATGTCCTTAACGATGCTTGTTGCTCCACTGGTGAGCTTGGGCCCCATTCTATGCCTAACATTACTCGAAAAAATCTTGTGCTCAAGATTTGGGTAGTTCTCGAGCAAGCCAGCGGTGGACCCCAACTGAGAAAAAATCTTGTTTCAGTCAACTTCGAACCATTTAATGAAGGCACATATCAAAGGTGAATCTAGACATTTAATGAAGGAAAAAGACATGTTTTTAGGATGAAGAGAGAACTGTTATTTTTTCTTTGGTTTGGGATCTAGCGCTGTTTTAAAATAACTAAAAACTATGTTCAGTATTATCAAAAATTATCAACGGTAATTTTTTGAGTTTTTACGTTGTAATAATAACTAGATTCATCATTGAAAATAATTATTAAATACTAAATAAATAGAAAAATATATTAAAAATAAAGAAAGAAATGTTTTCTACAAAAATATTTTCCAAAATAGAAAACAGAAAATGTATTTCCAAAAAAAGTAAAATGAAACTTTTTGACTTGTTTGTCTTCCTACTTTTACTTTTTTTTAAAAAAAAAGAAATAATTGGTAGATTAATAAATTTTATATGAAAATAATTATTAATAATTTTAAGATATATGTCATCATTTAAGAAAAATGATAATTTTAAAATTTTAATAATAGTTATTGTGTGGGTACATAATCGAAAAATTATTTTCAATTCAATAAATAAAAATATTTTTATAAAAGTATTTTTCAAAACACACAAAAAAATGTAATGTGAATTTCAATGTACAAAAAAAAATATGAATTGACATGATATTAATAAAGAATATCCCCACAAATAGAATAATATAAAAACAGATGTTGGAATCAAATACACCAAAAAGAAAACTGCTTGATAAACAAAATAGCTAAATATAAACACGTAGATAGAAAAATTTAATAGTTAGAAAAATCATTTTCAATACACTAAATAAGAATATTTTCTTTATTTCTAAAAAAGTTAATAAGAAAACAAAAGATACATTTTGACAAAAATCAATAAAGACAGAAATTATTTTTAATATTTTCTAAAAAATAAAAAAGAAAACAGAAAGTACATTTTAACAAAAATGGTTTCCAAAAAATAATATGAAAATAGTTTTCAAAATATACTAAATAAATACAAAAATATGTTGAATAGACTTAATTAAAAATGAAAATCAACCAGCACATGGCACACCTACACCTACTATTGTCTTGAATTGACCCCTACACATGCCAAATGCGACCAAATTTAAGTCAAGTCTTTAATACAGTAAGCATAACAAGCATTATAGAAATTCACCAAACATAAGGTTATATCAAGCATTAGTTAAATATCACAATGATTCCAAATAAATTCACTAAATGTTAGAATTGTTATGAGTTTCACGTACAAGAAAATGATCAGCACATGGGACACCATGGAGTTGCATAAATTATTCATTTACCTGTAGCCAGGCCTCTGTTTATGAACTTTAGCTGTGACTCAGGTTAGCACTGTGTGTTACTAAGCTTCTCAATCTGGGAAAAAGAAGTCATTATATGATACCCAGCAGCATTAACAATAACAAGTCATAAATACTACAGCTATCAGCATGAGACATACATCTTAAAAATTCCCAGTTCTCACATTCATGATATTAAAATTAGTTAAAAAAAGTGTACAACATACATGCACAGTCTTCCAACCTTGATATATCATAAGATTTTACAAAAGTGAATAAAAAATAATGATGTATTTAATTTAAAAGTAACGATGAAGTAAATTTAAATAATAAATAAAAAAGTTTTTACGAAAGTGAAAAAAAATTAAAAACCAAAATTAAATAATTTATTTTTTTAATTTTTATTTTAATTTTTTTATAAATAAAATTATATTAATATTTAAATATGTATTTAATTTAATTTTAATTAATTACTTATTTAATTAAATTATAAAATAAAATAAATTTGTAAGAGGATAATGTAATTTTATTAAAAATAATATATATTATTAAATATTTATAGAAGTAGTATGTATTAATAATAATTTTTAAAATGTTGTATATGTTCTTAAAAAAATTCATAAAAATTTTTATGTGGACTAATGAATCTTCCAACTTTGCCTTGGCATGTTCAACAAATTGCTTGAAATATACATTTTTATGCTTCTTCATGTTTTTCAGTTTCGGATCATAATGATGAAGAGGATCAATTAAAACGCATTTGGGGCTATAAGCATATTTGTTTACTTCACATTATCTTATGGAGCCCCGTAGATGCAACAACAATCTGTTATAGGAGCTTTTTCTCAGCTCGAATAGCCTCAACAACAATCGTTAATTTACTTCTACATGATTCCTTTAAAAGTATACCCTGTTGTGGGAATTAAATAACGTAATCCTCACTTTTAATTAACACACACCTTAAACCGTTGAAATTATCAAATTAACTTTTATTAAAATAACATACTCCTTAATTACTTCATGACTTAAATTGTTCTAAAAAGATGTTGAACAAAAAATATTTAAAAACAAACTCTACAAATCCTTTTTTCAAAAAAAAGAAAAAACTCAGAGAAATAGTTCTAGAGAAACTCCAAACAACTTTCTGAGACTGTTTACTTGAATTTTTTTTATTCAAGCTCTCTAAAATTATACAGTGGTCTCGTTAAAGTGACATCTTGCATCATAGAGTAGCCCTGCAGTGCTTTTTCTGTTGTCAGAAATATAAATTAATTTACACATATTTACAGAGCTAATTTTTGAAGAAAGAAAGTGCTCTATCAACCTAGGAACGGGTCATTATATTTGACCCCATAATATAATTTAAACTCCCGAAAATACCCCTAGAAAACTGGCTTTCAATGTGCTGACTGCAATGCAAATGCCTGATCGTGGCTAGGCAGAAAAAAACCTTTGCTTGATGTGTTCCCAGTGTCCAGTGCTATCTCGTGATAGTGAGATAGATTCAAGCTACCTATTCACATAAAATATTTTTGCTCATCATTGATTTTTACAATGAGAGCAGAACTACTCTCACTGCAAAGAGAATAATTTCTCACATGGATTTAAATTATTAAAAAACAAAAATTACATTAAAATAAAGTATCAGTCTTATTCATTTATACAACAACCATGGAATATATATATTGTTATTTTACAAATAGTATTCACATAGAAAGCAAAATAAATTTTCAACACCAACGGGTCCCTACTTTTCCTTTATGACATCATAGCATGGATATTTATATATATGAAGAACCAAAGATTTCACACTTCTTGCAAGATAGACCATATTGTTTGAATCAAGGTCAGAATAAGGATTGCAATTGCAGCACAAGTAGCAACAGTATGCCAAAGAGTATTGCAATAATCACGTTTAAGAGTTGCTCACTTTTGGCGCCATTAATCATTGTAAAAACATTCAACTCATCAATGATATCAATGTATTGAGAATTGCAGTCTAAGTCAATTTGTTTTTCGAGACTATTAAACAATTTAGTCATAGTTTCATTATCACCTAACCAATTTTTGGTTTACCAAACATCTCTATTGCTTATTGACATCACCTAGATAGGTTATAATCCAGCTTTTCCAAACACACTCTACGTGGAAAATGAAATATATATCATTGCATAAAAAGGTGGGACCAATCTAAGAAATCATGAAATACAATCCTATTTGTATAACAACATATTAAAATAAAGTATCAATATTATTGTTATACTGTGTGACCTCTGGAAGGGCCTGAACTTGGGACGAGTTGGTATACCGTTTGGTGCTGATCATCCAGGGTACAAGATACTGTTGACATCTGCAAGTGAAGAGGTATTATCCATAGATATGAAGGCTGAAAAGGTAGTTTTCCAACCTTGATATATCATAAGTCCCTTAAAACTGAATAATTAGAAGTTCTCCAAGTTTTAGATGATGAAGACAATAGGTATAGGTTGGTGATGGAGGATTTGGATAGTATATAGGAAGTTCCAGATTCGGTTATCTCTTTAATATTATTTAAATATTTGTAAGATTAATTTTATATCAAATAAAGATTCTTGTATATTTACTTGATAACACTTTCATTGTGAAATTCTTTATTTAATGTAAAATCGTATATTCTTATCTCATTTCAATAGATAATAATATGACATCAAAATTTAAACAAGTATCCACTTAATAACATCATGTTTTATAGATATTAAATTGAGAATTTACTCTATTTTAGTGTGTTTTAATTGGTACTTTTTTGGTCTCATTCTAGTATTCTATTTCCTACCTCACACTTTATTGTTGGTAAAAAAAAATTATAAATTAAAACTTAGAATAAAATACTAAATAACACAATAAATTTATTACCTTTGTTTAAGCACTAATTAATGATTTTCCTTAAAGATCACCTAAAGAATTTTTCCCTTTTTTTTTTAATCGGCCACCTAAACAATATAATAATAATAATAATAATAATAATAATAATAATAATAATAAAGTTGCTGGATAGAAAGACTCTGATTTAGTGAGAAAAGGTTTCGCTCATTTGAACCGCCTATCGTTGAATTTAGGACACAACAAAAAGGAAAGTAAACAAATGAAAGCCAACAAGCTTGTGTAGCTGATATTCTTTATATTTAACGAATTGAAATAAATTCTTTAATTATTATAATAAATAAAGATAAAATTAAAAATATATGATATTTTTAAAAAAATTTAAACATAATTTTTCCTTTTCATATGTATAAATTAATTAGATCCGTGGTACATTTAATATAAGATAGAATATATTTTATAATAATACCTCATTTTAGTATTTGTAGTGGAAAATATGGTCCTTTTCACAAGGCACGTCTAACAAGTTTTGATAGTTATAAATTATTTTATAATTCTTATAAATTATTTTTTATTATTTTTAATGGAAATTTTAATTTTATATTTATTCAATCAAGTTTAATGATATTTTATCTTATCTTTAAGAAAAAAATTAAAATTAATTAATTTATTAGATTTTGAAAAGTTAAATATAGCATTTTAAATTTATCTCATTTGATGTTAGGTTTTAATTAACTATTACAATGGTGTATACAAAATAGACAATATTAATTAAGAACAAATATAAAAAAAAAATAACTCTAGAATTTCATAAAAAATCTTATATTAAAAACACTTAAAAATTTATAAGGGTCTATAATATAAAACAAAAAAGTACTAAATGAAGATAAAATTAAAATATTGTACTAATATTTTTTATTAAAAACAATTAATTTTAACTAATTTTTATTGACATGTGTATTTTGATTAAAAATGTCCTATAAAAATTACCGTAGCAAGCATGTACTCGAGAAATTGTAATAAACGGCAATAATCTATTCTACAGTGTTGATAGGTAAGACAATAAATTGAGTGGAAAGAATGTGTCAGTCAACCACAGGAAAAGACAAAAGAGCCCTGGCCAAATAACTCAATTCAAAGAATCTCTCGCTAGCCCTTGTAGGTACTTGATGTAGAATCATATGCATATTTCATGGATAAGGAAAATCTTGTGATTTTGCAATTAATAAACAAAAAGCCCTGACAAAATAGCCATTTGTGGGATCTAACTTATTTATTAGGTTTTTTCTATTTTTATTAAATAATATATAAATTAATTTTAAAAATATATATTATAAGTGTTTTAAATAAATTATTAGATGTATTTAGTAAAAGAAAGTTAAATATTTATTTATAAAATATTTTTAAAATTTTTTAATAATATTTAATATAAAATTTTTTACAAAATTTTTTTAAAAAATATTAATTTTGTTTATATTCCACTTTTATTATTTTCAAATATAAAATTTTGATTAACATAAATTTTAATTTTTAATAGAGGTAAAGTTAGAATATTATCTTACAAATATAGAATGTAAAATAAATTTTTAACACCATTAATTCACCACTAACTGGGTGTCTACCTTATTTTTATTTCATTACATCACAACATGGAGATTCACATATCTTACAAACAAACTAAAGGTTCACACTACTTGTAAAATAGAACAAACTGTTTGAACAAATGTTAGAAAAACGATAGCTATTGCAGCACAAGTAGCAAGAGTACGCCAAGGAGTGTTGCAATAATCACGTTTCAGAATTGTCCACTTTTGACGCCACCTATCATTGTAGAAAGTATTCATGTTTGTAATGAGATCAGTATATTGAGAATTTCTGTCAATCGAAATTTGTTCTCCAAGACTATTAAACAATTTAGCTGCGGCATCATTATCTCCCAACCAATTAAAAAATATCCCATTTTCAACGAGCACATCTACATCCTTTTCAGTGTTGATAAGAAAATCCATGAGTTCAACATAATCGGCTATGTAGCCCTCCATACGGTAGTGACATTGCTCTAAAGCCTGCATATTTCGAAACAAAATTTCTGTATCGTCTGTCACTTGAATATGTGGGATTTTGAGAAATCCTTTGGAAAATTGCAAGTCTAGTATGCAATTACTTTTATTTATCTGAAAATTTCCACTTGCTTCTTTGAATGCACTTGCAGTAGGAATATATCTATTCTTGCAATTTTTTCTCTGCGGCCTCGGATGTTGTAAATGAAAGGTTCGAAGCAGATCAGTGAAGTGGCATATGGGAAAAGGGGGTTCCAAATTCTGTGTGTTGTATTGGCTAAAGTAATAAATTGAGAGCTGAAGAAATGAGGGCAGGTTACGATCTTGAGAGGCAAGTACTAGAGTGTATAGTTTTTCTAGGATGAAGAAGGGAACCTGGTTCTCAAGTAGCAACAAATCTATATGTATGTTCCCCACTGCATTAGACATTTTTGCATCATCTGTTGTCCATTCATTATAATAAAATCTGCATAAGACCTCAACTATAAAACAAGCATCCACTAATATTACCTTGACAAGCTCATATGGGTTCATTTCTAAATTCTCTGAGTAACAACGTCGAAGTCTTGGTTCTTCATCTTCTACTGCACTAATTAAATCTTCCAATTTATTCTTGGCTCTAGAAACAAACTGCTTGAAATATGCACGTTTGTACTTCTCCATGTTTTGCAGTCGTTGATCAAAGTGATGGAGCGGACCAATTGAAATGATCTTTGGGGTATAACCATCTGGATTTACTTCACGGATATCATATGGTACCCTATAAATGCAACAATCATCTGTTATGGGAGAGTCTGCTTGGTCTAGAATAGCCTCAACATCAATCACCAAATTATTGCGGTTCATGTTTTTCCCTATAGAAATTGAAATATATAGGGGAAAAATTAACAAAATGGAATAAGAAAACACAAGGAAAACAAAGGAAGCCAGCAAGCTTGTGTACCTGATTTTCTTTTACTTGCTTAGATGAATGAAAATGAGGTGAGAATTAAACCCCAACATATTCCATGTGCTCCGATTGTATTTTTGTATCTCCTGGCTGTGTTGAGGTCGAATCTTGGATACCAGGTTAAACCTCAGAGGAGTCCATATGACCTACAAGAAAAATGGATAACACCCTGGACTGAGTTTGGTGATTAGTTAAGCAGGCAGCCGACGAAGGGAAATGGATGGTCAATTAAAAGGAGTGAGTGCTGTTGTAGTTCCAGTGGGATCCTATTTATAATTCAAAAAAAAAAAAATCTATAAAAATACAACCAATGGTTAACATTGCTCTCTTTTACTTTTATGTGTCATTCTTTTATTTCAACTTTTCTAATTGATATAAGAAAATAAGTTTAAATATATTAGAAGGTTATATAATTTTAGTTAGTTTTTAACTAAATTTTTATAGTTTATTTTTTAAATTAGAGTTTTCGTATTTTAAATTTTTTTTAAGTGGGTCCTTTTTTTTTTTTTCAATTAGAATACTATTAGTTAAACAAAGATAAAACAAATAGAATATTTATGAAGCATTTAGGAATATATTTATTATTTTATTCAGTGTTTTACATAATATTTTATTTATTATAATTAATTTAAATATTATAAAATAATATTATTTAGTGAGTAATTCTATTAATTTAGACTAATCATAATTGGTAAAACACCAAAATGAAACAATAACATATATATAAACACATTTGACTAGAGTTGACCATTTCCTACCAAACCAAAATCCCTCTAAACCTTCTTTCTCGTCATTCTCTTTCTCTCTTCTCTTTTTACTGTCCCAAACTTTATTTCTAAACACATTCACATATTCAATGAAGCCAAGAATAAAAACAGAAATATTCCATAATAGCTTATCCATTCATAGGCTGATCTTTAGATTTTTATCGCCTAAAAGTTAGAACACTCCCAACTGGCTCCACTGTCAAGTCTCAACAGATGGTTGGGTGTTCATGATTTTTATCCAGAAGCTTGAACAAGATTTTTTTTTTTTTCCTTTTTTCTTTTTGGCTTCTGCTTTACATGATTTTGAGCTTTGATTTTCACACTATATTTTAACTAGACATGGAAATTGATAACTGATACTTATCATCGTTGAATTCAAAAATATAGAAGAAATAATATTTATCTTGTTTCATACTATTGAATTTCATTAAATGGAAGAGTAAATATTAATGTAATAATAGCACACAATGAATCCCCAACTCCATCCTTAATGGGAATAAGAAAACACAGGGAAGACAAGGAAAACGAAAAAACTGGTGTACCTGATTTTCTTCTTCTTGGTTGGAAGAATCAAAATGGTGTAAAATCCCAATATATTACCCTTGCTCCAATTGTATTCTTGGTGATCCTGCACTAATAATCTCCAAATTGACTATATCTATATGTTGTGGTCGGATATAGGGTACCAAGTTGAGTTTCTATTAAGCAAGTGATTTTGTGCAATAATGAAATCACAAAGATAAAATTCTGACACCTTTATGTCTTGGATCAAACTTGGCCCCTTAGGATCAAATTCGGTCACCTCCTTAACCGGTTGAGTTAATGTTAAACACTGGTGTGTTATCTATAACAAAAAGAAAAACTTTAATCTATTGATTATTTTTAAGACACAATGCAAAAGTGATAGTCCCGTTTCTTTCTCTATAATAATAATGGCAAAATACAAACCCTACAATATTGATAAGATTTGTTAAGATTTTTCAAGACGTGAGATATATTAAAATTATGAATTATATTTTAAGTCTATTGGCTCCAGTATTTTAATCTATTAATTTGTAGACTTTATGCTACAGTTATGCTCCCATCATATTCCTGGTGTCATAGTGCCAACTAATCAAAATTGCTACATGATTCCCAATAAGGTATGCGAAGAAAATTTGTTGTCGTCCTGTTATCATGATTGACTTAAATGAGCATGATCATTTATTATATACTACCTTATTCCATAATATGTATTGTTTAAGGTTCGTTTATATATATTAAAAAATTATTAATACATTTACAATTTATTATAATTTGACTAAATTAATCTCATTTAATCTCTATTAACTACTCTATCAACTTCTTATATTTATTAACTACTCAATTAAATGAGGGTATAAAAGGAATAAAAAGATTGATAAGGCTTTAAAATTTTTAAACAACTCATTTTGAAATAAAACAAAACTCTATATATTATAGAATAAAAAAAAAACTAATATTATTTATAACTTTTAAACCAATCATGATAAATAAGATAGTATATGAAATACTAAAAGAGAAAAACAGATTTAATTTTGTGTAAATCTAACCGTTAACCCACACTTATCCTATTGTCAACGATATTGGTAGGGCAACTTGTATAATTAATAGTTCCGTAATGTTTTATTTTATGGTAAATTTAATTTAATCTTGTATTAAGACAGTGATATAACAGGTTGTCAAGGGTGTGACTACATATATATTAAGTATCATTATTGTTCCACTTGCACTGTGGCTGTCGTACCACTCCATTAATAAGAGTTTCTATGTCATCAATATGAAACTTGGTACCATTTCTTTTTTTTTTTTTTCATTAATTTGTTATAAGACTTTAGTTTTGACTCAGTTTACTTTTCATTTTTATAAATTGACAAAATATAAAATTGGTTCTCATAAAAAAGTACTGTAATCATGTATCAAATTGGAAATTTTGTATTAGATACCTTCTTTGTGGAGAATATAATATTGCGTTGGAGATGATCGTTGCATCTGAATCTTATTGCAAGTTCTGAATTATCCTGCCCCACTCTTACTTACTGCAAGGGAGAAAAAAAAAAAAGATAACATGATCATTTAGATCACACCCACTCGAACGATCTATTACCAAACTTGATTTAGAAAATATGTACCATATAGATTGTTACCGTAGTAGAAGTAGAATATTAACAATACAAGCTCAAGGGGGATTAAATATGAAGAACTTAAATAACTCATGCATTAAAGATACGTCTAATAAATTTAAATTCTTATTTGTTTTCTTTCTCCTAGAAATAGGACTTAAGGGATTATAAAAATTAATAATTATTCCTTCGTTCATGATTTTAAGTCCTTATGGTATAGGAAGTGAAGTAGTGATGGTTTCTCTATTTTCCCCTTCCTCTAACTCCTTCTTCGTTGAGTTCTCCTAAGGAAAGGGAGTCAACCTTGCTTATATTATTAGGACATTCTTACTCGGCTTTAGGGATTTCATAGTAATTTCTTCTTCTTGAACACTGCTAATTGCCTCTTGTGATTGTATGCATGGAACTTGAAATCTCCATGTTTGGCAACATATTGTTCTCATTCTTTTCCACTTGGAATACTTCTATATTAAAAGATTGCTTAATCCAAAGAAGATGATTCTGTCAACTTCTAGAATTCGAAAATCCTATGTCGATTTAAATTGTTGAATATGTGTTCTATAGAATGAATCACACGTCTATGTTTATTTTAGTCATTCAACTTGAACTGATGCCATTTTACCGTTGAATGTGTATGAAGAGTTAGAGAATTATAAAAGACTATAAGCCAATTCATCAATTGTTTGCAGCCACCGAATGATGTCATCATAATATAAAAAAATTATCTATGGATATTTGCATCGCAATTAACACTTCAACTTTGAAAGGGGAAAAAAAAATAATCCAATAGCTATGTTTAGTTTAGAAAATCTAATTGTCATCGACCTTTCAATATAAGAACATGTTTTTTTTTTTTTGTTTTCATTTCACTTTTTATTTTCTCTTGTTTTTACACTCATTTAATATTCAAAATTACTTTTAATAAATTTTATTAAACCTCTTGTCATTTCTCTTAAAAAGAAAAATAAAAGAAGCCAATATTTAGAAATTAGGTAGAATTCATGATGCTACATGTGTTAAAATATTTTATGTGAATTTTTATTTTTTGAGTCTAAGTCGTAGCCATATAAGAAAAAATGAAAGAACATTTCATGTGAACTAGCATATATTAATCTTTTTATTTTGTCAAGACCTAGATAAAATACTAGTTGAAAAGTTTTGTACTGTAGTTCGTCCTTAAATTATTTTCCAATTGTTGCTTTCGTCGATTTATTTTTGGATATATTGCCTATCCCTCCAGGCAATCCACTTTCAATATTCCCATAAGAGAGTTTATATCACCTACAAGTTGTTGTGCAAGTTGAATTAAACAATTACTCTCAAAATGTAAATTAATTGTTGGTCAATTCAACTAGAAAAATATAGAATAATCCATTGACAAACTTGATTTTTGAAAATTATATATATTGCATTTAGGATAATACTTAAATGATTTTATGTGGACTAATGAATCTTCCAACTTTGCTACGGCATGTTCAATAAATTGCTTGAAATATACATTTTTATGCTTCTTCATATTTTTCAGTTTCGGATCATAGTGATAAAGAGGACCAATTGAAACACACTTGGGGGTATAAGCATATTTGTTTACTTCACATTATCTTATGGAGATGCAACAACGATCTCTTATAGGAGCTTTTTCTCAGCTTGAACAGCCTCAACATCAATCGTTAATTTACTGATACATGATTCCTTTAAAAGTATACCTGTTGTGGAAGTTAATTAACAAATTAGTCACTTTTAATTAACATACACTTTAAACTATTGAAATTATTCAATTAACTCTTATTAAATAACACATTTTCCAACTACTTTATAACTCAAACTGCACTGAAGAACCGTTAATTTTTTTTTAAAAAACAAAAAACTGTATTTCTTTAATTTTGTTTGTTTAACAGCTATCTTAATTATAAAGTAGCCTTGTTAAAGTGACATCTTACATCATAGAGTTTTCATTATCAGAATTATAACTTACACATAATTACAGAATCAATGTTAGAAGAAAGAAAGTTCTCTATCAAGCTAGGAACAGGTCATTATATTTGACCCGATAATATAATTTAAACTCCCGACAATACCCCTAGAAAACTCGCTGTCAGTATGCTGACTGTAATGCAAATGCCAGGTGGTGGCTAGGCAGAGAAAAACCTTGCTTGATGTGCTCCCGGTGTCCAGTGCTATCTCGTGAAAGGGAGATAGATTCAAGCTACCCATTCACATCAAATATTTTTGCTCATCATTGATTTTTACAATGAGAGCATAACTACTCTTACTGCAACGAGAATAATTTCTTATATGAATTGAAATTATTAAAAAACAAAAAAATACATTAAATAAAGTATTAATCTTATTCATTTGTACAATAACCATGGAATATATATATACATACATACATATATGATATTGTTATTTTACAAAGAGTATACAAATAGAAAGCAAATTAAATTTTGAACACCAACGGGTCCCTACTTTTCCTTTAGTACATCATAGCATGGATATTTATATATCCTAAGAACCAAAGATTCACACTTCTTGCAAGATAGAACATATTGTTTGAATCAATGTCAGAATAAGGATTGCAATTGCAACACAAGTAGCAAGAGTGCACAAGGAGTATTGCAATAATCACGTCTCAGAGTTGCCCGCTTTTGGCACCACCAATCATAGTAGAAAGCATTCAACTCATCAATAAGATCAGTGTATTGACATGCGGAATCAAACCAGATATTTTTGGTCACTATCACCAAACCCATTAATTAATATTCCATTTTACATCCACATCTTTTTCAATGTTGATAAGAAAATCCATGAAATAAACATAGTCTGCTATGTAGCCATCAGGCCCATCACTAAGGTAGTGACATTGCTCGAAAGCCAGCATATTACGAAATGACGATTCTGTTTTGTCATCCACACGAACAAGTGGGATTTTGAAACATCCTCTGGAAAATTGCAAGTCTAGTATGCATTTACTTTCATTTAACTTAAACTTTCCCCTTGCTTCATTCAATGCACTTGAAGTAGGAATATGCATATGGAAGTGTTCTTTTCTCTGTGGCCTCAATTGTTGCAAATGAAAGGTTCGAAGCAAATCAGTGAACTGGCATATGGTAAAATTGGGCTCAAAATTCTGTCTGTTGTATTGGCTAAAGTAATTAATTGAGAGCTTAAGAAATGAGGGCAGGTTACGATCTTGAGAGGCAAGTACTAGATTGTATAGTTTTTCTAGGATGAAGAAGGGAACCTGGTTCTCAAGTAGCAACAAATCTTTATCTATGCTTACTACTGGATGCAACATTTTATAATCATTACTTGTCCATTCATTATTTTAATATTTGGAAAAGAGCTCAACTATAATACAAGCATCCACTAGGATTACCTTGACAAGTTCAGCTGAATTCATCTGCAAAAACTCTTTGTAACAGCATCTGAGTCTTGGTTCTTCCTCTTTCACAGGACTAATTAAATCTTCCAGTTTATTCTTAGTTCGAGAAACAAACTACTTGAAATATACATGTTTGTACATCTTCATGTTTTGCAGTCATTGATCAAAGTGATGGAGCGGACCAATTGAAATGAACTTCTGGGTATAAGCATCTGGATTTACTTCACGGACATCGTATGGTACCCTATAAATGCAACAATCATCTGTTATGGAAGACTTTGCCTGATCTAGAATAGGCTCAACATCAATCACCAAATTATTGCAGTTCATATTTGTCCCCATAGAAATTGAAATATATAGGGGAAAAATTAACTAATGGGACTAAGAAAACAAAGGAAACGAAAAATCTGGTGTACCTGATTTTCTTTTTCTTGGTTGGAAGAATCAAAATGATGTGAGAAATCCCAATATATTACTCTTGCTCCAATTGTGTCCTTGGTGATCCTGCACTAATAATGTCCAAATTTTTATATCTATATGTTATGGTTGGATATAGATACCAAGTTGAGTTTCTTTGGAAGGTTCAACTTTCACGAGGAGCACAAAACCTACAAGACGAGTTGATAACACCTGCAGTTTGGTGATCAAGTTATAGTCCAGGACGGAGCTGGAGAGGGAAACTGGATCCTATTATATAGATATGGGAGGTCATTTTGGTAATCTTTCGGATAAGTGGATCCAAAGGAGCCTCCTTCATTACTAATCTATATATAGGAAATACTTTTACAAGTCTTCCTTTGCAAGAACAAAATAGGAATAACTTTTCTAAGCTATTCCTTTCTTGAACTTTAATTTATTAAAGAAGTGATTTGATGCAGTAACAAGACCCGCGAAGATTAAGTTTTGGCACTTTTATGTCTCTTGATTAAACCCAACCTCTCCTTAACCGCTTGAACTAAATTAAATATTGTTGTTTATATGTGACCAAAAAAACACTTTAATCTTTTAATTATTTTTAAGACACAATGCAAAAACCTTGGTCCCATTTCTTTCTCTCTAATAATAATGGCAAAATATGAACCCAACAATACTGGTAAAATTTGTTAAGGAGCATAATCTGATTCTTCAAGAGAAACACATGAGGCGAGATATATTAAAATTATCCTTACAGGGGAAGACAAGTTTTAAAATTAGGAAAAAAGATGTTCTAATTTTCCTACATCGCAGTTAATGAATTAAAATCATTTCATATTCAATTTGATGGATCAACCTCAGATTCACATCTTGCATTCCCAAACTCAAAAGGATCATCAGTTCACTCAATCAATCCATAAAAAATGAAAACAAAAAGCAAAGTTATCCAAAAGAACACTTGTTGCCGTTAATTAAACTTATAGGCTGAGTTAAAGCGAAGAATTCTGGGAAGAAACCATTGTACTTTTTCTGTATACATCCTCCAATCTATCCCTTGCTAACTTTGTTTCTCATCACCTACCTGTTAAGAAATAAAAAGAAAATATTCCTTTTATTTCGCATTTTTGATGTTTATGGATCGATGGGATTAACCAAACAACGAAAAATAGAATAAAGGGGAAAAAGAAAGCAAGGGGAATTGTTGGGAGATGGAGATTGCTATGGTAAAGTAGTGTAAGTAGAGTATCTATTAAGTTAACTTACAAGCTTAAAGCGACACCACTCAAAGGCTTTAAAGAAATACTGGATTGGAATATTCATATTAATAGATATTATGGAAACTTGGAATAAGAACCAATAACAAAGACGACATGTAATGGAACCACTGCCAGTTAAAGAAAAATGTTGGATGATTTTCTTTACCAAATTAATAGTGGAAAAGAGAGATTATGTACAAAATAAATATAAGAAATTTAAAAAAAAAAATTCTCTGAAAAGTTTTCTGTAATAGCTATTAGGAAAAGAAAAACTTTTTAAAATTGCAAACATCAATAGGGAATAGAGGAAATATTGAGAGAAAATTAGATGCCATTACATTAACTTTTGTGGAAGTGATATGGAAGCTTGTAACATTGCCAATTCATCGAGTCAAGCGCCTATGGACAGCTTTCCTTTTGGACTCATCTCGGCTCCTAGTTACTCGTGAACACTTTTTTAGTATTTATTTTTAGACTCTAATGCTTAATTCTTATCTCTTAATTTTGCAGCATTTAATTAATTCTTTAATTTATATTCATATTATTAATGCTTAATTAAAGTTAATTATATTTTATATTAATTTTTTATTTTAAAATTAAATTTCTTTATCATAAAATTTTTATTTTTAAAATAGACATTGAAATACTTTGGAACGAATTGGATGAACTATATTTTGTTCAAGTTAGATTTGGAGCAATTAGAGAAAATCCAAATTCATTTTTCAACAAGATGCTAAAATTAGCATTCAACTAGGGACAAGCTTAAAATTATTAAAACATTTAAGGAAGGGCAATTGAGTCATTTTGTACACTTGGATGGCATAATTGTAAATGTCAGAAACTTGGGATTTCACCTCCTTTTTAGTGGAAAATTTAGCCGAGCCGCCACTTTCTTCTTCTTCTTGGGTGGACCTCCGTGGCTATGAAGGAGTGGAAGCTTTTTGACTAACCTAAGGTGACTTAATGACTTTGGTTTGGTTTCTAATTCTTTGTATTTATCTTTTATGAAAGTTATGTTATTTTTATTTTATATTTCTCTTACTTGAATTATGTATGAAGATATTTATGTATGATTTTTAATTGAGTTTGTGATTATTTTAAGTTTGATCACTGTATAATTAATTAATTAGAATGGAATAGAGTTCACTTGCTTAGCTTAAATTTAATTTTTAAGCTATTAGACACCTGAGGCTTGTTAAAATTTTGGTTTAAGTAGTAGTAAATTATGGAGTTGAGTGTAGGATTCTCACTTCATAAGAGCCTATCCAGGTTGATTAATTAATTAGGCTCAACTCAGAAATTTTGAGTTTGCTTAATTGATTTGCATAATTGAATATAAAATTTATCTCTAAGTTGAATCAAAGTTATAGGTTTGTTCCATTTCCATGACTGATAATTTTGATTTATTTACTTGTTGCCTCACAATTCTCCCTTTTTTATAAATTAATTTAATCGAGACCCATATTATTTGATTTTTTGTAATACTGCATGTGATGTGAAGAATTCAACTCATTTTAATTTAGTTGCAACTTATAATATCGATTATAACACTGTTACACAAAGTTTTAATAAAAGCACCAATGTTAAGCCTTAGGCCAAAGAAAAAAGTCTAACTCAAGAAATTAACCTAACAAGAGAAAGAGTCTCTTAGAAGAGGAGTTTCTAATATTAAAGAGAAACTATAATTAAGAAAATGATTCTGTTTGAATATGTTGGAATTATCCCTTACAGAGAATCGCATTCAGATTTCTTTACGGAATTGATGTAGAAACAATGTTAATACTCAAACTTACTCATAAAGTGGCATAATTAGTGAGAGATCACATCTTGAGTTTACCATTCCTGATTCTTAAACCTTGTTTTATCGTCAATAGTTATATAATAGATTTTTTTTCCCCTTTTTGAAAGATAAAACTGCAGGTCGAGAAGCCCTTTGAGGGACTAAACAAAGCGACGATTATTCAACTTCTGTTATGTATTTGACTGATAAGGACTTTAAATCAATACCACAAGTAGAATCGCTGGTCTTTTCATATATATAGACAATCCATTCCAATTTAAAATGCATGATTAGTCTTAATTTGGGAGATACGTTCTGGCTTTTACACTCAATATTCAAGAGCCCTATTTCTTGGCATGGCTTTATTTTTCAATTAGGTGAGAAGTTTATTTTCATTTTTTTAGATTTAGACCAATGAAAATCTCTCTCAATAATTCACCAAATAAATGAAAATTGATACCAGTAAATGTCAATCAACAAAAACTCTACATGCTTTCTATCCAAATCTAAAAATTATAAGCTTCTCTTCTTCCAATTAATAGTTGAATAAAAAAGGATCATACTTTTAGTTGATAATTGAATTTCAGTGTTCTTTCTGAGTAGGATAGTAAGGGGCCAGACTAAGTACACTTCAACAGCAACAACATTTTCTAACATGAATTAACAATTTATGATAAAACAAAATATAAAATAGTATTAATCCTAAAACAAGATGTTGGATTATTAGAGATAACAGCCTAGCCATAAGACATCCACACCAGAGGTCCTCTATTCATAAACCTAAAATCAGCCTTGGTGTTATAGATTTACGGATCACTGCTCATCACTCTTTCAATTAGAAATAAGATATGTGCGGTATTATTATTCTCAAATAGGTTGCCCATCAAAACCAACATTAATTTTCAACACCATTCACCACAAATGGGTGTCTCCCTGTTGTTCTTTCGTTGTATTGTAACATGGAGATTCACATCTCTTATAAAGTACATATAGATAAATTGCTTGCAAGATAGAACACACTACAAAGGAAAGAAAAATAATAGCAATTACAACATAAGTAACAAGAATATGCTAAGCAGTGTTGCAATAATCACTTTTCAAAATTGTCCTTATTTGGCGCCATCAATCATTGTAGATGTTGTAAACTTGAAGGAACAAGATTGTCTGCTGGGCTAAGTTGGTATTAAGTACATTTGAGCTATTCATCTCATGTCTAGCAGATGCTCTGCATAGTAATCGTGTCCCATTTATTTACAACATTCATCTAAGTTATTCATTTATTGTCTAATAGATGTCTTGTAAAGAACACCCACTAGAAAAGTTGGATCCTAGACTCTGTACAAGTATACTCAGCAAGCTAAAAGGGGTACATAATACGCTAAAATGAACACTACACAGAGGAACAAAACAATATAACTGTCATCAAACTCACTCAAACAACTAATAAACTATATTTATGGGGTAGCAATAGAATTTCCAATAGTAGAAGACATCCAACTCTTCAAAAAGATCAACATAATGAGGATTGAAGCTTGATTCAACAACATATTTTACTGAGGAAATTAAACAGTTTAGCCAGGATATCGTTATCTCCCAACAAATAATTAAGTTAGTTAATATCCCATTTTTATCCAGCTCACCCACACCGTTCCCAGTGTTTATAAGGAAATCCATGGGAGAAATATAGTCCGTCAGTAGTCCTTAAAAGTAGTGGCAACGAGTCTTAACTTGTGCAATAACCTACGGTTTAATATAATGATCATCTGTCCATTCATTATAGTAGTTTTTTTTTTCAAAAGTGCTCAAATTTGAAATAAGCATCCATTAAAATCACCTTGGCAAGTTTGTCCCTGCTAATTTGTAAATTCTCTAAATAGCAGCCTCTAGTTCTTGGTTCAACCAAATTCCACAGACCTATGACTTGGCACGTTCAACAAATTGCTTGAAATATACATTTTTGTGCTTCTCTATATTTTTCAGTCTTAGATCATAGTGATGAACAGGACTAATTGAAATGCACTTCGAGGTATAAGAGTATGTGTTTACTACACGTTATCTTATGAAGCCCTGTAGATGCAACAACGATCCGTTATAGGATCTTTTTCTCAGCCTCAACATAAATCATCAATGCTGCGCTTCAAGTTAAATTGCTACATATTTCCTTTATATGTATATCCTCTTTGTGTAGTGACGTTTCACATCATAGAGTATTATTCTTATTCATTTGTATTCAACAACCATGTAATATATATGTGATATTGTTATTTTACAAATACATGCACAAATCACACAAAAACACATAATCAAAACCTAAAATAGCTAGAAACACAAAATATTCACAAATCACACAAAAAGAGTTTCTTAAACACAAGAAGCATAAAAAATCATGAAGAAGATATGATTAATTAAAACTTAACAAGAGATGAGTGAATAGTGACGACAAAATCCAAAATGAACAAACAACGACAGTGCAACCCAAATCAGATAAAACGATGAAGGTGGCTTTGAAGAGAGTATACGCCAATGGCAAAATCAACAATGGAGAGAGAGAGAGAAAAGAGAACGATAAGTGAATTAGGGTTTTAGAGTTGAGTATGTGATGAGAAGAAATGAACTTTGAGACAAATCTATGTCCTCTTATAACCACTTTGTATGTGTTTCTGAATAAATATAGGCAACGGTTATGTCAAGAACCATTGTTTATTGTCCTTTAATAAATCACTCTACCGTCTTACCTCACCTATTACAGTGCTGTAAAAAATGTACTGTTAAATTTTTTTTGACATAGTATTTATATAAAAGAGGGGGCTAGGTTATACTGAAACCTTAACTTTAAAGAACTGTACCACTATGTTGAACCCACTTCTCATGTGGTTTTATTTGTCAAAACATATTAATTGATCGCCCTGTGTGGAAAATAAATTATTTATATCTTTGGTCCCTCTATTTCATTCACTTGCAACATAATACATAGTTATTATCTATAAAACGCATAAACGTACGAGATGACATAAGACAAGTAACTCCAAATTTTATACTCTGTCTTATTAGCAAAAGCTGAAAATCAAAAAAAGGCTTGACTTGACAATCTAGTCATATATACCGCGTAAGTCATATAGAAAATCATATACCGGCAATAATTGACAATATAAAGTTCACAAAGGAAAAGTTGTGTCCACATCTTAAATGCATATTTTAATGTACACTTTTAATTTTGATTTATTTATAAAGATAAAATTTTAAAAACAATTAACAAAAAAGAAAATTATTTAAAAAATGTAAAATAGATGATAAAAACATGTATATATCACATCTCTCGCACAAATTACATGTCAATATCCATTGAGCAGTTTGTGTTTCATAATGGTTTATGATTGTTCCTCTAAATTCTCCGGCTCACTTTCTGTTATAACTTTATTGTACGAAGGTTATCATTGATAAGACATTCAAGATTTGCATAGTCGGCTCGTGGAGAAAAATTTAAGAATTTCGCTGATCCCAAGCTTTAAAAAATGGGAAAAACCATTTCTTTACCCAAATATCTATACCCAAATTATACATTTATTTTTTTAATTATAGTACAATGATAAAGTTGTAAAAAAAAATAAAAAATAAATGTAAAAAAATATATAAAAAGTGAATATATTTTAATTGATCATTAATTTTTTTTTAACAGGAAAATCCAAAATTTGTGCTGAAATTTAAGAGTGGACTACGAAAGAGGATTGCATAATGAATAGGGCACATTAATTTGATTGAGAAAGTGAAGGTAAGACGCGGAAGGTTTAGGATAAGGATGGTCCTTCATAAATGTGTCACCTGCATATATGTGCCTCTACAATTATTAAATTTCAAAAATTAAACAATAGAGGATATCAAACAATATTTTAATTGATATAGAAATAAGCTAACTTGAACCAAGCTTGTGCAATGAAAAAATTTCTTAAAGGAATTAACCAAAAAAAAAAAAAATCTAAAGTAGAATGTTCAACGGAAATGCACCAAGTGTTGAAGGTATGTCTCTAACTTTTTTGTTATGCAAATTATTTGATATTTAACATTACATTACATTTAAAGTATCAATCTAAATCACTTGTATAACAATCACCAGCAAATAGAAAGGAAAATTGCATAGCAGATAAAAAGCAACATGAACTTCAAATACCAACACCATGCAAGGGTGTCTTCATGTTATTCTTTGATTACATAATAGCATATAGAGATTCATATCCTAAATCTCTTACCTACCAATGGATTTACACTACTTGTAAGATAGAAAAGACGGTCTGAGTTAAAGTGAGAAAAAGGATTGCAATTGCAGCACAAGTAGCTAGGGAACGCCAAGGAGTATTGCAATAATCTCGTTTCAATGTTGCCCTCATTTGGTGCCACCCATCATTGTAGAAGGCATTCATCTCTTTGAAAAGACCAAGGTGCTGAGAATTGAAATCTTCTTTTAAAACATTTGTGGTGAGACTATTAAACATTTTAGCCACAGCATCATCATCACCCAACAAACGAATTAATATCCCATTTTTATTCAGTATATCCACATCCTCCACGGTGTTGATAAGAAAATCCATGGTCCAAACGTAGTCAGTTATGTAGCCACCATCGGCGTAGTGACATTGCTCTAAAGCCACCATATTACGAAACAAAATTTCAGTCGTGTTGGTCCAATTCAATACCGGGGATTGTGAGACATCCTCTTGAAAATTGCCAGTCAAGTATGCATTTGCTTTCATTTGTCTTAAACTTCCCCCCTGCTTCACTGAATGCAGTTGCAGTAGAAATCGGCTCAACACCCATCACACTTTTCCTGTTCGGACTAGGGTTTTGTAAATGAAAGGTTCTAAGCAAATCTGTGAAGTGGCATGTGGTAAAATTTGGCACCAACTCCTGTTTCTTAAAATATTCAAAGAAATTAATTGAGAGATCGAGAAAAGAGTGAGTTACTATCATCATGAGAGGCATATGCTAGATTATACAGCTTTTCTAAAATGAAGAAGGGAACCTGATTCTCAAGTAGTAATAAATCTAAAGATATGTTGAAGAGCAACCTAGTCTTCATCAAATTTGTCCATTCCTTGTGATAGTTTTGGTAAAAGAGCTCAACTATGAAACAAGTATCCACTAAGATCACCTTGACAAGTTTGTTTGAGCTCATCTCCAAATTCTCTGAGTAACAACATCAAAGTCTTGGTTCGTCCTCTTTTACCATGCGAATTAAATCTTCTAACGTTGTATTGGATCGAGCAACAAATTGCTTGAAATACACATGTTTTAACTTCTCCATGTTTTGTAGTCGTTGATTGAAGTGATGAAGAGGACCAATTGAAATGAACATAGGGGTGTAAGCATCTACATTTACTCGACGGATATCATATGGCACCCTGTAGATGCAACAATCTTCTGTTATGCGAGGTTTTGCCTCAGCCAGAATAGCCTCAACATCAATCACCAAATTACTGTGGCTTATGCTTCTCCCTATATAAATTGAAATAGAGGAAAATTTGACAAATGGGATAAGAAAGCACAAGGAAAACAAAGGAAGCCAAAACGCTTGTGTACCTTATTTTCTTTATCTTGGTTGGCAAAATAAAAACGAGGTGCGAAATCTCGATATACTGCCCGTGCTCCAAATGTGCTATTGTGTACTTGCACTATTAATCTCTAAATTGACGATGACTGTGTTGTCGGATCTAGGGTACCAAGTTTAGTTTTTGGAAGGTTCAACCGTCACTAGGAACACATGATCTACAAGACAAGTTGACAACATTTTTTCCTATTTATATATACTTCATACAATGGGAGGTCTTTTGGGTAATTTCACATGAAAATGGATGAACCTGCAAAACGTGCACTATTTGTTTATACCTGTAATGAATTACTTTTAATAAGTCTTTCAAATTGCCTGAAGAAATTGAAAAAACTAACATTTTTCAGAGGCATTCGCACCTGAACTTTAATATGTTAATTCGAAGGCTTTATGATATAGCCATGGTCCCATCATTTAATCTGAATTGATTTGGTCTTGAGTTAGAGTTCACTTTTGATTGTTGGGTCTTCATTTATTAATGGAGGTTCACATAATAAAACTGATACAAGATTCCTTAAAATGTATAGTCTGTTGAGTTGTGACATTGTTTATCTCGAGTAGGCAACTTCTAGAATGAATTCCATGTCTACGCTTATTTTAGTTGTTCAACTTAAACTAATATGTTATTTTAACGTTGAACGAGTGTGAGAATTTGAGAATTATACAACACTAGCTATAACCCAATTCATCAATTTTCTGAATCGTGCAAGTTGTTTGCAACCACTGAATGATGTCATCACAATATAATAAGATGACCTATGGATATTTCTATCACAATCAATAATTTAAATTACAAGTCCTTGACTTTCACTATTTTAATTTGAAGAAAGTTTGGTAACTTTATTCTTGTTTCACTTTGCGTCATGATAAACAATTGAACTTGACCGAATTATTAATATTTAGGTGGTTAAGTATTTATTAGAAACCATTACTAAGCTATCATTTCAGTTGATTCAATTCACATTCATAGATAAAATATATGTTCAACTGTAAATTTGGTCTTCCTTTTTTGTAATTAAAACAAAAAGAATTGATCGGCCTCTTTTGAAAATAAATTATTTAGTATCTTTAATATTATTTAAAAAAGAGCAATTTTAGTACCTTTATTTTATTCATTTGCATGCAACAATACGTAGTTATTTATAAACTGCAAAATGTAACTCCAAGTTTTATATTTAGTTTAGAAATTATAATGTGACAAAGACTTTGTCTGACGAGCAACAACCAAGAAATAGTAAATGGCTACAATCAAAAAAAAAAAAATAGGCACACAATAACCACTTGATTTATACATAATTTTCCTCATCAACGCTCTTCTTATGTATGGCAATACCCATTGAGCATGTTTGAATAAAGCCATCCATTGCATGAAATAAGATTGAGTCTCTCCTCCTTCTCCTTCCCTCATGGTGCCATGGAAGTCCAATCCTTATAGCTTTGGGAAACTACGTACCACTTATAGCAGCATGCATGCATCAATTATCTGTCGAAGAAAAGAAAAGATTCCTTTCCTTTCGCTTTCTTCAACTTTCCATGATTAAATTAACCAAAGCATGGGAAAAAATAAAGAAACGAAAAAAAAAAAAAAGGGGGAATTGTTGGGTGATGAAGATTACTGTGGTGGAGTAGCCTTAGTAGGGTAACTATTTTGTGAAGATACAAGCTTAAAGGGATCTCCAATAAAACGCTTTTAAAGATATCAAGCATTTGAAATGTATCTGTTTACATATGTTGCAGAAAATGGACCACATAGAGTTGGGTTGTAGAAAATAAAACTGAAAATATTATTAAATGGAATAACACTCAAATTTTGCTGTGAAAACACTCCTAAAAGGGAAATACCACATCTAAGTATATAAAAATTTCATTATGAAGAAAAATTTCGTTTTACAATTTTTTTATATTTATAAAGATCTAGGAACAATTTACTCTCACTGACCTGTTTGTTTTAGGTATCTTGAGAAAAGTAGTACATCTTGGGCAAACCAAAGAACAAGAACTCAGAAAAATGGATTCTAAAGACTTGTAGGAATAAATGCGATGAGCGAACATGAGCAATCCAACCCATGGATCCAAGGCTACTGCAGAAACTTGGGTTTATGAGAATATCTGAAGTATTTACAAATGGATTAATCTGGCCATTGCACTCAATATAGATAATATTATCACAGAGTCAGGTTCCCTAAACTATTAATGCAATGAATATTTTTAATCTCCAAAAGTTTCACCCATGTAGCACCTTGATTGATGTTTTATGGAGCTAATGAAGTTGTCTAGGCAGTGAACTGTCCAACACGTGTGCAGGGAAGTAAACCAGTTGGCTGAAATTTTGGTAAAAAGATGTCACTCTGAGATCAGAGGACTTGATTATCTTTTGTAATGTTATTTGTACTCTTCTGCAAATCTTAATGAATTCCCTATTACCCAAAAAGTTAAAAAATAAAAAAAGCTCATTTTTGTCTATTTTTCAAGTGCTGGCCCATTCCCGATTATTTTGAGTTATCTTTACACAATACTTTTTATTGTCAACTAGAGTTTTGAACCTCTGTTATCTATGAGATAAATTTGAGGTGACATAAATCATCTAAACTTAAGTATTATTTATAATCTTTAAAAGTGAAAATAAAATTTAATATTTTAATAAATACAATACATGATTTAGTACATAATATAAAATAAAATATAATATATTATAAAAAAAATAAATAGGGTTTACTTTACTTTTTTTCTCTAATAATGAATTTAAAATGAAATAAAAAAAACTATAATAATAATTAGTGCATGTTAGTCGAAACATGTGTCATTCAATAAACTCAACAAAAGCGACACTTGCCAAAGTGAGTACACAAGCTCACTTTAGAAAAGAGATGTACTATTTGTACATCCATAAATGTATACCCTCTTCTTTTTTCTTTTTTTTTTGCATTTTTTTTTTACTTTTTTTTTACAATTCTATCCCTACAAATACATTTAAAATAAGGTGTACATTAAGGTGTAAAAGAACCGTGTGTACAATTGGCATTTCCCTTAGAAAAACTTCACTTTGTTTTCTTATATTGATGAACATGAATATTGATATTGAAATTTGATATTAATGAATATTGATTGATGATTGATATTGAATATTGATTAATGATTATATTGATATATTGAATATTGATGAATCCAACAAAAGTGACACGTCAAAGTGAGTACAAATGCTCACTTTAGAAAAACTTCACTTTGTTTTCTTACATTGATGATGATGATTGAATGAATATTGATTATATTGATATAATGATAATTAGGGCATGTTAATAAAAACATGTATCAATCAATGAATTAAACAAAAGTGACACTTATCCAAGTGAGTACACATGCTAACTTTAGAAAAATATAGATTTGTTTTCTTATATAGAATATAGAATATAGATAGATAGTTAGATATAGATATAGATGATCTATTCACATTATATGGTATTGTGAAAAAGAAATGACAAAATAATAAATAAATAAAATAAAACATGTTACGAATGAAAATGGAGGCATAGAGATGATCCCAACACCGTCTAACTTCTAGGCATATTACATTAAGTGGCATTGTAAAGAAAAATGAAAAAAAAAAGAAATAAACATATTAAAACACCAATCGTCCATCATCTGAAACTTAGATAACTTCCAATAATCCTGTTTTAGAGGAACTTGATCATGGCAGCAAAATTACCTTTTCAGCCTTCATCTCATTAAATAATACTTCTTCACTTGCAGATGTCAACAATATCTTACACCCTTGGTGATCTACACCAAATGGTACCGTTCCAGAGATCTCATAGTATTATAAGAATTCTCTGCTCCTTTATCCTATCACATAAGAGCCTTGCTCTTTCAGTATCAAATCTTAGATTCAATTTGCTCGCAATTTCTTCTTGAATACTTTCCAAGACAGGCTTCTTTGTTACTGCTGCCTTAACAGTCACATTAAACAGATTGTCTCTATGAATTCTCCTACTCTATTTCTCCAGTCGATTGATAATTCGAAGATCATTATTTGATAGAAAAATTCCGATCATATCAATATTTCCATCGGCAAGTGCTTCCATGATGCCATTCAAGATCGACATGGTTGGGTCGTGTGCCTCAGGATCATTAGAATTTTTGCCCATCCCAAAGTTTTCAGCAACAACTCTGTGTACTCTGGGGGCTTCAAGTCCTCTATCTGCTTCGACAAGCTTAGACTCTCTAGAGTTCTTATCCCCAAGATCAAGGCTGGCGTCGTCGAGTCTCTCATATAGGATCTTAAGGGTTTATATGTTGCTTTGGTTGCCGAATACAAAGAGCCCGTTTGGTTGGCATGAAAGGAAAGGAATAATGCAATGGAAAGAGATAATAGGCCCGATTGGTTACTGTTGATTGTAGAAAGGATAGTTCCAAATAGTGTCTATATTCTAGTGTTTGCCAGATAAGGTCTTTCCTCCCATTTTGGGGTTGAAAGCCTCAATCATGCGGGAATGGGCCTTTTAGGACGAGACTGCCCCTCTACACCAGACAGCTAAAATGTCCCGCAAGTATGCAACGGCAACCGCATGGAACAGCCGGTGCTGTGACTGTGGTGGTGATTCGGAGATCTTATCAACGGTGCGTGCGATTGCGGCAGCGGCTCGGAACTAAGCTAATGTTCTAAAAAATCATCTCTCTTTGGGCCTTCACTGCCTGAATCGAGTTTCCATGGCGCCCTAGATCTCCAACTGCCGGATATTCAATGGGTTTCTACTCAAGCTTCTTTGGCGTCCTTGATTTTGCCTGTATGGGTATCTGTCATAGTCAAGAGCTTTTGGTGGGTTTTTGCTAAAGCTTTTGCCTTTTGATGCTTCCATGGAGAGAGAAGCTCCTTAGGTTGGTAGTAGTGGGTCTGTTATGGTGGTATTCGGCCATTAACAGGAACAAGTAGAGTTTTTAGTTTCCGGAAATTTTTGGATTTTAATAATGGGAAATTATTTAAGGGGTAATATGGGATTTTAAATATGCTTTGATTCCATTCTTTACTCATTTTCTTAACCAACCAAACAAAGGAAAAAAAAAAAAAAATACTTTTACGCTCCTTTCCTTTCTTACTTCCTTTCCTCTTTTCATTCTCATAAAATTTATTCAACCCAACCAAACATAACCAAAATTTATCTGAGGGAAAGAATCTCACAAAGATGGGAAAGAAAGATATGGATTAGGTATTTAACCTAATAGCCTCAAACAATCATTCATCCTATTATTATTAGAGATGTATTATGCATATATTTATAACTTTATACTTTTTTCTTATTTTTTATATTTCTATTTGTTTGTTTATAATTTTATTCTGGTAAATATATTAAAAATAAATAATATACAGTAAAGTGTAAAGATTTAAGTATAAAATTGGCATTTTCCTTATTATTAATAGAGATGTCTCTAGTTCTCAGTCGTCAAAAGAATGGTTAATTCTCCCAATCTATTATATCATATGACAAGGGGACTTACTGAAGCCATTACCCCCGTAACACGTGAACAAGGAGTGCATTAAGAAAAGTTGAGAAGCGCACTCCCCTTTAAAGGGTTTCGCAGCTTATCATTCATGCAACCAACACGGACCTCGTTGGATTTTTTCCACCTGTCTCTTGTCCAGCCATCACCTTATTGTCCATCAGACGATCTCCCTATATATTTAAATTATTAGTTATTGAGTAAATACAAAACTGGTACTTATTTTATCTTGAATGACAATTATTTATACGTTATTATCAAATTATGATTTAGATAGCAAATAAATTAAACTTAATAATCAATAAAATTTATAATATTAAAGAAAAAGTTGTAGTTGTTATTGATTTTAAATAAAATTAATCTTATTTTTCATATAAAATAGAGATACTTACAAGTTTAAAAAAAAAAAAAAAATTATTTACACACTTAAACTTTGCAAATTTATTTTCACGGTAAAGTTGAATTAGTTGCTAAAATATATGAAAAAAATGTAAAAATATTGTTATTCTTAAAATCTTGATTAGCCCATACCGGCACTAGGAATGCCCACAAATTGCTAAGTGGAGTATTGAATCTACCAAACAAAAGACATTTGAAATGGCCGATGCAAGAAAGAGAAAGGAATTCTGATATGCCGTAGTTAAATACATGATAGAATGTTCTGCCTTGTTTGGATTTATCTTAAAGGAAGCCCAACGTGGCGGCCGTTGATTATTTATGTAGAATGGTGCAAGCATTGACCAATTCTTTAATTAGGAATTATGTATCATGTATGATGTTTCTTAAAGTTAAAAGATTTTACTTGGACTAACATAAAATAGCTCTTTCTTTTCATTTTAGTTCATTTTTTTTTTCTTATAAATTTATGAAATATAAAATTGGTTCTCTTCGAAAAGTAGTACAATCATGTATGACATAAGAAATTTTATATTAGGTTTCTTCTCCTAGGAATCAGCAAGCCGAGTTGACAACTATAACTGGTTCCGAACATTCCTTTGTTCCAGCCACTCACGTATAATTCATCCATTCCGTTGTCTCCTTTCCCCTTCAAATAAAGTAGACATTATGCCTAAATCCTATAGAGACTTTAAGAAAATAGTAACATAAAACATGGTAAGAAATGTTTTGATTCTCTTTTAACTCAAACTAAATTAGTGAATTTTCAATATATTATGTCAAATATTAAATGATTTACACATACCTAAATAAAAAGAAAAAAACACCTTCTATCGATATTTCCTTGAAATCATGGGAAGAAATTCTCTTGAGTATGCATTTGGAATAATTCCTCGTTACTTTGAGATGTCACTATCACTTTGCATCCTCTATGATCCTCACCAAATGAAATTCCAATTTTGGCCAAGTCAAGCTGAGTATCTACACCGCATAAAATTAAAAGAACTTTGTCTTTCTTCTTTATCCGTTCCCAGAGTTGTCTTGCTCTTGCTGCTACAATCTTCTGATTACCATTAAAGTTTAAACAACATGCTGTCTTTTTTTCTTGAAATCTGATACCTAAAGCATTTGCTATTTCCTGTTGAATTCTTTCCAAGTTTGGTTTCCCCTTCACTGTTACCTTCACAACTACATCAAACAAATTGTCCCTCTTTGCTCTCGTTGAAATTTCCTCCAATAGAATTGTCATACTATGACTCTTATCATGTCCGCACACACCGATCAAAGTAATGTTTGCATCTGTTAGTGTCTCCATGATAGCATTAAATATTGACACCTTTGGTTCCCCGGCAAGATGTGACCCTGTAGGTTTAATGGTAAATGATAATATTTGTTTTGCCACAATTTAAAAAGAAGCAGCACAAGGATCACTGATGTAGTAAATTGTTGCTTCTCTTCAGCTAATTCCTTATTAGTTTACTTTTCAATTCACTATTTACTGGATCTTAAGAATTGTAATTTGTTTGATAATTAGACATGATATTCCTCAGATTATACTTTTTTTTTAAGAAAGAAGAATAATGAAAACAAGATACCAAATTTGAGAAAGAATAATTTCAACTGCTTTACTTTTTCTCTTTTGATTTATGCTTCCCTAATTTGGTGTCAAAATCAAGAATCAAGATGAGACCAGGACAAGGAAAAAATACAAAAGAAAAAGCAAAATGTTGAGCTGGCTATGATTGTACCTGAACCTGTGTTTTCCAAAACAGCGACATCTTTCCACTTGACATAACAATTCTCCCCAATGGAGGGTTGGCCAGTCCATCTGTCATCAAGAACTGCTCGGATCTCTTCCGCCCGCCGCAGATAATCTTCGAATTTCTGGGTAATAGCTTCTTTGATCTGAGGATTTTTCTCGTACTTCAAGTGGGTCTTAAAGTACTCCAAAGCATTCATATACAAGGGAAATGCTTTTGCATAATTCCCAGCAGTGTCTTCCTGGATGGCCTGCTTCACATACTCTATTGCTTGCTCCTTGAAATTACTGTACATTTTCTTGTAACTCCAACCAAGATCATAGAAGAATCGGATTACAGAATCAAATAAAAAAAGAGTGGAAGATTAAGAAACGAAAACCAAGAGCAGCAATAGAATCAAGTATAGGAAATTGCCTTCTGAAAGGAAGTTTCACAAGCAGCTTCGTGGTCAAGAAACCTGTATTTATATGCTTCATTACAGTACTTGTACTCTTGACTCAATCAATTTTGCAAAAGCCATTTCAATGCTTGGTATAAAAGAGTAAATGACAGATTGGAAAGAGTTTGAAAATTTACAAATATGATAATATGATATGTTTTTGTTCCTCAACATGTCAACAAGAACTAAAAATATTATATGCAAAGCCAAGCTGTCGTTGACTTGCTAGCATAAACAAACAATATTTCTTTAAGAGCGTTGCAACTGAAAAAAAATTGAACTGAAATTAGCCAAAAAGATATAGGAATTTTTTTTTTTAATTTAAACATCTTCTCACATTTAAACTTATATCAGGACTTAACTAATTTAGGTTTCAACGTTGCAATATTGTGTACAAACGCGTTAAAGTTTTTTTATTAAATTTTTAATATAATTATATTTTTAAAAATAGCTTAAACTAATTAATTCACATGGTTGCAGGTTAGCAATTACTTTTTAAAAAGTATAAATTTCATTTAAAATAATTTTCCGTGAGGATGCTGAATACTAACTACATCTAATATGCTCAACAACTTTTTAAAAAATTAAAAATAAAAAATTGTAATCAATCATCCTACAAATACAATTGCTACATCTTTCGGTGAATTCCATTTCAAATTATTATAATAAGTAGCAAGGATCTAAGGGAATATTGCCTGGTTATGTTAAGAATAAAAGTCAACGGCAGGCTTGGTTTTGTATATAGTAATTCTTTAGTGACAAATCATTGACTTTCACTATTTTGTTTTTAATTTAAAAATCAATAATTTCATATCTGTTTTTAATTCTTTTGTTATATATATATGATATGTTGACATTATTTAAAACTAAATTATATTCAAGACGAAATAATAAAATAAATCTAAAACATTTTGAGAATTAACCTAAGTTAATACCTCATTCACCATTTATTCACCATTTATGTTTGACTTTACGAAATGGTAAATTTGACCAAATTAATATTTTGGTGGTCATAGCTCCAGATTTATATTCATTTTATAAGTTATAATGTGACAAAGATTTTGTCTTATTAGCAACAACCAAAAAAAAAAATTCTACCAACATAAATAAAAAAGACTAAAGACATGTTTAACTATCTTTTGTGTATACCACTTAAGTCAAATAGAAAATGCAAATCATATTCTGGCTATGGTTGACAATATACATTATCTTCTTTTTCTCTGGCCATATAAGTTGACAATAGTATATTAATTATTTTCTGGGTTCACAACAACGGCCCAGCTATATATATTTATTAGGTATAATTTTCCTCATTAACGCCCTATTTTTATGCATGCCATTATACATAGCATCTTTTAATCAAACGATCCATTACATTAACATAAATAAATAAATTGAGTCTCCTACTCCTTCCCATGGAAGGCCAATCCTCCATTTTAATAATCTCGTTCCTTCTCTTCTTCCTAGAGCTTCGGATTACAGAAACTTCTCCTCTACCATGGATGCTACGACTTATAGAGAACCATCATCAACACCTGCCAAAGAGAAGAAATATTAACTGTATAATTATAGATCTGAGGGATTGAGCAGTATTAAAAAGGTTCTACCAACCTTATATCCTTAGAAATAAGATTTTGATATACTCGTATCTTGAGATTAAACCGGCCTTCTCTCTAAACATCTGAGCCAGTATTAAAATACTCACGCCTCTATCATATTCATGATTAAAAAAAAAAAACTGAGATCTGAAAATTCATTGAGCTATTAATTGTATATTTACAACAGCTAACATTATATAGCATTTATCTATTCACACTAACTGAGCATATTATGGGAAGAGGCATGCTATTTACATAATTATTTATGCACATTTATTTTTTACATTTGTTTTTGTATCTCTCGTACTTCGTTGTTTATAATTATATCCCTACAACATAAGTAAAAAAGTAGGGTGTACATTTAAGGTATACAATTATCTTTTCCCTTATGGGAATGGCACGAAAGCTACTTTCTCAGCCTTCATCTCAATAGATAATACCTCTTCACTAGCAGATTTCAACAATATCTTGCACTCACTGTGATCTACACCAAAAGGTATCCCAACTTGTCTGAAATCCAGGCCCTTCCAGAGATCCATAGTATTATAAGAATTCTCTGCTCTTCCTTTATCCTATCACATAAGACGCTTGGTCTTTCAGCTATGCTCTCCTTGTCAAAGCCCCTTTATAGGTCACCAAGTATTGCAAGGATTTTTTGCTCCTTGGCGATTCTATTACACTGGCAACTAGTTCTTTTATCCATAGATTTCTCACATAATTTCAAACCCAATACTTGTGCAATTTCCTCTTAAATCTTTTTGACATTTGGCTTCTTTGTTACAGATACCATCACAATCGCATCAAACAGATTGTCTCTTCGAACTCTCCTTGAGACTTTCGATTAAATCAGCTTTAATATTATCATTTCAACCGCAAATTTTACACATTCTGTTAGTTAGTTTTCAGTTTACAGCTAAGGCGGTTATTTATATGTCCACGCGTAAGCTTCTGAGCCAAGCACAAGGCTTACTGAATTGATGAATTTCTGTTTCTCTGCTGCTAATTTCTTTTTAGTTTACATTGGAATTTACTATCTATAATTAGAGATAGTGTAACCCTCAATTTTTTTTTTCTTAAAATATGAAAGAAAACATGAATACTCTTGTATTAATTTTTGGAATCCAAGCTTGAATAAATTCAACTGCTTAGCAGCAAGAAGATATGAAAGGCGTGCAGAAAAGAATTGGAAAAAATTAATAGTCAAAAATGGATGCTTTTAAATTACCTATGATAATGTCTGTGGTTGTTCATGGGAACTAAACAGAGAAATTAATGCAAGCGGGTCCTTAGGTCTTATTTGTAGGTATGATCAACCAGTGCCTTCCTAAGGAAATTTCCATGCAGCTCCGTGGAGTGCAAACCTATATTACACTTTCTTAGCCCTGACTTAATCAACAATGCAAATGCAATGGCAATGCTTGACATAAATCAAAGCAGGGACTTTGGAAACTCAGTAACGACCAGCTCTTTGGAAACAAATTGTGTAATGCTAATTTGATTTCTTCGGAGACCACATAACTTTTTTCCTTTTACCTGCAAGGTTTTGTCTATTAGCCGTTGTTACTAGTTGTTACGATTCTTTTAGACATCGTAGAAAATTGTCATTATTATTTTTTAAAAATTTTATTTAAAATAAGTTATACGCTCACTTTTTATGCATTTTTTTTTCTTTCTACATGTCTTTTACTTTTTATCTTAC
Source organism: Bauhinia variegata (assembly GCA_022379115.2). Taxonomy (NCBI): domain Eukaryota; kingdom Viridiplantae; phylum Streptophyta; class Magnoliopsida; order Fabales; family Fabaceae; genus Bauhinia; species Bauhinia variegata. The sequence continues at coordinate 6,531,968 of CM039432.1, forward strand.
TTTATTGTTGATAGTTTTAAATAGGTATGCACAAATAATTCTGCAAGTAATATTTCCCGAATAAGATGGCATTTCTTTATCTTCTCTATCTTACACAACCAGCAGTACTTCTTTGTATGAATCTAGCTTCTCTGCTGGGCATCTATTGGATAGTAACTGGATCGTCCAAATGAATGACAGTAAACAAAGATTTAATCATTATACAAAGCATTTGCTGGAACAGAAGATAGATGGCTGAGATGTGCCCAACAAAAACCAAGTCTAGTAAAAAAGCCAGTTCTGCAAAAATAAATATTTACATAGCACCATTCTTCTTTTTTTTCCCCCTTCACATTGGTCATCTCTGTCCCTAAAACGAACTGCATTTATCCACCTTCATTTATCTCCTCTTTTATTACTTTCTTTGAATAAACTTTTTGTCAAAGTTAGACTAACATCTTCTAGTTGTGAAATGTGATTTTTCTCAAATCAATGCTTTTGGATTTGAATTATATTCTTCCAGTTGCTTTGGAATTATTTTCAAGGACTGATCTATATCTTATTTTCTATATTCTGCGAATATAAGTTTGTACTTAGAGTTGAAAAAGACTTTTTGGGATGGATTGAATGAGTTTCATCTTTTATCACATTTCACGTAGGGGCTTTATAATGGTTAGTCATTTATCTTTAAGTCAATGCTGATTATGTTTGAAGAAATATGATTCCAAAAATAAGCTTGGTTACTAACTTTTAATTCATATTCTTCAATTTTTTATTTTAAATTAATTATTTTTGACTTGTTAACTTATCTATGTTTGGTTGTTCATAGAGCTTATTTAATCAATCTATTGTGTATTTTTCTCTTTATTTTTATACTTTATGCCTTTGATTATTATCAAATATACAAATATTAAATTTATCTCCACTACTAAAAAATTTTTATGTGTATTACTCATTGTTATTTTGTTGGACTTATTTTTTATTTAGCATTTGAAATATCATGTAGCATGAAAAGAAAATGAAATCATACGCCTTGTCTGAATGGTTTTTCTCCATCAGAAGTGAATGAAATAGTTAAAAAATATTGGCGTGAACGAGACCATAGTTATAGAGTATTAGTTATAGTAGGAGAGATATTTCTTCCCACCTGAAGTGAGAAAACAATTATGGAAAGTGGCAAAGAGATGTTTGGAAAACCACAACCATTGTAGCATGGAAAAACCAATAGGCTTGTACGTGTTGAAGGCCTAAGTATTAAGATAATTTTCGCCTAATAAGATGATATGGCAAATCGACAATTAAATGTTTTGAATTTATTTAATCACCCAAAAGTGATCAAAGTATGCATAAATAATTGCTATTGTATTTTATTTATTTTAGTATACTTTTATATTTGGTTAGCTATTATTACAAGAAATCAATATCAGTACTATATTTAGTAGTATAAAGGTGAATAACAACTTCTAAAGAGTTGGAGAAAAAAAAAAGATAATTAAAAGCTCCTAAAGAGCTAGTGAATTATTACCAAGAGAAATAATCTATACTTTCTTTCAATTTGCATTATACATATATTAATACAATTGAAACATATGTTATTCAAACCAGAAGTTTACAATAAGTTTATTGTTTGGTAAGAAAGGTTGAGTCATCTCAAATCAATTATGATGGAAAAATAATTGAAGAAAGGAAACTACATGGAAGAGCCAAAGAAAATTCAATCTAATAATTTTTAATGCATTACTTGTTCCTAAGGAAATTTTATTATTAAACTATCACTGGCAAAATTGGGAGTAGAACCCTCATATTAAAATGTCTACAGGATGGAAATATTTATAAGCTTATAAACCTACCATACAAATCATTTAGATACTTCATGATTTAAATTGACACATCAACTAAATAATAATATATTTATTTTTTATTAACTTATAACCTAAAATTTATGAGATTACTTATTTAACTAATTAAATTAAAAGCATAATACTTTAATTATATATAGTCGAGAAACATACCTTATTCATGCTAGTGAGTTCACATCTCAAAGTGATTATTAAACACATAAAATATACTAATTAATAAAATTAAAAATAAAACAACAAACAAAAATTAAAAAGAAGAGTTCATGTGCTGAGCAACTAATTGCCCCTCTTGTACATGGTAATTTTTTGACAAAACTCTTATACTCCCTTTTTTTTTTAATTAATCTCTCCACCATGATAAAAACAGATATATTGTGTAACTTTTATTTTTATTTATAGTGCTTTCTGCAATTTGAGCTCGAAAAGTCAGATTATTAGGCGTTAAATGTAGTTCCAACAATAAGTTCATAACTAAGAAGATCGGTTACATCACTTTTTCTGATATTGCACGTGTCCCCTCAAATAATTATTGGCTCTGGCATTATAATACTAACAAAGCGAAGTTCTGTGCGGCATGGGGTTTCTATTATATGTCTATTTTGATCCTACCATTACTTCTAGAGAGACGAAGAGACGTCTTTTATTTCTTATCAAAATAAACTAAAGTGTTTATATTTTATTTATTTTTACGTACGACCATCACAAAATATAAGGGAAAAAGATTGTTTTTATGCACATCTTTATGTATATCAATTTTTTTTAATTATGTTAATGAAGTAAAAATATTAATAAATAAATATAAAAGGTGAGAATGTATAAAACAGACGTACACATGACACTTAACAAATGTAAGTAGTGGAGTAAATGCCTTTGAAGCCTCATTTATACTCCGATAACTTTTATGATTGTGAAGGTTGACGAGGTCTCCTAATTTTACTAGCACTACGTTGTCTAGTTATTCAACCTTTAGCAACTGAGATGTTCCTGATCGGCAAAGCCGTCCTTAGCCGTCTACGTCTAAAAATGTAGTTATAGCAATACTCGTACTCATCTTTGAAGCTCTCCCTATAAATAGTCATACTCTCCAACCCAAATTCACAAACACAAGGAGATAGCTAGATATCCATAGTAAAAGAAAGCATATCAATCATGGCTCTCTCACGTGTCCTCATCATTCTTGCACTCACAACAACTATCTTCTCAACCTTTGCTATGGCAACAGATTTCATAGTTGGAGATGAAAAGGGATGGACTATTTGGTTTGATTACCAAGCTTGGGCAGCTGACAAGGTCTTCCATGTTGGAGATAGACTTAGTGAGCTCATCCATACCTTGCTTTTCTCATATTTGAATTTCTTTCTTTAACCTAAAGATAACTACATTATATATTACAATATTTTATTAATTTAAAGAAAAATTTAGATTTAATTCTCGCAAATTTTGACTTTTTAATCTCGATTCTCCTTTTACTCAAATTTTGACTCTATTCCTAATATATCTAGATTAAATGTTTCAATTACATATTCACATTGGCATGTAAGATACTCTTATATACATTCAGTACAAAAATTCTAGGATTTTCAAGATAATTATGCATCGACTATATATCCAAAAATACCAATATATATCTAAATCATATATGAGTAATTGAATTAGTATTTAATTGCTTTAAGATGTTCAATCATGTTTATTACATAAGGAACCTAATTGTGCTTTATGACTGAAACTAATTAACCTTTCATTTCCTCGCTAACCAATTTTGAAGTATTCAAGTATCCTGTTGGAAGGCACAATGTTTTCAAAGTGGACGGCATAGGCTTCAAAAGCTGTGCAGCTCCTGCAGCAACTCAAGCATTGGCTAGTGGAGAGGACACAATTGAATTGGCAACTCCAGGCAGAAAGTGGTATATATGTGGTGTGGCCAACCACTGCCAAACTGGCCAAAAGCTTGTCATCGATGTGCAAACTCAAACACTGGCTCCATCTCTATCTCCATCTTCTTCTTATGGATCAGGAAAAATAACTTTGGTTCCAATTTACCAACCATCTCAGTCACCTGCACCTTCACCTTTGCCTTGGTCAGACCGCAGTCCATGGGTGCCCCGGAAGCTCTTCAGACTATTTTATTGATCTTCAATATTCTGGCGTTTTGGGCATAATAACTAGCTTGATATTATTTATGAATAATGTGTCTTGAGATTGGGAATGATTTCTGTTTCATTGTTTGTAGGAAGGGGTGCAAAATTCTCTATCTTTTAACTTGGAAGTTTCCATTTATTTGTTTCTCTTATCCGCCAATCATGTATTTGTTTTAGAGAAAGAGCAAGGCTATTTATTAATAAAATAATTTGAGAAAAGTTTTGCCAAGATCCAAATGTGATTGTGATATGAAACAAAGCGTTGAAAACCAGTTATCTAAAATACAACAACACAACCCATCTTCCAGTGACATATGAAGAACTTTCAAGTGCAAGATTTATAATGGATAAGAACCAAAACTCAAAATTTGCTATATCTTGGTTGTAAAGTTCTTAGAAACTGAAGTGACTCGGCATTAATCAAAATTAAACAATAGCTAAGGTGAATATATTGTGCCATAAAAAATTATACTTTTTTCTAAGCCTGTTTATATGTATTGTGTAACTTAGGTCGTTTATATCAGTTTTCAATTGTTTCAGCTCACACACATTTAAGTCACTATGATTTATTAGAGCTTCTCAATAAATCAAATATATATATATATATTGGTTACTTTGAAATAAAGAAAATAAATACCCATAAAAAGCAATTCTTCAATCTTACTAGTAGATACATAAACTTAATCCTTTGGCACATATAAGGTCTCTTACTCTTTCACAAACTATATAGCTACGAAATAGAGTATAGTCTTTTTCCTCCTCTCTTTCTTAAAGCTCGAACCTAATGCATCCGCGATTTCTTCTTGAAACCCTTTTATGTTCGGCTTCTTACTTGCATTAACCACCACAACCGCATCGAATGTCTACACACAAAGCTTAAAAGAATTGAAGAAAACAAATCGAAAATTTTGATGCTAATAATGAAAACAAAACACAATCTAGGAGCTATTCTTATAAGCATAAAGTTTGTATATCACAATACTAATTAGAAGCGATTATTTAATTATAATACAATTTAGAATTAAATATCAGACTTGGAACAAATATAAGTGATATATTAGCAAGAGTATATTATTTCATCCTTTATTGACACGGTAATCTTTGAGAAATTGGTAATGGTTTCTTCCAAGAATATATGTACGTACATAATTGAAATTCTAAAATAAATGGTAAATTAAATTTCAATTAACGATGGATACATCCCTTTCAAATACTCTCTCAGCAAAATTGCAAAAATATTAGTACTTTTTGTAGTTTATATATTTTCTTTCTTGTAGCTAAGATTCTGAAAGTTGAGCCGGTCTCCCAACTTTGTTTTCATTATGTTAGTCTTGCCGTTCAACCATTAATTATAATTGAGTTATCCCTATTCGGCGAAGCCGTCCTCAGCCGTCTGCATCACAAATGCAGCTAAGGCAACAACACACACAGAGCTCATGAAGCTCTATAAATGTCACCAATCGCAATACCAAAATACTCAACAACAAAAGGAGGAGCTAGATAGCAGAATCACAGATTGATAGATAGATAGCTAGACTAGTTGATTTATTAAACATGGCTCTTTCGCGTGTTCTCATTGTTCTTGCACTCACTGCAACTATCTTCTCAACTTTTGCAATGGCAAAAGATTTCATAGTAGGTGATGAAAAGGGATGGACAATTGGGTTTGATTACCAAGCTTGGGCAGCTGACAAGGCTTTCCACGTTGGAGACAAACTTGGTAAGCTCATCCACAATTAATATATTTTGGTCATATCTATTTATTTCCTTAATTCTTGGATAAATATATTGAATTACAGAGTTAAAAAAAAATTAGAATGTGTTTAGTGTAGTGACATTCTTATTGGCATCTAAGATACTCACGTATTCTCATGCATGCATGATATATATAGGATACTAAAGAAGAATATATAGGTTATATGGACTCTCATGTACGTTATGTCTTATGCTAACATTTATTTTGTCATTGATGATTGAAATATTTATGCATCGTGTAATGATTCCCTCACTTCCTAACAAAAAAGTCACTAACTTCAGATAAATTTGAGTCATTAGTTTCAAATTTAATAGTCAAGACTTCATTATACTTACTTTTTAATGTTCTAAATTTAATAAATTTGAGTCATTTATTTTAAATTTGAAACCAATGGCCCAATTTCTCCTAAAATGGGTGACTTTTCTCACAACAAATTTAGGGAACCCAATTCCATCTTACCACCAAACTTAATTCTCCTTAATTTATGATAGAAATTAATCAAGCATCCATTTATTGATGACCAATTTTGCAGTATTCAAGTATCCTATTGGAAAGCACAATGTCTTCAAAGTGGATGGCATTGGCTTCAAAAACTGTGCAGCTCCTGCAGCAACTCAAGCAATGACCAGTGCAGAGGACACAATCGAATTGGCAACTCCTGGCAGAAAATGGTATATATGTGGTGTTGCCAACCACTGCCAAACTGGGCAAAAGCTTGTCATCGATGTGCTATCTCAAACACTGGCTCCATCTTCACAACCATCTCACTCACCTGCTCCTGCACCTTTGCCTTGGTCTCATTTCAGTAAATGGGTGCCCAGGAAGCTGTTTAGAGGATTTCATTAAAATTTTACTTTGTGGCTTTTTGTGGCACTATCACTTGCTATTTATGTGTCCTGAGATTGAGATATACGTGTGCTGTTTCATTGTTTCTAGAAAGGGGTACCTTCTCTAGCTACTATAATTTAATCCTTATTTTAATGTTCAAATTCAACTATCAATCCAATAAAGTTATTAAACAAATAGATGGTTTTTATTTGTGGTCGAAAACTTCAATTCCCCTTGGTTTTGGTATGATTCAACATGTATCGTGGAATTCATCATTCTCTAGATAAACATAAAGCGTTGGAAGTAAAACTTTTATTTTACTTTCGTGTTTTTTATTCTTTGTTCCACCAATCACAAATGATAAGATAGAAAATAAATTTTATAATTTTTTACTAACCATATAGTAAAATGGGAAATGAGCTAAAAACATAAAGAGACAAAAATATATCAACCCTAAATCCATGTGTCCATCCCATTCTTGAATTAAGGACACTAACCTATATTGTGACTTTCAACGTCTCCAATTGAGATGGTAATTATGTCCAATACCTTAAGCTATCCCATTCAATTTATTTTTGTTTTGTTGAAAGTATAAAATGGACAATGCTGCAAAATGTTATTGGATTCTCTACAAAGTCTTTTAACTATTGTCTCTCCTAAGATGTTTCTCTAAGCGCGGATTGTTATCATCAAGATTGAATGCTTGCGACCTCTCCAAAAGCAAATATGATCATCATTTAATTTCATTCTCCGTATATCCATTCACCAAGCCTTTCTATTTTCATAATGCACAAATGCATTCCAGAATAATTAGTTATTTGTATAATGCACAAATGTAGCAATATACGAAACATGCTGAACATAGATAATATTTTGCTTTGATTCTATATTGAATTTAGATTCAGTACACAATTTGGGGACAATGCTCATGTTGGATGGCTCAATTTTTCAAGATCTTGCAATGGTATAAAAAGCCGAAAAAACTATCTTATTTCAAACTCAAAAATTATGACAAAACTTAACAAGAACTTACGTAATATTTACAAATCACCTATCAAGAGAAAAGTGTTGAAGTTAAAAGCAAACTTATGCCTTGTATTAATTGGCATTATAATATAGACAATGTGAATTATCTGATATGTCAAAAAACCATCACTATCTGATATGTCATAAGCCTTCTAAACAAAATACTTTCATTCTTACAAGCTAAACTGACCACTAAGCAAGTTCGGCACTTGTATCTTTGTTTTTTTGTGTGCCCTTGCCATTTCTATAACTGGTTCCTTATATTTTCGTTTTGCACATGATGTGTACCCTAAACACAACTATTTGCATTGACATTATAATAATTATATGAATTATTGCATCTTGGTGTCATGTACTCTTTGTCTTCATATACGTTTTGTTCTCAACTTCTGTTTGCACCATTTCCTCTAGAAATTGACTTCTTTCCTATTGATCATTTCAAGCAAGCTATCTAGGAAGTGCATTTCAAAGATTTATCGTAATATTTATAAATTACCATCTAATAAAATGCTACCAATAAAATTAAACTTAAGCCTTCTAAATAAAGTCCTTTCGTTCTTACCAGCTAAACTGACCACAATATATAGATATAGTAATTTGGAGATTATTGACAAGATCACCAAGAACACAACTGGAGCAAGGGTAATATATTGGGATTTCATACATCATTTTGATTCTTCCAACCAAGAAAAAGAAAATCAGGTACACGAGATTTTTCGTTTCCTTTGTTTTCCCTGTATTTTCTTATTCCCATTAGTTAATTTTTCCTCTATTTCAATTTCCAAATGGACAAACATGAACCACAGTAATTTGGTGATTGACGATGAGGCCATTCTGGACAGGGTAAAGTCTCCCATAACAAATGATTGTTGCATTTATAGGGTACCATATGATGTCCGTGAAGTAAATCCAGATGCTTATACCCCGAAGATCATTTCAATTGGTCCACTCCATCACTTTGATCAACAACTGCAAAACATGAAGATGACAAATATGTATATTTCAAGTGGTTTGTTTCTCGAGCCAAAAGAATAAATTGGAATATTTAATTAGTGCAGTAAAAGACGAAGAACCAAGACTTCGACGTTGTTACTCAGAGAATTTAGAAATGAACCCATAGGAGCTTGTCAAGGTAATATTAGTGGATGCTTGTTTTATTGTTGAGGTCTTTTACAGAATCATTACAATGAATGGACAACAGATGATGCAAAAATGTTCACTGAAGTGGGGAACATAGATATAGATTTGTTGCTACTTGAGAACTAGGTTCCCTTCTTCATCCTAGAAAAACTATACAATCTAGTACTTGCCTCTCAAGATCGTAACCTGCCCTCATTTCTTCAGCTCTCAATTCATTACTTTAAACAATACAACACACAGAATTTAGAGCTGAATTTTACCATATGCCACTTCACAGATCTAGTTCGATCCTTTCACTTACAACATCCCTGGCCGGAGAGAAAAAATTACAATTATAAAGATATTCCTACTGCAAGTGCATTCAAAGAAGCAAGGGAAAATTTTAAGATAAATGAAAGTGATTGCATACTAGACTTGCAATTTTCCAAAGGATGTGTCAAAATCCCACATATTAAAGTGACAGACAACACAGAAATTTTGTTTCAAAATATGCTGGAGCAATGTCACTACCGTAGGGATCGCTACATAGCCAATTATGTTTGTCTCATGGATTTTCTTATCAACACTGAAAAGGATGTAGATGTACTGGTTGAAAATGGGATATTTTTTAATTGGTTGGGAGATAATGATGTTGTAGTTAAATTATTTAATAGCTTTGATAAAGAAATATCTTTTGATTCCAAATCTGGATACACTGATCTTTTTGTCGAGATAAATGTTTTCTACAATGATAGGTGGCGCCAAAAGTAGGCAACTTTGAAACGTGATTATTGCTCCACTCCTTGGTGTACTCTTGCTACTTGTGCTGCAATAGCTATCATTTTTCTCACATTTGTTCAAACAATTTGTTTTATTTTGCAAGTAATGTGAATCTTTAGTTTGTATTTAAGATATGTGAATCTCCCTGTTGTGATGTAATAAAATAAAAATAAGGAGACATCCCCTATTGGTGGTGAATTAATGGTGTTGAAAATTTATGTTGCAGTCTATATGCAAGTTATTTGTAAAATAATATTCTAACTTTACCTCTATTTAAAATTAAAATTTATGCTAATCAAAATTTTAAAATTAAAAAAAGGGTTAAAAATGATAAAGGGCGAATATAAACAAAATTAATAAATCTTTTTAAAATTTTATAGAGTCTAATATTAAGTATTATTAAAATTCTCAAAGAAAAATGTTTTATAAATAAGCATTTAGTTTTTTATTGGCTTATACTTCTATTGGGTGCATTTACTAATTTATTTAAAATACTTATAAATAATATTTGAATTTACGTCATTTTCAGTCGAAGAAAAGAAAAAAAAATAACAAAAAATAAAATCCTATGAATGGCTATGTTGTGGGGGCTTTTTGTTTATTATTCGTAAAATCACAAAAAAAGGGACTCTACATATCCACGAAGTATACATAGGATTCCATATCAAGTAGCTCTTTTTTCTTTTCCTTTGATTGATTCAAATTGATTCCCTTCGTAAAAGGCTTAGAGGTATATCGATCCACTCATATAGATTAAATTATTTTAATTTTATTGACACATACTTTTCACGTAATTTATTATAGTGTTTTTACGAAGTGTTGGAGGGTCACTAAAAGTTTTATATTATTGCCTTACCAAACCAACACTATAGATTTCTAGATTATTGCCGTTTATTACAATTTCTCGAGTACTTGCCTGGTATGGTAATTTTTATAAGACATCTTTGATCAAAATACACATGTCAATAAAAAATAGTTAAAATTAATCATTTTATTTTTTTAAAAAATACTCGTACAATATTCTAATTTTATCTTTATTTAATATTCTTTTGTTTCATATTATAAGATCCCTTATAAACGTTTTAGTGTTTTTTAATATAAGATCTTTCATGAAATTTTTGAATTATTTTTTTTTCATATTTGTCCTTAATTAATATTATGTTTTTTTAATTTTTATATTTTAATTAATGTGGAGAATTAATACCCCACTGCAATAGTCAATTAGAGTCTGACATTAAATAAGGATAAAATTAAAATATTATATTTTGTTTTTCAAAATTTAATAAATTAATTAATTTTAACTGCGTTCTTTGATAACGTGTGTTTTGATTAAAAGGAACTTGTAATATGAAATAGATGGAGTTTCATTAAACTTAATTGAATAAAAAAAAGTATATAAAATTAAAGTATTTATTAATGAAAATAATAAAAATAATATTTTATAAAAATTGTAAAATAATTTATAACAAGAAATATCAAAACTTATTAGATGGTACTTTTCCACTACAAATACTAAAATGAGGTACTATCATAAAATATACTCTCTCTAATATTAAATGTAGAGCAAATTTAATTAATTTATGCATCTTAAAAAAATTATGTTTAGTTTTTATAAAAAAAATTATCATATATTTTTATTTTTATTTATTATAATAATTAAACAACTTATTTCAAGCTCCCAATAAAAAGAAAATCAGCTACACAAGCTTGTTGGCTTTCTTTGATTTCCTTTTGTTTATTTTCCTTTTTGTTGTCTTTTATTTAATGATAGGTGGTCCAAATGAGGGAAACTTTTTCTCACTAACTCAGACAGTCTCATCTATCTAGCAAGTTTGGGAAACGTGTTTGTAGTTGTTAAGATAATTTAGGATAAGAATCTCTATCTGTTATCATGTAATCAAAGAATAACATGAAAGCACCCTTGAATGCTGAATGGTATTTAAACTTCATGTTGCAATGCATGTCATGGACCATGATTGTAGATTCTCTTTTATTATTATTTTTTTTTTATTTTTATTTTTTTATTATATTATTATTATTATTGTTATTGTTATTGTTATTATTATTATTATTATTTTCTATATATATTTATTTAAGTGATCTTTCAAAAATTATTAATTAATATATAAATAAAAATAATAAATTTATTGTCTCATTTAATAATTGACCTAAGTAAATAAAATAATTTATTATATAATTAACCTTAACTTATAATTTTTTTTTACCAACAACAAAGTGTGAGGTAAGAAATAGAATATTAAAGTGAGACAAAAAAACATTTCTCTCCAATGAATTGTTTTCCCTCCTTTCTCACACGCAAACACGCATACATAAGTTGGATTGGCAATAATTGTCAAAACTTAAACGCAAGTTTACTCATTTAAAAAAATAGAGAAATTATCAACCACTCTTATTAAGCTCAGTTAAGAATGTTAATTAAACTTGGAATAAACAAATCCAAAAACCAATAAAAGAAGGCTAAAAGAAAATAAATTGTTATTTTTAGGCTTAAAAATTGCAAATTTGATAATCATATAACTATCTTCATTAAATTTAAATAATAAAAGAGAAAAAAGAAAAAGGACACAAACACGTATTATTATTATATACAATATTAATCATCACTTGGAGAACTTCCAATAATTCAGTTCTTCGGAAACAAGATCATGGCAGGAAAACTACCTTTCAGCCTTCATCTCGATGAATAATACCTCTACCCTTGTAGATGTCAGCAATATCTTCCACAAGTCAAATGGTATTATAAGAATTCTGTGTTAGTTCTTTATTCTATCACATATATAAGAGCCTTCCTCTTTCAACTACATTATCCCTGCTAAAGCTCTTGCATGCAGGCAACTAGCACTTTAATCCATAGATTTTTCACCTAATTTAAACCCAATATTTGTACAATTTCCTCTTGAATCCTTGTAACTTTAGTATAATCATTTGAACTGCAAAGGCCAATTATGTTAGTGTTGGGATCACCTAGCGCCTCCATAACACTATCCAGAATTGGCTTTCTCCATTCTAATGTGCCAAAAACATATAAATTGAATGCTATCTCTCCTACATGATAATCCAGTATATTCCTCACCTTCAATGTGGATGCCAACAAGTCAAACTTGCTGCTGCTATAATATTCTATTGATAATAATAGTGACATAAGACAACAAGAGGTTGTGAAGAGTTTGAAATTATATATATTATATAACATTTTGTTCCTCATGCACTGTGGAACAAATATACTAAATAGAATAACTACCTCAAACATACTTCCCTAAAATAAAAGAAAACAAAAACATCTGAAAATATTAATCAACATCTGAAACATGGATAACTTTCAATGATTCTGTTCTAGGTGATCATGATATTCCAGCCTTCGACTCAATGCATAATACCTCTTAACCAGTAGAAGTTAACAATATAGCATTAAAATCATAGGAAGAAAATCTTCTGAGTCTTCATTTGGGATAATGTCTCGTCACTTTTAGAAACCACCATCACTTTGCATCCTTTGTGATCCTCTCCAAATGGAATTCCAATTTGGGCCAAGTCAAGTCGAGTGTCAAGAGCACTTATGATTAAAAGAACTTTTTCTTTCTTCTTTATCCATTCAGAGAGCTGTCTAGCTCTTTCAGCTACAATCTTCTGGTTAAGAAAATAGGGTAAACAACATGCTGCCTTTTCTTCTTGAATGCTGCAACCTAAAACATCTGCAATTTCTTGTTGAATCCTACCCAAGTTTGTTTTCCCTTTTAGTGTTACTGTCTCAATTACATCAAATAAATTGTCTCTCTTGGCTCTCGTTGAGACTTTCTCCAATATAGTCTCCGTATGACGACTCTTTTCATGTCCACACACTCCGATCATATTAATGTTTGCATCTGTCAGTGCCTCCATGATATCCTTAAATATTGACATCTTTGGTTCGCTGTTGCGATTTGCAAATGGTTCCACTGCAATTGAAAGGAGCAGCACAAGGCTCACTTATTTGATAAATTGTTGATTCGCTTCCGCAAATTTCTTATTAGTTTACTTTTAATTTCACTATTGACTGGATCTTAGGGACACGGAGAACTATAACTTGTAAGATAATTATAGACATGATAATCATCGAATTAATTTTTTTTTTTTTCAAGAAAAATGAAAGCAAACTTACTTAAAGCCCGAAGTTGTGATTTCTTAATTTTGCTGACGTAACCTCCCCCTTGTGTATTGTGTTCCTCTGCAATTGAAAGGAGCAGCACAAGGTTCACTTATTTGAGTAGCTATTCTCTTGTACCTAATTTTGGAATCCAAATGTTAATAAATTAAACTGCATTTACTTTTCTTCTTTTAATTTATGCTTCCCCTGATTTGGAATTCACAGTAGCTAGAAGATTGAAAGGCACGCAGATTAGAATTTGAAAAATTAAAAGTGAAAAATGGATGCTCACAAATTACCGATTCTAAAGTCTGAGTAGTCCATGGAGAAATGCTAGCAGGATCTTTCGTTTGATGTGTGTGATCAATCTATGATGCAAACTTAGAAGTTATTGACGGCGTTTGTAGAAGCACTTTTATATAAACATCAGAGTTGTTTAAGTGACTTTCCAAGAAACTATCGAGAAGACTGAAAGTGGTGGATGATTGAATTGCTTGTCTTCTCCATCATTCTCACGCGTAAATCAATGAAAGAGAAAGTGTATACATAGAGAAAAAGAAACTGCTTGGTGTTAATTTTCCAAGCAAGAACAACTTGCATTTCAGTGTCAGTACCAACTAGTCAAACTTATTATTATACTCTTACGTGTTGTGACTTTTTCCATCAAATGGTAACCTGGCTCTCCGTTTACTTTGACTTTGGAACAGAAGCCAGCCAATGAGTTTAGTTTAAGAGCCTCGTTAGTGCTCTCCACCAGTGGCCCATACACAAGCGACAAAATCAACTATTTCATATATGTCTCATTTCTTGTTTAAGCTTGATGGATTTTGAAATTATAAAATAATATTTTAATTTCATTATTATATATGTATATAATTGATCAATTAAAATACAATAAAATAAATTAGTGACAGTGTGAGTCATGTGATATGTCAAAAAACCATCACTATCACATGGAGTGTTGCTGCATCATGGAGGCACATTCTCTTTGTCCTCATAGTTCGGATCACAGTGTTGACGAGGTTTCCAACCTTTGTTACTTAACCTTTCAGTAATTGACTTGTTCCTAGGCGGCCGAGCCGTCCTTAGCCGTCTGCATCACAAATGTTAACACTGGCTATATAATTGAGATATATATTACCAATGATAATTACTTTTTTAATTATCTATGATAATTTTCAACCACGTCCTTTTGAGAATATTACACAATTTATGGATTATTAGGCGTTATTTTCTTATAAGTATAAAATTCAGCATATTTCCATGTTAATTACAAGCAAATATCTGGTTATGATACCATTAAAAGTAGAAGTAGGAATACATATAATTGAGATATTACATAAGATAATTATTATTTCTGCATTTATGGACAACTAATCTAGGTTACATCAATAAACAAGCTTTATATAAATTGAGGATCAAGATTCACATTTTGTTTAAACATCAATTTTTTCTTTGGGACAATTGTCTTCCTTAGCTTCTTAGCTTCTTAACTATTTTAATGCTATAACAACATATCATAGGCCTTATCAAAGATTTATAGTAATATTTATAAATCACCAACCAATAAAATACTACCGATAAAATCAAACTTAAGCCATCTAAACAAATATTTTCATTCTTATTAGCTAAACTGACCACTAAGCAAGTTAGGTATATATATCTTCTTCTTTTTTTTTGTGTGTGTACCCTTGCCATTTCTATAACTGGTTGTTTTCGTTCTGCACATGATGTGTAGCCTAAACAAAACTATTTGCATTGACATTATAATAATAACTATGAATCGTTGCATCTTGGTGTCATGTGCTCTTTGTTTTCATATACGATTTGTTCTCAACCTTTGTTTGCACCATTTTGTCAAGTTATTTAACCTCTAAGAATTGACTTCTTTCCTATCAATAAAATCAACCAAGCTATCTAGGAAGTGCATATCAAAGATTTATTGTAATATTTATAACTTACTGACCAATAAAATACTACCGAAAAAATCAAACTTAGGCCTTTTAAAACAAAGTGTTTTTATTTTTACCAGCTAAACTGACCACAACATATAAATATAGTCAATTTGGAGATTGTTAGTGCAGGATCACCAAGAACACAATTGGAACAAGGGTAATATATTGGGATTTCACACATCATTTTGATTCTTCCAACCAAGAAAAAGAAAATCAGGTACACTAGATTTTTTGTTTCTTTTGTTTTCTCTCAGTTTTTTTATTCTCATTAGTTAATTTTTCCTCTATTTCAATTTTCACAAAGACAAACATAAATTGCAGTAATTTGGTGATTGATGTAGACGCCATTCTAAACAGCGTAAACTCTTCCATAACATGTAATTGTTGTAGATATTATATTTTATTTGAGTTTTTATTTTATTTTATTATTTTTTATTTAACAGGTCACGAAAGGGAAAGGAACGGAGGATGTTGAGAGGAAGAGCAGTTAGGCGAGATTGGCGGAAGGGGCAAGAGAAGAGAGTGGAGTGAAAAGTTGTGAGAGGAATGGGAGGGAAAGAGAAGCAAAAAAGCCAGAGGGATTTCGGAGACGAAGGAGTACATGCAAGCGAGAAGAATCAAGGAAAGTGAAGCTGATTGAGGGTAGGAACTCTTGAACAATTTGCTGGCTGTCTATCCTCAACTCCAATTCGCGACAACTAATCGTTTGTGAGTAATTAACTTGATTCAAATCCTCTTGAATTCTCTGAGCTTCTGGAAATTATATCCATGAATTTCTGAGTTTCTGAGTTTGTTTCTGGATGGAAATCTGATTTGTGGTTTGTAATTTACTCCTTTGATTGTCGATCATGCTTGCTGATGCTTAAATTAAATTTGAAATTGAACCTCTAGCTATGTGTAAGCTGGGAGTAATCCTCTTGAATTCTCTGAGCTTCTGGAAATTATCTCCATGAATTTCTGAGTTTAAGTTTGAGTTTCTGAGTTTGTTTCTGGATGGAAATCTGATTTGTGGGTTGTAATTTACTCCTTTGATTGTCGATCATGCTTGCTGATGCTTAAATTAAATTTGAAATTGAACCTCTAGCTATGTGTAAGCTAGGAATAATCCTCTTGAATTCTCTGAGCTTCTGGAAATTATCTCCATGAATTTCTTAGTTTAAGTTTGAGTTTCTGAGTTTGTTTCTGGATGGAAGTCTGATTTGTGGTTTGTAATTTACTCCTTTGATTGTCGATCATGCTTGCTGATGCTTAAATCAAGTTTGAAATTGAACCTATGGTTATCTGTAGGCTGGGAGTAATCCTCTTGAATTCTCTGAGCTTCTAGAAATTATCTCCATGAATTTCTGAGTTTAAGTTGAAGTTTCTGGGTTTATTTCTGGAAGAAAATTCGACTTACAGTTTGTAATTTACTCCTTTGATTGTCGATCATGCTTGTTGATGCTTGAGCCAAGTCTGAAATCATGCCTGTAGCTATGTATAAGTGGGGAATTCCTGTTTTTGTTTGGTCTTTTTTTTTCTTCCAATTTGCTTGGAATGAACACGGATTAATGGGGAAGCCTATATGGATTATGCAGACAAGGTGTGTGACATTATGCTCTAGTTATTTGGTGTGCGTTGTACCCACTGTCCAGTATATCGGAATACACATTGTTGTCAGGGGCTGGCATGAATTACTGCAAGTTTCAATTACTTTAACTGTGTTGTTTGTACTTGGCACTAGCATGAGTTATTTACACTGGCACTCCCTGTCTGAAAAATTTTATTTGACACTTCCATTTTCTAGTTTAAGTGAAGGTTTTTCTTTCTTTCTCCTTTTTTTTTTCTCTTCCTTTTTCTCCTATTATTCTGCATTAATCTTGCCCTTTGCCTCGTATGAGATGGATATGTAAAGCTACAGATTTTCTAATACCTCTTGTTTTCCAATCTCATCTAATACTCTTGAAAGCAACAAAATTTACTGCTAAGAAAGGTATTGTTTACTGTTATGCTTGTGACAGATTTTTCTGCTGCATGTTTGCCCTTGGTCATTTTATTTATTGTCTCATTTCTAATTAAGCTTTTTGTATATAGATGTATAACAGTTCTTGAACCTCAATCAGAATCAGAAGTGTAACTTTGATTTCCCTTTTTATTATTGGGTTGGTTCATAATGCTTAAGTGATATAAAAATGCAAATTTGTTTCTTCATGCATTGCTTTTATAATTGATTGATTTGTCCATATTTAATGTGAAAATTAACTTGGCCTTAGGAGTTGGCAAGCCTTTCTAGTTGTCCATTTTCACAAATGCTTGCTGTCCTTCTTTTCCATTTGTCCCTATTGTGTCTAATCTCTGTTCTTGCTTGTTCTTGGTCCCTTTTTGTGTCCTGTTATGTGTTTCTTAGTACATTTGTCCGGCAGCATTTATTTGTTTATGAATCATCCTTTTTCCCTGTTTGGTGTTGTATAATTTTCAAGCATCCTTGCATATGGACTGACAACACTTAAGGCATCAAATGTTATCACATGTTACCATTAAAATTGGTTGTGCCGTTGTTTGAGGTCTGTGCTTCCTTGATTGCCATCTTGGATTGATTTTCATTACTGCCAGAATGATGTCTTCATTAATCTACCAGCAGGGTGCAAAAGAAAATGTTGGGACTGAGAATAAAAAAATAACTGAATGGGCAAAGTGATGCTAAGAGGAGAAAATGGAGTGTGAGGAGGAGGAAATAGCTTAGGCCGAGGTGGTATTAGGTAAAAAAAAAAAAGTGGAGTTGAGAAAATTGGATAATAGGGTATAAGTATAACAGTGGAAATTGTTTGCTCTGTTTTGCTGCCTTGGTGTAATATAATGATAACCATTATTTCATGATGATAATGCTGTTTCCCCCGAATTCATGAACCCATTTCCTTACTTTCAAACATGATTGTGGTGGTATGTCTATGGTGGTTCTGAAGTTTGAAGTTAGTGTTTTGGGCATATGCTGTTAGGGTGGATTGTGACTGTAATGTGAAGACTAAACCGAGAAAATTGAATAATATGGTATGGGTATAATAGTGGGATTTGTTTTGTTCTGTTTTTGCTGCCTTTGTGGAACATAATAATGTTGTGGCATGATTGGTAAAAGTGTAATGATCTACATTCTTATTTGAAATACATGTTTTAGCGTGAGGAATATTTCACCTCTAAGTTGAAATTCATCTTTTGGGGTTCAATCATAGGTTTGTGGTCCTGGTTATTTG
Organism: Bauhinia variegata; assembly: GCA_022379115.2. Lineage (NCBI taxonomy): Eukaryota > Viridiplantae > Streptophyta > Magnoliopsida > Fabales > Fabaceae > Bauhinia > Bauhinia variegata. The sequence goes on from CM039432.1 coordinate 6,550,776, forward strand.
TATGGAATGAATCTGGTTGAAATCATATATTACTCATAAGAGTAATTTTTATTTCATGCCATTTTTCCCATGCAATTTTTAATGTATCCCGCTCCCAATTCTAAATTGTAATTAACATGCTCACACTTTAGGACGCATTTGAATTTCTAAGATCCCAAGGCCCCTCACTTATTATGGAAAGGTAGATAATCTGGTCCTTTATTATGGATAAGCGTCATCTGGAGGGACAGTTTATCTATTTTGAAGGATGGAAAGACCTTAGGTTCATCTAGAAAATTCATGTATACATGTTTATCTTTCTGTCATTGCTTTAAGGATTATAATATTTATTTTAGCAAAAAATAAAATACAGTTTCGGGTCATATCTTATTTTGTGCAACCAATTTAGGTAATTGTTTTCGACAAATGTTGTGAGGTGCCTAACACCTTCCTCACACATAACTGACTCTCGAACTCATCTTTGATTTGCATTCCAGTGCTTTTTCGAAAAAAATAAAATAAAATAAATACATAAATTTTAAAATAAATAGGATTTTCAATTGTGCCCTAATTCTTAAATAATTGCTGGTGACTCCATAATTTTTATTTTTTTAAATAAAGTTGTTTCATTCTTTGTCATAATGTTTTTATCCTCAAAGGGTATGTTATGACAATCGTTGCATTTATAGGGTACCATTTGATGTCTGTGAAGTAAATCCAGATGCTTATACACTGAAGTTCATTTCAATTGGTCCGCTCCATCACTTTGATCAACGACTACAAAACATGAAGATGTACAAATATGTATATTTCAGGCAGTTTGTTTCTCGAGGCAAGGATAAATTGGAACATTTAATTGGTGCTGTGAAAGAGGAAGAACCAAGACTCAGACGCTGTTACAAAGAGATTTTGCATATGAGTTCAGATGAACTTGTCAAGGTAATCGCTTGTTTTATAGTTGAGCTCTTTTTCAAATATTATTATAATGAATGGACAAGTAATGATTATAAAATGTTGCATCCAGTAGGAAGCATAGATATAGATTTGTTGCTACTTGAGAACCAGGTTCCCTTCTTCATCCTAGAAAAACTATACAATCTAGTACTTGCCTCGCAAGATCGTAACCGGCCTCATTTCTTGAGCTCTCAATTAATTACTTTAGCCAATACAACAGACAGAATTTGGAGCCCACTTTTACCATATGCCACTTCACTGATCTGCTTCGAACCTTTCATTTGCAACAATTGAGGCCACAGAGAAAAGAATGCCACCATATGCATATTCCTACTGCAAGTGCATAGAATGAAGCAAGGGGGAAGTTTAAGTTAAATAAAAGTAAATGCATACTAGACTTGCAATTTTCCAGAGGATGTCTCGAAAGCCCTCTTATTCATGTGGACGACACAACAGAATCGTTGTTTCGCAATATGCTGGCTTTCGAGCAATGTCACAACCCTAGTGATGGGCCTGAAGGCTACATAGCAGACTATGTTTATTTCATGGGTTTTCTTATCAATACTGGAAAAGATGTGGATATGCTGATTGAAAATGGAATATTATCTAATTTGTTGAGTGATAGTGATGCTGTGGCACAATTATTTAATAGTCTCAGCAAAAATATCTGGTTTGATACCGTATGTCACACTGATCTTATTGATGAGTTGAATGTTTTTTACCATAATCGGTGGTGTCAAAGGTGGGCAACTCTGAGACGTGATTATTGCAACACTCCTTGGTGTACTCTTGTTACCGGTGCTGCAATTGCAATCCTATTTCTCACATTAATTTAAACAGTATGTTCTATCTTACAAGTAGTCTGAATCATTTGTTATTTTTTAAGATATGTGAGTCTCCATTTTATGATGTGTGAATCATTTTGTATATTCCATGGTGGTTGTTCAAATGACTAATATTGATACTTTATTTTAATATGCTTTGTTATTATACAAATAGGAAATTGTTGCAAGTTATCACACAGCAGTTCCGTTATATGTCGCCTTTTCTATTGGTTCATTCCGAGATTCCACAATATTCGTGTGAAGATTCCAAATTCAAGATTTCTACTAGCCTTACGTTGTAGTTGCTTTAAGTTTGAAAATATGCTCAATTAATTATAAGTTACCCTACTTAGGCAGTTAAGGTACTTTACCATAGCAATCTTGATCTCTCAACAATTCTCCTTATTTTTTATTCTCTTTATTCTTCCAAAGAATTCTTTGCTTACTTTGTGAATGAGTTTAGCGTCATGTACCATTATAAAACACAGTTGAGTATTCAAAACACAATTTTAAGACAAAATCCCATTATGAAGGATTTATTGGAGGAATTAAGGGCAACAAAACTTGAAATTAGTATACTCTTGTATTTCATGATTTCTTAGATTGGTCCCATCTTTTTATGCTTTTATGCAATGATATATGTTTCCTTTTCCAGTATTTGAAAAAGGTAGATTTATAGTTTATCTAAAAAATGTCAATAAGTTACTAAAAATGAAATGTTACTTGAAGCAGGATATGTCTTTTAGAAGTTAATTGTCAATATTTTAATCCCATTTTTATTTTTAACTTTTTTAACAAATTAATAATAATATTTATCTCTTAAATAATTAATCTTACTCACACTTGTTTCTTGATGCACTCATTTTTTCCTCTCCTCTCTTTTCTCTTATCTCATAATTCTATTTAATTAATTAATTTATAATAAATAAATAAATAAATATTATAAATAATTTAATTAATTGCTTCATAATAAATAAATAAAATATATCTAATTATTTTAATTAATTTCTTGATCATAAATTAAAAATAAGTAAAGTTAATTATATTTAATTATAATATTATATCAATATAATATTACATATTCTTTCAAGTCATTTAACATATTTCAACTAGTTATATAATTAGTTTTGTAAAATAATTCTAATTCAATCAGTTAATTATACAATCATAAGTTTTCAATTACAACTTCATAGTTTTCAGCTAATTTTAAAACTATCAATTATAATCTCCTATCAGCTAGTTTTGTCAAACAAGCTCTTAGAGCTCAGAAAAAATGTGTTTTCCCAAGAATGAAGTAAATAAAGAATTTTTTGCCAATTTCTTGAAGGATTCTTTTTTGTGAGAAAAGACTCAAGAATATTCTCCAAGAAAATCCTGAAAAACGAGGTACAGCTTTACGTGAATGTGATGAAAAGATTCCTATCCTATGTTAAATGGAGAATTTTTTTTTTGAAAGAAAACATTTCATCTCACCTAATACTTTCATGAGAAATATATTAAAAAAAAAAAGTCAATTTTTGAGTTCTTTTAAGGAACATTTTAACAAGAAATAAAAAATAAATAATTTTTTCTTCTCTCAAGAGAAATCAATAAAAGTAAATTATATATCAGAATGTCCAAGCCCTCGGCAGTTCAAGAAACTTACTCATTATGGCATGACTGAGAATTGCCTGTCTCCCTCCTCCTTTTTCAGATGCATGCATAAGTTGGACTTCACAATAGTTGTCAAAACCCAAAAGTGAATTTACTCATTAGTGTAAATAAGGAGATCATGAATGATTCGTTGATGAAGTTTAGAAATTAAGTAGCATTCATGATGCTATCATGTTACTTAAATATCGGATAAACGAACCCAAAAACTAATGAAATTAGGAAGAGGAAAAAAAAAAGGACCAAGTATAATTATTAAAAAAATTTATATATAAAAATTCTAATTATCTAAACAATTTTACTAATTTTTAAAAATATATATTAAAAGAATAGGAACAAAGCCCATTTGTACTCCTCATATATCTGTGTCCATAATGATAATATTTACTGTCCCACTTATCTTATTTGTTTTTTCCTTTTGTTATTATAGGTAAAAGTAAAATTATAAAAGAATACTAAGTATTATTATATTATTAGAATTTTTTTTTTCATGAAAGAAAATGCAATTGAACAATAAATAAAATAGGAAGTAAGACAGCACATATGTGACTACTGACTACTGGCTCCAGTACTTAATGTTAGGCACTTAAACATTGCATAAGCATAAAAAGTTCAAAATTTCCATGACAGGATGTTATGGAGTATTATTTTATGTTGACCAATTCATTGATTTTTTATATATAATAGTTTGTCACTGAAAAAAAAAATATTTACTATCTCATTCCTTGTAATTGATTAATAAAAAATAATAATAATAATTTATTATTTTACCAATAAAACAATAAATTTGCTCCAATTTGTTAAACCTCCTTCAAAGGTGCATCTTAGGATATGTACAAAATTCTAGATGGTTAAGTACATGTGTGTGTTTAAGTTGTACCAAACATCCAAGACTATCGTGATTTTTTTTCATTATTTTAATTCATCAACTCCTTATGGGTGAGCCAGGACTTGAATTCATTCACTCTTTAATGCCATCGTCCTAGACTATGACTCTCTCGGCCTCTCCCGCCCCATGACATGCAATCCTTCCCTTCAACATATTATAATTTTAAAGCTTGAAAATGCAAATTGATAGTCTTATAATTATCTTCGTTAAATTTACTTGGTAGAAGAATAAACTTAACAATCATCTCCTCAAACATATTCCTGAGAGTAATAAAAGAGAAAAAGAAAAAGGATACAAAGACATATTATTATTATATACAATATTAATATGATCTGAAGCTCGGAGAACTTCCAATAATTCAGTTCTTCGTAAAGCAGGAAAACTACCTTTTCAGCCTTCATCTCGATGGATAATACCTCTTCTCTTTTAGGTATCAGCAATATCTTGCACCCTACGTGACCTATGCCAAATGGTATCCCAACTTGTCTCAAATCCAGGACCTTCCACAAGTCAAATGGTATTATAAGAATTTTATGTTATTTCTTTATCCTATCCCATAAGAGCCTTGCTCTTTCAGCTACATTATCCATGCTAAAGCTCTTGCATAGTCACAAAGTACGAAGATTTTCTTCACCACCTTTATTATATCATGCAGGCAACTAGCACTTTGATCCATAGATTTCTCACCTAATTTTAAACCCAATACTTGAACAATTTCCTCTTGAATCCTCGTAACCTTTAGATTCTTTGTTACAGATGCTGTCACAATCACATCAAACAGGTTGTCACAATGACATGTTCATATTGCTATGTAAGATACCCTTCTACTTAATACTCAAATTTTAGGTTTTTTTTCATGATAAGTATGATACTTAGAACATCCAAAAATGTCGTAGCACCTCATATTACTACGAAATACCTACATATATAACAACAGGGCGGAGTGAGGGCTGATCCCCACCCCATCCCGCTCGGGAATCTCCATCAGCTTCATGTTTGTTCAGATGAAATTTTCATCCCTATATATTATTCTTTACGCCACTATATTGTATTAGTTACTTTATTTAAATATTAATCTAATCAAGTAATTAATTAAAATTTTATAATTAAGAAAAATAATTAATTATAATATAATGATACAAAGTGTAAGATAAGAGATGTTTTGAATTTGTGCAAATATCCATCTATATATATAGTTGCTTTATTCATATTTATTTGCTTTAAGCATTCATTTCGTGATACCCAATTTTGCAGTATTCAAGTATCCTATTGGAGAGCACAATGTGGTGAAAGTGAATGCAACAGACTTCATGAACTGTACAGTTTCGGAAGGAACTCAAGCATTGACTAGCGGACAGGACACAGTTCAATTGGCAACTGTAGGCAGAGAATGGTATATTAGTAGTCTGAACACCGACTGCTTTGACTGGCAAAAGCTTGCTATCGATGTGCTACCTCAAACACTGTCTCCATCTTCACCATCACCTTCACCTTCACCTTCAATTTTGTGGCACTATCACTAGCTGTTTATGTGTCTTGAGATTGTGATATACGTATGCTGTTTCAGTGTTTAGCGTTTAATAGGTTTTTCAGTTTTGAAATTGGTGAATGCATTCTCTAGAAACCATCTCTAACTATTAAGCATTGTTTTGAGAATTGGACAAAAAGTTCAACTAGTCAAGCCGTGAACTTCAATTTTCCTTTATTTTGGTATGATTCATAATTAGGGATGGTCAAATCCAACCCAATCAAACCAATTCATTTTAAATTGATTAAAACTGACCAAAACTAATTATTTAATTGAATTAATTAGATGATATTTAAAAAAAAAAAAAAACTAATTAGTTCAGTTCAGTTATTAAATGACTATCCAAAAACACCAATCAAAATCAAACCGAACTCACTTCATAATAATATTACTAATACATGTTGAATTTGTATTAAATTTAATTGAATTTATCTTTCTGAATTATGGAATATGATGAGTTAATTTTTATTTTTCTTTAGCAGCATCACTTTTTGATGGCACTAAATTTTTTTACAACCAAAACTGATCAAATTGAGGTAATATGAATATGAATTAAATTGGCTCAATTGATGTCTATAAAAGCAATTTGATTTGATGGGTTTTTCCATCAAGTGATTAGATTGATTGACCAAATATGATATAATCCAATCAGCTTTCACCCTATTCATAACGTATCGTCAAATCCATCATTTTCTAGCATAATGAACATATAGCCATGCATTTCTTGAATTAAGAACACTAACCTAACATCTGCAACTGGGGTGACAATTTAATACCTTCAACTACTCCAAAATCAATTTTGATAAGAATTCGGACAAAGCTGGGAATTGTTATTGGATTATCTGCAACATATTTATTGCTAGGGCAAAAATATACGATATCACTAGATTCAAAATTTACTATTGTAACTATTTTTCTACATTTATTGAATTTAATAAACTAAAAAAGAAAAAAGCTTGAATTGTAAGAATTGCTCTACTACACATCGGAGAATTGCCTAAATAGAGGCAAATACAAATTGATAGTGAATGATCCTTGGAAATCTTCCCAGTGCTACCGTGGAGATTTTGTGGAGAGACATTTCCCACATAAAACAAGGTTCAGCAATTCATGTGCTTTTCGGGTCCGAATCTTCAATCTTGAAAGCTTAAAAGTACAACAAAGACATCAATAAAATTTTCATCAAACATCATGGTAAATTGGTGAATGAACTCATCTAGAGTTGCTGGGTGTGAGAATTTTCTAGTGGTGGGATTCCAATTTTCTTCTGTTTTTCTTGGTGGGATTGAGTTTTGAGGTGGTGTTGGTGCTTAAATCTTTGAAAGGAAAGCGATTGAACTGCTCTCCCCCAATGGGTGCTTGCTTCCCCGATGAACAGGAAACGATACCTGTTGAGAAAGAGAGTCCATCTTCGAGTCTCAATATCGTCGTGGAGGCTGTCGACGGTGGGGTCTTCGCTTGGCTGTTTTATCCTGTATTGATAATAAATAAATTAATATAATAAAATTTTAGTCTTCTCTCTTTCTCGATCGTCACCGTCAGGTAAAAAGGTGAATTTCCATTTATTTTATTATAAATTTCTTGCCTCTTATGTGATTCCCTGACAATATATACATTTGTCAAGTTAATTTTATTTGTTTGAAAAAATTTAAGAAAAAACATAAATTTCGATTAGGATATTTTTATCATACTGGCATTTCCATTTGAACCAAAAAAACAAGGAACATTTAATCTAATTATTACATTGCGTTATACGGAAATTCAGTATATATATAATTACCAAAACCAATAAACAGTTTTTTTCTTCAGACTTATTTAATGATTGTTATCTTTTCAATAAGATTTTTGTTAACTTTTTTGATTCTGACATCAATTTTTTTTAGAATTACGTTAAATTCATGAAATTCCCACTTCTTCTAATATCTCATAAACTTTAATAGAAAAAAATTTCTGTTTTTATAATTCTATTTAATCTGAACTAAATTAATCTTGCTATTAAATATCAATATTTTATAAAAAAAAAAAAAATCCCCCATCGACATATTTTAAAAGGACTGAGTTATATGTTAATTATGGTCAAGTTTTGTTTTTTACTTTTTATTGGAAAAGGCTTTGTTAGTCCTATATTTCATTTCGGGAAAGTTGAAAAGAATACAAGTGTAACAAATTAAAAAGTGAAAAAAAAAAAAAGAATACGTGTAAAACTTATGTGAAAGAGTATTTTTTTTCATGTGTATGTGAAAAGAATATAATATTAAATAGTCATTCTTCCAGTTAATTATTATTTTATCAAGAATAATTTTATGTCATAAGACAAGAACTTTATATTAACAAATTTTTTTTTAAATATCTACATGAATAAAAAGTTGACAAAAATTTAGTATAAAATCATATTGACATGATATGACTTTTTTTTAAAAAAAAGAAAAAGGTTACTTACTGATAAAATTTTATAAATTTAGTATATATTGATAAAATATTTTAGAATTGGTACAAAAATTTTGTGGGTGTTTTCATTTTTTAAAATAGCAATTTTAGAAATAGAAACAGAAACTAGACTAGAAAAGGGGCAAGAAAGATCAGATTGACCAAGGTGGACAATTCAATGGTTCAGATGGAGCCGAACAGCACACGCGCACAAAGAACCCTCGATTCAACTCAAGGACGTCGTGGAGTAGAAGCAACAGTTTTCCAGCCGCCACGTCAGCTTCTCCCTGACACAGTTTAACCAAACCAAAAAGAAAAAAATCCAGATAAAAACGAAAATTGAATTCCATACTCTTTCACAAACTATATAGCTACGAAACAGAGTATAGTCTTTCTCCTCCTCTCTTTCTTAAAGCTCAAACCTAATGCATCAGCGATTCCTTTTATGTTCGGCTTCTTACTTGCATTAACCACCACAACCCCATCGAATGTATACTCACAAAGCTTAAAAGAATTGAAGAAAACATACCGCAAATTTTGATGCTAATAATGAAAACAAAACACAATCTAGGAGCTATTCTTATAAGCATAAAGTTTGTATATAACAATAGTCATTAGAAGCAATTATCTAATTATAATACAGTTAGAAGTAAACATCAGACTTGGGAACAAATATAGGTGATATATTAGCAACACTATATCATTTCATACTTTATTGACACGGTAACCTTTGTGAAATTGGTAATGGTTTCTTCCAAGAATATATGTACGTACATAATTGAAATTCTAAAATAAACGGTAAATTAAATTTCAATTAACGATGGATACATCCCTTTCAAATACTCTCTCAGTAAAATTGTAAGCAAATATTAGTAGTTTTTGTAGTTTATATATTTTCTTTCTTGTAGCTAAGATTCTGAAAGTTGAGCCGGTCTCCCAACTTTGTTTTCATTATGTTAGTCTTGCCGTTCAACCATTAATTATAATTGAGTTATCCCTATTCGGCTAAGCCGTCCTCAGCCGTCTGCATCACAAATGTAGGTATGGCAACACACACACACCTCATGAAGCTCTATAAATCTCACCAATCGCAATACCAAAACACTCAACCACAAAAGGAGAAGCTAGATAGCAGAGTCACAGATCAATAGATAGATAGCTAGATTAGTTTGATTTATTAAAATGGCTCTTTCTCGTGTTCTCATTGTTCTTGCACTCACTGCAACTATCTTCTCAACTATTGCAATGGCAAAAGATTTCATAGTTGGAGATGAAAAGGGATGGACAATAGGGTTTGATTACCAAGCTTGGGCAGCTGACAAGGTCTTCCACGTTGGAGACAAACTTGGTAAGCTCATCCACAATTAATATATTTTGGTCATATCTATTTGCTTCCTTAATTCATGGATAAATATATTGAATTACAGAGTTAGAAATAATTAGAATGCATTTAGTGTAGTGACATTCTTATTGGCATCTAAGATACTCACATATTCTCATGCATGCTTGATATATATAGGATACTAAAGAAGAATATATAGATTATTTGGACTCTCATGTACGTTATGTCTTATGCTTGCAACAAAGATAAGTACAAGAAACTTTCCAATGTTAGTGGAGTGGTAACTCTTTTAGGGTAAACATACAGAAAGATACTTCATTATGCATAACTATGTAGTGACAATGATTACTGATTTGCTTATCAATTATGCTTATATTGATTTGACCCTAAGCAAGCTACAATCAAACCCACTATCATACATTGACAAATGTGAACCAAAAACTAGAAAATCTAAAAAATCTCTAGCATTTCACAGCCAAATAACCTATAGAATTGACTTCATTAATTTTATGCAATTATACATTTATAATGTTTAAAGAATTCTTAGACATGTACAGAGCTCAAATAAATTGTCAATTTTACAGAATCTTCCGCTAGAGAATAATGACGCAAAATAAAATCATCATCGGTATGATGATCAATGCAACAAGGGATACATATTACATTATCACTATTAGAAAGCAAGAAATTAGCTGCAAAAATTAGTGTCGGCTAAGCCACGCTAATTCATATCAAACTAAAAAAATACAAAGGAGCATTAGTTTCAGCCAATTAGCATCAGCTAAGAGCATGTTAAGTGTGCACGTGTATTAGGGTCAGCCAAACTAATGAAAAAAGTAAACGCTGTTGGTCAAAGTGAGTTGACCGGTGGTATTTTGCATCGGCCTATTCCTTAAAAGAAATTAGCATTTGCACTAATTCACACTATATTCTTTCCTAAAACTCTTTCTCTTCATTTTTCTTCTTTCTTCATATTAGTTCTCCTTCTATCCCTCGCCTCAAACTCCATTTTCTTGTGCATTTGAGTCTCTCATTGCATTCCTAGAGTTGTAATCAACTCCCCATTGCATTAGCTTCAATTTAATTAGCGAGTTTTTTTTTTTTTTTTAATGTTCGGTTACATTTGTTATATTTTGAATTTTCTCTATCTAACATAGTTAATATTGCTTTTAATTTTGTTTTCTTTGTGGATGTTAGGTACCTTTAACGAAACTAGTACTCTCTAATGGCCCATGTATACCCGAATCCCTTGGTTATGTGTATTTGTTTGTGTTGTACTAATTGATTAGTTATATGTTTAATTAATTTGATTGTGCATTTGATAGATGTTTAATTTAAATTGTTGTATCAATATGTTTCCCCTAATATGTTTAATTTAAATTGTAATTTTAGTGAATGATTGATACAAATGATATGTAATTCGAGTGTATTTTATTTTTGTTGTGTTATTGATTGATTGGTTGACATGTATGAAATGTTTATGTTGGGTTTTATTTGAATCTATATATGTTATAGTTATTGATATATTAAGAATGTATGAATCATATCTCTTAATAGTGGAGAGCAAGGCTTAATAGGTTGTGGGGTTATTATGTTGGAATCCTGTTTATTTTTTGAATGTCTTGTTATTCTAAAAATGAAGTTTTAGGAAATATGCATTATATAGAGCTTATGCGATTGAATTTTTTTCCCAAGTTCGTATAGTACTCTACATATCTTATATAAAGATAGACAAATATATTCTTGTTTTTTGTATTAGATTTTCTGATATTGTACATTTATGTTGGATATGTGGTAGCTAATCTTTCCAAAAAAAAAAAAAACTTAAGTAATTTTATACATTGTAAGTCATTGTCGTAAAAATAAAATATGACTAAAGAAGACTCAACGTAATAAACATATACTGGATGACAAGACAAGAGCTTTGGTTATAATATGCCGTACTGTATCTCATGCTTTGGAGGTTTGTTAAATTAATTTAGTTGTAGTTGTTTAATTAATTTAATCCATGCTTTTTTAGGTTGCTGTAGTCTTTGTTAACCACTTATGTTATTTCCTTTTCTTATCTAGTGCAAGAATCATTAGATTCTCTTTTTCTATTGCCTTTCGTTCCAAAACTTGCAACAGCCAAGCTTCCCATTTCCAGTTGAGATACAACATGACATTCTGTAACCAGAATTTCTGTAACAACATCATCACAACAACTCTTTGACATATTCCATGAGTTATCCATATGAATCATAATTTAGTAATCATATTTATTGGATTAAATCCTCCTAAGCCATATTTTATCTTAACTATAATAACTTGCAATAACCTCAGATTGTTCTACTAGTGTTAATCTTGCCGTGGACGTGGATGACTATGTTTACTGTATACTTTTTTCATATGTATTACGTTAGTGTGTATATATATATGTGTGGTTATTTTGTTGCATTTTTATATAATTCTTTCCTTTTATTGCACATTTATAAATAATTCAATAATTCTAAATTTAATTCAATTTACTTTTAACATTAAATTTAATTTCATTTAAAATTAAACATAATATCTAAATTAATTACACTTTTTACATCTATTGCAAGTAGCATCGATCTTCGTGCAAAGATTGACATTAGCATCTAGTTTGTGTCAATTTGATTGACACCAATTAGCATGGGTCTGTTAAAAGCCAACACTAACCTTAGCGTCAAGTAATTTAGTCTAAGCTTTTGCACAACTCTAAATCTTATTTTTTCCATTGATTCCCTTATTTTTAAGGCACCAACATAACACAAAAAAAAAATGTATTTATTTTTGTAAATGATTTAAGTGTTAGACAAAACTTGTCTAAGATCTCGCTAACCTAATAGGCAAAGTTTTGTCCATTAAACAAAAACATAAAATGACAATTTCACCGCTTAAAGAAAGAAAAGGCATAATCCCCACTGTTATACAAATGAGAAATTATATTTGCTCACTTAATTATGTACATCTGTTTTTACATTTTAGATTATATAGTTATTTAAAATAATAAAATTATAAATAAAAATAAGAAAAATAACAAAATAAATGCAAAACATAGGTGCACCAAATAGTGGTGCATATAGCAGCATCCTATAAAAATTATAGAAATTCAATGAGTATAATATCATTTCTTGCAATATTCTCCTAAAGTAATGTTATTGTCAGTGCCAATAAGGTCTAACATAAGATAATAAGCATTTTATTTTAATAATTACAAATATTTTAATAAGCTGTCGTCAAGGATACTTGCATTTCCATCTTGTATCTGTGCACTTGCATGTATTGTAACTTATCATTCATTCTGTTTACTGGCAGTTAGGAAGATATATATATCTTCAGAGCTTGTAATCTATAACAAAACATAAAATCGGTGATCTGCTTTAACTTTTTAAGGTTTTGTTTTAAAATCATAATTACCTTTTAAATCTAATTTCAATAATTTATAACTTTTACTTCTTCCAATTTGACATAATAAATAATTTAAATTAACTTAACATGTGTTTTTAATAGTATTATTTTTGAATGTTTTAATTGAATAGCTTAGATATGTTTAATAGAAACTTAGTTTAGTAAAAAAGTCAATTTAAATAAATATTATTTTTAAAATTTTATTCAAGTAGTTCATTATTTAATACTTTTCAAGCAGATAAAGTGAGATTTTTGGAGATAAAATACTCTCTGTCTTACAAATTTCAACGAAAGGAAGAAAAATGAAGATTACCTACTTTTACGAAATCTCTCATTTATAAAAGAAAATAAGTTTGCTAAATATTCAGTTAACAATGGCTTTGCTTTTCATTTTTATTTCTAATATATGTTTATGTTTTCTTCCCTTTGTAACTTACTCTAAGTGAAAATTTGATTATTTAACCCAATTATATGTAGCAGAATATGGACCATTCATTTCTCCACTCACTATAATCAAGGGTGGAAAAGTGTTTACTTGTTACTTTTATCTCTAGTTCTTTCTTTTTTTATAGACCTACCCTCTTTTTTATTTAAATTTACAAATTACACCCATAAATTCATACCCTACAGACTATGACCACAAACTTCTTTTTCTCATAATTCGTTTCCGTTTATTATTATTATTATTATTATTATTACTATTACTATTACTATTACTATTACTATTACTATTACTATTACTATTACTATTACTATTACTATTACTATTACTATTACTATTACTATTATTATTATTATTATTATTATTATTATTATTATTATTATTATTATTATTTTGTGACTGAAAACTTCTCTGAGGAAGGATTTAAGCCTCCAACCTCATGCTTTACAACATCACTTCTCATACATAGATTTTTTATTATTATTGCATATCAAATGGGAATAATATTTTTATTTTGAGTGACACTTATATTTAAATGATTTTATTATATATTTTTTTGTTGACTTATAATCCGTAAGAAATATTTTTTTTAGGCATTCCCAAAAGTCTTGGCAAAGTCCCAGACATTTTTCAAAGACCGAAGTTTCATCAATGGAAAGCTTTCTAGCTATAAGTTATATCCAACCCATTTGAGTTGGCAACACAACTGCTCTATCTCTCTGCGTTGACTCCATAAAGTTCCTAATGGCCTCCTTCCAGTAAACACCTATTAATAAGGGATTTCTCTTCATCTTCCTCAAAGAACCACACAATTCTTCTGCAATTCCTTTCTCCATATTCAAACCCAGGATTACCCATAAGATGAAAGTTGAAACCCAGTCAACCCATTTCCGAGCCTGCCAAATTGAATAAGAACAACGGTGGCTCTGGCTCAATGAATGAAGAAGCTTGGGCAGTGGTGGTTGAATCAAGCAAGCTTGATGTTCAGCTCTGAAAACCTCTTCACGAAAATCTGGGCTCATAACTGGGTTATTCATAGTCAACAAGATGAAGATAGATGGAAACTCAAATTCAGAAACAGCAGAAATTATATTGCTTAATGACGAAGAGCTCAAGGCTTGTCAGAAACAGGAAAATGAAAAAAAAAAAAAAAAATATTTGACTATCAGATTTGACTATCTTATGGATTATATTGCTTAATGACGAAGAAATATTTGACTATCGTCATTAAGAAATATTCTCAGATTTGAACCTTGCCAAAAACTAACACAAAAGCCTCCTTATTCCTCACGCTGACATCTTCCCCCTATATATTTGACTATCTCCCTCTAATACTCCAACTAACAGACTGGACAATAACACCCCTACCAACTGAGATTACTCAGCTCTTAAAACCTTTTCCTATTATAGAATATCCGATCCTTGGGCCTCCAGATCAGGCCATTAGGCCTGTTACCATAGCACTAGAACCAATGGTTCTATCAAAGTGCTTGAGTTCAATAATCAACAACCATACTGCTTGGTGGTGTTGTGTAGTGAGCATGCATCTAAAGTAAATGAAAGTTCTCTGGGAGTCTCCAGCTGAGTATTATTCGTTCGGGACTTTCATTGCAGCCATGAACAGCATGGACGCAGAAGGTCCCTCCTCAAGGCTCTTGAAGGTGGGTAATTGGTCAAGGGAAACATCCAATTAGAGCTCCAAAGTGCCATCATCAGGGAAGCCATTGGCAAAGGAAAAAATGAAGATACTTTCAGTGTTTTGAGGTAAGTTTATCCAAGAAGGCACATGCGAATGCCATTTCTGCATTCCACATGGGATGAAATTTGTGTGTTTTAAAAAATATGGGACAAAATTGAATCCACGAATAACCGTGGGGCAAAAATAAAATCAGGTAAAGACAAGGAATGTAAATCCTATTTGAACTATCTTAAATTATTGAAAGCAATTAAAATTTAAAGAAGAGGAAGAATATTAGAAATTACCATATGCTCCAGTATCTTCACTGCTCAGCCATGTCTCTTTAACTCCATCAGCTATGACAGATCTTACACGGCCTACCTACAGAAATGATGTGCCAACATGTATCTTTCGAAGAAAATAAAAAAAAATACAGCAGAAAGAAAATCTAGGTCGAAGTCATAGTACGTACAAGACTATCAATTGTGTAACTACCCAGGTGACCACGAGCATTCTCACCTGTTGCCAAGAGACAAAAGCATAATAAATAATCTGTCTCCAAATAAGTTGACAAAAATCAAGTTAAATTATACAACATGAAAGCTATAACAAATAAAATACAACAGTAAAAAAGAACAGCAGACATAAAACTTGAGTCTGGAAAGAAATTTTCAAAATGAAATGACCAGCAACTATGTAGTCAATTGAAATACATGCCTTCGGAAGATCAAGCGCTGGCAATGTCTTATGGGTCAAAAGCCGCACCACATGACCTTTCAAAGTCTCTTCCACAATTTCAACCACACGATCAATTTGTTGGACGCCAACAATGCTGATTCCTTCTAGCTCTTTCAAGTCCCGGCTTCCTTGAGGGACACACCCTGCAACCACTAATGGTTTATTTAAATTTTTCCCTTTTGATATTATGGTATCCATGGCAGATTGACTCGGGGATTTAACTGTACACCTGCACCAATTAGTATTCAACGTGGCTTTAGTTCAGTGAAATATAGGCTAAGCTAGATTAATTTCCTTTCATAGGTTTATTTATCATTTAGACAAGAGATATTCATGTTGTTGTAGTCTTGTAGATATAGCCTCAAGCTAACATCCTAACAGAACGTGGCAAAACCTCTCTATTGCTCCAGCTTCCCTACACGTGATTTTTTTAATATTATTATTACTATTATATATATAAAAGAATAATTCTATTAAGCTTCTGTTCAGATGAATTACACAACTAAAAACACACAAACACACAATTCAGACCACAACAAATGGCATTAAACAGTTCACAGAAAGGGGCCTATAAACACTTACAACAACAAGCCTTATCCCACTATATTTACAATCTCATATAACTATTCAACAATTGAAAATATACACACTGTGAAAGCAGAACCTTCATTTTATTGAAGCATATGTGCCTATCCATAAATAAAACACAAAGCTTAAAATTACATAATAGTAACTATTTGCTATCAACTAATTTATCACTTTTGATTCCTGAACTGATAATAAAGAATTATTGATAATTTGCAACAGGAAGAGTATGGCTTCAGGTTAAAATATAAACCAAAACCAAAAATTTTTGGAGATCTGTGAAGTACTGTGACCCTAAGACTAGTAAATTGGTATTTTAATGGAACTCAAATTACCATTCTACTGGACTTGAGATGAGTCAAGAGATATACAAACATCATCAAGCCACATTACAGGTTCGCAGAAGATCCTAGAGGCTAAAAAGAATAGAGGAAAAGAAAATAAACTATTTATCTCCTTAACCATTTCCTTCTAGGTCTGTTGGCCATTGCAATAGTCAAGTCTTCTTCACATTAAATAACTTTTACAATCCAAAAGAATAACCATTTTTTTCTTATAAGCTTCCCTATGGACAAGAATATGGTACTTGCTGCTTTCTGCATAGTCCATATGTAATTTAATCGAACAAAGATAATCGGCTGCACAATTAGGTCAGTTCTCTCTTTTGCTGCTTCTCCCAGTATATTTAACTTCCCTCAACTCTTTTTTTCTTCAATATACAAAACCCGCCTTATCTGCTTAAACACCTTGATTAATCAACTGGTTACCTTCAAATTGTAGACGCCAATGAAACCTTAGACAAATCAATAGCATAAGCATTGAATGAAAGCCATAAACACCAATAAAACAAGGTTTAATTTGCTGCCTCAATACAGAGTATATTTAAGAACTAGAAGAAAATTGAAAACATTAAATAAATAAGGTAAGAGCCTCATGTATTAATCAGCCATCGGTCTGCTTCATCAGGATTGTCACTAAGTGTATAACCAAAAGCTGAAAGCTCACCAGCCATGCATTCACTATCACTCTGTTCAAACATTAAAAGAACACAGGGAATGATCAAAAATAATCAAACAAAACATTCATCCTTGTGAATTCATTATTAAAAAATAGTTGCTGAAGCATAATCAACCACAAAGATTTTTATGATCTCAACATGCTCCAGGCAGAAAAGCCAGGAGGTTGATTAACTAGTGGAAAATTAACTATGGTGTGTACATAGAGAAGCATGGCAGTGTAGGTATGTACTCAGTGCCCCAAATATGACATGCAAATAAACAGTTAATATTCAATCTCAAATAACTTGTAATGAAAGAGAAGAAACTAATAAAATTTGTTTAGAAATATAAAAGGACCAAAAAGATAAAGAACTAAACAATCAGTCAGGATTTTTCAAGAAATTCATACAGATATATAATATTTCCTTGAATAATAAGTCAGAAAAGAAAAAAGACCCAAACGTTTGAGCTAATATTAAAAAGCTTGCGTCCTCATCCTAACTATGACCAAAAAAAAAAAAAAAAGAGAGAGAGAGAAAGAATTCTAAGTCAAAAAGAATAACAAACATGTCCATATTAATAAAACGATATTACGATACATTGGATGGCCCAAAAGAAAGTAGAAGAGGGAAAAGAGGGGGAAAAATAAAAATGGCCCTAAAGAAAGCATGGATTTTCTTATCCTGCCCCTGGAAATAGACACAAGAGTGCCCCTACAAAGCAAATATGGGAAGATCATGGAGATTTGACAAAAGGAAAAAATGTGATCATATGGGGGCCATCAAATGAAGAGAACAGATATTGAAAATGCAATCCAGATTGTTTCTTCATGCTAGACTCCCAGTAACGGGACACAACTTCCTTTCCTTTGGTTATTAAACAAGGTAAATGAAATAAATGAATCACAACTTTCATTTCTCAATCTTAACTAGCTTAATCAATATCTTTTATGGGTAAATCACATTGTCTATTCAACATATTATACTCTATACTTCCTTTCTATGCACTCACTTGTTAAAGACAACCTCTTGTCATGCATCATTCTCCCTTGTTTATACTGGAATTAACAGACACACACTACAAATATATCAACAAAGTGAATCAGGAGACTGAGATCACATGTCATAATCCGGGTCTTTGCCAGCAGAAAGTAGAAGCTTCTAAAAGAGTATTAGAAACATGAATTTTATGCTATGATGCATAAGTAACTTTCCCCTAATCCTAAACTCTTTTCTAGCATTCCTGTCCCTAGAATGATATTTTAACACTTAGTACTTGAAATGATAAATGTTGGAAACAGTTGACAGGAACACGGCAATTCATTTTACATTCAATGTGTTGAGCCTAACAGAAGGGTTGTAAAGAAAGAGATTTCAAGAGATTCAGCATATCTGAATTCAGCTTATACATATAAATCTTTATATTGAATCCACATATAATTTGAATCTAAGCTATATCTCTTTTAACTATAACATTGCCTTAGAAAGTATGATTTTTCCAAATGAAGTTTACTGGAGAACTTAAACTTCTGCACTAGTAATAAATGAACAAACGGACCCAGATATCTTTCTTTTCTT
Organism: Bauhinia variegata; assembly: GCA_022379115.2. Classification (NCBI taxonomy): domain Eukaryota; kingdom Viridiplantae; phylum Streptophyta; class Magnoliopsida; order Fabales; family Fabaceae; genus Bauhinia; species Bauhinia variegata. Next base: position 6,569,801 of record CM039432.1, read on the forward strand.
TTTTTTCTTTTTTTTTTTTTTCTCCCTTTCTTTCCTTTTAACAAAAGTGTTTCCCAAATCTTTCAAGTATTTGTCCTATGTAGGTTAGACAAATAACAATGCTCACAATCAGACTAGTCCAGTTTGAAAAATTTCCCCATAATCAATACTGCAACTCAGTAAATAATGACGCATATGAATAGAAATGCACTTCAATGTTTGGGATGATTGTTGATTTCATAATATCATGCTTCTTTCTTTCGTCAATGCAATGACTAGTATCTACCCTTTTTCTCATCAAAAGCTGCTTCCTAATTATTATATCATAGTCAATCATATTATTTTTCCCTTACACTCATTTAGTTCAACTGCGAAAACCACAAAAACCAGAGAACTATTCTTAATCTAATGACATAATATTCAAGTATTCTCATAGTATAGAAGTATTTGAAAAATCCCCATGAATTTTTATTGAAAAAGGAGAAAGGAAAACAACTAATTGAGGAAATTTCGGGAGCTTACCTGATTATGAGAGCACCCAAAAGTCTTTATAAATATTGTCTGAAGCAATAACAAAAGAGAACAAAATTAGAAAAGCAAGCAACAAACAACACGATAAAAACAAGGAAATGAAAAAGGGATAGATGAAGAAGGAACCTGAGTGCCTGGAACTTTTGAAGTTGAGTCTTGGATTTGAGATAGCTTGTGTGTGAGACTAGCTTTATTTCTATTTCTCTTTGTGTTCACTCCAACGGAGGTTAATGGTAACCGAAACCCAGGTGGGGGTCCGCTTCCGCTCCCAATTAGCAAATCTTCTATATCTTCCATGCTTGTGGTGGTAGCACTCGAACCAGAAGAGAAGAGATGCAGAGAGCGGCAAGGCAAGGGAGAGAAGAACACCCAGCACGCAGTATTCAATTTTCACTAATTTTTTTGCGGTAGTTTTCTTTTTCGTTTGGGCTAAGTTTGGTCTCCAACGTCATTTCTCAGCATACACCCCCATTTTTTACCACACACGCCATCACTTAGTTTTAACCAAAATATTTCAAAAATATTCTTTCCCTCATTTAAGTCGACACACACCCCTTATACCTGTTTCCCCTTTTGCAAAATCCATCTTAAACGCACACACCATATTTCTCGCAAAACTGATTGAAATCTATAAGCGTTTGTGACAATTTTCTTCATCCCTTACTTTCAATCACACACCCCATTCTCCGTCCTCTTCACTCTCATTCCTGGCAAGCGGAGCAGTGGCATTCATCAGTGGCAAAAGGAAAAAGGGATTTAGAGCTCCGTAATTGTACGTGGAATTACATACTTTCACACTATGTTGTGTCGCCTTAACCAAGATGATCCATAAAGGTGAGAATTGGGTGTGTCATGAATCATGTGGAAGGATGTGAATGATCTAAATGAAATTTTGTTCCTCCTAATTGAAGAAATGATATTTGTGGGCCCCTTAATTGGGTAAGACTAACCCATGCATGGTCATGCTTGAATGAATTAATATAACATATTGGTCATTCCTATAATTAGTCTATTTGGCATCAAAAAACATGGATTGAATGCTAATAACGATGACATGTACCATGCCTTAAGTTTTATCTAGATATCAGTATAAAAGTGATTATGTTGCATAGTGTAGGTTCTGATTTAGGTAATATTGAATCATAACATTCTTCTTACTTGGGTGACAATGATATATTGTTAGATACCACTCACTATGTATGATCTAAAAATGTGACATTGTCAGTGTAGTAAGAACCTACATGGTGTCACAAGGGGTAGGAATGCGACTATAATTAATTGGGTTTTAGTTGAACTAAAATCTAAATAATGGGCATATTGGATTCATGCATGATATTATTATTCACATAATAATATTAATCACACAATGTATAATATAAAATAATGTTAGATAATTATATATTTAGTGCTCGATAATATCTCAAATAAGATTATCTCTAATGAAAAAATACTTATAAAAAAATAATTATCATTATAAAATAATTATATGATCTAATATTAAAAAATTTAGTTATTATATAACTAAAAGACATGCTTTTATCTCACCTCAATCTCATCGTGGGTAGGGATAAGGAATTAGTGGGTTGAGTAGAATTAAAGTGACGTGCAAGTGGTTACCTAGTGGAACTAAACAACCATCATGCCCTAAATCCTTTAAAAACAAGGGGCAACACAATTGGGAACTAGAAGTCCCAAATTCTCTCTCTCACACACAACCTCCTCCCTTAGGGGTTTTTATGAGTTCAAGGTTGAATGTGGTGTCATCACAAAGATTTCGAAAAGGGAAAAAAAAAAATTGAGTCACATAATATGTAACAAAACACATGTTTTTTTCATAAAAACAAAAAAGAAAAGAAAAGCACAATATAAAAAAGTCTATTAAGAAGTTTTAATATTTTCCAAAAATAAAAAAGTTTGGCACGTATTTTGCATGAATCATCTATTAATCATAAATACTTGACTTTATCTATGATACTTTTATGTAATCTTTTAAAAAATAATTTATTAATAATTTATACATCATATTTTGATATTTTTAATAAAATATTCATATATTTAAAAATATCCGTCTGACCATGGTTCAATAACCGTGAACCGTTTCTTTCGCCGATTCAATGGCGGGTCCAGTTTTTAGAACATTGATTAAATTTGTATCAGCATGGCGAGTATATTTTTCCTTTAACTCTTTTTTATTTGAGTATTTTATGTTAACATTATAAGCAAAATTATATGAAATGGAAAATAAACTCATAAATATCTTAAACCTACAAATATATATATATTTTTTTTATGAAACAAATCTATTAAAATTATTATACTAAATCAAAGAAAAAATATATAAATACATATGAATAAATCAGACAAACAAAGACTTTAATGAGTGTCTTTTTTTAATAAAAAATAATTTAAGCACTAAGAATAAATATATCAACTTATTTTAAATAAAATTAAAATAGAAAAGAAGTAATAAAATGAAATTTTAAATAACGATTAGATCATATTTCTCTATGCCCTCTCTCTTAAACTTTTCTTTTTAATTTTTTATTATAATTTTGAATATTCTAGATTCTTCCTCAAGAGGAAAAACAAGTATCATGTGTTTATAACTGATCATATATACTCACCAACTTTAATTATTTTATACATTTATCATAAAATTTGGTAGTACTAAAATTAATAAAGGTATATTAAGAAGTTTAAGAAGAATATAAACACATTAATTGTATTTCTTAATCTGTGGCACTAATTTAAACAATAAATAATATGAAATGAATAGAGTAGTACATAATCATTACCACTGCACTGAAATTGGAAAACGTAAAAATGTGAAAATAATTTTTGAAGGCATGAAAATTTGAGGTAAAAGTTTCTTGTACTTGTATCGATATATAATTTTGTTGCAGCTGTGGCAATGTTTTTTCTTTATTACTGATTAACATCATTTGAAGCTCAGCCAGATAAGTGCTTTATGGACTAGGATTAGTGGACCAACTTATACCTAAGCCTAATTTATTTAAGAGAAATTTATCTAAATTTTTTTTTAGAATTATATAAAAGACATTATAAGAAAAAGATAAGTATTTACTACTATAAGAACTTTTAACATTTTATTCATTTTGTATTGAAATTAAATTAAACGTCAAAAGACTCGAAATTTAATTAATCCTGTTGATATTTATAGAACTTTTTAAGCTTAACCTAACTTAGTTAAACTCAAATTCATAAAAGGACCGCGAACTCATTTATGTTTATAAGATTTTTTAGACTTAACCTAATTAGACCCGAATTCAAGAAGGGGCCCTAATATATACAAAGACTTGCTTTGAGTGTAAAGTCTTCATTGTTTTTCACTTTAATTTCGCATATTACAATTTGGCCCACGCGCAGGGAAAAGTAAAAGAGGAGTCACACCGTTCACACATGGTTATCACCTTCCAAGTTATTTCGTGATAAGAAAACAGTCACACCAATTTCTTGTCATGTCCCTTGGTCCGGTAGATTACACATTGCAGATTCATATAATCAAAACTTGGGTTTGGTCTAAATGGCCCTACCTTGGTAAACCAATGAGGCCAGGATTACTCTTGATAGGGAAAAGTTATTGTACTACTATTTAAGTGAACCCAGTGTATATCTCTTAGTTTTTTTTTAGTTAAATTTTAAAGTAAAATTGTAATAAGAAATTGTTTTTTATATAAGAAAGATAATAGGTTGAGTGTAGTGTAATTTTTAGTAATATTTTAAATCAAACTACTCAAATATTTACGGTGTAATTTGGTTTAAATTTCCAAAAATTTTATAAAATAATTAAGCCAAACTTTTAACTATTGGTTTAGTTCGGTTAATTAAAGTAATTTAATAATTTCATAAAAATAAAAAAAAATTGAGTTGTTAATTTATTTAAAAAAAAATTAATGACTATTATCACATGTTTATGGATTTCTCTCATTCTTAAAAAAATTATAATTAAACTTTCTTTTACATTAGAACTTCTCCAACGGCAGGTACTAGAGAGTTGCACAGCCACGTGTACGTGAGCTGTGCATATTCATGCTAAGATGGCTGCCTTTTGTTTATTTAATTGGCATTTGTTTAAATGCCAATGCATAGAAAGAGGAAAAAGAAAAAAATGATAAAAATAAGCGAGAAGTGAAAAGAAAAAATAATATTTATAAAAAAAAAATTTATAAAATTTATTTAAAATATTTATAAAATTATATGAGTAGAATAAAATTATATAAATTATATAAAGTGATATATCATAATAAAATTTATAAAAATAATATAAATAATTAAAATATAAAATTTTAATAAATACTATAACTAAAATAGTCTTAGCATTTTTTTTTTATCTGGATAAATCACTAAAATTTATTCTTGGCCACATAATTTTAGTTATTTTTATGAAACTTATTTTAATTATTTTTAATTTTTTTTTTAAATTTTATTTTTATATTTCAAATTTTTAAAATAAAAAATTTGATTTGATGTAGTATGAAGTGATCGCTTTAAAAAAGTTAAAAAGAATTTCTTATGTTTTATTCTTTTTTAATGGTTCCACTTCCACACCATAAATTTCTAGGACGGAGATTTCAAAAAGAAGATGGCCACTAGCTTTTGTCTAATTTCATGATGTCAATCAGTGACCCACTCTTCACCTTTAATTTGCTTAAATGATGAAAGCTGGCACATACTGGAGAAAAGACAGGACATTAAGTAAGCAAGGTTTTGCAGTCCCACCGATGATAGTCAACAATAGAAGAACCTATTTCAAGAATCTCAAAAGACTTAGTGGCCGTTTGGCTGTGTTGAAATGGAAAAGGAATAAGAGTGGGATGCCTATTTTCTTTGGTTTGGTTCAATGGAATCAATCGAGAAGTCTTTCCAAATAGACTCACTTTTCTATTAAATTTGGAAAAGGCCTTTCGATGATAACCCCTAAGATTGGACATTTCCTCTCCATTTTTCCATCTCCACCCTCTTCTTAAAGATTAATGCTCAAGCTCACACATCCAGCCAAACTTCAAGCTCCATGAACATCGGCGTTTGCCATCTGACCCCTCGGCTGCCGCTTTTCTGGGTTTGGAAGAAACATAGAAATAGTACCAGTTTCGCCAACGTCGCTCCAGCAAAAGCCTAGCCTGCTATGTGGGACTGCATGATTGAGTCGCTGCTTTGACCCTACATAGCACGACACAATTGCTATCTGGATAGAAAATACTGTGAACATGTTTCTGCATGAGTACTCTCTCAAAGACTTACTTTGAAACATTTTTAGATTTTTTGTGAAATTTTTTAGCACATACTAAAAAATAAGACTCAAGTTAACACAGACCATCACATGTCTTTAATATCTACTTTATTGCCTGCAGTGGTCCAAGACTTTTACCTACCTCAATAGAGAGTCTTCAAGTCAATGAGATCCAACAGTAAATAAAAAACCCTACGAAAACAGCACCAATGAAAGCTCCAATGTGTTCCTCCTTCAAGCCTTCAGTTCAAGGAAGAACTAAGAGAAAGTACACACTTCAAGTTGTTAAAATCTCATAAAGCAATTGCAGTAATTGAGTTGAGATGGTTGCATTTAGAAACTCAGCCAGAAAAATGCTTTATGGACTAGGATTATGGGCTAACTTACACCCAAGCCTAATTTATTTAGAAGAAATTTATTTAAAACCTTTTTTTTTAAATTATATAAAAGATATTACAACAATAAGTATTTATTATTATAAGAACTTTTAATATTTTATTTATTTTATATCGAAACTAAATTAGACATTCAAGGTTTAAAATTTGACCAAATTTATTTATGTTTATAAGACTTTTTAAATTTAACTTTAGTTAGATTCAAATTCAAAAAAGAATCGCAAACCCATTTATATTTATATAAAATTTTTTAGACTTAATCTATCTTAATTAGATCTGAAATTCTTAAAAAAATCATAATCCCATCTATAATTATAAATTTTTTTAAACTTAACCTAATTGAAGTAGACTCAAATTCAAGAAAGAAATGGATACAAAGACTTGCTTTGAGCGAACGGTCTTCATTGTTTTCCACTTTAATTTCACATTCTACAATTTGGCCCACGTGCAGGGAAAAGTCAAAAAGGAGTCATACCCTTCAGACTTGGCTATCACCTTCCAAGCTATTTCGCGAAAAGAAAACACAGTCACGCTCATTTCTCGTCACGTCCCGTCGTCCGGTAGATTACACGTTGCAGATTCATATAATCAAGACTTGGGTTTGGTCAAAATGCCCCCACCTTGGTAAACCAGTAATTGAGGCCAGGATTATTATTGACAGGGAAAAGCTGTTGTACTACTATTTAAGTGAACCTTAGTGTATATCTCTTAGCTTTAATTGGATTCCACTTTTACACTTTAAATTTTTAAAATAAAAAATTTAATTTGATAGAATATGAAGCGATTAGTTTAAAAAAGTTACAAAGAATATTTTTTTTAAAAATTTTTTAAGCTAAATAGTATTTTTCATAGGGTAGGGCCTTTTTTAGTTATTTTTTATGAAAATTTTAAAAACGTTGTGTTATATATATTTATTCTTAAAATTTTAAAATATGTATTTAAATTTTTAAAAATTTTAAAATATTTATATTATTCTCAAAATTTTAACTTTTATTAAAATTTAATAAAAAATCTGTATCTCAAAATTTTTTCTAATTTTATCATTTATTTTTATTTATCTGTCAAAAAAATTAATAGTTAAACGTATATGTTTTTTATTAAATTTTTAAAAGAAGTTGAATATTAAAAATAAAATATATATTTTAAAAACTTAAAAAGGTTTAAATATTGTTTTAAAAGTTTCAGAGTGAAAATAGACCTGAAACAAGTTTTTTTTTTTTTTATTTAACCTTTTTTTAAGTAGTTTTTAGTTCATATCTCTTTGCTTTAATGGTTTCCACTTTCATACCATAAATTTCTAGGACCGAGATTGCAAAAAGAAGATGGCCACCAGCTTTTGTGTAATTTCATGATGCCAATCAGTGACCCACTCGTTTGCTTTAACCAAGTAACACTGTTAATGACCTTTGCCCCGTGATTTCCGCATATGTTTTACTTTGGGCACTTGGCCCACGCAGTAGCTTTCTCGTATAACAATCAGCATCTCTGTTCTTCGATGAGAACCAACTTATGCTCCTAATTATTGAAGGAAACGAGTCGGTCCCTGATTGGCATCAGGAAATTACACAAAAGCTAGTGGCCATTTTCTTTTTGAAATCTTTGTTATTTTTAATTTTAATACACTAAAGCTCTTTGCTGGGCTTCCTTCGAAATTATAACCATGCCAAGAAATCTTTGCTTCATCGTCACTTCTTTCTGAGATTTTAGCTGTTTCCTACAAAACCAAAAGTCCAACTCTAGAAGGATTGAAGTTTACACCTCCTGTTTGATCGTATTCAATATTCAGGGTATGTACCTCTTATTCTTCTTTCAATATATACTTATTTTTCCTTCATTTTATGATAAAGAAATATTGAATGCTTATTTTTTCATAGGACAATAACTAATGTATAATTCTTCTGCAATTTAATATAATACGCCTCTTTATTACTTCTTTTATGTTATTTTGATTTCTTTATCTGCAAACCTTGCATCTTCTTAGGAATTTGCTTTTTAACGCATTTCTGAATTTGAAAAGTTTTAAAACTCCCTAGTGAATAGATTGTGGTTTCAAATTGTCGGAATATCTTACATATATGACTGATACTAGATCTAATTATGACCATTAACCCATTTTATATTTCTTGTAGGTTCATCTTCTAGAGGTTAAGATTTATACTTTCTTCATGTTCATCATATATAATTGAAGGTGTGTACCCTACAATCTACTTTAAATTATACAAATGCATTTTTCTTTCACTTTTAACTTCAAGAGTGATGAATAAGAATTTGAGATGCTTATTTATGGCATATCAATACCTCATGTAGTATTCCTGTAAATTAATATAGATAATTTTCTTTAAAAAAAAAAGAAGTAAACATACATACGTCTCTCACTCTATGTTTTTCTTTTGGCTATTTTTCATTTATTCATTTTTTCATGCAAATCTAACTATTACCAAGATTGAGAAGAAAGGGTAGTTGCATATTTGCTTATGGCTTCTATTTTGTTTAGAATTATAATTTTTTTATCCTTCTAATTATTTAGCAACTTTGTCTAGATTACTTCAAGTTGTTATTTTGTATACACGGCTAGTATTGGACGGCCACTAAAAATTTTATGCTTTTGCTTCTCCAGATTTACCCCTTAAGGTAGACGGTTTATAATTTCTCCAGGTTCAACTGGTTCATATGTGGTCTCACAAAATATTGTAAGTAAAGGTATATATCCTACATTATTGTTTTTAAACTGGATATAGTTTTCTTTCATTTTTAACTTTGTTAATTGTGATAATAATAATAATAGACTTTATTTTAAGAGGTGATATTGGTTATATGGATTGGATAATGTTGTTATATTGAAAATATATTTTTTAAAATATTATTAATTATGAAATATTTTTTATAATTTTTTCAAGCATAGGTCAATTTTTTTTATTGGTGCTTTGCCACTTCCACGTATGTCCAAACCACTTTAACGATTTAAACTATTCAGCTTCGTTGTTTGTGATATAACAACAAATATCACCTATTCATGTATTCTATGTTGATGAGTTTGAACTAAATCTTTGTGGTTCATTCTATTACCAGGTTTTCATTGAATGGCAGAAGTTGGAATCTCCGTTGCGGCAAAGGTGGCTGAGTATTTAGTGGAGCCAGTAATACGCCAAGGACAATACTTGTTTTGTGCCAACAAATTTCTCAAAAATCTTGAGGATAAAAAAAAGGAACTCATGTCAACACGGGATATTGTTCTGAAACGAGTTGAAGAAGCAAGAAAAAAAACTGAAAGAATTGAAGATGTTGTCCATAAGTGGTTGACAGAAGTGCAGACTCTCTTGGAAGAAGTGGAGAAGCTGGAACAACAAGTAAAAGCAAACAACAGTTGTTTCCAAGGTCGGTGTCCTACTTGGAGAAGATATCATCTATGCAAGGAAATGGTGGAAAAGACAAAGGTGATGATACAGTTTGATAACGAAAGCAATTTCAAGACATTTGCTCGCCTTGCTACACTTCCAGGCATTGAATACTCTTCTAGTGAAGGATTTACTTTTTTTGAATCTACAAAATTAGCTTATGCTCAACTCTGGGAAGCACTCCAAGATGATGGAGTCTATAGAATTGCATTGTTTGGACTTGGAGGGTCTGGGAAAACAACACTGGTTACGGAAGTTGGGAAGAAGGCTAAGGAATCAAATTTGTTTGATAGGGTTGTAGCAGTCACTGTGTCTCAAACTCCAAATGTCAGAAATATTCAAGGCCAAATGGCAGACATGCTAAATTTCAAATTAGAAGAAGAAACTGAAGAGGGAAGAGCACAGCGATTATATATGAGGCTCAAAGAGGAGAAAAGAATACTCATAATAATGGATGATGTATGGGGAGAGTTCAATTTGAAGGCCATAGGGATCGATTTTGATATATGTCACAGTGGTAGCTGTAAGATCATTTTAACCACTCGTCGCCAGCATGTACGTAATTTGATGGACTGTCAAAAGAAGATTCCATTGGATCTATTGAATGATGATGAAGCCTGGGCTTTATTTAAAAAGCATGCTCACCTAGACAACCAATCCTCTTTCAGCTTAAGTAGTGTGGCACAGGACATTGCTAGGGAATGCAAAGGACTACCCGTAGCAATTCAGGCTGTTGGAAGGTCCTTGAAAGGCCAATCTATCCATGAGTGGAAGATAGCACTAGAAAAATTGAGGAGTTCCAAACCAGTTGACGTGGAAGATGGCCAGAGAGATGTTTTTTCTTGTCTTAAATTAAGCTATGATTATTTGAAAGATAAAAATAAATTGCTCTTCTTGATATGTTGCATCTTTCCAGAAGATTATGACATCTCTAATGAGGATTTGATCAGATGTGTTGCTGGACTTGGTGTATATGGAGAATATCAATCATTTGATTTAGTGAGGAGCCAAATTATGGTGGGTATAAACAACCTTGTAGATTTATGTTTGCTCATGCATTCTACGAGATGGTGGGGGGGAATTGCATTAAAGATGCATGATTTGGTTCGCAATTTAGGATTATGGATAGCTTCTAAAGAGGGTCGCACCATTATGGTTAATCTATCCAACGATTTAAATTCCTTGATAAGGGATGGAGTCATAAATGATCATTTTGCAGTATCTTCATGGTATAGAGAAACAAATCAAATTTCTACTTTATTTGTTGCTGCAAAACTTGAGATTCTATGGATAGAGACTGATGGTTCTTTGGATTTATCTTCAGCATCCTTTGAAGGTTTGCAAGGGCTCAAGGTTATGGTTTTAGATTCCAGCCGCAAATTTAGCTCAACCAGCTGTTATCTGTCATTGCCACCATCAATTGAATCATTGACTAATCTTCGAACTTTATGCTTGAGAGGATGGAATTTAGGTGACATCTCATTTGTAGTCAAACTGAAGAAGCTAGAGGTTCTTGAGTTGAAATCTTGCGTCTTCAATGAATTGCCGAATGAAATTGCAAATCTGAATAAACTTAAGTTGCTGGACTTCTCTGAATGTGCTGCAGTTTCAGAAAATTGCGAAGCAATTAGAGAATGGTCAGAACTTGAAGAGTTGTATGTTTCTGGAGCATTATACACCGGAGAGAGGTCGAGAAATCTGAGTCCAAGCTTTGGGGATAATGTAGCTGCTCCTAAATTGCAAAGATATGTCATAAAATTTGACAATTCGGTTGAATTTGTTTCAAATGTAATCACTGAGGATTTAATTATGAGAGCATTATATTTGAAATCGATCGATATCTCCAGCTTAAGTGCATCTATGAAGAATCTTTTGCTAAAAGCAGAGTATGTTGATTTCGATGTCTTTCATGGAGATTGTCAAAATTTCGTCCCAAATGTGGTCAGAGCAGTAGGAGGCATGAAAGATTTGGTTGTGCTTCACATTGAATCTTGTTTAGAAATGGAATGTGTCGTGGATACTACGTCCAGTCAAGTAGACGTTGAACTCCCTGCGTTAGTTGGATTACACCTGGGCAATATGAAAAACTTGAAAGAAGTGTGTCGCGGTCCACCTCCAGTTGGCTTTTTTGAGAAATTACAAGAACTTTATGTACGTGATTGCGAGCAGTTACACAGCATATTTCCAAGGGAATGTAAATTGCCCAAACTTAAAATCTTGAGCATTCAGGGATGCAGAGCAGCTGAACTCTTCTCAGTGTCAATTGCGCAGAGTTTGTCACAGTTAGAAGAGCTGATCATTGATGATTGTGAGGAATTGAAGCATATAATAACAGAACAAGAAGATGGTGGTGACACGAATACTGGGAAGGAAATAGTTCCCGCTTCACACAATTCCCATTTGATACTCTCCAATTTGAAGACACTATCTATTCGCTTTTGTCGCAAGTTAGAATCTATATGTCCAATCTCTTGCATTGAAGGCCTTGAGAAACTGGAAGAGATAGAATTAGTGAATGATTCTCGGCTTAAATATGTGTTTGGTCAATATGACGAAAGAGATCATTCATCTCGCCAGAAGAGCATCCAAATTCAGTTTCCAATGTTGAAGGAACTCACACTCATGGGCCTTGATAATCTCCGCGGCATATGCCCAGAAAAGTATCATCCAGTGTGTCCATCTTTGAAGCATCTTCTAGTGCGTGATTGTCAGAACTTGACAGTGTTGTGTATCATGATTGGTATGGAAATGGGGCTGTTGCATCCTGAGGTACATATTTATCTTTCTTTGTTTCTTTGATTGAGCATTTTTCACTCTAATTTGTTCTAAAAACAAAATTAAGACTATATTTTTTTTTATCATATCATTTAAAACATTATTTTAGATAAGATCAGAAAATTGTATTATGTGATTTATTTGATAAAATTTTCATATGCCTATTGAACTATACTAATTATGTTTAGAGATAATAATTCTATAAAAAATTGTTTAATGATCCATGACAAATGATAATGATTTATGATATTTTATTTTATTTTTTTGGAATTTCACTTACATTGTTGTTTGTATATATTGCAATGCGTTGAGCCACTTAAATATTTGCATAATTGTATTAATTACCACTTTCAGAGAGTTTCCTTAGAAGAAAGCCAGCAAAAGCACTTGATCTTAGTTTTAGAAGATTTGACTAAGTTAAAGTCTATGTGGACAGTTCCTACTCTGAGGCCAACTTTGAGTCTCCATTGTCTTCAAGAATTAAATGTGACAAAATGTGACAAATTAAAATGTCTCTTCCCCATCCTTGTCTCCAAAAGCCTACCAGAGTTGACATCATTGAAAGTAGAAAAATGTGAGGAATTGGAAGAAATCATAGATGGGAACATCGAGCATAAAAATCTATCTGATGCTCAAGTGTGCTTTCCAAAACTGAAACTGATTCAGATAAGTTTTTGCAAAAAGTTGAAAAGCCTTCTACCTGTTGCTTGGGCTAGAATGCTTCCGCAACTAAGCTTTCTAGATATATCACATGCTGATAAACTGAAAGTGGTTTTCAGTAAAAGCAGTGAAGAAGGCACAAGCAATGGACAGGAAATTGTGATTCCGAACTTGGAAGAGTTAAAATTTATCAAATTGCCAAGTTTTATTGGCATTTGCCCAGGGTTTAAGTTACATGCTGCGAATCTTGTAAAGATAGTAGTAGATGAATGTCCCAAATTTGCTCCAATCATAGATGAAACTCAAGTAGTTCCTCAACCTTGCAAGCAATCTGTAAGTATTGTCATTAGTTTTTTTTTTTTTTTTTCCTAAATACTTAAACCATAATTAAGAATATAGTAACTTCTATTTATCTTAAACTTTTATATAATGGTTATGTCATGTTTACATTTCTCACATAATCTTTATTAAGTAGAGCTTTTTAGTTTTTGAATTCGTACTGTTAAATTGCTAAAAACGTAATTTAATTTTAGATTTTATTTATATTCATTGAAGATAGATATAACAAAGCCAATGATAATATTGTATGATGGTACTACAGAAAATTGAAAAGAAAAAATAATTGAATTTTAAAAAATTTTCAATTATAATATTTTTCAAGTTGTAGAATCGTTGGTCAAGTCTGAACATAGTAACCAGTTTCTTATGTTCAAGTCTTGTGCAACTATAGAAGATAGAAATTAATGATCTTGATAGCTTAAATAAGTGTGTGTATATATATATGGTTGATATAAGCATGAAGATAATTCTTGTTAAAAGAGAAAAACTTACAAAATTTCAAATCATTTTGAAGAACTTGTGAAGGGAAAATAGTAATATATTATTTTAAATGAATAAATATATGAAAATATTTGCATAATGACAAGCATTATTTTATCACAATATACATATAAGGTATATGCCCTTTGAAATTTGCACTGAATGACTTTGGTTATTTATTTCATGAAAAGGGACTGCATGCTTCTGCAAATAGCCAAAAGATTAGCGTAGAACAAGAGAAGAATGTGATATGGAGTGTGAAATGGATGTATCTGAAGCAGTTGCAATACCTTAAGTATGTGCCTACTTCAGTGAGCTTGAAAAATCTCATATGCCTACGAGTAAGTGGATGCAGAAAGTTGAAGACTGTCTTTTGTGCCGTTGTTATCAGAAGCATTTGTCTACCACAATTGAAATATCTATATGTAGAGAACTGTGAGGAGTTGAAGGAAATAATTTCAAATCACGCACAAGAAGGAAGCTCCACATACACATCTATGGCACACCCCATACAAGTTTACCTTCCAAAATTGGTTTACCTTTCTATATGGAGATGCAGCAAATTGAAATCTGTTTTCTCTATTTCCTTTGTTAAACATCTCCCAGAATTAGGGCATATGGAAATAAGAAAGTGCTCTCAATTAGAGCAAGTATTTTGTTGCCCAAGTGAAGACAATGGTGGAGTGGTAATGAAGGTTAATCTTCTTCCAAAACTAAAAGGGCTGGTACTTAGAGGATTGCCTAGTCTTACTCACATTTTCAGAGATTCTAATCAGTTGCAGTTTCCTGCTTTGCAACATCTTGCTGTCGAGGATTGTTCCAACTTCTCTCCAGAGAGCTTTCAGCTTCCACTCCAAGTCTACAGCTCAGGTGCATAATACTCTTTTATTTATTTTTTATCTAATAATAAATTATTTGATACAATATATATTTATATGTAGAAGGATTTACTTGCTCCAAAAGAAAGTGAAAAGATTTACTTCCAATCTCATGGGCTTCCATTTTATTTTGCAATCATATGATTCACCTTCTCAAATTTCTCTTATCTAAACTTTTTGTATTCTTATTCTCCTTTGAGTCTTAATAACGTTGGCTATTACCAGCAGCACCACTCCAAAATCAAAGCCACTAACTTGAACTCTGCAAATTACTTGACATGTTGGGCAAATACTAGGAGAAGCCCACCTCCCATTTGTCCAGGTTTCGATTATTCAAGAGTTATCAATGCCTTTGGCCCAAAGTTTTCAACTTCAAAGTTTGAGATCCTGTTTGTTCCTTCGACCAGACAAATTTGTGAGATTTTGCTTCTGGTTCCCTTTTGCCATACTTCCCTTTTATACCTTCATTGCTTTGATTCCCCTTTGAATATTCTTCAGAGGGTGCAGCATTTGCAATCATAGCTTAATATTAATCTTGCGGTGGACAGAAATCATAAGGATGACACTTGGAGTATCAAAGACTTTTCGAAAGTTAAATGAAAGAACAGAAGAAAAGGCAAAAAGAAAAAAGTTTGAACTATTAAATATAATAAAAATGGAGAGATGAGACAGAAATTAAGTCATTTTACTCATTTTTAGAGTAAGTAAATCTCTTTTTTATATATATATATATATATATATTATCGTTATTTTTATGACTCTTATATATTGACTTTTGTTTTTAACAAGACGTAAAATTATTTATGTTTTTATTTAATAACTTAAACTTGGATTGAAGTGAAAAAAAAAATCTTTTAAAAAATAAATTTGTTTTATTTGTCCTTTCAAGTATTCAAAAAGAGGTTCATTGGTGAAACAAATATTATATATGCCTAGGGATGACTGATTAATTCAATCTATGTAACTAAAGTAACTAGATCAATTATTTCAGTTTTACATCGAATATATATATATATAAAGCTAATATAATTTATAGCTCTTGCAAATTT
This sequence comes from Bauhinia variegata, assembly GCA_022379115.2. Taxonomy (NCBI): domain Eukaryota; kingdom Viridiplantae; phylum Streptophyta; class Magnoliopsida; order Fabales; family Fabaceae; genus Bauhinia; species Bauhinia variegata. Next base: position 6,585,533 of record CM039432.1, read on the forward strand.
TACTAGTAAGAAACTTGATATTTTAATTTCCTCTGCAGATTCATATAATGAGATAAGAAGGAAAGTGAGAAATGACTTGTACGAGGAATTTCTATGCTCAAATGATGATTCAAAAAATGAAAAAGTAGCAATAAAGAATAAAATAAATATAGTGGGTAAATCAGAATTTTACCTTTATTTACAAAGAGAACTGTGGATTCCGTATTTTGAAAGATTTAGTCCTACACCAATCATGGAATGTGGATTTGGACATAACTTGGATGCTGACTTGTTCATCAAAGGCACTAGGATATGGGATGAAGCAAAAGTTCGCAATTTATACACAAGAAAAGCAGCTGATATAATATTGAGAAATCATTTGCCAGAATCAAGCAAGTTGTGTGCTTACTTCATATACCACAACAATTGTTTTGTCAATGACTCAGATCTCTTCGACATCAATGAGAAACTTGAAAATGCTACACTACTCCAGAGACACAAATTCCTTTGGTCAGGTGTCTTGCTTAGCACAGTCCCTGTCAAAAGTCAGCTAAAAAGAATCTTCAAATCTGAAAAATACTCAACTTGCTTTTTGTGCTCTCAAGTTCCAGAGACTGTAGATCACTTATTCTTACAATGTTCTTTTGTCAGATCACTATGGTTTACATCCCCTTGGGGCTTTCGAACTGATCATTACTCTGGTTTAAGAATGCCATGCTGGTTTAACTTTCTCACTAATCATTCCAAGGAGTTATTGTTATATGCCTCAGTTATGATGGATAAGGTGTGGGATGAGAGAAATAGAATTGCTCATGCATCTAACTCTAATCCTCCAGACATTTTGAGAGTTGCAAACTCTATCTTGGTGACATACTTTGAGATGAAAAATAAGTTGTTGCCTGATATGCAAGAGTCGCCTGATGGATGGTTTAAAGCATACTTTGATGTAGCCATGACTGAAGAAGAGAGTTGGGCAGCTGCACTACTGCTCAACCATGAAGGAAATTTAATAGGAGCTAGAACAAGAAAACTTAGCACTAAGTTCCTTCTAGAGCAAGAAGCACTTGCATTAGAACTTGCTGTTGAACTTGCTTGTGATGTTGTACCAAAATCTAGTATTTGTCTACAGGGACACCGTGAAAGAGTTATCCATATACTGCAGGAGTACTTGAAAGACAAACTGGATAAAGCAGTTTGGTACCTTGAGCCAATCTTGATGGATGTTCGTAATAAACTTGGGAGCATGGGTGATTGGGAGGTTAAGATTTTTGGAAACTTCAACTGGCTTGCCTATAATGCAGCTAAGTGGGCTGCTTCTTGTAATAGTGAGGGAGATGTTCTGAATTCTGTTCCAGCAATAGAGGTTTTGTCGAAGATGGACTTTGAATCCTCTTTCTTCACCAATGATGATGATGAGCATGTCCATTACAGTCTTCTCAATAACAGTGAGAATGAGGATGATGATGGCCTTCTACGACAAAAACTGAAAGAAGTTTTCACACATGACGATGGTAACAATGATGATAAGAAAAATAATGAGGATGACAACAATTGCAATGAGTAAAGATTCTGCTGCTGATGAAAATTTTCAACCCTCGTAGTAAAGTTTTTTGCTGCTCCACCAGATCAAAGCAGAGGTATATATCTAACAAGCAGCTCTCTAATTTATTTGTTATAACATTAAATAAAACTAGGAATTTAAAAAACACAGAATTGCTCAGTAATGGGGTTCCCAGACGTTGCTGGTTCCTGAATGTAGTTGACCTTTTAGATTATTTCACCTTCTTCTTCTTCTTCTTCTTCTCACTTTTCAGCTCTCCATGGTCGATGTTAAATTTGGGAAGGCACTTAGCACAAAAGAAGATAGGCGACAATGGTTTGTTCAACCTCATATATACTACTTGCTATGAATAAAACTCTACTTGATGGAACTACGCATTTAGATTATTTCATCTAAGGCTTTGTTGAGAGATATTGTACTCACTTTGATGATCTCTCTTTGAAGGGATTAGCAATAATGAGAGCCCCTTTAAACTGCAGTAAATGGCTACAATCCTGGGATATCTGATGCTGGATTAGCAATCTGTACAACATGATTATGGTATGGAATTAGTTTCACCAAAATTAATTTTTATACCTTCAAGGGATTAAATTTGTTGGACATGATAGGCTTCACAAAGGTTTCCATTTGTTCTATTCTATGCTAACAATTCAAGATCTGGGAGATTATCATACTTTCAATTTGGAAAAGTAAATTTTAGCTAAATATCTGTGGTTGATATAACTATAAAGGACTTGTATACTCTTATTACATGGAATTGCAGTTATATTGTTTAATGATAAATATTTCAATAGTTTGAAATGAAACTGGGATGTTGCCAAATAAAAGTTGCATTGCCATCAGTAACGGGTTTTTCTGAGGTGCTGTAATTTGTTGTATTTGAAGTATTGCATGACAATAAGCATTTCAATATGCAATTCTCTCCGTTTTCTTCAAAAGATTTTGAAAAATAAGGTATCTGAATTTGCTTACTTGCTCCTTGGTCGATTATTCATCTAGATATAAACCTTTGGAAGGGCTTTTTCACCTTGCAATCCGTGAGAGCTGTTTGAGAGGGTGATGTTTATAAGGATGGATACCTAGATTATGAAGATTTTGTTGCCATTTCTGTTCATCTGCGAAAAATGGGCAACAACGAGCGCAAGCACCTTCACAAAGCCTTCAAAATCCTTTGACATAGGAACAAAACTGGGCATGTAGAACTCTACTTCATGCTTTAGCTGATGAAGATGATCCCAAGAGTGGAAAACTCGTCAATGCAATTTTGCATGATGAGGACACAGATAAGGTGAGTCTATTTCATGGTCAGACTTGGAACACATTTTACAAGGATGCATTTTTGCTTTGTTATTATAATTTTCTAAACTGTCTTGTGATTTTGCAGGATGGATGGATAAGCCATGAGGAATTTGCTACAATGACGAAAGCTGGCATAGATTGGAGAAAAGACAGGACATTAAGTAAACTAGGTTTTGCAGTCCTCCTCATGATAGTCAACAATAGAACCTATTTCATGTATCTCAAAGGCTACTATCTCAAAGACTTTGTGCCTGTTTGGTTGTGTCGAAATGGAAAAGGAATAAGAGTGGGAAGCCCATTTTCTTTGGTTTGGTTCAATTGAATCAATAGAAAAGTCTTTCTAAATAAACTCACTTTTCTATATCAATAGAAAAGTCTTTCTAAATAGACTCACTTTTCTATCAAATTTGTAAAAGGCCTCTCTTTAATAACACGTAAGATTGGACAATTCCTTTCAATTTTTCCATCTCTATCCGTCTCTTAAAGATTAATGTTCAACCTCACACATCCAACTTTCGGTCACCGCCCATAAACCCACCACTGCCAGTGCTAAGACTGGCCAAAAAAAACCAAACTTTAAGCTCCATGAACATCGGCGTTTGCTGTCTGTCCCCGGGCTGCGGCCTTTCTGGGTTTGGAAGAAACATAGATATAGTACCAGGTTCGCCAATGTAGCTCCAGTAAAAGCCTAGCCTGCGATGTGGGACTGCATGAGTGAGTCTCTGCTTTTGTCCTTAACATAGCACGATATAATTGCTGTCACGATAGAAAACACTGTGAACATATTTCTGTATAACTGCTATCTCAAAGACCTACTTTGAAACATTCTTGGATTTTCTGTAAAATTTATTGGCACATATTAAAAATAAGACTCAGGTCAACACAGGCCACCCATGCCTCCTCAATATCTACTCTGTACATTACACGGGTGTAAAGCTAGTTTAGATATTAAAATATAAGTGATTTAAGTTAAAAGTATTTATCTTTCTCTATTGAAATAGTTTTAGAGCCGCATGTTTTCCAAAAACAAATATATCCAAATTTGAGGGTGTATGTTTCATAAAGATTTGGCAGAGCAAATGACTCTATGTTAAATAAAATGCATGAAAAGAAAACTTCATGAGCTGGCAAGCTAGAAATTCAAACATAGTGACATTTCTTGCAATATTCTCTCCTTCAGGACAAAAAGTCTACCTCGTCTGAGACCAACCTATAAGTAATGTTACTGACAATGCCAACAAAGTATGACATATAATGATAACTAGGAGTTTGATAATTTCAAATAATGTTAATCAGAAATAAAGAAAATGTATTGCCAGCATTGCAACAAAAATAAGTACAAGAACCTTTCCAATGTTAGTGGAGTGGTAACTCTTTTATGGTAAACATACAGAAAGATGCTTCATTATGCATAACTATGTGGTGACAATGATTACTGATTTGCTTATATTGATTTGACCCTAAGCAAGCTGCAATCAAACCCACTATCATACGTTGACAAATGTGAACCAAAAACTAGAAAATCTCTAGCATTTCACAGCCAAATAATTTTTTCAATTGGCTTCATTAATTTTATGCAATTATACCTTTATAATGTTTAAAGAATTCTTAGACATGTGCAGAGCTCAAATAAATTGTCAACTTTACAGAATCTTCCACTATAGAATAATGACGCAAAATAAAATCATCATCGGTATGATGATCAATGCAACAAGGGATACATATTACATTATCACTACTAGAAAGCAACAAATTAGCTGCGGAAATTAGTGTAGGCTAAGCCACGCTAATTCACAGCAAACTAAGAAAAATACAGAGGAGCATTAGTGTTGGCCAATTAGCATCAGCTAAGCCCACGTTAAGTGTGCATGTGTATTAGCGTCGGCCAAAATGACAAAAAAATAAACATCGTTGGTCAAAGTAAGTTGACCAGTGGTATTTTGCATCGGCCTATTCCTTAAAAAAAATTAGCATTGGCACTAATTCCGCACTATATTCTTTCCTATGCCTCTTTCTCTTCATTTTCCTTCTTTCTTCATATTAGTTCTCCTCCTATCTCTTGCCTCAAATTCCATTTTCTTGTGCATTTGAGCCTCGCATTGCATTCTAGAGTTGTAATCAACTCCCCATTGCATTAGCTTCAATTTAATTAGTGAGTTTTTTTTTTTTTTTTTTTTCAGTTATATTCTTTATATTTTGAATTTTCTCTATCTAACATGGTTAATATTGCTTTTATTTATCTAATTTGTTCTTTTTATGTATTTTAAGTACCTTTAGCTAAACTAGCACTCTCTAATTGCCCATGTATGTTTGAATCCCTTGGCTATGTTTATTTGTTTGTGTTGTACTGATTGATTAGTTATATATTTAATTAATTTGATTGTATATTTGATAGATGTTTAATTTAATTTTTTTGATAATGTTTAATTTAAATTGTAATTTTAGTGAATGATTGGTACGTATGATAGACAAATATATCCTTGATTTTTGTATTAGATTTTTTGATATTGTACATTTATGTTGGATATAAGGTGGGTTAATCTTTCATCAATTATCTTTCAAAAAAAAAAACTTAAGTAATTTTATACATTGTAAGTCATTATTGTAAAAATAAAACATGATTAAAGCATATTCAGCCCAATAAACATATATTGGATGCCATGACAAGAGCTTTGGTTACAGTATGCCGTACTGTATCTCAACTAAAAATGGAGAGCTTGGCTGTTGCTAGCTTTGGAGGTTTGTTAAATTAATTTAGTTGTAGTTGTTTAATTAATTTAACTAATGCCTTTTTTAGGTTTCTATTGTCTTTACTGACCTCTTGTGTTATTTTATTTATTATTATTTTTTTAATCTAGTGCAAGAATAGTTAGATTCTCTTTTATTATTGCCTTTCGTTCCAAAACCTGTAACAGCCATTTCCACTTGAGATACAATATGGCATTTTGTAACCAAAGCTTCTGTAGCGACATCACCACAATAACTCTTTGAATATTCCATGAGTCATCTACATCAATCACAACTTAGTAATCATGTTTATTGGGTCGAATTCGCCTAAGATATATTTTATCCTTACGATAATGACTTGTAAATGTATAGAATTACTTGAGATTGCTCTACTAGTGTTACTCAATCCTGTCGTGCCCATCCAGACTATGACCAAGACATAGATGACTAGTCTCTTAACAAACACCCATTTCCAAACCATAGTTGCCACCACCACCACTGATAATAGTTTAGGGCTTTTCTGCTGCAATATATTTTTATAGGACTATGTTTAGTGTATACTTTTTTCATATGGATATTTTGTTGCATTTTTATATAATTCTTTTTTTATTGCACATTTATATATAATTATATAGTTCTAAATTTAATCCAATTTAATTTTAACATTAAATCTAATTTTATTTAAAATTAAATATAATATATAAATTAATTAATTTTTTTATATCTGTTGTAAGTAGTGTCGACCTTCACAGTGTTCACACTGCTAAGGTTGACATTAGCATCTAGTTTGCATCAATTTGATTGACACCAATTAGCATAGGCCTCTTAAAAGCCAACACTAACTTTAGTGTCAAGTAATTTAATATTAGCTTTTTAAGTTTAGTGTGAGCTTTTAGATGACGCTAAATTTTGTTTTTCTTGTAGTATATAAATCCATCTGATTCCCTAATTTTTAAGGGGCAAGTAACAACAAAAAAAGTGCATTTATTTTTGTAAATGATTTAAGAGTTAGACAAACACTTGTCTAGAATTCTAGAAGTACAAGACAACTCCTAACTTTGGTGCCTCGCTAACCTAAGAGGCAAAGTTTTGTCCATTAAACAAAAACATAAAATGATAATTTTACCATTTAAAGAAAGAAAAGGCATCATCCCCCCTGTTATACAAATGAGAAATTATATTTGCTCACTTAATGATGTATATCTGTTTTTACATTTTAGATTTTATAATTGTTTAAAATAGTACAATTATAAATAAAAATAAGAAAAATAAAAAAATAAACGTAAAACATAGGTTCACCAAATAGTCGCAGCTTCCTATAAAAATTATAGAAATTCAATGAGTATAATATCATTTCTTGCAATATTTTTCTTCAGGACAAAAAATCTATCTTAAGGTTTGAGACCAACCTTAGTAATGTTATCATCAGTGCCAACAAATTCTAACATAAGATAATAAGCATTTTATTTTAGTAATCACAAATACTGGCAGTTAGGAAGATATATATATCTTCAGAGCTTGTAATCTGTAACAAAACATAAAATCGGTGATCTGCCTTAACTTTTTAGTTTTTGTTTTACAATCATAATTTCCTTTTAAATCTAATTTCAATAATTTATTACTTTTACTTCTTCCAATTTGACATAAGTATAATTTACTTCTATCACGAACTCAACTTCTCTATTTCGTATCTGTTAAGTGTTGAGGAGAAAATAAATAACTTAACGTGTTTTTAATGATATTATTTTTGGATGTTTTGATTGAATAGCTTAGATATGTTCAATAGAAACTTGGTTTAGTAAAAAAGTCAATTTAAAGAAATATTATTTCTAAGATTTTATTCAAGTAGTTCATTATTTAATACTTTTCAAGCAGATAAAGTGAGATTTTTGGAGATAAAATGCTCTTTGTCTTACAAACTTCAACGAAAGGAAGAAAAATGAAGACTACCTAAATAGTCAGTTAAAAGAAAATAAGTTTGTTAAATATTCAGTTAACAATGGCTTTGCTTTTCATTTTTATTTCTAATGTATTTCGCAACGTTTATGTTTTTTGCCCTTTAAAGCCAGTAAGATAGAATATGGACCATATGTAGCAGATTATGGACCATTCATTTCTCCACTTACTGTAATCATGGGTGGAAAAGTGTCTGCTTGTTACTTTTACCTCTAGTTTTTTTATAAACCTATCCGCTTATTTATTTAAATTTACAAATTACAGCCATTAATTCATACCCTATAAACTATGACCTGCCTTTTTTTTTGGTTGACCTCCGACAAACGTCTTTTTCTCATAATTCTTTTCCCTTTTTTATTTATTTATTTATTTTATTTTATTTTTTATTATTACTATTACTATTACTATTACTATTACTATTATTATTACTATTACTATTACTATTACTATTACTATTATTATTATTATTATTAGTGATTGAAAACTCTGAGGAAGGATTTAAGCCTCCAACCTCATGCTTTACAACATCACTTTTGATACATAAATTCTTTTTTATTATTGCATATCAAATGGGAATAATATTTTTGTTTTGAGAGACACTTATATTTAAATGATTTTATATTTTTTTAGTTGACTTATAATCCATAAGAAATATTTTTTTTAGGCAATCCCAAAAGTCTTGGCAAAGTCCCAAACATTTTTCAAAGACCGAAGTTTCATCAATGGAAAGCTTTCTAGCTATAAGTTATATCCAACCCATTTGAGTTGGCAACACACCTGCTCTCTCTCTCTGCGTTGACTCCATAAAGTTCCTAATGGCCTCCTTCCAGTAAACACCTATTAATAAGGGATTTCTCTTCATCTTCCTCAAAGAACCACAATTCTTCTGCAATTCCTTTCTCCATATTCAAACCCAGGATTACCCATAAGAGGAAAGTTGAAACCCAGACAACCCATTTCCGAGCCTGCCAAATTGAATAAGAACAACGGTGGCTCTGGCTCAACGAATGAAGAAGCTTGGGCAGTGGTGGTTGAATCGAGCAAGCTTGATGTTCAGCTCTGAAACCCTCTTCACGAAAATCTGGGCTCATAACTGGGTTATTCATAGTCAACAAGATGAAGATAGATGGAAACTCAATCTCAGAAACAGCACAAATTGTATTGCTTAATGATGAAGAGCTCAAGGCTTGCACAGAAACAGGAAAATGAAAAAAAATGCACAGCAGAGCAGAAGCTTCTAAACCAGAGCTATACCTCCTCAGGGATGAACCCTGCCAAAAACTAACAAAAAAGCCTCCTTATTCCTCACGCTAACATCTTACCCCTATATATTTGACTATCTCCCTCTAATACTCTAACTAACTAACAGACTGGACAATAACACCACCCCTACCAACTGAGCTTACTCAGCTCTTAGAACCTTCTCCTATTATAGAACATCCGATCCTTGGGCCTCCAGATTAGGCCATTAGGCCTGTTACCATAGCACTAGAACCAATGATTCTATCAAAGTGCTTGAGTTCAATCTTCAACAACCATACTGTTTGGTGTTGCTGTGTAGTGAGCATGCATCTAAAGTAAATGGAAGTTCTCTGGGGGTCTCCAGCTGAGTCTTATTCGTTCAGGACTTTCATTGCAGCCATGAACGACATGGACGCAGAAGGCTCCTCCTCAAGGCTCTTGAAGGTGGGTAATTGGTCAAGGGAAACATCCAATGAGAGCTCCAAAGTGCAGGGAAGCCATTGGCAAAGGAAAAAATGAAGATATTTTCAGTCTTTTGAGGGAAGTTTTTCCAAGAAGGCACATTAGAATGCATTTGTGCATTCCACATGGGATGAAATTTGTGTGTTTTAAAAAATATGGGACAAAATTGAAACCAAGAATAACTGTGGGGCGAAAATAAAATCAGGTAAAGATAAGGAATGTCAATCCTATTTGAACTATCTTAAATTATTGAAAGCAATTAAAGAAGAGGAAGAATATTAGAAATTACCATATGCTCCAGAATCTTCACTGCTCAACCATGTCTCTTTAACTCCATCAGCTATGACAGATCTTACACGGCCTACCTACAGAATTGATGTGCCAACATGTATCTTTAGAAGAAAAAAAAAAATACAGCAGAAAGAAAATCTAGGTCAAAGTCATAGTACTTACAAGACTATCAATTGTGTAACTACCTAGGTGACCACGAGGATGCTTTGTCTTGCAGTAAGTGCAAGCACCTAAACAACCAACATTAATAGGAAGAATCTCAGCAAACTTGTTCTTTCTCACCTGTTGCCAAGAGACAAAAGCATAATATATAATCTGTCTCGAAATAAGTTGACAAAAATCAAGTTAAATTATACAACACGAAAACTATAACAAATAAAATACAACAGTTAAAAGGAACAGCAGACATTAAACTTGAGTCTGGAAAGAAATTTTCAAAATGAAATGACCAGCAACTATGTAGTCAATTGAAATACATACCTTCGGAAGATCAAGCGCTGGCAATGTCTTATGGATCAAAAGCCGCACCTCATGACCTTTCAAAGTCTCTTCCACAATTTCAACCCACACGATCAATTTGTTGGACACCAACAATGCTGATTCCTTCTAGCTCTCTCAAGTCCCGGCTTCCTTGAGGGACACACCCTGCAACCACTAATGGTTTATTTAAATTTTTCCCTTTTGATATTATGGTATCCATGGCAGATTGACTCGGGGATTTAACTGTGCACCTGCACCAATTAGTATTCAACGTGGCTTTAGTTCAGTGAAATATAGGCTAAGCTAGATTAATTTCCTTTCATAGGTTTATTTATCATTTTGACAAGAGATATTCATGTTGTTGTAGTCTTGTAGATGTAGCTCAAGCTAACATCCTAACAGAACCAGGCAAAACCTCTCTATTGCTCCAGCTTCCCTACACGTGATTTTTTTAATATTATTATTACTATTATATATATATAAAAGAATAATTCTATTAAGCTTCTGTTCAGATGAATTACACAACTAAAAACACAAACACACAATTCAGACCACAACAAATGGCATTAAACAGTTCACAGAAAGGGGCCTATCAACACTTACAACAACAAGCCTTATCCCACTATATTTACAATCTCATAAAATTATTCAACAATTGAAAATATACACACTGTGAAAGCAGAACCTTCATTTTATTGAAGCATATGTGCCTATGCATAAATGAAACAAGGCTTAAAATTACATAATAGTAACTATTTGCTATCAACTAATATACCACTTTTGATTCCTGAGCTGATAATAAAGAATTATTGATAATTTGCAACAGGAAGAGTATGGCTTCAGGTTAAAATATAAACCAAAACCAAAAATTTTTGGAGATCTGTGAAGACTAGTAAATTGGTATTTTAATGGAACACAAATTACCATTCTACTGGACATTATCCTTGAGACTCAACTGGACTTGAGATGAGTCAAGAGATATAAAAACATCATCAAGCCACATTATAGGTTCGCAGAAGATCCTAGAGGTTAAAAGGAATAGAGGAAAAGAAAATAAACTATTTATCTCCTTAATCATTTCCTTCTAGGTCTGTTGGCCATTGCAATAGTCAAGTCTTCTTCGCATTAAATAACTTTTACAATCCAAAAGAATAACCATTTTTTTCTTATAAGCTTCCCTATGGACAAGAATATGGTACTTGTTGCTTTCTGCATAGTCCATATGTAATTTAATCGAACAAAGATAATCGGCTGCACAGTTAGGTCAGTTCTCCCTTTTGCTGCTTCTCCCAATATATTTAACTTCCCTCAACTCTTTTTTTCTTCAATATACAAAACCTGCCTTATCTGCTTAAGCACCTTGATTAATCAACTAGTTACCTTCAAATTGTAGACACCAATGAAACCTTAGACAAATCAATAGCATAAGCATTGAATGAAGGCCATAAACACCAATAAAACAAAGTTTAATTTGCTGCCTCAATACAGAGTATATTTAAGAACTAGAAGAAAACTGAAAACATTAAATAAATAAGAGCCTTACGCATTAATCTGCCATAGGTCTGCTTCATCACGATTGTCACTAAGTGTATAACCAAAAGCTGAAAGCTGACCAGGCATGTATTCACTATCACTCTGTTCAAACATTAAAAGAACAGGGAATGATCAAAAACAATCAAACAAAACATTCATCCTTGTGAATTCATTATTATGAAATAGTTGCTGGAGCATAATCAACAACAAAGATTTTTAAGATCTCAACATGCTCCAGGCAGAAAAGCCAGGAGGTTGATTAACTAGTGGAAAATTAACTATGGTGTGTACATTGGGAAGCATGGCAGTGTAGGTATGTACTCAGTGCCCCAAATATGACATGCAAATAAACAGTTAATATTCAATCTCAGATAACTTATAATGAAAGAGAAGAAACTAATAAAATTTGTTTAGAAATATAAAAGGACCAAAAAGATAAAGAACTAAACAATCAGTGAGGATTTTTCAAGAAATTCATACAGAGATATAATATTTCCTTGAATTGTAAGTCAAAAAGAATAACAAACATGTCCATATTAATAAAATGAAACGACGATACACTGAATGGCCCAAAAGAAAGTAGAGGAGGGAAAAGTGGGGAAAAAATAAAAATGGCCCTAAAGAAAAAAGAAAAGAATATTTAAGTTTTTGAATTGTGTATTCTAGCACTCCTCTATATATTCACTGTAATAACATGAGAATTGCAAGGATTTTCTTATCCTGCCACTGGAAATAGACACAAGAGTGCCCCTACAAAGCAAATGTGGGAAGATCGTGGAGATTTGACAAAAGGAAAAAAAAATGTGATCATATGGGGGCCATCAAACGAAGAGAACAGATATTGAAAATGCAATCTAGATTGTTTCTTGTTCATGATAGACTCCCAGTAACAGGACACAACTTCCTTTCCTTTGGTTATTAAACAAGGTAAATGAAATAAATGAATCACAACTTTCATTTCTCAATCTCCATTAGCTTAATCAATATCTTTTATGGGTACATCACATTGTCTATTCAATATATTATACTCTATACTTCCTTTCTATGCACTCACTTGTTAAAGACAACCTCTTGTCATGCATCATTCTCCCTTGTTTATACTGGAATTAACTGACACAGACTATAAATATATAAACAAAGTGAATCAGGAGACTGAGATCAAATGTCATCACCCGGTCTTTGCCAGCAGAAAGTAGAAGCATCTAAGAGTATTAGAAACATGAATTTTATGCTATGATGCATAAGTAACTTTCCCCTGATCCTAAACTCTTCTCTAGCATTCATGTCCCTAGAATGATATTTTAGCGCTTAGTACTTGAAATGATAAATGTCAGAAACAGTTGAAAGGAACACGGCAATTCATTTTACATTCAATGTGTTGAGCCTAACAGAAGGGTTGTAAAGAAAGAGATTTCAAGAGATTCAGCATATCTGAATTCAGCCTATACATATAAACCTTTCTATTGAATCCACATATAATTTGAATCTAAGGTATATCTGTTTTAACTATAACATTGTCTTAGAAAGTATGATTTTTCCAAATGAAGTTGACTGGAAAACTTAAACTTCTGCACTAGTAATTAATGAACAAACGGATCCAGATATCTTTCTTTTTTTTTCTCCCTTTCTTTCTTTTTAACAAAAGTGTTTCCCAAATCTTTCAAGTATTTGTCCTATGTAGGTTAGACAAATGACAATGCTCACAATCAGACTAGTCCAGCTTGAAAAATTTTCTCATCATCAATACTGCAACTCAGTAAAGAATGACTCATATGAATAGAAATGCACTTCAATGTTTGGGATGATTGTTGATTTCATAATATAATGCTTCTTTCTTTCATCAATGCAATGACTAGTATCTACCCTTTTTCTCATCAAAAGCTACTTCCTAATTATTATATCATGGTCAATCATATTATTTTTCCCTTACACTCATTTAGTTTAACTGCGAAAACCGCAAAAACCAGAGAACTATTCTTAATCTAATGACATAATATTCAAGTATTCTCATAGTATAGAAGAAATTGAAAAATCCCCATGAATTTTTATTGAAAAAGGAGAAAGAAAAAAAACCAATTGAGGAAATTTCGCGAGGTTACCTGATTATGAGAGCACCCAAAAGTCTTCATAAATATGGTCTGAAGCAATAACAACAGAGAACAAACTTAGAAAAGCAAGCAACAAACGACACGATAAAAACAAGGAAATGAAAAAGGGAAGATGGAGAAGGAACCTGAGTGCCTGGAACTTTTGAAGTTAAGTCTTGGATTTGAGATAGTTTGTGTGTGAGACTAGTTTTATTTCTATTTCTCTCTGTGTTCACTCCAGCGGAGGTTAATGGCAACCGAAACCCAGGTGGGGGATCCGCTTCCACTCCCAATTAGCAAATCTTCTCTATCTTCCATGCTTGTGGTGGTAGCACTCGAACCAGAAGAGAAGAGATGCAGAGAGTGGCAAGTCAAGGGAGAGAAGAAGAAAACCCAGTACGCACAATTCAATTTTCGCTAATCTTTTTGCTGTAGTTTTCTTTTTCGTTTGGGCTAAGTTTGGTCTCCAACATCATTTCTCAACACACACTCCCATTTTTTTCACACGCAACCCTTCACTTAATTTTAACCGAAATGTTTCAAAAATTCTCTTCCGCTCATTTAAGTGCGCACACACCCCTAATACCCGTTTCCCCTTCTGCAAAATCCGTCTCAACACACACCCCATATTTTTCACAAAACTGATTGAAATCTGTAAGTGTTTGTGACAATTTTCCTACTTTCAATAGCACACACCATTCTACGTCCTCTTCACTCTCATTCCCCACAAGCAGAGCGTTGGCATTCACCGGTGACAAAAGGAAAAAAGGGATTTGGAGCTTTTTCAGTCCAAGTAAATGGGATTTACTTGTTGAATCATTATTTTTCGTATTTACTTATTAGCATTGGTTCTAAAATACATTTTGGTTCAAAATCTGTTTTAAGCAAAAATAAAAGTTATACAAATTTAGAGATCTGTTTACTCCGTGATCGTGAACTGATTTGTAGAAACTGTGATCAAAGAAATAAGGTGTGTGTAGTGGGATTGGTATAAGGAGAGATGAAAATTTGGGGGGTGCGCTATTTTTTTATTTCTTTTAAAGGGCGTAAGAATCTTTTCATTAGGTTAGGGTGTGTAAAAAAATGGCCTAAGAAAAAAAGGGATGTTGTGAGAAAAGAAAAATTAGAATGTATTAGAGTACAAGACCGCCATTTCTTTCCACACTCTCTCAAGTTCTCTTGACACATCCCTTTTGGTCATGGCATAAGGGGGTACGTCAGTTTGGTTTGGCTTATCTATATGATGATTTTGTTATTTTGTTTTTTCTCTGAGCTTTTTCTCAATGAGACCCATTTATATGATAACTAGTAATTAAGGAACACTTGAAATTTTATTTCCTTTAAAATATTACCTTGCAAATAAAACAAAACTTATGAGGTATTGTAAATATACGCTACTCTCAAAGCGTACATTTTTTTGGATTCGTCACTTGTTAGGGAACATATGTATTGGACCAACTCACTATAAGAATGCTACATGGATTATCATACGCCATTAGCATGTGACCTTATTGTATAGAGCCCTTTGACCTAAAGTTACTATACTTCCATAATTGCATGTGGAATTACATAGTCTCGGATCATGTTGTGTTGTCTTTAACCAAAATGGCCTATAGAGGTGAGGATTGTGTGGAAGGATGTGAGTGATGTAAATGAAATTTTGTTCCTCTTAATTGAAGAAGTGATATTTGTGGGCCACTTATTTGGGTGAGATTAAGCCATGCATGGTCGTACTTGAATGAATTAATATGAGATGTTGGTGAATCCTATAATTATTTTATTTGACATCAAGAAACATTGATTGACTGTTAATAAAGATGACATGTACCATGCCTCAAGTTTAGTCTAAGACTCTAAATATTAGTATAAAAGTGACTATATTGCATGGTGTAGGTTTTGATTTAGGTAATGTTGAATCTCAACGTTCTTGTTATTTGAGTGGTAGTGATGTATTATTAGATACTACTTACTATCTATGATCTAAAAATGAGACATTGTCAACGTAGTAAGAACCTACATGGTGGCACAAGGGGTAAGAATGTGACTGTAATTAATTAGGTTATAGTTGAACTAAGATTTGAATAATGGGCATATTGGATTCATGCATGAGTATCATTATTAAGATAATAATATTAATCACACAATATATACTATAAAATAATATTAGATAATCATGTATTTAATGCACGATAGTATTACCTCCAATTGAAAAATATTTATGAGAAACAAAAAAAAAAAAAAGAAGATAATTATCATTATGAAATAATTTTATGATCTAATATTAAAAATATCTAATTATAGATAACTAAAAGACATGCTTTAATCTCACCTTAATCTCATCGTGATAGGTATAAGGAATTAATGGGTTAAGTAGAATTAAAGACAGTTACCTAGTGGGACTAAGGGCCCATTTGGTACGCAGGAAAGGAAAGAGAGGGATAGGAATGTGCTTTACTTTTCTTCGTTTTGTATTGTTTGGTAGCTCTAAGAGAAAGGAAAGTTCATTCCTTCAAGATACGACTTTCCATCATTTGAAGGCTACAACTTTCCTTTTAAATTAGAAGGAAAATCAGAGAAAGAAAAGGAAAGAAATTTTTATTTACAAAAAATTACATTATAAAATTAAAATTACATTATATAACTTTGTATATTCATCAAGTTTATTTTTTTATATTATAAAATTAAAATTAAATTTGTATATAAATTATAAAATTATATTATAAGATTAAAAATTATAATTATAATTATAAAATTAAAATTATATTATATGACTTTGTATATTGATCAAATTTAATTTTTTATATTATAAAGTTAAAATTAAATTTGTATATAAATTATAAAATTATATTATAAGATTAAAAATTATAATTATAAAATTATATTATAAAATTAAAATTACATTATATAACTTTGTATATTGATTAAATTTAATTTTTTATATTATAAAGTTAAAATTAAATTTGTATATAAATTATAAAATTATAATTATAATTATAAAATTACATTATAAAATTAAAATTACATTATATAACTTTGATTAAATTAAATTTTTTATATTATAAAGTTAAAATTAAATTTGCATATAAATTATAAAATTATATTATAAGATTAAAAATTATAATTATAATTATAAAATTACATTATAAAAGTTATAAAATTATAAAATTACCTTATAAAATTAAAATTAAAATTACATTAAAGTTTATTTATCAATCCAAGTTATAAAATTAAAATTACATTATAAAAATTTAAATTTATTTTTTTATTATCAATTATGAAATTTATGGATATTAAATTGAAAAATAGAGACATTTATATATATATATATATATATATAAGTTTTAAGAGAATGATAAATTTGTACTTACATAAAAATATATATTCTATTCCTTTAATTTTTTATGCAAACCAAACATTACAAAGGAAATGAAATCCTTTCTTTTCCATTACATACCAAACAGACTCAAGGGCTATCATTTTCCTTTCTATTCCTTTGACTCATTTCCTTTCCTACTCTTTCCTTTCCTTTCCAGCATACCAAACGGAGCCTAAGTAAAGTGGTGTGCATGTAGTTAGTAGTGGAACTAAACAGTTGTTTTGCCCTAAACAACATCACCACCCCTTGTTTTAGGGGTTTTTATGAGTTTAAGGTTGAATGTGGTGTCATCACAAAGATTTCAAAAAAAAAATAAAAATTTGAGTCACATAATATGTAACAATGTAGAAAAGTCTGTTAAGAAGTTTTAATATTTTCCAAAAATAAAAAAGTTTGGCACATTTTATTGTTTTTGTATTTTGTATGAATTATCTATTAAACCCATGGTTCTCATAATCAGATCAGGCCGGTTGGTTTGATTGATTGGTCCTCTAACTGGTTCGGTTCATTCGATAGTGAAATTGGTATTCAATAAATTGGTATGTGATTCATTGAACCAGTTAAAAATCGACTAAAACCGTGTGACATGGTCACATTTTAGTGGTTCAGCCGGTTTATTAATTTTAAGGTTATGGAAAAAAGTAAAATGCACCCATATGAAACTCAAACACAGTATGTAAACCTCATGTCTAATGCATTTCACCACTTTAACTATTATTATTTTTTAAATGTCACATCTATTTTATTTACAGTATTTTTACTTTTGTTTTCTAAAAACAAAAAAGACTGAATGTTAAAGCTCTACGGATTATACTATCATATTAATTTGGACACAATATAACATTTTTTTTGGTTAAACATAATATAATATTTTATTAATATATAATATGCTAAAATTTTATAAACACAATATATAATCAGCAACAAAAAGCTGGTTTTTAATATTCATAGTATTTTGAAATAATAATAAAACCTCTATATATTCTTAATCATGAATATTTCACTTATCTATATGTGGACCCTTTCCCGAGCTATTTGGGCTGTGGGAACAGGCCTGAAGGAAGGCCTAACCCCATATCCAACATTGGTATAAAAGGACCCTCAGAAACCCTAAAAATAGAGAAAAACCAGAATAGAGACACCAATCCTCTGATGCCACCTAGTCGTTTTTCCATAAACCCTATAATCTCTCGTGAGTCCCCACCAGAGCCCCACGAATCTCTATTTGACTCTCACAACATTGGTGCAGTGAGCATGGATCATTAGATCCGTCTATTCGTACAACCCACATGGACCCCGTCACCCCGCAAAGAGGCACCCCGAGGACAATGTCTGGTCCCTCGGATGCGCCTCGACAACAAGAACCTACAATACAGCAAGACCCAAACCAGACGGTATTGGCGATGCTATTGACTCGCCTAGAAGACATGAAGAGGGAAATGTGCGGGTTGAGGGAGCAGAGACAACAAGATGTGCAGGAAATGCAAAGGTTACGTGCGGTGAGGGATGAAACTTATGTTCCAACGGAGGTAGAGGGTACAACGCAATTACTGGGCCCATACCCCCCAAATGCTGAATAGGAGGTAGTCCCAACAGAGGTGATAGCTATGAGTAATATTTGGGAGCCCGCTCAACCGGTGATAGGTAAGCAACTTAAACGCCCTTTCACGGAGGAAATTATGATTTTTCCGTTACCGAGTCATTTTAAACAACCCGTATATAGATCTATATGATGGGTCAACAGATCCAGTAGAGCATGTATGTAGTTTTGAGAATGTGATGTTGATTTTTAGAGTGGAAGATGAGATAAAGTGCAGGACTTTTCCAACATCGTTGAGGAAAGTAGCGTTGCAATGGTTTAATAACTTACCCCCGAGATCTATAGCTGGCTTCGATCAGTTGACAGATCAGTTTATAGCAAGTTTCTTTACGAGCATAGCCCCACAGAAGACCTTTGCAGTATTAGCCACCTTACGACAAGAGGAAGGTGAGTCCTTAAGGTCCTACATACAACGTTTCACAACATTATCCTTACAGATTAAAGATCTGAAAGATGAGGTGGCAGTGCACACACTGATGGCTGGTCTGCATAGGGGAAGGTTCAGGAAGAGTATCACCTTGAACCCCCCAGGATCTCTCCAAGAATTATTGCAGCAGGCGGGAAAGTATATGAATCTAGGGGAGGTAGAAAGAATAGTCCCAAGAGTGAGCAGACCTCGGGAAGGTGGAAGAGACAAAGATAGAGAAGGCAGATCCTGGACATATCTCAGTAGATTTACTCCACTCAACAAAAGCAGGACGCAAGTGTTACATGAGATTTGTTAAGCAGGCTTGGCCCAACTCCCCTACTGATGAAACCTAGATCGGGCGCAAATCTAAGATTGTATTGTGAATATCACCGAAGAACGGGACATGATACAGAGGAATGTTTGGCATTGAAAGATTTGATTGAGAGCCTTCTTAAAAAGGGGCAGTTGAAGCAGTTTAAGTTGTAGCAGGCAGTGGGTCGAACCCCAGGGGAATATCAACCCAGAAATAATCAATTTTCACAAGGGGGACGTGATAGAACTGAAGATAGACAGGCAGACCAGTATGGAAATGACGATAGAGGGGCACCCTCGGGAGTAATAAATACTATTTCTGGCAGTTTCACATCTGGAAGGGCAATAATAAAAGAGCAGAAGAAGCATTATAGAGAGGACAAGAGACATTATCACCAGGTGAATGAAGTGGGTCGGAGCCAAAAAGTCAGACGTGAAAGACTAGACCCTCCCATAACATTTACCGATGAAGACTATGGGGAGATACAACGCGATCATGATGACCCGGTTGTGGTGGAGGCTATGTTAGCAAACTTCCTAGTGAAGAAAATACTGGTTGATCAAGGGAGTTCGGCTGATATACTATTCCTAAAAACATTCAGGCAGATGGCCATTGGCAAGGAAGAACTAGAGACCTACAGAGGGACACTTATAGGCTTTTCGGGGATGGAGACCCCAGTAGAAGGCGCAATAGGATTACGAGCAACCTTTGGGGAGATACCCGACCAAGTAACCAAGACAATGGAGTTTTTGGTGGTGGATTGCCCATCCCCATACAATGTGATATTGGGAAGGCCCACTCTCAACCAACTAAGGGCAATAGTCTCTACCCGACATTTGGCGATCAAATACCCCACACTACAAGGCAAAGTGGGGGTAATAAGGGGAAGTAAAATGATAGTAAGGGAGTTATACCAAAAGGGCTTGTCCATTACGGCGATCAAGGGCGAAGTGGAAGAGCATAAAGGCATTAAAAACCAGAATAGAGACACCAATCCTTCGCCGCCACCTAGTTGCTTTTCCACAAACCCCATAATCTCTCGGGAGTCCCCACCAGAGCCCCACGAATCTCTAGTTGACTCTCACAACAATATCTTTATGTAATTTTAAAAAAAATAATTTATTAGTAATTTATATATCATATTTTTATATTTTTAATATATATATATATATATATATATATATATATATATATATATATATATATATATATATATATATATATATATATATATATATATATATATATAAAAATACTAGTTTGGTCACGGTTATTGAACCCTGAACCGTTTCTTTCATCGGTTCAATAAACAGTTCAGTTTTTTGGACATTGATTAAATTTGTATAAGCAGGGTGAGTTATATTTTCCTTTAACTCATTTTTCTTTTTAGTGTTTTATCTTAGAATTATAAGTAAAACTATATGAAATGAAAAATAAACTCATAAATATATTAAACCTAGAAATATATATATATATATATATTTTGATGAAACAAATTTTTAATAAAAAATAAGTTATGCATTAAGAAAAAATATATCAAATTTTGATAAAAATAAATATATCAACTTATTTTAAATAAAATTAAAATAGAAAAGAAGTAACAAAATGAAAATTTAAATAAAGTCTATATCATATTTCTCTATGCCCTCTCTCTTAATTTTTTCTATTATAATTTTGAATATTTTCTAGATTCTTCCTCAAGATGAAAAACAGGTATGATGTATATATATATATATATATATATATATATATATATATATATATGTATGATTGATCATATATAATCATCAACTTGAATTATTCTATTATAATTTGTTTGGGCTCTTTATCTTTCCATGACAACAAATATTGCGTAGACTTTAAGCCACGCTCTTTTAGTCATTTGTATCAATAAACTCTAATATTGTACAAGATCCTTCAAATATTGTAGAACTTAATATT
Source organism: Bauhinia variegata (assembly GCA_022379115.2). Classification (NCBI taxonomy): domain Eukaryota; kingdom Viridiplantae; phylum Streptophyta; class Magnoliopsida; order Fabales; family Fabaceae; genus Bauhinia; species Bauhinia variegata. Next base: position 6,606,789 of record CM039432.1, read on the forward strand.
ATAGTAACAAATTTGCTAGATTGTCATATTGACAAACTAGTTAAATTGTACTAAGATTTGATACTTCATCACCAAAAATTTTCTTTACTATTCTCAAGAGTTCTAAAAAGAATATATGTTTGCATTAGCGATCACGCTAGATATAATTTGTACTTGCACTTTTACTATATAAGCATTTTAAGGCACATTCTCTCTATAAGTAATTTATAGCTTCAGAAGCTATTCAAAAGTTCTAATATTAAATTATCGATACAAATTTACTAGTATGCGGACAAATAAGTCATTTCTATACATATTTCCTTCAACAAATATTAACTCAAATGATTATATAAATTGTTTTGGGCAAATTAAATCTTTCAGGGATGTCATTATTGAATGAGTCGACTACAACAATATTCATTATATGCAAATAATTTCATTTATGTACTGCTAGACTAAGTAAATACCATTAGATACTTGTCACAATTGAGTATATTTATTCAAAATCAATGCCAATTATTTATGAAAACTCTTAAAATATTATTTTTATTTTGTATTCACACAAAACTCATTTGTTCATAATTGACTTTATACTTTTAGTTTTATACTACAGGTCTAAAACTTTTTTCACTTTTTAAATGAACTTTAATTGCATCATTTCATTTTAAAATTTTAAAGGATATTTTAAAATTTCTTCGTATAACAATCGGCATCTATGATCTTCTATGAGAACCAACTTAATTATTATAGGAAATGATGTGTCATAAAAGCACTAATTGGCATCTGAAATTAGACCAAAAAGCTAGCGGTCAAAATGGTCTTTTTGAAATCTCTGTCCTAAAAATTTATGGTGTGAAAGTGGAAACCTTAATTGAAGCAAAGACACATGGACTAAAAACGATTAAAAGAAAGTTAAATAAAAAAGAAATTTTTTGTCACGTGAATATTCTTTTAAAATTTTTTAAAATATGTATTTAAATTTCTTAAATTTTTTAAAATATCTATTTTATCTTTATTATTTAATTTAATAAAAAAGACATATGCATCATATTATTTTATTATTAATATTTTTCTTTTGACAGATAATAAAATAAATGATAAAATTAAAAAATATGAAATATAAATTATTTTTGTTAAATTTTAATAAAAGTTAAAATTTTGAGAATAATATGAATATTTTAAAATTTTAAAAAAGTTAAATATATATTTTAAAAATTTTAAAAAACAAAGTGCATGAGACACAGTGTTTAAGGGATATTTTTAAAAAAATTTCATAAAAAATAGCAAAAAAAGACCCTAGCCTATAAAGAATACTATTTATGCTTAAAAAAAAAAATAATAAGAATGCTCTTAAAGAGTTTTCCTAAAGGCTACAACTGCTATAGGATAATTGTATTTTTGAATTAATGAAGGAAATTTAGTCTGAGTTATATTTAGATATATAAAAATAGTAAAACCTTATGTCAACAGATTTATAGAAATAAAAGCTCACGTGAAACTCATGTGGTTATAAAATATGCAAGTTACCTCCGTATGTAAATCTAACTTACACTACAAATTGGTTCGAGATAAAAAAAAAAACACACCACAAACATTGTGTTATGTACTTTGTGCTTGAAAACTTTGAAACAATTATTTAAATTTTTAAGTATATATATATATATATATATATATATATATATATATATATATATATTACTTCTAGACTCTCAATTTTATTAATATTTAACAAAAAATATATTTATATTGTACGGTTTTTTATTAATATTTTATTTAAAATAAATAAATAAAAATAATAAGTAAAAATAGAAAAACAAGTTAAATACAAATGACTTTTCTATTATAATCTTTTTTAAAAAAATTAGAGTTTGAAAGTGATATTTATATTTTAAAAGATTGAAAGAATTAAATACATATTTTAAAAATTTTAAAAACGAATATTGACATAAAATTAGAAATTTTTTTAAAATCTTATAAAAAAGAAAAAGAAAACATAAAACACAATAAAAGTCACATTATAACCAAGTGACACTGTTAATAACCTTTGCTCCGGAATTTCCACATCAAGATTTGTTTGAGAAATTTCTTCGCTGTTTTACTTTGGGCAATAAAAATATTTTTAAAATTTTAATTTTTAATTTTTTTTATTTATAAAATAATTTTAAATTTATATAATCATATCTTTTAAAAAATTTATATGAATTATACGATATAAATAAATAAGGTGTGTTATTTATAAACAATTTTGTTAGTTAAGTTTATGTTATCCATTTTTTAAAATAAATTTAAATAGGATATTTCTTAGTAACTGTTTAAACGTAAGTCTTAAAAATATATTAATTATAATTTTATTTTTTTAAAAATTATTAATTCATCATTTTATTTAAATATAAAATTAAGTAATTATTAAAAATTTTAAGTTTTATCATTTTAGCTAATTAAAATCTTTGCAACGGCTACCATAAAAAAAAGAAAAAGAAAAAGGGGAATAGAATATAACGTGAAACACGAGACATTTTATGTTGGAAACTTTAAAGAGGGGAATAGAATATGGCGTGAAACACGAGACATTATATGACTTTTGGATCATCGGTTATAAGGCCACTCTACACGAGACATTTGTATATTTTGATTGGAATCTTTCATTTCACTCTCTTCTTATTTAAAGAAAAATAAAATACCATTGATTATTGAGCCTCAAAAGATGCGCCCTTAAAAAAATGCAAGTGTCTGTATACACGAAAGCTGTTTGCTGGGCTTCCTTCAAAATTATAACCATCCCAAGAATCCATCTTCGCTTCATCGTCACTTTCTTTCTCAGATTTTAGCTGTTTCCTACAAAACCAGAAGTCTAACTCTAAAAGGATTGAAGTTTATACCTCCTGTTTGATCATATTCAAGGTGTGTATCTCTTATTCTTCTTTTAATATACACTTATTTTTCTTCCATTTTAACTTAAATAAAAGATGGTGAAGAAATGTTGAGTGCTTATTTATTTATTTATTTATTTGTACAGCAATAACTAATATATGATTTCTCTACAATTTAATATAATACGTCTCTTGACTACTTCTTTTGTGTTATTTTGATTTCTTCATCTGCAAACTTTGCATCTTCCTTTGCAGAGTTAGGAATTTGCTTTAGCATATTTATGAATTTGAAAATTTTTAAAACTCCCCAGTGAGTAGATTGTGGTTTCAAATTGTTGGAATGTCTTATATATATGACTAATACCAGATCTAATTATGACCATTAGCATATTTTATACTACTTGTAGGTTCATCTTCAAGAGGTTACTTTCTTCATGTTCATCATATATAATTGAAGGTATGTATCCTACCATCTACTTTAAATAATACAAATGCGTTTTTCTTTCACTTCCGACTTCAAGTGTGATGAATAAGAATTCAATTGGGATGTCTATTTATGGCAATTAATACGTCATGTATGATACCTGTAAATTAATATAGATAATTTTCATTCACAGAAAAAAAGTAAATATACATACGTCTCTCCCTCTATGTTTTTCTTTTTTCAATTTTTCATGCAAATCTAACTATCAGCAAGATTTGAGAAGAAAGCGTAGTTGGATATGTGCTTATGGTTTCTATTTTGTTTAGAATTATAATTTTTTTAATCCTACTAAATATTTAGCAACTTTGTCTAGATTACTTCAAGTTTTCATTTTGTATACACGGCCAGTATTGGACAGGCACTAAAAATTTTATGTTTTTGCTTCCCCCAGATTTTATCCCCAAGGTTGAAGGTTTATAATTTCTCTAGGTTCAACGGGTTCATATAGTGTCTCACAAAATATTGTAAGTAAAGGTATATATCATACATTGTTGTTTTTAAACTAAATATAGTTTTCTTCAATTTTTAACGTTGATTGTGATAACAACAATAATAGACTTTATTCTAATAGGAGATGTCTGTTACATGGATTATATGATATTATAGTGTCTTATCAAAAATTATATTTTTTGAAATATTATTTATTGTGAAATCTTTTTTATAATTTTGCTAAGCATTATTTTAAGTCTCCATCCTTTTAATAGTCTCCTCTGCACATGTCCAAACTACTTTAATTGATTTAAGCCATCTAGCTTTGTTGATTGTGATATAACAACAAATATCACCTATTCATGTATTCTATGTTGATGAGTTTGAACTAAATCTTTGTTGTTCATTCTATCATCAGGTTTTGTTTGATTGAATGGCAGAAGTTGGAATCTCCGTTGCAACAAAGGTGGCTGAGTATTTAGTGCAGCCAATAATACGCCACGGACAATACTTGTTTTGTGCCAACAAATTTCTCAAAAATCTTGAGGATAAAAAGAAGGAACTTGTGTCAACACAAGATATTGTTTTGAAACGAGTTGAAGAAGCAAGAAGAAAAACTGAAAGAATTGAAGATGTTGTCCTGAAGTGGTTGACCGAAGTGCAAACTCTCTTGGAAGAAGTGGAGAAGCTGGAACAAGAAGTAAAAGAAAAAAAACAGTTGTTTCCAAGCTCTGTGTCCTACTTGGAGAAGATATCATCTATGCAAGGAAATGGTGGAGAAGACAAAGGTGATGATAGAGTTTGATAACAAGAGCAATTTCAAGACATTTGCTCGCCTTGCTACACTTCCAGGCATTGAATACTCTTCTAGTGAAGGATTTACTTTTTTTGAATCTACAAAATTAGCTTATGCTCAACTCTGGGAAGCACTCCAAGATGATGGAGTCTATAGAATTGCATTGTTTGGACTTGGAGGGTCTGGGAAAACAACACTGGTTAAGGAAGTTGGGAAGAAGGCTAAGGAATCAAATTTGTTTGATAGGGTTGTAGCAGTCACTGTGTCTCAAACTCCAAATGTCAGAAATATTCAAGGCCAAATGGTGGACATGCTAAAGTTAAAATTAGAAGAAGAAACTGAAGAGGGAAGAGCACAACGATTACATATGAGGCTCAAGGAGGAGAAAAGAATACTCATAATAGTGGATGATGTATGGGGAGAGTTCAATTTGAAGGACATACGGATCGATTTTGATATATGTCACATTGGCAGGTGTAAGATCATTCTAACCACTCGTCGCCAGCAAGTATGTACGTTGATGGATTGTCAAAAGAAGATTCGGTTGGATCTATTGAAGGAAGATGAAGCCTGGGCTTTATTTAAAAAGCATGCTCCCCTAGACAACCAATCCTCTCTCAGTTTATTAAGTAGTGTGGCACAGGACATTGCTAGGGAATGCAAAGGACTACCCATAGCAATTCAGTCTGTTGGGAGGTCCTTAAAAGGCCAATCTATCCATGAGTGGAAGATAGCACTAGAAAACTTGAGGAGTTCCAAACCAGTTGATGTGGAAGATGGCCAGGGAGATGCTTTTTCTTGTCTTAAATTAAGCTATGATTATTTGAAAGATAAAGATAAATTGCTCTTCTTGATTTGTTGCATCTTTCCAGAAGATTACGATATCTCTAATGAGGATTTCATCAGATGTGGTGTGGGGCTTGGTGTATATGAAGAATATCAATCATTTGATTTGGCAAGGAGCCAAGTTATGGTGGGTATAAACAAACTTGTAGATTCATGTTTGCTCATGCATTCTAAGAAAAGTTGGGGGGGAATTGCATTAAAAATGCATGATTTAGTTCGTGATTTAGGATTGTGGATAGCTTCTAAAGAGGGCCGCACTATTATAGTTAATCTATCTAATGATTTAAATTTCTTGATAGGGCATGGAGTCATAAATGATCAATTTGCAGTGTCTTCATGGTATAGACAAACAAATCAAATTTCTACTCTATTTGTTGCTGCAAAACTTGAGATTCTATGGATAGAGACTGGTGGTTCTTTGGATTTATCTTCAGCATCCTTTGAAGGTTTGCATGGGCTCAAGGTTATGGTTTTAGATTCCAGCCACAATTTTAGCTCAACCAGCTGTTATCTGTCATTGCCACCATCAATTGAATCATTGACTAATCTTCGAACTTTATGCTTGAGAGGATGGAATGTAGGTGACATCTCATTTCTAGTCAAACTGAAGAAGCTAGAGGTTCTTGAGTTGAAATATTGCGTCTTCAATGAATTGCCAAATGAAATTGCAAATCTGAATAAACTTAAGTTGCTGGAATTGTCTGAATGTGAATCACTTTCAGAAAATTACGAAGCAATTGGAGAATTGTCAGAAATTGAAGAGTTGTATGTTTCCAGAGAGAGGTGGAGAAATTCGAGTCGAAGCTTTGGGGATAATGCAGCTGCTACTAAATTGCAGAGATATGTCATAAGATTTGGAGAGGGGAATCCTTTTTTTTCACGAGTAATCACTGAGGATTTAATTATGAGAGCATTTTATTTGACATCGATCAATATCTCCAGCTTAAGTGCATTTATGAAGAATCTTTTGCAAAAAGCAGAGTATGTTGATTTTGATGTCCTTCATGGAGATTTTAAAAATTTCGTCCCAAATGTGGTAAGAGCTGTAGGAGGCATGAAAGATTTGGTTCTGCTTAAGCTTAGATCTTGTTCTGAATTAGAATGTGTCGTGGATACTACGTCCAATCAAGTAGACATTGAACTCCCTGCTTTAGTTGGATTACTCCTGATCCATATGACAAACTTGAAAGAAGTGTGTCGCGGTCCACCTCCAGTTGGCTTTTTTGAGAAATTAGAAGAACTTTTTATGTATGACTGCGGGCAGTTACACAGCATATTTCCAAGGGAATGTAAATTGCCCAAACTTAAAATCTTGAGAATTGAAGGATGCAGAGCAGCTGTACTCTTCTCAGTGTCAGTTGCGCAGAGTTTGTCACAGCTAGAAGAGCTGATCATCGAAGATTGTGGGGAATTTAAGCATATAATAACAGAACAAGAAGATGGTGGTGACACGAATACTGGGAAGGAAATAGTTCCTGCTTCACACAATTCCCATTTGATACTCCCCAATTTGAAGAGACTATCTGTTCGCTCTTGTGAAAAGTTAGAATCTATGTGTCCAATCTCTTGCATTGAAGGCCTTGAGAAACTGGAAGAGATAGAATTAGCGAATGATTCTCAGCTTAAATATGTATTTGGTCAATATGACCAAAGAGATCATTCATCTCACCAGAAGAACATCCAAATTCAGTTTCCAATGTTGAAGGAACTCACACTCATGGGCCTTGATAATCTCCGCGGCATATGCCCAGAAAAGTATCATCCAAGGTGTCCATCTTTAAAGAAACTCCAAGTGCTTGATTGCGAGAACCTGACAGTCTTGTGTATCATGATTGGTATGGAAATGGGGCTGTTTCATCTTGAGGTACATATTTATCTTTCTTTGTTTCTTTGTTTGAGCAGTTTTCACTCTAATTTGCTCCAAAAACAAAATTAAGACTAATTTTTTTTATCATATCATTTAAAACATTATTTTGGATAAGATCAAAAAGTTGTATTATGTAGCTTATTTGATGAAAATTTCACACGCCTATTGAACTATGCTAATTATGTTTAGAGATAATAATTCTATAAAAATTTGTTTATTGACCCTTGCCAAATGATAATGATAATAGTTTATGATATTTTTTTTTTGGGATTTTACTGTATTTAAATATTTGCATAATTGTATTAGTTCCCACCTTCAGGGAGTTTCCCTAAAAGAAAGACAACAAAAGCACTTATCTTAAAATTAGAAAATTGCAGTTGGACTGTATTCCTAAGTTAAAGTCTATGTGGACAGTTCCTACTCCGACGGAAAGTTTGAGTCTCCATTATCTTCAAGAATTATGTGTCAAATGATAATGATTTATGATATTTTATTTGATTTTGCTGTGATATCACTGTCATTATTATTATTATTTGTATATATTGCAATGCATTGAGGTACTTAAATATTTGCGTAATGTATTATTTCCCACTTTTAGGGAGTTTCTTCAGAAGAAAGCCAGTAAAAGCACTTGATCTTAAAATTAGAAGAACTGCATTTGGATAATTGTCCTAAATTGAAGTCTATATGGACAGTTCCCTCTCCCAAACAAAGTTTGAGTCTCCATTATCTTCGAAAATTAAATGTGACAAATTAAAATGTCTCTTCCCCATCATGGTCTCCAAAAGCCTACCAGAGTTGACATCATTGGAAGTAGACAATTGTGAGGAACTGGAAGAAATCATGGATGAGAATATCGAGCATAAGAATCTATCTGATGCTCAAGTGTGCTTTCCAAAACTGAAACTGATTCAGATAAGTTTCTGCAGAAAGTTGAAAAGCCTTCTACCTGTTGCTTGGGCTAGAATGCTTCCACAACTAAGCGTTCTATGTATATCACATGCCGATAAATTGAAAGTGGTTTTCACTAAAAGCAGTGAAGAAGGCATAAGCAATGGACAGGAAATTGTGATTCCGAACTTGGAAGAGTTAAAACTTATCAAATTGCCAAGTTTTGTTGGAATTTGCCCAGGGTTTAAGTTACATGCTATGAACCTTGTAAAGATGGTCGTAGATGAATGTCCCGAATTTGCTCCAATCGTAAATGCAACTCAAGAGGTTCCTCAACCTTGCAAGCAATTTGTAAGTATTGTCATAAGTTTTTTTTTAAATACTTAAACCATAATTAAGAATGTGGTAACTTCTATTTATCTTAAATTTTTATATAATGGTCATGTCATGTTTACATTTCTTACATAATCTTTATTAAGTAGAACTTTCTTGTTTTTGGAATTAGTAATCTGTTAAATTGCTAGAGAAGTAATTTAGTTTTAGATTTTATTTATATTCATTGAAGATAGCTAAAACAAAGCCAAGGATAATACTGCTTGATGGTAACACAGATAATTAAAAAAAGGAAATAATTGAATTCTAAAAAATTCTCAATTATAATGTTCCCCAAATTATAGAACGGTTAGTCAGGTTTGAACATAGTGACTAGTTTCTTACGTTCAAGTCTTGTGCAACGATGGAAGATAGAAATTAATGATGCTTGATAGCTTAAATAAGTATGTATATATATATATATATATATATATATATATATATATATATATATATATATATATATGGTGGATATGAGCATGAAGATAATTCTTGTTATAAGAAAAAGACTTATAAAATTTCAAATCATTTTGAAGAACATGTGAAGGTAAAATAGTAATATTTTAATTTAAATGAATAAATATATGGCAATATCTATATAATGACAAGCATTATTCTATCACAATAAATATATGAGGCATATGCCCTTTAAAATTTGTGTCAAAATGACTTTGTTTATTTATTTCATGAAAAGGGACCGCATGCAAATAGCCAAAAGATTAGCGAAGAACATGAGAAGAATGTGATATGACGTGTGAAAGGAATGTATCTGAAGCAGTTGCAATACCTTAAGTATGTGCCTACTTCAGTGAGCTTGAAAAATCTCATATGCCTACGAGTAAGTGGATGCAGAAAGTTGAAGACTGTCTTTTGTGCCATTGTTATCAGAAGCATTTGTCTACCACAATTGAAATACCTATACGTAGAGAACTGTGAGGAGTTGAAGGAAATAATTTGAAATCAGGCGCAAGAAGGAAGCTCCACATACACATCTATGGCACACTCCATACAAGTTTACCTTCCAAAATTGGTTTACCTTTGGATATGGAGATGCAGCAAAATGAAATCTGTTTTCTCTATTTCCATCGTTAAACATCTCCCAGAATTAGGGCATATGGAAATAAGAAAGTGCTCTCAATTTGAGCAGGTATTTTGTTGCCCAAGTGAAGACAATGGTGGAGTGGTAATGAAGGTTAATCTTCTTCCAAAACTAAAACGGCTGGTACTTAGAGGATTGCCTAGCCTTGCATTATCAGAGATTCTAATCAGTTGCAGTTTCCTGCTTTGCAACATCTTACTGTCGAGGATTGTTCCAACTTCTCTCCAGAGAGCTTTCAGCATCCACTCCAAGGCTACAGCTCAGGTGCATAATACTCTTTTATTTATTTTTTATCTAATAATAAATTATTTGATACAATATATATTTTTATATAGAAGGATTTACTTGCTCCAAAAGAAATTGAAAAGACTTACTTCCAATCTCATGGGCTTCCATTTTATTTTGCAATCATATGATTCACCTTCTCAAATTTCTCTTATCTAAACTTTTTGTATTCTTATTCTCCTTTGAGTCTTAATAACGTTAGCTATTACCAGCAGCACCACTCCAAAATTAAAGCCACTAACTTGAACTCTGCAAATTACTTGACATGTTGGCCAAATACTAGGAGAAGCCACCTCCCATTTGTCCAGGTTTCGATTATTCAAGAGTTATCAATGCCTTTGGCCCCAAAGTTTTCAACTTCAAAGTTTGAGATCCTGTTTGTTCCTTCGACCAGACAGATTTGTGAGATTTTGCTTCTGTAACTAGATCAATTATTTCAGTTTTACATCGAATATATATATATATATATATATATATATATATATATATATATATATATATATATATATATATATATATATATATATATATATATATAAAGCTAATATAATTTATAGCTCTTGCAAATTTTACTAGTACGAAACTTGATATTTTAATTTCCTCTGCAGATCCATATAATGAGATAAGAAGGGAAGTGAGAAATGACTTGTACGAGGAATTTCTATGCTCAAATGATGATTCAAAAAATGAAAAAGTAGCAATAAAGAATAAAATAAATATTGTGGGTAAATCAGAATGTTACCTTTATTTACAAAGAGAACTGTGGATTCCGTATTTTGAAAGATTTAGTCCTACACCAATCATGGAATGTGGATTTGGACATAACTTGGATGCTGACTTGTTCATCAAAGGCACTAGGATATGGGATGAAGCAGAAGTTCGCAGGTTATACACAAAAATAGCAGCTGATATAATATTGAGAAATCATTTGCCAGAATCAAGCAAGTTGTGTGCTTACTTCATATACCACAACAATTGTTTTGTCAATGACTCAGATCTCTTCGACATCAATGAGAAACTTGAAAATGCTACACTACTCCAGAGACACAAATTCCTTTGGTCAGGTGTCTTGCTTAGCACACTCCCTGTCAAAAGTCAGCTAAAAAGAATCTTCAAATTTGAAAAGTACTGTACTTGCTTTTTATGCTCTCAAGCTCCAGAGACCGTAGATCACTTATTCTTACAATGTTCTTTTGTCAGATCACTATGGTTTACATCCCCTTGGGGCTTTCGAACTGATCACTACTCTGGTTTAAGAATGCCACGCTGGTTTAACTTTCTCACTAATCATTCTAAGGAGTTATTGTTATATGCCTCAGTTATGATGGATAAGGTGTGGGATGAGAGAAATAGAATTGCTCATGCATCTAACTCTAATCCTCCGGACATTTTGAGAGTTGCAAACTCTATCTTGGTGACATACTTTGAGATGAAAAATAAGTTGTTGCCTGATATGCAAGAGGTCGTGGATGTTATCATGTGCCCCGATGGATGGTTTAAAGCATACTTTGACGTAGCCATGACTGAAGAAGAGAGTTGGGCAGCTGCTCTGTTGCTCAACAATGAAGGAAATTTAATAGGAGCTAGAACAAGAAAACTTAGCACTAAGTTCCTTCTAGAGCAAGAAGCACTTGCATTAGAACTTGCTGTTGAACTTGCTTGTGATGTTGTACCAAAATCTAATATATGTCTACATGGAGACCGTGAAAGAGTTATCCGTGTACTGCAGGATTACTTGAATGATAAAATGGATGAAGCAGTTTGGTACCTTGAGCCAATCTTGATGGATGTTCGTGATAAACTTGGGAGCATGGGTGATTGGGAGGTTAAGATTTTCATGGACTTCAACTGGGTTGCCTATAATGCAGCTAAGTGGGCTGCCTTTTGTAATAGTGAGGGAGATGTTTTGAATTCTGTCCCAGCAATAGAGGTTTTGTCCAAGAAGGACTTTGTATCCTCTTTCTTCACCAACGATGATGATGAACATGTCCATGACAGTGTTCTCAATAACAGTGACAATGAGGATGATGATGGCCTTCTACGACTAAAACTGAAAGAGGTTTTCACACATGACGATGGTAACAATGATGATAAGAAAAATAATGAGGATGGCAACGATGGCAATGAGTAAAGATTCTGCTGCTGATGAAAATTTTCAACCCTCATAGTAAAGTTTTTGATGTTCCACTAGAGGTCTGACACTTCCTGCACACCAGATCAAAGCAGAGGTTTATATCTAAGAAGCAGCTCTCTAATTTATCTGTTATAACATTAAATAAAACTAGGAATTTAAAAAACACTGAATTGCTCAGTAATGGGGTTTTAAACTGATTTCTTTTCCTTATAAAAAATTCTCTGCGCTTCTATAAACAAATTTCTTGTCTATTCCTAGCAAAATTTCTCTAGATTTCCCTTTCTCGATGTATTATATGGAATGGGTTTTAAATTGACATCCTATTTTTATTATTACGTGTAACATGATATAGATTTTTCTGATGCTTATGTATTGGTACTTGAAGGATTGGATCTTATCGAAATAAGGCAATGGTTCTCGTGTTCCAAAACTTTCCTTGATGAATTCTATGGAAAGAGTCTTGAATTGTTGTGCTATTTTTATTATTATGTGGAACATGTTATATATTTTGCTCATGCTTCATTGATTGCATTTCCATGCCTCCATGTCAGTTGATGGGTATTTTGAACATGCAGTCCTTTAGTTTCTGTAGGTACAAGAACTAAGAAGTGGGTCTACAGGATTAATTGGAATGGCTTTGTTGTAATAAGAAAGTAATAGTGGAATGAGCAAAACTAGTCAAATGTACTTAATTATTTCTGTTACTTTATAGTAAGGTAGAAAGAGATAAAATTATGTTTTATGAAAAAATTGTTTTTGAGATTTTTTCTGAAAGTAAGGGTTGCTTTTTTAGCTCATAGACTATGATTGTTAGGTGCTTTCAATTAAAAAAGAAAAGTGACAGCTTTTCAATCTATTAGCATATATCAACAAAATTCGGCACAATTCATAAATAGCTGAGTCCCTTAAGCATGTTGATAGAAGTTCGATCTGAAGTAGTGTATATGGAGAAGGCTTTGCTGGGAGATATTGTACTGACTTTAATGATCTTTCCGCTTTGAAGGGATTAGCAATCATGAGAGCGCTTTCAAACAGCAGTAAATGGCTATAATCCTGGGATATTTGATTCTGGATTAGCAATCTGTACAACATGATTGTGGTATGGAATTAGTTTCATCAAAATTATTTTTTACACCTTTTATGAGATTAAATTTGTTGAATATGACAGGCTTCACAAAGGTTTCTATTTGCCCTTCCATTCTATGCTCACGATTAAAGGTTTAGAAGATTATCATACTTTAGATTTGGAAAAGTAAATTTTAGCTAAATATCCATGGTTGATATAACTATAAAAGACGTGTACTCTTATTACATGGAATTGATGTTATATTGTTTAATAGTAAATGTTTCAATAGTTTGAAATGAAACTTGGGATGTTACCAAATAGAAGTTACATTGCCATCAATAACAGGTTTTTCTGAGGTGCTGTGATTTGCTATGTTTGAAGTATTGCATGACGATAAACATTTCAATATGTAATTCCCTCTGTTCCCTCCAAAAGGATTTTGAAAAATAAAGTATCTGAATTTGCTTATTTGCTCCTTGGTCGATTACTCATCTAGATATAAACCTTTGGAAGGGCTTTTTCACCTTGCAATCTTGAGAGCTGTTTTAGAGGGTGATGTTTATAAGGAAGGATACCTAGATTATGAAGAATTTGTTGCCATTTCTGTTCACCTATGAAGAATGGGCAACAACGAGCACATGCACCTTCACAAAGCCCTCAAATTCTTTGATATAGGAACAAAACTGGGCATATAGAACTCTGCTTCATGCTTTAGCTGATGAAGATGATCCTAACAGTGGAAAACTCATCAATGCAATTATGCATGATGAGGACACAGATAAGGTGAGTGTATTTTCACGGTTAGACTTGGAACACATTTTACAAGGATGCATTTGTGCTTTTGTTATTATAGTCTTGTGAAGAACTGTCTTGTGATTGCGCAGGATGTACGGATAAGCTATGAGGAATTTGCTACAGTGATGAAAGCTGGCATTTATTGGAGTAAAGAAAAGACATTAAGTAAACTAGGTTTTGCAGTCCTCCTGATGATAGTGAACAATAGAACCTATTTCATGTATCTCAAAGGCTACTATCTCAAAGACTTGGTGCCTGTTTGGTTGTGTCGAAATGGAAAAGGAATAAGAGTGGGAAGCCCATTATCTTTGGTTTGGTTCAATTGAATCAATAGAAAAGTCTTTCTAAATAGACTCACTTTTCTATCGAATTAGTAAAAGGCCTCTCCTTAATAACACCTAAGATTGGACATTTTCTTTCAATTTTTCCATCTCTACCCTCTTCTTAAAGATTAATGTTCAACCTCAAATATCCAACCTTCGGCCACCGCCCATAAACCCACCACTGCCACTGCTGAGATTGGCCACAAAAAACCAAACTTTAAGCTCCATGAACATCGGCGTTTGCTGTCTGTCCTCCCCCCCCCCGGCTGCCGCTTTTCTGGGTTTGGAAGAAACATAGATATAGTACCAGATTAGCCAATGTAGCTCCGGCAAAAGCCTAGCCTGCGATGTGGGACTGCATAAGTGAGTCTCTGCTTTTGTCCTTACATAGCACGACATAATTGCTGTCTCAATAGAAAACACTGTAAACATGTTTCTGTATAACTGCTATCTCAAAGACCTACTTTGAAACATTCTTGGACTCTCTGTAAAATTTCTTGGAACATATTAAAAATAAGACTCAGGCCAATACAGGCCACCATGCCTCCTTAATATCTACTCTGTACATTACACGAGTGTAAAGCTAATTTAGATATTAAAATGTAAGTGATTTAAGTTAAAATTATTTCTCTTTCTCTATTGAAATAGTTTTAGAGCCACATTTTTTTTTCCAAAAACAAATATATCCAAATTTGAGGGTGTATGTTCCATAAAGATTTGGCAGAGCAAATAACTAATGTTAAATAAAATGCATGAAAAGAAAACTTCATGAGCTGGCAAGCTAGAAATTCAAACATACTGACGTTTCTTGCAATATTGTCTCCTTCAGGACAAAAAGTCTACCTGGTCTGAGGCCAACCTATAAGTAATGTTACTGACAATGCCAACAAAGAAAATGTATTGTCAGAATTGCAACAAATACAAAAGAAACTTTCCAACGTTAGTGGAGGGGTAACTCTTTTATGGTAAACATACAGAAGGATGCTTCATTATGCATAACTATGTGGCGACAATGATTACTAATTTGCTTATCAATTATGCTTATATTGATTTGACCACTATCATACATTGACAAATGTGAACCAAAAACTAGAAAATCTAAAAAATCTCTAGCATTTCACAGCCAAATAACCTATTCAGTTGACTTCATTAATTTTATGCAGTTATACCTTTATAATGTTTAAAGAATTCTTAGACATGTACAGAGCTCAAATAAATTGTCAATTTTACAGAATCTTCCACTATAGAATAATGACGCAAAATAAAATCATCATCGGTATGATGATCAATGCAACAAGGGATACATATTACATTATCACTACTAGAAAGCAACAAATTAGCTGCGGAAATTAGTGTTGGCTAAGCCACGCTAATTCACAGCAAACTAAGAAAAATACAGAGGAGCATTAGTGTTGGCCAATTAGCATCAGCTAAGCCCACGTTAAGTGTGCATGTGTATTAGCGTTGGCCAAGCTAACAAAAAAAAAATAAACATTGTTGGTCAAAGTAAGTTGACTGGTGGTTTTTTGAGTCGGCCTATTCCTTAAAAAAAATTAGCATTGGAACTAATTCCGCACTATATTCTTTCCTACTCCTCTTTCTCTTCATTTTCCTTCTTTCTTCATATTAGTTCTCCTTCTATCTCTCGCCTTAAACTCCATTTTTCTTGTGCATTTGAGCCTCACATTGCATTCTAGAGTTGTAATAAACTCCCCATTGCATTAGCTTCAATTTAATTAGTGAGTTTTTTTAGTTATATTCTTTATATTTTGAATTTTCTCTATCTAACATGGTTAATATTACTTTTATTTATCTAATTTATTCTCTTTGTGTATTTTAGGTACCTTTAGCGAAACTAATACTCTCTAATTGCCCATGTATGTTTGAATCCCTTGGCTATGTTTATTTCTTTGTGTTGTTTGTGTTGTACTGATTGATTAGTTATAGGCTTAATTAATTTGATTGTAAATTGATAGATGTTTAATTTAAATTGTTGTATCAATGTGTTTCCCCTAATATGTTTAATTTAAATTGTAATTTTAGTGAATGATTGATACATATGATATGTAATTGTAGTGTATTTTATTTTTGTTATGTTATTATTTGATTGGTTGACATGTATGAAATGCTTATGTTAAATTTTATTTGAATCTATGTATGTTATATTTATTGATATACTAAAAATTTATGAATCATATCTCTCGTTATTGAAGATCAAAGCTTAATAGGTTGTTTGGATATTATGTTGGAATCCAGTTTATTTTTGAAATGTCTTGTTATTTTAAAAATAAATTTTTAAAAAATGTGCATGATATAGAGCTTATGCTATCGAATTTTTTTCTATTCAAGTTCGTACAGTACTCTATGTATTTAATATAAAGATAGACAAATATATTCTTGATTTTTGTATTAGATTTTTTGATATCGTACATTTATGTTGGATATATGGTAGCTTAATCTTTCATCAATTATCTTTAAAAAAAAAAACTTAAGTAATTTCATACATTGTAAGTCATTATCATAAAAATAAAATATGACTAAAGCATATTCAACCCAATAAACATATATGGGATGCCATGACAAGAGCTTTTGTTACAATATGTCGTACTATATCTCAACTAAAAATAGGGAGCTTGGCTGTTGCAAGCTTTGGAGGTTTGTTGAATTAATTTAGTTGTAGTTGTTTAATTAATTTAACTCATGCTTTTTTAGGTTTCTATTGTCTTCATTGACCTCTTGTGTTTTTATTTTTTTTAAATCTAGTGCAAGAATGGTTAGATTCTCTTTTACTATTGCCTTTCGTTCTAAAACTTGCAACAACCAAACTTCTCATTTCTACTTGAGATACAATATGGCATTTTGTAACCAAAGCTTACGTAGCGACATCACCACAATAACTCTTTAACATATTCCATGAGTCATCCACATCAATCACAACTTAGTAATCATGTTTATTGGGTCGAATTTGCCTAAGCCATATTTTATCTTTACTATAATGACTTGCAATGTATAAAATTACCTGAGATTGCTATACTAGTGTTACTCAATCCTGTCATGTCCATCCAGACTATGACTAAGACATGGATGACTAGTCTCTTAACAAACACCCATTTCCAAAACATAGTTGCCACCACCACCACTGATAATAGTTTAGGGCTTTTCTGTTCCAATATATTTTTATAGGACTATGTTTAGTGTATACCTTTTTCATATGTATTACGTTAGTGTGTGTGTAATATATATATACACACACACATATATAATTATATAGTTCTAAATTTAATCTGATTTAATTTTAACATTAAATCTAATTTTATTTAAAATTAAACATAATATATAAATAAATTATTATTTTTTATATTTGTTGTAAGTAGCGTGGATCTTCGCAGTATTCACACTGCTAAAGTTGACATTAACATCTAGTTTGTGTCAATTTGATTGACACCAATTAGCATGGGCCTCTTAAAAGCCAACACTAACTTTAGTGTCAAGTAATACAGCGATAGCTTTTGGAGTTTAATGTGAACTTTTGGGCAACGCTAAATCTTGTTCTTTTTTTTTTTTTTTTATAATATATAAATCCATTTGATTCCTTAATTTTCAAGGAACAACGTAACACCAAAAAAAGTGCATTTATTTTTGTAAATGATTTAAGAGTTAGACAAACACTTATCTAGAATCTGAAGTAAAAGACAACTCCTAACTTTGGTGCCTCGCTAACCTAAGAGGCAAAGTTTTGTCCATTAAGCAAAAACATAAAATGACAATTTTACCACTTAAAGAAAGAAAAGGCATCATCCCCATTGTTATACAAAGTAGAAATTATATTTGCTCACTTAATGATGTATATCTGTTTTTACATTTAGATTTTATAATTGTTTAAAATAGTAAAATTATAAATAAAAAAATAAATGCGAAACATAGGTGCACCAAATAGTGGTGCATATAGCAGCATCCTATAAAAATTATATAAATTCAATGAGAATGATATCATTTCTTGCAATTTTCTCCTTCAGGACAAAATGTCTATCTTAAGGTTTGAAACCAACCTAAAGTAATGTTATTGTCAGTGCCAACAAGGTCTAAGATAATATTGTTCGAATTTCGGCTACAGCTGTAAGGATACTGGCAGTTCCATCTTGTATCCGTACACTTGCATGTATTGTAACTTATCTTTCATTCTGTTTACTAGCAGTTAGGAAGATAATAAGTTTTTGTTTTACAATCATCATTACCTTTTAAATCTAATTTCAATTATTTACTTCAATCACGAACTCAACTTCTCAAGTGTTGAGGAGAAAATAAATAACTTAACATGTGTTTTTAATGATATTATTTTTAGATGTTTTGATTGAATAGCTTAGATATGTTCAATAGAAACTTGGTTTAGTAAAAAAGTCAATTTAAAGAAATATTATTTCTGAAATTTTATTCAAGTAGTTGATTATTTAATACTTTTCAAGCAGATAAAGTGAGATTTTTGGAGATAAAATGTTCTTTGTCTTACAAATTTCAACGAAAGGAAGAAAAATGAAGACTACCTACTTTTATGAAATCTCTCATTTATAAAAGAAAATAAGTTTGTTAAATATTCAGTTAACAAAATTTGCATTATTTAACTTACTCGGAGTGAAAATTTGATTATTTAACCCAATCATATGTAGCAGAATATGAACCATTCATTTCTAGCTATGAGTTATATCCAACCCATTTGAGTTGGCAACACACCTGCTCTATCTGTGTTGACTCCACAAAGTTCCTAATGGCCTCCTTCCAGTAAACACCTATTAATAAGGGATTTCTCTTCATCTTCCTCAAAGAACCACACAATTCTTCTGCAATTCCTTTCTCCATATTCAAACCCAGGATTACCCATAAGAGGAAAGTTGAAACCCAGACAACCCATTTCCGAGCCTGCCAAGTTGAATAAGAACAAGGGTGGCCCTGGCTCAATGAATGAAGAAGCTTGGGCAGTGGTGGTTGAATCAAGCAAGCTTGATGTTCAGCTCTGGAACCCTCTTCACCAAAATCTGGGCTCATAACTGGGTTATTCGTAGTCAACAAGATGAAGATACATGGAAACTCAAACTCAGAAACAGCAGAAATTGTATTGCTTAATGATGAAGAGCTCAAGGCTTGTACAGAAACAGGAAAATGAAAAAAATGCACAGCAGAGCAGAAGCTTCTAAACCAGAGCTATACCTCCTCAGGGATGAACCCTGCCAAAAACTAACACAAAAGCCTCCTTATTCCTCACGCTAACATCTTCCTCCTATATATTTGACTATCTCCCTCTAATACTCTAACAGACTGGACAATAACACCCCTACCAACTTAGCTTACTCAGCTCTTAGAACGTTCTCCTATTATATAAAGAATAACATCACAATTAAAAAGAAAAAGTATTTATTATTATTAAAACTCTTTTATATTTTTATTTTATATTAAAATTAATTTAAATGTTGAAAGTTTAAAATTCAAGCTTACCTATTTATATTTACAAGACTTCTTAAACTTGACCTGTAGTTTTTAGTGTAAAGTCTTCGTAGTTTCTCACTTAATTTCACATAGTACACTTGGCCCACGCGAATGGAAAAGTAATAAAAGAGTCGTACTGTTCCGACATGGCTATCACCTTCCTATTTATTTCGTGATAAGAAAACACAGTCACGCCGTCCCGTGGTCCGGTAGATTACACATTGCAGATTCATGTAATGACGGAAATGAGAGTCAAACTCATGTAATTAATATTCTGAAAATGAGATCTTCCTCCACGTCAGCCGATTTCAATGATGTTAACTTTAATTTTAATTAATTAATGTGATAATGCTTAACAATAAGTAGAACATTGAATTGTTATTGACTAATCAACCTCTTATCATTAATATGTAAACTAAATTAAAGCGTGTGCATCCAAGAAAGCTCTTGGCCCGCCGTCCTTCTAAAATATAAACATACCATCCATCTGTCGTAGCTTTTCATTTTCTTTCTGAGATTTTAAGCAGTCGAAGATTATATTTTCTCTTGGTTCATCTTGAAGGTTAGTATTCTTTCTACATTCTACTTTTAACTTTTAATACTATTGCAAAGCTACAAATCTATCGGTCATTAAACACGAAATTTAATATCTAATTTAAATTTCTATTTTCTATTTTCCTTTTTGAATTATAATTATCCTCCAAATCTATCGGATGGAAATAAGTGTGTGTGTGTGTGTGTGTGTGTGTGAATGTGTATATATATATATATATATATATATATAAATTTCTGAGGATTTGCAGCATTTTTTCATGTAAATAGGTATATGTAATGCCTTTCTCCCTCTTTTTTTTTTTTTTAATCATTTGGTTAAAATTTTTTGGTTTATTTCATATTTTAAGGAAACGCAGCTGTGGGGAGTTTGGGAGTAGGAACACATCTGAGCTTCCTTTGGTTCTGTTTTTGTTGGGTTTCTATAATTAACTGTTGGATCTGGTTGGCTTGAAGACTCTCATAAGATGCGTTTGGTGTTTTGGATCACTGCAGGTAATAAACATAATTTGCAAGTTATATATGAGCACGTGGAATACTTCTTTCAAAATAAAAATAAAACATAATAATCCCTCTCTTTTGTTTTTTTTTTTGGTTTCTCTTGTATAAATCTATTCTACATTCATTTCGTTTTTCTTTCATTTTTGTTATCTAGAATGATGAATTAAAATGTCTTATTTATGATGCAATAATACCTCATGTTTGACTCCTTTAAATTAATATAGATATTACTTCATTCACAAAGTAAAGTATAAGTAATTTCCCTCTGTTTTTTTACCGGTTATTTATCGTATATTTTTCTTTCATTTCTTTTTTTTTTTTTCCCTAACATATTGCATAATTATCTAATTATAGGTTTTTGATAATCCAACTAACTAATTGACAAAATTCTCTAGATTACTTTGAAATGGTCATTTTGTATACTCGGCTACTACTATAACCGCACTAAACATTTTGGATACTTACCACTGGTTTATTCTCCAAGAATTTTGATTTAAGGTTTATAACCTCTCCAGCTTCAACAGGTCCATGTGAATTTGCTAAAAAAAATTTACAGACCTCAAAGAAGAAATCAACTTACTCTAGTTTTCTAACAGTAGACTATTGCACCAAGATGAGCTTATCAAGAACCAAAAGGGAAAACATTTTATACTTGTAGGTTCATCTTCTAAGGTTAAGATTTATACTTTCTTCATGTTCATCATATATAATTGAAGGTATGTATCCTACAATCTACTTTTAATAATACAAATGCGTTTTTCTTTCACTTTGGACTTCAAGCATGATGAATAAAAATTCAATTGAGATGCTTATTTATAGAACAGTAATACCTCATGTATGATTCCTGTAAATTAATATAGATAATTTTCATGCGCAAAAAAAAAAAAAAAAAAAGTAAATATACATACGTCTCTCCGTCGATGTTTTTCTTTTCGGCCATTTCTCATTTATTCATTTTCTCATGCACCCAAAAAGTATCTGCAAGATTTGAGAAGAAAGCGTAGTTGGATATCTGCTTATAGTTTCTATTTTGTTTAGAATTATAATTTTTTTATCCTACTAATTATTTAGCAACTTTGTCTAGATTACTTCAAGTTTTCATTTTGTATACACGGCTAGTATTGGACAGTCACTAAAAATTTTATGTTTTTGCTTCCCCCAGATTTATCCCCCAAGGTTGAAGGTTTATAATTTCTCTGGGTTCAACGACTTCTTATATTGTCTCACGAAACATTGAAAGTAAAGGTATATATCATACATTGTTGTTTTTAAACTGAATATAGTTTTCTTTCATCTTTAACTTCGTTGATTGTAATAACAACAATAAGATTTATTCTAATAGGCGATGTCGGTTACATGGATTATATGATATTATAGTGTTTTATAAAAAATTATATTTTTTGAAATATTATTAATTACGAAATTTTTTTTTATAATTTTTTCAAACATTCTTTTAAGTCTTTATCCTTTTAGCAGTTTCTTCTACTCATGTCTAAACTACTATAACCGATTTAAATCATCTAGCTTTGTTGATTGTGATATAACAACAAATATCACCTATTCATGTATTCAATGTTGAGTAGTTTGAACTAAATCTTTGTCGTTCATTCTATTATCAGGTTTTGTTTGATTGAATGGCAGAAGTTGGAATCTCCGTTGCGGCAAAGGTGGCTGAGTATTTAGTGCAGCCAGTAATACGCCAAGGACAATACTTGTTTTGTGCCAACAAATTTCTCAAAAATCTTGAGGATAAAAAGAAGGATCTCATGTCAACAAGAGATATTGTTCTGAAACGAGTTGAAGAAGCAAAAAGAAAAACTGAAAGAATTGAAGATGTTGTCCAGAAGTGGTTGACAGAAGTGCACACTCTCTTGGAAGAAGTGGAGAAGCTGGAACAACAAGTAAAAGCAAACAACAGTTGTTTCCAAGGTCAGTGTCCTACTTGGAGAAGATATCATCTATGCAAGGAAATGGTGGAGAGGACAAAGGTGATGATAGAGTTTAATAACAAGAGCAATTTCAAGACATTTGCACGTCTTGCTACACTTCCAGGCATTGAATACTCTTCTATTGAAGGATTTACTTTTTTTGAATCTACAAAATTAGCTTATGCTCAACTCTGGGAAGCACTCCAAGATGATGGAGTCTATAGAATTGCATTGTTGGGACTTGGAGGGTCTGGGAAAACAACACTGGTTACGGAAGTTGGGAAGAAGGCTAAGGAATCAAATTTGTTTGATAGGATTGTCGCGGTCACTGTGTCTCAAACTCCAAATGTCAGAAATATTCAAGGCCAAATGGCAGACATGCTAAATTTCAAATTAGAAGAAGAAACTGAAAAGGGAAGAGCACAATGATTATATATGAGGCTCAAAGAGGAGAAAAGAATACTCATAATAGTGGATGATGTATGGGGAGAGTTCAATTTGAAGGGCATAGAGATTGATTTTGATATATGTCACAGTGGCAGCTGTAAGATCATTCTAACCACTCGTCGCCAACAAGTATGTACTTTGATGGATTGTCAAAAGAAGATTCGGTTGGATCTATTGAATGAAGATGAAGCCTGGGCTTTATTTAAAAAGCATGCTCACCTAGACAACCAATCCTCTCTCAGCTTATTAAGTAGTGTGGCACAGGACATTGCTAGGGAATGCAAAGGACTACCCATAGCAATTCAAGCTGTTGGAAGGTCCTTAAGAGGCCAATCTAACCATGAGTGGAAGATAGCACTAGTAAACTTGAGGAGTTCCAAACTAGTTGATGTGGAAGATGGCCAGGGAGATGCTTTCTCTTGTCTTAAATTAAGCTATGATTATTTGAAAGATGACGATAAATTGCTCCTCTTGATTTGTTGCATCTTTCCAGAGGATTATGCTATCTCTAATGAGGATTTGATCAGATGTGGTGTGGGGCTTGGTGTATATGGAGAATATCAATCATTTGATTTAGCAAGGAGCCAAGTTATGGTGGGTATAAACAAACTTGTAGATTCATGTTTGCTCATGCCTTCTAATAGAAGGTTAAAGATGCATGATTTGGTTCACGATTTAGGATTATGGATAGCTTTTAAAGAAAGTCGCACCATTACGGTTAATCTATCTAACGATTTAAATTCCTTGATAGCGGATGGAGTCATAAATGATCATTTTGCAGTATCTTATGGTATAGACAAACAAATCAAATTTCTACTCAATTTGGTGCTGCAAAACTTGAGATTCTATGGATAGAGACTGGTGGTTCTTTGGATTTCTCTTCAGCATCCTTTGAAGGTTTGCAAGGGCTCAAGGTTATGGTTTTAAATTCCAACGGCTATTATAACAAAACCGGCTATGATCTGTCATTGCCACCATAAATTGAATCATTGACTAATCTTCGAACATTATGCTTGAGAGGATGGAAGTTAGGTGACATCTCATTTGTAGTCAAACTAAAGAAGCTAGAGGTTCTTAAGTTGAAATTTTGCGTCTTCAATGAATTGCCGAATGAAATTGGAAATCTGAATAAACTTTAGTTGCTGGACTTATCTGAATGTGATTTTTCAAGAAATTATGAAGCAATTGGAGAATTGTCAGAAATTGAAGAGTTGTATGTTTCTGGAGTAGAATACGATGAAATTGGGTGGGTAGATCCGAGTCCAAGCTTTGTGGATAATGTAGCTGCTACTAAATTGCAAAGATATGTCATAAAATTTGATGGGATGCAACGTTTTCTTTCACGTGTAATCACTGAGGATTTAATTATGAGAGCATTATATTTGAAATAGATCAATATCTCCAGCTTAAGTGCATCTATGAAGAATCTTTTGCAAAAAGCAGAGTATGTTCATTTTCGTGGAGATTGTCAAAATTTCGTGCCAAATGTGGTCAGAGCTGTAGGAGGCATGAAAGATTTGGTTGTGCTTTACTTGGACTCTTGTTCAGAAATGGAATGTGTCGTGGATACTACGTCCAAACAAGTAGACGTTGAACTCCCTGCTTCAGTTGGATTACACCTGTGGTATATGACAAACTTGAAAGAAGTGTGTCGCGGTCCACCTCCAGTTGGCTTTTTTGAGAAATTACAAGAACTTTTTATAGATTACTTCCAGCAGTTGCACAACATATTTCCAAGGGAATGTAAATTGCCCAAACATAAAATCTTGAATATTCACGGATGCAGAGCAGCTGTACTCTTCTCAGTGTCAGTTGCGCAGAGTTTGTCACAGCTAGAAGAGCTGATCATCGGACATTGTGAGGAATTGAAGCATATAATAACAGAACAAGAAGATGGTGGTGACACGAATACTGGGAAGGAAATAGTTCCAGCTTCACACAATTCCCATTTGATACTCCCCAATTTGAAGACACTATCTGTTCGCTCTTGTGAAAAGTTAGAATCTATATGTCCAATCTCTTGCATTGAAGGCCTTGAGAAACTGGAAGAGATAGAATTAGTGAATGATTCTCAGCTTAAATATGTATTTGGTCAATATGACCAAAGAGATCATTCATCTCGCCAGAAGAACATCCAAATTCAGTTTCCAATGTTGAAGGAACTCACACTCAATGGCCTTTATAATCTCCGTGGCATATGCCCAGAAAAGTATCATCCGAGGCAAAGTTTGAGTCTCCATTATCTTCAAAAATTAAATGTGACAAAATGTGACAAATTAAAATGTCTCTTCCCCATCATTGTCTCCAAAAGCCTACCAGAGTTGACATCATTGAAAGTAGACTATTGTGAGGAACTGGAAGAACTCATGGAGGAGAATATCGACCATAAGAATCTATCTGATGCTCAAGTGTGCTTTCCAAAACTGAAACTGATTCAGATGAGTTTCTGCAAAAAGTTGAAAAGCCTTCTACCTGTTGCTTGGGCTAGAATGCTTCCACAACTAAGTGTTCTATATATATCCCATGCTGATAAATTGAAAGTGGTTTTCAGTAAAAGCAGTGAAGAAGGCACAAGCAATGGACATGAAATTGTGATTCCCAACTTGGAAATGTTAAAATTTATCAAATTGCCAAGTTTTGTTGGCATTTGCCCAGGGTTTAAGTTACATGCTGTGAACCTTGTAAAGATAATCATAGATGAATGTCCCAAATTTGCTCCAATGATAGATACAACTCAAGTGGTTCCTCAACCGTGCACGCAAATTGTAAGTATTGTCATAAGTTTTTTGAAAATACTTAAACCATAATTGAGAATGAGGTAACTTCTATTTATCTTAACTTTTTATATAATGGTTATGTCATGTTTACATTTCTTACATAATCTTTATTAAGTAGAGCTTTCTTGTTTTTTGAATTAGTAATATGTTAAATTGTTAGAGAAGTAATTTAGTTTTAAATTTTATTTATATTCATTGAAGATAGATCGAACAAAACCAAGGATAATACTGCATGATGGTAGTATAGATAATTAAAGAAAGGAAATAACTGAATTCTAAAAAATTCTCAATTATAATGTTTTTCAAATTATAGAACGGTTGGTCAGGTTTGAACATAGTGACTAGTTTCTTACGTTCAAGTCTTGCGCAATTATAAAAGATAAAAATTAATGATGCTTGATAGCTTAAATAAGTATATATATATATATATATATGGTGGATATGAGCATGAAGATCATTCATGTTATAAGAAAAAGACTCACAAAATTTTAAATTATTTTGAAGAACATTTAAAGATAAAATAGTAATATTTTAACTTAAATGAATAAATATATGGCAATATCTGCATAATGACAAGTATTATTCTATCACAATAAACAAATGAGGCATATGCCCTTTAAAATTTGCGCTGAAATGACTTTGTTTATTTATTTCATGAAAAGGGACCGCATGCTTCTGCAAATAGCCAAAAGATTAGTGAAGAACAAGAGAAGAATGTGATATGGAGTGTGAAATGGATGTATCTGAAGCAGTTGCAATACCTTAAGTATGTATGGAAAGAACCTACTTCACTAACCTTAAGTATGTATGGAAAGAACCTACTTCAGTGAGCTTGAAAAATCTCATATGCCTGCGAGTAAGTGGATGCAGAAAGTTGAAGACTGTCTTTTGTGCCGGTGTCATCAGAAGCATTTGTCTACCACAATTGAAATATCTATATGTAGAGAACTGTGAGGAGTTGAAGGAAATAATTTCAAATCAGGCGCAAGAAGGAAGCTCCACATGCACATCTATGGCACACTCCCAACATGTTTACCTTCCAAAATTGGTTTACCTTTCTATATGGAGATGCAGCAAATTGAAATCTGTTTTCTCTATTTCCTTTGTTAAACATCTCCCAGAATTAGAGCATATGGAAATAAGAAAGTGCTCTCAATTAGAGCAAGTGTTTTGTTGCCGAATCGAAGACAATGGGGGAGTGGCAATGAAGGTTAATCTTCTTCCGAAACTAAAAGGGCTGCTACTTGTTGGATTGCCTAGCCTTACTCACTTTTTCAGAGATTCTAATCAGTTGCAGTTTCCTGCTTTGCAACATTTTACTGTTGAGGACTGTTCCAACTTCTCTCCTGACAGCTTTCAGCTTCCACTCCAAGGCTACTACAGCTCAGGTGCACAACACTCTTTTATTTATTTTTTATCTAATGATAAATTATTTGCTACAATATATATTTATATATGGAAGGATTTAGTTAATCCAAGAGAAAATGAAAAGGCTTACTTCCAATCTCATCGACTTCCGTTTTAATTAGATCTAATGATTCAAGTTTTACAATCATATGATTCACCTTCTAAAATTTCTTTTATCTAAACTTTTTGTATTCTTATCCTCATTTGAGTCTTAATAACGGTTATCTATTAGCAGCAGCACCACTCCAAAATCAAAGCCACTAGCTTGAACTCTGTAAAATTACTTGACACATTGGGCAAGTACTGGGAGACGCCCACCTCCCATTTGTCCAGGTTTCGATTATTCTGGAGTTATCAATGCATTTGGCCCCAAAGTTTTCAACTTCAAAGTTGGTGATCCTGTTTGTTCCTTCGACCAGACAGATTTGTGAGATTTTACTTCTGTTTCCCTTTTGCCATACTTCCCTTTTGTACCTTCATTGCCTTGATTCCCCCTTTGGATATTCTTCGAGGGTGCAGCATTTGCAATCATTAGCTAGGTGTTAATCTTGTGGTGGACAGGAGTCATAAAGATGACACTTAGTGTGTCAAAGAGTTATCGAAAACTAAATGAAAGAATAAAATAGAAGACAAAAAGAAAAGGGTAAAAATTATCACGTTACAATTTAATGAAAGTTTGAACTATTAAAAATAATTAAAATAGAGGAATGAGATCAAGATTAAGTCTTTTTACTTACTTTTAGAGTAAATGGATATGTTTTATATTACATAAATTCATTATGGTTATTTTTATTACTCTTATATATTGGCTTTTATTTCTAAAGAGATGAAAAATTATTTATTTGTCTTCACATAACAATTTAAACGTAGATAGAAGTGAAAAAACAAAAAATCTTTTACGAAATAAATTTATTTTGTTTGCTCTTTCAATTATTGAAAAAGAAGTTCATTGTTGAAACAAATATTGCATATGCCTACTAATAATTGATTAGTTAAATCCACGTAACTAAAATAACTAGATGAATTATTTCAGTTTTACATACAAGATTTTGTGTGTTCATATATATATATATATATATATATATATATATATATATATATATATATATATATATATATATAAATAAAGCTAACATAATTTCTAACTCTTGCAAATTTTACTAATAAGCAAACTTGTGTTTTAATTTCCTCACCAGATCTATTCAATGAGATAAGCAGGGAAGTGAGCTACTGGGAATTTTTATGCCCAAATGACTCAAAAAATGAGAAAGTAGCTGGAAAGAATAAAAAAGATATTGCGATAAATCAGAATTTTACACTTATTTACAAGGAGAACCATGGATTCCATATTTTGAAAGATTTAGTCCTACTCCAATCTTGGAACGTGGATTTGGACATAATTTAGATGCTGCCATGTTCATCAAAGGCACTAAGATATGGGATGAAGCAAAGGTCCGCAGGCTATACACAAAAAAAGCAGCTGATATAATATTGAGGAATCATGTGCCAGAATCAAGTAAGTCATGTGCTTACTTCATATACCACAACAATTGTTTTGTCAATGGCTTAGATCTCTCTACCATCCCTCAAAACCTTGAAAATGCTAGACTACTCCAAAGACACAAATTCCTTTGGTTCAGTGTCTTGCTTGGCACATTGCCTGTCAAAAGCCAGTTAAAGAAAATCTTCAAATCTGAAAAGTTTTCAACTTGCTTCTTGTGCAATCTAACTCCAGAGACTGCGGATCACTTATTCTTACACTGTTCTTTCATCAGATCACTATGGTTTATGTCTCCTTGGGGCCTTCGAGCTGAAAAATGGTCCAGTTTGACAATGTTACAGTGGTTTGAATTTCTCACTGATGATTCATTAGTAGCTAACTCCATTGGCATTAGTTCCCAGGAGTTGCTATTGTTTGCCTCAGTTATGATGGATAAGGTATGGGATGAGAGAAATAGAATTGCTCATGCATATGACTCTAATCATCTTGATGTTTGAGAGTTGCAAACTCTACCTTGTTAAACTACTTTGAGATTAAAAATAAATTGTTGCCAGATATTCAAGAAGGTTCGGATGATTGCCCTCATGGATGGTTTAAGGCATACTTTGACATAGCCATGACCAAAGAAGAGAGTTGGGCAGCTGCTCTACTGCTCAACAATGAAGGAAAATTGTTAGGTGCTAGAACCAGAACACTTAGTACTAAGTTCCTTCTAGAGCAAGAAGCACTTGCAGTAGAACTTGCTGTTGAACTTGCTTGTGATGGTGCACCAAAATCTAATATTTATTTTGAGGGGGTTAACCGAATACTACATAATCACCTGAATGAAAGGGATCATATGGTTTGGTACCTCGAGCCAATCATGGAGGATGTTCGTGACAAACTCGGGAACATTGGTGACTGGGAGGCTAAGAAAGTTTGCAGAAACTTCAAC
Source organism: Bauhinia variegata (assembly GCA_022379115.2). Lineage (NCBI taxonomy): Eukaryota > Viridiplantae > Streptophyta > Magnoliopsida > Fabales > Fabaceae > Bauhinia > Bauhinia variegata. The sequence goes on from CM039432.1 coordinate 6,636,550, forward strand.
TGGCTAGCCCATAATGTTGCTAAGTGGGCTGCCTTTTGTAAAAGTGAGGGAGATGTTCTGAATTCTGTTCCAGCTATACAGTTTTTGTCCAAGAAGGACTTTGTATCCTCTTTCTTCACCATTGATGAAGAAGTGCATGACCAAGACAGTCTTCTCAATAACAGCGACATTGAGGAAGATGATGATGGCCTTCTACGACTGAAACTGAAAGAAGTCGTCACATATGAAGATGGCAACAATGACAATAAGAAATATGATGAGGGTGACCAAAGTGGCAATAACGAATATGGGTAACAAGTTCAATCCTAATTGTAAAGATTTTGCTGCTCCACCAGAGGTCTGACGTTGCTTGCACATCAGATCAAAGCAGAGGTATATCTTCTTGGCCAACGTAGTACTAATTATTTTCTTTTTTTCCTTTTATTTATTTATTTATTTATTTTTACCCATATTGTTGAAGTTTTAAAAAGAGTTCAATGATGTTATAGTGCTATTAACTTTATATTACAACATTGAAACAGCACGAGAGGCCAAATTCCAATGAAGCCGCTGCAAATAGTGCATGCCTTTGATGCCAATTATGCTGAGGGTGGAACTGAGTGAGTCTCAACCCGGACTGGTTGTAGAAACCTTTCACTGTCATACCAAGAATTGTTAGTGCTTTGAGTGACAATTGTGGTATTTTGAGGAGCCAAAATTTGAATTTTGTAACTTATTCTTATGTAGAAATTCTCCTCATTTGTTATCTAAATTCAAAAAGTGCTTTTCATTTTGTGATATTTAAACACAAAATCATATGAGCTTCTTTTAGAAAAAGCTCCAATTTATAAAATACGTTTTAAACAAAGTGTTTCTTCATTCAAACACACCCTAATACTTCATTAGTGGAACTATCTATTTCTTTGAGCATGTGCAACAAATCCTATATAAGTTTGAAGTCACTGTTAACATATACATTATTTCCTTTAGCCTTTATTATAAGGCATATTTAATTAAATTATCCAGATAAAGAAAAACAGTTAACTTTCTTAATTCTTTAAAAAAATTTACAACATTTCAATTTTACTCTCATATATCATCAATAAACTTCAAAAATCTACTACTTTGCTATTAGTTTTCCTTGAAAGTGTGAAAGAATACTTCATCACTTCTCAGTAATGAATAACATAAAATAAAGATGACTGACCATTATTAAGGGTAAAAATGAAAAAAGAAAATAAATTAGGTGACATCCGTTTTGTAGCTAGACTAACAAGGCATGAGACTCTTGAATTGAAATAATTTGTCTTCAATGAATTACCTAATGAAAATACAAATCTGAATGAATTGAAGTTGCTGGATTTGTCAAAATGCGCAATTATAGATAATTATGGATCATTTGAACGGTTGTCACAAATTGAAGAGATACATGTTTCTGGAGCACAGAGAGAAGGAAGGAACAAGGTAGATATGTCCTAGTCCTAGCTTGGTGGATAATATTACTATATACTAGTTTGCAGTGATATGTTTTAGACTTTTCAAGGCACATGTTTGTTTATACAAATCGATACCTTGATGAGAATTTAACCATGAGAGTATTAGGGTTACCATCTATCAATATCTCCAGCTTAAGTGCATCTAAGAAGAATCTTTTGCATAGAGCAGAGGTTGTTTCTTTCAATGGCCTTCAAGGGTATTGTCAAAACGTCATCCCAAATATTATTAGAGCCTAGGAGGCATGAATATTTGGCCATGCTTGAGCTGAAGTATTGTTTAGAGACAGAATGTGTTCTGGATAATATATCTGATCTAGTAGATGTTGAGCTCCCTATTTATTTCCGATTGTGACAAGTTAGAATATATATTCCCAAGCTCTTATGTTGAAGGCCTTAGAGCATCTCTAAGGGTGCAACACACCCAAGTTGCATATATCATTATTTAATAATTTTTTTGTGAATTTCACACTGACACATCACTTATTACACTCTATATAATTTTACAAACAAAATTCTCTCTACTCATGAAACACACATTAGTTATATAAATGAGTCTCACAAACTATTTTATATTCTTATTTATAATCAATTTACTTCACAATTTTTTTTTTCTTATAAATCTCTTATTTTCTTTTTATAAAATTCAAGTGAAACTCATTTTTTTCTCTCTCATGAGTTGCATATTTCAGTATCTCTCTCTCTCCTCTCTCTTCCAACTCAGCAGCATTTCAACACTTCCCTCTCTCCTCTCTCTTCCAACTCACCTATGCTCCCCCTTTGCAACTCTCACTAGAGATGCTCTTAAGCAATTGCAAAAGATAAAAACATTTTGCCTTTCTAAGTTGAAATATGTATTTGGTGAATGTGACCAAAGAGACCATTCATCTCAAGAGAAGAGTATCCAAATTCTGCTACCAATGTCCAAGGAACTCACTCTCATTCCTAGAGAATCTCCATTGCATATGCCCTAAAAATTATCATCTAAAGGTGCATATCCTTGGAGAGAGTAAACGTGGATGATTGTTGGAAATTGACAAAGTTATGTCTCATGGTTGGTGCGGAAGTGGGACAGCTGCCTCTTGATAATATATGTATTTATGGTTCTCTCTCTTTCATTTTGTAGTTTTCACCACAATTTATTCCCAAAGCAAAAGAATAAAAGCTTAAGTTACCCACACTGAACTTTGTGAAGATGGTCATAGATAATTGCCCCAAATTCACTCCCATTATTAGTGCAACTCAAGATAAATTTGATCTCGCCATGGCAGAGGTAATTACGAACTTCTCTTTAGTTTTATTGATAGTAATATTTCTATTTTGATGATTGTTATAATAATTATTAGTTATTAAATAGAAAATTTATTAATTTTTAAGTATATTTAAAAACAGTTAATTTTGTATACCAAAATAGTTAATTTAAGTGCAAATATTATCATCCACTTAATTATTTCTACATAACGTAATATATCTTTAAATATAAAAAAAAAAAATTTAAAAAAATTCATTAATAAATGGCAAGGAAAAATCCGTAACTGACAGAGCTCCTAGCCCTAGCTAGGAATGGCAGCAAAGCGGGGTATAGTCTTCGACCCAAATTGTTGCTTGGGATTTTACTTCTGTGCCCACCACAAAGTGTCGCGGGGAAATGAGTTCCCACCCCCATTCCCGGTGAGGAAACATGGATTCACAAGGAGTCATGAAGATTTTTTCTTTAGAAAAACCATTTTTACCAACTAGCTATATTTTTTTATACCAAAGCTATTATATTGCAAATTTAATACAAAAATAGTATAGAATAAATGAATTTCACACCCATCAAAACCCAACATGCCTAATGAAAATTGCAAATCAAAACTCAATTTTGGAAAAAATGCATAATCAAATCAATACCCTTAAAAAAAAACTCCCTACCAAAATTGACACGCCACCTCAAAGATACAAAGCCAAATTGGGTTGTGAGCTGCAAAGCCATAAGAGACCAAACTACCAAATGAAAATTCCAATCAAAACTTAACAAACAAAAAATGCTTAGACAAAATTAATTTCAAAAGTAAAACTAAACAAGAATAGAGGAATTCCATATTAACTACAAAATCCACGAGTAGCAACAGGAAAAGGAAAAGGGACTAAAATATAATAAGAAACCCACTTTCACTTTGTCAAATTCAAACGAAAAGCTTGCAAATTTCTCAAACACTTATCCCATCCTCTGCTAAGGTGACTTGCAAACACTATTATGCCTCTTGGAATGGATGGAGAAAATCAGGTAAAGATAAGGAATGTAAATCCTATTTGAACTATCTTAAATTATTAAAAGCAATTTCAAGTTAAATTATACAACATGAAAGCTATAACAAATAAAATAAAACAGTAAAAAGGAACAGCAGACATAAAACTTGAGTCTGGAAAGAAATTTTCAAAATGAAATGACCAGAAACTATGTAGTCAATTGAAATACATACCTTCGGAAGATCAAGAGCTGGCAATGTCTTATGGGCAAAAGCCGCACCTCATGACCTTTCAAAGTCTCTTCCACAATTTCAACCACACGATCAATTTGTTGGACACCATCAAGGCTGATTCCTTCTAGCTCTTTCAAGTCCCGACTTCCTTGAGGGACACACCCTGCAACCACTAATGGTTTATTTAAATTTTTCCCTTTTGATATTATGGTATCCATGGAAGATTGACTCGGGGATTTAACTGTGCATCTGCACCAATTAGTATTCAACGTGGCTTTAGTTCAGTGAAATATAGGCTAAGCTAGATTAATTTCCTTTCATAGGTTTATTTATCATTTTGACAAGAGATATTCATGTTGTTGTAGTATTGTAGATATAGCCTCAAGCTAACATCCTAACAGAACGTGGCAAAACCTCTCTATTGCTCCAGCTTCCCTACACGTTATTTTTTTAATATTATTATTACTATAATATATATAAAAGAATAATTCTATTAAGCTTCTGTTCAGATGAATTACACAACTAAAAACACACAAACACACAATTCAGACCACAACAAATGGCATTAAACAGTTCACAGAAAGGGGCCTATAAACACTTACAACAACAAGCCTTATCCCACTATATTTACAATCTCATATAACTATTCAACAATTGAAAATATACACACTGTGAAAAAGAACCTTCATTTTATTGAAGCATATGTGCCTATCCATAAATGAAACACAAAGCTTAAAATTATATAATAGTAACTATTTGCTATCAACTAATTTACCACTTTTGATTCCTGAACTGATAATAAAGAATTATTGATAATTTGCAACAGGAAGAGTATGGCTTCAGGTTAAAATATAAACCAAAACCAAAATTTTTTGGAGATCTGTGAAGTACTGTGACCCTAAGACTAGTAAATTGGTATTTTAATGGAACACAAATTACCATTCTACTGGACATTATCTTTGAGACTCAACTAGACTTGAGATGAGTCAAGAGATATAAAAGCATCATCAAGTCACATTATAGGTTCGCAGAAGATCCTAGAGGTTAAAATGAATAGAGGAAAAGAAAATAAACTATTTATCTCCTTAACCATTTCCTTCTAGGTCTGTTGGCCATTGCAATAGTCAAGTCTTCTTCACATTAAATAACTTACAATCCAAAAGAATAACCATTTTTTTCTTATAAGCTTCCCTATGGACAAGAATATTGTACTTGTTGCTTTCTGCATAGTCCATATGTAATTTAATTGAACAAAGATAATCGGCTGCACAATTAGGTCAGTTCACCCTTTTGCCGCTTCTCCCAATATATTTAACTTCCCTCAACTCTTTTTTTCTTCAATATGCAAAACCTGCCTTATCTGCTTAAGCACCTTGATTAATCAACTAGTTACCTTCAAATTTTAGACGCCAATGAAACCTTAGACAAATCAATAGCATAAGCATTGAATGAAAGCCATAAACACCAATAAAACAAGGTTTAATTTGCTGCCTCAATACAGAGTATATTTAAGAACTAGAAGAAAATTGAAAACATTAGATAAATAAGGTAAGAGCCTCACGTATTAATCAGCCATAGGTCAGCTTCATCAGGATTGTCACTAAGTGTATAACCAAAAGCTGAAAGCTGATCAGCCATGTATTCACTATCACTCTGTTCAAACATTAAAAGAACAGGGAATGATCAAAAACAATCAAACAAAACATTCATCCTTGTGAATTCATTATTAAAAAATAGTTGCTGAAGCATAATCAACCACAAAGATTTTTAAGATCTCAACATGCTCCAGGCAGAAAAGCCAGGAGGTTGATTAACTAGTGGAAAATTAACTATGGTGTGTACATAGGGAAGCATGGCAGTGTAGGTATGTACTCAGTGCCCCAAATATGACATGCAAATAAACAGTTAATATTCAATCTCAGATAACTTATAATGAAAGAGAAGAAACTAATAAAATTTTTTTAGAAATATAAAAGGACCAAAAAGATAAAGAACTAAACAATCAGTCAGGATTTTTCAAGAAATTCATACAGATATATAATATTTCCTTGAATTCTAAGTCAAAAAAGAAAAAAAGACCCCAAAAGTTTGAGCTAATATTAAAAAGCTTTCGTCCTCATCCTAACTATGACAAAAAAAAAGAATTCTAAGTCAAAAAGAATAACAAACATGTCCATATTAAAAAAATGAAACTACAATACATTGGATGGCCCAAAAGAAAGTAGAAGAGGGAAAAGTGGGGAAAAAATAAAAATGGCCCTAAAGAAAGCACTCCTCTATATATTCACTGTAATAACATGAGAATTGCAAGGATTTTCTTATCCTGCCCCTGGAAATAGACACAAGAGTGCCCCTACAAAGCAAATATGGGAAGATCATGGAGATTTGACAAAAGGAAAAAATGTGATCATACGGGGGCCATCAAACGAAGAGAACAGATATTGAAAATGCAATCCAGATTGTTTCTTGTTCATGATAGACTCCCAGTAACAGGAAACAACTTCCTTTCCTTTGGTTATTAAACAAGGTAAATGAAATAAATGAATCACAACTTCCATTTCTCAATCTTCATTAGCTTAATCAATATCTTTTATGGGTACATCACATTGTCTATTCAATATATTATACTCTATACTTCCTTTCTACACACTCACTTGTTAAAGACAACCTCTTGTCATGCATCATTCTCCCTTATTTATACTGGAATTAACTGACACAGACTATAAATATATAAACAAAGTGAATCAGGAGACTGAGATCAAATGTCATAATCCGGGTCTTTGCCAGCAGAAAGTAGAAGCTTCTAAAAGAGTATTAGAAACATAAATTTTATGCTATGATGCATAACTAACTTTCCCCTAATCCTAAACTCTTCTCTAGCATTCATGTCCCTAGAATGATATTTTAGCACTTAGTACTTGAAATGATAAATGTCAGAAATAGTTGACAGGAACACGGCAATTCATTTTACATTCGATGTGTTGAGCCTAACAGAAGGGTTGTAAAGAAAGAGATTTCAAGAGATTCAGCATATCTGAATTCAGCCTTTACATATAAATCTTTATATTAAATCCACATATAATTTGAATCTAAGCTATATCTGTTTTAACTATAACATTGTCTTAGAAAGTATGATTTTTCTAAATGAAGTTGACTGGAGAACTTAAACTTCTGCACTAGTAATTAATGAACAAACGGACCCAGATATCTTTCTTTCTTTCTTTTTTCTCCCTTTCTTTCCTTTTAACAAAAGTGTTTCCCAAATCTTTCAAGTATTTGTCCTATGTAGGTTAGACAAACGACAATGCTCACAATCAGACTAGTCCAGCTTGAAAAATTCTCCCATCATCAATACTGCAACACAGTAAATAATGACACATATGAATAGAAATGCACTTCAATGTTTGGGATGATTGTTGATTTCATAATATCATGCTTCCTTCTTTCATCAATGCAATGACTAGTATCTACCTTTTTTCTCATCAAAAGCTGCTTCCTAATTATTATATCATAGTCAATCATATTATTTTTCCCTTACACTCATTTAGTTTAACTGCGAAAACCGCAAAAACCAGAGAACTATTCTTAATCTAATGACATAATATTCAAGTATTCTCATAGTATAGAAGAATTTGAAAAATCCCCATGAATTTTTATTGAAAAAGGAGAAAGGAAAACAACTAATTGAGGAAATTTCAGGAGCTTACCTGATTATGAGAGCACCCAAAAGTCTTTATAAATATTGTCTGAAGCAATAACAAAAGAGAACAAAATTAGAAAAGCAGGCAACAAACAACACGATAAAAACAAGGAAATGAAAAAGGGATAGATGGAGAAGGAACCTGAGTGCCTGGAACTTTTGAATTTGAGTCTTGGATTTGAGATAGCTTGTGTGTGAGACTAGCTTTATTTCTACTTCTCTTTGTGTTCACTCCAACGGAGGTTAATGGCAACCGAAACCCAGGTGGGGATCCGCTTCCGCTCCCAATTAGCAAATCTTCTATATCTTCCATGCTAGTGGTGGTAGCACTCGAACCAGAAGAGAAGAGATGCAGTGAGCGGCAAGGCAAGGAAGAAAAGAAGAAAACCCAGTCCGCACTATTCAATTTTCACTAATCTTTTTGCGTTTGTTTTCTTTTTCGTTTGGGCTAAGTTTGGTCTCCAACGCCATTTCTCAACATACACCCCCATTTTTTACCACACACCCCATCACTTAATTTTAACCAATATATTTCAAAAATATTCTTTCCCTCGTTTAAGTCGACACACACCCCTTATACCTGTTTCCCCTTTCTGCAAAATCCATCTCAAACGCACACACCATATTTCTCAGAAAACTGATTGAAATCTATAAGCGTTTGCGACAATTTTCTTCATCCCTTATTTTCAATCACACACCCCATTCTCCGTCCTCTTCACTCTCATTCCTGGCAAGCGGAGCATTGGCATTCATCAGTGGCAAAAGGAAAAAGGGATTTAGAGCTCCGTAATTGTATGTGGAATTACATACTTTCACACCATGTTGTGTCGCCTTAACCAAGATGATCTATAAAGGTGAGAATTGGGCGTGTCATGAATCATGTGGAATGATGTGAATGATCTAAATGAAATTTTGTTCCTCCTAATTGAAGAAATTATATTTGTGGGCCCCTTAATTGGGTAAGACAAACCCATGCATGGTCATGCTTGAATGAATTAATATAAGATATTGGTCATTCCTATAATAAGTCTATTTGGCATCAAGAAACATGGATTGGATGCTAATAAGGATGACATGTACCATGCATTAAGTTTAGTCTAGATATCAGTATAAAAGTGATTATGTTGCATATTGTAGGTTCTGATTTAGGTGAATGTTGAATCATAACATTCTTGTTACTTGGGTGACAATGATATATTGTTAGATACCATTCACTATCTATGATCTAAAAATGAGACACTGTCAATGTAGTAAGAACCTACATGGTGTCACAAGGGGTAGGAATGCGACTGTAATTAATTGGGTTTTGGTTGAACTAAAATCCAAATAATGGGCATATTGGATTTGAGTATTATTATTTAGATAATAATATTAATCACACAATATATAATATAAAATAATGTTAGATAATTATGTATTTAGTGCTCGATAGTATCTCGAATAAGATTGTCTCCAATTGAAAGATATTTATAGGAAACCAAAAAAAAAAAATATTATCATTATGAAATAATTATATGATCTAATATTAAAAAACATCTAGTTATCAGATAACTAAAAGACATGCCTTTGTCTCACCTCAAACAGCCACTGCACACTGTCCAGAAATCAAGTATACTCTCCAGAACCAAGCTTATTGCAGGTCCAACTTCATCCAACTTTTGTCCACCGTTGTTGTAGCTCTCAATCCAGCCCATACCCTGCAAAACATGAAATCTAGTGGACAATGGAAAATAGCCCGTGTATCATGCAAAAAGGCTAACCAAATAGTTTACCATGTGGACAAAGGAAATGCACAAGTAACAAGATTTCACCTAGAGAAGACAAAAATTTCCTACAGCCATATTGATATGATGATGTTTCCAATAGCTATTTTTTGGAAGGCTACCTATATAAGGAAAGGGGAGCTTCTAGTAAGAGGTTAGAAGAAGAGTTTACAAAAAATTCATTTGCACATTCTCTCAAGAGCTCTCAAGTTTTCATCTTCTCTTCTTTATTTTTGTACACCAACACTCTCAACTTGAGCATCATTCTGTGTACTGAACATACTGGTATATCAGCTGAATCAAGCAGCACGTATCAAGCTCGATTTCTTCTACTTCAAAATTTTTCTTTTTTGTAAGGGTTTTTGGTGAGCCTGAAAAACCAAGAGGTTGCTGGAATCATGTAAACTAGCGTAGACATAGTCTTTTAGAGACATAGTCTATTGTGGACATAGGTCTTGTTATGACCGAACCATTATAAATAGCTGAGCAATTTCTTTTCTCTACACTTTTTATATTCAGCATATATTTACCATCAGTACATTATTTCTATTTAAAATTTAACTCTGATTTGTCATGCTTAAAACTGTGAAGTTTTTATATTTAAGCTTATACTGTTCAAAACCAAGCTTATTACATTGTGCTTGATTCTGGAAACTAACAATTGCTTCGCAAAAATTTTTATTTGTCTTATTGACCCCCTCTAGGACATATTTACTTGCACTTTCAGTCATTACAAAGATTTCAAAAAGAGAAAAAAAAAAAATGGAGTCACCTAATATGTAACAGAACACATGTTTTTTCATAAAAACAAAAAGAAAAAGAAAAGCACAATATAAAAAAGTCTATTAAGAAGTTTTAATATTTTCCAAAAATAAAAAAGTTTGGCACATTTTGTTGTTTATGTATTTTGTATGAATCATCTATTAAACCTATGGTTCTGAGAACCAGATCGGGCCATTTGGTTCGACCAATTGATCCTCCAACTAGTTCGGTTCATTCGATTCTCATAGTGAAATTGATGTTCAATAAATTGGTATGTGACTCATTAAACCGATTAAAAATCAACTAAAATCATTCAATGGTTCAACCTGTTTATTAATTTTAAAGTTCCGAAAAGAAAAGCAAAATGCACCCATATGAAATTCAAACACAGTATGTTAACCTTATGTCTAATACATTTCACCACTACAACCATATGTATTATTGTTTTTTAATTGCCACATCTATTTTATTTAAAGTATCTTTACTTTTGTTTTCTAAAAACAAAAAGAGTGAATGCTAAAGTTCTACGGATTATACTACAATATTACTTTTGACATAATATAGCAGTTTTTTGGTTAAACATAATATAACATTTTATTAATATATAATATGCTAAAAATTTATAAGCACAATACACAATCAGCAGTAAAAAATATTTTTTTAATCTTCATAGTCTTTTGAAATAATAATTAGATCTCTATATATTCTGAATCATGAATACTTGACTTATCTATATGATAATTTTATGTAATTTTTTTAAAAATAATTTATTAGTAATTTATATATCATATTTTGATATTTTTAATAAAATATACATATATTTAAAAATATCGGTCTGACCATGGTTCAATAACCGTAAACCGTTTCTTTCACCGATTCAATGGCCAGCCCAGTTTTTAGAACATTGATTAAATTTGTATCAGCATGGTGAGTATATTTTTCCTTTAACTCTGTTTTTTTTTTTTTTTTGATTGTTTTATGTTAAAATTATAAGCAAAAACTATATGAAATGGAAAATAAACTCATAAATATCTTAAACCTACAAATATATTTATTTATGAAACAAATCTATTAAGTTTATTGTACTAAATCAAAGAAAAAATAAATAATAAATAAATAAATATAAATAAATCAGACAAACAAAATTTTTGCGAAGTGTAAAATGAGTGTCTTTTTTTTAATAAAAAATAAGTTATGCATTAAGAATAAATATATCAAATTTTGATAAAAATAGATATATCAACTTGTTGTAAATAAAATGAAAATAAAAAAAGAAGTACTAAAATGAAATTTTAAATAATGACTAGATCATATTTCTCTATGCCCTCTCTCTTAAACTTTTTTTTTTATTTTTTCTATTATCATTTTGAATATTTTATAGATTCTTCCTCAAGAGGAAAAACATGTATCATGTGTTTATGACTGATCATATATACTCACCAACTTTAATTATTCTATACACTTATTATAAAATTTGGTAGTACTAAAATTAATAAAGGTATATTAAGAAGTTTAAGAAGAATGTAAATATATTAATTGTATTTCTCAATGTGGGCACTAATTTAAACAATAAATAATATGAAATGAATGGAGTAGTACATAATCATTACCACTGCACTAAAATTGGAAAGGGTAAAAATGTGAAAATAATTTTGGAAGGCATGAAAATTTGGGGTAAAAGTTTCTTGTACTTGTTTCGATATATAATTTTGTTGCAATGGTGGCAATGTATTTTCTTTATTACTGATTAACATCATTTGAAATTATCAATCTCCCAGTTATCATTATATATTGTACTTCGTTGGCATTGTGAGTAATATTACTTATATGTTGGTCTCGGACCAAGTGGACTTTTTGTCCCTAAGGAGAATATTGCAAGAAATGTTACTATGTTTGCCAGTCCACGAAGTTTTAATTTCATGCATTTTATTTAACGTAGCGTTGTTTGTGCCGCCAAATTTTTATGAAATTTATACCCTCAAATGTGGATGTATTTATTTTTGGAGAAACACGTGGCCGTTCTAATACTATTTTGTTAAAGAAAGAAGAATTATTTTAACTCAAATCACTTATATTTCGATATCTAACTAGTTTTAGACTCCTGCTACGCACATAGTAAATGACAAGAAGATACGGTGGCTGTCTGTGCGAAGAAATTTCATAGATAATCAAAGAATGCTTTTAAAGTCTGAGATAGCAGTCATGCATAAACATGTTCACAGTGTTTTCTACTGAGATAGCAAATTTAGGGCAAGTCTTTAAGATACATGAATAGATTCTTCTATTGCTGACTTTCTTTAGGAGGACTCCAAAACCTAGTTTACTTAATGTCTGGTTCGTATAATTTCTTAAAAAAGAAGGGACAACAAAGCCCAAAAAATTTTGTCTCTTATTTTATTTTTTGAAAGACTTAATCACTAGACAAAAATTTGTCTATAGTACTAGACAAATCTTTAAAATCTTGTTACCTACTAAACCATAGGACAAATATTTGTCCATAGTATTAAGACAGAGCAAAATTTAATTAATCAACTGAACCAAAAACAAATTGGTTTAATCGCTCGGTTAGTATCAGTTTAGTCAGTCAATTACGGTTTTGTAATTTGAAAAAATTGGTTAATGTTGGTCGATTTTGGTTTTGTATTTTTCCTAACTGATGAAAACCAAACTGACTGATTAAAACATTATGAACTTTAATGTTTTCATATACCATGTTATTTAGTGATTTAATTATTTTATTGATTGACTAAATCACTCAAATACTGTGTTATCTTGATGTATAAAGATAATCATATATTGCTAATTTAATATGTGTTTTCTTGTGTGAGTATGTTCATTGAAAGTAGTAGTTTTCTTGTAAAGAAATTAAAAAATGTTATTTTTGTTATGTATAGACATTTATTTATGTTAATTTTGCATTCTCCAAGCATTTGTGTATATGTTTATAACCGAAAGAAGACAGCTTCCATAAATATCTTTATACATTTTTAGGTTTGTCATCTATGTATTTCTATTGTACTTATATGATTCTTAGTAAGATGTCATAGATACTTTAGAAAAACACTTATTTTAACCTATCTAATAGTCATATTCTTAGTTTATAGTAAACCAACTAAATAAGTATTCCAAGTAAAAAAATTATTACTATCAGTTAACTATTAATCAACCAAAATTGACCGCTTAACCGGTTAAAATTAAACTGTTAGTTTTAAGGTATAATCGATCGGTTATAGATTTGATAAAATTACACGTTCGATTAATGTTAATCGATTAAAAATATAGTCAAAACTGACTGTAATCAATCAATGCTCACCCCTACAAAGTACTGGACAAAAGTTTTAATTTTACCATCCCACAAACTACCTTATAATCCTTTTATGCCTTAACTCATTATATCAATGATGACAAGTCCCAATAACAGTGGATGACTGGCGAGGTACTAATAATAGCAAGTGTCTGGTGGGTGACCCCTTTTTTAATTTTTATATTTTTTATAATTATTTTAATTATTATAAAATATCAAAATTTGTAATAAAAAATTTTTATTCAGCACATTGGGCAACAAACAATAAACAATGTAAAAAGTTATATCGTAACTCAACTCTTTGTTTTATACTATTTTGTTTATGCTGTCTAGTATTATTTATCAAATGCACCTGACCAGTCTTTTTTCCAATATATGCCAGCTTTCATCATTGTAGCAAATTCCTCATAGCTTATCCGTCCATCCTGCTGCAAAATCACAAGACAGTTTAGAAAATTATAATAAATAAAAGCACAATTGCATCCCTGTAAAATGTGTTCCTATTCTACCCGTGAAAATAGACTCACCTTATCTCTGTCCACATCATGCATAATTGCATTGATGAGTTTTTTACTGTTAGGATCATCTTCATCAGCTAAAGCATGACGCAGAGTTCTTCATGCTCAGTTTTGGTCCTATCAAAGAATTTGAAGGCTTTGTGAAGGTGCTCGTGCTCATCGTTGCCCATTTTTCATAGGTGAACAGAAATGGCAACAAAGTCTCCATAATCGATCCAAGTATCCATCCTTATAAACATCACCTTCTAAAACAGCTATCAAAGATTGCAAGGTGAAAAAGCCCTTCCAAAGGTTTATATCTAGATCAATAATCGACCAAGGAGCAAGTAAGCTAATTTTGATACTTTATTTTTCAAAATCTTTTCAAGGGAACAAAAGAAATCACATATTGAAATGTTTATTGTCATACAATACTTTAAACATAACATATTACAGCACTTCAGATAAACTTGTTACTGATGACAATATAACTGAGTATGACAAAAAAGGAAGTATAGTTAAAAAAGAAAAAAAAAGAAAAAAGAAAAAGAAGTATCAAAACGGATAGGAGAGAGGGAGAGCCAAACAAATTTTGGAAGTAAAATAAAAGGTAAAATTGAAAGAAAATAGATATGCTATAAACTTTAATCTTATATTCCACTTGAAATAGTTTTTAAAAAATCACTGTAAGTTAGTAAGATAAACTCATTTATTAAACAATTCTATTTTTGTTAATAGAACTTATAAGCTAATCAAATACTCTATAAACTAACTTAAATGTTTTTCCAAACACACTCTATATACTCTCATGAAACAAACATATTTTTAGTACGATGAATATAGGATACACATAGTCAATTATTATATTATGTGAAACAATGAACCTATTTACTGATCATGAAAATTAATTAATTATTATAAAAATGAAAAACTATAATTCAAAACCAAAGAAGTTCAAAGCAGATCTCTAATCTTGTGTTTAGTCACAGATAAATTTAGAGCTTTGCAGATAATTAGATTTACATTTCCAAAAAAAAAAAAAAATGATAAAAGAGAAATACAAACAAGATTAAAAAAAGAAAAAAAGCAAGAGTGGTATTATTGTATTTTATTTTTGTTTTGAAAGAGATATTCTACGTGCTTATATATAATTTGAAAATTATATTTATTACTTACAGTGGTCCAAGACTTTTACCAAACTCAATAGAGAGTCTTCAAGTCAATGAGATCCAACAGTGAATAGAAACCCAACGAAAACAGAACGAATGGAAGCTCCAATGTGTTCCTCCTTCAAGCCTTAAGTTCAAGGAAGAACGAAGAGAAAGTATACACTTAAAATTGTTAAAATCTCAGAAAGCAATTGCAGTACTTGAGTTGAGATGGTTGTATTTAGAAGCTCAGCCAGATAAGTGTTTTATGGACCAGGATTACTGGACCGACTTATATCCAAGCCTAATTTATTTAGGAGAAATTTATTTAAAGTACATTTTTTAAGAATTATATAAAAGACATTACAATGATAAGATAAATATTTATTACTATAAGAACTCTTAGCATCTTATTCGTTTTAGATCGAAACTAAATTAAACGTCGGAGACTCAAAATTTAACTAAACCTATTTATGTTTATAGGACTTTTTAGAGTTGACCTAACTTAGCTAGACCCAAATTCAAGAAGGGACTGTTAGGATTTTTTAAGTATTTATGTTTTAGTTGAATTGGTCCAGTTAGTGGTTAACAATCATGAGGTGTTAGGGACGTGAGGTAGTGGTTGTTTATTAGCCTAGTTTCTAGGGGAATCCCATCAGTCTAGAGATTAGACGTGGGTTTGTTTTGCTGCTTAAGATTCTGCTTTCAGTTTCTTTGTAAGGCTATATAAAGCCCAGCTTTGAAGCTTTGATAATAAGACGCACTTTACAATTATTGGTGGTTCAATTACTCAAGCTAGAGTCTTTGACAATTGGTATCAGAGCCCCACTGGGGCCTGAGTAGAAAAGAAGCAGCAGCTTGTATCTTGCAGCAGCAAGATCAACATGGCGAGTGACAACACTGGTTTTGTACAACCAGCAATCCCAAGGTTAGATGGACATTATGATCACTGGAGTTTACTTATGGAAAATTTCTTGCGGTCCAAAGAATACTGGAGTTTGGTGGAGAATGGCATCACCGAACCTGCTGCAGAAACTATTCTCACTGAGGCACAAAGAAAGGCACTGGCAGATCAGAAACTCAAAGACTTGAAAGCAAAAAATTTCTTGTTTCAAGCCATTGATCGTGTCACTCTAGAGACCATCCTCAAGAAGGATACAGCAAAGGATATTTGGGACTCTTTGAAGCAGAAGTATCAAGGGACAGCTCGTGTGAGACGAGCCCAGCTACAAGCTCTCCGCAGAGAGTTTGAGATTCTTACCATGAAGGAAGGCGAGTCTGTTACAGACTATTTTGAACGAACGCTGGCAATTGCAAACAAGATGTGTATCAATGGAGAACAAATGGAAGACGTAATCGTTGTCGAGAAAATCCTCCGTTCAATGACCTCCAGGTTTGCTTATGTTGTATGTTCAATTGAAGAATCCAAAGATGTTACTAAACTTTCAATCGATGAACTACAGAGCTCTCTACTCGTTCATGAACAACGAATGACTAGCCAGGTTGTTGAAGAGAAATTATTGAAGGTCTCACTAGGTGATGACAACAGTCGTGGAAATTCATCCACATGGAACAGCCGCGGAAGAGGCCGAGGTCGTGGAAGAGGTCGCGGACGTGGGAGAGGACGTTGGCATGAAAACCAGACATCTGAACATAAAGGAACGTGGGACAAGTCAAATGTTGAATGCTACCGTTGCCATAAATATGGTCATTACCAGTATGAATGCCCAGAATCTGCTCCAAAGGAAGAACAATCAAATTATGCCGAATCAGAAGAAGTACTCTTGATGGCTTACATTGAAGAGAAGAACCCAAAACCTGATGTTTGGTACTTGGATTCTGGATGTAGCAATCATATGAGTGGTAACAAATCTCTATTCTCTGATTTAAATGAAGATTTTAGAGAGCATGTGAAGCTAGGAGATAATTCAAGCATATCTGTGATGGGCAAAGGGAACATTCAAGTACATATTGATGAGAATACTGTGTATAAGATTGCTAATGTCTTCTATGTTCCAACTCTGAAGAACAATCTTATTAGCATAGGACAATTGCAAGAAAATGGGCACACAATCATTATTCAAGCAGGCTGCTGTCAGGTTCGACACCCAGCAAGAGGCATAGTTACTGAAGTCAAAATGACGCAAAATCGTATGTTTCCATTGTATACACACAAGAGCATTCCAAGCTGTTTCTCAACTAGAGTGCAAGACACTACTTGGTTGTGGCATTTCCGCTACGGGCATTTGAATTTCAATGGTCTAAAGACCCTTCAACAGAAGAATATGGTAAATGGCCTTCCTCAAATTCATTGTCCATCTCAAATATGTGAAGAGTGCACAGTGGGTAAACAACATCGTGATTCTTTTCCAAACACGCAAGCATGGAGAGCAGAACAAGTCCTGCAACTAATTCACTCAGATTTGTGTGGCCCTATCAATCCAGCTTCAAACAGTGGCAAGAGGTACTTCATTACTTTTACTGATGATTATAGTCGCAAAACTTGGGTTTATTTTTTGCGTGAAAAATCTGAAGCCCTTGTTGCCTTTCAAAGCTTTAAGGCCAAAGTAGAGAAGATGACAGGATACTTTATCAAAAGTCTTCGTACAGACCGTGGTGGAGAATTCAATTCTAATGACTTTTCAACGTTTTGTGAGAAAAATGGAATTCAGAGACAACTTACTGCAGCATACACACCACAACAAAATGGCGTATCAGAGAGGAAAAATCGCACTATCCTAAATATGGTGCGAAGTATGATGGCAAGGACAGGTCTCCCAAAGACTTTTTGGCCCGAAGCTACAAATTGGAGTGTACATTTATTAAATCGAAGTCCCACGTTTGCAGTCAAGAATATGACGCCAGAAGAAGCATGGTCTAATCATAAACCATCAGTTGGTTATTTTAAAGTTTTTGGGTGCATAGGTTATGCACATATACCAGATGAAACAAGAACAAAGCTAGACGACAAAAGCATGAAGTGCATTTTTCTTGGAGTTAGTGAGGAGTCCAAAGCCTTCAGGCTTTACAATCCTGTGACTAAGAAGATTATTGTTAGTCGTGACGTGCAGTTTGATGAGAGCAAGACATGGGATTGGAGTAGTACCAATCAGCCAGAATCTTTGACTGATTTTGAAGAAGTCACAGAACCAAGTGAGCAGCCCATGGATGTTCATCTCACTGAAGAACAAACTACTGGTCCTATTCAAGACACAACGCAAGCACAACTACTTAGTCCCTTTGCAACACAGCCACTAAGTTCATCGTCTCAACACACTAATGCTCAGCCATCTCAACGATTCAAAAGACCAGCAAGGAAGCCAGCAAGATTAATGGATTATGTTAGTGGTGATGAACTATCAGATGATGAAGCCTTTGCGCATCTTGCTTTGTTTGCAAATAATGATCCCATTTCCTTCTATGATGCTGTCAAAACAAACATATGGAGAAAGGCTATGGATGTTGAGATCAAATCCATTGAGGAGAATGGGACATGGGAATTAACAGATTTGCCTGAGGGTGAGAAAACAATTGGGGTCAAGTGGATATACAAAACAAAGTTAAATGAAAAAGGTGAAGTTGACAGATACAAGGCACGTTTGGTGGCTAAGGGATATACACAAGAATATGGAATTGATTATGCTGAGGTTTTTGCACCAGTTGCAAGACTGGATACCATTCGCTTGGTGGTATCATTGGCTGCCCAGAATTCTTGGCAAATATTCCAGCTAGACGTGAAATCTGCCTTTTTGCATGGTGAGTTAAATGAACAAGTTTTTATTGATCAACCTCCAGGTTATATACAGAAGGGGAATGAGCAGAAAGTATACAGACTGAAGAAAGCTCTATATGGACTGAAACAAGCACCACGAGCTTGGTATAGTCGTATAGAATCCTATTTCTCCAAGGCTGGTTTCCAGAAGTGTCCATATGAACATACTTTGTTCATCAAAACTGGGAAGGGAGGTAAAATTCTGGTTGTTTGTTTATATGTGGATGATTTGATTTTCACTGGAAATGATGATGATATGTTTCTTGAGTTCAAAAAATCCATGATGAATGAATTTGATATGAGTGATTTGGGAAGAATGTGTTACTTTCTTGGTATTGAGGTTAAACAAACGTCTAATGGAGTCTTTATTGGACAAAAGAAATATGCACAGGAGATCCTTGAAAGGTTTCAAATGCTTGATTGCAATCCTGTTCATAATCCAATTGTCCCAGGCTTCAAACTCACAAAAGATTTTGGAGGAGAAAGAATTGACAGCACATATTACAAGCAGATTGTAGGTAGTTTGATGTACTTATCAGCTACTAGGCCTGATATGATGTATGTTATTAGTCTCCTTAGTCGATTCATGGAAGCTCCAACTACACTGCACTTCCAAGCTGCAAAAAGGGTTCTTCGTTATTTGAAAGGAACTACAGATTTTGGTGTTCTTTATAAAAAAGGTAAAAGCAAGGGTCTAGTCGGCTACAGCGACAGTGATTTTGCTGGGGACTTGGATGATAGAAAGAGCACTTCTGGTCAAGTTTTCATGCTTAGTTCTGGGGCAATTTCTTGGTCTTCAAAGAAGCAGCAAGTGGTCACGTTGTCCACAAGTGAAGCTGAGTTTATTGCAGCTGCTTCCTGTGCATGTCATGCTGTGTGGTTAAGAAGAATACTTGGAGAATTGGGGCATGCTCAACAAAGTCCTACTTTGATTCATTGCGATAACATCTCTACTATCAAACTCTCAAGAAATCCAGTGTTACATGGAAGGAGTAAGCATATCGATATCAGGTTTCATTTCCTCCGTGATCTCACAAAGGAAGGAGTTGTTGAATTGATTCATTGCCAAAGTCAGGATCAAATTGCAGATATACTAACAAAGCCTTTGAAGCTTGAGACATTTGAGAAGCTGCGTGGTCTCCTTGGGGTTTGTTCAAGTTATGATGTAAACTGAATGTTTGTATGATTTTCAGTTTAAGGGAAGGTGTTAGGATTTTTTAAGTATTTATGTTTTAGTTGAATTGGTCCAGTTAGTGGTTAACAATCATGAGGTGTTAGGGACGTGAGGTAGTGGTTGTTTATTAGCCTAGTTTCTAGGGGAATCCCATCAGTCTAGAGATTAGACGTGGGTTTGTTTTGCTGCTTAAGATTCTGCTTTCAGTTTCTTTGTAAGGCTATATAAAGCCCAGCTTTGAAGCTTTGATAATAAGACGCACTTTACAATTATTGGTGGTTCAATTACTCAAGCTAGAGTCTTTGACAGGGACTGCGAATAGATACAAAGACTTGCTTTTAGTGTAAAGTCTTCATTGTCTTTCACTTGAATTTCACATAGTGCAATTTGGCCCACGCGCAGGGAAAAGTAAAAAAGGAGTCATACCGTTCAGACATGGTTATCACCTTCCAAGTTATTTCGTGATAAGAAAATACAGTCACGCCAATTTTTTGTCATGTCCTGTGGTCCGGTAGATTACACATTGCAGATTCATATAATCAAAACTTGGGTTTGGTCAACATGCCCCTACCTTGATAAACCAAAAATTGAGGCCAGGATTATTATTGATAGGGAAAACTTATTGCACTACTATTTAAGTGAACCTTAATGTATATCTCTTGGTTTTTTTAGTTAAATTTTAAAGTAAAATTGCAATAAAAAATTGTTTTTTTATATAAGAAAGATAATAGGGTTGAGTGTAGTGTAAGCTTTAGTAATATTTTAAATCAAACTACTCAAACATTTATAGTATAGTTTAGTTTGAATTTTTAAAAAAATTATAAAATAATTAAACCAAACTCTAACTTTTGGTTTGGTTGGGTTAGTTTAAGTAATTTAATGGTTTCATAAAAAAAGTTAGAAAATTGACATCATTAAATTTTATATGCAGCCATCATACTTACATTACTAACAATAAATCAATAGAAAAAAAAAATCATACTCACGTCGTAATATATTTTTTAATTACATTATTTGTTGTTTTTATGTATTAGTTGTTATTTAAACGTAGTGTGCGTAAAAATATATTTTTAATTAATTAAATAAATAATACATATAATTGATATTGATTTTTAATAAATATATTCAATTGTAGTGGATATAAGTACTTAAAGGTATTTAATTTGTCTAGTAGTATATGAATGACTTTATTTGCAGTAGTTCTAGCCTAAATATAATTTTTTCCCATGATTCAGATTGAATATAATTCAGAGTAAATTACCTTCATTAATTCAAAAATAGATTTTACAACTATCCTATAGCAGTTGTAGCCTCTAGGAAAACTCTTTGATTGCTTAATCCCATAATTTACAACCTCTTGGGAAAATTATGATTGGACTTTCTTCCACGTTAGCATTTTCTTTTTCTCTGGAAAAACCACTAAAATTTCTTCTAGACCATATAAGATAGTTTGCATGCGTACTAGTATTTGTTTGGGCTTTTAACCTTTCCATGATAACAAATAATGTGTAGACTTTAAGCCAAGGTCTTTTAGTCACTTTCATGGAACATATTTTAATCATTTTTAATCCATGTCTCTTTGCTTTAATTATTGGATTCCACTTTCAAACTTCAAATTTTTAGAATAAAAAATTTGATTTGATGTAATATAAAGCCGTCACTGTAAAAAAGTTACAAAGAGTATTCTATACTTTCAAATTTTAATAATTAAAGAAGACCATAGCCTATTAAGAATACTATTTATACTAAAAAAAAAAAGAATAAGAATACTCTTTATAACTTTGCCAAAGTGTCTGCTTTATATTACATGAAATTTGCAGTTTTCTATAAGTTGTAACTCTGTCAGTCAAACCTCAATGTTATGGTTATTTCAAAATTTTTCTAATAATAGATAAGAATGATTTAAATCTTCAAAGATAAGAATGATTTAATTCTATCATGTTATCTAAGTTCTTAGTCAGTCAATGCAAATAAAACATCAACCTTCCTCTTTCGTAATAACTCATCGTGATAATGAAAGTAACACAAGTGGACGGACACATGTTTGATTATCAATGTTGAGTTTTCTTGAAGTTAAACCTTACGTGTCAAAAAACAAATAATTTCTTTACTAAAATAACATATATATATATATATATATATAGTTTTTCATGTTCAAAGTACCAAGTATTTTATAGAGATTAATTGCTTTGAATTATTTCAATTATTAGTGCAGAAGCATCGAGAAAGGAGAGCAACATATTTATGAAGAAACAAAGACTCCGAATATTTGGAAAGGCCAATGGGGGAAAGCATTTGAAAACTAATAATGTTCAAACAGGGATCCAAATTCAAATTTTCCCAAAAATATAGACCATTTATATCATTGAATCTTCAATCTAAGGTGAAAATTTTTATTCAAGGTGCAATTTCTTAATAAGAGAAACCAAACATTTCATTGAATCATTTTTACAATACTAGAGAATAATATCCCTTAGCTTGAAATAATCCAATATTTGAAAATGATAAGACAAGAAAACAATATCATTGGTTTAATTACAGCGCACCCATTTTTCGGTACCGCGGAGGTTGACCGGTTGTACAAGTTTATCTGTCCAACGAGTTCCGGTCGGGATGATGACCCGAAACTGAATCCGGCAGTGGACCTGGACCTGTCAAAGTTGGGCTGTGAGAAGGTGCTGGTTTGCGTGGCAGAGAAGGATAGGCTGAGAGAAAGAGGTGTGGCGTATGACGAGACTTTGAGGAGCGGCGGTTGGGATGGCACTGTCAAATTGATGAAACGCTCTTGAAAAAAATGGAAGTGTATATATACACGAAAGCTCTTTGCTGGGCTTCCTTCAAAATTATAACCATCCCAAGAATCCATCTTTGCTTCATCGTCACTTTCTTTCTCAGATTTTAGCTGTTTCCTGCAAAACCAGAAGTCCAACTCTAAACGGATTGAAGTTTATACCTCTTGTTTGATCGTATTCAGTATTCAGGGTGTGTACCTCTTTTCTTCTTTCAATATATACTTATTTTTCTTTCATTTTATGATAAAGAAATGTTGAATGCTTATTTTTTCATAGGACAATAACTAATGTATAATTCTTCTACAACTTAATATAATACGCCTCTTTACTATTTTTATGTTATTTTGATTTCTTCCGTTGCGGGGTTAGGAATTTGCTTTTAACACATTTCTGAATTTGACAATTTTTAAAACTCCCTAGTGAGTAGATTGTGGTTTCAAATTGTCGGAATGTCTTACATATACGACTGATACTAGATCTAATTTTGACCATTAACACATTTTATATTTCTTGTAGGTTCATCTTCTAGAGGTTAAGATTTATAGTTTCTTCATGTTCAACATATATAATTGAAGGTGTGTACCCTACAATCTACTTTAAATAATACAAATGCATTTTTCTTTCACTTTTAACTTCAAGCGTGATGAATAAGAATTTGAGATGCTTATTTATGGCACATTAATACCTCATGATTCATGTAAATTAATATAGATAATTTTCATTCACAAAAAAAAAGAAAAGAAAAGTAAACATACATACGTCTCTCACTTTATGTTTTTCTTTTGGCTATTTTTCATTTTTTCATTTTTTCATGCAAATCTAACTATTAGCAAGATTGAGAAGAAAGCGTAGTTGGATATTTGCTTGTGGTTTCTATTTGTTTAGAATAATAATTTTTTTATCCTTCTAATTATTTAGCAACTTTGTCTAGATTACTTCAAGTTGTCATTTTGTATACACGGCTAGAATTGGACGGCCACTAAAAATTTTATTCTTTTGCTTCTCCAGATTTATCCCCCAAGGTTGAAGGTTTATAATTTCTCTGGGTTCATATATCATCTCACAAAATATTGCAAGTAAAGGTATATATCCTACAGTATAGTTTTTAAACTGAATATAGTTTTCTTCCATTTTTAACTTCATTAATTGTAATAATAATAACAATAGACTTTATTCTAATAGGTGATATTGGCTATATGGATTGCATAATGTTAGTGTTATATCAAAAATATATTTTTTGAAATATTGTTAATTGTGAAATTTTTTTTTATAATTTTTTCAAGTATCTTTTAAATCTTCATCTACATTTTTTCTCAGGACTAAATAATATAAGGTCAATTTTTCTTATTGGTGTTTTTAGTAACCTCTTCCACATATGTCCAGATTTAAACTATTCAGCTTCTTTGATTGTGATATAACAACAAATATCACCTATTCATGTATTCTATGTTGATGAGTTTGAACTAAATCTTTGTGGTTCATTCTATTATCAGGTTTTGTTTGATTGAATGGCAGAAGTTGGAATCTCCATTGTGGCAAAGGTGGCTGAGTATTTAGTGCAGCCAGTAATACGCCAAGGACAATACTTGTTTTGTGCCAACAAATTTCTCAAAAATCTTGAGGATAAAAAGAAGGAACTCATGTCAACACAAGATATTGTTCTGAAAAAAGTTGAAGAAGCAAAGAAAAAAACTGAAAGAATTGAAGATGTTGTCCAGAAGTGGTTGACAGAAGTGCAGACTCTCTTGGAAGAAGTGGAGAAGCTGGAACAAGTCAAAGCAAACAACAGTTGTTTCCAAGGTCGGTGTCCTACTTGGAGAAGATATCATCTATGCAAGGAAATGGTGGAGAAGACAAAGGTGATGATAGAATTTGATAACAAGAGCAATTTCAAGACATTTGCACGTCTTGCTACACTTCCAGGCATTGAATACTCTTCTAGTGAAGGATTTACTTTTTTTGAATCTACAAAATTAGCTTATGCTCAACTCTGGGAAGCACTCCAAGATGATGGAGTCTATAGAATTGCATTGTTTGGACTTGGAGGGTCTGGGAAAACAACACTGGTTACGGAAGTTGGGAAGAAGGCTAAGGAATCAAATTTGTTTGATAGGGTTGTAGCAGTCACTGTGTCTCAAACTCCAAATGTCCGAAATATTCAAGGCCAAATGGCAGACATGCTAAATTTCAAATTAGAAGAAGAAACTGAAAAGGGAAGAGCACAACGATTATATATGAGGCTCAAAGAGGAGAAAAGAATACTCCTAATAGTGGATGATGTATGGGGAGAGTTCAATTTGAAGGACATAGGGATCGATTTTGATATATGTCACAGTGGCAGCTGTAAGATCATTCTAACTACTCGTCGCCAGCAAGTATGTACTTTGATGGATTGTCAAAAGAAGATTCGGTTGGATCTATTGAATGAAGATGAAGCCTGGGCTTTATTTAAAAAGCATGCTCACCTAGAAAACCAATCCTCTCTCAACTTATTAAGTAGTGTGGCACAGGACATTGCTAGGGAATGCAAAGGACTACCCATAGCAATTCAAGCTGTTGGAAGGTCCTTAAAAGGCCAATCTATCCATGAGTATAAGATAGCACTAGAAAACTTGAGGAGTTCCAAACCAGTTGATGTGGAAGATGGCCAGGGAGATGCTTTCTCTTGTCTTAAATTAAGCTATGATTATTTGAAAGATGAACATAAATTGCTCTTCTTGATTTGTTGCATCTTTCCAGAAGATTACGATATCTCTAATGAGGATTTGATCAGATGTGGTGTGGGGGTTGGTGTATATGGAGAATATCAATCATTTGATTTAGCAAGTAGCCAAGTTATGGTGGGTATAAACAAACTTGTAGATTTATGTTTGCTCATGGATTCTAAGAGATGGTGGTGGAAAAAAGCATTAAAGATGCATGATTTGGTACGTGATTTAGGATTATGGATAGCTTCTAAAGAGGGTCGCACCATTTTGGTTAATCTATCTAACAATTTAAATTCCTTGATAGGGGACGGAGTCATAAATGATCATTTTGCAGTATCTTCATGGCATGGACAAACAAATCAAATTTCTACTCTACTTGTTGCTGCAAAACTTGAGATTCTATGGATAGAGACTTGTGGTTCCTTGGATTTATCTTCAGCATCCTTTGAAGGTTTGCAAGGGCTCAAGGTTATGGTATTAAAGTACTACGGCGATTATGCTCTGACCTGCTGTGATCTGTCATTGCCACCATCAATTGAATCATTAACTAGTCTTCGAACTTTATGCTTGGGAGGATGGAATTTAGGTGACATCTCATTTGTAGTCAAACTGAAGAAGCTAGAGGTTCTTGCGTTGAAATCTTGCATCTTCAATGAATTGCCGAATGAAATTGCAAATCTGAATAAACTTAAGTTGCTGGACTTGTCTAAATGTGCTGCACTTTCAGAAAATTACGAAGCAATTGGAGAATTGTCAGAAATTGAAGAGTTGTATGTTTCTGGAGCATCATACTCCGGAGGGAGGTGGAGAAATCCGAGTCCAAGCTTTGGGGATAATGTAGCTGCTACTAAATTGCAAAGATATGTCATAAAATTTGAAGGGGTGTATGATTTTTTTTCACGTATAATCACTGAGGATTTAATTATGAGAGCATTATATTTGAAATCAATCAATATCTCCAGCTTAAGTGCATCTATAAAGATTCTTTTGCAAAAAGCAGAGTATGTTGATTTCGATGTCTTTCATGGAGATTGTCAAAATTTCGTCCCAAATGTGGTCAGAGCTGTAGGAGGCATGAAAGATTTGGTTGTGCTTCACCTTGCATCTTGTTTAGAAATAGAATGTGTCGTGGATACTACGTCCAAGCAAGTAGATGTTGAACTCCCTGCGTTTGTTGGATTACACCTAAGGAATATGACAAACTTGAAAGAAGTGTGTCGCGGTCCACCCCCAGTTGGCTTTTTTGAGAAATTAGAAGAACTTTTTATAGTTGTCTGCAAGCAGTTACACAGCATATTTCCAAGGGAATGTAAATTGCCGAAACTTAAAATCTTGAATATTCACGGATGCAGAGCAGCTGTACTCTTCTCAGTGTCAGTTGCGCAGAGTTTGTCACAGCTAGAAGAGCTGATCATCACAAATTTTGGGGAACTGAAGCATATAATAACAGAAGAAGAAGATGGTGGTGACACGAACACTGGGAAGGAAATAGTTCCAGCTTCACACAATTCCCATTTGATACTACCCAATTTGAAGAGACTATCCGTTCGTTTTTGCCACAAGTTAGAATCCATATGTCCAATCTCTTGCATTGAAGGCCTTGAGAAACTGGAAGAGATAGAATTAGAGGATGATTCTCAGCTTAAATATGTATTTGGTCAATATGACGAAAGAGATCATTCATCTCGCCGGAAGAACATCCAAATTCAGTTTCCAATGTTGAAGGAACTCACACTCGAGGGCCTTTATAATCTCCGTGGCATATGCCCAGAAAAGTATCATCCAAGGTGTCGATCTTTGAAGAAACTTCAAGTGCTTGATTGTCAGAACTTGACAGTGTTGTGTATCATGATTGGTGTGGAAATGGGGCTGTTGCATCTTGAGGTACATATTTATCTTTCTTTGTTTCTTTGTTTGAGCAGTTTTCACTCTAATTTGTTCCGAAAACAAAATTAAGACTAACTTTTTTTTAATCATATCATTTAAAACATTATTTTGGATAAGATCAAAAAGTTGTATTATGTGGTTTATTTGATGAAACTTTCACACGCCTGTTGAACTATGCTAATTATGTTTAGAGATAATTTATTTACTGATTCATGACAAATCAGAATGATTTATGATGTTTTATTTGATTTTTTTGGAATTTCACTTTCATTATTATTTGTATATATTGCAATGCTTTGAGCCACTTAAATATTTGCATAATTATATTAGTTACCACTTTCAGGGAGTTTCCCTAGAAGAAAGCCAGCAAAAGCACTTGATCTTAACATTAAAAGAACTGCCCAAGTTAAAGTCTATGTGGACAGTTCCTACTCCGCGGCAAAGTTTGAGTCTCCATTATCTTCAAGAATTAAATGTGACAAAATGTGACAAATTAAAATGTCTCTTCCCCATCATTGTCTCCAAAAGCCTACCAGAGTTGACATCATTGAAAGTAGAAAAATGTGAGGAATTGGAAGAAATCATAGATGAGAATATCAACCATAAGAATCTATCTGATGCTCAAGTGTGCTTTCCAAAACTGAAAGTGATTCAGATAAGTTTCTGCAAAAAGTTGAAAAGCCTTCTACCTGTTGCTTGGGCTAGAATGCTTCCACAACTAAGCTTTCTAGATATATCACATGCTGATAAACTGAAAGTGGTTTTCAGTAAAAGCAGTGAAGAAGGCACAAGCAATGGACAGGAAATTGTGATTCCGAACTTGGAAGAGTTCAAATTTATCAATTGCCAAGTTTTGTTGGCATTTGCCCAGGGTTTAAGTTACATGCTGTGAATCTTGTAAAGATAGTCGTAGATGAATGTCCCAAATTTGCTCCAATCATAGATGCAATTCAAGTAGTTCCTCAACCTTGCAAGCAATCTGTAAGTATTGTCATGTTTTTTTTTTTTTTTAAATACTTAAATCATAATTAAGAAAGTAGTAACTTCCATTTATCTTAAACTTTTATATAATGGTTATGTCATGTATACATTTCTCCCATAATCTTTATTAAGTAAAGCTTTCTTGTTTTTTGAATTAGTAAACTGTTAAATTGCTAGAGAAGTAATTTAGTTTTAGATTGTATTTATGTTCATTGAAGATAGATAAAACAAAGCCAATGATAATATTGCATGATGGTGGTACAGAAATTAAAAAGAAAAATAACTGAACTCTAAAAAATTCTCAATTATAATGTTTCCCAAATTATAGAACCATTGGTCAGGTTTAAACAGAGTGACTAGTTTCATGTGTTCAAGTCTTGTGCAACCATGGAAGATAGAAATTAATGATGCTTGATAGCCTAAATAAGTATATATATATGGTCGATATGAGCATGAAGATAATTTTTGTTAAAAGATAAAGACTTACAAAATTTCAAATCATTTTGAAGAACTTGTGAAGGGAAAATAGTAATATTTTATTTTAAATGAATAAATATATGAAAATTTGCATAATGACAAGCATTGTTCTATCACAATAAACATATGAGGTATATGCCCTTTGAAATTTGCATTGAATGACTTTGGTTATTTATTTCACAAAAAGGGACCGTATGCTTCTGCAAATAGCCAAAAGATTAGCGAAGAACAAGAGAAGAATGTGATATGGAGTGTGAAATGGATGTATCTGAAGCGGTTGCAATACCTTAAGTATGTAGGGGAAGAACCTACTTCAGTGAGCTTGAAAAATCTCATATGCCTACGAGTAAGTGGATGCAGAAAGTTGAAGACTGTCTTTTATGCCGGTGTTATCAGAAGCATTTGTCTACCACAATTGAAATATCTATATGTAGAGAACTGTGAGGAGTTGAAGGAAATAATTTCAAATCAGGCGCAAGAAGGAAGCTCCACATACACATCTATGGCACACTCCATACAAGTTTACCTTCCAAAATTGGTTTACCTTTGGATATGGAGATGCAGCAAATTGAAATCTGTTTTCTCTATTTCCGTCATTAAACATCTCCCAGAATTAGGGCACATGGAAATAAGAAAGTGCTCTCAATTAGAGCAAGTATTTTGTTGCCCAAGTGAAGACAATGGTGGAGTGGTAATGAAGGTTAATCTTCTTCCAAAACTAAAACGGCTGGTACTTAGAGGATTGCCTAGCCTTACTTACATTATCAGAGATTATAATCAGTTGCAGTTTCCTGCTTTGCAACATCTTACTGTCGAGGATTGTTCCAACTTCTCTCCAGAGAGCTTTCAGCATCCACTCCAAGGCTACAGCTCAGGTGCATAATACTCTTTTATTTATTTTTTATCTAATAATAAATTATTTGATACAATATATATTTTTATATAGAAGGATTTACTTGCTCCAAAAGAAAGTGAAAAGACTTACTTCCATTCTCATGGGCTTCCATTTTATTTTGCAATCATATAATTCACCTTCTCAAATTTCTCTTATCTAAACTTTTTGTATTCTTATTCTCCTTTGAGTCTTAATAACGTTAGCTATTACCAGCGGCACCACTCCAAAATCAAAGCCACTAACTTGAACTCTGCAAATTACTTGACATATTGGGCAAATACTAGGAAGCCCACCTCCCATTTGTCCAGGTTTCGATTATTCTGGAGTTATCAATGCCTTTTGCCCCAAAGTTTTCAACTTCAAAGTTGGAAATCCTGTTTGTTCCTTCGATCAGACAGATTTGTGAGATTTTTTGCCTTACTTCCCTTTTACACCTTCATTGCTTTGATTCCCCTTTGGATATTCTTCAGAGGGTGCAGCATTTGCAATCATAGCTTAATATTAATCTTGTGGTGGACAGAAGTCATAAAGATGACACTTGGAGTATCAAAGACTTTTCGAAAGTTAAATGAAAGAACAGAAGAAAAGGCAAAAAAAAAAAAAAAAAAGGGTTTTGAACTATTAAATATAATTAAAATGGGGAGATGAGGTAAAGATTAAGTCTTTTTACTTATTTTTAGAGTAAAGGGATCTCTTATATATATATAATCATCGTTATTTTCATGACTCTTATATATTGACTTTTGTTTCTAACAAGACGTAGAATTATTTATGTTTTTACTTAATAACTTAAATTTAGATTGAAGTGAAAAAAAAAACTTCTAAAAAATAAATTTGTTTTGTTTGTCCTTTCAAGTATTAAAAAAGAGGTTCATTATTAAAACAAATATTGCATATGCCTACGGATGATTGATTAATTCAATCCATGTAACTAAAGTAACTAGATAAATTGTTTCGGTTTTACATATAAGATTAGATATATATATATATAAAGCTAGTAAGAAACTTGATGTTTCTAGCTCTTACAAATTTTACTAGTAAGAAACTTGATGTTTTAATTTCCTCACCAGATCCATACAATGAGATAAGAAGGGAAGTGAGCAAAGACCTGTACAAGGAATTTCTATGCTCAAATGATGATTCAAAAAATGAAAAAGTAGCTGCAAAGAAAAAAATAAATATTGTGGGTAAATCAGAATTTTACCTTTATTTACAAAGAGAACTGTGGATTCCGTATTTTGAAAGATTTAGTCCTACACCAATCATGGAATGTGGATTTGGACATATCTTGGATGCTGACTTGTTCATCAAAGGCACTAGGATATGGGATGAAGCAAAAGTTCGCAAGTTATACACAAGAAAAGCAGCTGATATAATATTGAGAAATCATTTGCCAGAATCAAGTAAGTTGTGTGCTTACTTCATATACCACAACAATTGTTTTGCCAATGACTCAGATCTCTTCGACATCAATGAGAAACTTGAAAATGCTACACTACTCCAGAGACACAAATTCCTTTGGTCAGGTGTCTTGCTTAACTCACTCTCTGTCAAAAGTCAGCTCAAGAGAATCTTCAAATCTGAAAAGTACTCAACTTGCTTTTTGTGCTCTCAAGCTCCAGAGACTGTAGATCACTTATTCTTACAATGTTCTTTTGTCAGATCACTATGGTTTACGTCCCCTTGGGGCTTTCGAACTGATCATTACTCTGGTTTAAGAATGCCACGCTGGTTTAACTTTCTCACTAATCATTCTAAGGAGTTGTTGTTATATGCCTCAGTTATGATGGATAAGGTGTGGGATGAGAGAAATAGAATTGCTCATGCATCTAACTCTAATCCTCCGGACATTTTGAGAGTTGCAAACTCGATTTTGGTGACATACTTTGAGATGAAAAATAAGTTGTTGCCTGATATGCAAGAGGTCGTGGATGTTTTCATGTGCCCTGATGGATGGTTTAAAGCATACTTTGATGTAGCCATGACTGAAGAAGAGAGTTGGGCAGCTGCTCTATTGCTCAACCATGAAGGAAATTTAATAGGAGCTAGAACAAGAAAACTTAGCACTAAGTTCCTTCTAGAGCAAGAAGCACTTGCATTAGAACTTGCTGTTGAACTTGCTTATGATGTTGTACCAAAATCTAATATATGTCTACAGGGACACTGTGAAAGAGTTATCCATATACTGCAGGATTACTTGGAAGATAAAATGGATAAAGCAGTTTGGTACCTTGAGCCAGTCTTGATGGATGTTCGTGATAAACTTGGGAGCATGGGTGATTGGGAGGTTAAGAAGATTTACAGAAACTTCAACTGGGTTGCCTATAATGCAGCTAAGTGGGCTGCGTTTTGTAATAGTGAGGGAGATGTTTTGAATTCTGTACCAGCAATAGAGGTTTTGAATTCTGTTCCAGCAATAGAGGTTTTGTCTAAGAAAGACTTTGTATCCTCTTTCTTCACCAATGATGATGATGAGCATGTCCATGACAGTCTTCTCAATAACAGTGACAATGAGGATGATGATGGCCTTCTACGACTAAAACTGAAAGAAGTTTTCACACATGACGATGGTAACAATGATGATAAGAAAAATAATGAGGATGGGAACAATAGCAATGAGTAAAGGTTCTGCTGGTACTGAAAATTTTCAACCCTCATAGTAAAGTTTTTGCTGCTCCACCAGAGGCCTGCCACTTCCCGCACACCAGATCAAAGCAGAGGTATCTATCTAAGAAGCAGCTCTCTAATTTATCTGTTATAGCATTAAATTTGGGAAGGCGCTTAGCACAGAAGAAGATGGGCGACAATGGTTTGTTCAACCTCATATACACTATTTGCTATAAATAAAACTCTACTTGATGGAACTACGCATTTAGATTATTTCATCTAAGGAATGGGTTTTAAACTGGTTTCTTTTCCTTATTGAAAATTCTCTGTCCGCTTCTATAAACAAATTTCTTTTCTATTCCTAGCAAAATTTCTCTAGGTTTCCCTTTCTCGATGTATTATATGGAATGGGTTTTAAATTGACTTCCTATTTTTATTATTATGCGTAACATGATATAGATTTTTCTGATGCTTACGTGTTGGTACTTGAAGGATTGGATCCTATGTCGGTAAGGCAATGGTTCACGTGTTCCAAAACTTTCCTTGATGAATTCGATGGAAAGAGTTTTGAATTGTTGTGCTACTTTTATTTATATGAGAAACATGTTATATATTTTTCTCATGCTTCGTTGGTTGCGTTTCCTTGCCTCCATGTCACTTGATGGGTATTTTTAATATGCAGTCCTTTAGTTTCTGTAGATACGAGAACTAAGAAGTGGGTCTACAGGATTAATTGGAATAGCTATGTTGTAATAAGAAAATAATAGTAGAATGAGCAAAACTAATCAAATGTACTTATTTTTTCAGTTACTTTATAGTAAGGTAGAAAGAGATAAAATTCTGTTTTATGAAAAAATTGTTTTTGAGATTTTTTCTGAAAGTAAGGGTTGTTACTTTAGCTTATGGAATATGGTTATTAGATGCTTTCAATTAAAAGAAAAAAAAAAAAAAAGAAAGTCGCAGTTTTTCACTTTACTAGGATATACCAACAAAGTCCAGCACAATTCATATATAGTTAAATCCTTTAAACATTTTCACTGGAGTTCGGTCCCTGATAGTGTATATAGAGATGGCTTTGTTGGGAAATATTGTCCTCATTTCAATTATCTTTCCGCTTTGAAGGGATTAGCAATCATGAGAGCCCCTTTAAACTGCAGTAAATGGCTACAATCCTGGGATATTTGATGCTGGATTAGCAATCTGTACAACATGATTATGGTATGGAATTAGTTTCATCAAAATTATTTTTTATACCTTCAAGAGATTAAATTTGTTGGATATGACAGACTTCACAAAGGTTTCTATTGGTCCTTCTATTCTATGCTTACGATTCAAGGTTTATGAGATTAATATACTTTAGATTTGGGAAAGTAAATTTTAGCTAAATATTCATATAACTATAAAGGACATGTATACTCTTATTACATGGAATTGCTGTTATATTGTTTAATAGTAAATGTTTCAATAGTTTGAAATGAAACTGGGATGTTACCACATAGAAGTTACATCGCCATTAGTAACAGGTTTTTTTGAGGTGCTATAATTTGTTATGTTTGAAGTATTACATGACAATAAACATTTTAATATTTGATTCCTTCTGTTCTCTTGAAAAGATTTTGAAAAATAAAGTATCTGAATTTGCTTACTTTCTCCTTGGTTGATTATTCATCTAGATATAAACCTTTCGAAGGGCTTTTTCACCTTGCAATCCTTGCGAGCTGTTTTAGAGGGTGATGTTTATAAGGATGGATACCGAGATTATGAAGAATTTGTTGCCATTTTTGTTCACCTACGAAAAATTGGCAAGAGCGAGCACAAGCACCTTCACAAAGCCTTCAAATTCTTTGATATAGGAACAAAACTGGGTATGAAGAACTCTGGTTCATGTTTAAGCTGATGAAGATGATCCTAACAGTGGAAAACTCATCAATGCAATTTTGCATGATGAGGACACAAATAAGGTGAGTCTATTTTCACCGTCAGACTTGGAACACATTTTACAAGGATGCATTTGTGCTTTTGTTATTATAATTTTCTAAACTGTCTTGTGATTTTTCAGGATGGACGGATAAGCTATGAGGAATTTGATACAATGATGAAAGCTGGCATAGATTGGAGAAAAGACAGGACATTAAGTAAACTAGGTTTTGCAGTTCTCCTGATGATAGTCAACAATAGAAGAACCTATTTCATGTATCTCAAAGGCTACTATCTCAAAGACTTGGCAGAGCAAATAACTCTATGTTAAAGAAAATGCATGAAAAGGAAACTTCATGAGCTAGCAAGCTGGAAATTCAAACATAATGACATTTCTTGCAATATTCTCCTGCAGGACAAAAAGTCCACCTCGTCTGAGACCAACCTATAAGTAATGTTATTGACAATGCCAACAAAGTATAACATATAATGATAACTAGGAGTTTGATAATTTCAAATAACGTTAATCAGAAATAAAGAAAATGTATTGCCAACATTGCAACAAAGATAAGTACAAGAAACTTTCCAATGTTTTTGGAGTGGTAACTCTTTTATGGTAAACATACAGAGAGATGCTTCATTATGCATAACTATGTGGTGAGAATGATTACTGATTTCTTATCAATTATGCTTATATTGATTTGACCCTAAGCAAGCTACAATCAAACCCACTATCATACATTGAAAAATGTGAACCAAAAACTAGAAAATCTAAAAAATCTCTAGCATTTCACAGCCAAATAACCTATTCAATTGACTTCATTAATTTTATGCAATTATACCTTTATAATGTTTAAAGAATTCTTAGACATGTACAGAGCTCAAACAAATTGCCAATTTTACAGAATCCTTTGCTATAGAATAATGACGCAAAATAAAATCATCATCGGTATGATGATCAATGCAACAAGGGATACATATTACATTATCACTACTAGAAAGCAACAAATTAGCTGCAGAAATTAGTGTCGGCTAAGCCACGCTAATTCATAGGAAATTAAAAAAAAATACTGAGGAGCATTAGTGTCGGCCAATTAGCATAAGCTATGCCCACGTTAAGTGTTCACGTGTATTAGCGTCAGTCAAGCTGACAACAAAAATAAATATTGTTGGTCAAAGTAAGTTGACCTGTGGTATTTTGCGTCGGCCTATTCCTTAAAAAAAATGAGCATTGGCACTAATTCCGCACTATATTCTTTCCTACTTCTCTTTCTCTTCATTTTCCTTCTTTCTTCATATTAGTTCTCCTTGTATCTCTCACCTCAAACTCCATGTTCTTGTGCATTTGAGCTTGTCATTGCATTCTAGAGTTGTAATCAACTCCCCATTGCATTAGCTTCAATTTAATTAGTGAGTTTTTTTTTTGGTTCGGTTATATTTGTTATATTTTGAATTTTATCTATCTAACATGGTTAATATTGCTTTTAGTTATCTAATTTGTTCTCTTTGTGTATTTTAGGTACCTTTAACAAAACTAGCACTCTCTAAACCCATGTATGTTCGAATCCCTTGGCTATGTTTATTTGTTTGTGTTCTGATTGATTAGTTATATGTTTAATTAATTTGATTGTAAATTTGGTAGATGTTTAATTTAAACTTTTTTATAACGTTTAATTTAAATTGTTATATCAATATGTTTTCCCTAATATGTTTAATTTAAATTGTAATTTTAGTGAATGATTGATACGTATGATATGTAATTGTAGTGTATTTTATTTTTGTTATGTTATTGTTTGATTGGTTGACATGTATGAAATGTTTATGTTAAGATTTATTTGAATCTATATATGTTATATTTATTGATACACTAAAAATGTATGAATCATATTTCTCATTAGTGAAGAGCAAAGCTTAATAGGTTGTTTGGATATTATGTTGGAATCCCATTTATTTTTGTAATGTCTTGTTATTTTAAAAATTAATTTTTAAAAAATGTGCACGGTATAGAGCTTACGCTATCAAAAAATTTTTTTCAAGTTCATACAGTACTCTATATATCTAATATAAAGATAGACAAATGTATTCTTGATTTTTGTATTAGATTTTCTGATATTGTACATTTATGTTGGATATGTGGTAGCTTAATCTTTCATCAATTATCTTTCAAAAAAACACTTAAGTAATTTCATACATTGTAAGTCATTATCGTAAATGAATATGGCTAAAGTAGATTCAAACCAATAAACATATATTTGATGCCATGACAAGAGCTTTGGTTACAATATGCCATACTGTGTCTCAACTAAAAATGGGGAGCTTGGCTGTTGCAAGCTTTGGAGGTTTGTTAAATTAATTTAGCTGTAGTTGTTTAATTAATTTTTAGGTTTCTATTGTCTTTATTGACCTCTTGTATTATTTTCTTTTCTTTTTCTTTTTTTTATCTAGTGCAAGAATGGTTAGATTCTCTTTTACTATTGCCTTTCGTTCCAAAACTTACAACATCAAAGATTCCCATTTCCATTTGAGATACAATATGGCATTCTGTAACCAAAGCTTCTGGAACGACATCACCACAATAACTCTTTGACATATTCCATGAGTCATCCACATCAATCACAACTTAGTAATCATGTTTATTGGGTCAAATTTGTCTAAACTATATTTTATCTTTACGATAATGACTTGCAATGTATAGAATTACCTGAGATTGCTTTATTAGTGTTACTCAATCATGTCGTGCCCATCCAAACTATGACTAAGATATGGATGACCAGTCTCTTAACAAACACCCATTTCCAAACCATAGTTGCCACCACCACCACTGATAATAGTTTAGGGCTTTTCTGTTGCAATATATTTTTGTAGAACTATGTTCAGTGTATACTTTTTTTCAAATGTATTACGTTAGTGTGTGATTCTTTCTTTTTATTGCACATATATATATAATTATATAGTGCTAAATTTAATTTGATTTAATTTTAACATTAAATCTAATTTTATTTAAAATTAAAAATAATATATAAATTAATTAATTTTTATATCTGTTGTAAGTAGTTTCGACCTTCATAGTATTCACACTGCAAAGGTTGACATTAGCATCTAGTTTGCGTCAATTTGATTTAAACCAATTAGCATGGGTCTCTTAAAAGGCAACACTATCTTTTTTTTTTTTTGTTATATAAACCTACCCACTAATTTATTTAGATTTACAAATTACACCCATTAATTCATACTCTATTGTCTATGAGCTGCCTCTTTTTTTGGTTGACCTCCCACAAACTTCTTTTTCTCATAATTCATTTCCGTTTTATTATTATTATTATTATTATTATTATTATTATTATTATTATTATTATTATTATTATTATTATTATGTGATTGAAAACTTCTCTGAGGAAGGATTTAAGCCTCCAACCTCATGCTTTACAACATCACTTTTGATACATAAATTCTTTTTTATTATTGCATATCAAATGGGAATAATATTTTTGTTTTGAGTGACACTTATATTTAAATGATTTTATTATATATTTTTTTAGTTGACCTATGATCCATAAGAAATATTTTTTTTAGGCAATCCCAAACATTTTTCAAAGACCGAAGTTTCATCAATGGAAAGCTTTCTAGCTATAAGTTATATCCAACCCATTTGAGTTGGCAACACACCTGCTCTATCTCTCTGTGTTGACTCCATAAAGTTCCTAATGGCCTCCTTCCAGTAAACACCTATGAATAAGGGATTTCTCTTCATCTTCCTCAAAGAACCACACAATTCTTCTGCAATTCCTTTCTCCATATTCAAACCCAGGATTACCCATAAGAGGAAAGTTGAAATCCAGACAACCCATTTCCGAGCCTGCCAAATTGAATAAGAACAAGGGTGGCTCTGGCTCAATGAATGAAGAAGCTTGGGCAGTGGTGGTTGAATCAAGCAAGCTTGATGCTCAGCTCTGAAACCCTCTTCACGAATATCTGGGCTCATAACTGGGTTATTCATAGTCAACAAGATGAAGATAGATGGAAACTCAAACTCAGAAACAGCAGAAATTGTATTGCTTATTGATGAAGAGCTCAAGGCTTGCACAGAAACAGGAAAATGAAAAAAAATGCACAGCAGAGCAGAAGCTTCTAAACCAGAGCTATACCTCCTCAGGGATGAACCCTGCCAAAAACTAACACAAAAACCTCCTTATTCCTCACGCTAACATCTTCCCCCTATATATTTGACTATCTCCCTCTAATACTCTAACTAACTTACAGACTGGACAATAACACCCCTACCAACTTAGCCTACTCAGCTCTTAGAACCTTCTCCTATTATAGAATATCCGATCCTTGGGCCTCCAGATCAGGCCGTTAGGCCTGTTACCATAGCACTAGAACCAATGGTTCTATCAAAGCGCTTGAGTTCAATCTTCAACAACCATACTGTTTGGTGTTGCTGTGTAGTGAGCATGCATCTAAAGTAAATGGAAGTTCTCTGGGGGTCTCCAGCTGAGTCTTATTCGTTCGGGACTTTCATTGCAGCCATGAACAACATGGACGCAGAAGGCTCCTCCTCAAGGCTTGAAGGTGGGTAATTGGTCAAGGGAAACATCCAGCGAGAGCTCCAAAGTGCCATCCTCAGGAAAGCCATTGGCAAAGGAAAAAATGAAGTTATTTTCAGTGTTTTGAGGGAAGTTTATCCAAGAAGGCACATTCGAATGCCATTTGTGCATTCCACATGGGATGAAATTTGTGTTTTAAAAAATATGGGACAAAATAGAAACCAAGAATAACCGTCGGGCAAAAATAAAATCAGGTAAAGATAAGGAATGTCAATCTATTTGAACTATCTTAAATTATTAAAAGCAATTAAAGAAGAGGAAGAATATTAGAAATTACCATATGCTCCAGTATCTTCACTGCTCAGCCATGTCTCTTTAACTCCATCAGCTATGACAGATCTTACACCGCCTACCTACAGAAATGATGTGCCAACATGTATCCTTAGAAGAAAAAAAAAATACATCAGAAAGAAAATCTAGGTCAAAGTCATAGTACTTACAAGACTATCAATTGATTAACTACCTAGGTGACCACGAGCATGCTTTGTCTTGCAGTAAGTGCAAGCACCTAAACAACCAACATTAATAGGAAGAATCTCAGCAAACTTGTTCTTTCTCACCTGTTGCCAAGAGACAAAAGCATAATAAATAATCTGTCTGCAAATAAGTTGACAAAAATCAAGTTAAATTATACAACGTGAAAGCTATAACAAATAAAATACAACACTAAAAAGGAACAGCAGACATAAAACTTGAGTCTGGAAAGAAATTTTCAAAATGAAATGACCAGCAACTAATTGAAATACATACCTTCAGAAGATCAAGCGCCGGCAATGTCTTATGGGTCAAAAGCCGCACCTCATGACCTTTCAAAGTCTCTTCCACAATTTCAACCACACGATCAATTTGTTGGACACCAATAATGCTTCTTTCTAGCTCTTTCAAGTCCCGGCTACCTTGAGGGACACACCCTGCAACCACTAATGGTTTATTTAAATTTTTCCCTTTTGATATTATGGTATCCATGACAGATTGACTCGGGGATTTAACTGTGCACGTGCATCAATTAGTATTCAACGTGGCTTTAGTTCAGTGAAATATAGGCTAAGCTAGATTAATTTCCTTTCATAGTTTTATTTATCATTTTGACGAGAGATATTCATGTTGTTGTAGTCTTGTAGATATAGCCTCAAGCTAACATCCTAACAGAACGTGGCAAAACCTCTCTATTGCTCCAGCTTCCCTACACGTGATTTTTTTTAATATTATTACTATTATATATATAAAAGAATAATTCTATTAAGCTTCTGTTCAGATGAATTACACAACAAAAGACACAAACACACAATTCAGACCACAACAAATGGCATTAAACAGTTCACAGAAAGGGGCCTATAAACACTTACAACAACAAGCCTTATCCCACTATATTTACAATCTCATATAACTATTCAACAATTGAAAATATACACACTGAAAGCAGAACCTTCATTTTATTGAAGCATATGTGCCTATCCATAAATGAAACAAAAAGCTTAAAATTACATAATAGTAACTATTTGCTATCAACTAACTTACCAACTTTGATTCCTGAACTGATAATAAAGAATTATTGATAATTTGCAACAGGAAGAGTATGGCTTCAGGTTAAAATATAAACCAAAACCAAAATTTTTTGGAGATCTGCTAAGTACTGTGACCCTAAGACTAGTAAATTGGTATTTTAATGGAACACAAATTACCATTCTACTGGACGTGAGATGAGTCAAGAGATATAAAAACATCATCAAGCCACATTATAGGTTCGCAGAAGATCCTAGAGGTTATAAAGAATAGAGGAAAAGAAAATAAACTATTTATCTCCTTAACCATTTCCTTCTAGGTCTGTTGGCCATTGCAATAGTCAAGTCTTCTTCACATTAAATAACTTTTACAATCCAAAAGAATAACTATATTTTTCTTATAAGCTTCCCTATGGACAAGAATATGGTACTTGTTGCTTTCTGCGTAGTCCATATGTAATTTAATCGAACAAAGATAATCGGCTGCACAATTAGGTCAGTTCTCCCTTTTTCCGCTTCTCCCAACATATTTAACTTCCCTCAACTCTTTTTTTCTTCAATATACAAAACCTGCCTTATCTGCTTGAGGACCTTGATTAATCAACTAGTTACCTTCAAATTGTAGACGCCAATGAAACCTTAGACAAATCAATAGCATAAGCATTGAATGAAAGCCATAAACACCAATAAAACAAGGTTTAATTTGCTGCCTCAATACAGAGTATATTTAAGAACTAGAAGAAAATTGAAAACATTAAATAAATAAGGTAAGAGCCTCACGTATTAATCAGCCATAGGTCTGCTTCATCAGGATTGTCACTAAGTGTATAACCAAAAGCTGAAAGCTGACCAGCCATGTCTTCACTATCACTCTGTTCAAACATTAAAAGAACAGGGAATGATCAAAAACAATCAAACAAAACATTCATCCTTGTGAATTCATTATTAAAAAATAGTTGCTGAAGCATAATCAACCACAAAGATTTTTAAGATCTCAACATGCTCCAGGCAGAAAAGCCAGGAGGTTGATTAACTAGTGGAAAATTAACTGTGGTGTGTACATAGGGAAGCATGGCAGTGTAGGTATGCACTCAGTGCCCCAAATATGACATGCAAATAAACAGTTAATATTCAATCTCAGATAACTTATAATGAAAGAGAAGAAACTAATAAAATTTGTTTAGAAATATAGATGGACCAAAAAGATAAAGAACTAAACAATCAGTCAGGATTTTTCAAGAAATTCATACAGATATATAATATTTCCTTGAATTCTAAGTCAAAAAAGAACAAAGACTCCAAACGTTTGAGCTAATATTAAAAAGCTTGCGTCCTCATCCTAACTATGACGAAAAAAAAAACAAAAAGAAAGAGTTCTAAGTAAAAAAGAATAACAAACACGTCCATATTAATAAAATGAAACTACGATACATTGGATGGCCCAAAAGAAAGTAGAAGAGGGAAAAGTGGGGAAAAAATAAAAATGGCCCTAAAGAAAGCACTCCTCTATATATTCACTGTAATAACATGAGAATTGCAAGGATTTTCTTATCCTGTCCCTGGAAATAGACACAAGAGTGCCCCTACAAAGCAAATATGGGAAGATCATGGAGATTTGACAAAAGGAAAAAATGTGATCATATGGGGGCCATCAAACGATGAGAACAGATATTGAGAATGCAATCCAGATTGTTTCTTGTTCATGATAGACTCCCAGTAACGGGAGACAATTTCCTTTCCTTTGGTTATTAAACAAGGTAAACGAAATAAATGAATCACAACTTTCATTTCTCAATCTCCATTAGCTTAATCAATATCTTTTATGGGTACATCACATTGTCTATTCAATATATTATACTCTATACTTCCTTTCTATGCACTCGCTTGTTAAAGACAACCTCTTGTCATGCATCATTCTCCCTTGTTTATACTGGAATTAACTGACACAGACTATAAATATATAAAAAAAGTGAATCAGAAGACTGAGATCAAAAGTCATAATCCGGTCTTTGCCAGCAGAAAGTAGAGGCCTCTAAAAGAGTATTAGAAACATGAATTTTATGCTACGATGCATAAGTAACTTTCCTGTAATCCTAAACTCTTCTCTAGCATTCATGTCCCTAGAATAATATTTTAGCACTTAGTCCTTGAAATGATAAATGTCAGAAACAGTTGACAGGAACACAGCAATTCATTTTACATTCAATGTGTTAAGCCTAACAGAAGGGTTGTAAAGAAAGAGATTTCAAAAGATTCAGCATATCTGAATTCAGCCTATACATATAAATCTTTATATTAAATCCACATATAATTTGAATCTAAGCTATATCTGTTTTAACTATAACATTGTCTTAGAAAGTATGATTTTTCCAAATGAAGTTGACTGGAGAACTTAAACTCCTGCACTAGTAATTAATGAACAAACGGACCCAGATATCTTTCTTTTCTTTTCTTTTTTTCTCCCTTTCTTTCTTTTTAACAAAAGTGTTTCCCAAATCTTTCAAGTATTTGTCCTATGTAGGTTAGACAAATGACAATGCTCACAATCAGACTAGTCCAGCTTGAAAAATTTTCCCATCATCAATACTGCAACTCAGTAAATAATGACATATATGAATAGAAATGCACTTCAATGTTTGGGATGATTGTTGATTTCATAGTATCATGCTTCTTTCTTTCATCAATGCAATGACTAGTATCTACACTTTTTCTCATCAAGAGCTGCTTCCTACTTATTATATCATAGTCAATCATATTATTTTTCCCTTACACTCATTTAGTTTAACTGCGAAAACTGCAAAAACCAGAGAACTATTCTTAATCTAATGACATAATATTCAAGTATTCTCATAGTATAGAAGAATTTGAAAAATCCCCATGAATTTTT
Organism: Bauhinia variegata; assembly: GCA_022379115.2. Classification (NCBI taxonomy): domain Eukaryota; kingdom Viridiplantae; phylum Streptophyta; class Magnoliopsida; order Fabales; family Fabaceae; genus Bauhinia; species Bauhinia variegata. Next base: position 6,679,867 of record CM039432.1, read on the forward strand.
ATTGAAAAAGGAGAAAGGAAAACAACTAATTGAGGAAATTTCGGGAGCTTACCTGATTATGAGAGCACCCAAAAAGTCTTTATAAATATTGTCTGCAGCAATAACAACAGAGAACAAACTGAGAAAAGCAAGCAACAAACAACACGATAAAAAACAAGGAAATGAAAAAGGGATAGATGAAGAAGGAACCTGAGTGCCTGGAACTTTTGAAGTTGAGTCTTGGATTTGAGATAGCTTGTGTGTGAGACTAGCTTTATTTCTACTTCTCTTTGTGTTCACTCCAACGGAGGTTAATGGCAACCGAAACCCAGGTGGGGATCTGCTTCCGCTCCCAATTAGCAAATCTTCTATATCTTCCATGCTTGTGGTGCTAGCACTCGAACCAGAAGAGAAGAGATGCAGAGAGCGGCAAGGCAAGGGAGAGAAGAAGAAAACCCAGTACGCACTATTCAATTTTCATTAATCTTTTTGCGTTTGTTTTCTTTTTCGTTTGGGCTAAGTTTGGTCTCCAACGTCGTTTCTCAACACACACCCCACCACTTAATTTTAACCGAAATAACTCAAAAATTCTCTTCCCCTCGTTTAAGTCGACACACACCCCTTATACCCGTTTCCCCTTCTACGAAATCCGTCTCAAACACACACCCCAAATTTTCTTCATCCCCTACATCCAATTGCACACACCCAATTAGAGAGTCCTCTTCACTCTCATTCCTGGCAAGCGAAGCGTTGGCATTCACCGGTGGCAAAAGGAAAAAGGGATATAGAGCTTTTCCGGTCGGTCAGGTAAATGGGATTTACTTATTAAATCATTATTTTTCGTGTTTACGTATTAGAATTGGTTCTAAAATACAATTTTTGAAAGTCGAGTATTACATCAGATCTTGAACTTTGTTTTAGTCAATTATTTTAAACTATTAAATTTTGAATTTTAGAGAAGTAAAATAAACGGATCTGTCAAGCCAAAGCTTTTATTTTTTTGGCAAAAGAATTTTGAAATCTATTTTATGTAAATTTTTAATATATAGATTTCAAGATTTGTTTTAAACAAAAACAAAGATTGTATAGATTTTAAATCTGTTTATTCTGTAATCGCAAATTGATTTGTAAAAACCTTAATCAAAGAAATAAAGAAAAAAATGAAGGGTGTGCTATTTTTTTAATTATTTTTTTTTATTTTTTACAAGGCGTCATTAGGTTGTGTGTGTGGGAAAAGAAAAAAGGGCTAGTGTGAGAAAAGAAAAAAATTAGAATGTGTTAGAATACTATACTGGAAGGCCATTTCTTTCCATACTCTCTCAAGTTCTCTATACACACCTCATTTTCCCTCAACCAATCACACTCCCCATCACCAAACTCTACGCCCACATTTTTTGGCACTCCCTCTCTAAGGCCGTTGGTCGTACTAGCGTAGGAGTGTAAGTTGGTTCGATTTGGCTTCGTCCATATGATAATTTGTTATTTTGTATCTTCTTCGAGCTTTTTCTCAAATGAGACCCATCTATACGATAACTAGTAATTAAGGGACCCTTGAAATTTTATTTCCTTTAGAATATTTCCTTGTAAATAAAACAAAACTTAAGATATTGTAAATATATGCTACTCCCAAGTGTAAATTTTTTGAATCTATCACTTGTTAAGGAACATATGTATTGGACCAACTTATTATAAAAATTCTACATGAATTATCATATGTCATTAGCATGTAACCTTATTTTATATAACTCTTTGACCTAAAGTCACTATAGCTCCATAATTGCATGTGGAATTGCATACTTTCACATCATGTTGCGTTGCCTTTAACCAAGATGACCTATAGGGGTAAGGATTGGGTGTGCCATGAATCATGTGGAAGGATGTGAGTAATGTAAATGAAATTTTGTTCCACCTAATTGAAGAAGTGATATCTGTGGACCCTTTAATTGGGTGAGACTAAGCCATGCATGGTCATGCTTGAGTGAATTAATATAAGATATTGGTCGTTCCTATAATTAGTCTATTTGGTAACAAGAAACATGGATTGAATATTAATAAGAATGACATGACATGTACCATGTCTCGAGTTTAGTCTAGATATCGATATAAAAGTGACTATATTGCATAGTATAGGTTCTGATTTAGATGAATGTTGAATCACAACATTCTTGTTACTTGGGTCCCAGTGATGGTTGTTAAATACCACCCACTATCTATGATCTAAACATGAGACAATGTTATCGTAGTAAGAATCTAAATGGTAGCACAACGGGTAGGAATATGATTGTAATTAATTGAGTTTTAGTCGAATTAAGATCCAAATAATGGGCATATTGGATTCATGCATGAGTAATATTATTAAGATAATAATATTAATTACACAATATATAATATAAAATAATGTCAAATAATCATGTATTTAGTGTTCAATAATACATTAAATAGAATTGTGAGAAATTAAAAATAAAGATAATTATCATTATAAAATAATTATATGATCTAATATTAAGAAATATCTAGTTATCAGATAACTAAAAGCCATGCTTTAATTTCACCTCAATCTCATCGTGATAGGGATAAGGAATTAGTGGGTTGAGTTGAATTAAAGATAGTTACCTCGTGGGACTAGTTAAAGTGGCGTGCAAGTATTTACATAGTGGAACTAAACAACTGTCACGCCCTAGATCCTTTAAAAATAAGGGGTGACAAATTGGGATGCTACTCACCTATTGTGTCTCAAATTCTCTCTCATACACATAACCTCTTCCCTTAGAAAGAGAGAGTGTTTCCTAGCAAACTTGTGGAGGTGAGAAGTTTTTCATTTGCCTTGTGTGAGTACCTCACATGTACTATCATTAAGAAATGCTTGTGGTTTGAGATCACATCTAGAAGAGCAATTTAGTGATTGAATATTTCAGGATCATGCAAAGGTAGTAAGTATGATCTTCATATTGTCTCTAATGGAAAATCACCCTCTTATCTCTACTCAAATGGGAAACACTGCTATCCCAAAATTGAGTCACATAAATTTTTTTTTCAAGAAAATAGAAAAGTCTATTAAGAAGTTTTAATATTTTCCAAAAATAAAAAAAGTTTGGCACATTTCGTTGTTTTTGTATTTTGTATGAATTATCTATTAAGCCCATGGTTCTGAGAACCAGATCGGGCCGGTTGGTTCAACTTATGGGTCCTCCAACTAGTTCAGTTCATTCAATTCTCAGTGAAATTGGTGTTCAATAAATTGATGTCACTCATTGAATCGGTTAAAAATCAGCTAAAACTGCGTGAATTAGTCACAGTTCAATGGTTTAGCCAATTTATTAACTTTGAAGTTCTGAAAAACTGTAAAATATACCCATATGAAACTGAAACATGATATGTAAACCTCATGTTTAATGCATTTCCCCACTTCAACAGTATGTATTACTGTTTTTTAATTGTCACATCGATTTTATTTACAGTATTTTTACTTTTGTTTTCTCAAAACAAAAAAGAGTGAATGCCAAAGCTCTCCGGATTATACTATAATATTACTTTTGACATAATAATATTTTTTTGGTTAAACATAATATAAAATTTTATTAATATATAATATGCTAAAAATTTATAAGCACAATATATAATCAGCAATAGAAAAATATCTTGTTAATCTTCATAGTCTTTTGAAATAATAATAAGATCTCTATATATTCTTAATCATGAATACTTGATTTATCTATATGATACCTTTATGTAATTTAAGAAAAATAATTTATTAGTAATTTATATATCATATTTTGATATTTTAAATAAAATATACATATATTTAAAAATATCAATCTGAGATATTGAACCGTGGCCAGTCTAGTTTTTAGAACATTGATTAAATTTGTATCAACATTATGAGTATATTTTTCCTTTAACTCATTTTTTTCATTTGAGTGTTTTATGTTAAAATTATAAGCAAAACTACATGAAATGAAAAATAAACCCATAAATATCTTAAACCTACAAATATATTTATTTATTTATTGATGAAACAAATCTATTAAGTTTATTTACTAAATTAAAGAAAAAATAAATAATAAATAAATACATATAAAAAAATCAGACAAACAAGACTTTTGCCAAGTGTAAAATGAGTGTCTTTTTTAATAAAAAAAAAAGTTATACATTAAGAATAAATATATCAAATTTGATAAAAAATAAATATATAAACTTATTTTAAATAAAAATTAAAATAGAAAAGAAGTAATAAAATGAAATTTTAAATAACGACTAGATCATATTTCTCTATGCCTTCTCTCTTAAACTTTTCTTTTTATTTTTTTTTCTATTATAATTTTGAATATTTTCTAGATTCTTCCTCAAGAGGAAAAACAAGGATCATGTGTTTATGACTGATCATATATACTCACCAACTTTAATTATTTTATACACTTATCATAAAATTTGGTAGTACTAAAATTAATAAAGGTATATTAAGAAGTTTAAGAAGAATGTAAACACATTAATTATATTTCTTAATCTGTGGGCACTAATTTAAACAATAAATAATATGAAATGAATGGAGTAGTACATAATCATTACCACTGCACTGAAATTGAAAAGGGTAAAAATGTGAAAATAATTTTGGAAGGCATGAAAATTTGGAGTAAAAGTTTCTTGTACTTGTTTCGATATATAATTTTGTTGCAATGGTGGCAATGTATTTTCTTTATTACTGATTAACATCATTTGAAATTATTAATCTCCCAGTTATCATTATATATTATACTTCGTTGGCATCGTTAGTAATATTACTTATATGTTGGTCTCAGACCAATTGGACTTTTTGTCCCTAAGGAGAATATTGCAAGAAATGTTACTATGTTTGCCAGTCCATGAAGTTTTAATTTCATGCATTTTATTTAACATAGCGTTATTTTGTTCCACCAAATTTTTATGAAACTTATACCCTCAAGTGTGGATTTATTATTTTTGGAAAAACAAGTGGCCGTTCTAATACTATTTTGTTAAAGAAAGAAGAATTATTTTAACTCAAACCAGTAGGCGCACCCCAGTTCCTGAAAGATACCCCTGACACCGCCCCGGACCCAGTAGGCGCATCCCAGTTGCTAGAAGGCGCCGAGCAGCGGGACCCAAACCAATCAGTCCTTGCAACCCTGCTAGACCATTTACAAGATATGAAACGAGAGATACGTGAGTTAAAAGCACAAAGGCAGGAAGACATGAGGGAAATACACAAGTTACGAAGCAGAGACGACACTCATGCCCCGACTGCAGCAGAAGGTACAGCACAATCTACAGGTCAATATTCCCCGCACGTCGATCCAGAGGTAATTTCTAGTGAGATTGTAACTCTGACTGGTTCCCGAGCACCTCCTCCGCCGACGACAGGTAGGCAACCTAAACATCCTTTTGTCGAGCAGATCATGACTTATCCATTACCGAGTCACTATAAACAGTCTGTTCTAGATTTATATGACGGATCAACAGATCCAATTGAACACATATGTAGTTTTGAAAATGTAATGTTAATTTATGGAGTGGAAGATGAGATTAAATGCAGGACGTTTCCAACTTCATTAAGAAAAGCAGCGTTACAGTAGTTCAACAACTTACCCCCGAGATCTATAGTTGGGTTTGACCAGTTAGCAGATCAGTTTGTGGCACGCTTCTCCACGAGTATTCCCCCGCAGAAGACTTCAGCTGTATTGGCGACCTTACGTCAAGCGGACGACGAATCCTTGAGGTCATATATCCAACGGTTTACAGCACTGTCTCTGCAAATTCGAGATTTGAAGGATGAAGTGGCGGTACACACCCTTATGGCGGGGCTTAGAACTGGATGGTTCAGGGAAAATATTACTTTGAATCCTCCAAGTTCTCTCCAAGAACTATTGCAGAGAGCAGGAAAGTACATCAATTTAGAAGAAGTGGAGAGAGCGGCTCCAAAAGAAGGCAAGTTGCGCGAGGGTGGAAGAGATAGGGAGATTCGACCTTGGCCGTTCCCTAAGTTCACGCCCCTAAACCAAAACAGGGTGCGTGTGTTGCACGAGATATGTCAAGCGGGATTGGTTCAACTCCCCCCCACCGATGAAGCCCTGCTCAGGTTTAAACCCCAGGTTATACTGTGAATATCACCAGGGGAATGGGCATGACACAGAAGAGTGTATGGCATTAAAAGAACTTATCGAAGGTCTCCTCAAGAAGGGCCACTTGAAGCAATTCAGATTACAGCAACAACCGAGGTATGGGGGCCCGTCGGGGGAACACCGACCTAAGAATAACAATTACCAGCCCAGGGAGTTTGTGCAGAACAGGATACGGGATAGGTCGGAAGAAAGACGACAAGACCAACAATCAAAACAGGGAAGAGAGGTTCCCCATCGGGTGATTAATACTATTTTGGCAGGTTTGCTTCAGGAGGGGCAACATCAGGAGAGCGGAAGAAGCACTATAGGGAAGGTAAGAGGCATTATCATCAGGTGAATGAGGTGGGTCGTAATCAGAGGATAAGGGGTGAAAAGCCAGATCCTCCAATCACTTTTACCGATGAAGATTATGCAGATATTCAACGAGATCATGATGACCCAGTGGTGATAGAAGTTATGATTGCAAATTGTTTGGTCAAGAAGATTTTGGTCGATCAAGGGAGTTCGGCGGACATTCTATTTTTGCGAACCTTTCAGCAAATAGCCATTGATAGAAAAGCGCTAGAGCCATACAGGGGGATTCTGATAGGTTTTTTCGGGGCAGAAACCCGAGTGGAAGGGGCGATCAAGCTATTGACAACATTCGGTGACGCTCCCGACTAGGTCACTAAAACTATCGAATTCTTGGTAGTGGACTGTTCTTCGCCATACAATGTGATCTTGGGAAGACCTGTGCTTAACCAACTAAGGGCAGTAGTTTCCACCCGTCATCTAGTAGTTAAATACCCGACCTTGCAAGGAGGTGTGGGTGTTATAAAGGGGAATCAATTGGTGGCCAGGGAATTATACCAGAAGGGACTGGTGATCACGGCGGTCAAGGACCGGCAAGAGACGACGTGCAAGGAGGACGTGGAACTGGAGGCGAGAACCTTACCTATTAAGGAGGTTGATGTTCGAGCAGATTTCACCTAGGAACGGCCGGCACCGTCAGGAGAATTCAAGGAGATCCAGTTAGGGGAACAGGGATGGACCGTCCGGATCTCGACATATTTGAGTGCGGAGCAACAAAAGGAACTCGAACTTCTTCTGAGGGAAAATGCCGCCGCCTTCGCCTGGACTACTGCCGACATGCCAGGTATCCACCCTTCCATTATAACTCATAAACTTTGCATTAAACCTGGAACTAAACCTGTAGCTCAAAAGAAAAGGCTATTTAGTTCGGAAAGGCAAGCGGCTATAAGGGAGGAAGTGCAAAAGTTGTTGAATGTGGGGTTTATCCGTGAGGTCGAATATTCTTCTTGGATCTCCAACGTAGTTATGGTAAAGAAATCAAACGGAAGGTAGAGGATGTGTACGGACTTCACTGACCTGAATAAGGCATGCCCTAAGGATCCTTACCCCCTGCCCAATATAGACCGACTAGTAGATGAGGCGGCTGGACATCTTCTGTTGAGTTTTATGGACGCCTATTCTGGTTACAACCAAATAAAAATGGACCCCACGGATGAGGATAAAACCACCTTTGTTACCGAGGAAGGATGTTATTGCTATAAAGTAATGCCATTTGGATTAAAGAATGCTGGGGCGACTTATCAGCGTTTAATGAATAAGATGTTTAAAGGACAAATAGGTAGGAATTTGGTGGTATACGTGGATGACATTCTGATAAAGTCCATGAGTTTTACCCAGCATTTGGAGGACTTGAGACAAACTTTTGCCACGCTGAGCGAATTTGGGATGAAGATTAACCCTGAGAAATGTACTTTTGGGGCACCGGCCGGTAAATTCTTGGGTTTTATGATAACTCAAAGGGGAATAGAAGCTAACCCGGAAAAGTGTCAAGCCATATGTGCGATGAATTCACCGAGAAACGTTGAGGAAGTAAGGAGATTGGCCGAAAAAATTACCGCTTTGACACGGTTTGTAGCTAAAGCAGCACAACGATCGCTCCCTTTCTTCTCAGTAGTAAGGAATGCGAAGAATTTCCAATGGACGCCAGAATGTCAGATGGCTTTTGAAGAATTAAAACATTATTTGGCGACACCGCCCATTCTCGCTACTCCCCGCCCTGGGGATATACTATACATTTATCTAGCAGCCTGTGACCAAGCCATCAGCTCCGCGCTAGTTAAAGAACACAACGGCACCCAAATGCCCGTATACTTTACCAGTAAGGCCCTTAGCGGCCCTGAACTCAAATATCAACATATTGAAAAATTGGCCTACTCTCTGGTCCACTTGGGCCGGCGGCTTCGACCATATTTTCAGGGACACCAGGTTGTGGTTCGAACAAACCAGCCTCTCAAACAGATATTGCAAAAACCAGACTTATCCGGCAGAATGTTGGCATGGTCGATTGAATTGTCAGAGCATGGAATCGCCTTTGAGCCGAGGAAACCAATAAAGGCACAAGCATTGGCAGATTTTATAGCCGAATTGACTCTGGGGTACGATGAACAACAAACTGATGAGAAAGGAGTATGGGTGCTATATGTTGACGGTTTAACTAATTGTAAAGGTTCGGGGGCGGGCATTATCATAGAAGGGCCAGAAGGTATTACAATAGAATGTGCACTCAAGTTCGGATTTCCAACCTCCAACAACCAAGCAGAATACGAAGCTATCGTAGCCGGCCTACGGTTAGTCAAGGAAATGGGTGCTGTAAAAGTTAAGGTGCGTTCAGACTCACAATTGGTGACAAGTCAAATAGGAGGACAATATCAGGCGAGGGAGACTGTATGCAGAAATACTTGGGACTGGTAAAAACATTAATCGGAGAATTTTCAGCTAGTGGAAGTAGAGCATATACCGAGAGAGCAGAATGTAAGAGCCGATCTACTTTCAAAGCTCGCCAGCTCCAGGCCGACACAGGGAAATAGAACCCTCATTCAAGAAATGCTGACAAAACCAAGCATAGAAAAGCAGCAAGTAGCAATGGTCGTAGTGGATCAAGCTGAGGAGGACTGGAGAGATCCAATCCAGAGATACCTCCGCAATGGGGACCTTCCTCCCGATCAAACAGAAGCTAAGAAGATAGTTCGAATATCCACTTTCTACTGTATATACGGAACAAAATTATTCAGGAGTGGCATTTCTCAACCGTTGCTCAAGTGCATTGGTCCCGGCTAGGCACAGTACGTGTTGCGAGAGCTACACGAGGGAATATGTGGCCACCATGTAGGAGCCCGAAGATTAGTATCTAAGGCTATGAGATTGGGGTACTTCTGGCCAACCATGAAAGCAAATGCTAACAGAATGGTCAAATCTTGTCCCAAGTGTCAGAAATTTGCTACAAATATACTAACCCCGGCAACAGAATTATATAGCATAATCGAATCGTGGCCATTTTCAAAATGAGGTATAGATATTTTGGGCCCTTTCCCACCAGCGACGGGGCAGAGGCGTTTCATAGTAGTGGCGGTCGATTATTTTTCTAAATGGGTAGAAGCCTAGGCATTGGCCACCATTATGGCAAACCATATACAAAAATTCGTCGCTAGTCATATTTTATGCAGGTCGGACGACACAAGCCGACCCGCTCACCAATCAATAAACATTATTCTAGCCCGCCAATCAAATTGTAGACACGGGCCACTGGGGCACCGGGCCCTGCTTATGGGCCTGGCGCGGGGCCCAGCCCCATAATCCTCACTAGTATAAAGCCTCTCCAGAAACCCTAAAAAGACAGACTTACCTATCTGCGCCGCGCCTAACAGTAGTAAAAGCTCATATCACCACTAGACTCATAACTTCGCCACCCAACGAGACCCTAGAATCCTGCACTTCCTTATTAACCTTCACATCCTTATTAACCTTGAATAATACCCACAACAGTTGGCATTGTTAGTAATATTACTTATAGGTTGGTCTCAGACCAAGTGGACTTTTTGTCTCTAAGGAGAATATTGCAAGAAACGTTACTATATTTGCCAGTCCAAGAAGTTTTAATTTCATGCATTTTATTTAACATAGCGTTATTTGTTCCACCAAATTTTTATGAAACCTATACCCTCAAATGTGGATGTATTTATTTTTGGAGAAACAAGTGGCCGTTCTAATACTATTTTGTTAAAGAAAGAAGAATTATTTTAGCTCAAATCACTTATATTTCGATATCTAAACTAGTTTTAGACTCCTGCTATGCACATAGTAAATGACAAGAAGACATGGTGGCTCGTATTTGCCAGAGTCTTATTTTTAATCTGTCTGTGCCAAGAAATTTCATAGATAATCAAAGAATGCTTTAGAATCTGAGATAACAGTCAAGAATAAACATGTTCACAATGTTTTCTATTCAGATAGCAAATTTAGGGCAAGTCTTTGAGATAGTAGCCTTTGAGATACATGAAATAGATTCTTCTATTGTTAACTTTCTTTAAGAAGACTGCAAAACCTAGTTTACTTAATGTCTAGTCCGTTTGAATTCTTAAAAAATAAGGGACAGCAAAGCACAAAATTTTGTCTCTTGTTTGATATTTTGAAAGACTTAATTACTAGACAAAAAATTATCTATAGTATTGAACAAAATACTAGGATTGAGCAAAATTTAATTAATTGACCGAAACCGACCGAACCAAAAATAAATCAGTTTAATCAGTCGGTTAATATCGGTTTAGTTGATCAATTACACTTTTGTAATTTAAAAAAAATTGTTAACATCAGTCAGTTTTGATTTTGTATTTTTTCTAATTAATTAAAATTGAACTGATTGACTAAAGCATTAAGAACTTTTATGTTTTCATATACCATGTTATTTAGTAATTCAATTATTTTATTAATTGACTAAATCACTCAAATACTATGTCATCTTGATGTATAAAGATAATCATATATTGTTTATTTGATATGTGCTTTAGTCTTGTGTTAGTATGTTCATTGAAAGTAGTAGTTTCCTAGTAAAGAAATTAAAAAATGTTATGTTTGTTAGGTATAGACATTTATTAATGTTAATTTTTCATTCTCCAAGCATTTGTGCATTTATTTGGAACCGAAAGAAAACAGCTTCCATAAGTATCTTTATACATTTTCAACTTTGTTATTTATGTATTTCTGTTTTACTTATATAATTCTTAGTAAGGTGTCATAGATACTCTAGAAAAAAACTTATTTTAACTTATTTAATAGTCATATTCTTAGTTTACAGCAAACTAATTAAATATGTATTCCAAGTAAACACAACACTAAAATGAAAAATAACAGTTTTTTTTTTTTTAAAAAAAGAATTATTACTATCATTTAACTATTAACCGACTAAAACTAACTACTTAACTGGTTAAATCTAAACTATTAGTTTTAAGGTATAATTGGTCGATTATTGGTTTGACAAAATTACACATTCAATTAATGTCGGTTGGTTAAAAATATAGTTAAAATTGGTTGTAACCTATCAATGCTCACCCTTAGAGAGTATTGGACAAAAATTTTAACTTTACCATCCCTTAAACCATTTTACAATCCTTTTATATCTTAGCTCATTAAATCAATGACTGCAAGTCCTAATAATTGCAGATGATTGGCAAGGTATCGGTAATAGTAGGTGATTGGCGGGTGATCTTTTTAGTTTTTATATTTTTTATAATTATTTAATTATTATAAAATATCAAAATCTTGGTATAAAATTTTTTTATTCAATGCATTGAGCAACACACATTGAACAATATAAAAAGTTGTACTATAACTAAACTTCTTGTCTTGTATTATTTTGCTTATGCTGTTTAGTATTATGTATCAAACGCACCCAACCAGCCTTTTTTCCAATCTATCCCAGCTTTCATCATTGTAGCAAATTTCTCATAGCTTATCCGTCCATCCTGCTGCAAAATCACAAGACAGTTTAGAAAATTATAATAAACAAAAGCACAATTGCATCCTTGTAAAATGTGTTCCAAGTCTAACCCTGAAAATAGACTCACCTTATCTCTGTCCACATCATGCATAATTGCATTGATGAGTTTTTCACTGTTAGGATTATCTTCATCAGCTAAAGCATGACGCAGAGTTCTTCATGCTCAGTTTTGGTCTTATCAAAGAATTTGAAGGCTTTGTGAAGGTGCTCGTGCTCATCGTTGCCCATTTTTCATAGGTGAACAGAAATGGCAACAAAATCTCCATAATCGATCCAAGTATCCATCCTTATAAACGTCACCAGTTATCAAGGATTGCAAGATGAAAAAGCCCTACCAAAGGTTTATATCTAGATTAATAATCGACCAAGGAGCAAGTAAGCTAATTCAGATACTTTATTTTTCAAAATCTTTTCAAGGGAACGAAAGAAATCACGTATTGAAATGCTTATTGTCATGCAATACTTCAAACATAGCATATTACAGCGCCTCAGATAAACCTGTTACTGATGGCAATATAATTGAGTATGACAAAAAAGGAAGTATAGTAAAAAAAGAAAAAGAAAAAAAACAAAAAGAAGTATCAAAACGGATAGGAGAGAGGGAGAGCCAAACAAATTTTGGAAGTAAAATAAAAGGTAAAATTGAAAGAAAATAGATATGCTATAAACTTTAATCTTATATTCCACTTGAAATAGTTTTTAAAAAATCAGTGTAAGTTAGTAAGATAAACTCATTTATTAAACAATTCTATTTTTGTTAATAGAATTTATAAGCTAATCAAATACTCTATAAACTAACTTATATGTTTTGCCAAACACACTCTATATACTCTCATGAAACAAACATATTTTTAGTACGATGAATATAGGATACACATAGTCAATTATTATATTATGTGAAACAATGAACCTATTTACTGATCATGAAAATTAATTAATTATTATAAAAATGAAAAGCTATAATTCAAAACCAAAGAAGTTCAAAGCAGATCTCTAATCTTGTGTTTAGTCACAGATAAATTTAGAGCTTTGCAGATAATTAGATTTACATTTCCTAAAAAAGACAAATGATAAAAGAGAAATATAAACAAGATTAAAAAAAGTAAAAAAGCAAGAGTGGTATTATTGTATTTTATTTTTGTTTTGAAAGAGATATTCTACGTGCTTATATATAATTTGAAAATTATATTTATTACTTACAGTGGTCCAAGACTTTTACCAAACTCAATAGTGAGTCTTCAAGTCAATGAGATCCAACAGTGAATAGAAACCCAACGAAAACAGAAGCAATGGAGGCTCCAATGTGTTCCTCCTTCAAGCCTTAAGTTCAAGGAAGAACGAAGAGAAAGTATGCACTTCAAGTTGTTAAAATCTCAGAAAGCAATTGCAGTAGTTGAGTTGAGATGGTTGTATTTAGAAGCTCAGCTAGATAAGTGTATTATGGACCAGGATTAGTGGACCGTCTTATACCAAGCCTAATTCATTTAGGAGAAATTTATCTAAAGTCTTTTTTTAAGAGTTATATAAAAGACATTACAAAGGAAAGATAAATATATATTACTATAAAAACTCTTAACATCTTATTCGTTTTAGATAGAAACTAAATTAAACTTCGGAGACTCAAAATTTAATTAAACTTATTTATGTTTATAGGACTTTTTAAACTTGACCTAACTTAGCTAGACCCGAATTCAAGAAGGGACCGCGAATAGATACAAAGACTTGCTTTTAGTGCAAAGTCTTCGTTGTTTTTCACTTGAATTTCACATAGTGCAATTTGGCCCAAGCGCAGGGAAAAGTAAAAAAGGAGTCATACCGTTCAGACATGGCCATCACCTTCCAAGTTATTTCGTGATACGAAAACACAGTCACGCCAATTTCTTGTCATGTCCCTTGGTCCGGTAGATTACACATTGCAGATTCATATAATCAAAACTTGGGTTTGGTCAAAATGGCCCTACCTTGATAAACCAAAAATTGAGGCCAGGATTATTATTGATAGGGAAAAGTTATTGTACTACTATTTAAGTGATGCTCAGTGCATATCTCAGTTTTTTGAGTTAAATTTTAAAGTAAAATTGTAATAAGAAATTGTTTTTTATATAAGAAAGATAACAGGGTTGAGTGTAGTGCAATTTTTAGTAATCTTTTAAATCAAACTACTTAAACATTTACGGTGTAGTTTAATTTGAATTTTTAAAAATATTATAAAATAATTAAACCAAACTCTAACTTTTAGTTTGGTTCGGTCAGTTTAAGTAATTTAATAGTTTCATAAAAAAAGTTAAATAAATTAACATTATTAAAATTTCAAATGCAGCCATCATACTTACATTACTAACAATAAATCAACAGAAAAAAAAATTATACTCGTGTCGTAATATATTTATTTGTTGTTTTTGTATATTAATTGTTATTTAAACAAGTGTGTGCGTAAAAAATATTTTTAATTAAATAAATAAGTAACACTTATAACTGGTATTGATTTTTAATAAATATACTCAATTGTGGTGGATGCAAGTATTTAAAGATATTTAACTTGTCTAGTAGTACATGAATGACATTATTTAGCCTAAATATAATTTTTCCTATGATTCAGACTGAATATAATTCAGAGTAAATTACCTTCATTAATTCAAAAATAGATTTTACAACTATCCTATAGCAGTTGTAGCCTCTGGGAAAACTCTTTGATTGCTTAATCCCATAATTTACAACCTCTTGGGAAAATTATGATTGGACTTTCTTCCACGTTAGCATTTTCTTTTTCTCTGGAAAACCACTAAAATTTCTTCTAGACCATATAAGATAGTTTTCATGCGTACTAGTATTTGTTTGGACTCTTTACCTCTCCATGACAAGAAATAATGTGTAGACTTTAAGCCAAGGTCTTTTAGTCACTTTCATGGAACCTACTTTGATCATTTTTAATCCATGTCTCTTTGCTTTAATAGTTGGATTCCACGTTCAAACTTTAAATTTTTAGAATTAAAAATTTAATTTTATGTGATATAAAGCAGTCACTTTAAAAAAGTTACAAAGAGTATTCTATACTTTCAAATTTTAATAATTAAAGAAGACTATAGCCTATTAAGAATACTATTTATACTAAAAAAAATAATAGAATAAAAATACTCTTTATAACTTTGCCAAAGTGATCCCATTATATTACATGAAATTAAATTTTTTAAACTAGAAATTTAAAGTGCGAAAGGAGAATCCAACAATTAAAGCAAAGAGACATAGACATGGATTAAAAATGATTAAAATAAGTTCCATAAAAAATGACTAAAGGGCCATGGCTTAGACTCTACACATTATTTTGGAAAGGAAAAGAGCCCAAACAACTAATAATACTCATAAAAACTATCATATATGGTCTAGAAGATATTTTAGTGGTTTTTCCAGAGAACAAGAAAACACTAACGTGGAAGAAAGTCCAATCATAATTTTCCCAAGAAGAGGTTGTAAATCATGGGATTAGGCAATTATATTTAGATATAGGATAGTTGTAAAATCTATTTTTGAATTAATGAAGGTAATTGAGTCTGAATCATGGTTTCTCTTATTCAAAAAAATCTATTTAGATATATTTATTTTTTAACATGTTTACAAGGGTGTCAAACTAAGTGGCTTTTTCATTTTTTTTTTATTTGACATGTTATACTATGTATTTTTTTATGGGTGCATTCTGATTTTTCTTTTGGTAAAAATCTATTTCACCTAGTTCAACTTAAGTTTACGTGTGATTTACTTATCTCAAATATTTCCATAAAAAAATAAAAGCTACCTTTAAAATATGCAAGTTAACCCATATTATGTAAATCTAACTTAAAATACAAACTGGCTCAAGAAAGAAAAAATTAAAAAAGAAAATTTTCAAAAAAAAGAACACACCTTAAATTTTATATTTTATGCATTTTAGTTTAAAACGTGAATTTAATTTTTTAAAATTTTTAAAATATACATATCACTACAAACTTCCACTTTTTTTAAAAAATTAATAAAAAAATACATTTGCATGGTATTGTTTCTTTATATTTTATTTGGGATAGATAAATAAAAATAATAAGTAAAAATAAAGAAACAAGTGAAATAAAAATAATTTTTATTAAAAATTAAAATTAAAGGATGATATTTATATTTTAAAAAATTAAATATATATTTTAAAAATTTCAAAAATAAAATACATAGTTTTTAAAGTTGAAAAAGAAGACATAAAATACAATAAAGGCCACACGATAACCAAGTGACACTGTTAATAACCCTTGCCCCGCGATTTCCGCATCTGTTTTACTTTGGGCACTTGGCCCACGCAATAGCTTTCTCGTATAACAATCAGCGTCTATGTTGTTCTATGAGAACCAACTTATGCTCCTAATTATTAAAGGAAACGAGTGGGTCACTGATTGACATCATGAAATTACACAAAAGCTAGTGCCCATCTTCTTTTTGAAATCTCTGTTATTTTTAATTTTAATTACTGAGAAAATGCTGGACAATGGAACCTTGACTTCATATTGACTATTGAGCCTTGAAGAATGCGCTCTTAAAAAAAAATGCAAGTGTCTATATACACGAAAGCTCTTTGCTGGGCTTCCTTCAAAATTATAACCATCCCAAGAATCCATCTTTGCTTCATCCTCACTTTCTTTATGAGATTTTAGCTGTTTCCTACAAAACCAAAAGTCCAACTCTAGAAGGATTGAAGTTTATACCTCCTCTTTGATCGTATTCAGTATTCAGGGTGTGTACCTCTTATTCTTCTTTCAATATATACTTATTTTTCTTTCATTTTATGATAAAGAAATATTGAATGCTTATTTTTTCATAGGACAATAACTAATGTATAATTCTTCTACAACTTAATATAATACACCTCTTTACTACTTCTTTTATGTTATTTTGATTTCTTTATCTGCAAACCTTGCATCTTTCGTTGCAGAGTTAGGAATTTGCTTTTAACGCATTTCTGAATTTGAAAATTTTTAAAACTCCCTAGTGAGTAGATTGTGGTTTCATATTGTCGGAATATCTTACATATATGACTGATACTAGATCTAATTATGACCATTAACACATTTTATATTTATTGTAGGTTCAGATTTATACTTTCTTCATGTTCAGCCTATATAATTGAAGGTGTGTACCTACTTTAAATAATACAAATGCATTTTTCTTTCACTTTTGACTTCAAGTGTGATGAATAAGAATTTAATTGAGATGCTTATTTATGACACATTAATACCTCATGTATGATTCCTGTAAATTAATATAGAAAATTTTCACTCACAAAAAAAAAAAAAAAAGATTCAACATATATACATCTCTCCCTCTATGTTTTTCTTTTGCCTATTTTTCATTTATTCATTTTTTCATGCAAATCTAACCATTAGCATGATTGAGAAGAAAGCGTTGTTGGATATTTCCTTATGGTTTCTATTTTGTTTAGAATTATAATTTTTTTATCCTTCTAATTATTTAGCAACTTTGTCTAGATTACTTCAAGTTGTCATTTTGTATACACGGCTAGTATTGGACTTCCACTAAAAATTTTATGCTTTTGCTTCCCCAGATTTATCTCCCAAGGTTGAAGGTTTATAATTTCTCTGGGTTCAACTGGTTCATATATTGTCTCACAAAATATTGTAAGCAAAGGTATATATCCTACATTATTGTTTTTAAACTGAATATAGTTTTCTTCTATTTTTAACTTCGTTGATTGTGATAACAATAACAATAGACTTTATTTTATTATGTGATATTGGTTATATGGATTGCATAATGTTATAGAGTTATATTAAAAATATTTTTTGAAATATTGTTAATTGTGAAATATTTTTTATAATTTTTTCAAGCATTCTTTTAAGTTTCCATCTACATTTTTTTCTATGACTAAATAACATAAAGTCAACTTTTCTCATTAGTGTTTTTAGTAGCCTCTTCTACATATGTCCAAACCACTTTAACCGATTTAAATTATTCAGCGTTGTTGATTGTGATATAACAACAAATATCACCTATTCATGTATTCCATGTTGATGAGTTTGAACTAAATCTTTGTTGTTCATTCTATTATCAGGTGTTATTTGATTGAATGGCAGAAGTTGGAATCTCAATTGCAGCAAAAATGGCTGAGTATTTAGTGCAGCCAGTAATACACCAAGGACAATACTTGTTTTGTGCCAACAAATTTCTCAAAAATCTTGAGGATAAAAAGAAGGAACTCATGTCAACACGAGATATTGTTCTGAAACGAGTTGAAGAAGCAAGAAAAAAAACTGAAAGAATTGAAGATGTTGTCCAGAAGTGGTTGACAGAAGTGCAGACTCTCTTGGAAGAAGTGGAGAAGCTAGAACAACAAGTAAAAGCAAACAACAGTTGTTTCCAAGCTCGGTGTCCTACTTGGAGAAGATATCATCAATGCAAGGAAATGGTGGAGAAGACAAAGGTGATGATAGAGTTTGATAACAAGAGCAATTTCAAGACATTTGCACGTCTTGCTACACTTCCAGGCATTGAATACTCTTCTAGTGAAGGATTTACTTTTTTTGAATCTACAAAATTAGCTTATGCTCAACTCTGGGAAGCAATCCAAGATGATGGAGTCTATAGAATTGCATTGTTTGGACTTGGAGGGTCTGGGAAAACAACACTGGTTACGGAAGTTGGGAAGAAGGCTAAGGAATCAAATTTGTTTGATAGGGTTGTAGCAGTCACTGTGTCTCAAACTGCAAATGTCAGAAATATTCAAGGCCAAATGGCAGACATGCTAAATTTCGAATTTAAAGAAGAAACTGAAAAGGGAAGAGCACAATGATTATATATGCGTCTCAAAGAGGAGAAAAGAATACTCATAATAGTGGATGATGTATGGGGAGAGTTCAATTTGAAGGATATAGGGATCGATTTTGATGTATGTCACAGTGGCAGCTGTAAGATCATTCTAACCACTCGCCGCCAGCAAGTATGTACTTTGATGGATTGTCAAAAGAAGATTCGGTTGGATCTATTGAATGAAGATGAAGCCTGGGCTTTATTTAAAAAGCATGCTTACCGAGACAACCAATCCTCTCTCAGCTTATTAAGTAGTGTGGCACAGGACATTGCTAGGGAATGCAAAGGACTACCCATAGCAATTCAGGCTGTTGGAAGGTCCTTAAAAGGACAATCTATCCATGAGTGGAAGATAGCACTAGAAAACTTGAGGAGTTCCAAACCAGTTGATGTGGAAGATGGCCAGGGAGATGCTTTCTCTTGTCTTAAATTAAGCTATGATTATTTGAAAGATGAACATAAATTGCTCTTCTTGATTTGTTGTATCTTTCCAGAAGATTACGATATCTCTAATGAGGATTTGATCAGATGTGGTGTGGGGCTTGGTGTATATGGAGAATATCAATCATTTGATTTAGCAAGAAGCCAAGTTATGGTGGGTATAAACAAACTTGTAGATTTATGTTTGCTCATGGATTCTAAGAGACGGTGGGGGAAAAAGGCACTAAAGATGCATGATTTGGTTCGTGATTTAGGATTATGGATAGCTTCTAAAGAGAGTCGCACTATTATAATTAATTTATCTAACGATTTAAATTCCCTGATAGGGGTGGAGTCATAAATGATCAATTTGCAGTATCTTCATTCTATAAACAAACAAATCAAATTTCTACTCTATTTGTTGCTGCAAAACTAGAGATTCTACGGATAGAGAGTGGTGATTCTTTGGATTTATCTTCAGCATCCTTTGAAGGTTTGCAAGGTCTCAAGGTTATGGTTTTACATTCCAGCCGCGATTATTACCCAACATGCTCTGATCTGTCATTGCCACTATCAATTGAATCATTGAATAATCTTCGAACTTTATGCTTCAGAGGATGGAATTTAGGTGACATCTCATTTTTAGTCAAACTGAAGAAGCTAGAGGTTCTTGAGTTGAAATATTGCGTCTTCAATGAATTGCCGAATGAAATTGCAAATCTGAATAAACTTAAGGTGCTGGACTTGTCTAAATGTGCTGCACTTTCAAAAAATTACGAAGCAATTGGAGAATTGTCAGAAATTGAAGAGTTGTATGTTTCTCTAGCACCATACGCCGAAGGGATGTGGAGAAATCCGAGTCCAAGCTTTGGGGATAATGTAGCTGCTACTAAATTGCAAAGATATGTCATAAAATCTGTAGGGGGGGATGATTTTTTTTCACGTGTAATCACTGAGGATTCAATTATGAGAGTATTATATTTGAAATCAATCAATATCTCCAGCTTAAGTGCATCTATAAAGATTCTCTTGCAAAAAGCAGAGTATGTTGATTTCGATGTCTTTCATGGAGATTGTCAAAATTTCGTCCCAAATGTGGTCAGAGCTGTAGGAGGCATGAAAGATTTGGTTGTACTTCACCTTGCATCTTGTTTAGAAATGGAATGTGTCATGGATACTACGTCCAATCAAGTAGACGTTGAACTCCCTGCGTTAGTTGGATTATACCTGATGAGTATGACAAACTTGAAAGAAGTGTGTCGCGGTCCACCTCCAGTTGGCTTTTTTGAGAAATTAGAAGAACTTGATGTATATGGCTGCGAGCAGTTACACAGCATATTTCCAAGGGAATGTAAATTGCCCAAACTTAAAATCTTGAAAATTGAAAAATGCAGAGCAGCTGTACTCTTCTCAGTGTCAGTTGCGCAGAGTTTGTCACAGCTAGAAGAGCTCACCATTGTAGATTGTGGGGAATTGAAGCATATAATAACAGAACAAGAAGATGGTGGTGACACGAATACTGGGAAGGAAATAGTTCCCGCTTCACACAATTCCCATTTGATAATCCCCAATTTGAAGAGACTATCTGTTCGCTTTTGTCACAAGTTAGAATCTATATGTCCAATCTCTTGCATTGAAGGCCTTGAGAAACTGGAAGAGATAGCATTAAAGAATGATTCTCAGCTTAAGTATGTATTCGGTCAATATGACCAAAGAGATCATTCATCTCACCAGAAGAACAGCCAAATTCAGTTTCCAATGTTGAAGGAACTCACACTCGAGAGGCTTGATAATCTCCGCGGCATATGCCCAGAAAAGTATCAACCAAGTTGTCCATCTTTGAAGACACTTCGAGTGCTTAATTGCAATAACTTGGCAGTGTTGTGTATCATGATTGGTATGGGAATGGGGCTGTTGCATCTTGAGGTACTTATTTATCTTTCTTTGTTTCTTTGTTTGAGCAGTTTTCACTCTAATTTGTTCCAACAATAAAATTAAGACTAAATTTTTTTTATCATATTATTTAAAACATTATTTTGGATAAGATCAGAAAGTTGTATTATGTAGTTTATTTGATGAAATTTTCACACGCCTATTGAACTATGCTAATTATGTTTAGGGATAATAATTCTATAAAAAATTGTTTACTGATCCATGACAAATGATAATGATTTATGATATTTTATTTGATTTTTTTGGGATTTCACTTTCATTATTATTTGTATATATTGCAATGCGTTGAGCCACTTAAGTATTTGCATAATTGTATTAATTACCACTTTCAGGGAGTTTCCCTAGAAGAAACCCAGCAAAAGCACTTGATCTTAAAATTAGAAGAACTGCCTATGTTAAAGTCTATGTGGACAGTTCCTACTTTGAGGCAAAGTTTGAGTCTCCATTATCTTCAAGAATTAAATGTGACAAAATGTGACAAATTAAAATGTCTCTTTCCCATCATTGTCTCCAAAAGCCTACCAGAGTTGACATCATTGAAAGTACAAAAATGTGAGGAATTGGAAGAAATCATCGATGAGAATATCGAGCATAAGAATCTATCTGATGCTCAAGTGTGCTTTCCAAAACTGAAACTGATTCAGATAAGTTTCTGCAAAAAGTTGAAAAGCCTTCTACCTGTTGCTTTGGCTAGAATGCTTCCACAACTAAGCTTTCTAGATATATCACATGCTGATAAACTGAAAGTGGTTTTCAGTAAAAGCAGTGAAGAAGGCACAAGCAATGGACAGGAAATTGTGATTCCGAACTTGGAAGAGTTAAAATTTATCAAATTGCCAAGTTTTGTTGGCATTTGCCCAGGGTTTAAGTTACATGCTGTGAATCTTGTAAAGATAGTCGTGGATGAATGTCCCAAATTTGCTCCAATCATAGATGAAACTCAAGGAGTTCCTCAACCTTGCAAGCAATCCGTAAGTATTGTCATTAGTTTATTTTTTTTTTTAAATACTTAAACCATAATTAAGAATATAGTAACTTCTATTTATCTTAAACTTTTATATAATGGTTATGTCATGTTTACATTTCTCACATAATCTTTATTAAGTAGAGCTTAATTGTTTTTTGAATTAGTAAACTCTTAAATTGCTAGAAAAGTAATTTAGTTTTAGATTTTATTTATATTCATTGAAGATAGATAAAACAAAGCCAATGATAATATTGCATGATGGTGCTACAGAAAATTAAAAAGAAAAAATAACTGAATTTTAAAAAATTCTCAATTATAATATTTTTCAAATTATAAAACAGTTGGTCAAGTTTGAACATTGTAACTATTATAGTGACTAGTTTCTTATGTTCAAGTCTTGTGCAACTATAGAAGATAGAAATTAATGATGCTTGATAGCCTAAATAAGTATATATATATGGTTGATATGAGCATGAAGATAATTCTTGTTAAAAGAGAAAGACTTACAAAATTTCAAATCATTTTGAAGAACTTGTGAAGGGAAAATAGTAATATTTTTATTTTAAATGAATAAATATATGAAAATATTTGCATAATGACAAGCATTATTCTATCACAATAAACATACGAGGTATATGCCCTTTGAAATTTGCATTGAATGACTTTGGTTATTTATTTCACGAAAAGGGACCGCATGCTTCTGCAAATAGCCGAAAGATTAGCGAAGAACAAGAGAAGAATGTGATATGGAGCGTGAAATGGATGTATCTGAAGCAGTTGCAATACCTTAATTATGTGCCTACTTCAGTGAGCTTGAAAAATCTCATATGCCTACGAGTAAGTGGATGCAGAAAGTTGAAGACTGTCTTTTGTGCCGGTGTAATCAGAAGCATTTGTCTACCACAATTGAAATATCTATATGTAGAGAACTGTGAGGAGTTGAAGGAAATAATTTCAAATCAGGCGCAAGAAGGAAGCTCCACATACACATCTAATGCACACTCCCAACAAGTTTACCTTCCAAAATTGGTTTACCTTTGGATATGGAGATGCAGCAAATTGAAATCTGTTTTCTCTATTTCCTTTGTTAAACATCTCCCAGAATTATGGCATATGGAGATAATAAAGTGCTCTCAATTAGAGCAAGTATTTTGTTGCCGAAGCGAAGACAATGGGGGAGTGGTAATGAAGGTTAATGTTCTTCCAAAACTAGAACGGCTGGTACTTGGAGGATTGCCTAGCCTTACTCACATTATCAGAGATTCTAATCAGTTGCAGTTTCCTGCTTTGCAACATCTTACTGTCGAGGATTGTTCCAACTTCTCTCCAGAGAGCGTTCAGCTTCCACCCCAACGCTACAGCTCAGGTATAATACTCTTTTATTTATTTTTTATCTAATAATAAATTATTTGATACAATATATATTTTTATATAGAAGGATTTACTTGCTCCAAAGGAAAGTGAAAAAACTTACTTCCAAATTTCTCTTATCTAAACTTTTTGTATTCTTATTCTTCTTTGGTCTTAATAACGTTAGCTATTACCAGCAGCACCACTCCAAAATCAAAGCCACTAACTTGAACTCTGCAAATTACTTAACATGTTGGGCAAATACTAGGAGAAGCCCACCTCCCATTTGTCCAGGTTTCGATTATTCTGGAGTTATCAATGCCTTTGGCCCCAAAGTTTTCAACTTCAAAGTTTGAGATCCTGTTTGTTCCTTCGACCAGACAGATTTGTGAGATTTTGCTTCTGGTTCCCTTTTGCCGTACTTCCCTTTTATACCTTCATTGCTTCGATTCCCTTTGGATATTCTTCAGAGGGTGCAGCATTTGCAATCATAGCTTAATATTAATCTTGTGGTGGACAGAAGTCATAAAGATGACACTTGGAGTATCAAAGAGTTTTCGAAAGTTAAATGAAAGAACAGAAGAAAAAGCAAAAAGAGAAAGTTTGAACTATTAAATAAAATTAAAATGGAGAGATGAGACAAAGATTAAGTCATTTTACTTATTTTTAGAGTAAGCAAATCTCTTTTATATATATATATATATATATATATATATATTATTGTTATTTTTATGACTCTTGTATGTTGGTTTTTGTTTTTAACAAGATGTAAAATTATTTATGTCTTTATTTAATAACTTAAACTTAGATTGAAGTGAAAAAAAATCTTTTAAAAAATAAATTTGTTTTGTTTATCCTTTCAAGTTTTCAAAAAGAAGTTCATTGTTGAAACAAATATTGTCTATGCCTAGGGATGACTGATTAATTCAATCCATGTAACTAAAGTAACTAGATCAATTATTTCGGTCTTACATCTAAGATTTATATATATATATATATATATATCTAAAGCTAATATAATTTATAGCTCTTGCAAATTTTACTAGTAAAGAAACTTGATATTTTAATTTTCTCACCAGATCCATACGATGAGATATGGGAAGTGGGCGAAGACTTGCACAAGAAATTTTTATGTTTAAATAATGACTCGAAAAATGAAAAAGTAGCAGTAAAGAATAAAATGAATATTGTGGGTAAATCAGAATTTTACCTTGATGTAAGAAGAGAACCGTGGATTCCTTATTTTGAAAGATTTAGTCCTGCACCAATCATGGAATGTGGATTTGGACATAACTTGGATGCTGACTTGTTCATCAAAGGCACTAGGATTTGGGATGAAGCAAAAGTTCGCAAGTTATACACGAAAAAAATAGCTGATATAATATTGAGAAATCATTTGCCAGAATCAAGTAAATCGTGTGCTTACTTCATATACCACAACAATTGTTTTGTCAATGACTCAGATCCCTTCGACATCAATGAGAAACTTAAAAATGCTACACTACTCCAGAGACACAAATTCCTTTGGTCAGGTGTCTTGCTTAGCTCACTCCCTGTCAAAAGTCAGCTAAAGAGAATCTTCAAATCTGAAAAGTACTCAACTTGCTTTTTGTGCTCTCAAGCTCTAGAGACTGTAGATCACTTATTCATACAATGTTCTTTTGTCATATCACTATGGTTTACATCCCCTTGGGGCTTTCGAACTGATCACTACTCTGGTTTAAGAATGTCACGCTGGTTTAACTTTCTCACTAATCATTCTAAGTAGTTATTGTTATATGCCTTGATGGATAAGGTGTGGGATGAGAGAAATAGAATTGCTCATGCATCTAACTCTAATCCTCCGGACATTTTGAGAGTTGCGAACTCTATCTTGGTGACATACTTTGAGATGAAAAATAAGTTATTGCCTGATGTGCAAGAGGTTGTGGATGTTATCATGTGCCCTGATGGATGGTTTAAAGCATACTTTGATGTAGCCATGACTGAAGAAGAGAGTTGGGCAGTTGCTCTATTGCTCAACCATGAAGGAAATTTAATAGGAGCTAGAACCAGAAAACTTAGCACTAAGTTCCTTCTAGAGCAAGAAGCACTCGCATTAGAACTTGCTGTTGAACTTGCTTGTGATGTTGTACCAAAATCTAATATTTGTCTACAAGGACACCATGAAAGAGTTATCCATATACTGCAGGATTACTTGAATGATAAAATGGATAAAGGAGTTTGGTACCTTGAGCCAGTCTTGATGGATGTTCGTGATAAACTTGGGAGCATGGGTGATTGGGAGGTTAAGAGGATTTTCAGAAACTTCAACTGGGTTGCCTATAATGCAGCTAAGTGGGCTGCTTTTTGTAATAGTGAGGGAGATGTTTTGAATTCTTTCCCAGCAATAGAGGTTTTGTCCAAGAAGGACTTTGTATCCTCTTTCTTCACCAATGACGATGATGAGCATGTCCATGACAGTGACAATGAGGATGATGATGGCCTTCTACGGCTAAAACTGAAAGAAGTTTTCACACATGACGATGGTAACAATGATGATAAGAAAAATAATGAGGATGGCAACAATGGCAATGAGTAAAGATTCTGCTGCTGATGAAAATTTTCAACCCTCATAGTAAAGTTTTTGCTGCTCCACCAGAGGTCTGACACTTCCTGCACACCAGATCAAAGCAGAGGTATATATCAAAGAAGCAGTTCTCTAATTTATTTGTCATAACATTAAATAAAACTAGGAATTTAAAAAACACAGAATTGCTCAGTAATGCGGTTCCCAGATGTTGCTGGTTCCTGAATGTATCTGACCTTTTAGATTATTTCACCTTCTTCTTCTTCTTCTTCTCAGTTTTCAGCTCTGCATGGTTGAAGTTAAATTTGAGAAGGCGCTTAGCACAGAAGAAGATGGGCGACAATGGTTTGTTCAACCTCATATATACTATTTGCTATAAATAAAACTCTACTTGATGGAACTAGTATTTAGATTATTTCATCTAAGGCTTTGTTGAGAGATATTGTACTCTGATGATCTTTTCGCTTTGAAGGGATTAGCAATCATGAGAGCCCCTTTAAACTGCAGTAAATGGCTACAATCCTGGGATATTTGATTCTGGATTAGCAATCTGTACAACATGATTATGGTATGGAATTAGTTTCACCAAAATTAATCTTTTTACCTTCAAGAGATTAAATTTGTTGGATATGATAGGCTTCACAAAGGTTTCCATTTGTTCTATTCTATGCTAACGATTCAAGATTTAGGAGATTATCATACTTTCGATTTGGAAAAGTAAATTTTAGCTAAATATCTGTGGTTGATATAACTAAAGGACTTGTATACTCTTATTACATAGAATTGCTGTTATATTGTTTAATGATAAATGTTTCAGTAGTTTGAAATGAAACTGGGATGTTACCAAATAGAAGTTACATTACCATCAATAACGGGTTTTTCTGAGGTGCTGTAATTTGCTATGTTTGAAGTATTGCATGACAATAAGCATTTCAATATGCAATTCTCTGTGTTTTCTTCGAAAGATTTTGAAAAATAAAGTATCTGAATTTGCTTACTTGCTCCTTGGTCGATTATTCATCTAGATATAAACCTTTGGAAGGGCTTTTTCACCTTGCAATCCTTGAGAGCTGTTTTAGAGGGTGATGTTTATAAGGATGGATACCTAGATTATGAAGAATTTGTTGCCATTTCTGTTCACCTATGAAAAATGGGCAATGACGAGCACAAGCACCTTCACAAAGCCTTCAAATTCTTTGATATAGGAACAAAACTGGGCATGAAGAACTCTGCGTCATGCTTTAGCTGATGAAGATGATCCTAACAGTGGAAAACTGATCAATGCAATTATGCATGATGAGGACACAGATAAGGTGAGTCTATTTTCACGGTTAGACTTGGAACACATTTTACAAGGATGGATTTGTGTTTTTGTTATTATAATTTTCTAAACTGTCTTGTGATTTTGCAGGATGGACGGATAAGCTATGAGGAATTTGCTACAATGATGAAAGCTGGCATATATTGGAGAAAAGACAGGACATTAAGCAAACTAGGTTTTGCAGTCCTCCTGATGATAGTCAACAATAGAAGAACCTATTTCATGTATCTCAAAGCCTACTATCTCAAAGACTTAGTGCCTGTTTGGTTGTGTTGAAATGGAAAAGGGAGAAGAGTGGGAAGCCCATTTTCTTTGGTTTGGTTCAATGGAATCAATAGAAAAGTCTTTCTAAATAGACTCACTTTTCTATCAAACTTGGAAAAGGCCTCTCCCTAATAACACATAAGATTGGACATTTCCTTTCAATTTTTCCATCTGTGTCCTTTTCTTAAAGATTAATGTTCAACCTCACACATCCAACTTTCGGCCACCGCCCATAAACCCACCACTGCCACTGCTGAGATAGGCCCCAAAAAACCAAACTTTAAGCTCCATGAACATCAGCGTTTGCTGTCTGGCCCCTCGGCTGCCGCTTTTCTGGGTTGGGAACAAACATAGATATAGCACCAGATTCGCCAATGTAGCTCCGGCAAAAGCCTAGCCTGCGATGTGGGACTGCATGAGTGAGTCTCTGCTTTTGTCCTTACATAGCACGACATAATTGCTGTCTCAATAGAAAACACTGTGAACATGTTTCTTTATAACTGTTATCTCAAAGACTCACTTTGAAACATTCTTGGATTTTCTGTAAAATTTCCTGGCACATATTAAAAATAAGACTCAGGCCACCATGCCTCCTTAATATCTACTCTGTACATTACACGGGTGTAAAGCTAGTTTAGATATTAAAATGTAGGTGATTTAAGTTAAAAGTATTTCTCTTTCTCTATTGAAATAGTTTTAGAGCCACATATTTTTCCAAAAACAAATATATCCAAATTTGAGGGTGTATGTTTCATAAAGATTTGGCAGAGCAAATAACTCATGTTAAATAAAATGCATGAAAAGAAAACTTCATGAGCTGACAAGCTAGAAATTCAAACATAGTGACATTTCTTGCAATATTCTCTCCTTCAGGACAAAAAGTCTACCTGGTCTGAGACCAACCTGCGAGTAATGTTACTGACAATTCCAACAAAGTATAACATATAATGATAACTAGGAGATTGATAATTTCAAATGATGTTAATCAGAAATAAAGAAAATGTATTGTCAGAATTGCAACAAAGACAAGTACAAGAAACTTTCCAATGTTAGAGGAGTGGTAATTCTTTTATGGTAAACATACAGAAAGACGCTTCATTATGCATAACTATGTGGTGACAATGATTACTAATTTGCTTATCAATTTTGCTTATATTGATCTGACCGTAAGCAAGCTAAAATCAAACCCACTATCATACATTGACAAATGTGAACCAAAAACTAGAAAATCTAAAAAATCTCTAGCATTTCACAGCCAAATAACCTATTCAATCGGCTTCATTAATTTTATGCAATTATACCTTTATAATGTTTAAAGAATTCTTAGACATGTACAGAGCTCAAATAAATTGTCAATTTTACAGAATCTTCCACTATAGAATAATGACCCAAAATAAAATCATCATCGGTATGATGATCAATGCAACAAGGGATACATATTACATTATCACTACTAGAAAGCAACAAATTAGCTGCGGAAATTAGTGTCGGCTAAGCCACTCTAATTCACAGCAAACTAAAAAAAAATACAGAGGAGCATTAGTGTTGGCCAATTAGCATCAGCTAAGCCCACGTTAAGTGTGCACGTGTATTAGCATCGGCCAAGCTGACAAAAAGAAATAAGCATTGTTGGTCAAAGTACGTTGACCGGTAGTATTTTGAGTAGGCCTATTCCTTAGAAAAAATTAGCATTGGCACTAATTCCGCACTATATTCTTTCTATGCCTCTTTCTCTTCATTTTCCCTCTTTCTTCATATTAGTTCTCCTTCTATCTCTCGCCTTAAACTCCATTTTCTTGTGCATTTGAGCCTTGCATTGCACTGTTGTAATAAACTCCCTATAGCATTAGCTTCAATTTAATTAGTGAGTTTTTTTTTGTTCAGTTATATTCTTTATATTTTGAATTTGCTCTATCTAACATGGTTGATATTACTTTTATTTATCTAATTTGCTCTCTTTGTGTATTTTAGGTACCTTTAGCGAAACTAGTACGCTCTAATTGCCCATGTATGTTTGAATCCCTTGACTATGTTTATTTGTTTGTGTTGTATTGATTGATTAGTTATATGCTTAATTAATTTGATTGTAAATTGGTAGATGTTTAATTTTATTTTTTTTTGATAACGTTTAATTTAAATTGTTGTATCAATATGTTTCCCCTAATATGTTTAATTTAAATTGTAATTTTAGTGAATGATTGATTCATATGATATGTAATTGTAGTGTATTTTATTTTTGTTATGTTATTGTTTGATTGGTTGACATGTATGAAATATTTATGTTAGGTTTTATTTGAATCTATATGTGTTATATTTATTGATATACTAAAAATTTATGAATCATATCTCTCATTAGTGAAGAGCAAAGCTTAATAGGTTGTTAGGATATTATGTTGGAATCCAGTTTATTTTTGAAATGCCTTGTTATTTGAAAAATGAATTTTTAAAAAATGTGCATGATATAAACCTCATGTTATCGATTTTTTTTTTTTTCAAGTTTATATAGTACCCTATATATCTAATTTAAAGATAGACAAATATATTCTTGATTTTTTATTAGATTTTTTTGATATTGTACATTTATGTTGGATATATGGTAGCTTAATCTTTCATCAATTATCTTTCAAAAAAAAAACTTAAGTAATTTCATACATTGTAAGTCATTATCGTAAAAATAAAATATGGCTAAAGCATATTCAACCCAATAATCATATATTGGATGCCATGACGAGCTTTTGTTACAATATGCCGTACTGTATCTCAACTAAAAATGGGGAGCTTGGCTGTTGCAAGCTTTGGAGGTTTGTTTAATTAATTTACCTCATGCTTTTTTAGGTTTCTATTGTCTTTATTGACCTCTTGTGTTACTTTTTTTTTTTTTTTTATCTAGTGCAAGAATGGTTAGATTCTCTTTTCCTATTGCCTTTTGCTCCAAAACTTGCAAAAACCAAGCTTCCCATTTTCACTTGAGATACAATATGGCATTCTGTAACCAAAGCTTCTGTAGCAACATCACCACAATAACTCTTTGACATATTCCATGAGTCATCCACATCAATCACAACTTAGTAATCATATTTATTGGGTCGAATTGGCCTAAGCCATATTTTATCTTTATGAGAATGACTAGCAATATATAAAATTACCTAAGATTGCTCTACTAGTGTTAATCTTGTTGTGCCCATCTAGACTATGAATAAGACATGGACGACCAGTCTCTTAACAAACACCCATTTCCAAAACTATTGTTGCCACCACCACCACCACTGATAATAGTTTAGGGCTTTTCTGTTGCAATATATTTTTATAGGACTATGTTTAGTGTATATTTTTTTCACATGTATTACGTTAGTGTGTGTGTGTGTTATTTTGTTTCATTTTTATATAATTCCTTATATTTGTTGTAAGTAGCGTAGACCTTCGCAGTATTCACACTGCTAAGGTTGACATTAACATATAGTTTCCGTCAATTTGATTGACACCAAGTATCATGGGCCTCTTAAAAGCCAACACTAACTTTAGTGTCAAGTAATATAGCGATAGCTTTTTGAGTTTAATTTGAGCTTTTAGGCAACGCTAAATCTTGTTTTTCTTGTAGTACATAAATCCATTTGATTCCCTAATTTTCAAGGGACAACGTAACACCAAAAAAAGTGCATTTATTTTTGTAACTGATTTAAGAGTTAGACAAACACTTGTCTAAAATCTGAAGTACAAGACGACTCCTAACTTTTGTGCCTTGCTAACCCAAGAGGCAAAGTTTTGTCCATTAAACAAAAACATAAAATGACAATTTTACCACTTAAAGAAAGAAAAGGCATCATCCCCACTGTTATACAAATGAGAAATTATATTTGCTCACTTAATGATGTATATATGTTTTTATATTTTAGATTTTATAATTGTATAAAATAGTAAAATTATAAATAAAAAATAAGATAGATGAAAAAAAAAAGCGAAACATAGGTGCACCAAATAATCCTGCATATAGCAGCATCCTATAAAAATTATAGAAATTCAATGAGTATGATATCATTTCTTGCAATTTTTCCTTCAGGACAAAATGTCTATCTTAAGGTTTATAAAAGAAAATAAATTTGTTAAATATTCAGTTAACAATGGCTTTGCTTTTCATTTTTATTTCTAATGTATTCTACTACGTTTATGTTTTCTCCCCTTTATAAACTAGTAAGATAGAAGATAAGGGTTTGTCTAACTTACTCTGAGTGAAAATTTGATTATTTAACCCAATCATATGTAGCAGAATATGGACCATTCATTTCTCCACTTACTATAATCAAGGGTGGAAAAGTGTTTACTCGTTACTTTTATCTCTAGTTTTTTTATAAACCTACCTGCTTATTTATTTAAACTTACAAATTACACCCATTAATTCATACCCTATAGTCTATGAGCTGCCTCTTTTTTTCGTAGACCTCCCACAAACTTCTTTTTCTCACCTTTTTTTTTTAATTATTATTATTTTGTTATTGAAAACTTCTGAGGAAGGATTTAAGCCTCCAACCTCATGCTTTACAACATCACTTTTGATACATAATTCTTTTTCATTATGGCATATCAAATGGGAATAATATTTTTGTTTTGAGTGACACTTATATTTGAATGATTTTATTATATATTTTTTAGTTGACTTATAATCCATAAGAAATATTTTTTTTTTAGGCAATCCATAAGAAACATTTTAAAGTAAATGTTTGTATAAATCTAAAAAATACTATTTTTATTATTAAATCCATTATTGTAAAAATACATTATAATCCACCAGGAACGTTTTAAAACAAGAGATTTTTAAACCTTATTATTATAATTCTTATTTTTTAAAATTATTATTTTAATTATTGTAGTCCATAAAAAACTTAATAATTTTTCTTGGTATCTGTTATTCTTATAAAAAAAAAAAAGAAGTTTGGATTTTTTTTATAATTTTAAAATTGAACAATGAGCCACGTTTCAACATATTCTATTAATAGTGATGACGATAAACAAAAAAAAAAATATAGTATATAATTAAAATTTGTGTTAGAAATTCGATTTATTTTACATCCTGATAATCCACTCAAAATATATAACCACTAAATTTCCAGACAATTATATTCTTTTATTTCATATGGAGTTGGTTGGAGCCTCTCTAAGTTAGTAATTCTAAGTTATTCTTAATGTAGAGGATATTTTTAGCTTAACTTTATTTGGTGGTGTGATATTAAGCTTGAAAATTATTTTTTAAGAAAATGCACTATTAATTTCATTTAAAAATTCAATTGAAAGCCACTTTATATATCACTTTTTGGCTAACTTGATCAAAGAATTTCTTTATTTTCCTCTTTATTGCATGTGGCCTTTTTTTTTTTCAAGTATATTCTTTAGTCTTGAAGTGCTTTATTTAGAAATATAATTCTCTTGACTTATTCTAGCCTTGTCAAGATTGTCTTATGTATAGATTCAATTAAGGAAAGTAATATCTTTATTTTTGGTAGAAGAAACTTTAGTGAGTTGGGTTTAGGAGATCAAGGGAGATCAAATAAAGTCTATTGCATTTCACCACTTCAACCATATCGGTTATTGTTTTTTAATTATCACATCTATTTTATTTACAGTATTTTTACATTTAATTTCTAAAAATAAAAAAAGAGTGAATGCTAAAGTTTTACAGGTTATACTATAATATTACTTTTGACACAATATAACATTTTCTTTCGGTTAAACATAATATAAAATCTTATTAATATATAATATGCTAAAAATTTATAAGCACGATACATAATCAGCAACAAAAAACTATTTTTTAATCTTCATAGTCTTTTGAAATAATAATAAGATCTCTAAATATTCTTAATCATGAATACTTCACTTATCTATATGATATCTTTATGTAATTTTTGTAAAAAAATTAATTTATTAGTGATTTATATATCATATTTTGATATTTTTAATAAAATATACTTATATTTAAAATTAATAAGAGTACATTAGGAAGTTTAAGAAAAATTTAAACACATTAAGTGTATTTTTTAATTTTTACACACTAACTTTAAATAACAAATAATTTGAAATAAATAGAGTAGTACATAATCATTGTGACTGCACTAAAATTGGAAAGGGTAAAAATGTGAAAATAATTTCGGAAGGCATGAAAATTTGGGGTAAAAGTTTCTTATACTTGTTTCCATATATAATTATGTTGCAATGGTGGCAATGCAGTTTCTTTATTACTGATTAACATCATTTGAAATTATGAATCTCCTAGTTATCATTATATACTATACTTCGTTGACATTGTCAGTAATATTACTTATAGGTTAGTCTCAGAACAAGTAGACTACTTGTCCTTAAGGAGAATATTGCAAGAAATGTTACTATGTTTGAATTTCTAGCTTGTCAGTGCATGAAGTTTTAATTTCAAGCATTTTATTGAATGTAGGGCTATTTTTATTTGATGTATTTGTTAAGGAAATGTTACTATATTTGAATCTATTTTTATTTTTATGCAAATACTATTTAATGTAGCGTTATTTTTATTTAATGTACTTTTCAGTGCATGAAGTTTTAGACCTACGCACATAGTAGATGATAAGGAGGTACGATGAATCATATTTGCCCGAGTTTTATTTTTCCTAGGCACATTTCTACCTTAAGCTTCACTATAGAATTAATTCTGATAGTTTAGATTAACTATTTCCTTCTCAAGTCATAGAAATTCACAGATTTCCTAACTAAACAATTCTATTTTTGTCAATAGAACTTATAAGTTAGTCAAATATGTTATAAACTAACTTAAATATTTTGCTGAACACATGAAACAACATGTTTTTAGTATGATGAATCTAGGATAAACATAGTCAGTTATTATACTATGTGAAACAATGAACCTGTTTAATTAATTATTATGAAAATGAAAAAACTATAATTCAAAACCAAGAATTTCAAAGCAGATCTCTAATATTGTATTTAGTCACAGATAAATTTAGAGCTTTACAGATAATTAGATTTACATTTCTAAAAAAAATGATAAAAGAGATGTATACACGAAATGTAAAAAAAGAAAAAAAGCAAGATTGGTATTATTGTATTTTATTTTTGTTTTGAAAGAGATATTCTACGTGCTTATATATAATTTGAAAATTATATTTATTACCTGCAGTGGTCCAAGACTTTTACCTAACTCAATAGAGAGTCTTCAAGTCAACAAGATCCAACAATGAATAGAAACCCAACGAAAACAGAACCAGTGGAAGCTCCAATGTGTTCCTCCTTCAAGCCTTAAGTTCAAGGAAGAACTAAGAGAAAGTATACACTTCAAGTTGTTAAAATCTCAGAAAGCAATTGCAATAGTTGAGTTGAGATGGTCGTATTTAGAAGCTCAGCCAGATAAGTGCTTTATGTACCAAGGTTAGTGGATCAACTTATACCTAGGCCTAATCTATTTCGGAGTAATTTATCTAAAGCCCATTTCTTTAGAATTATATAAAAGATATTAAAATTAAGAAGGTAAGTATTTATTGTTATAAGAACTCTTAACATCTTACTCAATTTAGATCAAAACTAACTTACTCATTTTGAATGTCGGAGGTTCAAAATTTGACTAAACCTATCTATATTTACATGACTTCTTAGGCTTGATCTAACCTAAGCTAGACCCGGATTCAAGAAGGGACCGCAAATAGATACAAAGACTTGCTTTTAGTGTAAAGTCTTCATTGTTTTTCACTTGAATTTCACATAGTACAATTTGGCCCACGCGCAGGGAAAAGTAATAAAGGAGTCATACCGTTCAGACATGGCTATCACCTTCCAAGTTATTTCGTGATAAGAAAAAACGGTCACGCCAATTTCTTGTTGTGTCTCTTGGTCCAGTAGATTACACATTGCAGATTCATATAATCAAAACTTGGGTTTGGTCAAAATGCCCCTCCCTTTATAAACCAAAACTTGAGGCCAGGATTATTATGGAGAGGGAAAAGTTATTGCACTACTATTTAAGTGTATCTTACTGTATATCTCTTAGATTTTTTAGTAAAATTGTAAAGTAAAATTGTAATAAAAAATTGTTTTTTATATAAGAAAGATAATAGGGTTGAGTGTAGTGTAATTTTTAGTAATATTTTAAATCAAATTACTCAAACATTTACTGTGTAGTTTAGTTTGAATTTTCAAAAATTTCATAAAATAATCAAACCAAACTCTAACTTTTGGTTTAGTTTGGTTAGTTTAAGTGATTTAATGGTTTCATAAAAAAGTTAGAAAAATTAACTTGTTAATTCATTTGAAGAGTATTTTTAGCAGCTATTGTCACATCATTAATAGATTTCTCTTAATCTTGTGTTTAGAACTTGACTTTTATTCTTTAAGAAATTAAACACTAAGATCATTAAACTTCAAATACAGCAATCATACTTACATTACTGACAATAGATCAACAGAAAAAAGAAAGAGAAAAATCATACTCATGCCATAATATATTTTTCAATTGCATTATTTGTTGTTTTTATATATTAATTGTTATTTAAATGAGTGTGTGCATGAAAAATATATTTTTAATTAAACTAAATAAGTCGTACATATAATTAGTATTGATTTGGAATAGATATATTCAATTGTGCTGGATGCAAGTACTTAATGGTACTTAATTTGTTTGATAATACATGAATGACATTATTTACATCAAATGAATATTGTTGTAATTCTAGCCTAAATATAATTTTCTGAGGAGTCGGACTAAATATAATTGAGACTAAATTACCTTCAGTAACTCAAAAATAGATTTTACAAATATCCTATAGCAGTTGTAGTTCTAGCCAATGCTGCTTGTGACAGATGTAAAAAAAATTAATTAATTTACATACTGTATTTAATTTTTAATGGAATTAAATTTAATCTTAAAGTTACACCAACTTAAATTTAGAACCATATAATTATATAAAAATATGTAATAAAAAAAATAATTATATAAAAATGCAACACCCACACACACACACACACATATATATATAAACCAATGTAATACATATGAAAAAGAAAATGTGTGCTAAACATAGTTTTATAAAAAT
Organism: Bauhinia variegata; assembly: GCA_022379115.2. Classification (NCBI taxonomy): domain Eukaryota; kingdom Viridiplantae; phylum Streptophyta; class Magnoliopsida; order Fabales; family Fabaceae; genus Bauhinia; species Bauhinia variegata. The sequence continues at coordinate 6,716,571 of CM039432.1, forward strand.
ATATTGTAACAGAAAAGCCCTAAACTACTAGGCAACTATGGTATAGAAATGGGTGCTTCTCAGGAGGCTGATCGTCCATGTCATGGTCAACCAGATGGGCACGACAACACTGAGTTGCACTAATAGAGTAACCTCAGGTAATTCAATACATTGTAAGTGATTATTATAAAGATAAAAATATGACTAGGGCAAATTCAACCCAATATATGTGATTACCAAGTTGTGATTGATGTAGATGACTCATGGAATATGTCCAAGAGTTGTTGTGGTAATGTCACTATAGAAACTTTGGTTACAGTGTGTCGTATTGTCTCTCAACTGTAAATGGGGAACTTGGCTGTAGCAAGCTTTGGATTGAAAGGAAACAATAAAATAGAATCTAACCATTCTTGCACTAGATAAAAGAAAGAATTTACATAAGAGGCCAATAAAGACAACAGAGCAGAAACCTAAAATCCATGAGTTAAATTAATTAAACAACTACAACTAAATTAATTTCACAAACCTCCAAAGCTTGCAACGGCCAAGCTCCCCATTTCTAGTTGAGATACAGGACGACATATATTGTATCCAAAGCTCCTCTGGCGACGTCAACACAATTCTCCAATATACTCTGAGTCATCCACAACAATCACATTTTGGTAATCACGTTTATTGGGTTGAGTCTGCTTTCTCCATATTTTATGACTTACAATGTATGGAATTACTAAAGGTTTTTTTTCTTTTTAATATAATTTATGAAAGGTTAAGCTACCACTTATCCAACTTAAATGTACAATATCAGAAGATTTAATAAAAAAATCAATAATATATTTGTCTATCTTTACATTAGATATGTAAAGTACTATACCAACTTGAAAAAAATTTGATAGCATAAACTCTATATCATGTACATTTCTTAAAAATTCATTTTTAAAAATACAAGACATTTAAAAAACAAGATTCCAACATAATATTCAAAAAACCTATTAAATCTTGCTCTCTCCATGAATGAGAGATATAATTCATAAATTTCTAAACATACCAATAAATATAACATATATAGATTCAAATAAAACTTAACATAAACATTTCATACATGTCAACCAATCAAACAACAACATAACAAAAATAAAATAAACTAAAATTACATATCATATGTATCAATCATTCACTAAAATTACAATTTAAATTAAAGATATTAAGGGAAACATATTGATACAACAGTTTAAATTAAATATCTACCAAATTTTCAATCATATTAATTAAACATACAACTAATCAATTAGTACAACACAAACAATTAAACATAGCCAAGGGATTCAGGCACACATAGACAATTAGAGAATGTTAGTTTCGCTAAAGGTACCTGAAATACACGAAGATTTTGGTATATGGATAACTCTTTCACGGTCTCCCTGTAGACATATATTAGATTTTGGTACAACATTACAAGCAAGTTCAACATCAAGCTCTAATGCAAGTGCTTCTTGCTCTAGAAGGAACTTAGTGCTAAGTTTTCTGGTTCTAGCTCCTATTAAATTTCCTTCATGGTTGATCAATAGAGCAGCTGCCCATCTCTCTTCTTCAGTCATGGCTACATCAAAGTATGCTTTAAACCATCATCAGAGCACATGATAACATCCATAACCTCTTGCATATCAGGCAACAATTTATTTTTCATCTCAAAGTATGTCACCAAGATAGAGTTTGCAACTCTCAAAATATCAGGAGGATTAGAGTTAGATGCATAAGCAATTCTATTTCTCTCATCCCACACCTTATCCATCATAACTGAGGCGTATAACAATAACTTCTTAGAATGATTAGTGAGAAGGTTAAACCATCGTGACATTCTTAAACCAGAATAGTGATCAGTTCGAAAGCCCCAAGGGGATGTAAACCATAGTGATCTGACAAAAGAACATTGTAAGAATAAGTGATCTGGAGCTTGAGAACACAAAAAGCAAGTTGAGTACTTTTGAGATTTGAAGATTCTCTTTAGCTGACTTTTGACAGGAAGTGAGCTACACAAGACACCTGACCAAAGGAATTTGTGTCTCTAGAGTACTGTAGCATTTGCAAGTTTCTCATGGATGTCAAAGAGATCTGAATCATTGAGAAAACAATTGTTGTGGTATATGAAGTAAGCACATGACTTACTTGATTCTGGCAAATGATTTCTCAATATTATATCAGCAGCTTCTTTTGCGTATAACTTGCGAACTTTTGCTTCATTCCATATCTTAGTGCCTTTGATGAACAAGTCAGCACCCAAATTATGTCCAAATCCACGTTCCATGATTGGTGTACGACTACATCTTTCAAAGTAAGTAATCCTGGGTACTTCTGCTTGTGAATAAATATAAAATTCTGATTTACTTCTCTTCTTCTGAGTCATAATTTGAGTATAGAAATTCCTTGTACAATGCATTGCCCACTTCCCTTCTTATCTCATTGTATGGATCTGGTGAGGAAACTAGAATATCAAGTTTCCTTACTAGAAAAATTTGTAAGAGCTAGAAATTATGTTGGCTTCATATATATATATATATATATATATATATATATATATGTGTGTGTGTGTGTGTAAAATCTTATCTGTAAAACTGAAACAATTCATCTAGTTATTTTGGTTACATGGAGTAGTTCAATCATCGGTTGGCATATGCAATATTTGTTTCAACAATGAACCTCTTTTGAAATACTTGAAAGAACAAACAAAACAAATTTATTTCTTAGAAGATTTTTTATTTTTCACTTCAATTCAAGTTGTTAAGTGAAGACAAACAAATAATTTTACATCTTTTTAGAAGCAAAAGTCAACATATAAGAGTCATAAAAATAACGATAATATATATATATATATATATATATATATATATATATATATATATATATATATATATATATATATATATATATATATATATATATATAAAGAGATCCATTTACTCTAAAAATAAGTAAAAAGACTTAGCCTTGATCTCATCTCTCCATTTTAATTATATTTAATAGTTTAAGCTTTCATTAAAATGTAATGTGATAATCTTTACCCTTTTCTTTTGTTCTTTCATTTAGCCTTCAAAAACTCTGACACTAAGTGTCATCTTTATGACTCCTGTCCACCACAAGATTAACACCAAGCTAATGATTGCAAATGCTGCACCCTTGAAGAATATCCAAAGGGGAATCAAAGCAATGAAGGTACAAAAGGGAAGTATGGCAAAAGGGAAACAGAAGCAAAATCTCACAAATCGGTCTGGTCGAAGGAACAAACAGGATCTCCAACTTTGAAGTAGAAAGTTTGGGCCAATGGCATTGACAACTCTAGAATCATTGAAACCTGGTCAAATGAGAGGTTGGCTTCTCCTAGTATTGCCCAATATCTCAATAATTTGCGAAGTTCAAGCTAGTGGCTTTGATTTTGGAGTGGTGCTGCTGGTAATAACTAACTTTTATTAAGACTTTCAAAGGAGAATAAGAAAAAGTAGAAAAAGGAAAGGATAGATAAGAGAAATTTGAGAAGGTGAATAGTTTGAATTATTAGATCTAATTAAAATGGAGACCGATGAGATTGGAAGTATGTCTTTTCACTTTCTCTTAGAGCAAGTAAATCCTTTCATATATAAATATATATTGTAACAAATAATTTATCATTAGATCAAAAATAAATCAAAGAATATTGTATGCACCTGAACTGCAGCCTTGAAGTGGAAGCTGAATGCTCTCTGGAGAGAAGTTGGAACAATCCTCAATAGTAAAATGTTGCAAAGAAGGAAACTGCAACTGAATAGAATCTCCGAAAATGTGAGTAAGGCTAGGCAATCCAATAAGTACCAGCCCTTTTAGTTTTGGAAGAAGATTAACCTTCATTACCACTCCACCATTGTCTTTGCTTGGGCAACAAAATACTTGCTCTAATTGAGAGCACTTTCTTATTTCCATATGCCCTAATTCTGGGAGATGTTTAACCATGGAAATAGAGAAAACATATTTCAATTTGCTGCATCTCCATGTCCAAAGGTGAACCAATTTTGGAAGGTAAACTTGCTGGGAGTGTTCCGTAGATGTGTATGCGGAGCTCCATTCTTGTGCATGACCAGAAATTATTTCCTTCAACTCCTCACAGTTCTCTACATATAAATATTTCAATTGTGGTAGACAAATGCTTCTGATAACACCAACACAAAAGACAGATGTCAACTTTCTGCATCCACTTACTTGTAGGCATATGAGATTTTTCAAGCTCACTGAAGTATATTCTTCCCCTACATACTTAAGGTATTGCAACTGCTTCAGATACATCTATTTCACATTCTTCACTTGTTCTTCGCTAATCTTTTGGCTATTTGCAGAAGCATGCAGTCCCTTTCCATGAAAGAAATAACCAAAGTCATTTCAATGCAAATTTCAAAGGGCATATGCCTTATGTTTATTGTGATAGAATAATGATTATCATTATGCAGATATTGCCATATATTTATTCATTTAAATTAAGATATTACTATTTTACCTTCACACGTTCTTCAAAATGGTTTGAAATTTTGTAAGTCTTTATCTGGATACCAAGAATTATCTTCATGCTCATGTCAACCATATATATATATATATATATATATATATATATACACTTATTTAGGCGCATCATTAATGCACAAGACTTGAACATAAGAAACTATCCCTAAGAAAGCTCTACTTGGTAAAAATTATGTGAGAAACATGACATAACCATTATATAAAAGTTTAAGATAAATAGAAGTTACCACATTCTTAATTATGGTTTAAGTATTTTAAAAAAGAAAAAACTTATGACAATACTTACAAATTGCTTGCAAAGTTGAGGAACCAATTGAGTTGTATCTATGTTGAAGCAAACTGGGGACATTCATCTACGACCATCTTTACAAGGTTTACAGCATGTAACTTAAACCCTGGGCAAATACCAATAAAACTTGGCAATTTGATAAATTTTAACTCTTCCAAATTCGGAATCACAATTTCCTGTCCATTGCTTGTGGCTTCTTCACTGCTTTTACTGAAAACCACTTTCAGTTTATCAGCATGTGATATATCTAGAACGCTTAGTTGTGGAAGCATTCTAGCCCAAGCAACAGGTAGAAGGCTTTTCAACTTTCTGCAAAAACTTATCTGAATCATTTTCAATTTTGGAAAGAACACTTGAGTATCAGATAGATTCTTATGCTCGATATTCTAATCCATGATTTCTTCCAGTTTCAAACATTTGTCTACTTTCAATGATGTCAACTCAGGTAGGCTTTTGGAGACAATGATGGGGAGGAGACATTTTAATTTGTCACATTTTGACACATTTAATTCTCGAAGATAATGGAGACTCAAACTTTGTTTCGGAGTAGGAACTGTCCACATATACTTTAACCAAGGAAAACAGTCCAAATGCAGTTCTTCTAATTTTAAGATCAAGTGCTTTTGCTGGCTGTCTTCAAGGGAAACTCCCTGAAAGCAGGAAGTAACATAATTATACAAATATTGAAGTGCCTCAATGCATTGCAATATATGCAAATAATAATGAAAGTGAAATCCCAAAAAAATCAAATAAAATATCATAAATCATTATCATTATCATTTGGCATGGATAAGTAAACAACTTTCTATAGAATTATCTCTAAGCATAGTTAGTATAGTTAAATAGGTGTGTGAAAATTTCATCAAATAAACTACATAATACAATTTTCTGATCTTATCCAAAATAATGTTTTAAATGATAAGGTAAAAAAAAATTATCCTTAATTTTGTTTTTGAAACAAATTAAGGTGAAAACTGCTCAAACAAAGAAACAAAGAAAGATAAATTTGTACCTCAAGATGCAACAGCCCCATTTCCATACCAATCATGATACACAACACTGTCATCCTGCAATCAAGCACTTGAAGTTTCTTCAAAGATGGACACCTTGGATGATACTTTTCTGCGCATATGCCGTGGGGATTACGAAGGCTCTTGAGGATGAGTACCTTTAACATTGGAAAATGAATTTGGATGTTCTTCTGGTGAGATGAATGATCTCTTTGGTCATATTGACCAAATACATATTTAAGCAGAGAATTACCCTCTAATACTATGTCTTTCAGTTTCTCAAGGCCTTCAATGCAAGAGATTGGACATATAGATTCTAACTTGCGACAACAGCGAACAGATAGTCTCTTCAAATTGGGGAGTATCAAATGGAAATTGTGTGAAGCTGGAACTATTTCCTTCCCAGTATTCGTGGGATCAGCTCTTCTAGCTGTGACAAACTCTGCGCAACTGACACTGAGAAGAGTACAGCTGCTCTGCATTCTTGAATTATCAAGATTTTAAGTTTGGGCAATTTACATTCCCTTGGAAATATGCTGTGTAACTGGTAGCAGTAAAATATATAATGTTCTTCTAATTTCTCAAAAAAACCAACTGGAGGTGGACCGCAACACATTTCTTTCAAGTTTGTCATATCTCTCAGGTCTAATCCAACTAACTTACGAAGTTCAACGTTTACTTGATTGGACGAAGTATCCACGACACATTCTATTTCTGAGCAAGATGCAATTCGAAGCACAACCAAATCTTTCATGCCTCCTACAGCTCTGACCACATTTGAGACGAAATTTTGATAATCTCCATGAAAGATATTGAAATCAACATACTCTGCTTTTGCAAAATTATAGATGCACTTAAGCTGGAGATATCGATCGATTTCAAATATAATGCTCTCTTAATTAAATCCTCAGTGATTACATGGGACAAAAGATGTCGTACCACATCAAATTTTAAAACATATCTTTCCAATTTAGCAGCAGCTACATTATCCACAAAGCTTTGACTCGGATTTCTCCACCTCCCTCTGGAGTTTGGTACTCCAGAAACATACAACTCTTCAATTTCTGACGATTCTCCAATTGCTTTGTTATTTCCTGAAAGTGCAGCACATTCACACAAGTTCAGCAACTTAAGTTTATTCAGATTTGCGATTTCGTTCGGCAATTCATTGAAGACGCAAGATTTCAACTCAAGAACCTTTAGCTTCTTCAATTTGACTAGAAATGAGATGTCACCTAAATTCAATCCTCTCAAGCATAAAGTTCGAAGATTAGTCAATGATTCAATTGATGGTGGCAATAACAGATCACAGCTGGTCGGATCAGAATTGCGATTGGAATTTAAAACCATAACCTTGAGCCCTTGCAAACCTTCAAAGGATGCTGAAGATAAATCCAAAGAACCACCAGTCTCTATCCATAGAATCTCAAGTTTTGCAGCAACATATAGAGTAGAAATTTGATTTGTTTGTCCATACCATGAAGATACTGCAAATTGATCATTTATGACTCCATCCCCTAAATTGTTATAGATTAACCATAATAGCACGACCCTCTTTAGAAGCTATCCATATTCCTAGATCGCGAACCAAATCATGCATCTTTAATGTTTTTTCCCCCACCCCCAAGAATGCATGAGCAAACATGAATCTACTAGTTTCTCTATACTCACCATAACTTGGGACCTTGCTGTATCAAATGATGGATATTGTTCATATACACCAAGCCCCACAACACATCTGATCAAATCCTCATTAGAGATATCACAATCTTCTGAAAAGATGCAACATATCAAGAAGAGCAATTTATTTTCATCTGTCAAATAATCATAACTTAATTTAAGACAAGAGAAAGCATCTCCCTGACCATGTTCCACACCAACTGGCTTGGAACTCCTCAAGTTTTCTAGTGCCAGCTTCCATGCATGGATAGAGTGTTCTTTTAAGGACCTTCCAACAGCCTGAATTGCTATGGGTAGTCCTTTGCATTCCCTAGCAATGTCCTGTGCCACACTACTTAATAAGCTGAGAGAGGATTGATTGTCTGGGTCAGCATGCTTTTTAAATAAAGCCCAGGCTTCATCTTTATTTAATAGATCCAACCAAATCTTCTTTTGACAATCCATCAAAGTACATACTTGCTGGCAACGAGTGGTTAGAATGATCTTACTGTTGCCACTGTTGCGTATATTAAAATTGATCCCTATGTCCTTCAAATTGAACTCTCCCCATACATCATCCACTATTATGAGTATTCTTTTCTCCTCTTTGAGCCTCATATGTAATCGTTGTGTTCTTCCCTCTTTAGTTGCTTCTTCTAATTTGAAATTTAGCATGTCTGCCATTTGGCCTTGAATATTTCTGACATTTAGAGTTTGAGACACAGTGACTGCCACAACCCTATCAAACAAATTTGATTCCTTAGCCTTCTTTCCAACTTCCGTAACCAGTGTTGTTTTCCCAGAACCTCCAAGTCCAAACAATGCAATTGTATAGACTTCATCATCTTGGAGTGCTTCCCAGAGTTGATCATAAGCTAATTTTGTAGATTTAAAAAAAGTAAATCCTTCACTAGAAGAGTATTCAATGCCTGGAAGTGTAGCGAGGCGTGCAAATGTCTTGAAATTGCTCTTGTTATCAAACTCTATCATCACCTTTGTCTTCTCCACCATTTCCTTGCACAGATGATATCTTCTCCAAGTAGGACGCTGACCTTGGAAACAACTGTTGTTTGCTTTTACTTCTTGTTCCAGCTTCTCCACTTCTTTCAAGAGGCTTTGCACTTCTGTCAACCACTTTTGGACAACATCTTGAATTCTTTCAGTTTTTCTTTTTGCTTCTTCAACTCGTTTCGAAACAATATCTCATGTTGACATGAGTTCTTCCTTTTATCCTCAAGATTTTTGAGAAATTTGTTGGCACAAAACAAGTATTGTCCTTGGCGTATTACTGGCTGCACTAAATACTTGGCCAACTTTGTTGCCATGGAGATTCCACCTCTGCCATTCAATCAAATAAAACCTGATAATAGAATGAACCACAAAGATTTAGGTCAAACTCATCAACATAGAACACATGAATAGGTGATTTGTTGTTTTATCACAATTAACGAAGCTAGATAGTTTAAATGGAGAAAGGTTTCTAAAATTATCTGTGACTCCAAAGTACTTACCAAGTTTAAAGGGAAATTTTACCACACTGCTATTCGGCCAAATATGTTTTATGGAAGTGATTGTTGGGCTTTGAAAAGACAACAAGAGTTGGAGGGAGCAAAAATGAGAATGCTAAGATGGATGTGTCGTCGGAAAATAAAGGATAAGATAAGAAATGATTGCATTAGCAGAGATATTAGAGTGACACTTATTGAGGAGAAGATGATAGAAAATCGGTTAAGGTGGTTTGAACATATGCAGAGGAGGCTGCTAAAGGCCCTAGTGGCTTCTGATAGAACACTATGATGTAATGCAATCTATCTAACAGACCTCACCTGATGAGATAAGGCCTGTTGTTGTTGTTATTACAATCAACAAAGTTAAAAATGGAATAAAAGTATATTCTGTTTACAAAACAATAATGTGGGATATATACCTTTACTTACAATATTTTGTGAGAGGATATATGAATTCGTTGAACCCAGAGAAATTATAAACCTTCAACCTTGGGGGATAAATCTGGGGGAAGCATATACATAAAAATTTTAGCAGCTGTCTAGTACTAGCCGTGTATACAAAACGACAACTTGAAGTTATCTAGACAAAGTTGCTAAATAATTAGTAGAACAAAATAGAAATCATAATCAGATATCCAACTAAGGTTTCTTCTCAAATCTTGCAGATAGTTAGATTTGCAGGAAAAATTGAATAAATGAGAAATAGCCAAAAAGAAAACATAGAGGGAGAGATGTATGTATATTTACTTTTTATTTTAGTGAATGAAAATTATCTATATTAATTTACAAGAATTATATATGAGGTATTAATGTGCCATAAATAAGTATCTCAATTAAATTCTTATTCATTACGCTTAAAGTTGAAAGTGAAAGAAAGACGCATTTGTACTATTTAAAAGAGATTGTAGGATACACACCTTCAATTATATATGATGAACATGAAGAAAGCATAAATCTTAAACCTGTAGAAGATGAACCTACAAGAAGTATAAAATGTGTTAATGGTCAAAATTTGATCTCGTATTAGTCATATTTTCGAGACATTCCAATAATTTGAAACCACAGTTTGCTCACTAGGGGGTTCTATAAATTCTCAAATTCAGAAATATGTTAAAGCAAATTCCTAATTTTGCACTAGAAGATGCAAAGTTTGCAGACAAAGAAATCAAAATAACATAATAAATTAAAATTAAAATATATTAGTTACTGTTGTAGAGGAATCATATATTATACTAAGTTGTTGTAGAGGAATCATATCTTAATTACTGTTGTACGAAAAAATAAGCATTCAACAGTTCTTTATCATCTTTCGTTAGGTTAAAATGAAAGAAAAATAAATATATATTGAAAGAAGAATAAGAGGGATCCTTGGGATGGTTATAATTTTGAAGGAAGCCCATTAAAGAGCTTTGGTGTATATAGACATTTGCATTTCTTTAAGAGCGCATCCTTTGAGGCTCAATAGTCAATGTTCCAATGTGCAGCATTTTCCCAATTATTAAAATTAAAATAACATTATCGTTTTTCGTGTCACGTTCTCACATGACCATCACTAACTTATCCACGAGAACGGAGAAACCAGTCTCTACTTGGTGGCCACTTTCTTTTTTAAATCTCGATTGTTCATATTGGAATCCACATCTTGGGTAATTAATTTATTTTGAAAAAGTCTAATTTATAACTTCAAATAATTTACATTTTATTTCAAAAATTTAAAAATATACAATTAACTACATTTATGTTTTCAAATTTGTATTTAAGCGCTAAAGACTAACTTCCGTTTTTAATAGAAATTATCACGTGCAAACGCATGCTAAATAATTTTTGAACTCGCACTCTAGATATCTAGGTTTGTTGAATCTGAGTGTCAGAAGTGTGTGTCAATAAGGTCCTTGGACGGTTGTCCAGTAGTAGCATTGCATCTAAAGCTGAAAGTTTGTGGGCAGGGTTCAACCTAATAAATCATGCCCAATAGCTTAAATATACGGAAAAACCCACATTTAATGCATGTATTATATGTTAAAAGTTTCTAATAATTATAAATTTAGATTTAAATATAAATATAAATTAAGTTACTCACAAAATATTATAACACTAGCTTGAAGCCAAAACTAAAAAAAAAAAATTATTTTTTATTATTTAAAATAAATTATGTGAGATGATGAAGATGGACAAAGAATAAACTTAACCCTTAGAAAATGAACCTAAAGTATAAAGTTTTTTTTTTGATCTGTAAGTATAAAATGTTTTGGCTGTCATAAGATCAAGAAAAGCATCTTAAATTCATAAAGTAAAGCAGATTTCTAACTTTGCAGATGTTATCAGTGACAAAAAAAACAACATCAAACTAAAGTGGTAAAGAGACATTATTCTGTAAGATTTAGAGTAATCAAACATGAGTTATTGCTGTATGGGCGTGAAGTCAAAATGGAAAAAAGAATAAATCTATAATAAAAGAAGAATGTGAGATACACACCTTGGAGTCGATCAATCACAAGAAAGAGCTATAAACTTCAACCCGTAAAGTTGGTTCTGTGGGAAACAACTAAAATCTCAGAACGAAACTGAGGATGAAGCAAAGATGGATACAAACACTTGCATTAGTTTAATGCACATTCATGACATGAGGTTCAATTGTCAATAGACTCAATGGTACTCTGTCGAACATTTATTAAATTTAACATTATTGTTTTGGATTTCTCGATTGTTACGTTCTCTCATGGTCATCACATGTTCTTTCACATAAGGCTAGATGCTAGTTGGCCACTTTGATTTTGAAATCTCGATCATTGGAATCCACCTCATGGCTCAATTAATTTATTTTTTTTGCATAGACTATATGATTAAACAAATCATGACAATGGTGACAGATACCTTCACTCATTTTATTTTTTCAAATTACTCTCAACATTGTTTTTTGATGTGGTCTTTAGGTATTCACACAAATTAAGAAAGATAACAAATAATTTAACAAGTGATATAATTTCATTAGAATTTTTTTTAATAATAAATGGATTCAATTTTTTTGTTAAACTTTCTCTATTGCCTCTTTTAGGTAATAGATGAATGTCTCAAATTTATTTTGGAGATGCGTAATAGATAATTGTGTTTGTAAATATTTTAAATAAATGATGAGATGTGCTCAACAAAAATAAAACCTAATAAAAAAGTCAAACACATAATATTATAAAAATGACAGTCAAAATATTTTTATTTTTATTTTTTTGCCAAAAATGACAATTGAAATGAAACAGAAAGAGGTCGATAACATGTTAGTCTAACGGCAATTCTTTTAGTTGAGAATTTTTTAGACTTCAATCTTCCCGTTCCTTGTATTTTCTTTCTTTTCTTTTTTTTTTTATAATTAATCTCATTCCTTGTATTTGTAATGCGATCACATTTTCATTTCTTATTTTATTCTTAAACTAATTTCATTCTTTAATAATTAAATATCTTTAAATTCATAACTAAATTGTTTAGGCTATTTTTAAAAACGCAACTTTATATATTTTATTTAATTATTTTTATTTCTTCACATATTGCGAAATCATTTTTTTTTAATTTATGCAACACAACGAACTTTCAATTTAATGGAATTTTTAAATTGATTTCACAATTTATTCTACATTGTTATATTTTTATTTATTTATTTTAATATAAAATATTTAATTTATATTATTTTAATTTTGAAAGATGAACCAGAAAATACATTGAGCAACTTATTTTTTGGAGTGACGTGAAAAATATGAATTGCTTAACAATAATGTAACCGGATAATATTAAGTTGGTTAAAGCAACTCCATGAACTACTCCAAACAGTGATAGCCTTATACAATCGATTCAGAGTTTGAAATCTAACAAAGAAGAAATATACTCATAAGTTTGTGTAACTAAAGAAGTGATTGACTTACATAATTTATATAGAATGGATCTATTTATTTTAAGAGTACATTCAAAAATTTATTGTTTTGAAAAAAAATTTTAAAATTTTTTATCAATTTAATCATTAATATAGATTTTTTTTAAAAAAAAAAAAAAAGCCATGCTAAATCTGTTGATATAAGGTTTCACTATTTCTATATATCTAAATATAATTCAGACTAAATTAGCTTCATTAATTCAAAAATAGATTTTACAAATATCCTATAGCAGTTGTAGCGTCTAGGCAAACTCTTTGATTGCTTAATCCCATGATTTACAACCTCTTTTTGGGAAAAATTATGATTGGACTTTCTTCCACGTTAGCATTTTCTTTTTCTCTCGAGAAACCACTAAAGTTAGCATATTTAATTGTTGGATTCCACTTTCACACTTTAAATTTCTAGTATAAAAAATTTGATTTGATATAATATAAAGCGGTCGCTTTGAAAAAGTCACAAAGAGTATTCTTATTTTTTTTTATTTGTTTTAAGTATTAATAGTATTCTTTATAGGCTAGGGTCGTTTTTAGTTATTTTTTATTAAAAATTTTAAAAATATCCCTTAAACACTATGTCTGATGCACTTTATTTTTAAAATTTTTAAACTATACATTTAATCCTTTCAAATTTTAAAAAAGTAATATAAACATTTTTAAAATTTAAAAAAAGTAAACGTATATTTAAAAAATTTTAAAAATAAAATATATATGAGACAACTTTTAAGGATATTTTAAAAAAATTTCATATAACAATCAGCATCTATGATCTTTTATAAGACCCAACTTATGCTCCTAATTATTAAAGGACACGATGTGTCATAAAAGCACTGATCTAAAAATCTATGCTGTGAAAGTGGAAACCATTAATTGAATCAAAGAGACATTGACTAAAAACGATTAAAAGAAAGTTAAATAAAAAAGAAAAAAATTTCGTGATTCTTTTAAAAATTTTAAAATATGTTTTTAAATTTCTTAAGTTTTTAAAATTTGTGTTTTATCCTAATTATTTAATTTTTAAAAAATTTAATAAAAAAAGACATATGCATCATATTATTTTATTATTAATATTTTTCTTTTGACAGATAATAAAATAAATGATAAAATTAAAAATTGATGAAATGTAAATAATTTTTTGTTAAATTTTAATAAAATTTAAAATTTTAAGAGTAATATGAATATTTTAAAAATTTTAAAAAAGTTAAATATATATTTTAGAAATTTTAAAAACAAAGTTCATAAAGACACAGTGTTTAAGGGATATTTTTAAAATTTTTCATAAAAAATGACTAAAAAAGACCCTAGCCTATAAAGAATACTATTTATGCTTAAAAAAATAAAAGAATAAGAATGCTCTTAAAGAGTTTTCCTAGAGGCTACAACTGCTATAGGATAGTTGTATTTTTGAATTAATGAAGGAAATTTAGTCTGAATTATATTTAGATATATAGAAATAGTAAAACCTTATATCAACAGATTTATAGAAATAAAAGCTCACGTGAAACTCATGTGGTTATAAAATATGTAAGTTACCTCCATATGTAAATCTAACTTACACTACAAATTGGTTCAAGATAAAACACATCACCAACATTGTGTTATGTACTTTGTGCTTGAAACCTTTGAAACAATTACTTATTTTTTTAAAATATTTAAAATGGACATATTACTCTTAGATTCTCACTTTTATTAATATTTAACAAAAAATATTTTTATATTGTACTATTTTTATTAATATTTTATTTATAAAAAATAAATAAAAATAATAAGCAAAAATTAAAAAAAAAAGTTAAATACAAATGACTTTTCTATTATAGTCTTTAAAAAAATTAAAGTTTGAAAGTGATATTTATATTTTAAAAGATTAAAAAAATTAAATACATATTTTAAAAATTTTAAGAACGAATATTGACATAAAATTAGAAATTTTTTTAAAGTCTTATAAAAAGAACATAAAATACAATAAAAGCCACACTATAACCTAGTGACACTGTTAATAACCTTTGCTCCGTAATTTCCACATCAAGATTTGTTTGAGAAATTTCTTCGCTCTTTTACTTTGGGCACTTGGCCCACACAAAGGAAAAAGTAACAAAAGAACAATAAAAATATTTTTAAAATTTTATTTTATTTTGAATAATTTTTTTATTTATAAATAATTTTAAATTTATATAATCATTTCTTTTAAAAAATTATATGAATTATACAATATAAATAAATAAGGTGTGTTATTTATAAACAATTTTGTTAGTTAAGTTTATGTTATCCATTTTCTAAAATAAATTTAAATAGAATATTTCTTAGTAACTGTTTAAACGTAAGTTTTAAAAATAAATTAATTATAATTTTATTTTTTTAAAAGTTATTAATTCATCATGTTATTTAAATATAAAATTAAGTAATTGTTAAAATTTTAAGTTTTATCATTTTAGCTAATTAAAATCTTTGCAACGGCTACCAAAAAAAAAAAAAAGAAACTTTAAAAAGGGGAATAGAATATGGCGTGAAACACGAGACATTATATGACTTTTGGATCATCCGTTACAAGGCCACTCTACAAACCTTCATTAGGATGATTTGTATATTTTGATTGGAATCTTTCATTTCACTCTCTTCTTTATTTAAAGAAAAATAAAATATCATTCATTATTGAGCCTCAAAAGATGAGCCCTTAAAAAAATGCAAGTGTCTGTAAACACGAAAGCTCTTTGCTGGGCTTCCTTCAAAATTATAACCATACCAAGAATCCATCTTTGCTTCATCGTCACTTTCTTTCTCAGATTTTAGCTGTTTCCTACAAAACCAAAAGTCTAACTCTAAAAGGATTGAAGTTTATACCTCCTGTTAGATCATATTCAAGGTGTGTATCTCTTATTCTTCTTTTAATATATACTTATTTTTCTTTCATTTTAACTTAATAAAAGATGATGAAGAAATGTTGAGTGCTTTTTCTTTTTTTTTTGTACAACAATAACTAATATATGATTTCTCTACAATTTAATCTGATATGCCTCTTTGCTACTTCTTTTATGTTATTTTGATTCCTTTATCTGCAAACTTTGTATTACAAAGTTAGAAATTTGCTTGAAAACATTTCTGAATTTGAAAACTTTTAGAACCTCCTAGTGAGCAGATTGTGGTTTCAAATTGTTGGCATGTTTTATATATATGACTAATACTAGATCTAATTAAGACGATAAACACATTTTATACTTCCTGTAGGTTCATCTTCTAGAGGTTAAGATTTATACTTTGTTCATGTTTATCATATATAATTGAAGGTGTGTATCCTACAATCTATTTTAAATAATATAAATGCGTTTTCTTTTACTTTCGACTTCAAGCTCCATGAATAAGAATTCAATTGAGATGCTTATTTATGACACATTAATACCTCATGTATAATTTCTATAAATTAATAGAGATAATTTTCATTCACAAAAAAATAAATATACATATGTCTCTCCCTCTATGTTTTCTTTTTAGCTATTTCTCATTTATTCAATTTGCCATGCAAATCTAACCATATGTGAGAAGAAAGAGTAGCTGGATATCTACTTATGGTTTCAATTTTTTATAATTTTTTTTATTCCACTAATTATTTAACAACTTTGCCTAGATTACTTCTAGTTGTCATTTTGTATACACGGCTAGTGCTGGACAACCACAAAAAATTTTATGCATCTTCCCCCAGATTTATCCCCCAAGGTCAAAGGTTTATAATTTCTCAGGGTTCAACGACTTCATATATCTTCTCAAAAAATATTGTAAGTAAAGTTATATCCTACATTATTGTTTTTAAACTGAATATAGTTTTCCATTTTTAACTTCGTTGTGATAATAATAACAACAGGCCTTATCTCATTAGGTGAGATTGGCTACATATATTGCATAATGCTATAGTAATCTATTAGAAATTATATTTTTTTAAAGTGAGGTTGATTGTGAGATATCTTTTTATAACTTCTTTAAGAATCCTTTTATGTCTCTATTTACATTTTTTCCCAAGGTTAAATAATATAAGGTTAACTTTTCTCACTGGTGACTTGAGCGGCCTCCTCTACACATATCCAAACCACCTTAACCCATTTTTTGTCATTTTTTTTCTCAATAGGTGCCACTCTAATATCTCCACTTATGCAATCATTTCTTATCTTATCCTTTATTATCCAGTCACACATCTATCTTAGCCTTTTCATTTTTGTTACCCCACTTTGTGCTCTTGTTGTCCTTTCAAAGCCCAACATTCACTTTTATAAAACATAACTGGTTGAATAGTGTTGTAATAAAACTTTTCTTTAAGTTTTGTAGGTACTTTACAGTCAGAGATAACTCTAGAAACCTTCCTCCATTTAAACCATCCAAACTTTTTTGATTGTGATATAACAACAAATCATCTATTCACATATTCTATGTTGATGAGTTTGAACTAAATCTTTGTGGTTCATTCTATTATCAGGTTTTGTTTGATTGAATGGCAGAAGTTGGAATCTCCGTTGCGGCAAAGGTGGCTGAGTATTTAGTGCAGCCAGTAATACGCCAAGGACAATACTTGTTTTGTGCCAACAAATTTCTCAAAAATCTTGAAAATGAAAAGAAGGAACTCATGTCAACACGAGATATTGTTCTGAAACAAGTTGAAGAAGCAAAACGAAAAACTGAAAGAATTGAAGATGTTGTCCGGAAGTGGTTGACAGAAGTGCAGACTCTCTTGGAAGAAGTGGAGAAGTTGGAACAAGAAGTAAAAGCAAACAACAGTTGTTTCCAAGGTCGGTGTCCTACTTGGAGAAGATATCATCTATGCAAGGAAATGGTGGAGAAGACAAAGGTGATGAGAGAGTTTGATAACGAGAGCAATTTCAAGACATTTGCTCGCCTTGCTACACTTCCAGGCATAGGATACTCTTCTAGTGAAGGATTTACTTTTTTTGAATCTACAAAATTAGCTTATGCTCAACTCTGGGAAGCACTCCAAGATGATGGAGTCTATAGAATTGCATTGTTTGGACTTGGAGGGTCTGGGAAAACAACACTGGTTACGGAAGTTGGGAAGAAGGCTAAGGAATCAAATTTGTTTGATAGGGTTGTGGCAGTCACTGTGTCTCAAACTCCAAATGTCAGAAATATTCAAGACCAAATGGCAGACATGCTAAATTTCAAATTAGAAGAAAAATCTCCAGAGGGAAGAGCACAACGATTACACTTGAGGCTCAAAGAGGAGAAAAAAATACTCATAATAGTGGATGATCTATGGGGAGAGTTCAATTTGAAGGACATAGGGATCGATTTTGATATATGTCACAGTGGCAGTTGTAAGATCATTCTAACCACTCGTCGCCAGCAAGTATGTACGTTGATGGATTGTCAAAAGAAGATTTGGTTGGATCTATTGAATGAAGATGAAGCCTGGGCTTTATTTAAAAGGCATGCTGAGCCAGACAACCAATCCTCTTTCAGCTTCAGTAGTGTGGCACAGGACATTGCTAGGGAATGCAAAGGACTACCCGTAGCAATTCAGGCTGTTGGAAGGTCCTTGAAAGGCCAATCTATCCATGAGTGGAAAATAGCACTAGAAAAATTGAGGAATTCCAAACCAATTGATGTGGAAGATGGCCAGGGAGATGTTTTCTCTTGTCTTAAATTAAGCTATGATTATTTGAAAGATGAAAATAAATTGCTCTTCTTGATATGTTGCATCTTTCCAGAAGATTATGATATCTCTAATGAGGATTTGATCAGATGTGTTGCGGGGCTTGGTGTATATGGAGAATATCAATCATTTGATTTAGTGAGGAGCCAAATTATGGTGGGTATAAACAAACTTGTAGATTCATGTTTGCTCATGCATTCTGAGAGATGGTGGGGGGGAATTGCATTAAAGATGCATGATTTGGTTCGCGATTTAGGATTATGGATAGCTTCTAAAGAGGGTCGCACCATTATGGTTAATCTATCTAACGATTTAAATTCCTTGATAGGGGATGGAGTCATAAATGATCATTTTGCAGTATCTTCATGGTATAGACAAACAAATCAAATTTCTACTCTATTTGTTGCTGCAAAACTTGAGATTCTATGGATAGAGACTGGTGGCTCTTTGGATTTATCTTCAGCATCCTTTGAAGGTTTGCAAGGGCTCAAGGTTATGGTTTTAAATTCCAAACTCTATTATGACCCGGCCAGCTGTGATCTATCATTGCCACCATCAATTGAATCATTAACTAGTCTTCGAACATTACGATTGAGAGGATGGAATTTAGGTGACATCTCATTTGTAGTCAAACTGAAGAAGCTAGAGGTTCTTGAGTTGATATCTTGCGTCTTCAGTGAATTGCCGAATGAAATTGCAAATCTGAATAAACTTAAGTTGCTGGACTTGTCTAAATGTGCTGCACTTTCAGAAAATTATGAAGCAATTAGAGAATTTTCAGAACTTGAAGAGTTGTATGTTTCTGGAGAATCATACTCCAGAGGGAGGTGGAAAAATCTGAGTCCAAGCTTTGGGGATAATGTTGCTTCTCCTAAATTGCAAAGATATGTCATAAAATTTGACGAGTCAATTGATTTTTTTTCAAATGTAATCACTGAGGATTTAATTATGAGAGCATTATATTTGCAATCGATCGATATCTCCAGCTTAAGTGCGTCTATTAAGAATCTTTTGCAAAAAGCAGAGTATGTTGATTTCAATGTCTTTCATGGAGATTGTCAAAATTTCGTCCCAAATGTGGTCAGAGCTGTAGGAGGCATGGAAGATTTGGTTCTGCTTCACCTTGCATCTTGTTTAGAAATAGAATGTGTCGTGGATACTACATCCAATCAAGTAGACGTTGAACTCCCTGCTTTAGTTGGATTACACCTGAGCAATATGAAAAACTTGAAAGAAGTGTGTCGCGGTCCACCTCCAGTTGGCTTTTTTGAGAAATTGCAAGAACTTTTTGTAGATGACTGCGAACAGTTACACAGCATATTTCCAAGGGAATGTAAATTGCCCAAACTTAAAATCTTGAATATTGAAGGATGCAGAGCAGCTGTACTCTTCTCAGTGTCAGTTGCGCAGAGTTTGTCACAGCTAGAAAAGCTGATCATCACACATTGTGGGGAATTGAAGCATATAATAACAGAACAAGAAGATGGTGGTGACACGAATACCGGGAAGGAAATAGTTCCCGCTTCGCACAATTCCCATTTGATACTCCCCAATTTGAAGAGACTATCTGTTCGCTTTTGTGACAAGTTAGAATCTATATGTCCAATCTCTTGCATTGAAGGCCTTGAGAAACTGGAAAAGATAGAATTAGAGAATGATTCTCAGCTTAAATATGTATTTGGTCAATATGACCAAAGAGATCATTCATCTCACCAGAAGAACATCCAAATTCAGTTTCCAATGTTGAAGGAACTCACACTCGAGGGCCTTTATAATCTCCGCGGCATATGCTCAGAAAAGTATCATCCAAGGTGTCGATCTTTGAAGAAACTTCAAGTGCTTGATTGTCAGAACTTGACAGTGTTGCGTATCATGATTGGTATGGAAATGGGGCTGTTGCATCTTGAGGTACGTATTTATCTTTCTTTGTTTGAGCAGTTTTCACTTTAATTTGTTCCAAAAACAAAACTAAGACTAAATTTTCTTTTACCATATCATTTAAAACATTATTTTGGATAAGATCAGAAAGTTGTATTATGTAGTTTATTTAATGAAACTTTCACACACCTATTTAACTATACTAACTATGCTTAGAGATAATTCTATAGAAACTTGTTTACTGATCCATGCCAAATGATAGTGATAATAATTTATGATATTTTATTTGATTTTTTTGGGATTTCACTTTCACTATTGTTTGTATATATTGCAATGCATTGAGGTATTTAAATATTTGCATAATTGTATTAGTTTCCACTTTCAGGGAGTTTCCCAAGAAGAAAACCAGCAAAAGCACTTGATCTTAGAATTAGAACTGGATTTGGACCGTCTTCCTAAATTGAAGTCTATATGGACAGTTCCCAGTCCCAGACAAAGTTTGTGCCTCCAATATCTTAAAAAATTAAATGTGGCAAAATGTGACAAATTAAAATGTCTCCTCCCCATCATTGTCTCCGAAAGCCTACCAGAGTTGACATCATTGAAAGTAGACAATTGTGAGGAACTGGAAGAAATCATGGATGCAAATATCGAGCATAAGAATCCATCTGATGCTCAAGTGTGCTTTCCAAAACTGAAACTGATTCAGATAAGTTTCTGCAGAAAGTTGACAAGCCTTCTGCCTGTTGCTTGGGCTAGAATGCTTCCACAACTAAGCGTTCTAGATATATCACACGCTGATAAATTTAAAGTGGTTTTCAGTAAAAGCAGGGAAGAAGGCATAAGTAACGGACAGGAAATTGTGATTCCGAACTTGGAAGAGTTAAAATTTATCAAAATGCCAAGTTTTGTTGGCATTTGCCCAGGGTTTAAGTTACATGCTGTGAATCTTGTAAAGATAGTCGTAGATGAATGTCCCAAATTTGTTCCAATCATACATGCAACTCAAGTAGTTCCTCAACCTTGCAAGCAATCTGTAAGTATTGTCATTAGTTTTTTTTTTTTTTTTAAAAAAAAAAATACTTAAACCATAATTAAGAATTTAGTAACTTCTATTTATCTTAAACTTTTATATAATGGTTATGTCATGTTTACATTTCTCACATTATCTTTATTAAGTAGAGCTTCCTTGTTTTTTGAATTAGTAAACTATTAAATTGCTAGAGAAGTAATTTAGTTGTAGATTTTATTTATATTCATTGAAGATAGATAAAACAAAGCCAATGATAATATTGCATTACGGTGGTACAGAAAATTAAAAAGAGAAAATAATTGAATTTTAGAAATTCTCAATTATAATGTTTCCCAAATTATAGAACAATTGGTTAGGTTTGAACATAGTGACTAGTTTCATATATTCAAGTCTTATGCAACTATAGAAGATAGAAATTAATGATGCTTGATAGCCTAAATAAGTGTGTATATATATATATGGTCGATATGAGCATGAAGAAAATTCTTGTTAAAAGATAAAGACTTACAAAATTTCAAATCATTTTGAAGAACTTGTGAAGGAAAAATAGTAATATTTTATTTTAAATAAATAAATATATAGAAATATTTGCATAATGACAAGCATTACTCTATCACAACAAACATATGAGGCATATGCCCTTTGAAATTTGCATTGAATGACTTTGGTTATTTATTTCACGAAAAGGGACTGCATGCTTCAGCAAATAGCCAAAAGATTAGTGAAGAACAAGAGAAGAATGTGTTATGGAGTGTGAAATGGATGTATCTGAAGCAGTTGCAATACCTTAAGTATGTAGGGGAAGAACCTACTTCAGTGAGCTTGAAAAATCTCATATGCCTACGTGTAAGTGGATGCAGAAAGTTGAAGACTGTCTTTTGTGCCAGTGTTATCAGAAGCATTTGTCTACCACAATTGAAATATCTATATGTAGAGAACTGTGAGGAGTTGAAGGAAATAATTTCAAATCAGGCGCAAGAAGGAAGCTCCACATACACATCTATGGCACACTCCATACAAGTTTACCTTCCAAAATTGGTTTACCTTAGGATATGGAGATGCAGCAAATTGAAATCTGTTTTCTCTATTTCCATCGTTAAACATCTCCCAGAATTAGGGCATATGGAAATAAGAAAGTGCTCTCAATTAGAGCAAGTATTTTGTTGCCCAACTGAAGACAATGGTGGAGTGGTAATGAAGGTTAATCTTCTTCCAAAACTAAAAGGGCTGGTACTTAGAGGATTGCCTAGCCTTACTCACATTTTCAGAGATTCTAATCAGTTGCAGTTTCCTGCTTTGCAACATCTTACTGTCGAGGATTGTTCCAACTTCTCTCCAGAGAGCTTTCAGCTTCCACTCCAAGGCTACAGCTCAGGTGCATAATACTCTTTTATTTATTTTTATCTAATAATAAATTATTTGATACAATATATATTTATATATAGAAGGATTTACTTGCTCCAAAAGAAAGTGAAAAGATTTACTTCCAATCTCATGGGCTTCCATTTTATTTTGCAATCATATGATTCACCTTCTCAAATTTCTCTTATCTAAACTTTTTGTATTCTAATTATCCTTTGAGTCTTAATAACGTTAGCTATTACCAGCAGCACCACTCCAAAATCAAAGCCACTAACTTGAACTCTGCAAATTACTTAACATGTTGGGCAAATACTAGGAGAAGCCCACCTCCCATTCGTCCAGGTTTCGATTATTCTGGAGTTATCAATGCCTTTGGCCCCAAAGTTTTCAACTTCAAAGTTTGAGATCCTGTTTGTTCCTTCGACCAGACAGATTTGTGAGATTTTGCTTCTGGTTCCCTTTTGCCATACTTCCCTTTTATACCTTCATTGCTTTGATTCCCCTTTGGATATTCTTCAGAGGGTGCAGCATTTGCAATCATAGCTTAATATTAATCTTGTGGTGGATAGAAGTCATAAAGATGACACTTGGAGTATCAAAGAGTCATAAAAATAACAATAATATATACATTGTTATTTTTATGACTCTTTTGTTTCTTTAATAACTTAAACTTGGATTGAAGTGAAAAAAAAAAATTCTTTTAAAAAATAAATTTGTTTTGTTTGTCCTTTCAAGTATTCAAAAAGAGGTTCATTGGTGAAACAAATATTGTATATGCCTAGGGATGACCGATTAATTCAATGCATGTAACTAAAGTAACTAGATCAATTATTTCAGTTTTACATCGAAGATATATATATATATATATATATATATATATATATATATATATATATATATATATATATATAAAGCTAATATAATTTATAGCTCTTGCAAATTTTACTAGTAAAGAAACTTAATATTTTAATTTCCTCATCAGATCCATCCAACGAGATAATATGGGAAGTGAGCGAAGACTTGTACAAGAAATTTTTATTCTTAAATAATGACTCGGAAAATGAGAAAGTAGCAGTAAAGAATAAAATGAATATTGTGGGTAAATCAGAATTTTACCTTTATATACAAAGAGAACCGTGGATTCTGTATTTTGAAAGATTTAGTCCTACACCAATCATGGAATGTGGATTTGGACATAACTTGGATGCTGACTTGTTCATCAAAGGCACTAGGATATGGGATGAAGCAAAAGTTCGCAAGTTATACACAAAAATAGCAGCTGATATAATATTGAGAAATCATTTGCCAGAATCAGGTAAGTCGTGTGCTTACTTCATATACCACAACAATTGTTTTGTCAATGACTCAGATCTCTTCGACATCAATGAGAAACTTGAAAATGCTACACTACTCCAGAGACACAAATTCCTTTGGTCAAGTGTCTTGCTTAGCTCACTCCCTGTCAAAAGTCAGCTAAAGAGAATCTTCAAATCTGAAAAGTACTCAACTTGCTTTTTGTGTTCTCAAGCTCCAGAGACTGTAGATCACTTATTCTTACAATGTTCTTTTGTCAGATCACTATGGTTTACGTCCCCTTGGGGCTTTCGAATTGATCACTACTCTGGTTTAAGAATGCCACGCTGGTTTAACTTTCTCACTAATCATTCTAAGGAGTTATTTTTATATGCCTCAGTTATGATGGACAAGGTGTGGGATGAGAGAAATAGAATTGCTCATGCATCTAACTCTAATCCTCCGGACATTTTGAGAGTTGCAAACTCTATCTTGGTGACATACTTTGAGATGAAAAATAAGTTGTTGCCTGATATGCAAGAGTTGCCTGATATGCAAGAGTTGCCTGATGGATGGTTTAAAGCATACTTTGATGTAGCCATGACTGAAGAAGAGAGTTGGGCAGCTGCTCTATTGCTTAACCATGAAGGAAATTTAATAGGAGCTAGAACAAGAAAACTTAGCACTAAGTTCCTTCTAGAGCAAGAAGCACTTGCATTAGAACTTGCTGTTGAACTTGCTCATGATGTTGTTCCAAAATCTAATATATGTCTACAGGGACACCGTGAAAGAGTTATCCATATACTGCAGGATTACTTGAAAGATAAACTGGATAAAGCAGTTTGGTACCTTGAGCCAATCTTGATGGATGTTCGTGATAAACTTGGGAGCATGGGTGACTGGGAGGTTAAGTTTTTTAGAAACTTCAACTGGCTTGCCTATAATGCAGCTAAGTGGGCTGCTTTTTGTAATAGTGAGGGAGATGTTCTGAATTCTGTCCCAGCAATAGAGGTTTTGTCCGAGAAGTACTTTGTATCCTCTTTCTTCACCAATGATGATGATGAGCATGCCCATGACAGTCTTCTCAATAACAGTGACAATGAAGATGATGATGGCCTTCTACGACTAAAACTGAAAGAAGTTTTCACGCATGACGACGGTAACAATGATGATAAGAAAAATAATGAGGATGGCAACAATGGCAATGAGTAAAGATTCTGCTGCTGATGAAAATTTTCAGCCCTCATAGTAAAGTTTTTGCTGCTCCACCAGAGGTCTGACACTTCCTGCACACCAGATCAAAGCAGAGGTATATATCTAAGAAGCAGCTCTCTAATTTATTTGTTATAACATTAAATAAAACTAGGAATTTAAAAAATACAGAATTGCTCAGTAATGTGGTTCCCACATGTTGCTGGTTCCTGAATGTAACTGACCTTTTAGATTATTTCACTTTCTTCTTCTTCTTCTCACTTTTCAGCTCTCCATGGGCGAAGTTAAATTTGGGAAGGCGCTTAGCACAGAAGAAGATGGGCGACAATGGTTTGTTCCACCTCATATATACTATTTGCTATAAATAAAACTCTACTTGATGGAACTACGCATTTAGATTATTTCATCTAAGGAATGGGTTTTAAACCGATTTCTTTTTCTTATAACAAATCCTCTGGGCTTCTATAAACAAATTTCTTTTCTATTCCTAGCAAAATTTCTCTAGGTTTCCCTTTCTCGATGTATTATATGGAATGGGTTTTAAATTGACTTCCTATTTTTATTATTAAGTGTAACATGATATAGATTTTTCTGATGCTTATGTATTGGTACTTGAAGGATTGGATCCTATTTCGGTATGGCAATGGTTCTCGTGTTCCAAAACTTTCCTTGATGAATTCCATGGAAAAAGTTTTGAATTGTTGTGCTATTTGGATTATTACGTGGAACATGTTAATTGGTTGCATGTCCTTGCCTCCATGTCGCTCGATGGGTATTTTTAACATGCAGTCCGTTAGTTTCTGTAGATACGAGAACTAAGAAGTGGGTTACAGGATTAATTGGGCTGGCTATGTTGTAATAAGAAAGTAATAGTAGAATGAGAAAAACTAATTAAATATACTTAATTATTTCAGTTACTTTATAGTAAGGTAGAAAGAGATAAAATTCTGTTCTATGAAAAAATTGTTTTTTGAGATTTTTTCTGAAAGTAAAGGTTATTATTTTAGCTCATGGACTATGATTGTTAGGTGCTTTCAATTGAAAAAAAAAAAAAAAAAAAAAAAAAAAGTGACAGCTTTTCAATATACTAGGATTATACCAACAAAGCCCGGCATAATTCGAAAATAACTAAGTCTCTTAAGCACGTTGACAGAAGTTCGATCCTTAGTAATATATATGGAGAAGGCTTTATTGGGAGATATTCTACTCACTTCGATGACCTTTCTGCTCTAAAGGGACTATCAATCATGAGAGCCCCTTTAAACTGCAGTAAATGGCTACAATCCTGGGATATTTGATGCTGGATTAGCAATCTGTACAACATGATTATGGTATGGAATTAGTTTCATCAAAATTATTTTTTATACCTTCAAGAGATTAAATTTGTTAGATATGACAGGCTTCACAAAGGTTTCTATTTGTCCTTTTATTCTATGCTTAAGATTCAAGATTTAGGATATTATCATACTTTAGATTTGGGGAAGTAAATTTTAACTAAATATCTGTGGTTGATATAACATGGACATGAATACTCTTATTACAGGGAATTGCTGTTATATTGTTTTACAGTAAATGTTTCAATAGTTTGAAATGAAACTTGGAATGTTACCAAATAGAAGTTACATTGCTATCAGTAGTAGGTTTTTCTGTGGTGCTGTAATTTGCTATGTTTGAAGTATTGCATGACAATAAGCATTTCAATATATGATTCCTTCCGTTCCCTTGAAAAGATTTTGAAAAGTAAAGTATTTGAATTTGCTTACATGCTCCTTGGTCGATTATTCATCTAGATATAAATCTTTGGAAGGGCTTTTTCACCCTGCAATCCTTGAGAGCTGTTTTAGAGGGTGATGTTCATAAGGATGGATGCCTAGAATATGAAGAATTTGTTGCCATTTCTGTTCACCTATGAAAAATGGGCAATGACGAGCACAAGTACCTCCACAAAGCCTTCAAATTCTTTGATACAGGAACAAAACTGGGCTTGAAAAACTCTGCTTCATGCTTTAGCTGATGAAGATGATCCTAACAGTGGAAAACTCATCAATGCAATTATGCATGATGTGGACAGAGATAAGGTGAGTCTATTTTCACTGTTAGACTGGAACATATTTTACAAGGATGCATTTGTGCTTTTGTTATTATAATTTTCTAAACTGTCTTGTGATTTTGCAGGATGGACGGATAAGCTATGAGGAATTTGCTACAATGATGAAGCTGGCATAGATTGGAGAAAAGACAGGACATTAAGTAAACTAGGTTTTGCAGTCCTCCTGATGATAATCAACAATAGAAGAACCTATTTCATGTATCTCAAAGACTTAGTGCCTGTTTGGTTGTGTTGAAATGGAAAAGGAAGAAAAGTGGGAAGGCCAGTTTCTTTGGTTTGGTTCAATGGAATCAATAGAAAAGTCTTTCTAAATAGACTCACTTTTCTATCAAATTTGGAAAAGCCCTCTCCCTAATAACACCTGAGATTGGACATTTCCTTTCAATTTTCCCATCTCTACCCTCTTCTTAAAGATTAATGTTCAACCTCACACATCCAACTTCCAGCCACCGGCCATAAACCCACCACTGCCACTGCTGAGATTGGCCCCAAAAAACCAAACTTAAAGCTCCGTGAACATCGGCATTTGCTGTCGGCTGCCACTTTTCTGGGTTTGGAAGAAACATAGATATAGTACCAGACTCGCCAATGTAGCTCCGGCAAAAGCCTAACCTGCGATGTGGGACTGCATGAGGAGCCTCTGCTTTTGTCCTTACATAGCACGAAATAATTGCTATCTCAGTAGAAAACACTGGGAACATGTTTCTGCATAACTGCTATCTCAAAGACTTACTTTGAAACATTCTTGGATTTTTTTGTAAAATTTCCTGGCACATATTAAAAATAAGACTCAGGCCAATACATGCCATCATGCGTCCTTAATATCTACTCCGTACATTCCTCGGGTGTAAAGCTAGTTTAGATATTGAAATATAAGTGATTTAAGTTAGTAAGTATTTTTCTTTCTCTATTAAAATTGTTTTAGAGCCACATGTTTCTCCAAAAACAAATATATCCAAATTTTAGGGTGTATATTTCATAAAGATTTGGCAGAGCAAATAACTCTATGTTAAATAAAATGCATGAAATGAAAACTTCATGTGCTGGCAAATTAGAAATTCAAACATAGTGACATTTCTTGCAATATTCTTCAGGAAAAAAAGTCCACCTGGTCTGAGACCAACCTATAAGTAACGTTACTGACAATGCCAACAAAGTATAACATATAATGATAACTAGGAGATTGATAATTTCAAATAATGTTTATCAGAAATAAAGGACATGTATTGCTAGAATTGCAACAAAGACAAGTACAAGAAACTTTCCAATGTTAGTGGAGTGGTAACTCTTTTATGGTAAACATACAGAAAGATGCTTCATTATGCATAACTATATGGTGACAATGATTACTAATTTGCTTATAAATTATGCTTATATTGATTTGTATCGTAAGCAAGCTACAATCAAACCCATTATCATACACTGACAAATGTGAACCAAAAACTATTAAATCTCTAGTATTTCACAGCCAAATAACCTATTCAATTGACTTCATTAATTTTATGCAATTATACATTTATAATGTTTAAAGAATTATAAGACAAGTACAGAGCTCAAATAAATTGTCAATTTTACAGAATCTTCCACTATAGAATAATGAAGCAAAATAAAATCATTATCGATAAGATGATCAACGCAACAAGGGATACATATTACATTATCACTACTAGAAAGTAACAAATTAGTGTCGGCTAAGCCCACGTTAAGTATGCACATGTATTAATGCTGGCCAAGATGATAAAATAAATAAATATTGTTAGTCAAAGTAAGTTGACCGGTGGTATTTTGTGTCGGCTTGGCTGACGCTATTACTTAAAATAAATTAGCATTGGTGCTAATTCCGCACTATATTCTTTCCTACACCTCTTTCTCTTCATTTTCCTTGTTTCTTCATATTAGTTCTCCTTCTATCTCTCGCCTCAAACTCCATTTTCTTGTGCATTTGAGGCTCTCATTGCATTGCTAGAGTTGTAATCAATTCCCCATTGCATTAGCTTCAATTTAATTAGTGAGTTTTTTTATTTTTTGTTCGGTTATATTCATTATATTTTGAATTTTCTCTATCTAAGATAGTTAATATTGCTTTTAGTTATTTAATATGTTCTCTTTGTGTATTTTAGGTATCTTTAGCAAAATTAGCACTCTCTAATTGCCCATGTATGTTTGAACCCCTTGGCTACATTTATTTGTTTATGTTGTACTGTTTGATTAGTTATATGTTTAATTAATTTGATTATAAATTTGGTAGATGTTTAATTAATTTGATTATAAATTTGGTAGATGTTTAATTTAAATTGTTGTATCAATATGTTTCCCCTAATATGTTTAATTTAAATTGTAATTTAGTGAATGATTGATACCTATAATATGTTATTCTATTGTATTTTATTTTTGTTATGTTATTGTTTGATTGGTTAACATGTATGAAATGTTTATCTTAGGTTTCATATGAATCTATATATGTCATATTTATTGATATGTTAGAAATTCATGAATCATATCTCTCATTAATGGAGAGCAAGGCTTAATAGGTTGTTTTGATATTATATTGGAATCCTGTTTATTTTTTAAATGTCTTGTTATTTTAAAAATAAATTTTAGGAAATGTGCATGATATAGAGCTTATACTATCGATTTTTTTTAAAAAAAAAAAGTTTTTATAGTACTCTACATATCTAATATAAAGATAGACAAACATATTCTTGATTTTTGTATTAGATTTTCTGATATTATACATTTATGGTGGATATGAGGTAGCTTAATCTTCCATCAATTATCTTTCAAAAAAAAAAAAACTCAAGTAATTTCATACATTGTAACTCATTATCGTAAGATAAAATATGGCTAAAACAGACTCAACCTAATAAACGTAATTACCAAATTGTGATTGTTATGGATGACTCAAAACTATATTGGATGCCACGACAGGAGCTTTGGTTACAATATGCCGTACTATATCTCAACCAAAAATGGGGAGCTTGGTTGTTGCATACTTTGGAGGTTTGTTAAATTAATTTAGTTGTAGTTGTTTAATTAATTTAACTCATGCTTTTTTAGGTTTCTGCTCTATTGTCTTTATTGACCTCTTATGTCATTTGCCTTTTTTCTTTTTTTTAATCTAGTGCAAGAATGGTTAGATTCTCTTTTACTATTGCCTTTCGTTCCAGAACTTGCAAACTTGCAACAGCCAAGCTTCTCATTTCCAGTTGAGATACAACATGGCATTATGTAACCAATACTTCTGTAGCGACTTCACCACAACAACTCTTTGACATATTCTATTAGTCATCCACATCAATCACAACTTGATAATCATGTTTATTAGGTTGAATCCGACTGAGCCATACTTTATCTTTACGATAATAACTTGCAATATATAAAGTTACCTGAGATTTCTCTACTAGTGTGACTCAATCTTTCGGTGCCCATCCAAACTATGACTAAGACATCGACGACCAGTCTCTCAACAAACACCCATTTCCAAACCATAGTTGCCACCGCCACCACTCATAGTAGTTTAGGACTTTTCTTTTGCAATATATTTTATAGGACTATGTTCAGTGTATACATTTTTCATATGTATTTTTAGTTCATATATATATGGTTATTTTGTTGCATTTTTATATAATTCTTTCTTTTTATTGCATATTTATATATAATTATATAGTTCTAAATTTAATCCCATTTAGTTTTAACATTAAATTTAATTCCATTTAAAATTAAATATAATATATATTAATTTTTTGTTTTACATCTATTGCAAGTAGTGTTGACTTCACACTAGGAAGGTTGACATTAGAGTCTAGTTTGCATCAATTTGATCGATGCAAATTAACATGGGCCTGATAAAAACCAACACTAATTTTAGCGTCAAGTGATTGTCAGCTTTTTGAGTTTAGGATGAGCATTTGGCCCACACTAAATCTTGTTTTTCTTATAATATATAGATCCATTTGATTCCCTCATTTTCAAGTGACAACATAACACAAAAAAAAGTGCAAATGTTTTTGTAAATGATTGATGTGTTGAACAGAAACTTGTCTACAAGACAACTCCTAACTTTTGTCCCTCGCTAACTTAAGAGGCAAAGTTTTGTCCATAGCAAGAAAACATAAAATGACAATTTTACCACTTAAAGAAAGAAAAGGCATCATCCCACTGTTATACAAATGAGAAATTAAATTTGCTTACTTAATGATGTAAATCTGTTTTTTCATTTTAGATTTTATAGTTGTTTATAATCATAAAATTAAAAATAAAAATAAGAAAAATAAAAAAAGAAATGGAAAACATAGGTGCACCAAATAGTCGCAGCTTCCTATAAAAATTATAGAAATTCAATGAGTATAATATCATTTCTTGCAATATTCTCCTTCAGGACTAAAAGTCTATCTTAAGGTTTGAAACCAACCTAAAGTAATGTTATGGTCAGTGCCAACAAAGTCTAACATAAGATAATAAGCATTTTATTTTAATAATTACAAATATTGTTCGAATTTCGGCTACAGCTGTCGTCAAGAATACTTGCAGCTCCATCTTGTATCTGTACACTTGCATGTATTGTAACTTACCTTTCATTCTGTTTACTGGCAGTCAGGAGGGCTAGTTTAGTCATTTACAAACGATCATCTATTCCTTAGATCATGTCAACCAATGTTTGAGTTGAAAAATTGATACCATTAAGTCAATATTAATTACCAAAGTTCAATATTAATTTTGAAAAATTGATTTAAGAAAATCATAGTTTTAAAATTGTATTCAAGCTGCATATCAAACTGTAGGTCCCAACAAATTATAACATAGAATGATAATTAGGAGTTTAATATTTCAAATAATTTTACAAATAATAGGAGTTTATAAATAGATAACCATGACAAATGTAATTTGATCGAGATACTAATTTGTATCAAATCACCATATGAGGACTTCAAAGGTTACATGTCTCCACTGTTCAGAAAGATAAGAATAATCAATATTATTGACGTGAATGTTGCCACTAAAATTAACTTAACTAGGGTATGAATGAGAATGATACAAGCAGCAAAATTCTTCGTGCTTATTGAATTCAAGCATCATGAATATATATATATATATATATATATATATATATATAATATATATATATATATATAATATATCTTCAGAGGTTGTAATCTATCTGTAACAAAACATAAAATTGGTGGTCTGCTTTAACTTTTAAGTTTTTGTTTTACAATCACAATTACCTTTTAAATCTAATTTCAATAATTTATGACTTTTACTTCTTCCAATTTGACATAGGTATAATTTACTTCTATCACAGATTCAACTTCTCTGCTAGATATTTATTAAGTGTTGAGACGGAAGATAAATAACCTAAATTAATTTAACATATATGTTTTTAGTGATATTGATTTTGAGTGTTTAATTAAATGGTTTAGACATACTCAATAGAAACTCAGCCGTAGAAAAGCCAGTTCAAAGGAGTATTACCTTAAAATTGTATTCAAGTAGTTGATTATTTGATACTCTATCATGGAGATTCAAGCAGATAAGGCAAGATTTTTGGAGATAGAATACTCTTTATCATACAAATTTCGACGAAAGGAAGAAAAATGAAGACTAGATACTTTTATGAAATCTCTCATTTATAAAAGAAAATAAGTTTGTTAAATATTCAGTTAACAATGGCTTTGCTTTTCATTTTTATTTCTAATGTATTCCACTACGTTATGTGTTTCTCCCCTTTATAAACCAGACGGATAAAAGATAAAAATAAAAGGAAAATGTCATTTGCAAATTTATTTGTGTATATCTAATTTATACTTCTACTGTGTATTAGTTATTTACAACCATAAAATTATAAATAAAAATAAAAGAAAAAAAGGAAATAAAAAACAGTGTAATGATAAATAACACTTCTAGAATTACTCGTAACAAATGCAACAACCCAACGCTTTTAATAAGGAAGAAAAGTTAAGAGGTATTATTAATAGAGACATATTAAAATAAGTTATTTAATTATTGTAATTAATAAAATATATGATATTTTTATAAAATCTAAATATATAAGGAAGTTTTTTAAAATAGGTGAATTAATTAAGTTTATCCTAAATATTAAGGACTTGAGGAGTATAATTTATTTTAATTATTTTTAATTTACTATCAACAAATTAATTAAATAATTAGATACTTATTTTTATTTATTTATAATGAATCAATTAATTAAATTAATTAATTGTATTTTTATTTATTTATTATCATCAATTAATTAAATAATTGAATAGAATGAGGGGTGAAATATTGTTAAAAAAGTTAAGAGTAAAAATGAGATTGAATTATTGGTAGTTAGTTTCCAAAAGACAAATGTTACTCCAAGAAGCTTTTTAACACTTAGCTTTTGAAAAGCTATTATCTTCCTTTATTTTTTGTCTATTAAACAGCTCTATTAACTTATTAACTAAGGTTAGTAAGTTATAATATGTTTTTCCTAAACACACTCATAGAGTTTGTTTAGTAAAATTAGCTAGTTAAAAACTATGAGATTGAAGTTAAAAGTTTATAGTTGTGTAGCTACCTAATTGAATTAGAGTTATTTAGATAACTAGTTAAAATATGTTAAATAACTTAAAATAACATATAATATTAGGACTAAATATAACTTATTATACTTATTTTAATTTATTATTAAAAATTAGTTAAATAATTAAATGTAATGAGACGAGAATAGAAAATGGAGCTGAAGAAAAAAATAGAAAGGTGGCAAGAGAGGAGATTAGGTAAAGTTAATTGTGCGAGGAATAAATATTGATATTTGTAAAAAAAAAAAAAGTTAAAGATAAAAATAAGATTAAATTATTGAAGGCAGCTTCCAAAAAAAAAAATGTTATTTCAAGTAGTTTTTTAATGGCTAGCTTTCAAAAGTTATATATATATATATATATATATATATATATATATATATATATATTTTAGTGTATCATATAACTCTATTAATTTATTGATCAAAGTCAATAAAGTTATAATTTCTTAGGTAAGTTATAATCTTCTTCTTTTTTTTAAATACACTCAATCTAAACAAAATAAAAAATTACAAGTAGATTATAAACTTTTAAATTATAACAAAGTTGAATTAGATCACGTGGTGTGTCAAACTCATGTTAAATGAGATCTTCCTCCATGTCAGGCGAATTCAATAATGTTAGCTTTAATTTTAATTAATTAATATGATAATGCTAAACAATAAGTAGAACATTGAATTGGTATTGACTAATCAACCTCTTATCATGAATATGTGAACTAAATTAAAGCGTGTGCATCCAAGAAAGCTCTTGGCACGCCGTCCTTTTGAAATATAACCATACCATCCATCTGTCGTAGCTTCTCATTTTCTTTGTGAGATTTTAAGCAGTCGAAGATTATATTTTCTCTTGGTTCATCCTTCAAGGTTAGTATTCTTTCTACAGCTGGGGGATTTTGGGAGTAGGAACACATTTGAGCTTCCTTTGGTTCTGTTTTTGTTGAGTTTCTATAATCAACTGTTGAATCTGGTTCACTCGAAGACTCTCCTCAGATGCGTTTGGTGTTTCGGATCACTGCAGATAAACATAATTTGCAAGTTATATATAAGCACGTGGAATAATTCTTTCAAAATAAAAATAAAACACAATAATCCCTTTTTTGCTTTTTTTATTTTCTTGTGTAAATCTAATTATCAGCAAAGTTTGAGATTTATATGTGACTGAACACAAAGTTAGAGATCTGCTTTGAACTTCTTTGATTTTGAATTATAGCTTTCTAATTAATTAATTCTCATGACCAGTAAACAAGTTCATTATCTTATATAATATAATAATTAACTGTGTATTTTATATGCATCGTCTTAAAAACATGTTTATTTCGTGAGAGCATATAATAGAATAATGAGAAACCAAAATAATTTGTAAATGTTAATTTTTTTTTCCAAATCTTTTTGATTGTATTAAAATTGACAAATTAATTTACTCTAAAATTCTAATGAATATTTTTTTTTTTTACCTCACTCTAAATGGATTAAGATACACAAAATTCTCGTAAAATCTGCAAACTTGACATCTTCCATTGCGAAGTTAAAAGTCCGTTTAACTCTTTATAATTGCTTGCTTTTTTTCATTTTAGGTTTTTTAGGATCTTAATGGGCTTAGCTTGGACTTACAAAATTAGGCCCGTTTAAAACCAAGCCTTGACAATTCAATCTGTTTTGATAATACTACTTCATCATCTCGCATAATATACAACTGAAGGTGCGCATTCTACATTCATTTCGTTTTTCATTTATTTTTGTTATCTAGCATGATGAATAAGATTTTAATTAAAATGTCTTATTTATGATGCAATAATACCTCATGCTTGAATCCTTTAAATTAATATAGATAATACTTCATTCATAAAATAAAGTATAAGTAGTTTCCCTGTTTTTTTTTAACCCTTTATTTCTCATATATTTTTCTTTCATTTCTGTTTATTTTTTCTAACATCTTGTATAATTAACTAATTATAGGTTTTTGGTAATCCTACTAACTAATTGACAACATACTCTAGATTACTTTGAAATGGTCATTTTGTATACTCGGTTACTACTATATCGGCACTAAAAATTTTGGATACTTACCACTGGTTTATCCTCCTAGAATTTTAAGGTTTATAACTTCTCCAGCTTCAACGGGTCCATCTTAATTTGCTAAAAAGATTTACAGACTTCAAAGAAGAAATCAACTTATTCTAGGTTTCTAACAGTACACTACTGGACCAAGATGAGCTTATCAAGAACCAAAAAAAAAAAAAAAAAAAAGGAATGAGCCAAAATTAGATGGGTGAATGCAAGGGGGAAAATTTGGAGCAAAAATGAAAAATGCTGAAAGATGATAAAGAAATGTTGAATGCTTATTTTTTTTCATACGATAATAACTAATGCATGATTCCTTTACAACTTAGTATAATGCGCCTCTTTATTACTTCTTTTACGTTATTTTGATTTATTTATCTGCAAACTTTGTATCTTCCATTGCAAAATTAGTAATTTGCTTTAACACATTTCTGAATTTGAAAATTTTTAGAACTCCCTAGTAAGTAGATTGTGGCATCAAATTGTTGGAATGTCTTACATATATGACTAATACTAGATCTAATTATGACCATTAACAAATTTTATACTTCTTGTAGGTTCATCTTCTAGAGGTTAAGATTTATACTTTCTTCATGTTCATCATATATTATTGAAGGTATGTATCCTACAATCTACTTTAAATAATAGAAATGCATTTTTCTTTCACTTTCGACTTCAAGCATGATGAATAAGAATTCAATTGAGATGGTTATTTATGGCACATCAATACCTCATGTATGATTCCTGTAAATTAATATAGATAATTTTCATGCACAAAAAAAAAATAATAATAAACATACACACGTCTCTCCCTCTATTTTTTTCTTTTTGGCTATTTCTCATTTATTCAATTTTTCATGCAAACTTAACTATCCGCAAGATTTGTGAAGAAAGCTTAGTTGGATATCTGCTTATGGTTTATATTTTGTTTAGAATTATAATTTTTTAATCCTACTAATTATTTAGCAACTTTGTCTAGATTACTTCAAGTTGCATTTTGTATTCACGGCCAATACTGGACAGCCGCTAAAAATTTTATGTATATCCTTCTCCCAGATTTGTCCCCCAAGGTTGAAGGTTTATAATTTTGCAGGGTTCAACAACTTCATATATCTTCTCACAAAATATTGTAAGGTATATATCCTACATTATTGTTCTTAAACTGAATATAGTTTTCTTCCATTTTTAACTTCGTTGATTATGATAACAACAACAACATGCCTTATCTTACTTGGTGAGATTGACTACATAAATTGTATAACACCATAGTATTTTGTCATAAACCATATTTTCTAAAATATTGTTAACTGTGAGATCCTTTTTTATTACTTCTCTAAACATCTTTTTAAGTCTCCATCTACAATTTTTCTAGGGCTAAATACCATGGGGTCAACTTCCTTACCAGTGCCTTTAGTGGCCTCCTTTCACATGTCCAAATCACCTTAATCGATTTTTTGTCATCTTCTCCTCAATAAGTGCTACTCCAAAGTTTCCGCCACATATGCAATCATTTCTTATCCTATCCTTTATTACCCGGCCTCATATCCATCTTAGCATTCTCATTTATGTTACTTCCATTTTGTGTTCTTGTTGTCCTTTCAAAGCCCAACGTTCACTTCCATAAAGCATAGTTGGTCAAATAACAATGTGATAAAACTTCCCTTTAAACTTGATAGGTACTTTGTGGTTATACATAACACAAGAAACCTTTCTCCATTTAAACAATCCAGCATCTTTGATTATGATATAACAGCAGATCACCTATTCTTGTATTATGTGTTGATGAGTTTGAACTAAATCTTTGTGGTTCATACTATTATTAGATTTTGTTTCATTGAATGGCAGAAGTTGGAATCTCCGTTGTGGCAAAGGTGGCTGAGTATTTAGTTCAGCCAGTAATACGCCAAGGACAACACTTGTTTTGTACCAACAAATTTCTCAAAAATCTTGAGGATAAAAAGAAGCAACTCATGTCAACACGAGATATTGTTCTGAAATGAGTTGAAGAAGCAAGAAGAAAAACTGAAAGACTTTGCTTTTCCTAATACTGCCATTTTGCAGAGTTGACCTACAATGTCAATCTCTCCAAACACAAAAGAAGTGTGGTCCACGGCAAAGCATGCAAATACAATTGAAAATTGTTGCACTAATAAGGAAATATGGTAGAGATAAAAGGTATATAGACATGCAATTTAAAATTGTTTCAGAGACAAGAAGTACAGCAACACACATGTTCACAGAGACAAAGGAATTTTTCTGAACACTACCTAAATAAAAATTATTTGAACAAAGCAAAAATTATTTTATACATCAAAATATATAAAACTCAAGATTGAATAACCCTTGAGCTAACAATCTCCCCCTTTTTGATGAAGACAATAATTTTTTACTTTTGAAATTTAAAAACATTTTTCTCTTTTCTCCCCCTACGGATAAGCCAGAAAAATTCAAGAAGTACACATGTATGTTTATACAAAACTTCTCCCGCTTTGGATTCATCAAAAAATTTTTATAAAGAACAGAAATAGAACATACCAGAAATGCTCCCCCTTACTAAAACATTATGCACTATCTCGGCTTGAGGGGCTAAGTAATGCTTTTCATTTTAGATAACCCTTCTTGAACACAATTTGCTTGCGAATCACATTGTTTCTCAGCATTGGAGAGAATGGATAAGCAGCAGTGTTGATTGAGGTAAAATGCTTGAAGATGCAAGTCAGAATCATGCCATATGGAAGAACAGATTGAGCATGTGAGTCTTTTGCTGACTCAATTATGTGGTTCAAGATGAGATACGGTAAGTTCAACAGTGTCTGCATCTTGAGATAAAACAAGATGTGCATTTCATTGTAGTTCTGACCGGACAGGTTTCCCAGCTTGGGCATAATAGTCATCTTGATGATTCTTGCCATGGTTTGTGTTTGCTGGTTTGCGAACTACAGGCTCGGCTTTGGGAACCACTTAGGATCAATTGAAGTGTCTGCTATGACTTCTATTGCTTTCACAAATTCCATGCCAGTAGATTTTTTATCCCAGCGATTTGAGTAAAATACCCATTTTCTTGCAAGAGGAACACTCAAAATTTTACCCAGAACTTTCTTAGATAAAGTGAATGCATGTCCATCAACCACAGAAGAAACATGAACAGAGGTGCCATAAACAGAATGCGAGAGATTTCCATAAAATTGTCGAACTAATGAATCAAAAATAACTTCTTCGGTTACCTTAAAGAAGTTTTCCCAGCCTATTTTCAAGAATTTCTTCTCTATCCTCTTCATGGTGTCATCTTTGCTAAAGTTGATGATCATTCCGTAGGTTATTTTTCACTTTGCCATCAACTCCATTTTGTCATCATTTTCTGCTTGAATAAGATTTCTCACACGGCTAGAGCTACAGGTTCTCCGGCGAGGCACTGACTATGAAGGAGACCCAACTATCTCACCCAATAGTTCAACATCCGATGAGTTTGACACCTTCTCCTTCCCTTTTCGTGAAACTTGTTTAGGCAAAGAAGACTTGTTGTTTTCTTCAACAACTGTTGTTGGTGAGGCTGGGGGAACTTCCATTGGTTCTTCAGCCACATTAGTGGGGTTAGACTGATTTATGGCTTGAGATTTCATTCCTGACGAAGAAGCTTTCTTCTTGATTAAACCTTGATGCAAGAACTCGAGCAACTCAACTGCCATCTTCTCCGACATACCGGGGGGTAACTCAAACCGCTCAAATGGAGAGGTTATGGTGTTGTGCTGAGAAGATCCTTTGAATTCACTGGTGGAGAGTTCTTGAATCTTCATCTTAGTATCTAGTTTAAGGAAGATGAGATGGGAGTGAATGCGGAAAGCTTGAATAGGAAACTAAAATCGCAGACGTGCACTGCTCAAGACATAGTGGGAGCAGTTTACTGCAGTTGTCTTTTCAAATTTTCAATAAAGAGTGTCAGATGGGTGCTGGTTCAACCCAATGGGTCACGAAATGGATTTCGGATATCCATGTCATATGGACAAGACCCAAGAGCAGCTATAGGCCCAATTCCACTTGTGGCCCCAATCAACTATTCAAGGCCCACACCAGAACTTAACATAATTTCTTCAACTTTACCAAACCCAAACAAAGCAGATGATCTCAAGCTTGGTTCTTTTCAGGGAATAAGTATAAGCTTGCTTCGGTTTAGAAAAGTAGTCTACAGCTTGATTTTTCCAGAGGACTTTGGGCTTAATCAAATACACATAGAGAGTATGCATGTATGCTCTTTTAAACAAATACGCATAGATAGGCATTATGAACATAGCAATAATCAAGCATTAAAAATTTAAGTACTAGAAGGTGAAAAAATCATATCTAACTCACTTCTTAAAATGCAAAACCTATCTTTAGCCAATGGTTTGGTGAAGATATCAGCCACTTGTTCATCAGTACAAATTAAATGAAGCTCAACATCCTTTTTGAGAACATGATCTCTCAAAAAATGATGTTTGATGTCTATATGCTTGGTTATAGAATGTTGTACTGGATTCTTTGCAATGTTGATGGCACTAGTGTTGTCACATAAAATAGGAGTGCATTTATGGATGATTCCATAATCTTTTAATTGTTGTTTCATCCACAAAACTTGTGCACAACATTGTCCAGCGGCTATGTATTCCGATTCGGCAGTGGATATTGACACACTAGCTTGTTTCTTGCATTGCCAGCTTACTAAGGAATTTCCCAGAAACTGACATCCGCCACTTGTGCTCTTTCGATCAACCAAACATCCAGCATGATCTGAATCAGTATAAGCCACCAAGTCGAAGTACTTATTTTTCGGATACCATAAGCCAGTATTTTCAGTTTTAGCCAGGTATGTAATGATCCGCTTGACAACTTGCAAGTGGGTTTCTTTAGGCTTAACTTGAAACCTAGCACAACAACACACTATATAATATGTCAGGTCTACTTGCTGTAAGATAAAGTAATGAACCAATCATGCCTCTATACAGCTTTTGATCAATATCTTTTGCTTCATCTTCTGACATGAGCTTGGTTGTTGTTGCCATTGGAGTTGGCATTCCTTTTGCTTTCTCCATCCCATACTTCTTTATGAGTTCTTTGGTGTACTTGGATTGATGAATGAATATGCCATTTGAAAGTTGCTTGATTTGAAGCCCAAGGAAGAATGTTAATTCTCCCATCATGCTCATTTCAAACTCACTTTTCATTAGCATTTCAAAGTCCTTACATAAAAGGTCATTAGTAACACCAAAAATAATATCATCCATATAGATTTGCACCACTAATATATCATTATTGAAATATTTAGTGAAAAGAGTGGTGTCAACTTTGCCTTTTGAAAAATCATTTTTCAAGAGAAATGAGCTTAGTTTATCTTACCAAGCTCTTAGAGCTTGTTTAAGGCCATAAAGTGCTTTTGACAATTTATAAACATGGTTTGATACTTCTCATTTTCAAAACCAGGAGGTTGTCTAACATAGACTTCCTCATTTATAAAACCATTCAAAAAAGCACTCTTTACATCCATTTGAAAAACTTTGAAATTCTTGTAACATGCAAAAGCAAGCATAATGCGAATAGCTTCAAGTCTAGCTATTGGAGCAAAGGTTTCATCAAAATCAATACCTTCTTGCTGACAATACCCTTGAGCTACCAGCCTTGCTTTGTTTCTTACCACTTTTCCTTGCTCATCAAGCTTATTTTGAAATATCCATTTAGTTTCAATGACATCTTGATGAATGGGAGGTGAGACAAGCTTCCAAACTTCATTTCTTTCAAATTGGTTGAGCTCTTCTTGCATAGCCATAATCCATGATACATCTTCAACCTTCTTGGGTTCAGCTAGAGAAATGATGCATAAGTCATTTGCTTGATCTCTGATTGACGCTCTAGTTTTCATTCCTTCATTTATATCTCTAATCACATCATCAAGTTTGTGATCACGTTGTAGTTGCTGCTTGTATGGCATATTGTCTCTGTTTGAGGGTTCTTCAGATTGCATTGAGTTTTGATCAACTTCGGTGATTTGAAGTAAATCAAGCATATGATCTAAAGCTTTGTTTTGACCAGGCTTATCAACTAAAGCTTGATTTTGACCTACAGGGCTTTGTTCCTGCACAACTTGATTTTCCTCAAAAGCAATCTTGCTTAAGGGAGCACGATTAGATTCATCAAATACAACATGCATACTTTCCTCTACTGACTTAGTTCGCTTATTATATACTCTATAAACTTTATTAGTCAAAGAGTAGCCTAAAAATATACCTTCATCAGATTTGGCATCAAACTTACCCAAGGTAGTTTTGCCATTGTTATGAATGAAGCATATGCATCCAAAGGCACGAAAATAACCTACATTAGGCTTTCTACCCTTCCAAAGCTCATATGAGGTTTTCTTCAAAATAGGCCGAATCAAGCATTTATTTAAAATATAACAAGTTATATTTACAGCTTCAGCCCAAAAATGTTTAGCAACATTATTTTCACAAAGCATGGTCCTTGCCATTTCAACCAATATTCTATTTTTCCTTTCAACAACTCCATTTTGTTGAGGCATTCTAGAAAAGGAGAAATTGTGGTGAATTCCTTGGTTTTCACAGAAATCTTTAAAAACTTGATTTTCAAATTCTCCACCATGATCACTCCTAATAGAGCAGATTTTCAGATTTGTTTCATTTTCAACTCTTTTTGAAAACTTTTTGAAAACTTCAAAAGTTTCTTCCTTATGAGCCAAGAAGTATATCCAAGTAAATCTAGAGAAATCATCAATGATAACAAAACCATATCTTTTTCCCTTTAAGCTCAAAGTAGACATAGGTCCAAACAAATCCATATGAAGGAGTTCAAGATTTCTTTTTGAGAAAACTCCTTCTGATTTTTAAAAGAGGACTTAGTCTGTTTTCCAAATTGGCATGCAGCACAAACATTATCTTTTTCGAAATGCAGCTCAGGCAGACCAAAAACAAGCTTATGTTTTGACAATTTTGAAATAAGCTACAAATTTGCATGACCAAGTCGCCTATGCCATAAAAAGACATTTTCAACTTGGGAAACTAGACAAGTTTCATTTTTGAAAGAAAAATCATTGTTGGACACTTTATAAACATTTGAGCTTCTATGTCCTACAAAAAGAGTATCTTTCCCATTTAAATCATAGATAGAGCATTTAGAGGATTCGAAACATACCTTATGTCCAAGGTCACAAAGCTGACTAATGCTCATTAAGTTGTGCTTTAGGCCTTTCACATAGTCTACATCATTCACAACAAGATTTGGAGTAAGCTTGATTTTTCCAATACCAAGGATTTGTCTTTTGCTATCATCTCCAAATCGAACACTTCCCATATCTTGTTCTTGAAGTTCAATGAACATATCCTTGTTCCAGGTCATGTGATGTGAGCATCCACTGTCGAGGTACCAGCTTCCATTTCTAAGCTTTTGTTTCTGTCAAGTGAAAAGTCAAGCTTAGGTACCCATGCTTGG
This sequence comes from Bauhinia variegata, assembly GCA_022379115.2. Classification (NCBI taxonomy): domain Eukaryota; kingdom Viridiplantae; phylum Streptophyta; class Magnoliopsida; order Fabales; family Fabaceae; genus Bauhinia; species Bauhinia variegata. The sequence continues at coordinate 6,760,105 of CM039432.1, forward strand.
TTGGGTCCTTGGGGGTTAGTGAGAGAGGTATTCTTTAGAACCCAAATTTGTTTGAATCTCTTTACATTTTTCTTGTATTTACATTGATAGGCACGGTGACCAGTCCTATTGCAGTAATTACAAGGATTCTGTAAAAGCTTGGTTTTTAAAACTGGATTACCATATCCTAAACCATTTTTCCAAATAGTTCTATGTAAGTCATGCTTCTGCATGCCTACTAACTTATCGAGATTTTGCTTGCCCTTGACAAAACTGGCTAAATCTTTTGAAAGTTCAGCAAGCTTATCTTTTAAAGCTTGATTTTCGAGAAGCAAGTTTTCAGAGACTTTTTCTTTTTGTTGCAAATTTTCGATAAAGTATTCTATCATTTTCAGAAATAATATGAATCTCATCAAGTTCCTTTTTAAGATTCTTGATTTTTTCTTTTCTAGAGGAAAGTTTCGAAAGAAGCTTTCCAACAGTTTCAACAAGCTCATCATAAGCGTTTGACAAATCATCATATGAGAGAGGTTGATCACTTACCTCATCTTCTGAGTCACTATAGTCAGTTTTAGCCATGAGGCAGATTTCTTTGTCTTCACATGATGAGGAGTCATCATCACTCCATGCAGCATATGCTTTTTTCTTGAATTTGTTGAAGCTTTTGTTTTTCTTCTTTGGACATTCAGGAGCTTTGTGTCTAGGCTTTCCACAAGTATAGCAGGTAATTTCCTCTTTATCTCCTTCCTTCTTTGGATTGTATTTGCTATCGTCTCTATCGTATTTGGATTTGAAACCCAGCTTATTTAGAAAAGCCTGTTTTCGGAATCTCCTTTTCTATAGTAGCTTGGCAACTTTTTTGGATAATAAAGCAACGTCACCATCGCTATTATCTTCAGATGAAGAAGATGTGGCAACAAGAGCAACATCTTTCTCCTTTTTCTTTCTATCGGCGGCCCTTACTTCCTTCTTATTCACGATGATTTCTTCAGCTTCAAGCTCTCCTCTGAGTTCATCAACAGTGATATTTGAAGCTTTAGTGGTTTGCTTGAGGATGTATCCCTTAGTTTCCCACTTATCCGAGAGACACTTGATAAGTTTCTTCACTACTCCTTTTGAGTGAAGTTTCTGCCAAGTAGTTTGAGTTGATTTACAATGTGAAGAAATCTTGTAAAATAATTTTCAATGGGTTCACCGTCTTCCATGTGGAACAACTCATATTCACCGACATAGACATCTATTCTTGATTCTTTAACCACGGATGTTCCTTCATGAATACTTTGAAGTCTATCCCACATTTCTTTGGCTGTGTTGCAAGCTGAAACAACTTCATACTCTTTTGAGCAAATAGCATTTGAAAGCATATATTTGGCTTTTAGATGCAATGAAGCTTTTCTCTTCTCCTCTTCTGTGTATTCATCAAGTTCCTTTGGAATTTTCTCTCCATCTACTTCTTTTGTCGGTTCTTCATATCCAACTTTTAAAATGCTTAGAAGTTCAAAATGATTTGACCCTATAAACATTTCCATACGGATTTTCCAGTGACTGAAGAAAGATCCATCGAAGTATGGAGGTTTGTTGCATGAATTTCTTACTTTGAAATCTTCCATAATCTTGCACCACCTAGGATCTCAAACTCAAGGATGTTAGTCCAATAACAGAGCACTAGGCTCTGATACCAAATGAAAGTGCAAGTGCAATGTCTTAGAGGGGGTGAATAGGACCTTTTAAAAATTTTCACAATAATATATATTTCCAGAAACAGGCTTTAAAAGAAAAGCTTGGTTTTACGCAACAAAGCTTGGTTTGAAGAAAACTTAGTTTAAATCGTAAAAACAGTATAACACAAATAGCTTAAAAGTAATGTTGGAAATAAATAGAATAGAGAAAGAAAATGCACAACGATTTGTAGTGGTTCGGTCTCAATCTTAGACCTACGTCCACTCCCCTCAAACTCAATTGAGAGATTTAACTCCACTATGTGAATCTGGTTTACAGGATTCTAGCCTCTCAGAATGTAGCTGAAGACTTAAGCTTGGTTTTACAGGACTACCAAAAACCTCTCACAGCAATGACTATGTCACTTGATGACTATGTCCATCCCTCTCACTGGGTTACAAATCAGGAATAAGGCAATATAGCCTTTTTACAAAATAGTGAATGAAGAAAATTTTGAGTATATCGGTTGTTGCTAAGATCAACAGATTTCTAGTTTTCTTTTCTGCGCTCAAAGGATATTTCAAGTGAGAATGAAATGCGCAAGACTAAGCCAAGAGGATTGCTAAAAACAAGAGAGCACTTGAGAGATGAACAGATGTATATATTTATCACTTCTTTCTTCTTGTCAGTTAAGATGGCTCTCCTTCCCCTTTTATAGAATTCTCAAAAATGTGACTGTTGAGACAAGTCCTTCTCAGCTTGAAATCTTTTATCCCACAAAGCATCTTGTCCATGATAAAAGCCTTTGGATTAGGAGTAATGGCAGGTGACTGTTGTGACACACGCTGTCTTCTTCTCTTATTCTTGGTTCCCAAAATTGCATGAATAGGGAATTTCTAGAATAGTGCAATGACAGGAGCCCAAGAAAAATTTCTATTCTGATGCTATTGAAAGGTCCAAGACAGCAGTGAGTGGCAAGCATGAAATGTTGATAAAGTAAAGCTTCCACAGCTAAAGGAATATCTCAAAGGAAAATGTGCGCCAGAGGAAAAACTTTGCTTTTCCTAATACTGCCATTTTGCAGAGTTGACCTGCAATGTCAATCTCTCCAAACACAAAAGAAGTGTGGTCCACGGCAAAGTATACAAATACAATTTAAAATTGTTGCACTAATAAGGAAATATGCCAGAGATAAAAGGTATATAGACATGTAGTTCAAAATTATTTCAGAGACAAGGAGTACAGCAACACACATGTTCACAGAGACAAAGGAATTTTTCTGAACACTACCTAAATAAAAATTATTTGAACAAAGCAAAAATTATTTTATACATCAAAATATATAAAACTCAAGATTGAATTACCCTTGAGCTAACAGAAGAGTTGTATGTTTCTGGAGCATCATACTCCATAGAGAGGTGGAGAAATCCGAGTCCAAACTTTGGGGATAATGAAGCTGCTCCAAAATTGCAAAGATATGTCATAACATTAGACGAGTTGAGTGGTTTTTGGACAAATGTAATCAGTGTGGATTTAATTATGGGAGCATTATGTTTGAAATCAATCAATATCTCCAGCTTAAGTGCATCTATAAAGAATCTTTTGCAAAAAGCAGAGTATATTAGTTTCAATGTCATTCATGGAGATTGTTAAGATTTCATCCCAAATGTGGTCAGAGCCGTAGGAGGCATGAAAGATTTGGTTGTGCTTCACATTATATCTTGTTTAGAAATGGAATGTGTCGTGGATACTACGTCCAATCAAGTAGAAATTGAACTCCCTGCTTTAGTTGGATTACACCTGAGGTATATGACAAACTTGAAAGAAGTGTGTCGCGGTCCACCTCCAGTTGGCTGTTTCGAGAAATTAGAAGAACTTTTTATATTTTTCTGTGAGCAGTTGCACAGCATATTTCCTAGGGAATGTAAATTGCCCAAACTTAAAATCTTGAAAATTGAAGGATGCAGAGCAGCTGTACTCTTCTCAGTGTCAGTTGCGCAGAGTTTGTCACAGCTAGAATGGCAGATCATCGAATATTGTGGGGAATTGAAGCATATAATTACAGAACAAGAAGATGGTGGTTACACGAATATTGGGAAGGAAATAGTTCCCGCTTCACACAATTCCCATTTGATACTCCCCAGTTTGAAGAGACTATTTGTTCTTTCTTGTCCCAAGTTAGAATCTATATGTCCAATATCTTGCATTGAAGGCCTTGAGAAACTAGAAGAGATTGTATTAGAGAATGATTCTCAGCTTAAATATGTATTTGGTCAATTTGACCAAAGAGATCATTCATCTCACCAGAAGAACAGCCAAATTCAGTTTCCAATGTTGGAGGCAATCACACTCAAGAGCCTTGATAATCTCCGCGGCATATGTCCAGAAAAATATCACCCAAGTTGTCCATCTTTAAAGAATCTTCGAGTGCTTAATTGCAAGAACTTGACAGTGTTGTGTATCATAATTGGTATGGAAACGGGGCTGTTGCATCTTCAAGTGCATATTTATCCTTCTTTTGTTTATTTCTTTGAGCAGTTTTCAGCCTAATTTGCTCCAAAAACAAAATTAAGGTTAAATTCTCTTTTACGATACCATTTAAAACATTATTTTGGATGTATTATATAATTTATTTTATGAAACTTTCACTCACCTATTTAACTATTCTAACTATAGTTAGAGATAACTCTATAGAAACTTGTGTACTGATCATGCCAAATGATAATGATAATAATTTATGATTTTTTTTTTTTTTTGGGATTTCACTTTCATTATTATTTGTATTTATTGCAATACATTGAGGTATTTAAATATTTGCATAATTGTACTAGTTCCCACCTTCATAGAGTTTCCCTAGAAAAAAGACAGCAAAAGCACTCGATTTTAAAATTAGAAAAACTGTAGTTGGACTGTATTCCTAAGTTAAAGTCTATGTGGACAGTTCCTACTCTGAGGGAAAGTTTGAGTCTCCATTATCTTCAAGAATTAAATGTGTCAAATGATAATGATTTATGATATTTTATTTGATTTTTTTGTGATATCACTTTCATTATTATTATTATTATTATTTGTATATATTGCAATGCATTGAGGTACTTAAATATTTGCATAATGTATTAGTTCTCACTTTCAGGGAGTTTCTTTAGAAGAAAGCCAACAAAAGCACTTGATCTTAAAATTAGAAGAACTGCATTTGGGCAATTTTCCTAAATTGAAGTCTATATGGACAGTTCCCTCTCCCAAACAAAGTTTGAGTCTCCATTATGTTCAAGAATTAAATGTGACAAATTAAAATGCCTCTTCCCCATCATTGTCTCCAAAAGCCTACCAGAGTTGACATCATTGAAAGTAGACAATTGTGAGGAGCTAGAAGAAATCGTGGATGAGAATATCGAGCATAAGAATCTATCTGATGCTCAAGTGTGCTTTCCAAAACTGAAACTGATTCAGATAAGTTTCTGCAAAAAGTTGAAAAGCCTTCTACCCGTTGCTTGGGCTAGAATGCTTCCACAACTAAGCGTTCTATATATATCACATGCTGATAAATTGAAAGTGGTTTTCAGTAAAAGCAGTGAAGAAGATATAAGCAATGGACAGGAAATTGTGATTCCGAACTTGGAAGTGTTAAAGCTTATCAAATTGCCAAGTGAAGAAGATAATTGTTGTCATAAGAAAAAGACTTATAAAATTTCAAATCATTTGAAGAACATGTGAAGATAAATAGTAATATTTTATCTTAAATGAATAAATATATGGCAATATCTGCATAATGACAAGCATTATTCTATCACAATAAATATACGAGGCATATGCCCTTTAAAATTTGCGTCAAAATGACTTTGTTTATTTATTTTATGAAAAGGGACCTCATGCTTCTGCAAATAGCCAAAAGATTAGGGAAGAACAAGAGAAGAATATGATATAGAGTGTGAAAGCGATGTATCTGAAGCATTTGCAATGCCTTAAGTATGTGCCTACTTCAGTGAGCTTGAAAAATCTCATATGCCTACGAGTAAGTGGATACAGAAAGTTGAAGACTGTCTTTTGTGCCGGTGTTATCAGAAGCATTTGTCTACCACAATTGAAATATCTATACGTAGAGAACTGTGAGGAGTTGAAGGAAATAATTTCAAATCAGGCGCAAGAAGGAAGCTCCACATACACATCTATGGCACACTCCCAACAAGTTTACCTTCCAAAATTGGTTTACCTTTGGATATGGAGATGCAGCAAATTGAAATCTGTTTTTTCTATTTCCTTGGTTAAACTTCTCCCAGAAATAGGGCATATGGAAATAAGAAAGTGCTCTCAATTAGAGGAAGTATTTTGTTGCCGAAGCGAAGACAATGGGGGAGTGGTAATGAAGGTTAATCTTCTTCCAAACTAAAAGAGCTGCTACTTGTTGGATTGCGTAGCCTTACTCACATTTTCAGAGATTCTAATCAGTTGCAGTTTCCGGCTTTGCAACATTTTACTGTTGAGGACTGTTCCAACTTCTCTCCAGGGAGCTTTCAGCTTCCACTCCAAGGCTACTACAGCTCAGGTGCACAATACTCTTTTATTTATTTTTTATCTAATGATAAATTATTAGCTACAATATATATTTATATATGGAAGGATTTTTTTTAGTCCACGAGAAAGTGAAAAGACTTACTTCCAATCTCATCGACTTCCATTTTAATTAGATCTAATGATTCGAGTTTTACAATCATATAATTCACCTTCTCAAATTTCTCTTATCTAAACTTTTTGTATTCTTATCCTCTTGAGTCTTAATAACTCTGTAAAATTACTTGACATATTGGGCAAGTAGTAGGAGACGCCCACCTCCCATTTGTCCAGGTTTCGATTATTCTGGAGTTATCAATGCCTTTGGCCCCAAAGTTTTCAACTTCAAAGTTGGTGATCCTGTTTGTTCCTTCGACCAGACAGATTTGTGAGATTTTGCTTCTGTTTCCCTTTTGCACCTTCATTGCCTTGATTCCCCTTTGGATATTCTTCGAGGGTGTAGCATTTGCAATCACTAGCTTGGTGTTGATCATGCGGTGCACAGGAGTCATAAAGATGACACTTAGAGTGTCAAAGAGTTATCGAAAACTAAATGAAAGAATAAAATAAAAGACAAAAAGAAAAGGGTGAAAATTATCACGTTACAATTTCATGAAAGTTTAAACTATCAAATATAATTATAATGGAGGGATGAGATCAAGATTATGTCTTTTTACATACTTTTAGAGTAAATGGATCTCTTTTATACATATATAAATTCATTATGGTTATTTTTACTACTCTTATATGTTGGCTTTTGTTTCTAAAGAGATGTGAAATTATTTATTTGTCTTCATATAACAACTTAAACTTAGATAGAAGAAAAAAAACAAAAAAAAAAAAATTAAGAAATAAATTTATTTCGTTTGTTCTTTCAAGTATTGAGAAAGAAGTTCACTGTTGAAACAAATATTGCATATGCCTTGTAATGATTGATTAGTTAAATTCATGTTTCTAAAATATCTAGATGAATTATTTCAATTTCACATATAAGATTTTGCATATATATATATATATATATATATATATATATATATAAAGCTAACATAATTTCTAAATCTTGCAAATTTTACTAATAAGAAAACTTGATATTTCAATTTCCTCACCCGGTCTATACCTTGGGATATACATGGAGAGAAGCGGGGGAGTGATCATAGAATTGTATGAATTTTTATACCCAAATTATGACTCAAAAAATGAAAAAGTAGCTGGAAAGAAGAAAAGAGATATTGTGAGTAAATCCGAATTTTACACTTATTTACAAGGAGAACCGTGGATTCTGTATTTTAAAAGATTTAGTCCTACACCAATCTTGGAATATGGATTTGGACACAATTTAGATGCTGCCTTGTTCATCAAAGGTACTAAGATATGGGATGGAGCAAAGGTTCGCAGGTTATACACAAAAAAAGAAGCTGATATAATATTGAGAAATCATCCGCCAGAATCAAGTAAGTCATGTGCTTACTTCATATACCACAACAATTGTTTTGTCAATGGCTTAAATCTCTCTGCCATCCTTCAGAAACTTGAAAATGCTAGACTACTCCAGAGACACAAATTCCTTTGGTTCAGTGTCTTGCTTGGCACACTCCCTGTCAAAAGCTAGTTAAACTTGCTTCTTGTGCAATCTAGCTCCAGAGTCTGCAGATCACTTATTCTTACACTGTTCTTTCATCAGGTCACTTTGGTTTATGTGTCCTTGGGGCCTTCGAGCTGAAAAATGGTCTAGTTTGACAATGATACAGTGGTTTGAATTTCTCTCCGATGATTCTGACTCCATTGGCATTAGTTCCAAGGAGTTGCTATTGTTTGCCTCAGTTATGATGGATAAGGTATGGGATGAGAGAAATAGAATTGCTCATGCATCTGACTCTAATCATCTTGATGTTTTGAGAGTTGCAAACTCTACCTTGTTAAACTACTTTGAGATGAAAAATAAATTGTTGCCAGATATTCAAGAAGGTTCGGATGATTGCCCTCGTGAATGGTTTAAGGCATACTTTGACATAGCCATGACCAAAGAAGAGAGTTGGGCAGCTGCTCTATTGCTCAACCATGAAGGAAAATTGTTAGGAGCTAGAACCAGAAAACTTAGTACTAAGTTCCTTCTAGAGCAAGAAGCACTTGCAGCAGAACTTGCTGTTGAACTTGCTTGTGATGTTGCACCAAAATCTAATATTTATTTTGAGGGGGTTCACCCAATACTACATAATCACTTGAATGAAAGGAATAATAAAGTGGTTTGGTACCTCGAGCCAATCATGGCGGATGTTCGTGACAAACTTGGGAACATTGGTGATTGGGAGGATAAGAAAGTTTGCAGAAACTTCAACTGGGTAGCCTATAATGTTGCTAAGTGGGCTGCCTTTTGTAATAGTGAGGGAGATGTTTTGAATTCTGTTCCAGCTATACAGCTTTTGTCGAAGGAGGACTTTGTATCCTCTTTCTTCACCATTGGCGAAGAAGTGCATGACCAAGACAGTCTTCTCAATAACAGTGATAATGAGGATGATGATGGCCTTCTACGATTGAAACTGAAAGAAGTCTTCACATATGAAGAAGACGGCATCAATGACAATAAGAAATATGATGAGGGTGACCAAAGGGGCATTAAAAATATGAGGAAAAAGTCCATCTTTCATCGTAAAGTTTTTCCTGCTCCACCAGAGGTCCGACATTGTTTGCTCATCAGATCAAAGCAAAGGTATTTTCTTGGCCAATGGCGTACTAATTATTTTATTGTTTTCCTTTTATTTATTTATTTACTTTTAACCCATATTGTTGAAGTTTTAATAAGAGTTCAATGATGTTATAGTGCTATTAACTTTATATTACAACATTGAAACAGCACGAGAGGGCAAATTCCAATGAAGCCACTGCAAATAGTGCATGCCTTTGATGCCAATTATGCTGAGGGTGCAACTGAGTTGAGTCTCAACCCGGACGGGTTATAGAAACCTTTCACTGCCATACCAAGAATTGTTAGTGCTTTGAATGGCAATAGTTGTATTTTGAGAAGTCAAAATTTGAATTTTGTATCTTAGTCTTCTGTAGAAACTCTCCTCATTTGCCACTTAATTTAAAAAGTGCTTCTCATTTTGTCATATTTAAACACAAAATCACTTGAGCTTCTTCCAGAAAAAGCTCCAATTCATAAAACATATTTTAAACAAAGTGATTTTTTGTCTAAACACACCCTAATACTTCATTGAATTCTTCTACTATATAAACTTCATTAGTGGAACTATTTATCTCTTTGAGCACGTGTAATAAATCCCATAAAAACTTGAAGTTAGTGTTAATATGTATATTATTTTTTTATCCTTATTATAAGATATGTTTGATTAAATTACATATATTAAGAAAAATAGTTGATTTTTTTATTTTTTAAAAAATTTACAACTTTTCAATTTCAAAAGTCTACTACTTTACTATTAGTTTGCCTTGAGAGTGTGGAAGAATGCTTTAGTACTTCTCCCTAATAAATATAAAATAAAGATGACTAACCATTATTAAAGGCAAAAATGAAAAAAGGAAATACATGTTTCTTAGAAAATGTAAAATGACTTATAAAAATGATCATAAAATGGTTCTAAAAACTATCCTATAATAAAAGACTAAAGAGAGTAATTAGTAGTAAGTACATCATTGAACTTGCAATCGGTGATGCACATATAAACTATAATACTTTCGGTTAGTCTCACTCTCACTACTGTCTTTTTGCTACTTTATTTACAGTCGTTTTTAGGAGAACTATAGCCAAGATGCTGCTTGCTAGGGCATCTTAAATGGGCTATGTGCAATTTCCACAACTTTCGTCATCAAGCAGTTCTACCTTTCTTAGTTCATATGAAAAATGGAGCTTCTGCTAATTTAACTAAATGGATTTTGTATTCCGAAAAAGACTATCTTGTCTTTAATGATCTTAACACATTTTGTGATTTTTGCTAATCAAAAATGTTTTTAAAAGTCAAAATAGTCCTAATATCTCTAAGAGAAGCAATTCTGTTGTAACATCAGACAAAACCAAGAATTTAAATGAATTGGATGAAGATTTTTTTTTTTTTTTTTTTTTTTTGCAGAAATATGATACTTAGAACTCTTGCAGGTTCCTAAATGTGATTGAGTCCTGAAAGAAATCTTAGTTTCACAAGAAACAACAATTCACGTTAGCTTCTACATACATACAACAAGTGGAAACCATTAGAGTTTCAAAGATGCAAACCAATGGAAATAAATTTAAAAAATAAAAATACAGACTTAAAGCAAGATTGATAATGATGCTAACAAAAATGCACGAACTCTTGCATATCATTTCATATACAAAATTTTCATAAAATGTGAATCTTGTGCTCAAAATTGGTCTAAAATTTGAGTCACTAAAACAACACACCAAATTACTCTGGATTAACAAAAATGCATGAAATGAAAAATGCAAAACCATTGGCAAGATATAGAAATTCACCGAGTATAGCATCATTTCTTCTAATGTTCTGCTTCAGACAAAAAGTCCACTTGGTCAAAGCCCAACATACAAAGTGGCCGAACAAATTAATACCCATTGTTTAAACGATGTCACTATCATTTTAATTTTTTTAAATATTAATATTTATAGAATATGAGTTTATAATTATGTCTTTTAATTAATAATTAATTTTATTTGAGCTAATTGAAGTATCTAAATGGGTGGAGGACTCAAACATAATAAAACACTCTCAAAATTGTTTTTACATGTATATGAATTTAAATCTGAATCAACATACGGTCTTATCACATTATTATTACAACCAACATCTTTTAATGTTTTATTTAACAAGTCTTTGCAAAAAATTATTTTTTAAATATTTATAATTTAACCCAGTGAACTATATATGCAATAATCTCACTAGTGACAAAGCCCATCTTCTCTATTACCCATTAAGGCTGGAACAACCCCAATCCCACGGTCGACGACAATGGAAACCCATCCTTTAATTGTGGGCGTACTTTAACACTTCATCATGTCTACAAGAGCAGAAAGGGAGGTTAAAGATTGGGTTTTCAAGCAAAGTCCAGCATTCAACATCTGGACTGACCAAGTAAGTCTATTTCGTCTTCTTGCAGAAGTTCCATCTCATCCTTGTCGGTCCAAAGACACTACTCATCAGGGTTGTGTCGCATCATATGTTCGTCCATTTGCCATCATAGTACTGTCAGAGCTGCCATCGTTGGTGTCGCCGGAGCTTTAGTCGGATCCAGCTTTCATCCGTTTGCGGTTTTACAGTGTGGGTGGGGTGGAGATATTATTGTGAAGGATTTTCCTATTTTAACATTAATTATTTTTAATTTTAAGATTATTTTAGTAATTAAACATAGTTATTTTGGTAAAAATTCAAATGCACCAAACAGGCTGTATCTACGAGCAAACGACTAATTTGCAGCATCTATAAAATGTTATTCAAAACACCTAAAATATAAAAAAAAAGGGTCACTTCTCAAATAAATGTCTAATACATAATATGACATAATTTAAATGTGAGTGATTAATTTATTGATTAATTTTCAAAGGATACTCAAAATTTTCTATTTTTTACCATACCAGAGAAATTTTCTACAGACAATGCCAACAAACTATAACATATATAATGACAATTAGAAGTTTGATAATTTCAAATGCTGTTAGCCAGAAATAAAGAAATTGATTTGCTACCATTGCGGCAAAATTATATATGGAGACAAGCACAGAAAAATTTAACCCCGAATTTTCCCGCATCCCAAAATCACTTTCAACGTTTTTAACACTTTCCAATGTTAGTGTAATGTAACTCTTTTATGGTAATCATACATAAAGATTCTTCACTTTGCATAACTATGTAACAACAATGATTACTAATTTGCTTATTTATTAATTATGAGTAGATAGTTCTTGTGTGATAACACATGGGAAGTGCTTGATTGTAAAAAATTAGTGATAATGTAAAGTGTAAGAGTATTAATGAAATTTTAGTTTTTCGATAAGATTAACCTAAAGTCTATCTTAATATAATTTAGCCAAGTTCAATCAATATTCATAGGTAAGTGACTATAGCAAAAGTAATTGATAGATACTATTGAAATAGATGATAGAAAAAGGGATTTGAGAATCCTTGTTCTTCAATCAACCGATAATATGCTAAAGCATAGCAAGGGTAATTGTGTATCACAAAAGCATGGTGTCTTCAGACAACAAAATATACTTGTTCTTGGTTTTGAAATGATCAACAGGTTATATATACAACAAAAAGATACAGTCGTGATGTTACATACTAGAAAACGGTCATAAAATTTTCCATTGTTCTGGGCATTAAGCCATGATACTTCTAAATGTTCAGCAGCTCACATATATAGTTAAAAGTTAGAGCCAGAACTCACAAAATACTTCACAAAACAGATCAGGCAGTTGTGATAAAAGCAATGTTTTAGAGTGATGCTCTCACTAACTTATAACTAGAGATGAGAGACTGAGAAAGAGATTTTATTAATATGCTATTGCTTCATTCAGTCGCTATATATTTTCATTAATGTACAGCAATGCCTTTATCTAGGCAAAGGGGGATTACTGAAACCGCTTCCCCAATGGGGGAGTTTGTGTGTTAAGAGAATATTTAAGAAAAGTTGGGGAGTGCAGGCAAAATATAGCAGTTAAAATGTTACAGAATATTCTAACTTAATGACTAAAGAAACACTAGAGTAGAACATGGTAGAAAGTAGGTTAAAGAAGGGAATTCAAAATAGAATTTGCTTCTAGCACCCACTTGATTTTATTGCCAATATTTTTGACTAAATCTTCTGTAACTAGTTATTTTCTTCAAACTTCTACACACCTTTACAGCTTTAGTTTGATCAATTTAATCAACTTGATTTTTTCACCAGCCTGCAACTTGCTTATATACTTGTGTTGAACTTCCATCTTATCTTGATTTACAACTGTAGTATTTTTACTTGCTGTCATAACAACCCCTCTTAAACTGATATTTGCTAATATTCAGTATAAGTATTAGCTGAGCAAACTCCTACTAGTTTTATAAGCTTTTCAAAAGATTATCTCTGGAGTGACTTAGTAAATATATCTGCTATTTGATCTTCACTTCTGCACTAAATCAAATTCATTACTCCTTCATTGTTAAGATCTCTCAAGAAATAAAACTTTATATCAATATGCTTACTTCTTTCATGCAACACTGGATTCTTTGATAACTTAATTGTTAAAATTGTTGTCACAATAAATTTTACTATATTATAATTGCTTTTTGTTGTTTTGTTTCCAAGGTTTGCTAAAGAGATTCAGAAGGGTCCATCTAATCCTGGGAGACATTTCGCTTATATTTTTTACTAATGTGGCTAAATAGTCCTTAAAGACAATTGAGACTTGACGTGATTCAAGCTACTCTTCATTATTTTTTATTTTTCCTACAAACATAGCTCAGACAAATCACCACTATGCACCACTCTGTCATATAATAATTAATGTTGACATGTCCAACTTACAAGTAGTATAGATTTTATAAAGGATAAGTTTTAGTGAATGTGTGCCTCATTTTAAGGCACAGAGAGAGGAGTACTTAAGAAAAGAAGAAGAGTGTTTACGCACTCTCCAAATTTTAATCACATAGGATGGCTTTAAAAGTACATTGCTGATACATAATTGGCGTATAAAATTTATTAAATATAATTAAAGGGAACTTTTAAAAAGAAATTAATCATTGTATAATCTCTAGTAAATAAAAATTCTCAAAAAAATAAATAAAAAACTTAATCCTAAACAAAATTACTCGATGAGCATAAACTGCAGTTGTGGTTTTCGTTTGAGAAAATCTGAACTTGTTGATTTGAAAATTTTAATTCAGATGAGATAAAAAGAAAATAAATAAATCTAGTTTAGAGGTGGCACTCCCAATCTGTTGTCTGGGTACCCAAAAAATAAAGAGGGGGGGGGGGGGGGGGGGAGTTTTGCGCAGTTAAAAATGTCCTTTACTTTTTTGTATTATGCAAAAATTTTTTTTTTTAGTAAAGTGGGAAACAAAAATTAAAAAATTTATCTTGTGTTTTAGATAAAATTTTATCTAATACTTTAGTCATTTTATAAAATCAAGTAAGGAGCATTTTTTTTTTTGTATTTTGTTGTCCCATAATTTGTAGCAAACCAAACACACCCTAAGCCTCTTCAATCTTGACCCCCGGAGGACAAGTTTTACGCCAATCAAGTGATTACCAACGTAGTGCTCTGGTCGGTTGTTTCAACTTAATAGTGCTTTTAGGTTTCTCGCAAAGCAAGAAAGATTAGGAAATTGCTATGCATACACCTTCACAAACCTAGATTAATTTAGGTAAAAAAAGATAACCAGCTTTGATACAACGTAATCAGAAGACCAACAACTGAGAAACTGTATGTATTCATTCACGGAGGTATCTATATATACAAGAGGTGTTGCATTGTCTATAAAGACTATTTTACCACTCTGGTAAGGGCAAAGACAAACATTTCCAAAATAAACCGGACTCTTCTGAATCTCTTTAATAAACTCACGTATGAACTAAGCCTTTTTTTTTTTTTTTTAAGCAACGTGAGACTTTTGAAATATTTACATTTATTTAACTAAAATATGTGGGAATATTATGTGAATATAGACTAATCCATTTTTTTGAATCTCAAGATTTATGAATAACAAGAAATAAAAATTTTTAATTTTTAAATTATGAAATTCTTAAAATGTGTTTTGGTTAGTTTTAAATATTTATGAAAAACTTTTAAAAAAATATTCTTAAAAAATCAAAAAATTAGAAATCCCTCTTCCCATGGATTCTTTTTAATGAAATCTACATTAAAAAAAAATCTTAAAAACATGTTTCTTAGTATTCTATTTTTTAAAGAATTCATACCAAACAAAATAAGAAATCCCTACCAAACACCCCCTAAAATCGTACTACCTATTACAATCCTACTATGAATACCGTAACATAATCATATCTCAAGTGACCAATATTAAATACCAGTGGTTCAGGCCTCAGAAGTAGAACAACCCTGGATTGACATTCTAGGAGGTTTCTTAAAAAGCTTGTATAATTGTAAATTGTATCAAATCAATATACACACTGCATCACGTTTTTGTCAATCTTGATGTTCTTACTCTAGAAGCTTTTACTACACCAAAATATCCAATAGCAGTTCTAGGAAAACTCCTTGACTGCTTCAATCCCATGAATTACAACCTCTTCTGGGGAAAATTATGACTGTACTTTTTTTTCCACATTTGTGTTGCTAATTTTTTGATGAACCAGAAGGTTTTTGTTGTGATAGAGCACCTTGACTAGAAGAAAAACCAGTTTTATTGGCGGTTCATTAGCCATGGATTTTTTTTTAACTAGTTAGTTCTTGTCAACAGCCCCTAAATTCTATACATTAGTGATGGTTCTATTGTAACCGCGTTTAAGTAGCGTGGACTTATTAAAACATTAAAAACGGTTTTCCTATGAACCGTAGTTAATGTATTTAATTGGCTTATTTCAGATGGCAATCTTTCTTTCTATCACTTCCCTGGTCTTTCAAATCCTTTTACATCTCCCTCCCTTTGTTGGCTGTCTTGATCCACACCAAGTTTTCTCCATTTTCTTTTTCTTGTTTAGGCTCTTTACCTTATCATGACAAAAAATAGGGTGTTTCTAAAGATACTCCCCTTAATAGAAAGTGTGTTTAAAATAATATATATTTAAGGAAGTATATAAGAAAAATGGACAACAATATCTAAACTTTAAGCCATAGTCTTTTTTTGGTATTTTTTATGCAACTTTTTTTTAATCATTTGTAATCCATGCATTTTTTATTTAATTAATGATTCCACTTTTACACCATAAATTTTTAGTATAAAAATTAAATAAATACTTATTTTAATCCTTCACACTTAAAATATTAATTAATTTAGTTGCTTACACTTTAAGTTTATCAATTTAGTCTCTGATAAAATTTAATTAATTTTATCTCTCATATTTTAAATTTATTAAATTAATTTTTTATACTTAAAAAATATTAATAAATTTAAAAGACAAAATTTATAAAAAAATTTGAACTGAAAAAGACTAAAGTAATAAATTTAAAACATCAAAAATAAAGTTGATTAGAATTTTAAATATCAAAAACTAAATTAATTAAAGTTTTAAGTATAAAAAAATAAAATAAATATTTACTCTAAAAATTTAGAATAATATAATATATATTAAATATAAAAATTATTATATACTTTCTTTTAATAGTTTAAACTTTTAAATTAAAGATATTATATTTGAGCCAATGTGACCATACAATTAAAGGGTTTAAATCCCTTCCCAACACAATTCTTAGTAAATTATAATTAAATATAATCGATTCTCTTATACAACAGTCTTCCACTTCGGCCAAGATTATTCCTTTTCTTTTTATTTTTGAAGAGTATACAGAGTATTCTTTATCTTACCATTAGGTAGACATTAGGCAAGGTCTTTTTTAGTTATTATTTTAAGGAACTTTTTTTAATCCATTTTTCTTTGCTTCAATTAATGGCTTCTACTTTCACATATAAAAAAATTGATGTGACATAAAACCATCTTGCGCTTAGCAGAAGTTATAAAGAGTTAACTTTAATTTGAGGTTTTTTATTTCAATGTTTGCTTATAGTTTTGGATAACGACCCTGAATTTGTCATAATTAAGAGATGAAAGTATATAAATGAAAAAACTTGTAAAGCCTTTACAAATGAGGTGAAAACTATTAAACTGATTTTATTTTAATTTTTTAATATTCAAAATATATTTTATTAAAAAAAAAATAACTAGCACATCCTTTTAAATAAAGTAGACCTCACAAATTTTAATTTATAATATTTAGTTTTTATTATCTTAAAATTTATTATTACTAAATCAACATCTTATTGCTTGTTCAATTAGTTTTAATATTTAAAGATCTTACATCAAAATCGTTAAACTTCTATGCAATTTCATACAACATAATCACAAACTTAAAAAAAAAGAAGAAAATAAACAAAACAAAATAAGAAAAAGAAAAACTTGAACCACCAGGACAAATCAAATGTCTAGGACAGAGATTTCAAAAAGAATGTGACCACTGGCTTTTGACTAACTTGATGATGCCAATTAGTGCCTTTATGACTTACTCGTTTCCTTTAATTATTAAGAGAATGTATAAATTAAGGTTCTCATTGAGGAACATGGATGATGATTAATATACGAGGAAGTTATGCTCATTTGAGTTTAAAGAGCACTTATAGAAATTTTTATAAATTATTTATTAGTAAAGTTTTTACAAATTATAAATTTTATTTTTATTAATTAAACTAATTATTATTATTACATATATTATTTTTTAAGAAAAAAACCTCAAATCCTATTAATTCATTAAAAGGTCACATGAAAATTACATGAGTTATATTTCTCAATTCTCTTTTATATTTTTTTCTTTCCTATTTCTCTTCCACTCCTTCTACGCAATTGTCCCTTATAATTGCTGGAAATTTACTAGTATTAAATACAACAAGCTGAATTTGATCGAGGACTTGCTTTAGTGCAAAAGTCATTATCATTATTGTTTCTCACGCGCAAGGGAAAAGTGACAAGGAGACCGCATGGCTATCACCTTCCACGTTATTTCCTGAGTAGAAAGCACGGCCATCGCAATTTCTTGTCATGCCCCATACTTGACCCTTATGTACAATCAAAATATGACTTGTTATTTTCATCACCGACCCAATTAGTTTTATTTTTAAAAAATGTGAATATCTATAGATAAAAAAATATAACTTATTAAGGTCCTCTTTTAAAAAAAAAAATCATAGAAATTTGTTAGGGCAAGCAGCATTACTACTGCCTTTCAACTATATTAGATTATGCTATGTGTATGTATATGTATGTATATTTTTTATGACACACTTTAGATTTTTTTAATTTTATACACTTGTTTTTTAGGAGTTTTATACATTTTTTTATTTGTGTATTTGTAGTTTTACACCTAATATTTTTATTTTTTATGGAAAAGGTTTATTTTTTGGAATTATTACTTTTTTTTGAGGTAAACTTTGAGCCCATGAATTTTACATCTTCATTTCCAAATAGTTAAAGTACTCTCTTTAATTGTAACCAAAAAAAAAAAAAAGTGAAACAAAAAAAAAATACTCTATTATATGTTGGCTTACTTTTTTTTTTTTCCTTTTTTTTTTTTTTTGTGATGTGTATGTTACCCTCATTTAAAGTTTACATGATTAGTAAAATTTTGAAAGTCCCTAATTCTAAATGAGGGTAATTTGGTGTAAACAGTAATTAGATTTTTTATATGCGTAGTATTTAGACATTTACCGGACCAGGCCACTATCATATATTATTACTAATAATCATAATTATTTTTATAACATGGTAACATTTTTACCGGACCGCGTGGCATATTTATTGACACGTCAACCTCTCTAATTCTTTAGGGTGCATTCTGAAATTTCATTTTGGAAAAAATCTAATTTATCTAGTTACTTTGGTTCATTAAGTTTGTTGCTATCTAATCTCAAATATTTTTTTAAAAAAAGAAATTATATGATGGCCAAGTGCTTTTATAATATACATGCTCCAATTAATATGTAAATCTATATTTAAAAATATACCAACAAAAAAAGTTACATAATGTCAACAATAATTGATTTAGTTGGCAAAATCAAAAAACATAAATTCAAGTTAAGAACTTTGTGAATAAATAATTTATAAAAAATTTTATAAATATTTTTAAAAATTTATAGGCATCTCT
Source organism: Bauhinia variegata (assembly GCA_022379115.2). Lineage (NCBI taxonomy): Eukaryota > Viridiplantae > Streptophyta > Magnoliopsida > Fabales > Fabaceae > Bauhinia > Bauhinia variegata. Next base: position 6,779,087 of record CM039432.1, read on the forward strand.
TAATCTTTAATTACTTTACCTTTCGCTTGGTGAAACTTATTCAACAAAATATGTATGCTTATAAGCACTGTAATTTCAAAATTGTATCTCTTTATAAGTTAAAATCTTAACGTCATTAGTTACCATCAAACATAATGACAATGTTACTTTTCTAACTCAAATGAGTCATGTTGTTATTTACATTTATCTCTTTAAACGAATGTGAGGGGTCAGAATAAATTGCACGCAGACTTGTTAATGATTGGTAATGGAGGGATATATTTGGTAACGACTTTTAAGAGTTAATAACTATTTTTATAAATTTAAATTATCAAAAAATATATTTAATAATAGTTACAAATATAAAAATTAAAAAATATTTTCTTCTTACATAAGCAACAAAAAAATAGATAAAGCGGCACGTGGAGAGAAAAAAGTGGCTTTCGGTAATTAAATAACAAGAGATAAAAATAAATTTGTACAGATAAAATAATTTATAGGATTTATTTAAGATTTTTTTAAATTATGAGGGTACAGTAAAAAATTATTTTAAGTTGTTTAAAATAAAAAAATGTGCTATAATAATATTTATAAAAATATAATAAAAAAGTGAAGCAACTTTAGTGAATTATATCACTAAAAATGTTTTAAAAAGTTTAATATTTGATTCTCTCTTATAATAAAAAAATTGTATTATGTGACACAATAAATCTGTTGAGTTAAAAGTAATTATAGATGTTCTTAAATCTTAAAGAATAAATCTAGATGAAATACTTAACATGTGTAATACTTATGAGATCATGTACAACATGATAACTAATTCTAAATAATCAAGGCCACAAGTTATTAAATAATTAGTAGAATAATAAAAAAGATATAATTTAGAAAAAAAAAAAGTTCAAAGCAGATTTGCAACATTGTGTTTAGTCACAGATAAATCTAAAACTTTGCATATAATTAAATTTACATTTTAAAAATGATAAAAAAGAAATATACACAAGGTTAAGAAGAAGCAAGAGTGGTATTATTGTATTTCATTTTAATTTTTGTTTTAAAAGAGATATTCTACCTGCTTATATATAATTTGTAAATTATATTTATTATTTTCAAGACTTTTACCTAACTCAATAGAAAATCTTCAAGTCAATAAAATCTAACGGCGAATAGAAACCTAACGAAAATAGAACCAATGGAAGCTCCGATGTGTTCCCCCTTCAAGCCTCAAGTTCGAACCTTTCCACACGCAAGCTCCCCACACCTCTGTTTCCTCAAATCTGAAATAAATAATAAATTTCTAACAAAAAATAAAATAAAATGAAGGAGAGAGTTAGTAAATATGCTTATTATTTATAGGAAAAAAAATGCTCCAAATCCTCAGAATATATATATATATATATATATATATATATATATATATATATATATATATATATATATATATATATATTTGAAAAAAGTGAAAATTAAAGTAAGTGTCTAAATTTTGCATTTAGTAATATGTAAATCTAAAGTTTTGCAACCTTGAAGACAAAATTTAGAGAAATATAAATCTGTATTAGAAAAATGTTAACCTTCAAGGAAGAACTAAGAGAAAAGTATACACTTCGAGTTGTTAAAATCTCGTAAAGCAATTGCAGCTGTTGAGTTAGGGTGGTTATATTTAGAAGCTCAGCTAAATAAGTGTTATTATGGATATCGATATCGATGAAATTTAATGGACTATTTTATATCTACCTCAACTCATTTAAAAGAGATTTATTTAAAATGTATTTTTTTAAAATTATATAAAATATAACATCAGAATTAAAAAAGAAATATTTATTGCTATAAAAACTCTTAACATTTTTATTTTAAACCGAAACTAATTTAAATATTAAACGTTTAAAATTCAACTTGAATTATTTATATTTACAAAATTTCTTAAATTCCCCTAAACAGTTACAAAGACTTGCTTTTAGAGTAAAGTCTTCGCTGTTTTTCACTTAATTTCACATAGTACACTTTGCCACGCGCATGGAAAAGTAATAAAGAAGTCGTACCGTTCTGACATGGGCATCACCTTCCCACTTATTTCGTAATAAGAAAACAGTCACTGTCAATTTCTTGTCATGTCCCGTGGTCCGGTAGACTACCCATTGGAGATTCATTAAAGCGTGGGCATCCAAGAAAGCTCTTGGCCCCCCCTGTCCTTCTAAAATATAACCATTTCATACGTCTGTCGTAGCTTCTCATTTTCTTTCTGAGATTTTAAGCAGTCCAAGATTATATTTTCTCTTGCTTCATCCTTGAAGGTTAGTATTCTTTCTGCAATATACTTTTAATACTATTGCAAAGCTAGAAATCTATTGGTGATTAAATACAAAATTGAAAATCTAATTTAAATTTCTATTTTCCTTTGGTTCTGTTTTTGTTGAGTTTCTATAATTAACTTTTGGATCTGGTTCACTCGAAGACTCTCCTCAGATGCGTTTGGTGTTTTGGATCACTGCAGGTAATAAACATAATTTGCAAGTTATATATAATCACGTAGAATATTTCTTTCAAAATAAAAATAAAGCATAATCATACCCCCTCTCTCTCTCTCTTTTTCTTCTTTGTATAAATCTAATGATCTGCAAAGTTTGAGATTTATCTGTGACTAAACACAAGGTTAGAGATCTGTTTTGAACTTCTTTGATTTTGAATTATAGCTTTCTAAGTAATTAATTCTCATGACCAGTAAACAAATTCATTTTGTTTCCTATATTCATCATACTAAAAACATGTTTATTCGAGAGTACATAATAGAACACAGTGATCCTGTCTACCAAAAGAATTTGTAAATGTTAACTTTTTTATTTTTTTTCTCAGATCTTTATGATTGTATCAAAATTCACAAATTAATTTCTCCTAAAATTCTAATTTTTTTTTTTACCTCACTACTTAGATACACAAAATTCTTGTAATATCTGCAAACTTGATGTAACAGCCCGGACAGCCCCCGGAATCCACCAGAGTATACGCTGCCGGTGTACGCTGCACACAAGAGGTCTTCTTGCTCCCCTTGCAAGTTTTTGCCTTCCGCAGGTCTCGAACCCGGTACCTGGGGGTAAGTACTTAGATTTATAGAGACCTACTACCATTAGACCAATACCAAAAATGTAACATCCCATTTTAACTCTTAAATTTGTGAAAACACTTTCCATTGATATCAATTCACTAAGGAAATTGAAAATAAAAAGTTTTGGTTCAAGTGGACTGATTTAAGGCTTTAACTGCTTACTGCCCGTTTTTACAAAATATGGAAACATGGTGTATAAATGTTTAAAAATTAGGAAAAGCTCCAGAAATCAATTTTGATGTGTCCAGAATGTGTGGAAAAATTTTTGTACAAAATTTCGTTTGTTTGCTAGGTCAATTAAGCAAAGTATGGAAACTGTCCTGTTTACCGGTAAAATTCTGAGGTGTAAATTTGAAGAATTTTCTGTATTAATTGGCTAGGCCAAAAATTCTTAAAATTGGTATGCGTGAAGTAGAGTGTTTCAGGAGCTTGTAGAATTAATTTCATGTAATTATCTCGTGGTTTGAAGATGCTAAAAATTCATGGTTTCAAACTGGCCAGAAGAGCAGATTTTCACCACAATGTATACTAGTAAAATCTGTCATCTTTGGAATTCACATGAGTATGTAACATACAAGAGACAAGTATCTACTTTAAAGAACCCTAAATATAGTTCAAATTTACATCACCAAATCCTCAAAATTCATTACATAAGGATCATCCCTAATCACAATAGAAAACAGCCAGCATCCATATTCAATCTTGAGTTACCTCTTTTGGCTTATCACCTGTATTAAAATCATCAACACTAATAATATGAGAAACCAATGATTTCTCAGTAGTTAGCTCATTCAAACAAGGGTTAAAGATGGCATAATTTGAAGTAGTTTGAAGAGAACACAAAGAAAAAGGCATAACCATGTATAGAGGTCTTTATGGACAGTATACATAGGTTTGGTGCACCCTTTTGGCACCACTGCTTATTCATAGGGTGAGGTATATTTAGTACTCCCTTTTGGCACTCCTTACCCGTATGAGGCAGTCATCATTCCCTGTCCATAGATGCCACTTTAGGTACTATTTTGGCATACCCCATACCCCATGGTTATACAACTTTCTTCATACTCTTCTCATCACCTCTTGTGGATTTGCATACTTTCATCCAAGGCAGAAATATGTAGCATCAAACCACCATAAACAGCCAATAAACATCCATTCAAGGACACAAAATAACATTGAATTTCATCATACAAAACAATAGAATTAAATATAGCAAGGGGCTCATATTTTTCAGCATACAAGACACCACAACCAAAGCTTGAATTAGACCAACTACCCATGCTTGAATTAAACTAATTACCTATGCTTGAATTAAACTAACTACCTTTTGTCTTCAATTTCTTTCTTGTCAGCCCTAGGGTTTCTCTTCTAGGTCTCTATGGCAGCTTTCCTTTCTCTTTTGAGGCTAGTTAGATGTTTGCTTCAAGTGGTTGAAAAATCAAGAACACTAGGGTTCACACAAGCTTGCTTTTCTCTCTTGTTTTTCTTCTTTCTTCTCCTTCTTTTCTCTTGTACGCCTAGCTCTCTTCTCCCCCTTTTTATTTCTTTTCTTTCCCCCTTGCAGCCCTGCTTGCCGCCTCTCACTTGGTCTAGAATTCTCTCCCATTTTCTTTAATTTATTATATGCATAAATATCATGGAATATCCACACAAGTCATGTTTAATGTCACTATTTCATTGGTTGACACTTTGACCAAGTTCAAGACAAAGGTTTGGGGGTTTGATGCATGGCAAGTGGCGTGGATGAGAGGGCAAAAGGCTGCTGCCTTCTTGGCTCCATTGAGACTAGATCCTTTCAATCCAACTAGCTTAGTCTAGTTCCCTCATTCCATTCCAACTAGTTGTTTCCCACTTTTGGTTATTTATGGATGTACCACCACTTATAAAAATCTTATTCAATTTGATCCTTATGAATGAAATAACATAATTCTAATTACACATGTTCATGCAAGGTATTCAATTCCTACTTGCCATAAACATGCACACATGCTTGTTCACATGAAGTTCTAAACATAACTAATATAATCACATGCATATAAGCCATTCAATTCAAGAGGTTCAATTAGGGAATACCTTAAACTTGCATATAAGTATGGATGATGCACATGTAACCTTACATACTATTCAATTAGGGGATGTTACAAGTCTCCCTTTCATGCACAAGTCTTACAAAATATCACCACAAGTGCAATTATCATCTATGGCATTTTGTCAAGCTATGATTGGTGGGAGTGTCCCCTTATTAAATGCAAGGTTTCTAGGTGTCCCAAGCATGCAAGAGGCGTGGGTCCTTGTGGAGGCTAGCTGCTGCCTCCATGTGGTCCAATTGGAACCAATTTACTCACATTCTAACCATCTCCCTAACTAGTAGTTCACTTAGGTAGCTATTTAATCTAATTGCACTAATTATACCATATTTTTAACTCTTTAATTCCTTGATTAATTGTTCAAGGTTCATTCCTCTTAGTTCACTTCATTTTTATGATAATGAGAATCACAATTACCTAAGCACATACAATAGAAAGCAACCAAGAGTTTACACCATTAACTCTCAATCATGTTTCATCAATTAAGATAGAATTTAAATCCCATGGTCATTGGTCATGTTATGAAATCACATTACACTTTATATGTGGCTATCATGAATGAAATAGAAAGATGTTACACTAATATGCAATCATATAAATACATAGCATCCATTTTCTAGCTATATGTGCGTGTACACATAAATGTCATCCTCATACATATTCTCAATATTCCCACACTTCTCATTTGCATTTAGCAAACATACCACTAATTAAATTACTCTAATGTAGATTGATATTCTTCCTTAGAAATTTTGGGATGTTACACTTGACATATTCCATTGCAAAGTTAAAAGTCTGTTTAACTCTTTACAATTGCTTGCTTTTTTCATTTTGGGAATTTTAGGATCTTAATGGGCTCCGCTTGGACTTAGAAAATTAGGCACGTTTAATACTAAGCCTTAACAATTCGATTTGTTTTGACAATTCATTTGGTTTTTCTTTCATTTTTGTTATCTACAATGATGAATAAGATTTCAATTAAAATGTCTTATATAATGTGCAATAATAGCTCATATTTGATTCCTTTAAATTAATATAGATAATATTCTAACATCTTTTATAATTAACTAAATATGGGATTTTGGTAATCCTACTAACTAATTGACACTAGATTACAAGGAAATGGTCATTTGTATACTCGGATACTACTATATCGGCACTAAAAATTTTGGATACCTACCACTGGTTTATCCTCCAAGAATTTTGATTAAAGGTTTATAACTTCTCCTGCTTCAACAGGTCCATCTTAATTTGTTAAAAAAAATTTACAGACCTCAAAGAAGAAATCAACTTACACTAGGTTTCTAACAGTAGACTACTGCACCAAGATGAGCTTATCAAGAACCAAAAGGATAAAAAAAAAAAATGGGCCAAAATGAGATGGGTGAATGCGTGGGGGAAAATTTGGAGCAAAAATGAAAAATGCTGAAAGATGATAAAGAAATGTTGAATGGTTATTTTTCCATACAATAATAGTTAATGTATGATTCCTCTACAATTTAGTATAATGCGCCTCTTTACTACTACTTTTATGTTATTTTGATTTATTTATCTGCAAACTTTGCATCTTCCATTGCAAAGTTAGTAATTTGCTTTTAACACTTTTCTGAATTTGAAAATTTTTAGAACTCCCTAGTGAGCAGATTGTGGTTTAAAATTGTTGGAATGTCTTATATATATGACTAATACTAGATCTAATTATGACCACTGACACATTTATACTTCTTGTAGGCTCATCTCCTAGAGGTTAAGATTTATACTTTCTTCATGTTCATCATATATAATTGAAGGTATGTATCCTACAATCTACTTTAAATAATATAAATGCGTTTTTCTTTCACTTTGGACTTCAAGCATGATGAATAAAATTTCAATTGAGATGCTTATTTATGGCACATTAATACCTCATCTAGGATTCCTGTAAATTAATATAGATAATTTTCATGCATTAAAAAAAAGAAGAAGTAAATATACATACGTCTCTCCCTCTATGTTTTTCTTTTTGGCTATTTCTCATTTATTCATTTTTTCATGTACAAAAAAAGTAACTATCTGCAAGATTTGAGAAGAAAGCGTAGTGGGATATCTGCTTATGGTTTCTATTTTGTTTAGAAATATAATTTTTTTATCCTTCTAATTATTTAGCAACTTTGTCTAGAGTACTTCAAGTTGTCATTTTGAATACACAGGTAGTAATTGACATCCACTAAAAATTTTATGTCTATGCTTCCCCTCGATTTATCCCCCAAGGTTGAAGGTTTATAATTTCTCTGGGTTCAACGGCTTCATATATCTTCTCACAAAATATTGTAAGTAAAGGTAGATATCCTGCATTATTGTTTTTAAACTGAATATAGTTTTTTTTCAAATTTTAACTTTGTTGAATGTGATAACAACAACAACATGCTTTACTCCATTAGGTGAGGTTGGCTACATGAATTGTATGATGTCATATTGTTTATCAGAGACTATTTTTTTAAATATTGTCAACTGTGAGATCTTTTTAATAACTTCTCCAAACATCATTTTAATTCTCCATCTATGATTTTTCCCAAGGCTAAATATCATAACATCAACTTTCCTTGCTAGTGCCTTTAGTGGCCTCCTTTCATACGTCCAAACCACCTTAACCAATTTTCTATTATCTTCTCCTCAATAAGTGCCACTCCAAAGTCTCCGCTTATGTAATCATTTTTTATCCAACCACTCATCCATCTTCGCATTCTCATTTATGCTATTTCCACTTTGTGCTCTTGTTGTCCTTTCAAAGCCAACATTTACTTCCATAAAGCATAGTTGGTCGAATAGCATGTGATAAAACTTCTCTTTAAGCTTGGCAGGTACTTTAGGGTCACAAATAACTCCAGGAGCCTTTCTCCATTTAAACCATCAAACTTCCTTGATTGTGATATAACAAAAAATCACCTATTCATATATTCTATGTTGACGAGTTTGAACTAAATCTGTGGTTCATTCTATTATCAGGTTTTGTCTGATTGAATGGCAGAAGTTGGAATCTCTGTTGCAGCAAAGGTGGCTGAGTATTTAGTGCAGCCAGTAATTCGCCTGGGACAATACTTGTTTTGTGCCAACAAATTTCTCAAAAATCTTGAGGATAAAAAGAAGGATCTCATGTCAACACGAGATATTGTTCTGAAACGAGTTGAAGAAGCAAAAAGAAAAACTGAAAGAATTGAAGATGTTGTCCATAAGTGGTTGACCGAAGTGCAAACTCTCTTGGAAGAGGTGGAGAAGCTGGAACAACAAGTAAAAGCAAACAACGGTTGTTTCCAAGGTCGGTGTCTTACTTGGAGAAGATATCATCTATGCAAGGAAATGGTGGAGAAGACAAAGTTGATGATAGAGTTTGATAAAGAGAGCAATTTCAAGACATTTGCACGTCTTGCTACACTTCCAGGCATTGAATACTCTTCTATTGAAGGATTTACTTTTTTTGAATCTACAAAATTAGCTTATGCTCAACTCTGGGAAGCACTCCAAGATGATGGAGTCTATAGAATCGCGTTGTTTGGACTTGGAGGGTCTGGGAAAACAACACTGGTTATGGAAGTTGGGAAGAAGGCTAAGGAATCAAATTTGTTTGATAGGATCGTAGCAGTCACTGTGTCTCAAACTCCAAATGTCAGAAATATTCAAGGCCAAATGGCAGACATGCTAAATTTCAAATTAGAAGAAGAAACTGAAAAGGGAAGAGCACAACGATTACACATGAGGCTCAAAGAGGAGAAAAGAATACTCATAATAGTGGATGATGTATGGGGAGAGTTCAATTTAAAGGATATAGGGATTGCTTCTGATATATGTGACAGTGGCAGCTGTAAGATCATTCTAACCAGTCGTCGCCAGCAAGTATGTACTTTGATGGATTGTCAAAAGAAGATTCGGTTGGATCTATTGAATGAAGCTGAAGCCTGGGCTTTATTTAAAAAGCATGCTCACCTAGACAACCAATCCTCTCTCAGCTTATTAAGTAGTGTGGGACAGGACGTTGCTAGGGAATGCAAAGGACTACCCATAGCAATTCAGGCTGTTGGAAGGTCCTTAAAAGGCCAATCTATCCACGAGTGGAAGATAGCACTAGAAAACTTGAGGAGTTCCAAACCAGTTGATGTGGAAGATGGCCAGGGAGATGCTTTCTCTTGTCTTAAATTAAGCTATGATTATTTGAAAGAAGAAAATAAATTGCTCTTCTTGATATGTTGCATCTTTCCAGAAGATTATGCTATCTCTAATGAGGATTTGATCAGATGTGTTGTGGGGCTTGGTGTATATGGAGAATATCAATCATTTGATTTAGCAAGGAGCCAAGTTATGGTGGGTATAGACAAACTTGTAGATTCATGTTTTCTCATGCATTCTAAGGGATGGTGGGGGGACAAGGTATTAAAGATGCATGATTTGGTTCGTGATTTAGGATTATGGATAGCTTCTAAAGAGGGCCGAACCATTACCGTTAATCTATCTAATGATTTAAATTTCTTGACAGGGGATGGAGTCATAAATGATCAATTTGCGGTGTCTTCATGGTACGGACAAACAAATCAAATTTCTACTCTATTTGTTGCTGCAAAACTTGAGATTCTATGGATAGAGACCGGTGGTTCTTTGAATTTATCTTCAGCATCCTTTGATGGTTTGCAAGGTCTCAGGGTTATGGTATTAAAGTCCAAAGGCAAATATGATCTGACCAGCTATGATCTGTCATTGCCACCATCAATTGAATCATTGACTAATCTTCGAACTTTATGCTTGAGAGAATGGAATTTAGGTGACATCTCATTTGTAGTCAAACTAAAGAAGCTAGAGGTTCTTGAGTTGAAATCTTGCGTCATCAATGAATTGCCGAATGAAATTGGAAATCTGAATAAACTTAAGTTGCTGGACTTGTCTAAATGTAATATACTTTCAGAAAATTACGAAGCAATTGAAGAATTGTCAGAAATTGAAGAGTTGTATGTTACTGGAGCACAATACGCCGAAGACGTGTGGAGAAATCCGAGTCCAAGCTTTGTGGATAATGTAGCTGTTACTAAATTGCAAAGATATGTCATAGAATTTGATGGGCCGCGAGATTGGTTTTCACGAACAATCAATAAGGATTTAATTAGGAGAGCATTATATTTTGAATCGATCCATATCTCCAGCTTAAGTGCATCTATAAAGAATCTTTTGCAAAAAGCAGAGTATGTTGATTTCGATATCTTTCATGGAGATTGTCAAAATTTCGTGCCAAATGTGGTCAGAGCTGTAGGAGGCATGAAAGATTTGGTTGTGCTCATCATTGAATCTTGTTTAGAAATGGAATGTTTCGTGGATGCTACGTCCAATCAAGTGGACGTTGAGCTCCCCATGTTAGTTGGATTACACCTGGGCAATATGAAAAACTTGAAAGAAGTGTGTCGCGGTCCACCTCCAGTTGGTTTTTTTGAGAAATTAGAAGAACTTTATATAGAAGACTGCGAACAGTTACACAGCATATTTCCAAGGGAATTTAAATTGCCCAAACTTAAAATCTTGAAAATTTTCAGATGTGAAGTAGCTGTACTCTTCTCAGTGTCAGTTGCGCAGAGTTTGTCACAACTAGAAGAGCTGGTCATCAATCTTTGTGGGGAATTGAAGCATATAATAGCAGAACAAGAAGATGGTGGTGACACGAATACTGGGAAGGAAATAGTTCCCGCTTCGCACAATTCCCATTTGATACTCCCCAATATGAAGAGTCTATTTGTTCTTTCTTGTCCCAAGTTAGAATCTATATGTCCGATGTCTTGCCTTGGAGGCCTTGAGAAACTGGAAGAGATAGTATTACGGGATGATTCTCAGCTTAAATATGTATTTGGTCAATATGACCAAAGAGCTCATTCATCTCACCAGAAGAACAGCCGAATTCAGTTTCCAATGTTGGAGGCACTCACACTCAACAGCCTTGATAATCTCCGTGGCATATGTCCAGAAAAGTATCATCTAAGTTGTCCATCTTTTAAGACACTTCGAGTGCGTAATTGCAAGAACTTGACGGTATTGTGTATCATGATTGGTATGGAAACGGGACTGTTGCATCTTCAGGTACATATTTAGAGCAGTTTTCAGCCTAATTTCTTCCAAATACAAAATTAAGGCTAAATTTTCTTTTAACATATCATTTAAAACATTATTTTGGATAAGATCAGAAAGATCTTCAGGTACATATTTATCCTTCTTTTCTTTCTTTGTTAGAGCAGTTTTCAGCCTAATTTCTTCCAAATACAAAATTAAGGCTAAATTTTCTTTTAACATATCATTTAAAACATTATTTTGGATAAGATCAGAAAGATGTATTATTTAGTTTATTTGATGAAACTTTCACACAACTATTTAACTATACAAATTATGCTTAGAGATAATTCTATAGAAACTTGTTTACTGATCCATTATTATTTTTATATGTTGCAATATATTGAGGTATTTAAATATTTGCATAATTGTATTAGTTCCCACTTTCAGGGAGTTTCCCTAGAAGAAAGCCAGCAAAAGCACTTGATCTTCGAATTTGAACTGGATTTGGACCGTCTTCCTAAATTGACGTCTACATGGAAAGTTTCCACTCCTAGACAAAGTTTGTGCCTTTTGCATAATTGTATTAGTTCCCCCTTTCAGGGAGTTTCCCTAGAAGAAAGCCAGCAAAAGCACTTGATCTTCAAATTTGAAAAATTGAAATCTATATGGACAGTTTCCACTCTTAGACAAAGTTTGTGTCTCCAATATCTTCAAAAATTAAATGTGGCAAAATGTGACAAATTAAAATGTCTCTTCCCCATCATTGTCTCCAAAAGCCTACCAGAGTTGACATCATTGAGAGTACACAAATGCGAGGAACTAGAAGAAATCATGGATGAGAATAACGAGCATAAGAATCTATCTGATGCTCAAGTGTGCTTTCCAAAATTGAAACTGATTCAGATAAGTTTCTGCAGAAAGTTGAAAAGCCTTCTACCTGTTGCTTGCGCTAGAATACTTCCACAACTAAGCGTTCTAGATATATCACATGCTGAAAAATTGAAAGTGGTTTTCAGTAAAAGCAGTGAAGAAGGCATAAGCAATGAACAGGAAATTATGATTCCGAACTTGGAAGAGTTAAAATTTATCAAATTGCCAAGTTTTGTTGGCATTTGTCCAGGGTTTAAGTTACATGATATGAACCTTGTAAAGATGGTCGTAGATGGATGTCCCAAATTTGCTCCGATCATAAACACAACTCAAGAGGATCCTCAACCTTGCAAGCAATTTGTAAGTATTGTCATAAGTTTTTTTTTTTTTTTTTTTTCAAATACTTAAACCATAATTAAGAATGTGGTAACTTCTATTTATCTTAAATTTTTATATAATGGTTATGTCATGTTTACATTTCTTACATAATCTTTATTAAGTAGAGTTTTCTTGTTTTTTGAATTAGTAAACTATTAAATTGCTAGAGAAGTTATTTAGTTTTCGATTTTATTTATATTCATTGAAGATAGATAAAACAAAGCTAAGGATAATGCTGCATGATGGTAGTACAGATAATTAAAGAATGGAAATAACTGAATTTTAAAAAATTCTCAATTATAATTTTCCCTAAATTATAAAATGGTTAGTCAAGTTTGAACATAATGACTAGTTTCTTATGTTCAGGTCTTGTGCAACTATAGAAGATAAAAATTAATGATGCTTGATAACCTAAATAAGTATATATGGTTGATATGAGCATGAAAATAATTCTTATTATAAGAAAAAGACTTATAAATAGGAATATTTAATTTAAATAAATAAATATAAGGCAATATATACATAATGACAAGCATTATTTTATCACAATAAACATTTGAGGCATATGCCCTTTAAAATTTGCGTCGAAATGACTTTCTTTATTTATTTCATGAAAAGGGACTGCATACCTCTGCAAATAGCCAGAAGATTAGCGAAGAACAAGAGAAGAATGGGATATGGAGTGTGAAATGTATGTATCTGAAGCAGTTGCAATGCCTTAAGTATGTAGGGGAAGAACCTACTTCAGTGAGCTTAAAAAATCTCATATGCCTACGAGTAAGTGGATGCAGAAAGTTGAAGACTGTCTTTTGTGCTGGCGTTATTAGAAGCATTTGTCTACCACAATTGAAATATCTATATGTAGAGAACTGTGAGGAGTTGAAGCAAATAATTTCAAATCAGGCGCAAGAAGGAAGCTCCACATACACATCTATAGTACACTCCCAACAAGTTTACCTTCCAAAATTGGTTTACCTTTGGATATGGAGATGCAGCAAATTGAAATCTGTTTTCTCTGTTTCCATGGTTAAACATCTCCCAGAATTAGGGCATATGGAAATTAGAAAGTGCTCTCAATTAGAGCAAGTCTTTTGTTGCCCAAGTGAAGACAATGGTGGAGTGGCAATGAAGGTTAATCTTCTTCCAAAACTAAAAGGGCTGGTACTTAGAGGATTGCCTAGCCTTACTCACATTCTCAGAGATTCTAATCAGTTGCAGTTTCCTGCTTTGCGACATTTTACTGTTGAGGGTTGTTCCAACTTCTCTCCAGACAGCTTTCAGCTTCCGCTCCAATGCTACAGCTCAGGTGCATAATACACTTTTATTTTTTATCTAATGATAAATTATTTGTTAAAATATATACTTATATATGAAAGGATTTATTTTGTCTAAGAGGAAGTGAAAAGACTTACTTCCAATCTCATCGGTTTATCTTTTAATTAGATCTACTGATTCAAGTTTTACAATCATATGATTCACCTTCTCAAATTTCTCTCATCTTAATAAGGGTTAGCTGTTACCAGCAGCACCACTCCAAAATCAAAGCCACTAGCTTGAACTCTACAAATTACTTGACATATTGGGCAAGTACTTGGAGAAGCCCACCTCCCATTTGTCCAGGTTTCGAATATGATGGTGTTATCAATGCCTTTGGCCCAAAGTTTTCAACTTCAAAGCTGGAGATCCTGTTTGTTCCTTCGACCAGATTTGTGGGATTTTGCTTCTGTTTACCTTTTGCCATACTTCCCTTTTGTACCTTCATTGCTTTGATTCTCCTTTGGATATTCTTCGAGGGTGCTGCATTTGCAGTTACTAGCTTAATGTTAATCTTGTGGTGGACAGGAGTCATAAAGATGACATTTGGAGTGTCAAAGAGTTTTTGAAAATTAAATAAAAGAACAGAAAAAAAGGCAAATGGAAAAGGGTAAAGATTATCATATTTCATTTTAACGGAAGTTTGAACTATTAAAAATATAATTAAAATGGAGGGATGGGATAAAAATTAATTCTTTTTACTTATTTTTAGAGTAAATAGATCTCTTTTATATATATATATATATATATATAATCTTTATTTTTATGACTTTTATATATTGACTTTTGTTTCTAACAAGATTTAAAATTATTTATTTGTTTTTACTTAATAACTTAAACTTGGATTGAAGTGAAAAAAAAAATCTTTTAAAAAATAAATTTATTTTGTTTGTTCTTTTAAGTGTTGAGAAAGAGGTTTATTGCTGAAACAAATATTGCATATGCTTACTAATGATTGATTAGTTCAATCCATGTAACTAAAATAACTAGATGAATTGTTTCAGTTTTACACACACACACACATAACATAATTTCATCTCTTGCAAATTTTACTAGTAAGGAAAATTGATATTTTAATTTCCTCACCAGGTCCATACAATGAGACAAGGGAAGTGTACGAAGACTTATACAGGGAATTTCTACACTCAAATTATGACTCAAAAAGTGAGAAAGTAACTGAAAAGAATAAAAGAGATATTGTAAATAAATCAAAATTTTCTATTTATTTACAAGAAAAAGGGGTACCTTGGATTGCGTGTTTTCAAAGAGTAGTCACGGAATGTGGGGGATGTGATTTTCGACATAATTTGGATGCTGACTTGTTCATCAAAGGCACTAAGATATGGCATGAAGCAAACGTCCGCAAGTTATACACAAAAGAAGCAGCTGATATAATATTGAGAACTCATTTGAACGATTTGCCAGAATCAATTCCATCAGGTGCATCCTTCGTATACTTCAAGAATTATTTTGTCAACGAGTCAGATCTCTTTCACATCCTTAAGAAACTTCAAAATGCTACACTACTCCAGAGACACAAATTCCTTTGGTCAGGTGTCTTGCATAGCGTACTTCCTGTCAAAAGTCGTCTAAAGAGAATCTTCAAATCTGAAAAGTCCTCAACTTGCTTTTTGTGCTCTCAAGCTCCAGAGACAGTAGATCACTTATTCTTACAGTGTTCTTTTGTCAGATCACTATGGTTTACGTCCCCTTGGGGCCTTCAAACTGATCACTACTCTGGTTTAAGAATGTCATGCTGGTTTAACTTTCTCACTAATCATTCTAAGGAGTTATTGTTATATGCCTCAGTTATGATGGATAAGGTGTGGGATGAGAGAAATAGAATTGCTTATGCATCTAACTCTAATTCTCCTGATATTTTGAGAGTTGCAAACTCTATCTTGGTGACATACTTTGAGATGAAAAGTAAGTTGTTGCCTGATATGCAAGACGTTGTGGATGTTATCAGGTGCCCTGATGGATGGTTTCAAGCATACTTTGATGTAGCCATGACTGAAGAAGAGAGTTGGGCAGCTGCTCTATTGCTCAACCATGAAGGAAATTTAATAGGAGCTAGAACCAGAAAACTTAGCACTAAGTTCCTTCTAGAGCAAGAAGCACTTGCATTAGAACTTGCCGTTGAACTTGCTTGTGATGTTGTACCAAAATCTAATATTTCTCTAGAGGGAGGCGAAAGGGTTATTTCTATACTACATGATTACAGGATTGTTGAATTGGATTATAAATTTTGGTACCTTGAGCCAATCTTGATGGATGTTCGTGAGAAACTTGGGAGCATGGGTGATTGGAAGGGTGAGTGTATTTGCAGAAACATCAACTGGGTTGCCTCTAATGCAGCTAAGTGGGCTGCCTTTAATAATAGTGAGGGAGATGTTTTGAATTCTGTCCCAGCAATAGAGGTTTTGTCCAAGAAGGACTTTGCATCCTCTTTCTTCACCAATGATGATGATGAGCATGTCCATGTCTGTCTTCTCAGTAACAGTGACACTGAGGATGATGATGGCCTTCTATGACTAAAACTGAAAGAAGTTTTCACACATGAGGATGGTAACAATGATGATAAGAAATATAATGAGGATGGCACCAATGGCAATGAGTAAAGATTCTGCTGGTGCTGAAAATTTTCAACCCTCATAGTAAAGTTTTTGCTGCTCCACCAGAGGTCTGACACTTCCTGCACACCAGATCAAAGCAGAGGTATATATCTATATATCTAAGAAGCAGCTCTCTAATTTATCTGTTATAACATCAAATAAAACTAGGAATTTAAAAAACACAAAATTGCTCAGTAATGGCGTTTCCAGATGTTGTTGGTTCCTGAATGTAACTGACCTTTTAGATTATTTCACCTTCTTCTTCTCACTTTTCAGCTCTCCATGGTCGAAATTAAATTTGGAAGGCGCTTAGCACCGAAGAAGATGGGTGACAATGGTTTGTTCAACCTCATATACACTAATTTCTATAAATAATACTCTACTCGATGGAACTACGCATTTAGATTATTTCATCTAAGGAATGGGTTTAAAACTGATTTCTTTTCCTTATAAAAAATTCTGAGCTTCTATAAACGAATTTCTTTTCTATTTCCAGCAAAATTTCTCTAGGTTTCCCTTTCTCGATGTATCATATGGAATGAGTTTTAAATTGACTACCTATTTTTATTATGTGTAACATGATATAGATTTTTCTGATGCTTATGTATTGGTACTTGAAGGATTAGATCCTATTTCGGTAAGGCAATGGTTCTCGTATTCCAAAGCTTTCCTTGATGAATTCTATGGAAAGAGTTTTGAATTGTTTTGCTATTTTTATTATTATGTGAAACATGTTATATATGTTTCTCATGCTTCATTGGTTGCATTTCCTTGCCTACATGTCACTTGATGGGTATTTTTAACATGCAGTCCTCTAGTCTCTGTAGATACGAGAACTAAGAAGTGGGTCTACAGGATTAATTGGAATGGCTATGTTGTAATAAGAAAATAATAGTAGAATGAGCAAAACTAATCAAATATACTTGATTATTTCAGTTACTTTATAGTAAGGTAGAAAGAGATAAAATTCTGTCTTATAAAAAATTGTTTTTGAGATTTTTTCTGAAAGTAAGGGTTGCTGTTATAGCTTATGGACTATGATTGTTTGGTGATTCCAATTAAAAGGAAAAAAACAAAAAAGAAAAGTGACAGCTTTTCAATCTACTAGGATATATCAACAAAGTCCGGCGGAATTTGTAGATAACTGAGTCCCTTAAACATGTTACAGGAGTTTGATCCCTAGTATTATATATGGAGAAGGCTTTATTAGGAGATTTTTTACCCACTTTGATATTTTTTCTGCTTTGAAGGGATTAGTAATCATGAGAGCCTCCTTAAACTGCAGTAAACGGCTACAATCCTGGGATATTTGATGCTGCATTAGCAATCTGTACAACATGATTATGGTATGGAATTAGTTTCATCAAAATTATTTTTTATACTTTCAAGAGATTAAATTTGTTGGATATGACAAGCTTCACAAAGGTTTCTATTTGTACTTCTATTTTATGCTAACGATTCAAGGTTTAAGATATTATCATACTTTAGATTTGGGAAAGTAAATTTTATCTAAATATCCGGGGTTGATATAACTATAAAGACACGAATACTCTTATTACAGGGAATTGCTTTATATGTTTTAACAGTAAGTGTTTCAATAGTTTGAAATGAAACTTGGGATGTTACTAAATAGAAGTTACATTGCTATCAGTAACAGGTTTTTTTGAGGTGCTGTAATTTGCTATGTTTGAAGTATTGCATGATAATAAGCATTTCGATATGTGATTCCCTCCGTTCCCTTTAAAAAGATATTGAAAATAAAGTACCTGAATGTGCTTACTTGCTTCTTGGTTGATTAGTGATCTTGATATAAACCTTTGGAAGGGCCTTTTCACCTTGCAATCCTTGAGAGCTGTTTGAGGGTGATGTTTATATGCATGGATACCTAACTTATGAAGAATTTGTTTCCTTTTCTGTTCGCCTATGAAAAATGGGCAACGACGAGCACAAGCACCTTCACAAAGCCTTTAAATTCTTTGATATAGGAACAAAACTGGGCATGGAGAACTCTGCTTCATGCTTTAACTGATGAAGATGATCCTAAAAGACAACTCATCAATGCAATTATGCATGATGAGGGCACAGATAAGGTGAGTATTTTCATGGTTCGACTGGAACACCTTTTACATGGATGCATTTGTGCTTTTGTTATTAAAATTTTCTAAATTGTCTTGTGATTTTGCAGGATGGACGGATAAGCTATGAGGAATTTGCTACAATGATGAAAGCTGGCAAGATTGGAGAAAAGACAGGACATTAAGTAAACTTGGTTTTGCAGTTCTCCTGATGATAGTCAACAATAGAAGAACCTATTTCATGTATCTCAAAGGCTACTATCTCAAAGACTTACTGACTGTTTGGTTGTGTTGAAATGAAAAAGGAATAAGAGTGGGAAGAACCAAATGGAATCAATAGAAAAGTCTTTCCAAATAGACTCATTTTTCTATCAAATTTGGAAATGGCCTTTCCATAATAACACCTAAGATTGGACATTTCCTTTCAATTTTTCCATCTCTACCCTCTTCTTAAAGATTAATGTTCAAGCTCACACATCCAACTTTCCAGCCACCGCCCATAAACCCACCACTGCCATTGCTCAGATTGGCCCAAAAAACCAAACTTTAAGCTCCAAGAACATATGCATATATATATATACACACATATACATACATATACATACTCATAGACACACATACACATATACATGTTGCATTTATATATATATATATATATATATATATATATATATATATATATACATATATTTTTACACATTTTTATACACAGACACACACACACACATACATATACTTTTTTATATTTGTCACAAGCAGCACTGGCCACTCACATTGCCAACATTGGCATTAGCGTCTAGTTTGCATCAGTTTGATTGAAGCCGATTAGCATGGGCTTTTTGCGTTTAGGTGAATTTTTGGTCAATGCTAAATCTTGTTTTTCTTATAGTATATGAATTCATTTGATTCCCTTATTTTTAAGAGACAAGAAAACATATATATAAAAAAAAGTGCATTTATTTAACTTATCCAAAATCTAGAGTATAAGACAACTCTTGACTTTTGTTCCCCACTAAACTAAGAGGCAAAGCTTGGTCCATTAAACAAAAACAAAATGACAATTTTACCACTTAAAGAAAAGGCATCATCCCCACTGTTATACAAATGAGAAATTATATTTACTCAGCTGATGATGTACATCTCTTTTTACATTTTGAATTTTGTAGTTATTTATAATAACAAAACTATAATAAGAGAAATAAAAAAATAATAAATGGAAGACATAGGTGTACCAAATAGTTGTGTATATGGCAGTCTAATTCAACGAGCATAATATAATTTCTTGCAATATTCTCGTTAGGGACAAAAAGTCTATCTTTAAGGTTTGAGACCAACATAAAGTAATGTTATTGTCAGTGCCAACAAAGTCTAACATAAGATAATAAGCATTTTATTTTAATAATTACAAATATTGTTCGAATTTCGGCTACAGCTGTCGTCAGGATACTTGCAGTTCCATCTTGTATCTTTACACTTGCGTGTATTGTAACTTACCTTTCATTCTGCTTACTGACAGTTAGGAGGGCTGGTTTAGTCATTTACAAACGATCAACAATTCCTTAGATCATGTCAACCAATGTTTGAGTTGAAAAATTGATCCCATTAAGTCAATATTAATTACCAAAGTTCAATATTAATTTTAAAAAATTGATTTAAGAAAATCATAGTTTTAAAATTGTATTCAAGCTGCATATAAAATTGTAGGTCCCAACAAATTATAACATAGAATGATAATTAGGAGTTTAATATTTCAAATAATTTTACAAATAATTAGGAGTTTATAAATAGATAACTATGACAAATGTAATTTGATTGAAATTTGTACTAATTTGCATCAAATCATCATATGAGGACTTCAAAGGTTACATGTCTCCACTGTTCAGCAAGATAAGAATAAACAATATTATTGACGTGAATGTTGCCACTAAAATTAACTTGACTAGGGTATGAATGAGAATGATACAAGCAGCAAAATTCTTCGTGCTTATTGAATTCAAGCATCATGAATATATATATATATATATATATATATATATATATATATAAATCAAATATATCTTCAGAGCTTGTAATCTATCTGTAACAAAACATAAAATCGGTGGTCTGCTTTAACTTTTAAGTTTTTGTTAAAAAATCATCATTACCTTTTAAATCTAATTTCAATAATTTATGACTTTTACTTCCAATTTGACATGGGTATAATTTCCTTCTATCACATATTCAACTTCTCGCTAAATATTTATTAATTGTTAAGCAGAAGATAAATAACCTAAATTAATTTAATATATTTATTAATTATTTTTAGTGCTGACAATTATTTTAAGTGGTGACTAATGATTAGCAAGTAGTGGTGACAAGTGGGTGGCTCATTAATGTCATGCAAGACACTCAAGAGTCCTAAGCCATTCATTAGACTCTGCTGTCATTTCTGTATCTTAATTGGGTTCTATCCTATGGCAGCCCATTCAAATTTTACAAAAGAAAAATAAACCATTGTTTTGGGCCTAAGCCTATACAAGTTTTGTTGTCCAAATTAATTTATTACAATTTAACAAAGTAAAAAAAAAAAAAATAGATAATTAATTTACATTATTTCTGCCATACATCCTGCCCACTCTTTTTAATTGCTTGTCTTGCGTTTCAGCTCATCTTTTTGGATTAATAGGTTGACCAGCTTGTATTTTAATTTTGCCAGTGCTGGATTGGCTGCATTCACATTTGCCGCCCAAGGTTCAAGGCTTCCCCTGCTTTCTTTGTGCGTGGCCTTGTAATTGGCCCACCAAGCTATTGTATTGATTCTTCATTTGGGTTCCAGCTTAGTTGATTCATATCAATGTCCAAATCTCTTGGCTAAGTTTATTTGTTTGTATTATACTAATTGATTAGTTGTATGTTTAATTAATTTGATTGTCAACTTGGTAGATGTTTAATTTAAATTGTTGTATCAATATGCTTAATTGAAATTATAATTTTAGTGAATGATTGATACATATAGGATGTAATTTTAGTGTATTTTATTTTTGTCATGTTGTTGTTTAATTGGTTGACATGTATGAAATGTTTATGTTAGGTTTTATTTGAATCTATATATGTTATGTTTATTGGTATGTTTAGAAATTTATAAATGATATCTCTCATTCTTAGAGAGAGTAAGATTTAATAGGTTGTTTGGATATTACATTAAAATCCTATTTGTTTTTCAAATGCCTTGTCATTTTGAAAATGAATTTTTGGAAACTATGCATGATATAAAGCTTATGGTACTGAATGTTTTTTTCAAGTTCATACAGTACTCTACGTACCTTTGGGAGTAAAAATACTATGATAAAAAATAATTTTTTTTCTCTTTTAAAGTCGACACTAATTGTTTAAGAATTATAGTACAATTGAAAATCCTATTCATTTAAAATTTATATATTTATTTATTTATTTTTGTCAAAAAGGCACTAAAAGATAAACTAGATATGAGTTCAGAAATCAGTTATATGTGAAGAAAGTTTTAGACATCTTATAGCATTTGTCAAAAATAATTTCCTAAATTAGTTGTGCAAAATTATATATGACTTAAAACTGTATTTTATTTATCACAAACAAAAATTATAATCTCTAAAGAAATGATAGAAAGATAAATACATATGTATGAATTTTCTAAATGAACCTAGGGTCATTCCATCCTTCGAGATAAGGGTGAGTATCGGATAGTTTTGACTGTATTTTTAAATAACCAACACTAACCGATTATGTAATTTTTTTAAACCGATAACCGATCAATTATACCTTAAAACTGACAGTTCAATTTTAGTCGATTAAGCGGTTAATTTTAGTCAGTTAATAGTTAACCGACAATAACAATTTTTTTTTTAAAAAAGCTTTTGTTTCCATTTTAGTATCGTGTTTACTTGAAATATATATTTAATTATTTTACCGTAAATTAAGAATGTAACTATTATATAAGTTAAAATAAATTATTTTTTTAAAAGTATCTATGACATATTACTAATAATCATAAAAATAAAAACAAAAATATATAAATTTAAAAACCTAAAAATATGTAAAAATATTTATGGAAACTAACTTCTTTCGATTCCAAACATATGCACAAATGCTTGGAGAAGACAAAATTAACATAAACAAATATTTATACATAACAAAAGTAACTTTTTTTTTTTAATTTCTTTACTAGAAAATTACTATTTTCAATAAACATATTTACAAAAGATTAAAAGTACATATCAAATTAGTAATATATAATTATTTTTATTCTTATTTGAGTGATTTAATCAATTAATAAAATAATTGAATCACTAATTAACATAGTACATGAAAACATTAAAGTTTATAATATTTTAGTCAGTCGGTTCGGTTTTCATCAGTTAAGAAAAATACAAAACCGAAACTAACCGACATTAACCAATTTTTTCAAATTGCAAAACCATAATTGACCGACACTAACCTATTGTTTTCGGTTCGGTTAGTTTCGATTGGTTAATTGAATTTTGCTCACCCCTACTTCGAGACAGATAAACTATCCCTCCAGATGGTGCTTATCCTCATTTAGGTCAGATAGTGTAAGTTCAATCTTATAAAAGATTGGACTACCTACCCTTTCATGACAAGTGAGGGGCCTCGGGATCCTAAAAATTCAAATGCACCCTAACTTGAGTGTATATTAATTACATCTTAAATTTGAAAGTGGGGTACAACAAAAATTATATGGAAAAAGGGGCATGAAATAAAAATTACTATTATGAGTAACATGCGATTTCAATTAGATTCATTCCATACAAATAACCGAGACCACAAACCTATGATTGAAACCCCAAAGATGAAATTCAACCTAGAGGTGAAATACACCTCCTCCAGAACATACATTTCAAATAAGAATATAGATCATTACAGCTTTACCGATCATGCCACAACATTATTATGTTCCACCGAGGCAGCAAAACAGAACAGACAAATTCCACTATTATACTCGTGCCATATTATTCAATTTTCTCGGTTTAGTCTTCACATTACAATCACAATCCACCCTAACAGCATATGCCCAAAACACTAACCTCAAGCTTCAGAACCACATACCACACAATCATGTTTGAAAGTAAGGAAATGGATTCATGAATTCAAGGGAAAAAGCAATAGGGGAAATAACAATATCATCATGAAATAAGGGACATCATTATGTCCCACCAAGGCAGCAAAACAGAACAGAGGTTTTTCCCATTACATAGATTGTTTTCTTTCCAAAAAAAATCTCATAATAGTAATTTGAGCCGTTATTTATCTTTCAAACAACAACATCAATTGCAGAATCTTTAGTCTTTCCAAACTAGTTGATTGTCACTTCCATCACTAAGACAAATTATACAGTACAGTTCTTGAACCTTCCTCCTAACCACCGAGTAAATAATGCTGAGATGTGTTGAAAAGCATAATTCAAAATCTCACAGAATCAGATTTTTTTTTTTTTTTTTGGTAATTTTCTCTTGGACTGTATGATATGGCTATAGAATGAATTCAAAGTGAGATATATCAGATTTTCAAGCTTCCCTGAACAAGTTGACACGACATTGAATTTGTTAAACTGAAACTTGGTTAATCTTTTTAAGCTTCAAACGGTTCCTTCGAACAATTTCTTACTCGACAAATCCAATGATTTTAGGCTACAAATTCTTAGTTCAGCAATCCTAGGTAAGACTGATATACAAAATTCTTTAAGTCAACCACAAGTAATTCACAACTAGCTGCTAGAAACTTTGCACAAATAGACCCAGGCGTAGAATGAACTTCAAACCAGTAATAACAGAGAGGTAAAATAATGGATTAAAAGCTAGAAGTGCAGAATGGCAGGTTATTCATATGGAATGTGATGAAAAGACAGGGAGATCGCCTTAATCACTCCAACGCACTATACTCCAAGAACGAACCAGGGAAGTATATCAAAAAAATCTCAAACAGATTCATCAATTAAGAAGCGTATCACCAAGAAGAGATTGTATACTATCAAAAATCAATATCCTCAAAAAAATTTAAGCCATTTGCATATGAAACAGACCTTTAACCGAAAATAAGATCAGAAAACTCATATAACCTGCCAACAAAAAGATAGGAGAATCCATGGTAAATCAGGTGAACATTGTTCGATCTAAAGAAGAGAGCTAAAGGAATTGTACCTCAACAGGGCAAATTAACACCCTGAAAGCCTCTTAATCAGAAGCTATTCGATGCTTCTCCTCTAAATTGCCCTCAAGTTCTCGAGAGTTTGTCCTCTAAATTCCCAGAACGTTCTCCAATTTTCTCTCTATCGCCTCCCAGCTCCTGTTGTTCCACTCCCTATTTCTGACCTCTTCATCCCCAAACCCAGATAGCTTCGTCCCTCGCGTCTTCTCCAATTTTCACTCTCAAAATCTCTCTCTATTCTCACCCCGAGCTCCCACTCCTTCACCCAACTCTCTTCTGTGGTTCCTCCACCAATCTCGCCTTGCTCTCAACGATCTTCCGATGCCTCAGCCTTGCGATTCTTCTCTCTTCTTTTTTTCCTCTTTTCCTTTTTGCCCTTTTTTCTTTTGCCGTTATTTTTTTTTCTTTTCTTTCATCCCTTCGCTGATCTCTCTCTCTCTCTCTTTTTTCCCCTTCCTTTTGCTGCTATTTTCCTTCTTTTCTTTCGTTCCTTCGCTGATCTCCTTTCCTTCTTTTCTTTTTTCTTCTTTTTTTAAATATGTTTATTATTTATTTATTTATTATTCTTTATTTTTACTTTCTATATATATATATATAGAAAGTAAAAATAAAGAATAATAAATAAATAAATAATAAACATATTTAAAAAAAGAATAATAAAGTAAATAAAACTTATTTCTTTTACTTTATATATATTTTTACTTTATATATATACACGCGTGTGTTCTGCCGCCACCTCTTCTCTTCCTTTCTTCTTTCTTTTAGTCTCTTTCTTTTTTAAAAAAATATATGTTAAGAAAATAAAATAATAAAATAAAAATAACAATAAAAATAAATAAAACTGAAGAAGGAAAACAAAGTAATTTCATAAGTCATTATTGTAAAGGTAAAATATGACTAAAGCAAACTCAACCCAGTAAATGTGATTACTCAGATGTGATTGCTGTGAATGAGCCAGAGTATATGGAAGAGTTGTGTTGATGTCACGATAGGAGCTTTGGATACAATATATGTCGTGGTGTATCTCAACTAGGAATGGGGAGCTTGGCCATTGCAAGCTTTGGAGGTTTGTGAAATTAATTTAACTCATGGTTTTTAGTTTTCTACTTTGTTGTCTTTATTGACCTCTTATGTTATTTCTTTTATCTAGTGTAAGAATGGTTAGATTCTTTTTTACTGTTGCCTTTCGTTCCAAAGCCTGCAACAGTGAAGCTTCCCGTTTCCGGTTGAGATACAACACAGTATACTGTAATCAAAGCTTTTATAGCGACATTATTACAACAACTCTCACATATTTTATGAGTCATCCACATCAATCACAATTTGGTAATCACATTTGTTAAGTTGAATTTGCCCTAATCATATTTTATCTTTAGAATAATAACTTGCAATGTATTGAATTCCCTAAGGTTGCTTTCCTAGTGTGACTCAGTCTTGTCGTGCCCATTCAGTAGACCAGGACTTGGATAACTAGTCTCCTGACAAGCACCCATTTACAGACCATAGTTTCCACCGCCACCACCACTAATAGTAGTTTAGGACTTTTATGTTACAATATATTTTTAGAAGACTATGTTTAGTGCACATGTTTTTTTTCATATGTATTACATTGGTTTATATATATATATATATATATATATATATATATATATATGCATTTTTATATAATTCTTTCTTTTTATTGCACATTTTTAATATAATTATATGGTTCTAAATTTAATCTAATGCAACTTTAACATTAAATTTAATTTTATTTAAAATTAAACACAAAATATAATTTTTTTTTTTTTTTTATATCTGTCACAAGCAGCATTGGCCATTCATATTGCCAACGTTGACTTTAGCGTTTAGTTTGTGTTAGTTTGATTGAAGCCAATAAGCATGGGCTTCTTAAAAGTTAACATTAGGTTTAGCTTCAAGTGATTTAGCGTCGGCTTTTTGAGTTTAGCATAAATTTTTGGTTGATGCTAAATCTATTTTTCTTGTTGTATATGGATGCGTTTGATTCTTTTATTTTTAAGGGATAACAAAACACAAGAAATATACATTTATTTTGTATATGATTTAAGTATTAAACAAAAACTTATCCAAAATCTAAAATATAAGACAACTCTTAACTTTTGTTCCCTGCTAAACTAAGAGGCAAATTTTGGTCCATCCAACAAAACCATAAAATGACAATTTTACCACTTAAAGAAAAGGCATCATTCCCACTGTTATACAAATGAGAAATTATATTTACTCAGTTAATGATGTACATATGTTTTTACATTTTGGATTTTATGGTTGTTTATAATAATAAAATTATAAATAAAAAATAAGAGAAATAAAAAAAATAAATGCAAAACATGGGTTACCAAATAGTTGTGTATATAGTAGCCCAATTCAATGAGTATAAAATCATTTCTTGCAATATTCTCCTTCAGGACAAAGAGTCTATCTTAAGGTTTGTGACCAACCTAAAGTAATGTTATTGTCGGTGCCAATAAAGTCTAACATAAGATATAAGCATTTTATTTTAATAATTACGAATATTTTAATAAGCTGTCGTCAAGGATGCTTGCAGTTCCATCTTGTATCTGTACACTTGCATGTATTGTAACTTATCTTTCATTCTGTTTACTGGCATTTAGGATGATATATATCTTCAGAGCTTGTAATCTATCTGTAACAAAACATAAAATCGGTGATCTTCTTTAACTTTTAAGTTTTTGTTTTACAATCATAATTACCTTTTAAATCTAATTTCAATAATTTATGACTTTTACTTCTTCCAATTTTACATAGGTATAATTTACTTCTATCACATACTCAACTTCTCTGCTAAATATCTATTAAGTGTTGAGCAAAAGATGAATAACCTAAATTAATTTAACATATATGTTTTTAGTGATGTTGATTTTGAGTATTTAATTAAATGGTTTAGATACACTCAATAAAAACTCAGCTGTAGAAAAACCAATTCAAAGGAGTATTACCTTAAAATTTTATTCAAGTAGTTGATTATTTGATACTCTATCATGGAGATTCTTTCAAGCAGATAACGTAAGATTTTTGAGATAGAATACTCTTTATCTTACAAATTTCAATGAAAGGAAGAAAAATGCAGACTGCCTACTTTTATGAAATCTCATTTATAAAAGAAAATAAGTTTGTTAAATATTCAGTTAACAGTGGCTTTTATTTTCATTTTTATTTCTAATGTATTCCACTACGTTTATATGTTTCTCCCCTTTATAAACCAGACAGATAAAAGATAAAAATAAATGGAAAATATCATTTAAATTTGTGTATATCTAATTTATACTTCTAGATTGTATTAGATATTTATAAGTATAAAATTATAAATAAAAAATAAAAGAAAAAAGGAAATTAAAAAACAGTAAAATGATAAATAACACTTCTAGAATTACTCAACGAATGCACTAACCCAACGCTTTTAATAAGGAAGAAAAGTTAAGAGGTATTATTAATAGTGACATATTAAAATAATTTATTTAATTATAGTAATTAATGAAGGTAAAAATAAAAATATATGATATTTTTATAAAAATTAAATATATCAGGAAGTTTTTTAAAATACGTAAATTAATTAAGTTTATCCTTTAGGACTTGAGGAGTATAATTTATTTTAATTATTTTTAATTTATTATCAACAAATTAATTGAATAATTAGATTTTTATTTTTATTTATTTATAATGAATCAATTAATTAAATTAATTAATTGTATTTTTTATTTATTATCAATGAATGAATTAAATAATTAAATAGAATGAGAGGTGAAATATTGTTAAAAAAGTTAAGAGTAAAAAATGAGATTGAATTATTGGTAGTTAGTTTTCAAAAGACAAATGTTACTCCAAGTAGTTTTTTAACACTTGGCTTTTGAAAGCTGTTATCTTCCTTTATTTTTGGTTTATTAAACAGCTCTATTAGCTTATTAACCAAGGTTAATAAGTTATAATCTACTTTTCTTAAACACACTCATAGAGCCTGTTTAGTAAAATTAGCTAATAGTTTCGAGATTATAAATGATAAATGTAAACCTAGTTAAAAACTATGAGATTGAAGTTTAAAGTTTATAGTTATATAATTAGCTGAATGAATTAGAGCTATTTAGATAAACTAACTATGTAACTAGTTAAAATATGTTAAATGAATTAAAATAACATGTAATATTAGGACTAAATACAATTTATTTTAATTTATTATTAATAAATTAGTTAAATAATTAAATATAATGAGATGAGAAAAGAAAATGGAGCAGAAGAAAAAAATAGAAAGGTGGCAAGAGAGGAGAGTAGGTAGAGTTAATTGTGTGAGAGATAAATATTGATATTTGTTAAAAAAAGTTAAAGATAAAAATAAGATTGAATTATTGAAAGCTAGCTTCCGACAAAATGCTATCTCAAGTAGCTTTCTAATAGTTACTTTTGAAAGTTATAATCTTTTTTATTTTTGGTTTACCAAATAGTTATAAATTTATTAATCAAAGTCAATAAAGTTATAATTTCTTAGATAAGTTATAATCTATTTTTTTAAATACACTTAATCTAATAAAAATAAAAAATTATAAGTAGATTATAAACTTGTAAATTATAACAAAGTTGAATTAGATCAGGTGGTATGCGTATTTTCCTTCTAGTTGAATGACCGCCTGGTTTGACCTAGTTCAACTACGTTTGATTAAATTTTGATTGGTGTAATTGATTATTAGGTATAATATAACAAACTGGAATAGTGTTAGGCCCAATTCTTAACTTAATAGGTCGAATCAGCCGGTCCAGTTGAATTTTTAAAAATAAAAATAAATGGATAGCTTCCTTCACCCCAATGCCTCTTAACATCTCCACCGACGAAATAAATTCATCCGTTGGACTTACCCATTATTAAATTCAATAAATAAGATGACGGAAATGAGAGTCAAACTCATGTTGAATGAGATCTTCCTCCACGTCAGGCGAATTCAATAATGTTAACTTTAATTTTAATTAATTAATTAATGTGATAATGCTTAACAATAAGTAGAACATTGAATTGGTATGAACTAATCAACCTCTTATCATGAATATGTGAACTAAATTGAAGCGTGTGCATACAAGAAAGCTCTTGGCCCGTCGTCCTTCTAAAATATAACCATACCATCCATCTGTCGTAGCTTCTCATTTTCTTTCTCACATTTTAAGGAGTCAAAGATTATATTTTCTCTTGGTTCATCCTTCAAGGTTAGTATTCTTTCTACATTCTACTTTTAACTTTTAATACTATTGCAAAGCTAGAAATCTATCGCTGATTAAACACAAAATTGAAGATCTAATTTAAATTTCTATTTTCTATTTTCCTTTTTGAATTATAATTATCCTTTAAATCTATCGGATGGAAATAAGGTATATGTAATGCCTTTCTCCCTTTTTCTTTTTCTTTTTTTTTTTAATCTTTTGGTTAAAAATTTATGATTTATTTCATATTTTAAGGAAACGCAGCTGTGGGGAGTTTGGGAGTAGGAACACATCTGAGCTTCCTTTGGTTCTGTTTTTTGTTGGGTTTCTATAATTAACTGTTGGATCTGGTTGACTTGAAGACTCTCGTCAGATGCGTTTCGTATTTTGGATCACTGCAGGTAATAAAGGTAATTTGCACGTTATATATAAGCACGTAGAATACTTCTTTCAAAATAAAAATAAAACACAATAATCCCTCTCTTACCTTTGTTTTTTTTCTTGTGTAAATCTAATTATTTGCAAGGTTTGAGATTTATTCAGGACTGAACACAAGCTCGGAGATCTACTTTAAACTTCTTTTTTTTTGAAATATATCTATCTAATTAATGAATTCTCATGACCAGTAAACAGGTTCATTATCTTACACAATATAATAATTGACTATGTGTATCTTATATTCATCTTACTAAAAAATGTTTATTTCGTGAGAGCATATAATAGAACAATGATTCTGTCCACCAAAATAATTTGTAAATGTTAACTTATTTTTTTTATATATATATTTTCAGATCTTTATGATTGTATCAGAATTGACAAATTAATTTACTCTAAAATTATAATGATTTTTTTTTCATCACTCTAAATGGATTAAGATACACAAAATTCTTGTAATATCTGCAAACTTGACATCTTCCATTGCAAAGTTAAAAGTCTGTTTAACTCTTTACAATTGCTTGCTTTTTTCATTTTGGGTTTTTTAGGATCTTAATGGGCTTAGCTTGGACTTAGAAAATTAGGCACGTTTAATACCAAGCCTTGACAATTCAACCTGTTTTGATAATACTACTTCATCTCACATAATATATAACTGAAGGTGCGCATTCTACATTCATTTCGTTTTTCTTTTATTTTTGTTATCTAGCATGATGAATAAGATTTTAATTAAAATGTCTTATCTATGATGCAATGATACCTCATGTTTGATTCCTTTAAATTAATATATATAATACTTTATTCACAAAATAAAGTATAAGAATTTTCCCTCTGTTTTTTACCGTTTATTTCTCATATATTTTTCTTTCATTTCTGTTTTTTCTTTTTCCTAACATCTTGTATAATTAACTAATTATAGGTTTTTGGCAATCCTACTAACTAATTGACAACATACTCTAGATTACTTTGAAATGGTCATTTTGTATGCTCGGCTACTACTGTATCGGCACAACAAATTTTGGATACTTACCACCGGTTTATCCTCCAAGAGTTTTGATTTATGGGTTATAACTTCTCCAGCTTCAACGGGTCCATCTTAATTGGCTAAAAAGAATTTACAGACCGCAAAGAAGAAATCAACTTACTCTAGGTTTCTAACAGTAGACTGTTGCACCAAGATGAGCTAATCAAGAACCAAAAGGATAAAAAAACAATGAGCCAAAATGAGATGGATGAATGCAAGGGGGAAAATTTGGAGCAAAAATGAAAAATGCTGAAAGATGATAAAGAAATGTTGAATGCTTATTTTTTCATACGATAATAACTAATGTATGATTCCTCTACAACTTAGTATAATACGCCTCTTTACTACTTTTATGTTATTTTGATTTATTTATCTGCAAACTTTGCATCTTCCATTGCAAAGTTAAGAATTTGCTTTAACACATTTCTGACTTTGAAAATTTTTAGAACTCCTAGTGAGCAGATTGTGGTTTCAAATTGTTGGAATGTCTTACATATATGACTAATACTAGATCTAATTATGACCATTAACACATTTTATACTTCTTGTAGGTTCATCTTCTAGAGGTTAAGATTCAGACTTTCTTCATGTTCATCATATATAGTTGAAGATATGTATCTTACAATCTACTTTAATAATAGAAATGCATTCACTTTCGACTTCAAGCGTGATAAATAAGAATTCAATTGAGATGCTTATTTATAGCACATCAATAGCTCATGTATGATTCCTGTAAATTAACATAGATAATTTTCATGCAAAAAAGAAGAAGAAGTAAATATACACACGTCTCTCCCTCTATGTTTTTCTTTTTGGTTATTTCTCATTTATTCAATTTTTCATGCAAATCTAACTATCTGCAAGATTTGAGAAGAAAGCTTAGTTGGATATCTGCTTATGGTTTCGATTTTGTTTAGCAATATAATTTTTTTATCCTGCTAATTATTTAGCAACTTTGTCTAGATTACTTCAAGTTGTCATACACGGCTAGTATTGGACAGCCCTAAAAATTTTATGTATATGCTTCCCCCAGATTTATCCCCCGAGATTGAAGGTTTATAATTTCTTTGGGTTCAGCGGCTTCATATATCTTTTCACAAAATATTGCAAGTAAAGGTATATATCCTACATTATTGTTTTTAAACTAAATATAGTTTTCTTCCATTTTTAACTTCATTGATTATGATAACAACAACAGACCTTATCCCATTAGGTGAGGTCGGCTACGTGAATTGCACGAGCCCATAGTGTTCTATTAGAAATCATATATTTTAAAATATTATTAACTGTGAGATTATTTTTTATAACTTCTCCAAACATCCTTTTAGGCCTCCATCAATGATTTTTCCTAGGGCTAAATACCATAAGGTCAACTTTCCTTACTAGTGCCTTTAGCAACCTCTTTTCACATGTCAAAACTACCTTAACCGATTTTCTGTCACCTTCTTCTCAATAGGTGCCACTCCAAAGTCTCCACTTATGCAATCATTTCTTATCCTATCCTTTATTATCCAGCCTAACATCAATCTTAGCATTCTCATTTCTGCTAGCCCTGTTTTGTGTTCTTGTTGTCCTATCAAAGCCCAACATTCACTTCCATAAAGCATATCTGGTCGAATAGCAGTGCAATAAAATTTCTCTTTAAACTTGGTAGGTACTTTATGGTCATAGATAGCACCAGAAGCCTTTCTCTATTTAAACTATCCATCTTCATTGATTGTGACATAACAACAGATCACCTATGCATGTATTATATGTTGATGAGTTTGAACTAAATCTTTGTGGTTCATTCTGTTATCAGGTTTTGTTTGATTGAATGGCAGAAGTTGGAATCTCCATTGCGGCAAAGGTGGCTGAGTATTTAGTGCAGCCAATAATACGCCAAGGACAATACTTATTTTGTGCCAACAAATTTCTCAAAAAGCTTGAGGATAAAAAGAAGGAACTCATGTCAACACAAGATATTGTTCTGAAACAAGTTGAAGAAGCAAAAAGTAAAACTGAAAGAATTGAAGATGTTGTCCAGAAGTGGTTGACAGAAGTGCAGACTCTCTTGGAAGAAGTGGAGAAGCTGGAACAACAAGTAAAAGCAAACAACAGTTGTTTCCAAGGTCGGAGTCCTACTTGGAGAAGATATCATCTGTGCAAGGAAATGATGGAGAAGACAAAGGTGATGATGGAGTTTGATAACAAGAGCAATTTCAAGACATTTGCACGTCTTGCTACAATTCCATCATTCAATACTCTTCTAGTGAAGGATTTACTTTTTTAGAATCTACAAAATTGGCTTATGCTCAACTCTGGGAAGCACTCCAAGATGATGGAGTCTATAGAATTGCATTGTTTGGACTTGGAGGGTCTGGGAAAACAACACTGGTTACGGAAGTTGGGAAGAAGGCTAAGGAATCAAATTTGTTTGATAGGGTTGTAGCAGTCACTGTGTCTCAAACTCCAAATGTCAGAAATATTCAAGGCCAAATGGCAGACATGCTAAATTTCAAATTAGAAGAAGAAACTGAAAAGGGAAGAGCACAACGATTATATATGAGGCTCAAAGAGGAGAAAAGAATACTCATAATAGTGGATGATGTATGGGGAGAGTTCAATTTGAAGGACATAGGGATTGATTTTGACATATGTCACAGTGGCAGCTGTAAGATCATTCTAACCACTCGTCGCCAGCAAGTATGTACTTAGATGGATTGTCAAAAGAAGATTTGGTTGGATCTATTGAATGAAGATGAAGCCTGGGCTTTATTTAAAAAGCATGCTGACCCAGGCAATCAATCCTCTCTCAGCTTATTAAGTAGTGTGTCACAGGACTAGCCCATAGCAATTCAGGCTGTTGTAAGGTCCTTAAAAGGACAATCTATCCATGAATGGAAGGTAGTACTAGAAAAATTGAGGACTTCCAAACCAGTTGATGTGGAAGATGGCCAGGGAGATGTTTTCTCTTGTCTTAAATTAAGCTATGATTATTCGAAAGATGAAAATAAATTGCTCTTCTTGATATGTTGCATCTTTCCAGAAGATTATTGTATCTCTAATGAGGATTTGATCAGATGTGGTGTGGGGCTTGGTGTATATGGAGAATATCAATCATTTGATTTAGCAAGGAGCCAAGTTATGGTGGGTATAAACAAACTTGTAGATTTATGTTTGCTCATGCATTGTAAGAAGTGGTGGCAAAATGCATTAAAGATGCATGATTTGGTTCGAGATTTAGGATTTTGGATAGCTTCTAAAGAGGGTCACGTCATTACAGTTAATCTATCTAATGATTTAAATTCCTTGATAGGAGATGGAGTCATAAATGATCAATTTGCAGTATCTTCATGGTATGAACAAACAAATCAAATTTCTACTCTATTTGTTGCTGCAAAACTTGAGATTCTATGGATAGAGACTGCTGGTTCTTTGGAATTATCTTGAGCCTCCTTTGAAGGTTTGCAAGGGCTCAAGGTTATGGTTTTAAATCGCACCATGTATAATCTGATCAGCCGTGATCTGTCATTGCCACCATCAATTGAATCATTGACTAATCTTCAAACTTTGTGCTTGAGAAGATGGAATTTAGGTGACATCTCATTTCTAATCAAACTGAAGAAGCTAGAGGTTCTTGAGTTGAAATCTTGCGTCTTCAATGAATTGCCAAATGAAATTGCAAATCTGAATAAACTTAAGTTGCTGGACTTGTCTGAATGTGCTGCACTTTCAGAAAATTATGAAGCAATTGGAGAATTGTCAGAAATTGAATAGTTGTATGTTTCTGGAACACCATACTCCGGATGGAGGTGGAGAAATCTGAGTCCAAGCTTTGTGGATAATGTGGCTGCTACTAAATTGCAAAGATATGTCATAAAATTTGATGGGATGCAAAATTTGTTTTCATGTGTAATCACTGAGGATTTAATTGAGAGCATTATATTTGAAATCGATCAATATCTCCAGTTTAAGTGCATCTATGAAGAATCTTTTGCAAAAAGCAGAGTATGTTGATTTTCATGGAGATTTTCAAAATTTCGTCCCAAATGTGGTCAGAGCTGTAGGAGGCATGAAAGATTTAGTTGTGCTTCGCATCTTGTTCAGAAATGGAATGTGTCGTGGATACTACGTCCAATCAAGAAGACGTTGAACTCCCAGCGTTAGTTGGATTACTCCTAAGGAATATGATAAACTTAAAAGAAGTGTGTTTTGGTCCACCTCCAGTTGGCTTTTTTGAGAAATTAGAAGAACTTTTTATATTTGGCTGCGTGCAGTTACACAGCATATTTCAGAGGGAATATAAATTGCCCAAACTTAAAATCTTGAGAATTGACAGATGTAAAGCAGCTGTACTCTTCTAAGTCTCAGTTGCGCAGAGTTTGTCAAAGCTAGAAAAGCTGATCATCCAAGATTGTGAGGAATTGAAGCATATAATAACAGAAGAAGATGAGGTGACACGAATACAGGGAGGGAAATAGTTCCAGCTTCAATCAATTCCCATTTGATACGCCCCAATTTGAAGATACTATCCGTTCGTTTTTGTCACAAGTTAGAATCTATATGTCCAATCTCTTGCATTGAAGGCCTTGAGAAACTGGAAGAGAGAGAATTAGAGTATGATTCTCTGCTTAAATATGTATTTGGTCAATATGACCAAAGAGTTATTCATCTCACCAGAAGGACAGCCAAATTCAGTTTCCAATGTTGAAGGAACTCACACTCCAGAGCCTTGATAATCTTCATGGCATATGCCCAGAAAAGTATCATCCAAGGTGTCCATCTTTGAAGAAACTTCAAGTGCTTGATTGTCAGAACTTAACAGTGTTGTGTATCATGATTGGAATGGAAATGGGGCTGTTGCATCTTGAGGTACATATTTATCTTTGTTTGAGCAGTTTTCACATTAATTTGTTCCAAAAACAAAATTAAGGCTAAATTTTCTTTTACCATATAATTTAAAATATTATTTTGGATAATAACAGAAAGTTGTCTTATGTAGTTTATTTGATGAAACTTTCACACGTTTACTGAACTATGCTAATTAAGTTTAGAGATAATAATTCTATAGAAACTTATTTATTGATCCATGACAAATGATAATGATTTATGATATTTTATTTAATTTTTTGGGGATATCACTTTCATTATTATTTGTGTATATTGTAATGCATTGAGGTATTTAAATATTTGCATAATTGTGTTATTTTTCACTTTTAGGGAGTTCCCTTAAAAGAAAGCCAGCAAAAGCACTTAATTTTAAAATTAAAAGAACTGCATTTGGACTGTTTTCCTAAATTGAAGTCTATATGGACAGTTCCCACTCCCAGACAAAGTTTGAGTCTCCAATATCTTCAAGAATTAAATGTGACAAAATGTGACAAATTAAAATGTCTGTTCCCCATCATAGTCTCTAAAAACCTACCAGAGTTGACATCGTTGAAAGTACACAAATGTGAGGAACTGGAAGAGATCATGGATGAGAATATCGAGCATAAGAATCTATCTGATGCTCAAGTGTGCTTTCCAAAATTGAAATTGATTCAAATAAGTTTCTGCAGAAAGTTGAAAAGCCTTCTACCTGTTGCTTGGGCTAGAATGCTTCCACAACTACGCGTTCCAGATATATCACATGCTGATAAACTGAAAGTGGTTTTCAGTAAAAGCAGTGAAGAAGGCACAAGCAATGGAGATGAAATTGTGATTCCAAACTTGGAAGAATTAAAACTTAACAAATTGCCAAGTTTTGTTGGCATTTGCCTAGGGTTTAAGTTACATGCTGTGAACCTTGTAAAGATGGTCCTAGATGAATGTCCCAAATTTGCTCCAATCATAAATACAACTCAAGAGGTTGCTCAACCTTGCAAGCAATCTGTAAGTATTGTCATTGGTGTTTTTTTTTTTTTTTTTAAATACTTAAACCATAATTAAGAATGTTGTAACTTCTATTTATCTTAAACTTTTATATAATGGTTACGTCATGTTTACATTTCTTACATAATCTTTAGTAAGTAACGCCTTCTTGTTTTTTGAATTAGTAAACTATAAAATTGCTAGAGAAGTAATTTAATTTTAGATTTGTTTATATTTATTGAAGATAGAAAAAATAAAGCCATGGATAATATTGCATGATGGTGGTACGGATAATTAAAGAGAGGTAATAGGTGAATTCTAAAAAATTCTTATGTTCAAGTCTGGTGCAACTATAGAAGACAGAAATTAATGATGCTTGATAGCCTAAATAAGTATATATATATATATATGGTTGATGTGAGCATGAAAATAATTCTTGTCATAAAAGAAAGATTGATAAAATTTCAATTCATTTTGAACATGTGAAGATAAAATAGTAATATTTTAATTTAAATGAATAAATATATGGCAATGTTTGCATAATGACAAGCATTATTCTATCACAATAAAGATATGAGGCATAATCCCTTTGAAATTTGCGTCGAAATGACTTTGCTTATTTATTTCATGAAAAGGGACTACATGCTTCTACAAATAACCAAAAGATTAGCGAAGAACAAGAGCAGAATGTGATATGGAGTGTGAAATGGATGTATCTGAAGCAGTTGCAATAGGGGAAGAGCCTACTTCAGTGAGCTTGAAAAATCTCATATGCCTGTGAGTAATGCAGAAAGTTGAAGACTGTCTTTTGTACTGGTGTTATCAGAAGCATTTGTCTACCACAATTGAAATATCTATACGTAGAGAACTGTGAGGAGTTGAAGGAAATAATTTCAAATCAGGCGCAAGAAGGAAGCTCCACATGCACATCTATGGCGCATTCCCAACAAGTTTACCTTCCAAAATTGGTTTACCTTAGTATATGGAGATGCAGCAAATTGAAATCTGTTTTCTTTATTTCCATGGTTAAACATCTCCCAAAATTAGGGTATATGGAAATAGGAAAGTACTCTCAATTAGAGCAAGTATTTTGTTGCCCAAGTAAAGACGATGGTGGAGCGGTAATGAAGGTTAATCTTCTTCCAAAACTAAAAGGGCTGGTACTTGGAGGATTGCCTAGCCTTACTCACATTTCCGGATTAGTTGCAGTTTCCTGCTTTGCAACATTTTACTGTTGAGGATTGTTCCAACTTCTCTCCGGAGAGCTTTCAGCTTCCACTACAAGGCTACAGCTCAGGTGCATAATACTTTTTTATTTATTTTTTATCTAATGATAAATTATTTGTTACAATATATATTTATATCTGGAAAGATTTACTTGCTCTAAGAGAAAGTGAAAAGACTTACTTCCAATCTCATTGGTTTCCATTTTAATTAGATCAAATGATTCAAGTTTTACAATCATATGATTCACCTTCTCAAATTTCTCTTATCTAAACTTTTTGTATTCTTATTCTCCTTTAAGTCTTAATAACGGTTAGCTATTACCAGCAGCACCACTCCAAAATCAAAGCTACTAGCTTGAACTCTGCAAATTATTTGACCTATTGGGCAAGTACTAGGAGAAGCCCACCTCCCATTTGTCCAGGTTTCGATTATTCTGGAGTTATCAAAGCCTTTGGCCCCAATGTTTTCAACTTCATAGTTGGAGATCCTGTTTATTCCTTCGACCAGACAGATTTGTGAGATTTTGCTTCTGTTTCCCTTTTGCCATACTTCCCTTTTGCACCTTCATTGCTTTGATTCCCCTTTGGATATTCTTCAAGGGTGCATCATTTGCAATCACTAGCTTGGTGTTAATCTTGTGGTGGACAGGAGTCATAAAGATGACACGTTGAGTGTCAAAGAGTTTTCGAAAGCGAAATGAAAGAACAGAATAAAAAGCGAAAAGAAAAGGGTAAAGATTACAACATTACATTTTAATGAATGTTTGAACTATTAAATATAATTAAAATGGAGGGATGAGATAAAAATTAAGTTTTTTTTAGTTACTTTTAGAGTAAATGGCTCGTATATATATATAATCGTTATTTTTTTGACTCTTATATGTTGGCTTTTGTTTTTAGCAAGATATAAAATTATTTATTCATCTTCACTTAATAATTTAAATTTGGATTGAAGTGGAAAAAAAATCTTTTAAGAAATAAAGTTATTTTGTTTGTTCTTTTTAATATTGAAAAAGTGGTTCATTGTGGAAAGAAATATTTCATATGCCTACGAATGATTGATTAGTTCAATCCATATAACAAAATAACTAGATGAATTGTTTTGGTTTTACAAACAATTTTTTTTTTAAAAAAAATAACATAATTTCTAGCTCTTGCAAATTTTAGTAGTAACAAATTTTGAAATTTTAATTTCCTCACCAGATTCAAACTGTGAGATAAGAAGGGAAGTGGACGAAGCTTTGTACAGGGAATTTCTATGCTCAAATTAAGACTCAAAAAATGAGAAAGTAATTGAATAGAATAAAAGAGAAATTGTAAATCAAAATTTTATACTTATTTACAAAGGGAAGTGCCCTAGGTTGTGTATTTTGAAAGATTTAGTCCTACACCAATCATGGAATGTGGATTTGGACAAATTTGGATGCTGACTTGTTCATCAAAGGCACTAAGATATGGGATGAAGCAAAGGTTCGCAGGTTATACACAAAAAAAGCAGCTGATATAATATTGAGAAATCATGTGCCAGAATCAAGTAAGTCATGTGCTTACTTCATCATATGCCACAACAATTGTTTTGTCAATGGCTTAGATCTCTCGGCCATCCATCAGAAACTTGAAAATGCTGGACTACTCCAGAGACACAAATTCCTTTGGTTCAGTGTCTTGCTTGGCACACTCCCTGTCAAAAGCCAGTTAAAGAAAATCTTTAAATCTGAAAAGTATTCGACTTGCTTCATGTGCAATCTAGCTTCAGAGACTGTGGATCGCTTATTCTTACACTGTTCTTTCATCAGATCACTATGGTTTATGTCTCGTTGGGGCCTTTGAGCTGAAAAGTGGTCTAGTTTGACAATGTTACTGTGGTTTGAATTTCTCACTGAAGATTCATTAGTAGCTAACTCCATTGGCATTAGTTCCAAGGAGTTACTATTGTTTGCCTCAGTTATGATGGATAAGGCATGGGATGAGAGAAATAGAATTGCCCATGCATCTGACTCTAATCATCTTGATGTTTTGAGAGTCGCAAACTCTAACCTTGTTAAACTACTTTGAGATGAAAAATAAATTGTTGCCAGATATTCGGATGATTGCCCTCATGGATGGTTTAAAGCATACTTTGACATAGCCATGACCAGAAGAGAGTTGGGCAGCTGCTCTATTGCTCAATGATGAAGGAAAATTGTTAGGAGCTAGAACCAAACTTAGTACTAAGTTCCTTCTAGAGCAAGAAGCAGTTGCAGTAGAACTTGCTGTTGGACTTGCTTGTGATTTTGCACCAAAATCTAATATTTATTTTGAGGGGGCTAACCCAATACTACATAATCACTTGACTGAAAGGAATGATAAAGTCGTTTGGTACCTCGAGCCAATCATGGTGGATGTTTGTGACAAACTTAGGAACATTGGTGATTGGGAGGATAAGAATGTTTGCAGAAACTTCAACTGGGTGGCCTGTAATGTCGCTAAGTGAGCTGCCTTTTGTAATAGTGAAGGGAGATGTTTTGAACACTGTTCCAGTTATATAGGTTTTGTTCAAAAAGGACTTTGTATCCTCTTTCTTCACCATTGATGAAGTGCATGACCAAGACAGTCTTCTTAAGGACAGTGATAATGAGGATGAAGATGGCCTTCTATGACTGAAACTGAAAGTCTTCACATATGAAGATGGCAACAATGACAACAAGAAATATGATGAGGGTGACCAAAGTGGCAATAAGAAATATGGGGAAAAAGTTCAACCCTAATTGTAAAGTTTTTGCTGCTCCACCAGAGGTCTGATATTGCTTGCACATCAGATCAAAGCAGACGTATATCGTCTTGGCCAATGTAGTACTAATTATTTTCTTTTTTTTTTCTTTTATTTATTTATTTACCCATATTGTTGAAGTTTTAAAAAGAGTTTAATGATGTTATAGTGCTACTAACTTTATATTACAACATTGAAACAGCACGAGAGGGCAAATTCCAATGAAGCCACTGCAAATAGTGCATGCCTTTGATGCCAATTATGCTGAGGGTGCAACTGAGTGAGTCTCAACCCGGATGGGTTGTAGAAACCTTTCACTGCCATACCAAGAATTGTTAGTGCTTTGAATGAGAATTTTGGTATATTGTGAAGCCAAAATTTGAATTTTGTAGCTTATTCTTCTGTAAAAACTTTCTTCATTTGTTATCTAATTTCAAAAGTTGTTTCTCATTTTGGTTTATTTAAACACAAAATCACTTGAGCTTTTTTTAGAAAAAGCTACAATTCATAAAACATATTTTAAACAAAGAATTCTTCGTCCAGACACACCCTAATACTTCATTGAATTCTTGTACTATATGGACTTCATTGGTGGAACTATCTATTTCTTTGAGCATGTGTATTAAATCCCATAAAAACCTGAAGTTACTGTTCGTATGTATATTATTTCCTTTAATCTTTATTACAAGGCATGTTTAATTAAATTACATAGACTAAGAAAAACAGTTGATTTTTTAAAAGAATTTACAACATTTTAATTTCAAAAGCCTTATACTATTATTTTGCCTTGAAAGTGTGAAAGAATGTTTTATTACTTCTCGGTAAAGATTGTCTTGTCCTCGATGATCCCAACATCTTTTGTGATTTTTGTCAATCAAAAATGCTTTTAAAAAGTCAAAACAGTCCTAATATCTCTAAGAAGCAATTCCATTATAACATTAGACAAAACCAATAATTTAAGGGTACGTTTGATATACAGTACATAATAGTACAAGCAAAACAGTACAGCACAAGTAGCTAAATTACAAGACAACTTCTATTTTATTTACTGTTTGTTAGTTAATGTACAGGGCAAACAATTTTGTATTATTTACTGTTTGATTAACCTAAGTACTGGATAAAATAATTTAAATACTATCTGTGTTAGACAATATTTGTTATTTTAAAGAAAAAAGGTATTTGACATATAAAAAATTCTTATTTTTAGATTTTACAAAATTGGAATTGTAAAAAAAAAAAAAAACTAATCC
Organism: Bauhinia variegata; assembly: GCA_022379115.2. Lineage (NCBI taxonomy): Eukaryota > Viridiplantae > Streptophyta > Magnoliopsida > Fabales > Fabaceae > Bauhinia > Bauhinia variegata. Next base: position 6,821,481 of record CM039432.1, read on the forward strand.
AGATATTGCATAGGTTCATTTTGCACAATAAAAAAAAATCGATTTTGAATTTTTAAAATCTGATACTCTGAAAATCATTAAATTTTGGAAGAAATATTTGCTTTGCATTTTCGAAACTATAATCATTAAAATCTAGTACTATGGGTCTTTTTTTGTCATTTTGTAGAGAAAAAAAAATATTAGTGTGTATATAGTGAAAGATGCTTTAATTGATTTTACTTGTTGGAAGGTCCGACTTGTTGAAAGGCCTGGATAGAGGAGGTATGATTAAATTTGTCTTTTTAAGTTTTTGTACTGTGGACAAAAGTTTCGTCCCCTGATTTTTTGAGGGACAAAAAATAGAAGATTTGTCCAGTACCTCAAAATGTTTTTGTCCAGTACCATTGTCTTTTTTAAAATCAAACAGAATACAAAATTTTTTACTCAGTCTAGTCCATCATTTTAAAGCGAATCAAACAGACCCTAAATGAACTGGACGAAGATTATTTTCGTTGCAGAAATGGGATATCTACAACTCTTATAGGTTCCTATTTGTGATTGAGTCCTGAAAGGAATCTTAGTCTCACAAACAACAATTCACCTTAATTTCTGCATAGATACAACAAGTGGAAGCCAGTAGTTTCAAAGATGCAAACCAGTTGAAATAAATTTTAAAAAGAAAAATACAGACTTAAAGCAAGATTGACAATGATAATAACAAAAAGTCCACTTGGTTAGAGCCCAACCTATAATGTCGCCCAACAAATTAATACACACTGTTTTAATGATGCCACTGTCATTTTATTTATTTTATTTTTTATGTTTTCACCATAAGCGTGCGATATATATTTATTATTTAATTTTTAATTTATAATTAATCTAATTCGAATGACTCAGATAGGTGAAGGACTCAAACAAGATATAATTTTTTAAAACTCATTTTTTACATACATATAAACTTGAATTTAAATCAACATACTTAAGTGACCCTAATTGCTTACATCTAATAGAAACGGTATTGTTCTGCTATCATTTTATTTAATAAGTCCTTGCAAATAAATTATTTTTTAAATATTATTGCAATTTAACCCAGTGAGTTATATATGCAATAATCTAGTGACAAAGCCCATCTTTTCTAGTACCCCATTATGGCCGGAACAACCCCAATCCCATGGTCGACGACAATGGAAACCCAGCTGTAATTGTGGGCGTACTTTAATACTTCATTATTTCTACAAGAGCAGAAAGGGAGGTTAAAGATTGGGTTTTCAAGCAAAGTCCAGCATTCAACATCTGGACTGACGAAGAAAGTCTATTTCGTCTTCCCGCGCGTCGTCTTCCTGCAGAAGTTCTATCTCATCCTCGTCGGTCCAAAGACACTACTCATCAGGGTTGTGTCGCATCCTGTGTTCGTCCATTTGCTATCTTAGTGCTGTCGGAGTTTTCGTCGTGGGTGTTGCCGGAGCTGCCATCTTGGGTGTCGCCGGAGCTTTAGTCGGATCCAGCTTTCATCCGTTTGCGGTTTTACAGTGTGGGTGGGACGTAGAGATACTATTGTGAAGGATTTTCCTATTTTAACATTTTATTAAGATTATAATTTTAACAAATTATTTTTTATTTTGAGATTATTTTAATAATTGAATATAGTTATTTTCGTATAAATTCAAATGTATCAAATAAACTGTAATTTCGAGCGAAGAACTAATTTGTAACAATTATAATAAAAATAATAACTAAATGTTTAATATACTACATAACATAATTCAAACATGAGTTATTAATTTATTAGTTAATTTTCAAAGGATACTCAAACCCTTATATTTTTCAAGATACCAGAGAAATTTCCTACTATAACATATATAATGATAATTAAAAGTTTTATAATATCAAATGCTGGTAGCCAGAAATAAAGAAATTGATTTGCCACCGTTGCAACAAAATTATATATGGAGACAAGTACAGAAAACTTCAACCCCAAATTTTCGTGCATCCCAAAATCACACTTTGTGTAACTATGTAATGACAATAATTGCTAATTTACTTATTATGAGTAGATAGTATTGCATGGAAAGTGCTTGATTATAGAAATTAGTGACAAAGCAAAGTGTAAGAGTAATAATGAAATTTGGTGTTTTTATAAGACTTGCCTAAAATCTATCTTAATATAATTTAGCCAAGTTGTCAATATTCATAGATAAGTGATTATAACAAAAGTAATTGACAGATACTATTGAAATAGATGATAGAACAAGGGATTTGAAGTTTTCTTCTTCTTCTTTTTTTATTGGGACATCAATTAATCTTAATCTTCTCTAGAAAGGTGAGAGGATGATTTGTAACGAGAGCTCTATATAGAGTGGCCTGCTGTGGATATGAGACCAGAATAGTGACAACTTTAACAACTGAATCACCTATGTAGGTGTTGGTGGTCGGAGGATAGCCAAAGAAGTACTAGAATTTGTGTATGTACAAACTCATTTTGTTTTTTTTGACTTGTTAGCCTCATGAATCCTCTCGATGGCACAACAAACCTTAACTATGGCATGATAGAGTAAGAGAATATTAGGTGCTATGTTAATAGGAGAGAAAGGTAGGAATTTTAGGTAGGATGGAAGGAGAAAGAGTGGATGTTGAATGAGCTTGACTAGTTAGAGTGGACGCATGCAAAGTTAAAGCTATGTCAGCAACCTTCTTTTTTTTTTTTTTTTTTTGAGAAGGTGAAGAATTATATTTAACTCAAATTCATTTTACATCAAAAAGGGTATAACCCTAATAGCAAAAAGAGAAGTTAACAAATATTAAACCTCTCAACTATAGCTTTAGTTTTTCTATTTTTAACTACAGTTAGAGATTTCCATCTAATTTTCAACTCATTAAGAGCCGTATGACATATGCTAGTATAACTGGATCTATATGTTGAAAAATTAAATCATTCTTAGCCTTCCAAATGACATAAATGGTTGCACAAAACACAGCAACCCGGAGTTTAAAGATAGGTCTTTCCTTCCTTTAAACTCGAACAAACACATGCTGTTAGTTTGTTAAGGTTTTGACAATACCAGAGGAAAAGCTACTTTCAAAGAACAAATGGTCTCTAGTTTCACTACAATTATGGCAGAAAATACAAGAATCATCTTGCAATAGGTTCATCCTTTTCTATCTGCTTCCAGTAGCGAGTCGGTCTAGGAAAACCAGCCAAGCTATTGATCTATTTTGCACAAAAGCTCCAAGTGTATCTGCAATGAGTTCTGGAAGCATCTCCCTTAATCTACCGGAAATAATCTCTGTCAGAATTTTGTAAATCGCATTGCAACAAGCAATTGGCCTGAAGTCCTTGATCGCTGTGGGGTGATGCACTTTAGGGATTAGGGAGATAGCTGTTACATTAACCTGATTCAGTAGTTTACTTGATCTAAAAAATTCCTGAACAGCAGCTGTAACATCAGTAGCAATAAAACTCCAGTTTTTAACAGTGTTTTTTTTATCGGGAAAAAAAAGGTAAGCATTGTCTAATAAAAAGGCCAAGGATTTTATTCGGCAGTTAACCTAAAAACTGTTGTCTATTGAAAGCACAAAGTATTTTAGACAATGGTTATCCACTTAACTACAATTTAAAATGAACTATGGACTGCAGTTTGGAAAATAGCTGTTGTCTGTTGGCATTGAAATTTTTTTGACTTCCACTGCCTCGTAACTTTTGAACTTTTACCTTGTAACTTTTGAAACTTTATTTCTATAATTTAATCGAAAACAATTTCAGAAACCCTATATTTGTTGAAAGTTACTAGAAACAACTATATAAAACTCCATCTTTTCTCCTTCAACATTGTCTTCTCCTTCAGCGCTGGCTTCTCTTTTGGCTAGCCTGTTTGCACGCCTTTGGCAACAACCTCTTTGATGGCCGTGAAGGTAATATGTTATATATGTATAGTTCTGTGTGTATTTACAGGCTGTGAAAGTAATATGTCTTGAGATGTGGTCATTACAAGAGAAACAAGATTCTCCTTCTGTGTTGTTTGTTGTCTGCGAAAGAAGACACTTTAGGTGCATTTCTATTGGAGTGAGGATGTTCTTACATAATTAAAAAGGGTTAGAGAATATGCAAAAGCTATCAATGAGGTTAGAGAATCATCAAGTGACAAGAAATTTGGTGTTTGATTTTGCAAAAACTGGAGTAGATAGAGGTGTAATGGATCTTGCATAAAAATGACTTGATAGGATGATCCTATTCATTAAAGTTAATGCCATAATCTCGATCATGCATTTAGCTCTGCCTAAAATGCTGGGAACTTTGAAATGCTCTTCGATTCCATGAGGAGGGTAGACAAAGCATTGAACACCTTAAGCACTTAAGAGTGCATAGTAAATGCACTTTTTAGTCTTTCAAGAGAAAGAAAATTAAAATTTCTGTCTATTTTTGAAATAGTCTTTTATTCTATATATTATTAACTACTAATGCAAATGATTGTAATATATAATAAATTCTTATATATAAAAGCATAGACAATGATTACTTCTACAACCGTTGTCTAAAATGTTTATTATGCAATAGTTATATGTATAAACTTTGTTTATAATCATACTGGAAAGATAAGCTAAGGAAATAACTAAAGTTTAAAAAATTCTTAATTATAGCGTTCCTGAAATTATAAAAGCGGTTGTCAAAGTAGGGTTTGGCCTGGTGGTAAAAGCCACTCTCAGCACTAGTTCTACCTTTCACACTTTGAGTTCAATCTCCTCCCAGTTCAACTTGAAATCCATAGTATCTTCTTTCTAATTTCAACAAAAAAAGAAAAAAAAAAAAAAAAGAAGTTATGAAAGCGGTTGAATAAGTTTAAACTTATATCACCAATTGCTTATGCTCAAAGTCTTACGCAAACAGAAATGAGACAAAACAAAGGCCAAATTGGTGTAAAACAAGGAGGGAGGAAAGAAAAACCCTAAGGTACACCGGTACTCTTTTTAGGGATTGTTAAACTGATTTCATAAGAGGTTTATAAAAGAATTCTTGAACTTATTATAAAAGAGGCCTATTTCTCAATAATAATAAACAAGAAATCCACATTCACATAATAAAGCAATTCTAATCTAGATAACAATCATGTAAATGTGTCTCAAAAATTTTGCCATCGCCTGCTCGTCCCCTAGTATAATAATTAGTATGTTTCCTGACGTGTACCCTATAGCGTCGCTACTATAGGTTGCAGTCAAATTAAAAATTCCAAGTTCAAGTTTTAAACCAAGGTCGTGTTCTCAAAGAACTACTAGTACAGATTTTAGTTAATTAGGCGAAATGGGGGGAGGGGGGTTTCAGCAATTCAATAGTAAAATAAAAGTGAATAGATGATGGAAATGTCAACCTAAAGAACTATCAGACAACGGTGATTCTATCCTCAACCTAAAGATAACTTTAATTCCAGTTATGCTGATTAACTAGATTAACCCCAAAATCTCAACATTAACCTACCTAATTAATTAATTTAGTTGAACTCTTACTAAGCTGGTATCCCTGCACCTAGCTCGGCAACTCCTACTACACAATCGCATAGATTATGGTCATTAACCCTAACCAATATTGCAGCAAAGGATTAGAGCATCTAAGACCTAAATTCTGAATTTCTATCCAACCAAATCTAGTTCTACTCCGTGAAAATTACTCTTAGGGTGATCAGGTCTAGAAATACTATAAACCCATCCAGCAATCATGCATAAAAATCAACATACACAATCACAGAGAAAGAAATGAGGAGTAGAAAAGCATAACCATTATTATATTCAAAATAAATACAATATAGGTCTCAAAAATCAAACTGACAATCTTCCAGTTATCCCAGATTGATTACAGAAGCATCTAGCCTTCCATTTTCATGGAGGCAACCATGGGAGAAGAAGAAAATGAAGAAAGCTTGAAAAGAAATGAAAAGTGGCGGCTCGGAATAGGTCTTGGCAGAATATGCATATGTCTAGGTTTAGGAAAATTATGAAATTGCCATTAATGAGCCCCTAATTACAAAAATGTCATTAATGAAGTATAAATTACAAAACTGCCCCTCCTTAAGTTGCCAAAAGCCTATTTCGCCATTTTTGAGTTGAGAAAATATCATTGTGCCCCTTGCTTCATGAATTTTACTCTAATCCTAAGCTTGGACATAAATTCCAACCCGGTCTTAGGCCTCCCAGTCCAGTCCTGAAATTAAAATTCCCTAACAAATAAAATTAAACCTTAAAATAGAAATATTAATATAAAATATAATAAATTCTAATTAAACCTCAATGATAAAATAGATGTTAATTAAACAATTAAATGTAAGTTTGAAATGCTAGAAGAAAGTATAAGAGTACACAGGTAAACACTAAAAAGTGTCTATCATTTTCCCACCATCCTTCATATATTCATTGCATGCAAGTAAAAAAATAAAAATGATTAAATTATGCTAATCTTGTTGATTGGCCTCAATTGCCTCTTGATCATGATTCTTATCTCAATTATATAAAAATCATGGCCTCAATTTTTGGTTCATCAAGTGAGGAGTATTCCAATAGAACCCATTTTTCTAAATTTTTAAGTAGAAAATTTAATTGAATCGCATAAAAATAAAAATTCATGAACCCAAAGTCTAGTAAAATTGCACCAAAAAAAAAGAAAGATGGGGAAACACGATTCACAGGCTTAAGTTATTGGGCCATTCTCAAATAAATATAAAAACTACATTTGTATTTAGGAAACCAAGAAAAGAACTACCTCTCAGTTCTCCCAGTTATCACTGTAGCCGGCCCTCTCCTCGCTCTCTCGACATCGCAGATTTCCTCTCTCTCGCAGAATGACAACCGTGCTCAGATCTGCCGCAAAGCTAATCACTTCTTCTGAATCATTGGTGTCAAAGTCAGGTTAGTCATTGCGCAAATGTCTATTCCTCGCTGTTTGGTTGGTTGAAAATGTTTGCAAATGGTTGGATTGATGCAAATTTCGAGTACTTCTTTCCATTTTGAGCGATCACATGAGGGTTCCATTTTTTGAATCCGGGAAATGGGATTAACTTAGATTGGTTAACAAATAAGGTTTTGATGCAAATTATTTGTAGTGTAGGATTCAGAAAATATATATATATATATATATATATATATATATATATATATATATATGTTTTTGTTTTTTTTTTTTCTCCATCAATTCGTACTTAAAACATCTGTTTGGAACTAAATGCACCTTAGGTATTTTAAAGCAGGTCCTATTGGAATCTACGTGGGGTTTTCTGAAAGATTTTTCCTCCTCAGTGTCTCCAGATGTGATTGTCTTGGTTTGGCAAAGAGATTCTTGACTCTTGCTTATGCATTACCTGAATGGGAAAACCCAAATAGAAAATGAGAACAAAATGGAAACTAAGCATATTTCGTAAAAATGGAAACAGATTTCATTTCAACGAAAATTTGAAAATATTTTCCAAACCAAATGCACCATTAGTTTCTAGTTCTCCATTTTAACTCCTTTGAAATACTTTTCCTCTTCATTTTCTTATCGTACATAGTTTTAACTTTTGCAAAGTTCATGTAGAACATGTTGCACATGCCCTTGCATCTACCGTCTCCTACTCTTCCCAAACTAAAATTTCCACTACCATACCCGAACCGGTATGGCCATGGTGTGATGGCGGATTATGTAGATGGCAGAAGTTGTTGGGGAATTAAATTGAAATGCAGTTTTAACAATGATTCTATTCACACAGATGGTTATGTAATGTTTTAAAAAGAAGATTAAATCGATTAATCATACAACACACTTGCACTCTACTTTTTTAGAGTAATATTTGTGGACCATTAGATTGGAATAACCACATTTTTCATAAAGGAATAAACAACACAATTCATAAATTTCCTAAGGTATCGTTCCTCCCTTCGTTGCTTGCTTGTTTACACGTTTACTAATTTGCAAAAACTTTTTTCTTTTTTCTAATTCCAATTTGCTCATGGTAGAACTTGCTGCTGAACTTCTACCATATATGCTAATTCAACAATAAAATACGGAGAATTGGTTCAAAATGTTATCTACTATGAAGTGGCTTGCAGGCGTTTAGCTTACTGATTGGGCATGTCCTTAGCATTTTTTGGTCCCAAAATCAAATCCTGCTAACTAGCGCCTTTTACAATCCAAATTAAACATGCTCTTTAGGTGCTCACTTATATGATTTAGGTCTCTTACAAGTTGGGGTCTATACCCAAGTTTACTCTACGTAATCATTGGGCTCCGTCCCAATGTGGGTGGTCGGGGCTTCACAGGGAATCATAGGTTTCCCCATTACCAAAATATATATGTATATGGTAGTGATGCTTTCCCTTGTCTTCTAATAAATTAATAACCCCTTCATTTATGTGGTCCTTGATGCGTCTTATGTGGAAGTATTCTCTATTTATGCTACTCATGAGCAATCCCTAATAGAAGGACCCTATTATGTTGTGACAGTGAGCAGAAATTTTCATTCCACTGACATGAAGAGAATGGGAGGTGGACACGGCCATGGCCACGACGAGCCGTATTACCTTCATGCAAAACACATGTACAATTTGGATAGGATGAAGCACCAGAAGGTGAAAATGCCCCTTGCCGTTTTTGCTGCTTTCAGCACTGGTGTTCTTGTTCCTGTCTTTGCAGTCATCTTCCAGCAGAAGAAAACTGCTTCTGCTTAGCTTCTTACATGTTTCTTTTGCAATAATGGGGTTTAGTTTGTAATCCTGGATAAGCAGAAGTATTGTCCAGATTACTGTTGCATTTCTTTTTCACAGAAAGTCTGAAATGGGTTTTTCCATTTTTTTTTTGTAATAATTGGTTGGTAATTTTTTTAATAAATCATAAACGTGTAAGTTTTAATGTCTTCAAACTAAGGAAAATGTTGACATCATTTATTTTATTTTTATGTTTTATCGTCTCACATGACACATTGTTTCTTCTTATTTTACACTATTTATTTATGCAACTTTTCTCTTTACCAAATAACTTTTAGAGTTATTAAAAAGGATTCCAAGTGTTACTTCACGATTTTTATTTCTTATTAATATTAATTTTAATTTAACATTTTAACTCATTCATTTTAATTTTAAAATAATCATATATAAAAATATAATTTATTAAAATATAATAAGTATATTTAAGTAATTTTCAAATCGAATAATTTTTTAAGAAATTTAAAACACAACAAATTTATCATATAAAAGATATAACAAATTTATTTTTTATTTATGTGGAACTCTTTTCAACTAATATCAATATATTTTGTTTTAATCAAAAAATTATATATCAACTATTGAATTAAAGGAATTTATATAATAGATTATACTCATAAAATTTTACTTCCATTTATAACCTTATTTTAATGGATAAAAATTATAAATTATAAATAAAAGTCTTCATTTATATTAAATAATTGAGAATTTTAAATTTATATAAAATTTTACATAAGTAATTATTGACAAAATAAGACATGATTCACAGTCCTATTCACTAAAATATCAAATTTTGGTTACAAGAGACTTTGAATATTAAACCTCAAATCTTGTAAATATTATCTAAACTTCTCACTGCTAACCTAGATTTAGTGGCTTTTTACTACAGCTAATTTGCAAATCTATGTATAATTACAATATTAATTTAATTTATTGTTTATTCTTTGTCCTACTTTGTTTATTCAATTAAAAAAAATTATTGTCAATAATTTAACAATATTATTATAGACAAATTTGAGGTCGACGTGTGGCTCAAATGAGGTTGGATCCAAGCTGATAGGGATAACGTCCTATAAACAAGAAAGCAAGGTGAGGTTGGAGAGGTAGACTTTGATGCTCAAGTTAATATGAGTGATCACATTGGATGATAAAGAAAATTAATAAATGCATACCTTTTTTATTAGTAATGAGAGCTATTTATACTAGTTATCTAAATAATATTATTGTAATTTTATTTAGTCCTTACTTCATGGGCGAAGTAATTTTGGGTTTGGCCTATTTTCTGAAATGGTCCATATAAATATATATAGTAATATTATATTATTTTTGACTTTATCAAAAGAGAGTGAACAAAGAATAGAACAAGCTGGGCAAAATGTTTATCACATTCAAAACCACCAACAATAATGGTCAAAACCATGGTATATTAAGTTAATCAACTGGTGGAATATTTCTTCCTACCCGTTACAGACTTACAGTGGACCACAAACATGTAAAGTAAAACAAACAATATAGATTATTATTGCCTTTATTATGAATATCATTTACGGTAGTATAAAATAATCAGCTTAAATAAAGAGATTTCTCCAAAACAAATTGCGTACATGTTTAATTAAAGATCTTTTCCTTTTTTCTTTTGTATTTTAAGCCATTCTTAATATATAAAAGTAAAATATCATTGAATATGGTCTATGTATCTTACTTCAAGTGATATTGAATCATAATTAAGAGATTCAAACTAATACACAGCTTTTTATTACCAATTGTTAACGACTCTTGTGAAAAATTTGAGTCTAGCACTAACCCTTAGATGCTTTACTTGGAGTAATAATTTATTCATGTTGAATACGAGTGTCCATTTGGGCTAGCTGGCTTGGCTCAGAACGACCCAACTTGGACCAAGGTAATTTTTGGGTTGGGCTAGCCAGACCTAAAAACTTCTAACTTCAAATTTTGAAAAGTTGGATTAATTTTTTTTTTTTCATTTTTATCGTTTAAAAACAAGGTAAAAATCATTTTTATTTAACAAATAAAAAGTAAAAAAGAAGGAAAACATAATTTCATTTTTTCCTGTTTCATTCCACCAACCCGGGATTATTTATGTTTTTTTCTCTGCTTTTTTTTTTTTTGGATAATTTTATTCCTTTTTTTCCCCTTCTATTTTAACTGTTTGTATTCTATTTCTATATCTTCCATGGACTTTTTGTCGTTTCTTTTATTTTGATTTTGTTTTGTTCTCCTTCTACCTCTTGCTTGCACGGAGGCATTTTTTTTTTTTTTTAATTGCAAGTAGATGGAATCTTATTATGCTTTTTAAAGTGCATCTATAACAAGCCACCGGTGACTTAGTAGTGAGTGGTTTAAGTAGTATTTGAAAAGTTTTAGATATTATTAACAGGTTAATTTCCTTAAAAAACACAAAAGTAAAACTATTTAGTAAAATAACATTAACTCGAAACTATTTTTCAATATATCACAAAATTTGGGTTTAAGTTGGAAAAAATATCTCTAAAGTATTTTCTTTAACTATATTAGGTAATTGGGTTTAAATGAATGTTTTGAAAATTAACAAGAAATGAAAAACAATATAGCTATAAGAAAAGTTGTTGTAATTTACTCAAAATTTTAATAGTAATTAAGATTCACAAAAGTAGTGAAGACCATTAATTAGCTAGTTAATGGCCAAAATTCCTTCACTAAGAATAATTATCATATGGTTTTCTCACAAACCAGTTTCTTATGCCTGCTCCGTATGGAAATTATGTAAGAGGAGGAAACGAGAAGTATGAAGAGAATATATATTAACACAGATCACTTTTTTATGCTTTTACACTAGTGAATGATGTGTGCCTACTGACAATGAAACGAAAATTATACAAAGATCATTTTAAGAAAAAAAAAAAAAAAGTGGAGCAATTTTAGAAATTGGTTTAGATTGAAATTAAGTGTTACCCATTAAAAAATAATGTGTATTTTGGTCACCCATCATGAAATATTTGTTGTTTTTTTTTTTTTTTTTTTCTTACAAAGAAAGAAACAAGAAAACAGCTACTGTCACCCACTAATATATAATTCTCCTAGAATTGCTTAAGTTATTTCATAAATGTTATTATTGCATATTGATATAAAATTTGGCACAACAATCAATCATTAAGACTAATTCTTGTTCATGAAAAAATTGTAAAAATCTCAAAAACTTGGTTATTGGACCTTTTGAATTACAATCAAGAAGATTTTATAAAAATGAAACATTTTTGCATAGAAGATATAAAACATATATTGGACATTTTAGAAATAGAAAATCCATAAATTTACAATTGTACTAGGATAATTACTTTCAATTAAATAATACGTACGTAAAAATTCCAAAAAAAAAAAAAACTTAATTGATAATTTTTGGACTTATATGTATTGTTTAAGTTGAAACTTTTTTACTTATATATATATATATATATGGTTTTTTTCATAGGATCCATGAACATCTCTGCCTTACATTAGAGGTATTGACGATTCTTGTTGAGGAAATAAAACAATTATGATTATTTCCTCTTCCAATATGTGCATTTCTACAAGCTCGAACCTTAATGTTGTAAAAGCCTCTCAACTGTTAATCTTAATTTGCTTATCAACTTAGCCATACCTTGTTGGTTATATATGGTTATATATGGTTTTTGAAGGTACCATTTTCGGCAATAAAATATTTCCAGCTTCATATTCCAAAAAAGAAAGATTCAAACTTTTGTATTAAACTATCGATGAGATATGTTTCATGTGTTATCTATTTAATATATTGAATAATTAAGGTGTATATTATGTTTCTAACTTCCTTTTTCTTTTTCTTTTGCGCTAGCCTGTGCAAATCTGTTTTGACAATATGATATGCTTGAACATGTAAAAGAAACCTTTTTGTAAGGACAAATATTCTTGGCAGGTTAGATGAAGCACCAAAATATTGTGAGATTTAAGAAGATATGGCTAAATATCTACAAACTCATATTGGCATACATTTCTTTATATGATAATATGAGTATGTTTACAATAGAAGATTAATCTGTCCATACCCATTTATTTGATTCATGTGTTTGTTTTATTAATAGTTTAATTTGAGATCTTGGAGTAAACTAAAGTTTAGAGTTACTTGTTATTCTGTGGTTTTAATCCCTTTAAAAATGTAAGGATTTGGGCATTCTTACGGCATGTTTGGTTGAGTGGAATGAGAAAGAAATAGGAAAGGCAGACGAAGATGGTGTGGTTTGGTGGGTTGGAAGAGTAAAAAAAATAAGTAAATACTTCTCTTCTCATAATAACTTTTTTCCAACAAAAATTTCCATCCAATTTTAAAGAATTTGTCTATTTCTCCAAACGAATGTGACCCCATCTACTCTCCAGCTCTCTCAAATAGCAAAGAGAACACCAAAGATAAACAAGACCTTCTTTAGTGGAGCTTGTTGTGGAGATGGTTTGAATGATGGAGGGAGAGAGATATTCATCGTCAAGTTTAAGGGAGGGAGATGCTGCCGTTTTGTTTCTTTATGCTGGGTTCCAATGGCTGCTCCAATTATGGGGCTTTAGGGTTCCAACTGAATGGTTTTGGTCCAACTCATGGGTTTTCTCTATTTTGATACATTGACGGAGACGAAGCTAGAAGTTTATTAATAATATCTAAATCTGTTTTCAAGATTTTTAAATTTGAACTCTGAGTTGGTAGACTTGATATTTTATGTTGGTAAATTTTAACTGAAGCTCCGATTTTTTATGTTATAATTTGTGAAACTTAAACCAATTTATTTTTGTCATTCCATTCTTTTTTTTCTTTTCAATTTCACTACAATTTCATTGTAATTTGTTAAACAATTGTTTTTGGTTATTTAATGAATCGTGACAAAATTTGAATTGCTGCTTGCAATCGTGGGTCTCGTCGGACGATAAAGAAGAGAGGGCATCTTTTAAAAAAATTTTATGGCATTTGTGAAATTTTTTATTATTTCATAATTTTTTTTTTATTTAAGGGTAATATATACTTTTAGCGATACTCATTCTATTATTTAATTTTTTTCCTTCACATAGTAAACAAAGGACTATTATATTCCTTCCTATTCTCACTTCTTTTTATTTTTCATTCCTCCAAAAATTCATTCATATCAACCAAACACACTCTCAGGGAATGCAACGCTAGTGCCCAAAATAGACCTTCAACCAAATCAAAGTTTTATCATAGGGAAAGAGAGAAAGCATTGGACGGGTAGTGGCGGGAGTTGGAGGCAGGTCCGTCATTGTCAAGTGGGTCATCCCGAGTTGGAAGCTTGTTGTTGCCTCTGTCTCCCTGAAACATGAAGAAAGATAGTCATTTTAACTGAAATACCATGCCTTTGGAGGAGGAATGTTAAGCTTCTGAATTTTGTTTTGGGTTTGTCTAAGTTACTCATAGCTTAAACTACCCCATATTTAATGAACCAATAAAAGAGTGAAAAAGTGTACAGATTATAAGGCTTCAATGTTCAATTAACTTATTACAAACATTAATGACTATTATAAATTTTGACAAATAAAATTTTATTTTATTGCAAATTAACCCTATTTTATTTTTTCAAAATTCTATTTTTCATCCTTATTTGCTTTTTATTTTTTTTCACTTCGTTGTTTCATCAGCCATCCTTTACAACCTTATATATATATATATATATATATATATATATATATATATATATATATATATATATGTGTGTGTGTGTGTGTGTGTGTGTGTGTGTGTGTGTGTGTGTGTGTGTGTATTAAAATTTCATTTTCCTTCTCATCCTTTATTTTTCGTAATCAAATTTAAACTAATATTTAACTAATCTCGTTAACCCTTCCTCTCCCTTCATTCTTTTTAATTATTTTTTATACTTATATGGTTTATCGTATGTTATTCTACTTAAGTAATATTAAGAAGAAATAACTTATTACTAAAAATTTTTACATTTTTTTAAAAAAAATGTTACTTATAAGCAGAACTCTAAAGACCTAAAACTGAATCTCTTAAATATTTATTTATTGATTATAAAAACTTAAACATACTTAGATCATTTTCATTATAAATTATTGCATATCAACTTTTGATTCAAAATTTTTAAATATATATTTTAACAATATGATATTCATAAAAGTTAAAACATATATTATAATTTCTCACAAAAACATATATTCTAATTGTAATTAATAAACATAAAATTTAAAGGGATACATTATCTCACATTTAATACTTATTAAAATAAATCGTCGTAAAAGTAAAATTGAAAATAAACTTGAAAATGAATGATACATTTCATAATAAAAGAATTGATATATTACTTATATATTCTAAATCTCAAGCAGTTATTTCACATATTTTTAAAAATAATTAAAATTTCTTTTAATGATAAAAAATTACTAAGGGGAATTTTTAAATAATAAAAATATATATTTTTTGTTGATTTTTTAATAAACATACTTATTTATTTTTTAGGAAAAACATTATCTTTTTTTATTCTACTTAATGAATTATCTTGTTGTTCTTGCTACAATAGCTAAGTTCATAATATATATATATATATATATATTTCTTAAATATTATTTTCACTTCATAATATTAAATTTTAGGTTGACCCAACATAAAAAAAAAAAGGTTTCAAGTCATAACTTGCTTTTATGAAATGTTACTAAAGATAAAAGAAAGATAAGTGAATAAATCTTTTCGTAAGACAAAAAAAGAGATTTTTTTTCTTTTATTTTTCATTTAAAAAATAAGATTTTTTGTTAAAAAAATAACGAGGGAGACATAAGAAACATATGGCCAAAGAGGGCATTGGAAGAAAGAGAGATAGGATTGAGGAGGATGAGAATAAATAAAAAATTTAAAATATAACCTTAAGTGTAAATTTTAGTAGTTATGAGGATAAATTTAAAAATATAAAAAAATTAGCTATTCAACTTAAGAGTAAATACATTTCTACCGTCTATTATGATATTAACGCTCGTGATTTAGCCACATAACATTAGGTAGTATAACTCATTTATTACTTGAGGTCAGTTAGACTTCTATTTTTTTTTTTTTTTTTGTGACACCCATCTCATCAAAAGGATTTACTTCTATTGCGACCATATTTGTCCCATATAACACTGTCACTTCTAATATTCTAGAACTCCCTTCTCCAATCACAGCCAGAGTGCCTCCCTCCTAAGAAAATGTGATCCTATCAATTGGAGTGCCATTTCTCAGCAAAGACGAACACCAATGCATTGTCCATCATATAATAGCTACAATTGACTAGTGGTTGGTGTACTAAGTAAGTCACCACATCTATCACACTTTATGGTGCCTCCTCTCGCTAAAAATAAAAAAAAAACCACTATGAACATCAACCAAGAACCCACGCTGAGCCCTATGCTAGTAGGAGAATTAGCATTGGCCCAACAGTCAACACTAAAGTAGCGTCAACTTTTTAAGAAGCCCACAGTAATTATTTTCAGTCAAACCAACACAAATTGGATGCAAATATCAACAATAGTAGTTTGTATGGCCGATGCTATGGTAATCACATTTATTGGGCCGGGTGCCTTAGCATCGGCCTTGTAGCATGGGCTTGGCCAACACTAAGGCACCCTACTTATTAAACGTGATTACCATACATCACCACAGCTTTGGTTACAATACGGTACTATAACCAAAGCTTTTGTAGCGACATCACTACAACAACTCTTCGACATACTCCATGAGTCATCTACAACAATCACAACTTGCAATGTATCACGTTTATTGGGTTGAGTCCACCTTAATCATATTTTATCTTTATGATGACAACTTGCAATGCATAAATTACTTGAGATTTTCTTTTGAAAGATAATTAATGAAAGGTTAAGCTACTGCATATCTAACATAAATGTACAATATATCCAACATAAATATACAATATCAAAAGATCTAATTAAAAAATAAACAATTTATTTCTCTATCTTTACATTAGATAAGTATAATAATACATGAACTTGAAAAAAATTTGACAATATAACTTCAATATCATGCACATTTTCTAAAAATTCATTTCCAAAATAACAAGACATTTCAAAGCTAAATAGGATTTCCACGTAATGTCCAAACAACCTATTGAACCTTACTCTCCACTAACGAGAGATATAATTTATAAATTTCTAACATATCAATAAATATAACATAATATAGATTCAAATAAAACCTAACATAAACATTTTACACATGTCAACCAATTAAACAATAACATAACAAGAAAGGACATACACTAAAATTACATATCATACATATCAATCATTCACTAAAATTATAATTTAAATTAAACAATTTTAACTAAACATATTCACTAAATATATTGATACAACGATTTAAATTAAAACATCTACCAAATTTACAATCAAAATAAACATACAACCAATTAATCAATACAACACAAACGAAATAAACATAGCTAAGGAATTCAGACATACCTAGACAATCAGAGAGTGCTAGTTTCGCTAAAGGTATTTGAAATGCAAAAAAATAAAAAAATGAATTAGATAACTGAAAACAAGATTAACCATGCTAGATAAAAAAAATTAAAATATAATAAAAATAACCAAACAAAAAACTTACCAATTAAATGGAAGCTGATGCAATGGAGAGTTTATTACAACTCTAGGAATGCAATGAGAAGCTTAAATGCACAAGAAAATAGAGTTTGGGGTGACAGATAGAGGGAGAACCAAAAGAAAGAAAGAAGGAAAAGGGAGGAAATTGAAGAGAAAAAGGCGCGAGATTGAATGTAGTGCATAATTAGCCAACGCCAATCACCACATTTTTTTTAGAAAAATTTAGCATCGGCAATGATTGACATTAATGTCACAAAATCAACCAATGACAAAGCAATATTCTGCAATATTAGCATCAGCCTAGTGCAGGCTTAGTCAATGCTAATTGTGTCAGCGTAGGCCGACGTTAATGTTCCTTTTAAATTTTCTTTCTTTGCTATGAATTAGCTTGAGCTTAGCCGACGCAATTAGCACCAGCAATGAGGCCAACTCTTCGTAGCTATTTTGTTGTAGTATCTAATACCATACAATGTAATCTTCACGTGGTTGACCATCTTCAACAAGGGTCGATCTTAGAAACAAAAAAAGAAAAATTCTTTTAAGCATTGCACATTCTAAAATAATAATAACAAAAAGAAAGCTATAAAATCGTTTATACCATCTCTCTCCATATGTGTACATCTGTGTGGCTAGGGAATATTTAGAGGATAGATATATCCTTAGGGCCACTTGGCAATGGCTATTGATGTGTAAATTTTAGAACTATTGGAATCATAGTATAAGCATATACTATCAATATAACTAACAAAGTATCTTAGGGTTGTTGTATCATGGGAACTATGCAATTAACTACTAGAATATTATAACTAAAGTATTATTTAGGCGATCAAAATGGTATGAGAAGGAAGTTATATAGAAACAAGAAGTTAGAAGAGGAATTGCAATTAAGGAGACTAAATTCAAATCAATAAAAGCATAAGGGTTTCGATTTCACCTCAAGCATATGTATTAAGTTCATCAATTCAACCTAGTTCTATTAATTGTTAGGTAGACACTCCCTAATTTATTAAAAAGTCTCTCCCAAGGTCGGATTAATCTAATTTTAGTTATCAATCCACTTATATCCCAATGTGAATTATAATAATTAGAATTGAATTAAGTTCTATGAATTCTTTTTAATGGCTATAGGGTCTTGGCATATTCTTGTCCTAAACTCTATCATGGAATTAATTTACAAGGTCTAAGTTAACTACTTTCTTCCCAAGTTAAAAAAATCCTTAATTTCTTTAATTAATTGACCATATCAAAAGGAAAATGAAGAACAAAGAATTAAAACCTAATTGAATAAAAACTACAATTGAATTAAATGTAAAGGTTAAACTAATACATAGGTCTTGGCTACATCAAAGCCCTTAGAAAAGAAACTTAGAGATCTATAATAAAAGTAGCAAACATCATGAAATTAAAAGTATGCATAAAAGAGGATAGAGTAGGGAAAAGAGAAAAACTTAAAAATAAAAGCTCCAAGATTGCCTTTTTACAAGCTCTCCCTTGCTTTCTTAAAATGTCAAAAGATTCTAAACCCTCGATTTAGAAGTCTACTTATAGTTGAGGTACAAAACCCCTAAAAAATAAGATTTCTAAACTGATAAAATAGCCAAAAACAAGTTAATTTCGCCTTTGCACATGACTCCCGTGCTGCAACTTGAAACACCCGTCGCCATGGAGCCATTAATCACCTCTCAGGCTTCAATTCACTGCAATCCCATGCTAAGGCCTCAGGCTATTAACGCTGCGACCTCAAGTGGATCAAGCCATGGCGCCACCAATGTGTCGTCAAGTTCCTCTGCAAATCTGAAAGATATCTTCCACGCCATGGCCTCATAGCCTTCAAGCCATGGTGCCAATGCCTCCAAGTGGCCTCTAATTGGATCTCTTCTTGCTTGGTTTCCTCTTGCATCAATTCTTCAAGCTTGCATTCTTCAATTTAACCACTTTTAAGCTCTTTTTCCTCCAATTCATCTTCATTCTCCTCAATCCTACAAAATAGACAACTAAAGACCAAATTCTACAAAACAAGGACTAAAATAAATATACAAAATATACTCGGCTATGATAAAATGCTTTCATCAACCGGGTGCTAAATAAAAATTGGGGCCTAAAATGAATATAAAAAATACGCTCAACAGCTATGATAAAATGTTATCATAAACCTGGTCCCTGGTCCTCCTCATGATCATCATATCATTGACCTTCCTCCTGATGCTGATCATTCTCCTGGTCATCCTCATTGTCCACCATATCTACATCAGGCGGTGCAACACAATAATAATAGGCTTTAAATACAATTAACTTGTGTATCGTTGAAATATTATAAATATGTATAACTAAACATTTTGTTCATACAGACTTGTAAATCCGTTAGGCCAAAACCTTTTGTTCTTACAGATTTATAAATCTGTATGACCTATTTATTTTGGTTCATACGTATTTATATATCTATTCAGCTGAAATATTTGTTCATACTGATTTATAAATCTGTTTGGACAAACTTTTGGTTCATATGGTATAAATTCATAAGACGCTAATATTTGTTCATACAAATTTATATGTTCCTGTGACGAAAAAATTTTCTTATATGATTTGTAAGTCCATAATCCTTAAAAAATTAAAAAAATAAAGATTTATAAATTGTATAACCTGGTTTTATATGTTGATTTCAAGTGTGACTGTGTGAGTTGAAGTCCCATATTAATAAAATTTAGAGTAAATACCTATTTTAGTCCCAAAAACTTGAAACTCTTATCAATTTAGTCCCTTACATTTAAAACCTTAATCAATTTTGTTCCTTATATTTGAAATTCTAATCAATTTCATCCTTCATATTTCAAATTTATCAATTTAATCCTTCACACTTCAAATTTTTTATCAATTTTATCCCTTAAATTTATCAATATTTTTGAAGTGTGAGAGATTAAATTAATAAGTTTTACAAGTTTAAGGGATTATATTGATTAGGGTTTTAAATGTGAGGGACTAAATTGATTAAGATTTTAAGTGTGAAGAACTAAATTGATAAACTTAAAGTGTGATGGACTAAATTAATAGATCTAAAAATATAAGGGACCAAATTAATAAGAGTTTTAAGTATGAGGGAACAAAATATGTATTTACTCTAAAATTTAAGGGCTGTAAAGGATATATAAGTGGCAAAAGCCCACACTTTTAACAAGTTTGAGCTTTTATGATGGTTGTGGTGTTTGACCCATAAGTATGTTTTCTTTATAAGCTCAAGTTTAAATGTGAATTGGTGGAGTCTAGTTAAATTAAACTAGGGCCAATTCTAATAGACTTCATTTTACACTTAGAAAAAAGAATAACACAAGATAGCAACTATGTACTCCCTCAACCATGAGTGATTTTTAAACACGGGGAGTGGCTTAAGTATTCCCCTAAATATAAATGATATATGGATAAATGACATGCCAAATACACTCATAATTATTTCAAACATGATATCCTTAATACTCTGTATCCCATCCTATGGACCAAATAGACTGTCAACCTAAACCCTTTTATAATTCCATTTGTATAAAATATTTGAAAATTTTTCACGTTAGCATATATATTCAAATATTCATTATATTGGAAAACTAAATCAAAAAAAAAAAAAAAAACGTAGTAGATTCTAAAAAACTTACATTATTTTCCTTTATTTTTTGTAGGAAAACGTTTTCTTGTTCATGGTTGCACTATTTCTCATTTGCTAAGAAAATATAGAATATATCATTAGAAAAGTCTAAAACCAAATAGAATATTAAAAAAAAAGAAAAGGAAATCGAAAGAAACAACAAAAGTCTGAAAATGGAACAATAAATAGGCAAGCAAAAATTGCAATTGAAAATAGAAAAAACCCATGAGAAAAAGAAAATAGAAAAAAAATTGGGAAACGTTGACGGGCTAGGGGGGGAAACAAATCATATTCCTTCTTTTTGTGAAAGCCTTCAAATACCTATCACTACATTGTACACATGCAAATCTAGATTTTAGCTGGAAATTTTCTATAGTTGTAACTATAGAATTTTACATTTATATAGCTAATCCATTTTAAGTAGGTAGTCGATTACATAGTATTTAGTAGGATATCAATATTTGTTAAATGGGAAATTGTCATAATTGTTCTAAATATGATATCCTTAATATTCTGTATCCTATCCTATGTACCAAATTAAAAATTGTCAATGTTCAAACCCCTTTTTAATTCAATTCCTATTAAATATTTTATCATATTAGCATATTCAAATATTCATGTTATAGGGAAACCCAATTAATAAAAATAGTAGATTCTAACCCCTTAGTTTTGTAGAATAACGTATTTGTTCATAGTTGCACTACGTTGCTCATTTTCTTAGAAAAGATAGAATATATTATCAGAAAAGTCTAAAACCATAAAAGGGAAAGAAATAAGTGGAAAAATAGATATAAGAAGAAAACAACCAAATTTTGAAAATGAAACCATAAAATAGGCAAGTGGCAATTGCAATTGAAAATAGAAAAAAAAAAAAAAAACAATTTGGGGAAACACTAACGATTTAGGAGGGAAAACAATTCTATTCTTCTTTTTGAAAGCTGTCAAATGTTTGATAAGGCTCAAACTAATCTAAATTTAAGTTGAGTAAATTCTATTTTGACAATTATTGACATTCAATTATGTAATATAAAAATATTAATTGTTAAACGGTAAGGCATGATTTTAATTAAGCACAATTTTTATCTTTTTTATTCAATTTTGAATTTACAAGGTTGTAAGATTCTTAAGAACAAACATATTTAGGATGATTCCGGCATGTCTAGTTTATCTTTTGGGAAGCACCTAAAACTGATTGAGTGAGAAATAGCTTAAATTTTAAGATACGGTTGGAGCGTTTTATTTTATTTTTTGAAAAAACATGAATGTTGCATTAGTAATTCAACAAATTTTCTTGGATAAATCTATTGGGATAAGCTAATTTTAAATTTACAATAATGGGGATAAGAGACAAAAGGTAAAGTGTTAGGCACATAAGGATAGTAGTATCAAAATTCAATTTACTTGAGGATCCCTTCAGGATAAATAAGCTGATAAGTGATAGTCCATCCACAATGAGTTTCATCACACTATGTGAAACTAAAGTAGAGGAATATTATCTCAAAAGAAAGAAAGAGAAGGAGAGGAGACTGAAAGGTGGTTCCATCGTTTTTGCTATTCATTCCTCTTTAGATTCACTTGAAGTTTATGGTACAAAACCTTTGATTTCTCATATCTCTCAATTTATATTGGTTGTCAACTTGTCAAGTTTAGTTTGTGGTTGCTAATAGTGAGTAAATTGAGGGCTCTCAATTAGAATATTTTCTTTTATTTTATTTTATCCACCAAACACTGATTTTTCCTCCTAAAAATTAAATGGATCTCTAGATCTAATTTTGTTGACAGGTGATTCAATTGTTGATCTATTGGCCATGGATTAGATTTTAACAAAAACCCCTCAACAGGAACTGAAGGAGGAAGCTGCAGTGACTGGGCTACCTCGAGGATTCTATTTAATTGAAGCGACTGGCAACAAGAGGGAGAGGAAGGTAAGCCTTACGATTTTTCTCAATTTTTTATTTTGAAGTTCATTCTCAACTTCAGTCTTGATGTCATAGATATTTTTTTATTTCCAAAATATTTTCCTTTGTTAATATTGATTTTTTTTTAAAAAAATAATTACAACAAAATCACAAGTCACCATAATAAAAGTTGGAGGAAACTAGAAATACTGATAATGTGCTGGAAACACAGACGGATCTAGATGCAGATTACGTTGAAATAAATCAGGAGGATGCACTACGATTCTGCTACCGTGGAGGCTGACAATTGCAATGCATCAACAATGGCAGAGGCACATGAAATAGGGATACCAATATATCACAAATATATCGTATCCCTACAATCATGATAACATCTTTCCTACCTTTTGCTATATATTTCTATCCCACTTCTTTATTGAATAACACATGTAATTCTTTTGTAACTGCAATTCTCAAAATGAAGTGAACTATGTGCATTTATTGTGTTTTAAGTATTTTACTATTTATTTAACACAAATGCATATATATATATATATATATATATATATATATATATATATATATATATAAAATGTTTGTATGTATGTTTTAATACTATTTAATTTAGATGTGATTTCCATATTATATCAACAGAGAGACAAGCAGACTGATTTGCGATTTGTGGCCTTGAGGTTCACATGGGAGGAAGAACCCTATGACGGGCCAATTGACAAAACAAGAAACCTAGTGGGGAAACGACAGTAGAGTAGAGCATTACCTGTGGCACAATCACCTGAATTTCGATATTGGAGCAGGATGAAGTGAAAAGAAAAATATTAGAGTAGGTTAACAATCTGTTGAGATTGATTGACTCGGATGGTGTGAATTTGAACAGGTTCGCAAATTCACGGCATCCAATGACAATCAATCTCCATAGATTGTTGATCTTCTCGAATTTATATTTTCCATTTTTACTTCATCTTGCCCTAATGTCGAATGTTGGGTGATTGCGGCACAGCCATTGCTCTATTCCGCTCTTGGTTTTTGGATTATCAATTTGCCTGTCATAGGGTTCTTTCTCCAATGTAAACCTCAGACCTCAAATCAAAAATCAGTCTACCTGTTTCTCTGTTGATATAATATGGAATTCTCATCTGCTGAATATAGACAAGATAAATTAATGAGAGTTAAAACATGTATCTTTCTATCTATCTATCTATATATATATATATATATATATATATATATATATAAAACGAGGAAATAAAAAGTAAAATACATAGAACAAAATAAGTTTACATAATTCACCCAAATCTGAGTATGTCCATTTGAGAAATGCAATTATACAGTAATTACTAATATTGTTATAAAAAATCATATAAGCAAAACCGGTATATATGCTTGGTTGGCTTCAGACAGCCAAAACATGGGCTATCGGAAAACCTATCAGGAGTGACTGATATCATTGATGCTTCTGAGTAGAGGCACTCTCTCTCTCTCTCTCTTAATTCAATTAAATTTGCTTAGGTCAATAAAAAAGTGGTGATGTTTAGAAAGTGATCCCATAAAAATTTGATATTTTTATTTGCAACGATGACTTATTAGATTTTTTATAGCTTCTGTTTAAAAGTATTATTTTCGTTTCTTGGTTTTGAAGCTTGAATTTGGAAAGCAACGACCATACAAGAACATACAAGCGTTATCAGGCAGCTCATCACGCACAACAAAGGAAGAGGCTGAAGTGCTCCACAACCAAGATCCCTACGAACAATGGTAACTCCAGAGGAGCCAAGAGGAACAATGAAATAACAATTATGTGCAAGAAGCTAATGATGACCTTACTATTGTAAAGATTATTTCGGTAGAAAGTTATTCACATCCGTATGAAGCACACAAGAGGTCTCACTGAACATTTTGGCCTTTAGGTTGGTCATTCAACTTAACTCCAAATTCCATTTTGCTACACCCATGACAAAAGTTTTAGTATAAGTTTGTACAGCTTCTTCTTAAGTTGTCACTTGGAGTTGGTCCATGGAAGAATCGTGCTGGTGGTAAGACACCATATTTGCTGTAGTCAAAGTCATTGCATTAAATGAAGTAAAGTAATGTGAACCATTGAATGAATTGAACGATGCAATGCAATTCACATTATGCAACATCATTGACTATGGTAAATTTGAGGGATTATGCAACATCATTGACTATAGTAAACCTAAGGGTTCATTGGTAAGGGAATGCATAGAGTTTCATTAGATGTCATAGTATTCGTTGAGTTGTCATCTGCACCTAAGATTCAAATGCGATATAATATCTTCTTTTTTTCTTTTTTTAATTTGCAATCTTTCTAGCTAATAATATATAGTCAAAATATAATTTTGATGAAAGTATATCTGCTTCTCAAGTTTATCTCATTTCCTTTGTAGGTCTTACAGTGTTGTAGTAATTGTAAGTAACGAATATCTTAGGGCAACTAATCTTGTCATGGTAATTAACTATCCCTGTGGAAATTGTTGGATTAGGGTTTTCCGTATTGGTATTGCATGACTTAAAAGACATCTAAACTGTTAATTTGTTGTCTTTTAACTTGAAAGAAATTCCTTTTCTTCCCAGCTTATCAATTACTATGAGCAAAATCTTCGGCAGATAGGTATTGAAGAGCCAGATTGTGTCACTTGCTGTTAGAAAACCTAAGAATAAGAAAAGAACCAAATTCTTGCAGCAGCATTTGATTTACTAACCTTATCCGATGTCGATGTTAAGCTGCTGGATAAGCTGCCCTATTGAAGGTTCAAGGGGATCCTGTTGCTTTTCTTCTGTATATTTTTCATCAGTTTTTCTTCATGGCCCTATAGAGAAAGCAAAGCATTGTTATCAATGTACTAGCAAATGGGTGTAAACAGGAATGAAGATCTTTTGTAATATAGTGAAGTTTAAGGACTAAATAATATTGCCATCTTCGAAACATATGAATATCAACTATACAATAAGACAACATTCTATTCCTTCAAGAGTATTTTCAATTACCTAATAAAGTACCTTTCTTGCCAATGTCATGGGAATTCAATTTCTGGTATTATATGATGATTATTTTATTGTATTATTATATGATATTATTGGATTATTATATGATGATTATTTTATTGTATTATTATTATTATATGATATTATTGGATTATTATATGATGATTTTTAAGCTTTCCATATATATAGAAATAGAAAGAGATAGGATCCAGCTACAGGAGAACCGGGAACGGAGAGCTTCCCCCCCTTTCTGCTCGACTCTTTGGTCTTAACTTAAGAATGCTAGTTTTAAGAATGAGTGATTGTCCTTCTCCGACCCTTACTGCTCAACTTGAGAGTAGACAGATAATGCGTTCCGCTTATGGAACAGGGTTCTATGGTTGATCCAGACCTACTAATCCACATATATTTCTTTCCCATCAATCAGTCAATCAGTAGTACTTGAAGAAATTAAAATTCTCATATTGGTAGAAATGTGATGCGAAAAAAAGAAAAAAAAAAAAAAAGAAAAAGAAAGAGAGCTTAAAAATGTATCAATGGCGATCACAGAGAGAGGGGACAGATAAGGACTGCAAGTTTTCTTGCGATATGACAATGCTAGTCCTGTTTATGCGTTAAATTTAAAAAAAAAAATCAAATTAGACTGTTCTAACAACTTGAATGTGTTTGCATTGCTTTGACACTATCTTACGTTTAAGATAAAAGGAATTGAACATGCAACATGTTCATTCTAGCTGTTCAATCTTAAAATCTTACATGAAATGTTTCTGGTAACCTGAAGTGTGTTTGTGTTGGCACAATTATCAGTTTGAATCTCCCACACTTGATTTCATGGTAAAAAGAAGGTACTCTCACAATTAGCTTTAATTTATCTCAAAGAAGATATTAGAAGTTTCATGGTCTTTTTTTTAAAATAAATTTCTTTTGACGGAAAAAAGAAAGACATAACATGTTATTCTCAATTAACAGGTTTCTTAATATCACAAAAACCACCTGTGTGTGTGTGTGTGTGTTTTATTAGCATGTTTCAACGCAGTTTTGAAATACAAGGAAGCTAGCAGCATGTTACGCATTTGTTGTGTTATAATTATAGAACACAAAATCAATTGACTGTCCTAAATTTTGGAAGCTAAAAATTCTCTAAATGGGCAACACCAATTGGTTCCTTAAATTTAAATGTTGAAATTTGAAATTGACAATGATCTAAAATTGAAAAATAAATTAGTACTAGTTCAGCGCCATAAATAAAGTGTTGGCAGTGGTAGGTTTAGGGTGGATGAATGTCTAATTTTTTTCTTTTTTGGATTTGCAATTTTTAGGGAGGGAGGGGCGGTATATAATAAATAAGGCAGCTCGTTTTCTCTCACATTGTTCTATTCTTGACCTGAAAAACTTTTTTATTAAGAATGTAATTACGTTAAAACTTAGTATGAAGTATTTTACAACTTTTACAGTCTTACGCGGCTTAAACCAAAATAGTTATAGGTTGAGAGATCTAGTAATAAGTTCGTACTTTACAAATATCAGCAATCATTAAGACAAAAATAATAATGATAAAAACCTCATATTTGGTCATTTTATTTAAGTATAGAAGAATTCTCTAAAGGTAGTTTAATTTTCTAAATGTAACGAAATATAATAAAAGCAAATTGTGAACATATTGACTACAATTTATGTTAAATTTTAGTTTGACTTCTTGTTCTTTGGATCAATCTTGAAAGAGTTTGTCTAAGTTACTTCATAGGTTAAACTATCTCATGTTTAATAAATAAATGAGAAAGTAAAAAATGTATAGACTATAGGACTTCGATTAATTTATTACAAGTATTAATAATTAATATAAATTTTGATGATAAATTCTATTTTATTACAAATTAGCCCTATTTTTTTCAAGTTTTTATTTTTCATCCTTCTTCACTTTGTTTTTCACTTCATTTTTGTTCTGAAAAGGACGGTAGAAGAAAAAATGAAGTGGAAAAAAGTGATATATATATATATATATATATATATATATATATATATATATATATATATATATATATATATATATATATATATTAATTTCATTTTCCCTCACCCATCCTTTTCCCTCTCATTCTTTATTCTTCATAATGAACTTTACATTAATATTTAACCAATTTGGTTACTCCCTCCTCTTCCTTGGTTCTTTTTATTTGTTTATATTATTTTATACTTATGTGGTATTATGTTATTTTACTTAAGTAATACTAAAAATATATAACTTATTCTTTAAAAAAAGAATACTATATTTTTATCAAAACATATTACCTATAAGCGAGACTCTATAAGTAAAAACCTAAGATCAAATCTCTTAAATATTTATTTATTGATTATAACAACTTAAACATATTTAAGTCATTTTCACTATAAGTTATTACTTATTAACTTTTGATTGAAAATTTTTTAAATGTATATTTTAACAATATTATAATCATGAAAATTAAAACATATTTTCTAATTGTAATTAGTAAACCTAAAATTAAAAAGGAATACATTATCTCATATTTAATGCTTATTGAAATAAATCATCGTAGAAATAAAAATTAAAAATAAACTTTAAAAGGAATATGTACATTTCATAATTAAAAAAATATATACATTGCTTAGATATCTTTAATCTCAAGCATTTATTTCACATATTTTAAAAAAATAATTAAAATTTCTTTTAAGGATAAAAAAATTACTAAAGGAAATTTTTAAATAATAAAAATTATTTTTTTGATATTTTTAATTAACATATTTATTTTTTTAGAAAAACATTATCCTTTTCTTTATTCTACTTAATGCATTATCTCCTTTCTACAACAGCTAAGTCCATAATGTACATCTCTTTTTACAATATTATTCTCATTTCTTGAGAATATTGAATTTTAGGTTGAGCCAACATAAAAGAAAATATTTCAAATCATTATTTATTTTTATGAATTGTTGCTAAAGATTAAAAAAATATTTGTATATAAATCTTTTTGTAAAGAAGAAAAATAGATTTTTTCTTTTATTTTCCATTTAAAAAATAAGATATTTTTATTGAAAAATAATAATGAGGGAGACATATAAAACATATGGCCAAAGAGGAGATTGGAGGAGAGAGAGAAATGGAATATAAGAGGACGAGAATAAATAAAAAAAATTAAAAATATAATCTTAAGTGTAAATTTTAGTAGTTATGACAATGAATTTAGAAATAAAAAAAAATTAGCTATTCATGTTAAGAGTAAGTATATTTTCATAGTTCATTATGACATTAACGCTCATGATTTAGTTATGTAATATTAGATAATGTAACCCATTTATTATTTAGGATTTGTTAGACTCTCCCATCTTGAAATTGACACAAAAATGCAACTACATTGCATTCATGCCCGTCACGAAATTAATTTTGAATTTTAATTCATTGGCTGCTCCAGAATTTCTCTATTGACATTATTATTTGTTGAATTCACCCCTTCGATAAATCCACTGCAGTCAACTCGAATGCAGAGAATCCATATTCGTTTATTGTTGGAGGCACTAAAAAATCAATTTGAAGATATATTTATTCAATTAATGATATAGTTTTATTGACAATAATTGCATATTGAATTTTAAGTGGCACATTTGTATGTATCCATTTGATGGATTTAGATTTAGGTACCAAAGCTCCGCATTTAAGTTGGTAAATAAGCAAGGTTTATCAATGTTAAAGAATTCAACGGTTTGAGTATATAAATTTAATCATCATACATGCACGTACATAAATAATATACATAGGTAAAAAAAAAAAGAAGGCACATGCATATGCTTACCAAATGAATAAATTCTTCATAGCTTGGTAGTTATTTGGGTCACCATTCACATAATACAAAAGATATACAAGTTAGCAATATTGATTAATGACGATTAATGCACAATTTGCACTAAAAAATTGTGAAATTAGAAAATCCAAAGAAAATCACATACATAGAATACAAGATTGAGAATATTAGACCAATAAGTGACTCACCTAAAATTTTAGGGTGCAGAAAAAAATTTTCCGTGCATGGCTTTGTCCTTGAACACATCAGCTATGTATGGTGATTTATCTTGTGTCTCACTAGAAGAATTTTAATCAGAAGATATTTGATGTGGGCACAAAAAGAAGCATCCAGTCTTATGTTAGGTGCCAACCAGGTATGGTACAAGTGATGGAAATACCTAAATAGATCCCAAAATAGCATCAGTAATGCATGAGACAACTAAAAAAGTTGGGTTTGATGAAGTAACCAATATTTGTGTAGAGCATGATGTTTTGGATTCAACTGACCATTGTCTTTCTCCCATTCTCTTCTATTTGTTTGACAACATCCTTGTTAAGAGAAATAGTAGTGCTGTAATCATATGCATTTGAGAAATTATGAAAAAAAAAATAGAAAAAGAAATAAACAATCAATAATATAACCATACAGCTTTAAGTGTATAAAGGAGTGATAAACATTTTTTAGTGTTTATCTCTATACTCTTATACTTCTAATATTTCAAACTTGCATTTAATTGTTTAATTAGTATCTATTTTTATCATTAAGGTCTAACTGAAATTTATTGTATTTCATATTAATTTTCCTATTTTAAGGTCCACTTTTAAGGATTTTTAATTTCAGAACTGAATCGGGAGGCCTCAAAACCTGTTAGGATTTATGTCTGAGCTTAGGATTGGAGTAATAATCTTCATTAATTCATGAAGCAAGGGCGCAAAGAATGTTTTCTCAAAAATAGGGTTTTGGCAACTTAAGGAGGGGCAATTTTATAATTTAGGTCTCATTAATGACAATTTTGTAATTTAGGCCTCATTAATGGCAATCTTGTAAGTTTTCCTACAATTAACCTAGGGAAATTCGGCTCGCTTCTATGCCATTCATTCTAGCCGCCACTTTCACTTTTCCTCTCTAGTTTCCTTCTTTCCTTCTTCTCCCATGGCTGCCTCCATGAAAATGGAAGGCTAGACATGTCTATAATTAACCTGGGATGATTTGAAGACTGTCAGTTTAATTCTTGAGACCATTGTTGCATTTATTTTGAATTTAATAAAAGTTATGCTTTTCTACTCTTCATATTTCTCTTGGGATTGTGTATGATATTTTTGTACATGATTTATGGATGGGTTTGTGGGATTTCTAGGTCTGATCACCCTAGGAGTAATTTCCACAAAGTAGAACTTGATTTGGTTGCATATAAATTTGGAATTTAAGTCTTGGGTGCTCTAATCCCCTGTTGTGATATTGATTAGGGTTGGGTTTAGTTCCAATGACCATAACCTATGCAATTGCGTTGTAGGAATTACCGAACTAAGTGCAAGGATACCAGCTTAGTTAGGGTTCAATCAAATTAATTAATTAGGTATGTTAATCTTGAGATTTCAGGTTAATCTAGTTAATTGGCATAACTGAAATTAAAATTTATCTTTAAGTGGAGGATAAAATCACTGTGGTCTAATAGTTCCCTAGGTTGATTGCATTTCCATGATCGGTTCATTTCTGTTTTACCTATTATTGCTTTTATTTGTTGTTATTGCAATTGAATTGCTTAAAACCCCAATTTCCCGTGCCTAATTGACCGAGACCTATACTACTAGTTCTTTGAGAACACGACCCTGGTTGAAAATGCAAACTTGGATTTTTTTTTTTTTTAACTTAACAGCAACCTATAGTAGTGACGCCATAGAGTGCGTGTCAAGGAGTTAAGATGAGATATGATACAAATGAAAAGAGTTATCAAATTTACCTTGTGCAACTTGTTAAACATATAATATTAATCCAATCTCATGTCTTCTCTTAACATCTTAAGCATTTATAATAAACCTGTTTTTAATAATGTATTAGAGTCTCTTTAACCTTATAGTCAAAAGAACATATCCCCCCCATTGTTAATTTCCTAATGAAATTAAAATTTTCAAAACATGGTGTGAGTGAGCTTGCGCTTTGTTCATATTTCAAACTCAAATAGTTCTCGCATGAGGGCATGCATGTCGAATATAATATAAAACCAGTTTGGGTCTTTCTTCTATCATCTTTAAGCTTTTAAGAAGAGTTAATTCTTGAAACAACCCATTATTGTTATTCCCTAAGCAAAAGGAAGAAAATAATTCTTTCAACACAAATTAAAAAATAAAAAGTAATCGGTTTAAAAAGCCTGTTTTTACAGTAGTGCAAGAAAAGGGGCATAAAAAGTCGATATCAAGCTTATTCAACATACATCGATATTCACTTATGTCTAAGCTACAATACAGTTACATGCACATGCACTATAACTGATTAGCATCCAATTATAATTGAATACATAATTGACTACCTTAATATATAGCTGATCATCACCTAGTCGCTCCTTAGCATCAACTTTATTTGATAAGTGGCCTTCACATAATCATTGAAGGTTTTGAGATATAAGTCTTTCCTTGATATGGTCAGAAACTCATTTCAGTAAGTATAATATCCAATGTAGTTACTCTCACTTTCTCAAATATTTTAGTAAAAGTTTTAGGACAAGACATAATAGGGCTTGTGCTTTGTCCATATATATTTACAAGTCTAAACTGTTATCTATAATGATTTGTTAGATGTAAAACTATTTATAGTTCTTCATCTAACAAATTAAATTTTTGAGACTAGTTAAGTTTTGAAAGTAATAAATCTTTTGATTAATTTGACTTCTAAAAATCTAAATCCTTCGATTTTATTTTTTAATACTAGCTGCATATTTAGAACTCCTTTTTATTTAAAAAAAAAAGAAAAAGAATCAACCTGACAAACTTTTAAGGGATATAGAGGGTTGTTCCGAACAAGCTGATGTTGCTTGTTCTCTAATGTGGCATAGATTCAACCTCTGTTGAAAATGGAGAAAAGGAGAGAAAAGAAAAACAAACTAATGTACTAAGATCAAGAATCCAAGTCTGAATGAGAAGTTGATTAGTCTAACTTTCTGCACAACCTTGACGAGTACCTGTCTGAAATTTTTTTTTGACTTCTCATCTGTAAGGTTAACTCCGCCTATGGTGTTCATATGGGGTCCTAAGCCCGGGTAAAGGAGGAGTGTTGTGTTAGGCCCTCGACAACCAACATAAAACTTTGTCAAAACCTTAAGCATGGACTATTCAAGATGGAATTGTGTTAATACAAGGCCGTTACCCAGAACTAATGAGCTGTATGGCTCGAATACAATGTCAAATGAGCTAGAACTGCTGCATTGGTGCCAAAATGTAGTATTAAATGAGCAATGGTCCTCACATTTCTCTGGATGGGCGTGGATAAAGAAGCTAGTCCATAAGAGCACAAGGTTTGGTACTTGGAATATTGGTACTTTGATAGGCAAATCTTTTGAGGTGGTGGACGCCATGATTTGGAGAAGGATCAACACCATGTGTTTGCAAGAGAATAAATGGGTTGGAGAAAAAGCTAAGAAGCTGGACACTATAGGTTTTAAACTATGGTACACAAGGAAGGTTAGAGGTAAAAATGGAGTTGGTATCATTGTAGACAAGATTTGGAAGAACAATGTGGTGCAGGGAAACAGGATTGGGGATAAGATCTTATTTGTTAGATTACTGGTTGCACAAGAGAGTATCAATATCATTAGCGCTTATGCACCACTGGTTGGTTCAAAGGCTTATTTGAAGGAGAAGTTTTGGGCGGATTTAGATGGGTTGGTTCAAGGCATTCCACAAGAAGAAAAGATTCTCATTGGAGGGGATTTAAATGGTCATGTTGGTAGTGAGGCAAGGCAATTTGTGGGAGCTCATGGTGGTTTTGATTTTGGAAAGCTAAATGAGGAGGGGCAATCTATTCTTAATTTCTCAATGACATATAATTTTAAGATTATCAACATTTGTTTTAAGAAGAGATATGAGCATCTAATCACATATAAGAGTGGTACCTCAAGGTTGCAAATTGATTTCTTTTTGGTAAGGAGCTCAGATAAATGAGTTTGCAAGGATTGCAAGGTGATTCCCAGGAAGGGTCTCACTACACAACATAGAGGTCCTTGATGTTCATTTTAAGAGCCAAACATAGAAAACTGGATAAGTTATAAATCCTATGATTAAGTAATGGCAACTCAAGGGTGAGAAGTAATTGACTTTTAAGAGGAAATTATTGGAATATAGTAATTGGGAATTACAAGGAAGTGCCAACCTTATTTGGGATGAGATGGCTAAGAAGGTTGCTAAAGCAGTCTTGGGTGAATTAAAGGTTTTGGACCAAGAGATAAAAAAAATCTTGGTGGTGGAACAAAAATGTGCAAGAAAAGGTCAAAAACAAAAGGGAGTGCTTAAGGCTTTACAAAGGTGCAACAATGTGGACAATTGGGAATGATATCGGATGGTTAGAAACGAGACTAGGAAAGTGGTAAGTGAAGCACAATCTAAAGCTTTTGAGAAGTTTTATTGGGAACTTGATACAAAGAATAGAGAACGAAAGATATATAAGCTTCCCAAGAATCTTAAAAAAAGTGATCGATTTTTCAGTCACAATAAAGTTCGGGTAAATTGTTGACTCAGTTGCAGTGATAGTTTTTCCGTTGCTGCATGTTTTCAGTTTTATTTTGTTTGATAGTGGGAGGGGACACACTTTGGGTATAAGTAGTGACCCATTTTTTGTCACTAAATTTGGTGATAGTTTTGAGTTCATTTAGTGACCTTTTTTTTTTCTGATCACTAGCATTATTTCACTATTTTAGAAAATCAGTCACTAAATTTGTCACTGCAGTGACAGATTAAAATTCATCGCTAAAATCCGTCAATAAATTGTAATTTTCTGGTAGTAGTAGAGCTAACAAGTGGCTAAATTAATGGGCTACTTAATTGACGCATGTCTAACTTATGTTAACAAAACCCGAGCTGAAAAAAAAATGATTTTTGCTTTGGTTCACCACATATGTAGTATTTGTCAGGCAGCTACTTTTTTTTTTTTTTTTTTTTCCCTTAAAAAAACTTTTTTTGGGGAGGGGGGGGGGTGTGGGGAGGGAGGAAGGAAGGGGAGTGTGCAGGAGCGTAGAGAGTGTAAAGCATAAAGGATGGAAGTTGAATGGAGGGAACATAAAGCACAACATCCTATTGAAATCACCCTCATCTTTTTCATTTTTCAACTTTGATTTTTAGAAGAGAAAGAGTAAAACCAAATCCTCCTACAATCTAGGGGAGATATCCGAGAAGAATGGCGGTATGCATCCTGGAATAGTGGGACGCATTCACCAACTAATAGGTAGGAAGGCCACGCTCTCTAGAAGGGAACCCGTTGCCCTTGCCATTGATTCTTTTTCTCCAGTGTTTGCCCTTGATTTTTGTCTCTCCTATTTTTACTCTTCCACTCCAATTGATTATGCTTACTCTTTCATTGACTAGCCCCATGCGCTTTTTTTTTTTTTTTTTTTTTTCTTTCATACTTTCCAAGACCAAAGGAAAAGTAGGGAGAGAAGAAATGCCACTGCATCTTACATGGTTAGTAACCTAAATTTTGTGGTCAGTAGGATTGAGCATGAATTTTGTGTATTTTAAGAAGGGAACTGATTTTGAAAAAAAAACAATTACACCATTTGAAAAAAAATATATTGAAATTGATAATCTTAGTACATGTTGGTGACGTGTTTGGTTAGTTTCTTCTCTATATTTTCTATCTTATTGGGTGAGCCACACTCCTGAAGGTTTCTACGAAAATAAAGCTGTCAAATAATGTGTATTGGGCTCCAATCTCTACTCATAATCTCATTGCGAATGATGGACTATTGTAAAAGTGGTTTTAGATATGGATAATTTCAGGAAAATGGGCAAAGCCCAAAACCATTTGGCTTATTTAAAAATAAGAATTAAACGAAATTATAATAAAGTCATTCATATAACTAGTATAAATAATTCTTTAACATTAATTAAAAAAATATGTATTTTTAGCCTTTTTCTTATCGTCGGATCTGATCACTCGCACTAACTTGAGTACCATAATCTATTCTTCCGACCTCATCCTACTTTCTTGTTTATAGAACATTAGCTCTGTTTTATCCCATCAGCCTGAACCCGACCTCATTTGAGCCACGTCTCCGAAATTCGTCCACAACAATTTTAATTTGTAATTATTGGGTGGTGGCCATGGTATCATTTAGGAACAACACTTAGGCAATAGTGATTTTTTTTTTTCTTTTTTTTCTAATGTGAGCTACTGCCACTTGCTTCTTATAGTGACATGCACGAAATTGTGTTGAAACATTCTCTTAAGTGAATATGCATACTTCAGTCTTTCAGCTGCATACAGAGGTACATATTGTCAAAGTTTCTTTGACATAATACCAATAGTTTCACGTGATAATATATTTTGCAGGTATATCAAGAAAATATTATGTCCCGGAGAAGAAATTCCACTCATTCTAGAAGGTAGCTAGGTCGATGGGATTTGGTGAGAAAGATATCTCATTAGTGTCTTTTCAGTTAGTCTCCAAAGGTAAGTTTGTTCAAGAGTTAATTTAAGAGAGTAGGAGGAAAAAGACAGTTATGTCAATAGGAAGTTTATACTAATGGAGCGTATCTTTTTCTCTGGCTTCAGGTTATTATGGGGAGTGAGGTAAAAGAGGCGATTATATGGAGGTGACTGGGTTTGCAACAGACGTGAAAGAACAGATATACAAAGTGGCACCTGTGAATCTTTTTTCTAATATCAGTGGTGAAATTCTTGCTAGCTTGGTCATGAGCCCATCAAAGGAACATGGACATTACACTAGTTCAATCTAAATTGACTGGCCAATACTATAAAGCCAGGATTAATTTGTTAAAAGGCTATCCCATGTTGCAAGAAAAAAAAGAAGAAGAAATTAACAAATATATTGAATAAATAAACTTTCAAGATGATTTTCATATCTTTCCTTTAATGCAGTACCATCTGATTTGACAAAAACACAAACCACACTCAACCATTTATGTATGAAGAGACATAACATACAACATATTTACAAGAAGAAAATAATTCTAAACAAGATAGTGCAGACCAGGTTTCATCGTTTATAATGCCAAATCAAGTTCCCTTTACTGCACTCATTTCCTATACAATTCAAACACATTATCTTGCCAAATAACAACCAAATGGTCCTGTAGGGTTTATTTTCTCCTTTTACTTCAAGTTATCCTTCCATATACAACTAGCAAAAGCCAAAACAAATGGCAAAA
Organism: Bauhinia variegata; assembly: GCA_022379115.2. Classification (NCBI taxonomy): domain Eukaryota; kingdom Viridiplantae; phylum Streptophyta; class Magnoliopsida; order Fabales; family Fabaceae; genus Bauhinia; species Bauhinia variegata. The sequence goes on from CM039432.1 coordinate 6,858,514, forward strand.
CTAGTAGTTTTAAAATTTTCTCATTTTCCTAAATTTGTTTGTTTCATATGTGTAATTGACAAAAACAATAATGGCTTTCAATGATATAGAAATTCCCTCAACAATGCTGCTGTGATTTTTCATACTATGTTGTGTACGTTTTACAAATTCCCACAAAAGTTCGTATTAGCAACTTCACTACTGTTCTAGCTACCAAAAAAATAAAAAATAAAAACCAAAACAACTCAGCCAAAAATTTATCTATTAAGGATCCAAGTTAAGAATATGACCATGCCAAGGCTAACCGAAAAATATCAAAATAATAAAAAATAAAATCTCCTAGGCTAAAATCTGATAGAGGCATAAAAATTCAAGATAAATTTTCTAAACAAGAATAAAATAAAATAAAAACATATTACAAACAGAATCCACGTACAACCAATACAAGTGTGCAAAAGATAGATTTGAACTGATGTGAATACCAAAAATAAATAAAAGAAGCATTGTCAGAAATCCAAGAAAGTAAAGAAGAAAAAAAAAAGTGTTAGCTCCCAACCAACCTGAATCACAATAGAGGAATATAGAGAGAGAGAGTGACAGATGAACAACGGTGAGATTAACCATGGAGTGATGCAGAGGAGAGGAATCACGGTGAGGGAGAGATTGAAATCTACAGTGAGAGAGAAACAAGGTTAACTGGGGTAAATCTAAAACAAGGATTGATTGAATTTAATCCCAACAATTGGATTGTCGATGATTGCGAATTTTAATGATCAACAAAAAAATCCATGAACTTTTATGGGTGTTAGGTGGACGAATTTTTTTTGAATCACAAGATTCATAAAAAATGGAAAACATGAATCTTAGAATTTATGAATAATGATAGTTTTAAAATGTGTTTGGTTAATCTTAAAATTTATATAAATTTTTTTTTTAAAGATTATGAAACTGGAATCGATCTCAACCCTGAGATTCTATTTTAAAATATTACATTTAAAAATAATCTTAAGAAACTTTTCTTGTAATTCTATTTGGAAAAAAAAAATCATATCAAATGTAAACAATTATAAATCTCAAGCTATGATTCCTAGAATTAAAAAAAAAAAAAAATCATCAAACAACCCTTTATGCAATGCCGTAGTAATTTATTGCAGCTAAACCGCCTGTAAAAATGATACTATGGGAGTACAATAACAAAAAAAAGAAATCTATTCCACTATAAACTCCTGATAAAATATTTATTTCTTTTTATCCCACATAAATGAGATAGGATAGGCAGGGTAGCGACAACTTGCCTCAATGGTTTTCTACTTGACTAAGCTCCATATGTAAGAATGTATGTTGGAAAGTCAAATGAGATTTCTTTTTCGTTACGCTTTGAATGAATGCATTCAAAAATTGACTATCATGTAGATAAACTAGATTTGAATTCTTTGACTATAAAGTGGGAAAAGTCATATTTTTAGTAATGGTAGCTTTATTTTCTACATGTAACGACAATATAATGAAAACAAATTGCAAATTAAATGTGAACACCTTGACTTCAATCTGTATTAAATTTTAGTTTGACTTTCTTGTCCTTTGGGTCAGTAGTTTTGAAATTGATGCAAAAATACAATTACATAGCGTTCTTGGCACGAAATTGACTTTGAATTTTAATTCATTGGCTGCTTAAGACTTTCTGTTATTATCTGTTGAATTCAGCCCCTATGACAAATCATCAGATATTTCCCTTTCTTATAATAAAGGCAATGTAAAGATAGATGAAGTCCGAAATGATTATATCTGAATATATAACATTAAGACCGTCTGCGGGAGGAACAGAAAAATGGCTTTCAACAAGGTGGGAATTGTTCTTGTGCTGCTGCTTTGTGGTAAGTATCTTCGACCACCCAACACACTTGATTTTTGTTTCCGTTGTTGATTTTTTTTGTTAAATTTTCTTTAGTTCTTTTGGCGTATTAAAGCCAAGTAATATCATTACACACATAGTTATCATATTCGTGATAGGTTATGTTTGTAGTAGGGAATGGCTATACGATTCGTGACCTAAAGAAATAAGATTTACTTCTTCGATATGATAAGATATATTATGATTCATGTTATCTTTAAATACTTTCATGTGCGACTCTCACTCCTCTCCTTTATTATTTTTTTCATGTTTTCTTTTTCTTGGTGATAGTTCTTTAAAACAAAAATTTAGTATAAATCTAAGCATAAATCTATATAAGATTAAAAAAGGTCAAAGAAAGATGCAAATTGAAGATTTTTTTTACCTTCATATTTGATTCGCATGTTTTGGTGAATCAATACATTGATCAAGACAAATCAAAGCATTTCAGTATCGTGAATCTGTACATGTAAATTGATTCGTGATTCGTCAGAAAAATGACTAATCTAATAACTATGGTTGGACATGTGGTCTAAGGTGTTATAGGTCAAGCCTTGAATTCTGAATTTGGAATCACATTTGTTACCAGGAATTTATTAGTCGCTTCTCTTGTATGAACCATGGATTCATCTCATATCCAAAGGGTGTAAGTGTACCCTGAATATACACTCAAAACTAATATTGGCATGCAAGCAGGTTCAATTCTTTTTGGAGACAACATGGAATCCGCTGGTGTTAAAGCTTGCCCACAATACTGCTTTAGCGAAGCAGCATACATGACCTGTCCATCTACAGGTAACCAGCACCTTAGCCCAAAATGCAACTGCTGCCTTGCTGGAAAGGGTTGCACCATTTACAAAGCAGATGGCACTTCTCTTTGCACGTCTAAATAAAGGGAGTAAGCACTAGTTTACGTATATGAAAACTAAGCTGTAATTGCATGTATGAATAAAACGAGCGAGTCCTCTTTGTTTATGATCTCAATTAATATATTACCTTCTAAACTATTTGTTTGTCCAATCTCCTAGTTGTGTGTGAATGAGAAAATCTATAATTCATGATGATTTCAAAATGACTGAAATAAGAAAGCAGTAAGTTGAACTGCAGCAGTTGATACTAAGTGTGTTCTGGGTGGTGCTGAGAGTGAAGACGTATACCGTCTCTTCTTTACTTGTGATAACAAAATTAGACAGAGCATTATCTGTGCTGGTTATGTGGTTGTTGTGTATCATGTTTGGAAAGAAATGAACAGAAGACTCTTCAAGAAGCAGTGCATGGATGTACACAGACTATTTGAGCTTCTGAAAAGAGTCAGCAATTAGGATTCAATTTTTGGCAAGAAGTTGGTATTATGGTTGACAGGTTAAGAGCTGAATTATGGCACTGACCATTTTTCTGCTGTCCATTTGTATTTGAGGTCTGAGAGGTTATTAATTCTTTTTTCCTTTCACACTCAATAAGTAGTATGGATGCTTTTTGTTTTGGTTATCAAAGTTCTTGCATTTTTTACCAAAAATAAGAAAAGTTGAACTGCTGCAATCACTAAACTCCAAGTTTACATGTAAGTTTCTGAGATTCGGATCCAGAGAACATAATTGAAAATTTATCATGAAAGAAGGCCTAAAACTGGTTGACTAGGTAAATTGCTTATGAATATATTCGAAAATTTGAATTTCTGATTAGAATACAGAGTTCAATTTAATTATGCGTGGGAATAAAATAATTTGATTTTGTAATTGCATGTGGAAAAGGCTCTGACATAATAAGACCTAGTTAAAGCATAAGCTGCCAAAAGTCTCTGAGGCTAGGACATGTAACACACCATGCATATGAAAGCTCCCTTGGACATTTTTACTGACTAAAAACTTCTAGCTAGCCTTTCATGTTGCTTTCAAGGTTTACCTTCTTATTGAATTTCATTTGGCATGTACTTATTTCTTATGGATTCCAATTTTGGGTAGCTTTGCACTGATAGTTTGTTTGAAATATTGGCATTTAGTAAAAAAGCACTTATGAGCAGGGATTTGAAAGTCAAATGCTTCTGTTACTTTTGAAGAATTTTAAATGTTGAATATTAAAACACTCATGGCTTTCACTTAGAATATTAAAGATTTGACTTTAAATAATAGTAATCATTAAAAAGAATTCAAAATCACAAAAGACAGCTTCTTTGTTTCAAGTTGTTTATCTGTTCTAGCTCATCTTGGAACCAATGAGGTTGGGTGTAGTCAAAAGAGTTTGTCTCCCACAAAGTGTTCAACTATAGTTAGATTCTCACTGCAAGAGGTGTTTACATTTAATTCGTTAATTAGTCTTTATAGATTAACACAAATTCTAATAAAGTCAATATAGTTTAAAATACTAAAAATTTGTCCTTAAACTTTTCAAAAATGTATAAATTAGTCATTGCTGCATGAACTCATTTAATAGTTTTTGAAAAATTTTAAATGAATTTTTAACATTTTAAACTATAAACATTAGTTTGAATTTGTTCAAAATTATAGAAATTAATTGAATAATTAAACCAAAAAGAAAAGTGTCATTTGAGAGTGAAATCCCTTCAATAAAAATTATTCACAACTTTTCTTTTTAAGGCTCTTAATGCATGACATAGGAGAGAGAAAGAGCACGCTGTAACTCAAACTTGAATTTACATGCTTGCAATTCATAAACAGACTAGTTTCCCTAAGAAAGTCTCATGGAAAGATTGAAAGTCGAAATTGAATTTATATGCATACGATTCTTAAGTTAGCGTTTTGGAAGTCATTGGTTGGCTGCTTATAAATATAGTTCACATGTGAAATAGCTTTATTGAAGAGTAACATAAAGCATTAGTAGTCTGGAATTTAACAAAAGATTATTTCTGTTGATAAAAATATACTCACTCCGTCCCATTAATTTAATTGTCATTTAAGATTTTTATACAAAAATCAAGAAAAAAAAATAACTAGCTTAATAAATGGTACTTCTTCTATTTAACATTATAAGGTATTATTTAAAAAGTCTCATATTTAAAAATATAAGACATTTTTTTTTTTAATTTTAAGAAGTAATTAATTATATTTTTTTAAAAAAAATTTATTTAAAATCTTGTTTTGATAATTTTTTATGTATTTGACGAGACAAAATTTAAATAAGATACAATGAGAAAAATGTATTCTTTTTAAATTACCTAATTATATTTCTTAAAATGTGTAAAATAAGAAATAGTAGATTAGATGAAGGAAGTATCATTTTATTAGATTGTCCTTAAAAAAAAAAAAGTACTCTCATTATTCCTTTTATATATTCAAAAACTATACATTAACTGGATAAAAATGGTAAAATAGCATTTAGTTGTGCATTGATATTGTGAAACAAAAGTCAACGTGAGATAAAAAGAATTTAGATTCTCTCGTGTTCGACTTTATCATGACATTGTTATATTTATCCAATTCTAATCATTCAATTATTTTAATACTAAATCAATAGCTACAATTATACCACACATTCTCACTTCATTAAATTTGTTTTTTACCTTTCCGACTAATACCTAAGTGAGATTAGCGCCACCCACCCAAAACCAATAAAAATAACTTCAAAAAAATCCAAACAAACAAATTTCTCATGCATTGCAATTTCTTTCCTTTTCCAATCATCATCTCAGTAACTGTTTCTTCCTAACGCTTTTGTTTTCTTCTTCTTATCCTTGTACTCTGCTTGTGTGTCTTGCCTACAAGTGAACTTGCCTTACAAAGATGCCCAACAGATGTGGAAAGCAATTGAGAAGCTTACGAATGATGAAGATTTCAGCAACAAGACCAAATGGGGTCCAAAAGTTTTTGTATTCTATTAATTAGCTTTTTAATTTTTTGCTTTATTGATCACTAGCCTTTTTAATTTTTGACACTTACCTATTTTTAAAACTTGAACTGATACTTAATTTCACTGTTTGCTTGGATGAGCTTCATGTTTACAAGACTCTTAGTCATTTGCCAAAGCTTAATCACAGAAAATTCCTGTGATGTCTTTAGCATTCCACATGTATACACATGCTGATGGAAAAAAATTTACATCCAAACAATCAACAGTTTAGTGTCTATACATATTACACGGAGGAAGTACAACACAAAGAGGAAACATAGGGGTGAGAGAAGAAGGGAAAATTTTTGAGTCTATATCAAATCTATGGAGGAAAAGGAAAAGAGAGAAGTTGATAAGACATAGGACATCACCATGAGAAGGGGCTAAGGAGTACCTAAAGAGTGCAATTCATCAATAGTTTGGTGCTATATAATTTCTGCAAGAATCTAAGTGAAAGTGAAGGGGTTGAGACAAAATATTGAGAAGATTGTTATAGATAAAACGTGAGAAGCATAGATTTGAGAAGAAACAATAAGCCATAGATAGAGAAGTAGACAACACAAATAGGCAGAACACAAGGATAAGAAGAAAGAAAAAAGGCACAGAGAATAAACAATTAATGGTGATGGTTGGAAAAAGAAAAAAAAAAAAAAAAATTGCCTTCCACACCTAGTTTGTTTGTTTGGATTTTTTTCTTAAAGTTATTTTTATTGGTTTTGGGTGAGTGGGGTCAATTTCACTTGGGTATTAGCGAGAAAAGGAAAAAAGCAAATTCAATGAGGTGAAAGAGTGTGTAGTACAATTATAGCCATTGATTTAGGTTTAAAATGATTGAATGACTAAGATTATTAGATAATCATCACCTAATCTCCACTTAGCGTCATTTTTATGCTTATCAGTAGCCTTCACATAATCATTGAAGCATTCAAGATAAATTTTTTCTTGATATGGTCGGAAAATTCAACCTAGTTACAATCACTTTCTTAATTTAATTAAAATTTTAGGATAAGGCACATATGACATGTGCTTTGTCTATGCTTCAAGTTAAACTATTTGTAGGTCTCCATCTAACAAATAAAACTTTTGAGATTAATTAATTTCTTTCAATTATAAAATACTTCAATTAATTTGACTTCCAAAAACTTGAAATCGTTTTATTCATTTTTAAAAATACTAAGTCGCACCTAGCTATATATTTAGAACTCCTCCATTTTGTTTTAATAAAAAAGAGTCGGCAGACAGGGATGCTGCCAAACGAGCCAACGTTGCCTGTTCTCTAAAGCGGCATAAAAGTTAAAGAATTCTCTCCAAGTCTGAATGTAGAATTTGATTAGTCTAACTTTCCGCAGAACCTTGACAAGTATCTGTCCAAAATTTTTCTTTGACTTCATCTTTATGATTACTATATATTGTCCTGAAATGGGTATAAGAATATAAAATACTAGATTATATTCACTATACGTTGCTCATGTTCATGAATCAAATGTGGGAAAAAAAGAGGAAAAATAAATCAAATAGATTTGTCAGAGAATGGAATGGTGATATAATAAAAATACTAATGTATTGGAAGAAGAATTGCATACTTGGATGTTAAGGGAAGTAAAATAACAATGTGTTGGAAGAAGAAATAATTAATTCTGAGAGATGATAAAATTAAAATTTATAATTCATATATTAAGATGAAAAATTAATAAAAGAAAAAGAAAGTTTTACCAAGTCAAAGGTAAACAAGATTTTAGTTTGAGTCATAAAACATACGACATATCTTTCCACCCATAATTTTTGCTTTAAAATGTTTTTAGATTATGCATGATCCCATCTCATGTCTAGCCAGTCTGTGCAATTAATTTGGAAACCAAAGAATTAGAGTGTTTCAGATCTTAGAAAATAAACACAAGATTCAGACGTAAGTAATGTAAAAATACTTTAAAAAAGTGAGAAGTATCTTTTAAAAAACTCCCCTCACATGAATGTATCTTTGAAAGTCAAATGGAGTTTCAATTCAATTATAGATTTGTATGCTTTTCAATGGATTGACTTTTAGAGATAAACATGGCTGGTTAAGACCTGAGAATATACCAGGCGTGTGAATCATGACATTCATCCAGTTCAGATCTGAATCACATTTCATTAAAAAAAGAAAAAGAAAAAGAAAAATGAATCACAGAGTAGACTATAAATATATGATACTAGATTGTCCGATGTAGCAGCTGGCAGGAAAAAAAAATGGCTTTTCCAGTTAGCTTTGAAATATTTTCACTCTTTTTTTTTTTTTTTTTTCTCCTTAGCATATTCTTTTCCCCTTTTACTACACTCCTATTGCTGTTCATAAATTAGTGAGTGATCATTATCTTCTCTTTTTTTTTTTTTTTTTCTTTGGTTTATATGAAGGATCATAATACCTTTAAGAATGAGACTTAGCCTTTTTTCAAAGAAGGAATAATAACTGATTAATCCCTTTGAACAAGTATCAACTACCTTTTACAAATTTGGAGGGGAGAAGGGATGTTACCCCATCATTTTCTCTCCCTTTCCCTCCAAAAATGCAGGTTTTGGAGGTGAAGACTGATTACAAAGTAAAATGTCTAAATTATCCCCTCCATTGCTTCCTCTCAAATTTAATTGTTCATTTTATTTCCTCTACTTTCTCCTTTCTCCTCCAACCAACACTGAAGAGGAAGGTTATTCTCCCTCCCTTCTCCTCTCAAATTCACATTAGACTAATAAGAATTAGAACTTTCATAATGATGTTATTACAAGATGAGAAAAATAGTTAACAAAGAAAATTCAAAACAAACTACTGGAAACTTTAAGGAGCAAAATTGTAACTTTTGCTTAATTTATTATGTATTCAGTATTTTCTGAGCTATAAAAGAGTGAGGAAATTGATCTTCACTATTCCTGGTTGTGTTGTTTCTGATTTTGACAAGGCAGGTGCAGTTCTTCTTGAAGTTAATATGGAAGCTGTTGATGCTGCTCGGGTTTGCCCATTATTCTGCTACGGATCAGCTGCGTACATGACTTGCCCGTCTTCTGGTGATCAGCACCTTGCTCCATCATGCAACTGTTGCCTTGCTGGAAAAGGGTGTGCCATTTACACCGCAGATAGAACTCTTCTTTGCCCTGAAAAATGAAAGAGATCATGGACTGTTAAATACACAAGTTTATATATGCATACGGATAAATTGCAAATGGAGGAATAAAACAATAGTTCATATATTTGAATTGCTATGATGGCTAAACCACTCCAATCCAAACTGCTGAATATGCAAATTGGACTGATTTGTCAAAATTAAATGATTTGGAAAATTTTTAGAAATTAAGATCAGTTCACAGCTCAATAACATATTTTAAATAACGTATATAAATTTGTATGGAAAAATCAATGTATATAAAGAAATTAATTTGTTAAATGTGAAATCATGCAAAAGTCTTAACTAGATTTGGCTTCTTAGCTGGGCTTGCTCTACTGTGCTCATGGCAAAAAAATAGACGATCCAAATTAACTCAACATATGTGTTTTTAATGATACTATTGTTAGATATTTTAAATCAATGACTTAGATAAGTTTATCACCAACTCAATCCAGTAGATAATCCATCCGATCTTTGACCTAATAACTTATTCTTTCATGTGAGATGGTTTCATGCATTTATAAGGCTCTCTCTCTCTCTCTCTCTCTCTCTCTCTCTCTCTCTGTGGACTCCTATCTGTAACTTCCATGCATAAATTATTTATTTACCTTGACTATACGAATTCCAAGATTAATTTATTTAGCTAGCTAACTTTATACTATGGTGAGCTAAGTCTATCTCTAATTGTGCAACTCTTGTTAGGTTACAAATATGTATTTTAATCATTCTTTTAATAGGCCTCGCCCCACCATGTCACATAATTTTTCATTATTTTATGCAACTCTTGCAACTTTCTACTCCAATAATACAAATAAAAATTTTTAAATGGACCTAACAAATTGAACTAATCAATGAGCGGGACAAAGAAGTAAAAGAAACAAGTTGAGCACATTGTTGTTGACTACCAAAATCTCATTTTGGTCCTTTGCTTTTTAGAGGCGTTATGAATTTTCTCTCCCAAAGAATGTTTGGAGTAGGTAATATGATGCAAGTCATTGAATTACAATTAACTGCCAACAAATCAGACCTAGAGAGGACATACTTATTTGGTCGAACAACATGTTTCAACCCAAAAACTTAAGCGGTTATTTGCATAGGTCTTATTTACTTATACATCCTCAGCAAGTCTAGGATTTTGCCAATGTTGAATTTCATTTACTCTTAGGCTTCATATGTTCTATGTACAGTCTTTGCTAATTATAGGGAACTAATTTGGTAATATCGTTGAAGGTACTATATATCACTATGCCAAAAAAAGAAAAAAAAAAATTAACTGCAGTTAGGTGTTAATTTTGTAAACGCTTCCAAGCGCTTGTCTATTTGACCACTATATTTAATCGTATTATTTTTAATAGCGGTCACGAAATCATTGTCTTTGGTTGTTTAAAGATTGCAGTTGTTATTTCACCGGTGTTTTTTCTTTTCGTGTATAATTATAGAGCGTGGTTGTTATAGTTTTAACTGATTTTTAAAATTTATGTTTTGTAGTTTAGACAACGGTTATATAAAGAACCGCCATTTATGATTATATACTCTCTTTTTTAAATTAAGAATTTATTATATTTTACAATCATCTATGTTAACAACCAAAAATACGTAAAATATATAGAAGTTTATCAAATTTTTCAACATTTTCTCTACATACACAAAATGGATGTGTCATAATCGAAGAAATAGAAAAAGAAATTTCAATTTTCTTTCTCCTAAAAGACCAAAAAGTGACAGAGTATCATATTTGCTATGAACTTTGAAGTATTAGAGTTATATATAGCTTTGTTTAGCCTCTCCATGAAATCGGGAAGGGTTTCAAAGTTCTCAGCATTTTAGCCAATGGTCCGATATTCGCAAAATCAATAGCCATATGATCGAGATTATGTCATTGGCTTTTATGACAAGGATCATCCTATGAAGCCGTTCTTATGCAAGATCCATCAAAACTCTGGTTGTTGCAAAATCAAGAGCCAAAATTTTTTGATACTTGATAATTCTCTAATCTTGTTGATAGCTTTTGCATCTTCCTTGACTCTTTTTTATTCTCTAAATACATCCTCACACTAGTAGAGATAGAACCCAACAAGTACACATAGAAGGATACCGTTTCTTTTGAAATGACCACATCCCAAAACATAATGCATTCAATGCCAATAAATGCACACATAAGCACAAAACAGAAAAAAAAAAAAAAAAAAAAAAAAAGATTTTTATCTGAAAATATCTCATTGCCAAAGGCACAAGGACAAGCTAACCAAAAGAGAAGAGATCGACGGAGTTGAAATAGAAAAGATAGAGTTTTAAATAGTTGTTTTCAGTAATTCTTGATGAAGTTGACTGGGATTTCTAAAACTATTATTGATTTATAAAGATGAGTTTCAAAAGTTATAAGGCAAAATTTGAAAAGTTACGAGGTGGTGAAAGACAAGAAGTTTCAATGCCAACAGGCAGCAATTCTTCTCCAAAAGCGATATCTATAGTTAATATTAGATATGGGTAAGTGTATAATCGCTATCTAAAATCCTTGTTTCTTCGTATACAACAATTAAAATTGAAGCACTAACAAAATCCTTTGTTCTTTTCATAGACAATAATTTTTAGGTTAACAGCTTTCTTACATCCTTTGCTTTTTTTTTTTTTTTTTAGATAATGCTTACATTCTTTTCGTTCAAAAAAATATATTATTAAAATCTTTCATGGCATAATGTATGTGTATTTTTGCTAATTGCATTAGGGAATTTGAAAACTCACTCGATTCCGTATCTGACTCTTCTAGAGTGTGTGCAAACCATAGCGATTTAAGTTGCTAATATTGTGAGTCGTATCTGTGAGAAATGCTACAGAGTTTGAGTCTTGAACAAGAGAGAACTGAGAAGATTGCTCAACTGCAGGAAATGAATCAATTGATATGAATAAGGGTGTCCACCCAATCTTACCTGACCCAATCCGGGTTAGGTCAGATTTTCTGTAATCAAGTGATAAGTTGAGTTAGGAAAATATGACTTGAGGCCGGGCTGGGTCGGGTCACGGACTGAGGGGCATTTGACCCAACCCCAACCATTTAAAAGAAAATGGTAAAACTTAGCAGATTTCTAAAAAATTTTAGACTAATTGTTAGGGTTACTTATTCCTCATAATCTCTACATGATTTTGTCCCTTCTTTCTCTCCTCTAACCCTTCTCCCTTGGTAACATGGGCTTATGCCTTAAGCGCATCTAGCTCTGCAGTTCAACGCTTCCACTGGCCGCCAGCACCACCACCACGAACTCACGTCACCTACATCACTGCCTCTCACTTTTGCTCTTTAGAATTTTCTACTGTGGACACTAAAAGCTTCGAAGGTCAGTTATGGTTTTTATCCTAACACAATTATGATTCTCAATTTCTACTCTGTACAATCTTCTATAATCTTTATGGGTGTGTGTGATTTTGGCTTCTCATTCTTTGCATCAGTCTTTTGTCACGAAGTTATCTTTGAATTTTGATATCATTGGCTACTTAAGACTTTCTCTGTTTATATTATTATTTGTTGCCTTCACACCCTATGATAAATTCTCTTATCGAAATTAAATGCACTACAATTGTTGTTGTTAGTCATTGGATAGGGCATTACAGTTGTAGCCCCATCCAACAACTAACATCAATCACTACAAACATCTATATTTATTTATTTGTTAGAAGCACTATAAAACCAATTTGAAAGATATATTAATTCATTTAATGATATATTTTATGGACAAATTGCGTATTGAATTTTAAATCATACATTTGTATGTATCCATTTGATGGATTTAGATTCAGGCACGGAAGCTCCGCATTTAGCTTGGTAAATAAGCAAGACACTACCAATGTTAAAAAATTCAATGGTTTAAGTAAATAAATTTAATCATCAAGGATGCACATACAAAAATCGAATACATAAGATTATAGGAAGAAAAACTAAAGGCACATGCATATGCTTACCAAATGAATAAATTCTTCATATCTTGGCAGTTATTTGGGTCACCATTCACATAATCCAAAAGATACACAAGTTAGCAAAATGGATTAATGATGATTAATGCCCAATTTGCATTAAAAAATTGTCAAATTAGAAAATCCAAAGAAAATCACATAGATAGGATACAAGATTGAGAATATTAAGTGTTTATCAATGTACTCTTATACTTAATTCTACCATTTCAAATTTCATTTAATTAGTTAATTAACATCTATTTTTATTATTGAAGTCTAATTGGAATTTATTGTATTTCGTATTAATTCTCTCACTTTAAGGTCTAATTTTACTTGTTAGGAATTTTTAATTTTAGGATTGAACTTAGAATGCCTCAGAACTTGTTGGGATTTATATCTAAGCTTAGGATTAGAGCAATAATTTTCATTAAATTTATGAAGTAAGGGCACAAAGGATATTTTCTCAACTTAAAAAAGGTAAAATAGGCTTTTGGTAATTTAAGTAGGGGCAATTTTGCAAATTTAGATCTCATTAATAGCAATTATGTAATTTAGGCCTCATTAATGGCAATCTTGTAAATTTTCCTACACTCAACCTAGGGAAATTCGGCTAGCTTGCTATTCCATTCATTCTAGCCGCCACTTTCACTTTTTCTCTCTAGTTTTCTTCTTCTCCTACGACTGCCTCCATGAAAATAGAAGGCTAGACATGTCTGTAATCAACCGAGGATAACTTGAAGACTGTCGGTTTAATTCTTGAAACCATTATTGCAATTATTTTGAATTTAATGAAAGTTATGATTCTCTACTCCTCATTTCTCTCTCTAGGATTGTGTATGATGATTTTTATGCATGATTTTAGATGGATCTGTGGGATTTCTAGGCCTGATCACCCTAGGAGTAATTTTCACAAAGTAGAACTTGATTTGGTTGTATAGAAATTAGGAATTTAGGTCTTGTTGCGATGATGGTTAGGGTTGGGTTTGGTTCTAATGACCATAACCTATGTGATTGTATAGTAGGGATTGCCAAACTAGGTGCAAGGATACCTGCTTAGTTAGGGTTAAACCAAATTAATTAATTAAGTAGGTTGATCTTGAGATTTTAGAATTAATTTAGTTAATTAGCATAACTGGAATTAAATTTTATATTTAGGTCGAGGATACAATCACTGATATTTGATAGTTCCTTAGGTTGATTGCATTTTTATCATTGATTGACTTCTGTTTTACTTGTTTATTGATTTTATTTACTATTATCGATATTGATTTGTTGAAAACCCCCATTACCTTCACCTATTTTCATTGAGACCTATACTGGTAATTCTCTAAGAACACGACTCTAGTTGAAAACTTGAACTTGAATTTTTCATTTGACTGTGACCTATAATAGCGACGCTATAGGCGCATGCGTAACTCGGCTAAGATTGTAAGGTGCAAAAAACAATTTTCCTAGCAAGGCTTTGTCCTTGAACACGTCAGCAATCAATAGTGATTTATTGTTATAGATCGCAATTTAACCCATATCCATTGTAGCCTCGTCATTTTTACCCAATGGAACATGAGGATGGGGCATGAAAATTTTATTGAATACTTTTACAGGTCTAAGGCTAGGGATGGGTCGTGTAATACCTATCCCACTCCAATATACATATTATATGTGCGTGTATATATATTTATTATAATATAATATGTACATACAATAATATGTACATATATTCATATAATAGATATATTACATCATTAAATTTTAATTTTATCTATATGCATAAAATAATATTATAATCACACTATAGTATTTTACCATATTAATACACATTGAGTGTCCCACCAAACCTTAATACACATTAAAAGTTTAAAACTAAATTGATTATTATTATTATTATATAAAAAGAAAAACAAAGTTGATTAAACCTTAAAAAACAAATACCAATTAGTATTTTACCACATTAATACACATTGAGTGTCCCACCAAACCTTAATACACATTAAAAGTTTAAAACTAAATTGATTATTATTATTATTATATAAAAAGAAAAACAAAGTTGATTAAACCTTAAAAACCAAATACCAATTAGTATTTTACCACATTAATACACATTAAGTGCCTCACCAAACACTAAAACATTATTAAAATTTAAAACTAAATTGATTATAATATAAAAAAAAAAGCTAAATTGATTAAATCCTAAATAAGCAAACACCTAAAGCTAATTATTTGGTGGCTTTTTAAATTGTTGTAATTTTAATTACTTTATAGACATAATGTTATGCAAGAATTATTTATCTCAAACTTTTTTTTTTCGAGATTTATTTCAATCCTGTTAATTATGACTATAATATTTAAGTTGAATTTATTTATGTTCGATTATTTTAAACATGAGTATTAAGTTAGTTTATAATTTTGAAAGTTTTTTAATAATTTTATAAAATTTATAATAATTTTTTAATAAATAAGGGAGATGCAGGGTAATGGGTATTCAAAAGGGATAAGAATAAAGATCTTGATAAAGATCCAACAAGGTTTAGGGCCGAGGATGAGGCTGGGAGTGGGAACCCTGCCCCATTGCCATCTCTATCTTGTGTGTCACTAAAAGAATTTCAACCAGCATCCATTTGATGGGGACACAAAAGAAGTATACAGTCTTATTTTTAGGTACCAACCAGGTGTGTTACAACTAATTGAAACCTTTTAAGTGGGCCCGATCCATTTGTGAGTAGGCTTGATCCTTCTTTGATGCTGAATATATAGCTTAAGAGTGTTTGGGTTCAAAATATTTATGCAAGTTTGGATTTGCACTCTCTCTCTCTCTCTCTATATATATATATATATATATTCGTTTTGGGGTTCACTTCTCTAAGCCATGTGAGACTTTTATTCTTGCTTCTCTATTTTTGCACAGTTGATTATTTGCATCTTTCAACTCATAGACTGGATCTCAGACCTATGAATGGGGTCCTTCCAAAACTCACAAAGAAAAAAAGAAGTGAGTTAGATAAAAAGAGAAGAAACTTGACCAAAAAAAAAAAAAACAAAGTAACTTAGAAAAATATTGTTTATCAATAACCTCAGATCCATTAATCAAATATTGATTAATACGTAATCAATGGAACACTAATTGAAAATGGTTATTTTGTTGATAAATTAAATGATCTAAATCTTCTTAGAAATTCTTCTCCCATTGGATCATTTGTATATATATGCATTAGGATTTCATAAATCTTTGTTGATTGTATTTTATTATAGTTCTATGATTTAGAATATCATTTCCTATTTGATACCTTTGAATTCCATATTTGATGTTGCAATTAGATTGATTCATTAAAAAGAATCAATTCAATACATTTAGTATGTACCTAGAGGTGTTAACTGGATTTGAATAAGATTTCATTATGTGGTTGCTAGCAAATACCACTATTTTTTATTTTTGGATCTTCCAAATCATTCCTGTAAGAAGTCTGGACCCATTCTCATTCTAATCCTATGATAAAAAGATTCATTCTCTTCATAAAAGATAGAAGATAAAACCAATTAAGATTTTCTTTTTTATTCATCCATGGAGTTGAATACCTCATTCAGAGTTCTTTTTGACCCATTTTGATATGTGGAAGAGTGGGCTGGATCCTTCTTTGACGTGGAATATATAAACTTAAGAGTGCTTGGGCAATTTGGGCATGCATAACTTTTGCTATATATCCATTTAATTTGTGTATCACTTCTCTGAACGACATGGGACTTTTATTCATGCTTCTCTATTTTCCAATACTAACCACCCCTTTTTTTTTATAAAATGGGGTACAGAGAAGCATATGGCAAATTAACTGGAGAGGGTTCGTTAAAATCCACTTCTCCAGTTCATAAATTATTCGCACAATGAGCCATTCTTTCCTTGTTCAAGTTCTTTTGAGCTAGCAATCTTCATTGACTTGTGTCTGTGTCTTCCTTGTTGACTTGGAGGCTACACTCTACCTCCTACAAATTCCAACACTAGCGTAAAAATATGTTAATAGCAATTTTGATAAAAAAAAAAATTCATCAGTGCAACAGAATCGTATGGGAAATGAGTCCCATTATTTTATTTGTCATAAGTAGCAATTTACACATAGGTTGAAAATAAATTAAATAGTATTTATAACTGTGTTGTAGGGTCCTACAAGGTTTATTTTCTCTCCTTACTGCAAGTTATCCCACCTTAAACAGCTAGCAAAAGCCAAAACAAACGGCAAAAATCAAAAGTTTTAAATTTTTCTCATTTTTCTTAAATTCGGACGTTTTCATATTTGTAATTCACAAAAATGTTACCGTGATTTTCATGCCAGATTGTTCTAGCTGTCAAAATAAATAAACCAAAACAACTCTGCCACAAATTTATCTATTCAGGACCAAGTTAAGAATGATCATGCCAAGAGTGAGTAGAAAAGGGGTTTAGTCAAAATATGAAAATAAAAATTCCCATCGTGCTAAAAAATCAGAGAGATATAAAAATACAATATGAATTTTATAAAGAAAATAGAACATATCACAAATAGAATCACCGTAAAACCGATACAAGTGTGCAAAAGATAGATCCTTATCGATATGAATGGAAAATAGGAAGCAGCATCAGATATCCAAGAAAGGAAAGAAAAAAAAAAAGTGTTAGCTCACAACCGAATCACAGGAGAGACGGAAATGGAGACAGTGAGTGATAGACGAACTGAGGAAAGAACCATGGTCTAATGCAGGGAAGGAGAGGAATCACGGTGAGGGAGAGACTGAAATCTTGAGTGAAAGAGAAACAAAGGTTAATTGGGGTAAATCTGAAACAAGGGTTGATACACCAAAAATTGGATTATTTATTTTCATATAGATAATAGAGACGCTAGCTTTTTAATATTACAGCTCTCGCCAAAATTTGAATTATTCGAATATTGTAAATTTTAATACTCAGGTATCAAAATTCATGAATTTAAGCACTATCTAACTAAGGTCCAAATGCAAAGTTGTATCGTCAAATGAGGTTTCTTTTCAATAACGCTTTGAATACATTAAAAAATTGACTATCATGTAGATAAATTCGATTTGGATTCTTTGACTTTATAAGATAAAAGGTAATATGTTTATTAAAGGTAGTTTATTTTCTAAATGTAATGAAAATATATTGAAAACAAATCACGAAGTAAATGGGAACATCTTGACTACAATCTATGTTATATTTTAGTTTGACTTCTAATCGTTTGGATCAGTATTAAAATTAATGCAAAAATACAAGTACATTGCATTCTTGTTTGTCACGAAATTAACTTTGAATTTTAATATCATTGGCTACTTAAGGCTTTCACTACAAAGAAAAAAAAAAAAAAAAAGTAAGCTATTAGTGTCAACCAAAAGCCCACGCTAAACATAAAAAGCTAACACTAATGGCCCAATTAGCGTCAACCTAACATCAACCTCAGGTCGACTCAAACACTCGAAGCTAATATTTAGTATCTACTTTTTAAGAAGTCCATGCTAATTAGAGTTGACCAAATCCACACAAAATTGCTGCCAATGTTAATGATTTGATTTTGTTAGGCCAACGCTATTTAACATCAGCCTGGCTTTTAAACTTACCATGGGCCAAGCCAACGCTAAGTAATGGTAGAGGTATATATATATATATATATATATATTAAATTGTGTATTGTATTCAATATTAAATTTAAATTAAATGGACAAATCCAAAATAAAAAGTTGCATCAAAAAGAATTTTTATATATAAAAGTGCAATAAAAAATTTGTCCATATAAAAGCTAATGTAATACATATGAAAAAGTGTAATAAAAGATGTCGTATGAACAAAACAAAAAATAACAATGTTAACATAAACAAATCAGTGACGATGGTGGCGGTGGTCTAAAGAGTTGTGTTCGTCAAGGTTATCGTCTTAGTCCGAATGGGCACAATGAAGCTAACTCACACTAGTAGAAGCACCGCCCAATTGGCACTCAACTAATCATCTGTTTCATCATCTACTCCATGGTAGCCTACAGGGACCTACCAATTCCGATGCCTCAGTTGCCTCCATAAGGGTTGAGGCTGCATGCTTCTTGGTTCTACTTGCTACCTCCCAAGCTGTAGTTATTTCCTGGCAAAGTCTCTCGGTCTTAGCAGAGTCGAGTGCCGCCCAAGGGCCTAAAAGTGTCTTAGACTCCTGATTGAGTTACATGGAACCCCACTAGAGATGAAACGATAGGTCCTCAGTGCCATAACAACAATCCCAACTCTTGCCTCCCCCAACATCCCTCCACATGTCAAGCTTCCTTACTCCATCAACCTGTGTAGCCCTGTCCACTCCAGCCTCACCAATATGGGATTCAACCTCTCGCAATTGATCTTAACAGTGTGTTTGTTGATTACAAAATATAAATGTCAAAAAATTGTTTTGTCAAGAGCCATAAGATATCAAAGTTACAATAAGCATTAAATTAACTTATGCGTGTCGTCCTCAACCAGTCATCCACCTAGCTTCCAAACTTGCTTACAATAATCTATACACTTTTGAGGAATGTGTCAGTAAGATTAGTTGCCAGAAACTTCACATAAATTGATAACATAGATTTGGTAGCCCCTTCATAATGGGTTGGTTTGCAGAGATTAAGATAGCATAAAACTTTTGAGATTCCTCATTAGGAGCTTTTTCCTCATTTAATATCTTATTTCCCACAAAATATATACCAATGTCATGCGACACATCACAACAAGCCTAAATTTGTCATACACTTTTAATGCATTGACACAAACTGATCTTCATTATTTAAACTTACACTGCTACTTGAATTACCTCCTTAGTATGTAGCTCCACTTCACCATGTTCGGTCCAAATCCAATATCTAGGTTTAAGCCCATACTTGTACAAGTCATAGGAAACACAAACTGCTCTAAGAGAGGCAACAAAGTCTTAGGAAAAAGTTTGTTTTTGCAAATGAACTCTCTAAACCTATATGTAACTATCAAATAGAGGGTATCAACGATGAAGAAAAATTCCAGAAAAATTCGAGGATGTTTCCAAGATGTCCATGAGTTTATGTACCAAATTTCAGAAAAATCTAGATCATTATGGGGTCCTGAAAATTTCATTCAAACCAGGTGATCCAGAATTTCAGCTATAACAAGGCAGATTTTATTTGGAGCTCAATTCAGAGACTCAACCTTTGATTTTAACTCTGAAACTTTTACAGCATGTTCTTAAGATGTATGATGGTCCATACAAATTTTCAGGCAATTTAGAGCTTGTTTTCCATTGTTCTAGAGCTCTATTTTTATAAAGACAGAATTTGAGTAAAATCTGAACGTTTTGTAATTTGGGCAGGTTTTCAATGAGTAAATCAAGCCATTTTAATCTGAATTTTTTAAAAAGGTAATTAGACAAGTAATATTTCTAAAAAAAATTATGACATTTGTGAGTAAGGTCAATCTATCTTTATATGTGGGAGAGTAGGCTTGGTCCTTCTTTGATGTCAAATATTTAGCTTGAGAGTCTTAGGTGGAAAATGTGTAAGATAATTTGGACTTACACATCTTCCCATACATATTCATTTTGTGAATCACTTCTCTAAGTGACACGAAACTTTTATTGTTGCTTCTCTATTATTTTAAAGTTGATTATTCGGAACTTTCAATTCATAGATGGGATCCTCCCACAACTCAAAGGATTAGGCAAAAAGAGAAGAAACCTACAAAAAGAAACAAATTGAGAACAAATCTCTTTTTGTCAATAACTTAAGATATTTTCTCGCCTATGTTTGGATTGAATTTAACATATTTGCTTTATCAAAAGCACTTTTAGCATAGAAATCACACTGTTGTGTGGTTAATTTTGAGTATTTGTATAGAAAAATATAAGTACTTCCAAAAGCTTAAATATTTGTTTTGTTCAAAAGTTTGCAGAGATGCTTCTACCAAAAAATTAAAGTAGAAGCTAGTTATGAAAAGCCCATTAGGAAGCCGAAAAGCTTACTTTTACCTTTTGCTCGTTTTCTTACATCTCAAAATTGTCTCTACATCTTAAAATCATTTGCTCTTTTCAAAAAGACATTCTAAATGGGCTCTTAAATGTCTCTTGAAGTAAATTTTACAGTTATTTATATGTAATCAGACAATGATGCTCAAATCATTTATATAAAAGCTTTTATCATGTATATCTAAAACCAGAACAAAATTTTGAGCTAGAGCCATGCTTGGTCAAAGATTTTTTTTTTTTTTATTTTGAAAAGGAATGGAATACGAAGATTTTTGTTGCTTAAAACTTCATATTTTTTCTGTTTTGAATAAAAAAAAATCAAATATTTTGATTTGGAAAGAGTCAAACGAAAAGTCAATCCGCATGATACCATTCTATATTTAAATAAAAATTCAGCTAATAAAATACTTTAAATAAAGAAATAGTACCAACAACAAGCATGGCTTGGGTAAAAAAAAACAAAAAAAAAATGATTTCTTGCCAGAAATATATCGACTAACATTTTTTAAGATAACAAAAATTAAAACGAAAATACCTACAATCATAGTAAAGTGCCCTTCTTTGTCAAATATTCTTTCCTTAAGAAGCAACTAAAATAATAAAATTGATTATCATCCTATCAAAGAAAACAGAAACTGAGTACTAGAATAACTAACAACCAATTTTGTATACATGATAAGAGAGATATTATATAATAAAATTATCTTTAATTTAGTGAGACAATTGAATAAAATAAAATTATTTTATTATCTATAATATTTTATTCTTACAAATAAAACTTTATCTTAAAAGCATAATTAGGTTAGAACGAAGATAAAATAAGAAAAATTCTTTCCACCTAACTAACCTTTTTTGGTCTCTAACTCTCCACTATCATGTCATACTGCTCCGCCGCTGCTGCTACCACCTTCCTCTAGCAAAACCACAGCCGCAGCCAACACCATCATCAGACCATCACAATTTCTTCTTCACCTTTCACTAAAATTAAATGTTTTTATATATGCGAACATACATATACATGTGTGTATATGTATATATTATAATTTAAAACATGGCTAATATTCATAAAACAACAAAAGATAAAAATTAATTTTATTTATATTATTAATTTGGTCCACTTCAAATATATGATAAGATAGCATAATGTTACAAGAAAAATTATCTTGTGCAAATTGAATACAAGATATAATAAAAACTTATCAAACTATTATTATATCTTACTCCTATTTAACTCTCTTATCCTATCCATATTTTTCTTATCTTAGCTGCCAAACAGCCCAAGTTCATTGTTTTAATGTAACAAACATTTTGGTATTGTATAATTAATTCCCTTAAGATCAAATTTCAAACACGAGTCAAAATCATTGTAATTAATTTTGCATATCACTTATTTGATATTTTCATGAATATAATATCAAAATCATTACATACATGCATAGTCTCTAGCTAAATATTAGCTAATAAAAGCATCAAATCAAAATAATCTCAATTTAGCAAGAGAAAAATCATACGTTGTTGATTATGTGTTATTATTTTTGCATCAAATTCCAAGTGACGCGTCAAATTAAATGCTCAAATTACGCTCATCATACCTCAATCAAAACCAGGCTTCTCCTCTACCAGTCCTATATAACAGCCATTCCTCCATAGCTTCTCCACTCAAAAACTCCACAATGGCTGCTTCTTATCTACCTTTTGGCTTTATGATTGTTTCTCTCTGTGTCTTTTCCAATGGTGGCATTTTCTTCACTGAAGCACTCAATGGTGGCTTCAGTGTAGAACTAATCCACCGAGACTCACCAAAATCTCCATTCTATAACCCTAAGGAAACACCATTTGATAAAGTGACCAAAGCTTTGCGTCGATCCATCAACCGCGCCAACCACTTTTTCCCATCATCAGCTGTCTCTACAGATTCTGCTGAATCTGATGTGATTCCAAACCATGGAGAATACCTCATGAGTTATTCTGTTGGCACACCGCCATTTGAAATCCTTGGCATTGCAGACACTGGCAGTGATCTTATTTGGTCACAGTGCCAGCCTTGCACTCAATGTTACAACCAAACAGGCCCTCTTTTTGATCCCAAAAAATCCAGCACTTACAGAAACCTCCCATGCTCATCAGAGCAATGCCAATCTCTAGAACAACCTTCCTGCTCTTCTGATGGTTGTCATTACAGTTATCAATATGGGGACCAATCTTATTCCATGGGAAACCTTGCCCTAGACACTATCCAGTTAGATTCCACCACTGGTCGCCCCGTTGCGTTTCCCAAAGCCATCATTGGTTGTGGTCACCAAAACGGTGGCACCTTTGATAAAAAAGGGTCAGGTATAGTAGGGCTTGGAGGTGGCTCACTCTCACTAATCACCCAAATGGGTTCTTCAGTTAGTGGCAAATTCTCCTATTGCTTGGTGCCTCTCTTGTCAAAATCTAATGCCACATCCGAATTGAATTTTGGACAAAACGCTGCCGTTTCTGGTTCTGGGACAGTCTCCACTCCGCTGATGAAGAAAGACCCGGACACTTTCTATTATCTTACACTCAATGGATTCAGTGTGGGAACCAAAAGGTTGAATTTTGAAGCCAACCAAACCTCATCGAAGGCAGTTCAAGAGGGTAACATAATAATTGATTCTGGCACAACACTTACTCTTTTGCCTGTAGATTTATACTCTGACTTGGAATCTCAAGTCAAGGCACAGATCAAACAAGATCCAGTTCAAGACCCAAGTGGCCTGTTAAGCCTTTGCTATAGGGCCTCGTCGGGTACTTTTAATGCTCCTGTTATTACTGCTCATTTTGATGGTGGCGATGTTGTGTTGAATCCATTGAACACTTTCATTGCTGTTTCGGAAGATGTTGTGTGTTTTGCTTTCAGTACAATTGAAATTGGAGCTATATTTGGGAACATTGCACAGATGAACTTCCTTGTTGGTTATGATATTGAAAACAAGGCTGTGTCCTTCAAGCCGGCTGATTGCACCAAGCTTTGAAGTTGTTGAAGTATTGTTATTGTTGGTTTATTTCACTTCTGCACTATCTAGATGTTCATATACTGGAGTTGCTTTTGCTTCCAGTGCATGTATATTTTAGCCTTATGGGTTACTAAATCTTCGATGTTCACTGTTTTTGATTTGGAATTACTGGTCGTTGTAATATGAACTGGATTTCCAAAGGAAATAAAAGAAAAAATAAATTAATAATTGTCAACAATTGATATAATTTTATTTTTTTTGTGATAAATATCTTTTTCTTTATGTGAAAATATCATTGAACCCAATAAAGAAGCCAAACACATAGAGGATCCAGTAGTGCCAATGCTTCAATCATCTCTGTGGATAGAGCATTGCGAACATTACAGCACCAACCAGCCAGAACATTGATAAATATCAGATTTGAACGTTGATATAATTATACCTTGAGGAGAAACTAATTTCGATAAGAAATGAGAGTTTACTGATTCATAGTACTATATGTAATAAAAAAAAATGATTCATAGGACTATAACTTAAAATATGAGAATTTTTCGTATAAATTATGTAGTTTAAAAGTATGAAAAATCACCCCAAAAAAATACTTATATTTTAAAATTTTCTAGAATTAGGATCTTTTGTCCATTTGTTCGTAAATCAATTAATATATCAAAGTATCTTCTTAATTATAAGTGGATAATTTCTTAATTAATAATCTTTAGAGAATTCAACCAGAAAAAAAAAAAAAAAAAAAAAACTTTATAAAATTTTTTAGTCATTATTTTATTTTTTCTACTACCCTATTTCTATTGATAATTTTTCTTCTTTTCAATTGTCAGCGTCCTTTCTCCCAGTTTTTTGTCTTTTTTTTTTTTTTTTTTCCGTTGTGTATTATAGACATAATGGTCTCTCCAGTTTGCAGAGTGCAATTGGAATTTAACTAAGTATTATACATATACTAGCTAATGGATTTTAGGCTCTCTAATGGATGATGGCTCTTTAATGGATGATGGAAAAAAGACTTGCAATAAGGGGCTGAAAAAATATAGATCTATTCTTATTACCCTAACAAATTACCCAAAGAGAAAAGGAAATTACATTAAAAAAAAAAAAAGAAAGACAGTGCAAAACCTCCCATCCTCCTTCTCTCCTGTCCCTTTGCTTCCCCTTTAATTCTCTTCCCTTCCTTTCCCTCCAAATTCACACAAATTTCTCAGTTTCATTGCTATGTCAACTTTTCTAACTAGGTCTAGATGCAAGGATGAACCTTGGAAAGTCAAATGAGGTTTCTTTTCAATAACAAATTGAAAGCATTTTTTTTAATTGAATGCAAGGATGTGTCTTGGATTTGGATTCTCTGACTTTATGCTGGGAAAGTCATATAATAAGGATATTTTTATTTTCTAAATGTAATGAGAATGTATTGAAAAGAAATTTTGAAGTAAATGATAACATTTTGACTACAACTTATATTAAATTTTGATTTGACTTCTCATCTTCTTCAAATTGATGAAAAATACAAGTACATTGCATTTTTGGTCATCACAAAATTAATTTTATTGGCTACTTAAGACTTTCACTACAAGAAAACAGGCCATTGGCATCCGCTAAACTCACCTAAAATCCAAAGAAAATCGTATACATAGAATACACTATTAATATATTAGACCAATATGTGACTCCCCTAAAATTCTAGGGTGCAAAAAAAAATTTATCCTTCTTTCCAGTCCCCTTGCTTTCCCTTTAATTCTCTTTCCATCCTTTCCCTCCAAACCCACACTAATTTCTCAGCATCATTACTTTGTCACCTTTTCTGACCAAATGTGTTATGTACAGGCCCCTTCAATGACGAGGGACTTGGTCCTTGGTAAGAAAGGTAGCAGCCCATATTACCTGCAACAAGCCTCTCCTCTGCACTTGATATCTATTCTTCTGATTCAGTCCTTTGTAATTTGTCTTCTGACAATGTTCTTCATCAGATTAAGTTCTTTGTAATTTGTCTTATGATAAGAATTGTTATAAATCATTGATATAGCACTTATGATTAGGACATGTGCCTTTGTATAAGATGAAATTTCTTCCTATTGATGTTGATAAATCATCTATTAATAATAAAACTTTGTTTCCTTGTTCAATTTGTTCTCAGTCTCGACAACCACAATTATCTTTCCCTTCAAGTGATACTCATTCTTCTAACCCTTTTGATCTCATTCATATTGATGTTTGGGAACCATTTAAAACGCCTACATATGATGGACACAAGTACTTTCTCGCATTGGTTGATGACTATAGCAGAAATACATAGGTGCACTTGCTCTATAATAAATCTTCTGCCTTTTCAGCTCTGAAATCATTCATTGTCTATGTACAGACTCATTCATTGGGAGAATCATTCTTCCAAAACCCCGGAATTCTTCATCAAACCTCTTTTTCACACTCCC
The DNA here is from genome assembly GCA_022379115.2 of Bauhinia variegata. NCBI lineage: Eukaryota > Viridiplantae > Streptophyta > Magnoliopsida > Fabales > Fabaceae > Bauhinia > Bauhinia variegata. The sequence goes on from CM039432.1 coordinate 6,884,706, forward strand.
CCCAACAAAATGTAGTGGTAGCGAGAAAACATCGTCATCCCTTAAAACTAGCCCGTTCTCTTCTTTTCCAATATGGACTCTCTTGTAAATATTGAGGAGACGGCATTTTAACAGCCAGATCTTCTTAACAAATTGCCTTCAAAAATCCTCAAAAACAAAACTCCATATGAAACTCTCTTCCAACAAATTCCTTCCTATTCTCACCTTAGACCCTTTGGTTTGTCTGTGTTTTGTCTCTACACCAGCCTCTGATAGAGACAAATTCATGCCTAGCTCACTTCCTGATATTTTTTCTTGGTTATCCCTTCAGTAAGAAAGCTTATAAAATTCTGAATCTTCGCACTAAATAAATTATCTTCTCACATGATGCGGTATATCATGAATATATTTTAAGTTTTAGGGTCTAAAAGGGTATCTTCTTACGTGATGTATTGTTCCTATCACTACCATTACTAAAGCACCACTTAGGAGGTCTAAAAGGATATCTAGGCAGCCTCTACATTTGCAAGATTATGTGTGTAATTCTGTTGAAACTAATGCTTTAGCCGGATCATGTAGTCACACTATTAGTAATGCTTGTCTTGCAAAAAGCTCTGTGTTTTCAATCTTTTTCAACTTCAGATCAAAGCTGTATTCTGTCGGTCCTGGATAATCATGAGCCCGATACATACCAGCGATCTACAGGCAACCCTCTTTGGGAAGAGGCTATGTCTAAGGAATTCCAAGCCTTAGGTGCAAATCATACTTGGGATCTTGTGAAACTGCCTAAAAGAAAGAAGCACATAAGTTGTAAATGGGTGTATAAAATCAAGCACAAAGCAAATGGTAGTGTAGAATGTTACAAGGCACATTTGGCAGCGCTGTCGTTTACGGTGATCCTATAGCTGTAATCCATTGATCAAGAAAGAAACGGACACTTTGTATTACCTTACACTCAATGGATTTACTGTGGGCGACAAAAGGTTGAATTTTCCAGCCAACCAAACAGCAGTTGAAGAGGGAAACATGATAATTGACACTGGCACAACACTTACCCTTTTGCCTGAAGATTTTTACTCTAACTTTGAATCTGAAGTGCGGGCATGGATTAAACAATACCCAGTTCAAGACCCCAACTGGAGTGTTACGCCTTTGCTATAAGATATCGGATACTTTAAGTTTTCCAGTTATTACTGCACATTTTGAAGGTGGGAATCTGAAGTTGAGTACAATAAATGCTTACGTTGAAGTTTCGGAAGATGTTTGGTGCTTGGCTTTCAGTCGAATTGATAATGGAGCCATATTAGGCAACCAAGCACAGGCGGAAATCCTTTTTCACTATGATATTCAGAACAAGGTTGTGTCATTCCGGCTAGCTTGCCATAGCTTTGAAGTTGTTGAACTATTATTGGTTTATTTAGTGCTATGGGTCTTTTGATTTGGATTTTATAGTCATTGTACATCAACTTTCATTATTCCAATCGAAAATATAAATAACTTTACTGTCAACAATTGATGTAAAAAGATTAAAGCTTATTATTGCCTGAAATTAATTATTTTACAATATAATTTTGAGGTTAATGAAATCATCGGATTATAATATCAAAATTTTGAGGTTTATTACAATCCAATATCAAGATTACAAAAAGATATTTTTTTCATGTGAATTTGAAATTTAAAACCATGAAATTAGCCGATAGATCACTTGCCTAATTTTATAGTTAATGTACATTAATTAATCGTTTAGTCTATTAGTAGCATATAAAAAATGAACCCGGCCCCTTAAGGACTCGCACATATCTACTAAAAGGTAGGTTTAGGATCAATTTTTACAATCCATTTAAAAATCAGGCCTTACCTGGCCTGACTCATTTAATGTAGGCTAAAACCAAGTTTGGCTTGTTTAATCCAGGCTTGGCTCACTTAATTTTATTTTTTTATTTTCAAATAAAAGTAATAATATATTAGTATTTATATTAGTAATAGTATTAGTATATTAGTATTGTTGGAATAAAAATGACTTTGATTTAGAATCTTGATGTTTGAAGATGTTGATTTTATAAATTTCGTTTTATGTGTGGTTAATGACTTAGACTTAGTTATGTTGGAACTATTTTTTATGAACTTTATGTGTTCTTATGAACTGTTCCTTTGAAATTTTGTATATTCTTATAAATTATTATTAAATTATCTTTATGATGACTATTGCTTTAGTCTTTATTTAGTTACTTGATTGCAATATTACTTATGTTTTATAAATGCTAATTTTTAACTATATATTTCATTTGATTGAATTATTCTAAGATGATTGGATTAAAAGACATAAGGAATATATTTCCATAGTTATATGCCAATTAAATTTGAAATATTAAAAATTATATAAATTGGGTCACCCGGTAACTCACCGGTAAATAAGCGAGCCGAGTACGAATATGAAAAATGCAACCCGTTTAAAAACGAATTTACCCGCCGCTTAAAGCTTGGCCCTCCCATGTTGAGCCTGTCCCATTTAAAACGGGTGGGGCTATTTTGACAATGCTATCTATTAGTTCATAAGTCAAAGTATTGTATTCTGAAAATTAACAATCTCTTCCTTAATGACCTTATTATTAGAAAGTTTGAAAGAATTAAGTATATATTTTGAAAGTTTTAAAGATAAATGGACGTGACATAAAACTTATGAGATATTTTTAAGTTATCTCTTTAAATATAAAATTTTAACAATAAATTTGAACTTATATCATCATTTATCACATAAGCATGGTAGAAAATCAATTTTATAGATCAGGTGCGGTGACTTTAGAGCTACTATATCCCATTAAAGTTACTTAACTCTATTTTTTTATTATTTTTTTGTAGGTAAGCAATTTTTCTGATAGTGCCACTCTTAAAAATTTTATTAAATAAAATTTTATTTCAACTTTTATGTATATCTTATTTTTTTTTATTGGTTTTATCGTTTCACTTTTTTTATGCTTGGACGCACTTAAGAACATTGTTCTTATATGTAAAGCACTTTAATGGTGCACTTGATGAAAAAGCTAGTTGTTTTAAGAGCATCATTAGTCATGAAAATGAGGAGGGTTATACATTTTAATTATTTATATTATTTTTATAAATTTTAAAATAACACATTATTTTTTCTCATTTTATATAATTTAAATAATTATTTTTCTACTTATATGATTTTAAAAAAGTTTCTAAATAAGTTTTATAAATTATCTTATATTTTTTATTTTTTGTCAATATATTTCATAATTTTTTTATTTTCTCTCATAAATTTTATCCTTCTTTTTTGTCAAACAATACAATTTGGGCCTTTTTTTTTTTTTTTTTTTTTTCTTTTTTGCACCATTCCAAGTAAATGGAACCTTCTCTTTCTCTCCTCCATCTCATAAAAGAAGTGAAACATTATACACAACTTATGCAACACACAAATAATTACCATAAGAGATAATCTTAAAAAAGAGTGTTAAACACCCACCGCTAGAAATGCTTTAAGGTGGCTAAGGCCGAACGAAACACTAACGTACACCCACTTATGAGTATGCTACCATTTTTTTGCCTTAACTTTTTACTATAGTCTAATTTTTGTTGGAAAATTCTAAGTCTTGTAATAGAAAAAATATGGTGTTCTCAAAATTGTGTTTTTTATCTATTTTAAAAAAATTTATTAAAAATAATAAAATAATACTATAAGTATTAAATATAATATTTTATTATTATTTAACTAATAAAATGTTTTGAGATATTTTATGTAACACAAATTTATGTAAGCAATTTAAGATTTAATGGGTTCAATCATACTTATATAATAAAATGTGTTTAAAATTTAAAATACTTAATAAAATTTTAAAAAAATCCGACTAACGAATACCAATTTTATAATTTAAAATAAAATGGTCACTAAATTAATAAAGTAAAAAACAGAAATATTTGTTAAATATTTAAGGAGAAACGTCAGAAAGCCGATCGAAATAAATTTCCTCGTTGAACTAGTCCGATTCAATTCAGTGTCATTGAATGATTTTATATTTCGGACCAACCAAATTTTTTATTCCCAATTCAACTGGTTTGAAGTCCGACCCGTTTTTATTAATTATTTAATATTTGTTGATAATTCTTTTTTTTTAAAAAAATGTGATGTATTTTTCGTAGAAAAACTCATCTCCTTTTTCATTTATTTACTTAAATGCCACTGAAAACATAGACTTTTCGTCCCTTCCTTCTTAAGAATCATAACCAATCTCACAATTGACTTGACCCTCATCTTCAGAACACGCATTTGCACCTCATTCTTAGAATTAGGATCTGGTCCCTTCAAAGGTAACCTCTCCAATTCTCAGATCTACTTTCGTTTTCTCTCTGAATTAGGCCATCGCACTCCGACTCTCCGAATTAGGATCTGGTCCCTACGAAGGTAATCTCTCCAATTTTTAGATCTATTTTGTTTTTTTTCTCTGAATTAGGGTTCCAATCTGTGTCTTCTAGTGTAATCCTCACTGCATCTGTGATTTTCTCTGGCTTTCTGTTTTGTTCAATTTTGATGGAAAAATCGGTGTTTCAGTGATCAGTGAAGTAATTTTGCATTTGTTTTCTGGATCGGAAAATGGTTTAGATGAAAATTTATAGGCGTTTCCGATGCTATTTCCAATTTCTGGTGTGTTTGTAGCACTCAAGTAGTAGTGGCTCTCAATTTCTTTCTCGGCTTCACTTATGCTGTGTCTTGAATGTCGAGTTTACTAGTGAGGATATGCATGTGATGTCGTTTTTTAAGTGGTTTTTGCATGTAAAATGCTTTCCAATTTTTACAGCGTAAATAATCTGTGTTGAGTTTTATGTGAAGAACTTGTTTGATATGTTTCCGAGGATGGAATGGCTTGATTCATACTGATAGCTTGTGCTTCTGCTGTCCTTACCATTGGTCTAATTGGAGGATCTGGATTACTGTCTTAGGTGCCATTTTCTGATCTGCTGTGAGAGTTTTGGTGTCTAACATGTTTGCCAAGTAACGTGATTGGTCATTTTTTAACTTCGATTTATTAGTATTCTTGATGCTATTAAGTTCCTTATCCAGCATATAGTTAAAGTATGTTAAGCTAGATTGAGTCAATTGATGTTTCTTCATATGACTGTTTGTAGTGTTGAAATGGGATTTGGCAATCAAATTGATGGGTTTTGAAATGTTCATGCGATCTTCCTCTGATCTTGGGTCAGCATTGAATCCTTTGTTTTGGGTATTAAGGGATGGAAATGTTGTCTACGTGATAAATTTAATGGCTAGAGTTGTGAATCAAGCCTCATGAAGTAAAATGAAGGACAAATTTAGGGATTAAGTTGGGTACTAATACTATTACTGTAGTGGAGCAATGGTTCTTGGAAATAGCAATTTTCTGAAAAGAGAAGGTTGACTCTATTCTGACTTTTAACTTTTCCATATTAATTGAAATAGCTATGTATTTGTTGATATTATTCCTTGATTAATAATGGGAAATCCGTTAATGATGGACAAGTGGTCTTGCTCATGGCTAAAAGGATTTCAGAGGTGGTGTAAAATCATGCATTTCACTGCCATGTTTTCAAAGGACATGCTTCTTCAATGATTTTCATGTTCTGTGACTGTAAGATATGAATTTTCTAGATGATGTCAGATTTATTGTCCATGAAAATAAATGCTCATGTAGTTTCTGAGAATTTATTAGGACTCTTAAAATATATTTTACATTTGATATTTACTTTTTGGTTTTGTATATATAAGGTACCATTCTATTCTTTTGATTGATTTAATTTTAAGAGCATTAGTGTTACATGGTATTCATGCTATCAGACTGTCTGGTGTGTGTAGATAGAACTCTTTTGACATAACTCTTTGTTTTCCTTCACCTTCTACTTCTCCTTTCTCTTTCTATGAATTCTTCTTTCATATTAGAAATATTCTGAAATTCATAGTAGCTTTCTATTTCTTATTTTATTGGATATAATTGTTTTCCTAGCCTCTGAGCTGGTTAAGTGAGTGGATTCTTCTTTTGAATTGTTTGCATTAACTCTGCCAACTTTGATTTGTGGCAGAAGCACGACCAGGACCAGGGAAGGGAGCATAGAGTATTGGTAAACAAAGATACAGAGACAGAGCCAGATCTGAGTGTTTGAGAAAAAGAGATCCATCTAATAGTTGGTGTTGTAGAGATCTATAAGATCTGAAACTCTTGATCGATGGGTTCGCTGTCATCTGAGGCTCAGCAACACTGCCTTGGGTTACTATGGCTGCTGCTGATTTGCCTATGTTTCTATCCCTCACTTGCTGAGATCCGTTTCACTGAAATCCGAAACGATGACCGAGCTATAATTCCCTTTGATCAGTTTGGGTTCACCCACACAGGTCGCTTGGAGCTGAATGTCTCTAAGATTTCCCTGTCCAACTCCAATCTCGATCTCAACAAGGTTGGTTTCTTCCTCTGTACTCTAGATTCCTGGCTCCATGTCATCCAGCAACTCGAAGATGGTGAGATTAGGTGTGCCCTTGAGTCTGATCTCATCAAGTCTGTTTATACCTTCAATTCTCTCAACAAAGATGATAACTTCAACAAGCTTTACCGAGAAAGTGACGCTGATCAGTATAATCTCGTCTTTGCCAATTGTTATCAACAACAACTCAAAGTCTCCATGGATGTGCTGTCTGCTATGTACAATCTTGATGGAAAGAGCAGCACCCGTGATTACTTGCCCACTGGCAAAACCATCCTTCCAAGGGTTTATTTCCTCTTTTCTGTGATCTATTTCTGCCTTGCTGCTCTCTGGATTCACATCCTCTACAAGAAGAGATTGACTGTCTTCCATATCCACTTCTTTATGCTTGCTGTTGTTATCTTGAAAGCTTTGAATCTCTTGTGTGAGGCAGAGGATAAATCCTACATCAAGCGAACTGGAAGTGCCCATGGTTGGGATGTCTTGTTTTACATTTTCAGTTTCTTGAAGGGAATTTCACTCTTCACTCTCATTGTCTTGATTGGAACGGGCTGGTCCTTCGTGAAACCATACCTACAGGATAAGGAAAAGAAGGTTTTGATGATAGTCATCCCTCTTCAAGTTGTTGCAAACATTGCTCAGGTTGTCATTGATGAGAGTGGGCCATACGGCCATGATTGGGTCACTTGGAGACAGATCTTCTTGCTTGTTGATGTCGTTTGTTGCTGCGCTGTTCTCTTCCCCATAGTCTGGTCCATCAAGAACTTGCGTGAGGCTGCAAGGACAGATGGAAAAGCCGCTGTCAATCTCATGAAACTGACCTTGTTTAGACATTACTATATCGTTGTTATCTGCTACATTTACTTTACAAGGGTTATCGTATATGCGTTGGAGACCATTACCTCCTATCGGTATTCCTGGACCAGTGTGGTTGCTGCCGAGTTAGCTACGCTTGCCTTCTATGTCTTTACAGGTTACAAGTTCAAGCCAGAGGCTCACAATCCATATTTTGTAATCGATGATGAGGAAGAAGAGGCTGCTGCAGAGGCATTGAAGCTTGAAGACGAGTTTGAGCTGTGATTTTGCAGGGGGAAAGTTCCATAGTAGAATGGTTGGAGATTTGGTGCGGTGCTCAATTCAGGTTTCTTCTCAAAATCTAGAATATTTCATGTTACATTTGATGGGTTTAGGCATGAATTCAAAATCTAGAATATTGAGAAAACGTTATGATGTATTTTCTGTCTTGGCCTAAGGTGCCAGATATTTGTATTAGTGGCATGAATTCTTAGACACTTGTGTATGTATGCGAATCATATATTACGTGTAAGTACTGTTACTGATACTTGCAAATAACTTTCGACACGGTCATTTCTATTGGTCCTTTTCTTTTAGGCCACTGCTTGCCTCCTAATTTATGGGTGATAGGAAACCTCTAATTCTCGGAGCTTCAACCAACATTGGGTGAGGCTCAATCACCAAGCAAAGTAAATCTAGGCATAGCTGGTAAGGGACCAGATAAATAAGCACTTAGGAAATGCTCAAATTAGAATGGGGTAGGCCATGACCAATCAGGTTTGATCCAGGGACCCCATCATGAACAAGGCCAATTCTTTTAAGACATACTTTATTTTTTAATTCCACATCTTATTTATTTCAGAACTTTAATTTTTAAAATGTAAATTATATTTCAAAAATTAAAGTTTTAGAACATATGAGATGTGTATTCAAAAATTTTGGAATATGTTAAAAGAATTGGCGCATAACCAATTGGGTTTAGTTAATCTGCATTCTATCTTTGTTGTTGAGAACTTAAAATTGGTCCAAGTTTTCATTGGCTCATGAAAGTTAGATTGTCTCTTAAAGGGTAATTTAGACGAATTTAGAATATTTCGATAGACTATTTTCATGATGTATTACCCTTTAATTCCTCGTTCTTCATTTGACATGACAATATTTTCAAGATACGAGGAACTTATATTGGATAAAACCCACGGTTGTTATGCTTGCTTGCTATACCGTAGCTTAAGGATGCTCTAAGCAAAGCCTTGAGTAAAAATCACACTTGTGCAGTTATTGTCCTTAAATGGTTTTTATGTTTTTTAAAACACGGAATCATATGAAAAATGGAAAAGCCCTATGAAAGAAAGAGTAGTGATTCATATAAATCACTTAATGGTAAATGTCTCCAAAACATTTAACGAGTAATTAATAATCCTGTAATACAAAAAAAGTTACTATCATTCTTTTTTTGGACAAATATTGTCTTACGATTTCATTGACTAATAAGGTTATCAAATAGCTAAAGCTTGGAAATCTTAATGCCATAATGCTTTTCAAATCCTCCTAGCCATTATATTATCCTACTGCAATAGTTCTTGCTAAGGAGAACGCACATGTTGTGGCAATTCCATCCAAAAGGTAATGGATTACTCTTGCAGCATGTCCCTGTACAATGCTCAAGGCTCAAGCCTGAGTAGCAGGAGCAAATTTTTATTTATGATGAGCCCAAACAATGAATCATTTTTCGTTGTCTTTAATGAACTCACCTTCACCTCATTCGTCAACTTTATATCCCGTAGTTTCTGATCATGGATCGAGCCAAATATCACAACTTTTTTTTCCCATCCTATATATTGCCCATTTCTTTTCATGTCATGTTGGAATAGAAACTTATTATTAGTAGTAGTAGACGAGATTTAGAAATTGTGGAAAGACATTAGAAACAATATGATGAGTTAACATATTTAAAAAATGCTGACAGACCATCTAATTAATCTATATCAATTTGTGATAAGAAATTTAGGAATTTAGGCAAATAAAGAGTTTTAATTAATATTGGTTGGAGTACCAAGGCGATGATCAATAGCTGGTCCGAGAGGATGATCAGCCACACTGGGACTGAGACACGGCCCAAACTCCAACAGGAGGCAGCATTGGGGAATTTTCCGCAATGGACAAAAGCTTGACGGAGGAATGCTGTGTGGTGTAAATGTTATATTTAGTGCAAGGATAGGATAGAACTATCAGTAGGGACGCTTGAATTGTTTTGTCACCACCACTCCTCCTTCCAATTGTTTTGGTTCAATTGTTGGCATAGAGCAGCACACCATATCATGTTATTATTTGGTCTATTTTATTTTATTTTTTTTGATTTTGACTATCGGTATTTGTAAAATATAAATTTATTATTAAGTACTTTAACTTATAATTAATTTGATTTGAGTTAGGTAAGATCACGAGAGCAACAAAGCTCTTCCTATTAAGTTTTAACGCAATTATATTCTTAAAGCTCGAACTTAAAACTTTTAGATAACTTAGAACAACCATGTGTCAATTTATTTACATGCTTGGTGGGTATTTGGTCTAATTCAAATATATGACATGATACTGGATAGGACAAATACTTATCAGGCTGTTATTATATCTTAATTCTATCTATCCTTATTATATCCTAGTCACCCAACATGCCCTTATATTTTAGCTGAGTATCCTCTGTTTATATCAAATGTGAAACTAATCTTATTTAAAAAGTGAAATAATTATAACTAACACTTTCCTTACCAATATGGGCTTTTCACATTATAGAGAGATTTTTTAGCTGATAAGTTCAATTTGCTTCTCAACTAAATCACACTTTATTAGTTGAGAAATATAAGCTATGTTTGTTATGAATAAATTATGGTGTAATGGAGGGCAAAGAGTTTAAAATTGATAATGCATCCCGACTTGCCGTGATACCAATTTTTTGCCCCTCCGTCCTTATCAAACTTCTCGAATTATATTGCCCCTCTTCCTTTTCTCGAATTTTTGTTCTACCTGAGGGTGTCTTGGAAATGCCAAACTTCTCTTTGGTCAAACATCCTAATTTAGGAATTAGGATTCAAATGAAAGGCATGTACTGTGTTTTCTTATCCAACTGTTTTTGTATTGAATCTTGATGCAATTACGGGTGAGCACAAAATGAGACATTTTAATATTTTATATTGACTTAAGAAGTTCGGGACAATTTTAAGATAAGATGGTACTAGGATAAATTTTTGTTTCTTAATTAAAATTTGGGATGGGACTGGATCAAGAGAATTCTCATCCTAGTCTCATTTTGATTTCGTCCCAAGATGTGTCTCATTTTGGTATTTCTCTTAATATTATAAATTTTTGTCCTAATATTTGAGTTTGATCTTATCTATTTAACATTTTAAGCCAAGTTAGTTTGGCTCGTTAATAACTCAATAAGCTTGACTTGTGAGTTAATGAACTAAGCTTGAGCTATCTATTTTAGCTTATTTAATAAATGAGCTAATAAATGAGTTGAGCCTAAACTTTTATAAATTTAATTCATTAGCTCATGAGCTGACTCATTTGTATATATGTATTAATTATATATATAGTACAATATGTTGCATATTTATTATATCCTTATATATAACCTATGCTATATTAATATTTTCTTAAGTATATAGACTTAGACATTTTTGTTTTTTTTGTAGGCCTTGACACCATAAGTACATAAGGCTTTATCTAATTTTAACAAAGCACACATGTTTTGGAGAGTTGTTTTTATAATGTTTATAGTGATTTTATACTTTTTTTGTTATTTTATTAAGACTATTTATTGAGTAGTATTTATTTTTAATACTATGAAATGATATCTTGTTTATTTTATTAAATAAATGTAATTAGTATTTAATTTGTTTAATTATGCTAACTTGAGTTCACAAACTTTGAAGTGAGCTAAGCTTGAGTTGGAAAAATTGGCTCACTCATTAAAAGAGTCAAGCTTAAGCTTACTAAATTTTATGTAAGCTAAGCTTGAGCTCAATCTAGCTCATCTCAGCATAGCTCATTGTCATCCTTAGTGATGATAATATAATTAGAATATCATATAGTGATTTGTTTCCAAAAAAAAAATGAAATTTTTAGAATAAAGTTTAGATGGGATGAGATAAGGGTTTGGGATAGAATTCAGAATGAGACTGGGATAATATTTTATAAACTTGAAATAGGATGAGATAAAGTAAGACTTTGAGACAAGGTTGAGATGAAAAATTGTCTCAACCAACCATAAATCTTTTCTTGTATGTCTAGAGTTACTAAATCTTTTAGACAATTTCCTATATAAATCTTGTATTAGAGTATCTTTAATAGTATAACTCAATAGATTATACTATTTATAATTCTAATGCGGGTATTGCTATGATATATCACTTCTTTTTTAATGAAACCTAAGCAACTTCATCTCACTAATACAACTCTAAAACAAACTTCCAAATTATTTGGCATCTTTATATTTTATTAACATTTATTTTTTATAGAAAGCATTTACCCATGACCCTCTATGCTATTTATACATTCGTTTGTATATACATATATTTTTTTTTTATTTACAATTTTACTTTTATAATATAACTAAAAAAGTGAAGTATGCATATGAGGTGTACAATATAAGATTTGCAAGTATCGTTCCTCCTCTTTCTATGCAATTCCATGTCATTAGTTTTTTTTTTTTTTTTAAAAAAGAGGCTATATAATATTACCAGTAAGTAGTTGAAAAATATAAACGCCGCATTATGTAACCATCCCATATTAACTAAGAAACTGTTAAAGCACCTGCGTTAGACTTGTTTTTAGATTCATGTTTTCTCTAAATTATTTTTAAGTAATTTATAAAATTTTAAATTATTATTAAAATAAATGTTTTTAACAGGTCATTTAATTAAACTTTATGACAATTATCATATGTTGACATAATGTATTCTCTTTATATATATTGATCGATCATGATTCCCTTCCAACATACGAAAAAATCATACATGTTATGAGCGGAGTAAAATGACTGCTCATCCAAAATTAGAACAACAAAATTTCATTTAGCAAAACTTTGTTTTATACATTTTTTAAACCCTATTTATCTTGAAGCATCAGCATTTAAATTCTTATTTCATATTCAAAATTAAAAAAAAATAATAACAAAAATTTATTATTTTATTTTTCTACTTTATTCGTAGTGCAGTTCTCTATTACAATTGTATGCACTTGGTAAGAATATTTTATGTAAGCATAAATTTAAAGAAGACGTAATTTTCATTGACACAAACATACAAAGCTTAATAAAAAATATATTTTGTTTTTTTCCCACCAAACAAAAAATGTGAAACACAATATAAAACACTGTATAAGATAAATTTATTCCATCCAAAAGTAATATTGCAATTATTGTGAAGTTATTTAAAATATATTATTTTATTCTTTTTCTACCCTAATTATCTTCATTCTTTGACACTATCAACTATTATCTACAAATCTATAATATTATAATTAACAAAATTATCCATTACATATACCCTTCTGGTAATGATACTTAACAAAACTTAGCTTACCTACATACCATATTTTTTGAGGTGATACATGGACAAGTTCTCTTAAGATTTAAGATAGAAGTTAAGATATATTAACTCATATTTGTTAAGGTTAACAAAATTTGTTACCGGTAGATAATATAAGACAAAAATAATATTTTTCCCTTCTCTTTTTCTTATTTCACTCCTACCAAACAATCTCTAATTACAAATTGCACCAACTAGTCAAAAGCAATCAAAAACAAGTTTCCCACATTCAAATCCTCTCGAGGCATTTTAAAGGGGGAATGAGCAGATATAAGGCCTTTTTGGGGCAGGATAGAAAAGAGAGAAGTTCACAAATTAGAATTCCTGAAGAAATCTAGTTCTACATTCTCTCTTGCTCTTTAACCAAATCCTTAGTTGCTTACAAATTCCATAGGTCTACTAGGTCAACAATGCCACTGCACAACAGAGGCACCCTTACCATAGGAAATATATACACTATTGATACAGTCTCACATCACAGCTGGTACCAGCAATCCATACAGAGCTTATCACAATAAAGCAGTGATGATAACAGCCTTCACCCTAACACTAACATCCTACAAGCAGAGCTTCTCTTGAACCGGCAGTTTGTGCATCAGAAAGTGATGGACTGGTCAACAAGAAGCCAACTGGGAAATTTTTTTCACCTACCTGAGATTATTCGCTACCTTCCTCATCTGAACTAGCTGAGGCCTCACTTCCTACTGCATATTTTCTACCACCCTGAATTTCCTCCTCACTAAACATGCTTTCTTCAGTAGTATTTGATAATGCACCAACATCCTCATCGGTTAGCGAGTCAGCTTTTTGTTTTTTCCTTACATCTTTCACTGCTCTTCCCTGTAGAGCCAGACGCCTGCGCTTCCTTGCTTTACGCTTGCCTTTAGGAAACTCTTCTTTCTGCAACTCAAAATTCTTCCCATCAACTTCTTTTGTAGTTCTGCCCTTGCTATATCCGCTATCGTCAGATTCTTCAGTATCAATCTTACGCCTTTTCCTATTAGCATTTGTCTAAAACATTGATCCAGATTCAGATTCAAAGATTTCTCCAGTCAGTTAAACCAATCGCATCAAATTGAAAAATAAATTAGATGAATGTAACAAAAACTACTGAACCAAACTATCCGTACTCACACATAAAGCTTTTACCCCAGGATCTTGATATTCTGGAGCTCCCTCACATTAGAGTCAGTTTTCTTCCTTTTTTTTTACAGCCATAACTATCATCAAACCCATGCTATATCTTGGTCAACCACAAAGTGCTTGCGCTTTTTCTTTTACAATAAAGTACTTTTAAAACTCATCAAAAAGTAGTGTTTGGTTACAATATTTATAGTTATTAAAACATAATAATGTTTAACAAACCCTTATTAAATAGATTTAATTAATAAAAAGATGAAATTGTTTTCAAATTCTTTTCCATAATTTTTCTGTGTAATTTATTTTAAGTAATATTTCATATGATAAAATAAAAAGCTAATGTGATTTTAAAAAGCACAGAAGAATAAGAACCTCCAATAAGCATGAGTTAGCAGTTAAAAGTTAATGCAATTACCGAACACTTTAATTTGATATTTATGCTATTTGGTGCCTAAAATTAGCACAAGCAGCTTCAGACCAATACTTAATTCTAACAGCTCATCTACACAGGACCAAAGTCTGAAGTCCCCTTTTTCTTTACTGGCTTTATAAAGATCTGAACTTGCTAACATCACCTGGTTGCTATTAGAATTTTCATTCCTTCACAAAATCATAGGTGATCTTAAAGTTGACAGTTCATAATGGCAGGTTAAAATTAATGTGGCATGCAACATAGTTTAAGATTGTATAACACTTAATCATAAGGAGCAAACGATTGTTCTAACATACGAGATCAAGTCTCACAAATACGCATGATGAAATTATTTTTCAGAACATGCCAAGGAGCAAATGAAAGTGAAGGTTAATGAATGATCAGGCACGTATATCAAACACGCATGATGAAATTATTTCAGAACATGCCAAGGACCCGTGTCTGACACATATCAAACACTTATGTCAACACACTTAAAATTATAGTTAGGTTCATTGTTGTGTCATGTCACGTGTCTGCTATACACCCCTCCTAGACCTGGTCGGTTTCTAGAAATGGTGAATCCATTCTGATAAACAATAGCAGGAAGCATTGATTAAGACAACTACAAGAACATACCTTTGGACCACGATCAACCAACCTTGCCCATTCATGCCGGTTCCTCAGACAATCAAGAACAGCCTGAGAGTGGCTAGAGTATGCATAACGTTCTCCATTATGCTTCCTCAAGTTATTCCAGTGCTGTAATGAAACATGAAAACAAACACGTTATGGCTACTTTTAACTTTCAACTCATGGAGGGAAGAAACAAATGTAAGAAAATCATGAGAAAAGAAGTCATTAAGTGGCATACAGGGAGAACAGCATTACAGAGTTCCTCATATGTCATTCGCCGGCCCTTACTCATAATCTCATTGATCAAGCCTGCATATGGATAAATACAGTGAGAAACATTGGCCAAACAGTCTGACACAACAAACTTTTTTTTAAAAACACAGAACTAGATATTCAACTTTTGCCTAGAAATACAAATAATAAATCATACCAGACCTAAATGCCCATCTGGCACAACCTTCGGCCAATAGAAAAATTCTTTTGATAATAAAGTATACATGGAATTTGTCAATGTAGCAGAAGAATAAATCAAATTCTTGTTGGTTGATGAAGTTTCAAAATGTTAGACAACATGATTTATCTAGAATCATATTTTCATAACTAATAATCATGACTCTCATATCTAAGTAGGAGAGGAAGTTAATGCATAATTATATACAATATACAAGGCAGGCAGTAACAACAACAAAGTTATCGTTTCCCTGACAGACAGCTACCAGGTAAAGTGCGATGAACTGGCCTTCTGGCAGTTCCTGTATCACCGTCAGATGCATTCTTGGATGAGTCATGAGTAGATGACAAATTTCGATCATTAGTTGGGGAGGATGGACTACTGTTTGCAGTGACAGAGGAGTCAGGAGCAGCATTCTTTGCGATAGAATTTATGACAGTCATAGATGGATGGCTTTCTTCTTTTACAGAAGCACCTTCCATGTATGCTACATCTTGTTTCCTCTGGTCAGGAGAAGAGGAAACTTTCTCTACCTTTTTAGATTCATCTTCAAGCTCATGAGAACTGAAAAGTGCATCTCTAGATGCATCCTTGTATTTTCGTCTAGAAATCTGTATCAATTAAAATGGAGTTAACCACCCCTGTAAAACCATATCAACCACCCTTGATATTTGCAAACTTCTAGAAACAAAATCTAAGATGACATATTGTAGAATTTAAAAATGATGGCATGAATCCTACCAAATAATGATCCTTTCCTCCGGCAGAAGATGATCGCTTTATTAGCATGCTTGTGACACTAGAAGAAGTCAATTGTGGCAAGCTACCAGCATTTCGTGCTCGGGGTACACGAGGTACTCGCGGAGAACTATTTAGTTCTTGATGCAACAGTAATGCAAGCTGCAATTAAAAAAACAAAACATAATCAAAGGGAGCCAACATATACTTGGTATCTAAATCAAAAGAAATAGGAATCTAGTCCAGACCTCTTCATCACTTAGCATTGCAGAATTTGATGTTGGAGAAGGATTTATTGAGGAAACATTATTCTGGTTCAACTTAGAGGAAGACTGTGAGTTTGTCTGGTTAAGCTTTTCACCTCTCTGTGATTGTAAAGCTTTTTGATGGTTCAATGATGCATTAAAGTCACTTGTGCCTGAACTGACCGCAGTCTGTTGTATGGAAGATGATTTAGGTGAACAATGAATAGAATGCTTCGAATCTGAGCTTCTTTGTTTTGAAACAGAACTTTGTGCACTCTTGCTTGCATGCTGTGCTTTCAAATGAGAATTCAAAGATGATTTTGAGCGCTCTCTTACAGACTTCCTGGGAACTTCATCCTTTACAACATCACCCGAGCAACTTCCTTTCCTACTGTGACTGTTGCAATCAGCCAGAAGACCATGCTTTGCCGCAGTATTAGGGATTTGAGGATCTTCAGATCTGAAGTCATTGCCAGTGATTTGAGGATCTTCAGATCTGAAGTCATTGCCCAGTGACCTGGAATTGATAGTAGAGGAAGTCGAAGATGACTTTCCAAAAGAAGATAACATTTTCAGTGGATCCGATTTTGATGGCTCTTCGGCAAAGTTCAAACCATCTTTAGTTTCTAGAGTTTTTCTCTGGACATCCACAGAACCTTCAGACCCCTCCAGTTCTTGTTTTTCATGACCAAAATCCCCAGATAATTCATCAGGTTTATTGGTATGATGATCAACAGCTACTTCTGATTTTCTGTCTACATCCTCCACCTTAATTTCATGGGATGGCGAACTGCTAACCATAGTATCATTAACTTTAACATTGTCGGACATGTGATCAGATGGTCTCTCATTATTTTTGTTATCGTTCTTAGGAGGAGAATGAAAAATCAAGAGCTTCCTTGACTTATCATCATCCCCTTCTCTCTTCACCTTAAATTTACATTGTGCAGGCCTTGGAGACTTGTCACAGTCAAATTGCTTAATAAGCTGGTTATCCTTATGTTCTTTTGTGGAACCACAAGGATCTTCCGTGGAAGGACCCACTACGCTCCTAACAACAATGCTATCACCATCTTCTTCCTAGTTAGTAGAAATAAGAAATGTTATCACAATATGATGAGAGATTAGTCGAAAAAAACAGAGATACGTTAAGTTATGCATGTATAAACCTGGTAGAAATATATTCTGGATACCTAGAAATAATAATGGTTTAATTTCTCAATTGTTCGTATAGCCTAAAATTCAACTTGTCCTCTATACTTTAAAAGAGTGTAATATAGTCCTTCTTACTGTTCAAATAATTCTATAATCAAGTCCCTGTCACAACTTTGCCACAAGAAAAAGTGGTTCCGTTAGACAGGTGCAATACAAGCTGGCATTAAATAAACCAACTTTGAAATGAAATAAAAACAGACAGGGCCTTGCCCACATATACTAACAGATATATAAGATTTAATTTGCCAAGTTTGATGATGGAAGTGCAAATAAAGCATACCTGTTCTTTGATTGAAGCATTTCCAACATAATTATGTTCTAAAACTGGCTTAACAGCATCATCAGTCTTAGAAGATATCTCAACTACTGCCTGATATTTTTGGCCTGTTTCCTCTTCGGTGATTGCATCCCCAGCTGCAAAGCTATGTCCTGGCATGTCAGGATATAAAGCTTCTGAAGAGTCTTCAGTAGTTGCCACATTGTTATTGGACTCATCCATGATTGTATCCACAGCCACATAATCCTCTGAAATGTGTTCCTGAATCACCAGGTCTTTCAGCTTTTTATTGTTTAAACTCCAAGTGTCAGCCTTGAAAATCTTTGGATCTCTGTCTTCATAAAATTCCAATGGTTTTGCATCACTGGTAGGTTTAAATGCTAGTAATAAAAATGAGGGGAAAGAACAGGGAAAAAATTAGAGTCAACAAGCGCATGTTAAGTATTCCAAAATGCGAAGAACACCACAATGGTTTATGCTATTCACCCAAGGATGCAATGAAATAAGGAAGAGAGATAATTTTAATTCCCACATGCAATGATAAAATGGAATAAGGAAGAGAGATAATTTTAATTCCCACATGCAATGATAAGACTAAGATCATAATACATGATACAAAAGGAAATTAAATAACCTGTTTTAGAAGAATGTGAACTTCTCCTCTTGGGATCTGGCTCTTTCTCAGAAGATTTAACCCTCTTCTTCCCACTCCGTTCTTTAGATGCCCCAGAGTCTTCTTTTTTCCGCTTACCAGAATGCATAACTGGCCGAAGTAAACTTCTCTCGTTCTTCATGTCATTCTGGGAATACTTCACAGCTTGTCTATCATCAGTCTCACATTTATTCATCTCTTTTGAAGACGTCTTCCTGTCAAAACCATCTTCCTCCTCCCTGGCTCTCACATCAACCAAAGCTTCGACAGGGACGTTCAAGACACTCTCTTTAGAAAAAGAAAGGAGAACTCCCGCCTCTTTATCAATGGGATTCTCAATCTCTTGGTCCGTTCTGGAATTCTTATCCCAACAGGGGAATTCCCTACATTGAAAATTAAACTTTTTTGGAACATAACCAGTACATTTCCACAGCTGCGAGCTAAACATCGAGGACAAGTCTCCGAAAAGAGAAGGATCACCACCTGGGATTCCATGAACATGTACCTTTTCCTCTATGGGTACATCAGCCCAAAGCTTGAAAGGACGGCGAGAAGGTACATTGGATGTAAACGAACTCTCCATTCTCACGGTCTTTGTAGGAAGTTCAACTAACAATTGGGCAACCTCAGTTTCCTCAGCGTCAGTGCGAATACTCTTGCTCTTGCACTTATCACAGGCAAACATGTCATCTCCCTTGACATATCGAGAGCACCGCGTATGAACCCACACACCGCACTCGTCACATTTAACCATCTCCTCCCCATCGTCAAAATTCACACCACAAATGCAATCCACAGTCCAAGAGCCGTCAACCCAGTCGTCCGGTGGGTCGGAACTCTGAAGGCGGTGCAACCGCCCTTTCATGGCTTCTGTTATTGACTATGCGATCTAATAAATTACAATTTCACGAATAAAACGCAGAGCTTTGTCCCAATCTCACATGGCTCACAAAATTAACCGTTCAGCAATCAAATAGGCACATGGTTGAATTCGCACATATCGTTGAATTGCATTGAAAAGAAATTCGAGTTCAATACCTGGGAGAGAGGAAAGAGAAAATTCCGTTTCCTACCGAAGCCGATGGTAGATCGTCGACGGTGAAGACTCGGCGTGCGCCTGCCTCCACCTGGTTGATGTTCACAGAAGAGGAAGCGTAGGTGGAGAAGAGAAGAGCGACGGGGATAGTCGAGGTTCCGTTGGGGAAATTTCGACTTGGGAGGATCTTCAATTTCTCTATCCACACGAACGAATCTACTCCGACCTAGCACCGGGTTGGGTTTAACCATCGACTGGTTAACTCGAAGGATTTTTGCTTCTATTTTTTTTAATTGTCAAAATAAAACGTTGACTTTTTACGCGGTTTCTTTTCACACACCTCATATTTCTTTTTCATATACCCAATTTTTTTATATTTCAAAAATACCCTTACTCATTTACTCCCCTCACAGACTCTACCCCTTTTTCGGGAAAAACTGCATTTCGTATAAAAAAAATCTCGATATTTAATGCGATTTGGCTTAAAAATTATACTAAATCAAATTTTTGTTATTATATTTAAGATAATTTAATTTAATTTGAAGATAATTTAAAATTATTAATTTATGTTAATTTGTTAAAACTTTTTTTTTGGGATATTTGGAATTAGTTTAGGGTTGTTTAAAGTGGTTTAAAAATATAAATTTTTTATATATAATGGCAGGTTCAATTTAGTTTTGTGTAGTTTAAAATTTGTTTCAAACCGATAAATTGAACTCAATTGAATTGATAGCTTAGGGTATATTTAAAATCGATTCAAATGGCTCTTAATTAATAGTTGGTTTTGGTGCAATTTAATTTGGTATGATTTGGATCAATTTGTAAACACTTCTATTCCCTCTATATATTTCTCCCACCATGGGATTTCATCTTTCTCTAAAGGAGTGTTTGGTTTAACGGAGAAGGGAGAGATTTTATTGAAGAGAAGGAGAAGAAAAAGTAAAGGTAAATTTATTATTATAATCTTATAAGTAAAAAAAATAAAAATGAAAGAATAATATAATATGAAAGAGTACAATAATTATACAAAATCTCTCCAAATTCCTTCATTTTTGGAGAAGAGGAAAGAAAGAAAAAATGTGACAATTTTACACATACTTTTTCCTCCACTCCAACCTAATCACCTAAACAAGGCAATCTTTCAAAATCCCTCTCCTCCTCTCTAAATCCCTCAAACCAAACAATGAGTAATTGATCAAAATAATATCATGAGTGAGAGGTGAGGCCATTGTTCATCCAAATAGAGAGGGGGTGCATTTTTGCAAAATACTCTAGGAAGGAAATGTTCAATTTTTGAAGGGGCGAGATTCATATAGTTTGGTGATTTTTGTGAAGACTGAAAGTGGAGAAAGATGTGCATGTGGGTCTGGTGAAAGATGAGATTCATGTGGTTCGTCCACACCATTAAGATTCTCATGGAGCCTAAGTTGCCTTTGGATTTTCATTTGTTTTGAAATCAAAATTTTAAAGTTTCAAATTTTCATGTTTTAAAACAAGAAGAAATTGCATTCCAAACAATGAAAATCCAAAACTATAAATGGAGAGAACCCTAAATCAGTACCAAAGAATCATAGGTAGGTTTAATGAGACTCCAAAAACAAGCAAATTTATCTACAAGTGTTTTTGGTTTGGAGAATATAGAAGAGTGGGTTGGATAATCCAGAAAAGTTAGCTGTGAGATGAAAATAAGAATGGGGAATGAGAAAAAAAAAAAAAAATTTAATGAGAAATTACTATTATTATTTTAATAAAATTCATTGGGACTCAAATGCATTGCAGTCTAACAGCTCTTAGTTAGAGCTATAATTGTTGTGCTACATCCAAAAATAATAGCGACTATATTGAAATCAACTACTGAAGATTTAGATTCTAGTATGCCTTGATGTTGAAGCTATTTTTCCTTAAAAAGAAATATTCTTTTATCTTCTACTATTTTCATATCAAATCAAATATCATTCTTTTGTTAGCACAAACAAAGAGTATTTAACATACTCTTTCAATCATCTGTATTTTTTAAACACACTTCCGGAATTAAAAATGTCTTAAGTACTTCCCAGCACAAAATTGCTAGGAAGACGCCACCAGTATACTCATTGTCAAAATAATTGGTTATCCTTCAAAAGCATTAAGAAGTTTAAAAGCATTCAACATGAACATAAAAATTATGAGCCTAAACATTATGAAGATAGAAACATAAAATCCGTACCACTTTGCAATTTCAATTCGTTGATTCTAAAAAATTTGGCAACCTAAGATTTGTCAAGGCTGTTCAAATTTCATCGAGGTGCACTGAATAATGCTTTGCTGATTATGCCTGTGGCCTCAATATATCGGTCCACGCATCTAGAGATGCAACTGCTTTCACCCCCAGTCAGGCCTGATCCTGGTTTTGTGATACACTTATCAAAACACTTTTCCCTCACTGTCTGCACAATAAGTAAGATATGTGGAAGAATAAAGAATAAGGTCAATTGAAAAAAAAAAAATTCAGTGTAAAAGTAGTTCATAATTATCCACGAAAGTCTTCAATGATAATCTTAGCCAACATTGCCCCGTCCCAGCAAAAACATAAAGGTATCTCAGGAATTGGCTTATATATTGGTAAAGAGTCATTCACTTAAAACACCTTCAAATAATATTACTCAGTAGGGATATTTAGATCTAAATCAAACTGAACTCAACCAAACCGATCCAATCCAAATCACCCAAAACCAATAATTTAATCGATTGATTAATGTCATTTATTCAAGTTATAAATTAATTTGTTTTGGTTAGTTTGTGAATGTTGTTAACATGAACGATGTTTTATGCAAGATCAATTAAAAATGCTAACATTTAGTAACAATTGATTAAATTAATTAATCTTGGAGATTAGACATTGAGATGATACATATTAGGATTTTGGGTCCTACAACTTGATTGGTACTGATTCTTCCTTCATTCTCATCTAGTATTTATCGTCTGCTTGCTCAACTATCTCTAGTTTTTCTTTATTGCTTTTCTTTGTGGACAACCAATTTCATTTTTATTTAGTGGTTGAATAGTTGAATGGCAAAAACTGATCAAATTGATCTAATCCAAACTGATCCAATAAGGATTGGATTGGTTCAAATGAACCCTTTGCAATCGGATTAATTGGACAGTTTTTTTTTTTAAGAATTAATATAATCCGATTGGATGAACAAATGGGAAAAACCTATATAATATAATCAAATCATACCCCTATTACCCAAATCATATTTGCTGAGCTAATTTGGGACATGGTCTGTTGCCCAATAAATAAACAACAAAGTATGCCTAACAAAGAAGATGAATCCGGTATGTTGTTGCCTTTTATAATCATACCATTTAAACAATTCGTATGTGCACAAGCCGAAACTTAAAAGTAAATGGAGGTAATCATTTGTACCTTCACATTTTCTTAAATAACTTTATACTACTAAATTGAAATCACTAATCATCCGAGATTATTCATACATCTACTTTGCCATAATAATCAGACAAGAGCAAAATCAGTTCGAAAAACTCACTGCAATTACTTAGGGCTCGTTTGGTACGCAAGAAAAGAAAAGGAGGGAAATAAATGCACTTTACTTTCTCTCGTTTTGTACTGTTTGGTAGCTTTGAGGTAAAGGAAAACCCTTTCCCTCAGGATACGACTTTTCATCACTTGGAGGCTATAACTTTCCTTTCAAATTCAAAGGAAAGTCAGAGAAAAAAAAGGAAAAAAAAATTTATTTATAAAAAAATCTAAATTATAAAATTAAAATTACATTATATAACTTTATATATTAATAGAAGTTCAATTTTTTTTATATTACAAAATTAAAATTAAATTATAAAAGTCTAATTTTATTTTTTTTAATATCAGCCATGAAATTTATGATAATCAAATTAAAATATATATATATATATATATATATATATATATATATATATATATATATATATATTCCATTCCTTTCATTTTTTGTGCAAACCTAACATTATAAAAGAAAAAATTTCTTTTTCTTTTTATTACATACCAAACAGATTTAAGGATTATCATTTTCTTTTATATTCATTTGATTCATTTCCTTTCTTTTCTATTATATACCAAATAGATTTAAGGACTATAATTTTTCTTTCCATTCCTTTGATTCATTTCCTATTCATTTCATTTCCTTTCTAGTGTACCAAACGGAGCCTTAAATTTACTAGTACCAAATACATATATTTTCACATAGTGAGTAAACAATCATTCAATATAAGAATCTCCCCATGGCAAACATAATTGTTATTTTGTACAATCTAAAAAAGTCATGCGTTGGGGCAATAGATCCAAAAACTAATTAAAGGGGTAAATAGATACTCAAATACAGAAACCAAGTCCAATTATAAAAGAAATTTTACGTATAAAAATTAATAAAGTTTTGGAGAAAAGAGTGCCAAGGCCCTTCTCAATCCGTCCTTGGCGCCTAGAAGCATTTGACCTTTGAACAGAACCAGTTTCTCTATTAGTCAATAGATTAATGTTCAAATTAGCTCATCACGTGTGTTTTAGATAATCTTGCGTTTAAACATTTTAGTTTAGTTGAATGGACTAGATGAGCCAAATCCCTTTTAGACATTCTCTTATTTTCAAGATTTTTACTAAGGGACAAACTATAATAACTTCATGGATCCTTTTAGTGCTTAAAGACATATCAAGATGAAATGCCATGCTTCTTTAAGAGACCTATAATAGTAAGACTGAGCAACCAAATAGGCCATTGTCTCCAAGCAGAGGTTTAATGTTGAAAAGCTTGGGCTACCAATAATATCAAGATCAAAAAGAAGAAGCACCAACTAGAACTACACTCAATTGAACACATTAACCATGTCACAACCCACATGTATACACAAGCAATTATCAAAAATAGACGTAAAAATGGAAGAAACTCAAAACAAAATTCACATAAAGAAACATAAAAACAGCCATTATAACTAGAATAAAAGCAAGAAAACTCACAACATTGCAAACCATAGGTGATCAAAACAGAAAAATCATATATTGAAATTCATACAAACCGTATATAAGAGAAAAATATTGAGATACCTCGAGGAATTCCTCTGCATAAGCCTGGGCAAGTCGGGTCTCCAGCTGTTCTTTGAAATCCTTTGTAGAAACTTGAGGTGACGATCCAATCGAGGGAGCTGAAAACGAATCCATTGCTTTACAACCCCGTCTATATTTGATCCCTAAATGTTAATTTCAAGATCAAATGGTTAAGATACTTTTGATAAAACTATTTCAAGCCCAGAAAAGCAGAATTTATGAACATTCATTCTACGTTAAATTTAACCGAATTCTTTCACGCCATGAAAAGGTTGCAACTCAAGTTATGGGTTTCAACCAGTAACAACTTACGTGGTGTATATTAGCATGCACAATAAGGAAAAAGATTCTATTGATTCAATGAATATGCGATACTTCAAAATTGTTCAGGCAGCTATTAGACCCAGCGAAAGCGTTGTTCATTGCAGATGCAAAGTGTGGAAATCAAAAGCAAAGAGGTTTTAAAGCCATTAGAATCCATATCAAGGAATTAAACCTAGGGTTTTCGCTGAAATCACAAAGAGGGAAAATTTGAGAACGTACCGCCCCTCGCTCTTAACAGTGCTATTGCGGCTCCGAGGCGAGTCAGATGCCGACTTATAATGCACAAAGAGACGAAGGTTGAGAGTTACTATACGCGGGAGGAGGGGACAGACGACATCGCCCTAAACGCCATCGTTTTTTCTTTTATAAATAAGGAAAAACTCATTTTGCCTCTCACATTATCATTAATTATAAATTTTTTTTTCATATTTTAAACTAAACAAATTCAACTATCATATTTTAAACTAAAATTAAAAGTTAATTTTATTGAGATATTTTTTTTGTTTGTACAAAAATTAACTTTTATTCTTGGCTTGAAATAGGTTGATTTAATTATTAGTTTAAAACGTGAAAAGGATCATCAAGCGCATAAATCAACTAGTATGGAGTTATTCTAACTTATTAAAAGTCTCGAGTTTGAGCCTTAAAAATGCAATTGTATTAGAACTTGATAGAGAGTTTTGTTACCCTTGTAATCCTACTTGGCTCAAATAAAATTAGTTGTGGGTTGAAAGACTTAATGATAGATTCGTACCTCATAAATACTAATGCTCAATACTAAAATAAAAGCATGAGAGGGAAAAATTGAGTGTTTCCCTCGTCAATATGTGTGACGTGTGATGTGTGATATGTGACATGATTATTGGAAATTAAGAAAATGATTATCCATATCAAAAAAAATGAAAATAGCTATGTCAAGTTATTAACAATGAAAAAATGGAGGTATATTGTGGGGGAGTTAATTAAGATATCTTCCACTTTAATTTACAGTCTCTCGTGAACTATGAAATTTATATAAATGACCTTTATTAAAATCACGTGCCCTCACTTACTTCCCTTTCTCTTTAGGACACACTTCCCCATCTCTCTCACTTTTCCTCACTCTCACTTTTCATTTTTTATCCATTTTCTTTGATCAATTCATCGAAATTGGTGAAAAGGAGTTGCATTTTGGTTCTTTATACTTCTTGAAAGTTTATTTTTGCATTCTGAGGTTGAAAAATTGAAGATTAAAATCGTTGTTTGTGCATCGCACAACTCGCCAGGATTTTTTTCATATACTGTACATGTAAAAAATAACTTTATAAAGTCAACTGGATGCTTGAAAAATACTAACATTAGTGAAGAGAGCCGTTTGAGGTATTTCTAAGCAAAAAAATTAGCCAAACGACTTTCTAGGACTATTTACCTCAATTGAGAATAAAAATACAATGTTACAGAATCTCAATGAACCCTAAACTACTAATGCAAAATCAAATAACCCTAAAGAAAATTATGCAAACAAAGCATATAAAGGAGATGAGATGCAAATGGGAGTGGTGCTTGATGGTGCTGGTGAGGAGGGGAATGAAGGAGAAAGGCGTGGTGAAAAAAAAAAAAAAAACAAGAAGAAATAGGGAAGTGTGTAATGGATAGATTTAGAGTGAGAGGAGTAATTGGGTATTAAGTTGTGTTACTATTAAGTGAGGGCGTATGTCAATTAACTCCTATTACAGGGTTTTGAGGGATAATTTCTAACAGCTTGAGTGAAGTCAATGGAGTCTGGATTCTTAGCGGAAGTACTCGAGGCGGTGTCCATAAGAGAAAGCTTGTTATTTCATGTATGGGGTCATGACATTTGTTGTAGTTGAGAGTAATTGTCAAGCGGTGATCTCTGCCATTCTTTCTAGTCGCAAGGTTCTATCCCATGTCGGCGTTGTCATTAATGATATTCAACAGTTAAAATGGGTGCTTCAGCACATATCTGTCCAATGAGAGTTAACCATGCAACACATTCAAGCTACCACTATCTCTGCCTTCTCTCACAATGTGATTGGTTTATCCACTACCATGTGCTATTTGGATGCTATCTCAAAAGCATTATTTTTTTATATCTAGTTTTAATTTTTAAAACGTTATTTTCGTTTTTTTTGTCAGCCACAGGATATAACGAGATAAAATTTTACTTATTTTTCTCTTATCCTCAAAATATGTAGACATAAAAAATCCTGGCTCAATTTTAGAATTTTCCATTCTCATCCTGTTCTAAATACCATCCTATAGCAATATTTTCTTTAAAAAAGAAAACTATATATGCAATCAACTTCAAATTTAGTTTACATTTAGAAATAGCATGCCAAAATCATTTACATAAATTTCATCACATTTATGTAATGAATCTTTTTCTAGTATTCCTTTTTCAAGATAGTTGCATCAATATTCCTTCAGTGGGGAAATCCAAGTGCTTCATAACGATTTAGACTATTCAATATCTTTCACACTTCATCAACTAAACTTGTTTGTTTCTTAACAACTTTGCTGGAAAGAATTTGGGTGCATAGTCACAAAAAAAATAAAAATAAAAATGGAATCTCCTACGTAAATCAAAGAGATGGAGTGTGCATTTTATTGCAACAAAACAAGTTGAAGGTGATCAGTGTACATTTCTATTGATTTTTGCTTGATGATTTCCCCTCTTTATGTGTTAATCTTGTGCTTTGGCAGCCATGGTCATGCCGCAGCAAGATTTTCCAACCTGGCTTTGATGCCAGAAACAATTATCGTTGGCAATAATCTTTTCTGTATTCAATCGGCCAAAGAGGCATAAATATACAAGTACAAGTCTCTAACCAAACTCCCAAAGTCACACCTAAAATTACTTCTAACATACACGATTTACATGATTTCCTAAGATATTTACAAAATATTTGCATGATTATCACTTAGTTATCAGAATAAAGCATAACAACTAAGAAAGAGTGAGAGAATGAATGAGAAAAAAATGAATATTCGCAGATAAATTATGGATCTAATGATAAATAGTTAATGTCACTTAAATATATTGACATATATTTGAGTTTATAGATATGTATGTAAAAAAATATTTTTGAGAGAATTTTACTTCTATTTAGGTCCTCCAATTAACTCAAACTGAATTAATCATGAGTTGAAGGATTTGGTAATAGATTATTGTCCTATAAATACTGATAGTCAAGAACTAAAAAAAGAATATGAATATTTTCTCATTAGAATAATTTTCTCTGTCCAAAATAAAATTCCAACGGAAAGTTTCATTGGATTTTGGCTTTCTTTTGTAGTGTATCCCATTCGTAGACGATATAGTCCTAACTGAGGAACGATGAAAAGAGATTAACTCTAAAATTGGGCTCAGGAGAAAAGGTATTGGAATCAAGAGATTTCCACTAGTGCAAGAGCATGAAAGAGAATATGAATTGTAAGTTCAACAAGAGTTAAAGATAGAAATGATTTGGTAGGTAAAAATTAGAGTGCCTATCAATATCATATCCCGTGTTAGGTGTTAGGATTAATATTACAAAGTGATGAGAACGTTGATGGAAAATTTAAAGAAATCCCATCTAGATATCACCTACATGATATATAGAAGTTGAATAGTTAAACTAGAGAAAGATATCATAAGTTATTTATTACCAGCAAATTATTTCTCTAGTCTAAAGGGAAGTTTCATTAAATTGTTACACCATCTATGCTTTATGATGTGAATGTTATTGGACTTTAAAGGGACAACAAAAGAAGAAAAAAAAGGGGAAGCAAGTTAAGATAGATACACGGTCACATAAGAAATGACAAATTTAGAATGATTGCTTACCATTAAAAATTATCATAGCGGAGAAAATAATAAAAAATCAATTAAGATAGTTGGCACGTGTACAAAGAAAGCTATTAAAAACACTAGTGAAAAGAGTCAAGTGTAGAAGGAGACAAAAAATGATACTTACTGAAATTATTTAAGGAGATCTCACGTTGAACATATTTTTAAAATATAGTTTCTAATAGAACAAATGACATTATTCCATCTCTTTTTAAATAGAAATGAAAATATTGAAATATTTTAGAAATTTTGCAAAAACAAAAAAGAAATTTAGAAAAACGTTTGAAATAATTTTAAGCAATAACTTTTCAATTTTAAAAGATTATAACATAATAATAGTGGTAGATATATACAAAATTAGATGCATGATATTGAAATAACTATACTTTTAATCAAATAGAATTGATGTAATCACAACTTTTGATGTACTTAAAACTTTAAGTCAGAGTACTAATACATGTTTGTGAATGGAGTTAAAATTAGTAAATCTCTCAACAAAAAAATGACTTTAAAGTTTCAAATTAAATATCTATGTGTATAATGCTTTAAGATTCAATATTTTCACTTAATTAACACCAAGTTATTTAACTTCTGACTTTTTAGATGGATACCTGTCTTCTTTTAATCAGTACAACAAGAATCATATTTACTGTGCTGAATGATCTTACAGATAACTGCAAAAATCTCCATAAAGTTCAAATATTTAGTAGGCACAAAACTCAACTAGTTGCTCATTACAATAACGAAAAGGAAACAAAGCAAGACATTCACAAAACATAAACTAATCTAACATTTCCATGACATCACACTTCACAAAAGAACATAATTGCTAGATTAACCGGAGAAAGTTGAGTAATATAGCCTAGAATATGAGAAGCCAAATGATCTCAAGAAGCTACATCAAGAGAGCTAGGTTTTATGGTCTCCCACACACTGATATCTTGTAGGTGAATCAATTATCCGTTCTCTTTTTAGCTCCTGCAACATAAATTCAACCATTTCACCATTCAGAGGCTTCTCAAAACAATGGTCCAAACCAGAAGCCATAAACTTGTATCTTTCAGAGACATCAGCAAGCGAAGTAACACCCACAATCATGCTCTTTACACACATAGCCCACAGTTCTTTGGTTGCTTACAATGATAAAAGATTTCCTTCAGCCAATAGCTAATAAGTAATGAGAAAAGCTAGCTGCACACTCATTTATGCACATTTATTTTATTTCAATTATATTATAAGAATAAAATTATGAATAAAAAAATAAAAGACGTAGAAAGAGAAAAAAATGTAAAAAGTCAGTGTGCACAAAAAATATACACGTAATACTTCTTGTAAATAGTTATAAAAAATAACATAAGTATCTCGTAAACCCTATCAAGTTATTTGCATTTCAGTGACCAACTTTAGAAATAAACGTATGCGTGTATATATAATGGGTATTCATTAATTACCTCTGCACCATCCATGAAGGGCATTTCTTGGTCCATCAAAATAACATTGAAGTATGTCCCAGCTTGGTATAAATCCACAGCTTCTTTTCCATTAGCAACTGTTTTTGCCTCCATGTTGTAGTTCTCAAGAATTCTTTTGTGGGTCAAACGAGTGCCGTTATCGTCATCCACAATCAGTGCTGAAATTCTTGGCTTGCTAATGTTGGCCAAGAATTCCCTAGGCTTAATCTGTTCATCTTTTTCCATTATTTTCTTCCATTTAGATGACAAACCATGCTCCATTTGATCAATTCCTCTGGTTTAAGCAAGAAATAAAGAAACTAAATGAAGATTATTTGAAGGATTGCATTAATATGTAAAAACTGATAAAAAACAAAATCAATTCCTCTGTTTTAAACATTGGATATATACTTTATGTGAACCAATACTTTATTGAAGGAGAAGATATGCATAATATATCAAGCAATGGTTAATGTAGTTAAATGTACACAAAACCAAAAGAAGAATAAGATGATTAGTGAAGAAAAAATGTCAAGAAGAAAGCTCTAAAAATGGGATTCAACCATATAAATACCAAATAAAAGTTGTGGGAATCTTTGCAAAACAATGTGTTAAAATGAAAGGTTTTCTTCTTAAAATGGGGCAAACTTTTAAGATTGGATACCTGATGACAACTGCAGTGATGTGCAGCAGAAGTTTCGAGGCAAGAACAGATAACAGCTACAGAATTCTGATGCTGCAGACAGAATCCAGACGTTGCAGTGATGAATCTTGACAATTCTTGATGAATCTTGATGAGAAAATGAGGAACTGCGGAAAGTGCAGAAATGCATGAGAAAATGAAGAAAGCATACCGGAGGTCCAGAGAGAAGAATTGGGGGAATGAAAGTAACACCTTGTATTGAAAATTCTGAGATAAGTAATAGTGAGAGGCTTTGCTGTTTATATAAAAATTATCTAGTAACTATCATAACTAACTATCTGATTAATAACACCAGTAACTATAATTAAACGTAGGCAACAACTTAAGCCATAATCATATTCTTTTTTTGTCTTGACCACTAGTATCTGTGAGGTACGAATATATTATCATGTTCGTCGATCTATAACTAATTTGGTTCGAGCTAATTAAAAGACTCAAATAGCCTTCAACCAACAACTAATTTAATTCGAGCTAACTAGAAGATTCAAAGGAGGGTGGAGCTCTCCTGGAGATGTTTTTGCATATATACTAACTTAAACCTAAGTCAACATACTTAAGCAATTCTAACTTTTTACCTCTAGAACTAAAACCAATTGGTCATAATCATATTCTTATACCACTATTTTGTGTCATATGCTTATCTAATTTTGTAATTTATTCACTGCCAAACTTTTGAGGATTATTTTCTATTTTTTACCCCTTCTGTAACTTATAATCCCCACTATTTTGTCATTGGTTTCGTCCCACCTTGGAAATAATATGATATTGCTTTTGCAGAATTCACATGGAGTAGAATTCAATTTTCTGTTCCCAGGGTCAATGCTGGAGAGGTAATTAATTAATAATAGTTTCTTATTCACCTTAGACAAGCTAAAATATTTCCTCGTTTATGGTATGTTAAGTCATGATATCATATTGGCTCTTGAATGATTTTACAAATAAACTATAGTTTATTTCGTTTCCTTTTATAGTGAAATTGAACAGACACCACCTTCACTCAATTTGGTTTCATTACCTTTGGCATCCTATTCCCATGTTTGGATCAGAGGTTGAAGAATATTACCTTTTACTACTGCAAACCGATTGCTTATAATTTGCCAAAATATGCAATTTCAAAGTATGACCTTCGTTTTAGAAGCAAGAAAATGTCACTAATGGTTCTATTCTTAATTTTCAGGATATTGCTGGAAAAATTGTCATTTTGTCTAATTTTGTGGAAATGTAAAATTTTGAAAAAGTATTCAAATTTTAGAGGATTCTAACATAATGATAATGTTAGAGATATACAAAATTAGATATATAGTGTTGTTTTTAATAAAATAGCATTGCTAGAACTTTTGACAATATATATATATATATATATATAACATATTTTCATGGGATTATTCTCCATGCTCATGAAGGGAATAAGTACCTTGGGATTTCATCTATTTTCAATCAGTTAAGTGACTTGTTATTACGCTTCCCCTCTTGGGATGTATAACTGAATTCTTCGAACCATTACAACAAAAATCATATTTACTATACTCATATGCAACTGCCAAATTGATCTCAGATATAGTTGCAATTATCATCACCAAAAGGTTCAAACATTTGGTAAACACAAAAGAACTGGTTTCTTACTACAATATCAAAACGGAAACAAAGCAAGAGTTTCACAAAAAGTATAAACTAGTCTAACACGAAAAGCTGTTAGATTAGTTGGAGACAAGATTGAGTATGGGTTCTATAAGAGAAGCTAAATGATCCCAAAGACAACAAGAAGCTAAAACCACACAAGGGTTAATGGCCTCCTAGACACTGATATCTTGTGGTTGAATCAATTATTAATTGTCTTTCTTCACTTGTTGCAAAATTGCTTCAAACAATCCACGAGTTAGAGGCTTTAGAAAACATTGGTCCAAACCAGAAGCCATGAACTTGTTTCTTTCAGAGACATCATCACTATGTGAAGTAACACCCACAATCATGCTCTTCACACCCATAGCTCGCAGTTCTTTGGTTGCCTATCATCATAAAGCATTTCCTTCAGCCAATAATTAAGAACTAACTATACTAAATAATTTAACTATCTCATATAATCTCTATCAAATTATTTGCATTTCACTGATCAATTTTTCAAATTAAAATATGTGTCTTATGAGAGAAATACCTGAGCACCATCCATGATGGGCATTTTATTGTCCATAAAAATAACATCGAAGTATGACCCAGCATGATATAAATCCACAGCTGCCTTCCCATTAGCAACAGCCGTTGCCTCTACGTTAAGTCTTTCGAGAAATAGTCTGTGCATCAGACGAGTTAGGTTATCGTCTTCGACAACTAGTGCTGAAATCTTTCGCTCCATGTTAACCTTTCCTTCGTCAATTTTTTCTGGGCTCTTTGAGCTAGATGAACCACAACCTTGCTCCATTTGATCAATTCCTCTGGTTTGAGCAAGAAATCAAGAAATTAAACGATGGTTTATTAAAGAATTGAATTGTATGGAAAGACTAGAAAGAAATAAGCAACGTTACGTATAAGAGAAAAAATTCAGAATAAACTATGCATATACGCTTTTAAAGGGTACGAAACATGAGACAATAAAACATTCATCAATTTTCTGCGAACCAAAACTTCATTGAAGGAGAAGATATTGATAATAACATCATCTTGATATTATGTGATAGTTATTATATTATTCTATGGTTGAATATGCATTGTCCTTGTATAGCTACAAAAAATATATAAAGAATGAAACCAAATTGAGAAGACAGGACGAGAAGAAGAAAGCTCTTAATTATTCACTAACTCAAATTGAGAGCTGCGGAGGAGACAACAGATGACAGCTGCAGAATTCTGATGTTGCTGCGATAAAACTTTGATGAATCTTGAAAGTTCTTGATGGATTTTGATGAAGCAGAAGACCCCAGCTGTGTCAAGACGTAGTTGATCAACAGAAACGTGCAAAATTGCTTCAGACAATGAAGAAAGCATATGTACGTAGTTGAATATGCATTGTGTTCCTAGCTACAAAGGATATAGTTATATACGTACATACACAAAACCAAAGGAAGAAGATAATGATCAGTGAAGAAAGCTCTAACTTTGTGCCAGAATCAAAGATATGAAAGTTTGATATGGTGCTTGATTATGGAGCAAATTTGAAGATTCGAAACCTGATGACAGCTGCAGAATTCTCACCTTGCAGCAATGAACCTTTGATGAATCTTAATGAAGCAGGGGACCCAGAAATGCCTAAACGTAGTTGATCTGCAGAAATGCATAAGAAAATGAAGAAAGTGCACACAGACGGAAAGAGAGAAAAATTGGAGGAATAAAAGTAATACCTTGTATTGATAATTCTGAGTTAAATAAAAGGGAGAGGCTTTGCTCTTTATATAGACATACATTGAAGACAAGGATAACAGAATTAACTACTAACTAACGTAACTAATTACACTTAACAGAACAGAATTAACTGCTAACAGAATTAACAGTCTGCAACCACTTAAGCCGTAATCATATTATTATATATTACTATTTTATGTCATATGTGTTTTTTTTGGAGTTAATATTAAAATACCATAAAAAATTGCTTGATCAAGCCTAGTAGTTCGAAATTAAAACCAATCCTCTAAACTAAATGTTATAATTTAAATGACTTCATAAACTATCAACCAAACAAAATATCAATGAAATTTCTAGCAAAGTTCTTACTGACTTTCTTATCTGAGATCAAATCTCCCTAGTTCCATCTTGAAATTCATGGAATTCCTGCTCCCCTTAATTAATATTCTAATTGAGGTTTCGGAGTTTGAGCACTGAGAATGTAGTTTTATTAAAACTTGATAATAAGAGCTTTGTTGTTTTTGTAATTTTACTTTACACAAACTGAATTAGTTGTGGGTTAAATGACTTAATAATAAATTTATGCTCTACAGATATTAATTTATATCTTAGAACAGTCACTCAAATCTCTTATCGAAAATACATAATATTAAAATGGGTAGCTTATTTAGTCATTGCCGAAAAGACTTACTTTGTAAAGTAACATAAAAGGATACTATTCTATATTTTTTATAAGCAACTTCAAATATCACTATATAGTGTAAGATCGAGTAAAGTTACATGCAAGTAGAAAGATTCATACCATAATTTAATGATACCCCACGGAGACAAGAGCTGATCTGTGATTCATTTTACGTTTGGAAGATAGATAGAGTAAAGTCAATATTTTTTTTTTTCTTACCAGTAATTCTTCAGTTCATTCCATTTGTTCAACCGAGATAATAAAGAATATAAAACAACAAAATGAGACCAGCTAAAATAGATAACAACACTCAAGTTAGGTTATATTATGTCTCATATAGTATACGGAATGATGATGATACCGTTTCACGCAATGAGTATCTTTGACAGCAAAAAAAGATCTGAAATAGCCATTCCATTCCCATCTAGAGCAGTGAGATTGCCTGTTTCACTATAAGAGAAATGTTCTTGTGTGACCAATTGTGTTCACTTACTAATAGTGGCAAAATAACTACAAGTAGCAAATAGAAAAGAATAAAAAAGTTTAATGACCGAAAAAATTGTCCTTTAAACTATCCACACCTAAACAGGTTCCAAGTTGATTGATTTTGAGTAAAATATTATATTTTAATTTTAGCTACCAAATTTTTCGGATGCTAAATCGCTAAAAGGGTTTCAATAAAATTTTGTAATGCTTAGCATAACCTTGGCTGCTGTAGTTGCTTTAATTCATAATGAACAATACAAGAGGTTTGCTACATGAGATAAGAACAACATAACAAAAAAATATTAGATAAGGAATTGAGGTTGAAGACAAGGAAGAAAAAATGTACAAGTTGCAAAAAGCTCTTTATAAGTTGAAGAAGACTCCAAGAGTTTGGTACAACAAGATAGACTCTTATTTTCAGGAGAATGGGTTTGAAAGAAGTGTGAATGAGCCTAATCTCTAAGTAAACAGGTAAGGTAATGATTTTCTTATCATTTGTCTTCAAGTTGACAACATGAATTTCATGAAACTTTTTTTTTCTCATTCACAATTCCCTCTTTATTTATGCTGCTCACTCTAGTTCTTCTACTTCTATGATTAATGAGTTTAAAGCTTGCATGAAGAACTTTGAAATGATAGATTTGGGAAAGTTGCAGTACTTTCTCGGTCTTGAATAGAAACAATGCAAAGATGAAATCTTTGTTTGTTAACAAAAATATGCAAAAGATTTGTTGAGGAGATTCAGCATGTCAGCAGCAAGTCCAATGAATTTAAATGAAAAGCTGCAGAGAGTTGATAAAAACATTTTAAGAACTTAGTTGGAAGCTTTATTTATCTAACATCTACAAAACTAGATATAACTTTTGCTGTTGGAATTATTTCTAGATTCGTGCATAAACCTTCGAAGCATCACCAGAGAGTTGCAAAGAGGGTGCGAAGATATATTGCTGGAACTGTTTACTATGGTTTATAGTATGACTAGAGCTGCTGAGTTCAAGCTAGTTGGATATACAAATGGTGATTGGACTACAAGTTTAGAATGTCAAAAGGGCACAACCAGTTATGTTTTTAATCTTGAAATAATTGTAGTTTTATGGAGTCATAAGAAGCAAGCATCAACGTATTTTTAATATCTAAAGTTCAATAAATAGCTGCAACTACAACAACTTATCAAGTAGTTTGGTTAAGGAAAATTCTTGTATAGAAGCTTGGTGTGGGCAGATGAACGAGAGCAACAATCTCAGAAGAGTCAGAGAAGCTCATGAGTTTTCTGTATCCCATGTTCCACGTAAGGGTCAGGCCTTGTGCTATGCCTACTACTGCACAAAATTTATGGTGTAATTAAAAACGAGATTAAGTAAATTATAATTCTAAAATATATTTCACATAGTTTTAAAATTTTAAAAATATAATAATTTTAAGACAAAAAAAAAATATACACATTTAGAATTAAGTGTAGTGGTCAAGCATTGAGTTCTATCATGCATGCCTAAAAATAATCACAAAGTGGTTCTCCTATTCCAAGTCATTCATTAAAAAATTAAATAGCTTTTTGGCATACCAAAAGAAAATCATAATAATAGAATAAAAATAATTAATATTAAGAATGAAATGGAATGACATTCTAAAACATATTATCTTATAAAATGAACTAATTTTTTTGTTTTTCTAAAAACCACTTTTTATATAAGACCCAAGGGAGGAAGTATATCCTTGGTATTGAAACTTCTTAGACATGAACATTTATGCTAGATTTTTTTTTTCCAATAATGTATTCCTTTTTTTAATAAAAAGTCAAATGGTTAAATAACAAAAGAAAAGATTGATCGTTTATGATAATTTCTTATTTATAAAGTAAGTTAGCCCCTCATTTTATTAAAAGCTTTGAGTTAGTCAATTTCTTACATGTGGAGAAATGATATTGGTTCATGAAACAGGACATCTAGTGGGGTTTACAACCACTAGATGGGAGAAATTAATAATCTCCGAGGGAGAAAGAGAGACAGAAGCTGGGAAGGAGTTTGTTTCGTTGGTCAAGGAGGAAATAGAAAATGGAAGATTCCTTAGCTGACCAATTCCCACCCTCTCTTGTTCACCCGTCATGGAACCCATTCTTTACTTGTCTTTGTTCTGTATTTCAACAAACATTTTCATAGCATTATCATGAATTTCTCTCTTCAAGTTGCATGTATCAAGCTTTTAAGTGATACTGGAATTAAACTTCGAGTCGATGCACATACATGCAATTATATATATAACATGTATATAGTTTATGTTAAATTTTTATGAATAATTTTGCTTAATACATATTAACAACCATAATAAATAATTTATCACTTTTGTTTTTTGGATTTTCTCACCATTTGTTTTGTTTGAATTTCTTAATTTCCTTTTATCAGTTTTACATAACAATTACAATATGAAAATGAAACATAAGCTAGTTAAAGAAAGTGAAACTCCTTAGGCCAGAAGGAACATGGACTTTGGCAATATTCACTACAAAGAAAATACAATTAAAACAATTAGGATCAATAAGGAAAAAAAGTGTAACTCCATATTATTCAAAACCGAAAACTTTTACTAATATGTCTACAATGTAAATTGATTATATATCAAATCTCTAAACCCAAAGCTCAAGACTAGGGTAAAGACAGAGTATGTGAAATGTGACTTGACCTCGTGGTAGTACGCCCTAACAATTATGTTGGTTATCACATCTCAAGATCGATTTCTTTCTTAACCTTCAAGTTGAAATCTCTTGTAACCCTTTCTAACTTCAACCCAAAATAAAAAAGACAAAGTATGATCATCGTTCTTTGTCCCTAAGGTGAAAACGGAAATTTTTCCACCCTATCCAATAAAAAGAGAAATTATTTTATAATTTAAGCATCAATACTGTTCAATACAAATAAATTATTACAAAAAATACATTAAATCAAAATAATCATAAATTTAAATAAATTCATCACAATCAATTTAAAATTCTATTACTATTAGTAAAATCATAAATTATATCTTTTAAATATTATTTTAATCACAGTTGATATTTCTAATTAAATATTAAAATTTCCTAAAATCATTGAAAACCTACAAATATTTTTTAAAAATATATAAATATCTCTTAATTTCTATTTAAGATACTTCTAATTATTAACCATAGTTTCCCATATATTTGAAATCATATTCAATTTCATTCATCGAGAGAAAATCATGGTTGAATATACAAACAACCAAAGTCATCTAGATTAAATACAAAGCCATCTATTTATTTATTCCTAATAATTTATAAATCAATTATCAACAAACGCTAGAGTGAGTAGGATACTTCAAGCCGTTTACTACAGAAATGATTTTCTTAACATACCTAGACGTACATTATAAAACAAAAGACTAAGTATCCGAATCAAAGCAACATGGCATTGATTGACTGCCTCCATTTCTCTGTCAAGCCTAATGGAGTAATTGAACTTTCATAGAACCTGTCCATTCTCTTCATCCTACTCTTTAACAAAAATAAACATACAAACTTAACCCATATGTTAAAGAAAATTTTCAAATTACACAAAATCTACAAACTTCAAGAGCCACTGGGGCAATCCATACTCACATGCCCATTTGGGTTTCTTGAAACTTCCAAACAAGATTTCCTCACCATTGATTAATTTACATGTATTTGATTTTATGAGCATCGGAGGCATTGTCTCAAATCGATTTACATATAATTTGATTTGATTTTCATAAATTGATGAAAAACTTAATTAAATTTCACATGTTACAAGTGTAAATATTTTGTGAGTGTATTGTACTTTTATAGTCTATTAGATTAGATATTAGATATTAATTTTATTTATATATAATTTGTTTTTCCTAAAAATTAAAAAATTCTCATATAAAAATAAAAAATTCAAAGCAATTTTTTTTATGTAATATTTGGCCATTTATTTATATATGACAAGATTTCCTCACAATGGATTCATTTACATATTATTTGATTTTGTGAGCATTAAAGGCTATATATATATATATATAATTGAGTAAAACGAATAAAATCACTTAACATGATATGTAATTATGTATCATACAAGTCAAAGTGGTGTAAAATAGAAATAGTCTTTACAAGTTATTAAACAATGCTTATCACAATAGGAATCAGATTAATTGTGAGTTAAAAAATTTAATAATAAATTTATGTTTTAGGTCACAATAAGAAAACACAAACATCCAACATCAAGTTTGAAATCTTATATTATTTTTTACAATAAATAGCATGTTGCGCACAAAATCTAACAAAAGCGGAAATTAATTAAATATTATACTATTGCCAAGACATTAAGTTGTTGGATGACATTAAAAGAGAATTGTGTTATAAGTACAAATATTATTGTACATTACTTTTATATTTATTTTTAAAAACATGACATCTACTAGTGTGTGTGTGTAAAAAAATAAATGTGAAACTATCATCGCCTGTTTCTCCTCTCTCCTTCTATCCGATTCCCTAGTGAAGGGGAAAATAAAGCTGTGCTTGACTTAAGCACTTCTCTGAATATTTGGGTTTTGCTGGATTGAGCTAAGTTTTCAATAATTTTCCTCTTATTCTTATCTGTTAGATGGTTAACACGAGATCAATGTTAGATCTGGTCCTATCTACAAGTCTAACAAGAAAAATGGGTTGATCGGACAATAATCTGATGCCTAAATTACTATGGAGTCTGGATAAAATGAAAAAAGCTCAAAAAAGTGAAGGTTAAGATTCTTTGTGTAATGTATCTTGGCACTAACAAGGTTTTTTGTCCTTTATAGTGCCTTTGATCCTAAAAATCTTTTCACTAACGTAGTAAGAGTGCGAACACATTTTTGACCCAGCGCCACATGCAGCCCATATCACCATCCATTTGAGGATTTTTCCAGCAAGCGAAGCTGGCCCTGAGCTATGGATCACGATCTCTCTGTTTGTTTCCTGAACTTTAGACGATGGCTCGCTCCAGCTAATGAGGCTTCCAAGTGGTTATCTCATGCTGCTCTGCTTTTCTTCTGTGAACTGGGACAAGGGTTCGTCAAGGCCAACCACGCTGGCGCTTTATTTCCATGGTTAAAGCTTCCCAAAAATGGAAGCAGATCATCTAAGGTTGGTTTTCTAATTTTGGAGTTTTAACTATAATGATGATTGTTTGTCAAAATTTTTATTTTTATCTGTTGTGCTCTGTTTGGTTGCTGGGAAAATGGACCAGAGAGTGTAGGAAAATTGCAAGCAGAAAACAAGAAACTTCCCCGTTTACTCAGGTCAATTCGTTTGTGCCGTGGCTTGACTTTTTTGCAAGAGCGATCCAATAGAATCGATCGGGTGGGACCAGGTTTTGAAATACTGCTAATATAAAGTACTAAGATCCACGGGAAGGAAATTACAGGAGTTCTTCTTCTTGTTTAAGCTTTCCTGGATCTTCCATGGAAATTCAGTCAGCTTCTTCATCTTCTTACAGATCTAAGTGGAGTTATGATGAATTCTTGAGTTTCAGAGGTGAAGATGCACGCAATAACTTCACCAGTCATCTCTATAGTGCTCTGCATCAGAAAGGGATCAACACCTTCATCTATGATGAGGAGCTTAAAAGGGGAGAAGATATTTCACCAGCACTCTTAGAAGCAATCAAAGAGTCAAGGATCCCTCTTGTAATATTCTCTAAAAACTATGCTGCTTCATCTTGGTGCTTGGATGAACTTGTGTAAATCATTGAGTGCAAACAAACGAAAGAACAGATGGTTTGGCCTGTTTTCTATGATGTTGATCCATCTGAAGTTCAACACCAGAAAGGCCGTTTTGCAGAAGCTTTTGTTAAACATAAAGATGTAAAAAGACCCAGCGAAGAGAGGATTCAAAGATGGAGAACAGCACTGAATAAAGCATCAAATTTGTCTAGATGACACTTGAGAGATGAATAAGACTAAGAAACAATTTAAACTTTTAAATTTTATTGGTTATTGACATTTTAGTTTGGTTGTGTTTTGTGATGCTTCAAGTTTTTTGACACAAAATGCCACGTATTTATATATTTTTAATTGAACTAAAGAATAAAAATATAAAACTGCCTTGTGAAGTATATGTAAAGCACGCATTTTGTTAAAAAGTTTTAAGTAAGTTAATTTCTCACTCGTAAAAAAAAAAAAGTTTCACCACTAAAATATATTTTTCTATTTGTTTCATATTCTATCGTATGAAGCAGAAAAGTTACTTTCACGTTTAGTTATACACATCTCAAATAAATACTCTTTTTTAATTATATTATAAAAATAAATTGTAAATAAAAAAAAAAAAAATATATATATATATATATATATATATATATATATATATATATATATATATATATATATAAAATAAGTCTAGCCTAATAGTTCTCTTCAACGAAATTTCTCAAACATGCACATTTATATGAAAAAAAATTGAATAAAAAAAAAGAAAATATCATACACATGTGAAGCACCTATTTTGTTAAAAGTTGAGTAAGTTAATTTTTTA
Source organism: Bauhinia variegata (assembly GCA_022379115.2). Lineage (NCBI taxonomy): Eukaryota > Viridiplantae > Streptophyta > Magnoliopsida > Fabales > Fabaceae > Bauhinia > Bauhinia variegata. Next base: position 6,926,737 of record CM039432.1, read on the forward strand.
TTTGTAAAGAAAAAAGTTCCACCATTGAAATATTTTGTACCCTATCATATGAAAGGAAAAAGTTAGTTTAACACTCAATCATGCACATATCAAATATACACTCTTTTTTGGTTATGTTATAAAAATAAACTATAAACAAAAAAATAAGAAATGTATAAAGAGAAAAAAAAATGTACTAAAAAAGTAATTGTAGCCTAGTAGTCATCTTCACGAAACTTCTCACACATGCACATTTATGCTTGATTTTTCCTCTTAAAAAAAAAAGGACAAATGGTTAATTAACAAAAAGAAAATTGACTTTTAATTGTTGAAGATAGAATTTATGATATTTTTAATTCTTGAACTATTACACTATTTACCAAACTTATTCTTGTATATATACAAATCTCTACTAAGGAGAAATGATATCATATATATATATATATATAATATCCATGCACACGTACGGAAATAATTTATTTTTCAGAAGTTTTTCTTTATTCCTCTTTTCTGCCTCTATGTATAACTCATAAAAAATTTATGACCATTTCCTTAAAAAGAACTGCATTTTTTTTCACTAATAGATAGAGAGCAGACACATTGGAATTTCAACTTATATTAGGGGAATGGATTAGATCTTGCATGTCATAAGGCTTTTGTTTTGTAATAATAATAAGCTACTTATGTCATTTTCGGTAGATTACCCAAAACAGTCCTCAGAGTTTTCATGGCAACTTCTAACACTTAATTATTTCATTTTACTCAAGAATTATGCATATTACATTATACATGGAACCAAAATTATTTGTGAACATGACATGTTATTTATCTTTGGTAGGTCAGAAACATGTTTCATTGAAAGAACTGTTGGGGAGGTCTGGAGTAAGCTTAACTGTGTTTACTTGAATGTTGCCAACCACCCAATAGTTGGAATTGAACCTCAAGTGCAGGAGGTGAAATTCTTTTCAGTTAGAGGCCTATCTAATGTTCATATTGTTGGAATTCATGGAACTGGAGGAATTGGTAAGACAACAATTGCCAAAGCTCTTTATAACAAGATTGCTGATCAATTTGAAGGTTGCAGCTTTCTTGCAAATGTTAGGGAACATTCAAAGCAATGTGAAAGACTGTTTAAGCTTCAAGTTGCACTTCTTTCTGAAATCCTATGGTCCAAAGAAATTAAAATTCACAATAGCAGTAGTGGAACAAATTTGATCAAAGAAAGGCTTCGCTACAAAAGGGTTCTTTTAGTCCTCGATGATGTAGATAATTTGGAGAAGTTAAAATCATTTTCGGGAGAGAAAAATTGGTTTGGTTCAGGAAGTAGAATAATTGTCACAACAAGAGACAAGCATTTGCTCGTTGAATATGGAATAGACAAGGACAACATATATAGGGTTAAGGAACTTGATAATTTTGATTTGCTTCAGCTTTTGTGTTGGAATGCCTTCAAGGAGCAGTATCCTAGAGATGGTTTTGAAGAGCTCTCCAATAAGTTAGCAAGTTATACTCAAGGGCTTCCATTAACCCTCATAGTTTTGGGGTCTTTCCTGTATGGTAGAAGCAAAGAGAAATGGGAAAGTACATTGTGCAGACTAAAAAAATTTCCCAATCAAAATTTTTTTGAGGTACTTAAAATTAGTTTTGATGGATTGGAGGATCTTGAGAAGAATATTTTTCTTGATATTGCATGCTTTTTCAATGGGAAGAACATTGATCAAGTTAAGAAATTTTTATATAGTTGTGATTTCTACCCAGGAATTGGTATAGACATTTTGGTTGAGAGGAATCTTTTAAAAATTAACCATAAGAGAATAACGATGCATGACTTAATATAAGATATAGGTAGAGAAATTGTACGCCAAGAATCACCAAATGATCTTGGGCAACAAAGTAGACTTTGGTTCCATGAGGATATTCTTCAAGTACTAGAAGAAAATACAGTAAGTGTTGAACAAAATACTTTCTTTTTCTTTTTTTTATATGCTTAGTTAGCATTTTCACATGCACAAGAACTTGTTTCTATTAGCTTTCCCATACTAAAATTCCAAAGAACTTGTTTCGGTATTGATGTAACAACTAAATGTAAGATGTATTTCATGTGTATTCCTACCAGCGGTCAAACAAAGTGGAGGGTATAACGCTAACCCTATCTGAACCAGAAGAGGTCAGTTGACTCCTATATCCTTCAAAAAGATGAAATGGCTTCGAATACTTATAATAAACAATGCACAGTGTTCTGTTGATCATCTTGAGTATCTTCCCAATGAACTAATATGGCTTGAGTGGTCTGGATATCTTTCTCTTCTTTGCCAGTCAACTTTTGTTTTCTTTGACATGCCCAGTAGCAGGCTAAAGCTTAGCCATCCAGTTTCTTGGTTCAAGGTTATGCATGTTTATCATTATGAAGAATTGCAATGTTAAACCAGTCTTTAGAGGTGGCATACTGGTACTACACCCATCATTTAGGTGGGTTTTAGTAGGGACTCACCCAGTGATTTTAATGTGTGAAGATCTTGAAAAGTATAATGACACTTCTTCTCATATAGTATCTTCTTGCATTTTAAAAGGTTTTTTTGTGTTCTGTCTCATGCTATTCTATTTTTTGAGATCTTCACATTGTACCACAATAAGTAGGTACTCACCCAAATGACATGTGTAGTGTAGCTATTCAAAGTTTTAGAGGTGATACAGCATAGCACTTATCTTATTTCTCTACTTATTTAGTGAAATCTCGTGATTGTTAACTTATCTATTTATTTATTTATATATTTGTTAGGATTTCAAACAAGTGAAATATATTGATCTCAGAACTTTTGAGTTTATAACTAAAGTATTTGATATATCAGGCTATCGCAATCTTGAACATCTGAATCTTGAAGGTTGCTCAAGATTGAAAGAGTTCCCAAAAATTGTTGATGATATGGATTTCTTACAAGTAATTCATTTAGATGGAACTAAAATTGAAGAATTACCTTCATCCATTGAACACATTACTAAGTTGCGATACTTAAGCATGTCTTATTGTCGAAAGTTGAATTTCGAGTTGCATTTATAAGTTACGTAAGCTTGAGGTGCTTTTACTTTGTTATTGCAGCAAACTCGATAAGTTTCCCATGTTTAGCAACAATAAACAAAAATTCATGTCATTGAATAAAGGATCAAGCAATACTTAGTCAACATCAAGTTTGAATTTATTTCCTTCATTATATAAACTAGATTATTTCCTTCATTATATAAACTAGACCTAAGAAATTGTAATCTTGTAGAAGTGAATTTTCTTAAAGACAATGAACACTTTCCAGCTCTTTCACAGTTATGGTTAAGTGAAAACAACATTACTAAAATTCCAGCATGCTTACACAGACATAAGATGTTATTGGACCTCAATATGAGTAATTGCAAGCTTCTACAAGAAATTCCAGAGCTTCCACCAAACATGGTGATAATAGAAGCCGGTGGTTGTGAATCATTGCAAATAATTCACAGCTTGAACGCATGCGAAGAGGTATTGGACCATAAGGCTTGACTCCTCTTATTGCGACTCAATGATTAGTACTCTTGACGACCAATTGACGTGGATACTTCGACCACAAGTTAGGGCCTGTTTCGTACGCAGGAAAGGAAAGGGAGGGAAAGGAATGCGTTTTACTTTCCCTCGTTTTGTATTGTTTGGTAGCTCTAAAGGAAAGGAAAGTTCGTTCCTTCAGGATACGACTTTCCATCACTTAAAGGCTACAACTTTCTTTTTAAATTGGAAGGAAAGTCAGAGGAAGGAAAGAAATTTTTATTTACAAAAAATTATATTATAAAATTAAAATTACATTGTATAACTTTGTATATTGATCAAGTTTAATTTTTTATATTATAAAATTAAAATTAAAATTATATATAAATTATAAAATTATATTATAATACTAAAAAATATAATTATAAGATTAAAAAATATAATTATAATTATAAAATTAAAATTACATTATATAACTTTGTATATTGATCAAATTTAATTTTTTATATTATAAAGTTAAAATTAAAGTTGTATACAAATTATAAAATTATATTATAAGATTAAAAATTATAATTATAATTATAAAATTATATTATATAAATTTGTATATTGATCAAATTTAATTTTTTATATTATAAAATAAAAATTAAATTTATATATAAATTATAAAATTATATTATAAGATTAAAAAATATAATTATAATTATAAAATTAAAATTACATTATATAAGTTATAATATTATAAAATTATCTTGTAAAATTAAAATTAAAATTACATTAAAGTTTATGTATTAATTCAAGTTATAAAATTAAAATTACATTATAAAAATTTAAATTTATTTTTTTATTATCAATCATGAAATTTATTGATATTAAATTGAAAAATAGAGACATTTTTTTTATATATATAAATTTGAAGGAAAGGATAAATTTGTATTTACATAAAAATATATATTCCATTCCTTTAATTTTTTATGCAAACCAAACATTACAAAGGAAAAGAAATCTTTTTTTTTTTTTTTTCATTACATACCCAATAGACTCAAGGGTTATCATTTTCCTTTCCATTCCTTTGACTTATTTCTTTTCCTACTCTTTTCATTCCTTTCCAGTGTACCAAACGAAGCCTTAGTCTCTTTCTTTATCACTTTCCTCTTTCTTTAATTTACAAGATATGTCATGAGTATTATTATTTATATACACTCACTTATATATATATATATATATATATATATATATATATATATATTCTTATTTTTGTTTTTATTTCTTTTATTTTTACAAAATAACTAAAATAAAGTGAGTGTGCACCAAAAAAAATATACACATACATTTACTTTCATTTAAAAGCTTTGTTTGAAATAGTGCTCAACTGTTTATAGATTGCATAGATAATAAATTATTCAAATTTTGTTAATTGTATAATTCATATATATATATATAATACTAAATTTCTTCCACAAGTCACCTCCCTTAAACAGTTGTCTCATCTAAATTTTCATCTTTTCCTCAGTTTAAAGTTGAAGTAATTACCTCCATTTTTAATTTTTTTTCTTCATTAAAAATAGTGTTTTATGAAATATAACTGCCTCTTTTTTTTAATTTTTAGTTTCTTTGCTAAAAAAATATTACGACAGATAAGTTTTTTGAAAAACAAGTTTCATCTTTGTTTTTCAACTTTCTTTTTTTCCCCAAAAAATCACTTTGAACTTTTTCCTTATTTCAAAATCTATTTATTCTCTCTCTCTCTCTCTCTGTATATATATATATATATATATATATATATATATATATATATATATTAAAGTAACTTCACGAAGTTACTTTGTTACTTTATTTCTCCGGTTCATATTATCATGAATACTTTTATTTTTCTATAAATTTTTAATTTTAATTTTAATTTTAACATTAATTACTAATTATTATCGTCATCATCATCTTTTTGTATGCTCAAGTAATTATGTAAAAGAGGATGTCTTATATCATTTTTTTTTCCATCAATCACCTTAATTTTAACTGCTCAAAATGATAAAAAAAAATCAATTATAATCTCATTTCACTTCACTTAAAAACTCAAAAATATATCCAATTATTCTTCAACTTTTACATTTATCAAACTAACTGATTAGATAGTATTTCATAAATAAGGTAATAACTTTCCACTCATAAAGGACTAGAGGCATATTCACATTATTATAACTTTTTTTTTTCCTAAGCCATAAAGGATAGAAAGATTTATTATATACTATGAAATTATATAATTTTCTTTTTTTAGGAGACATTATATCATTTTTATATAAGATATTATATTCACAATATACAATAATTCTATATATAATAAACATAAAATTATAGTACGAATTATTTATGACTTATATTTAAAGAAAAAAAAAAGAAAAGACATGAATACCAAAGTGCTTGTACATCGCATGGATGACATACTAGTTTATGTATAATTGTTTACTATCCCAAGACGTGAAGCCCCACAAATGTGTGACTCGCATCGGTCATTTAAACTTGGCACTCATCAATATTATGGTAGTCTTTGTGGCATGTATAATCAAGAACTCATTTAACTTACAAAGTTAAGTAGTTTAAGCTGTTTATTAAATAAAAAGGCTAGAATTAAGAACATGTTGTTATAGGCATAGTCCAGAATTGATTTTTGGGTTAAAATTTTTAGAAATCAATTTTTTAACCTCTTTATCAAAAATTTATTTAATTTAAAATTTTGAATTTTTAAATAAAAGCTTGTCAACAATTTTATGCTTAATAGGTATAACTCTTTTTTAGGTATATATATTGAAATGTCATTAATAACCTTTTTTTTTTTTAGGTATATATGTTGAAAAGTCATTAATAGAGATTCCTTCTTAACAGGAATTTGTCAGTGGACATGAAGCGAGGATATTGATTCCTGGAGGTGAGATTCCAAAATGGTTTAGCCATAAAAAGTTTGGAAAGTCCCATATCTTTCCAGGTGCCTGTAAGTACTTCAACGAACATAATGGCTTTGGCAATTGGCATCGTTGGCAGATTTACTTTGTCCCAAATCCAGGTTTTCATCAATGGTAAACTTGAATGGACCAAAAGAGATGACTTTTATCCCACCATGGAGTCAGATAGTTTGTGTTATTTTCCTCCAATATATCTTCCACGTTCTAACGGAGATTACATTGAAGTGAAAGTTTCACGTGACTGTCATCTTGAAGATGCACTTGAGGATATTGATTTATTAGAAAGAGAAACATTCTGTTTAAAAGCTTCAGGGGTGCATTTAATGGAGATGTAGCATGAGAAAATCAATGAACTCTGAGAAATGTAAATATGCTAAGATTTAATGAGATTTATAATTTGAAATTGATGTTCTTACATAGAACTAAAAAAAATCCAGTCACATAAAATGGGTCACATGCCAGTTGAAATAGCTGTGAGAATTTTAATTGAAATAATTTTGTAACAAAAATAACTATTCTTATTATTTGATTCATAGTTATTTTTAATTAATTATTTTCTTATATCACTTTTTATTTTGTGTTTTTTAGGAAACAAACAATTTTGACTTATTTGCTTTAACAATTTTGGGTTTTCAATTTCAGTAAAAAATAAATAAATTTAAAACCACAAACTTCTTAAATACTTTCCAAACCCTTAACACTAGATTATACCTAGTAGCTCTTATTCTTATATTAATTATAACTGTTTTTAAATACGTGGGTGATATATATATATATATATATATATATATATATATAAAATCAATGTTCATAAGTTTTGACAATATTTATAACATTATATATTGGAATATTTCATGCTCATAAAGAGAAAAATAACTATAAATCCCTCCCATAAAACATTTGGTCTATAACCTTGTGACTCAATTTATTTTCACTCAATCAATATTTTGGTTTTTGGTTTCTCCTGATCTTTAAATGAATACCTGTCTTCTGTTAAGCATAACAACAGAAATTATATTCACTATGCTCATCTGCAAGTGCTAAAAATCTCTTTGATATAATTGTATTTATCACCAAAATGTTCATAACTTTAGTAAACACAAAACTCAACTCAGTTGCTTACTACGATAACAGAAAAGGAAACAAATCAAGACTAGAGACTTTCACAAAGAAACTTAAACTAATCTAACATCCCATAACACTACACGACAGAAAAGAACAAAACAGCTAGATTATAGCCTAATATATGAGAAGCAAAATGACCCTAAAGACAACTCAAGGGTTAATGGTGTCCCAAGTCATTCTGTTTTGTTCTAAATCACATCCTATAGCAATTTTTCTTTATATATGCAATCAACTTCAAATTTAGTTTACATTTATAGATAGCAAACTAATGAGCAAAATATTGTAAATATAACAAAGTAGTTATGATAAGGTTGAAAGTCAAATAAAGATAATGATAGTTTAAATTATTGATAAGGATAAAAATATAAATAAAGATAGAGTGATAGAATTTGAGTTGTAGTGTAACTCTAACTTTATGTGATATATACCTGTACAAGGCCGCAAGGCAAATCAGGGAAATCACAAATAGATTTATCTCTTAACTTTTTATGATATCAGAGCCTTTGGGCTCAAGGGAGGCTAAGGGAGTAGAAATGGGAGATCAGGGAGGCAACATTAGAAAACAGGTCCCTTCTCCGTTTGATCTCAACTTGAACGACAACCCAGGGAATTTGATTATGCAAGAACTATGAAGAGTGGGCACAGGTAGTGATGCATCACTGCGTGCACAAGGAGAAAATTATGAAAAATGGGCATGGCAATGAAGACATCACTGTGTGCACAAGAAAATGGGGGTTCGTTGAAGGGACTATTCAGCAACCCAATGATGACAGTATCGAGATATTCAAAGAAAGATTACATCGATACTCAAAGAAAGATTACAAGCTCTTAGGCAGCAATAATTCACCACATTAATGACCAAGTCGGGCATTCACCAACCCATGCTACAGCAAAATATTGTAAATATAACAAAGTAATTACGATAAGATTGAAAGTTAGATAAAGATAAGGATAACTTAAATTATTGATAAGGATAGAAATATAAATAAAGATATAACGATAGAATTTGAGTTGTAGTACAACTTTAACTCTATGTGGTTTGTGTATAAATACCTGTACAAGGTTGCAAAACAAATCAGGGGAATCAGAAACAGATTTCTCTCTTAACTTTTTACAAACCAAAATCGTTTACATAAATTTCATCACATTTACGCAATGAATCTTTTTCTAGGATTCCTTTTTCAAGATAGGCGAGTCAATATTCCTTTAGTGGGGGAATCCAAGTGCTTCAGAGCGATTTAGACTATTAAATATCTTTCACACTTCATCAACTAAACTTGTTTGTTTCTTAACAACTTTGCTGGAAAGAATTTGGGTGCATAGTCACAAAAAAGAAAAAAAAAAAAAAAAACACACAGAAAACGGAATCTCCTACGTAAATCATCAAAGAGATTGAGTGTACATTTTATTGCAACAAAACAAGTTAAAGGTGATCAGTGTACATTTCTATTGATTTTTGCTTGATGATTTCCCCTCTTTATGCGTTAATCTTGTGCTTTGGCAGCCATGGTCATGCCGCAGCAAGATTTTCCAACCTGGCTTTGATGCCATAAACAATTATCGTTGGCAATAATATTTTCTGTATTCAATCGGCCAAAGAGGCATAAATATACAAGTACAAGACTCTAACCAAACTCCCAAAGTCACTCTTAAAATTACTTCTAACATACGCGATTTACATGATTTCTTAAGATGTTCACAAAATATTTGCATGATTATCTCTTAGTTATCAGAAGAAAGCATAACAACTAAGAAAGAGCAAGAGAATGAATTAGAGAAAAAAATGACTATTCACATATAGATTATGGTTCTAATGATAAGGAGCTAATGTCGCTTAAATATATTAATATAAATTTGAGTCCATAAATATGTATACGAAAAATGTCTTTGAAAAAGTTTTACCTCCATTTAGGTCCTCCAATTAATCCAAACTGGATTAATCATGGGTTAAATAACTTGATAATAAACTTGTATCCCATAAATATTAATAGTAAAAAAAAAAAAAAAAGAATATGAATGGTTTTTCGTTAGAATAATTTTCTTTGTCCAAAATAAAATTCCAACGGAAAGTTTCATTGTATTTTGGCTTTCTTTTGTAGTGTATCCCATTTGTGGATGATATAGTTCCTGAATGATACAGTCCTAATTGAGGAACGAAGAAAAGATATTAACTCTAAAATTGGGCTTTGGAGAAAGGATATTGGAATCAAGAGATTTCCACGAGTGCAAGAGCATGACAGAGAATATGAATTCTAAGTTCAAGGAGAGTTAAAGATAGAAATGATATGGAAGGTAAAAATTAGAGTACATGTGAATCTCATATCACTAGTGTTAGGTATTAGGATTAATACTTCAAAGTGACGAAAACGTTGATGGAAAATTTAAAGAAATCCCATCTAGATATCACATATATGATACATACAAGTTGAATAGTTAAATTAAAGAAAGATACCATAAATTATTTGTGACTGCAAATTACTTATCTAACTTAAAGAGAAGTTTTATTAAATTGTTACACCATCTATGCTTTATGATGTGAACGTTATCGGGCTTTAAAGAGACAACAAAAGTGGACGAAAAAAATGACAAATTTAGAATGATTGTTTGCAATAAAAAATTATTATATCAACTGTTAAGGAAAAAATAATAAAAAATCAATTAATATAATTTGGACATATATAAAGAAAGTTATTAAAAGCACTAGTGAAAAGAGTCAAGCGTAGAAGGAGACAAAAAGTGATACTTATTGAAATTATTAAAGGAGATCTCGTGTGGAACATATTTTTAAAATATAGTTTCCAATATAACTAATGACATTATTCCATCTGCATTTAAATGGAAATGAAAATATTGAAATATTTTAGAAATTTTGCAAAAACCAAAAAAGATTTTAAAAAAATATTTGAAATAATTTTAAGCAATAAATGACTTTTCAATTTTAAAAGATTATAACACAATAATAGTGGTAGGTATATATAATATTAGATGCAAAATATTGAAATAACTATACTTTTAATCAAATAGAATTGATGTAATCAATGTTTGACAATTTTTGAGGTACTTAAAACTTTAAGTCAGAGTACTAATACATGTTCGTGAATAGAATCTCTTTTAAGAAAAAATAATTTTAAAATTTTAAATTAAAGACCTAACTTATGTATATAATGCTTTAAGATTCAATATTTTCACTTAACTAACACCAAGTTATTTCACTTCTCACTTTTTAGATGGATACCTGTCTTCTTTTAATCAGTACAAGAATCATATTTACTGTGCTGAATGATCTTACAGATAACTGCAAAAATCTACAAAAAGTTCAAATATTCAGTAAACACAAAACTAGTTGCTCATTACAATAACGAAAAGGAAACAAAGCAAGACATTCACTAAACATAAAGTAATCTAACATTTCCATGACATTAGACTTCACAAAACTGCTAGATTAACTGGAGACAATTGAGTAATATAGCCTACAATAGGAGAAGCCAAATGATCCCAAAGACAACAAGAAGCTAAATCAAGAGAGCTAGGTTTTATGGTCTCCCACACACTGATATCTTGTAGGTGAATCAATTATCCTTTCTCTTTTTGGCTCCTGCGACATAAATTCAACCATTTCACCATTCGGAGGCTTCTCAAAACAATGGTCCAAACCAGAAGCCATAAACTTATATCTTTCAGAGATATCAGCAAGCGAAGTACCACCCACAATCATGCTATGCTCTTTACACACATAGCCGTCAGTTCTTTGGTTGCCCACATTGATAAAAGATTTCCTTCAGCCAATGACTTATAAGCAATGGGAAAAGTTAGTTGCATACTCTTTTATGCACACTAATTTTATCTTAATTATATTATATGAGTAAAATTATAAATAAAAAAAATAACAGAGATATAAAAAGAGAAAAAAAATAAAATGTAAATGTGCACAAAAGGTATACACATAATAGTTCTTGTAAATAGTTATAGTAAATAACATAACTTTCTCATAAATCCTATCAAGTTATTTGCATTTCATTAATTACCCCCGCATCATCCATGATGGTCATTTCTTGTTCCATCAAAATAACATCGAAGTATGCCCCAGCGTGATATAAATCCACAGCTTCTTTTCCATTAGCAACTGTTTTTGGCGCCATGTTGTAGTTCTCAAGAATTCTTTTGTGGGTCAAACGAGTGCCGGCATCGTCATCCACAATCAGTGCTGAAATTCTTGGCTTGCTAATGTTCGCCAAGAATTCCCTAGGCTTAATATGTAAAAACTCATCAAAAACAAAATTAATTGCTCTGGTTTAGACATTGGATATATACTTTATGTGAACCAATACTTCATTGAAAGAGAAGATATGCATAAAATATCAAGCAATAGTTAAATATACACAAAACCAAAAGAAGAATATGATGATTAGTGAAGAAAAGATGTCAAGAAGAAAGCTCTAACAATGTGATTCAACCATATAAATACCAAATGAAAGTTGTGGGAATCTTTGCAAAACAATGTGTAAAAATGAAAGGTTTTCTTCTTAAAATGGGGCAAACTTTTAAGATTGGATACCTGATGACTACTGCAGAGATGTGCAGCAGAAGTTTCGAGGCAAGAACAGGTAACAGCTACAGAATTCTGATGCTGCAGACAGAATCCAGGCGTTGCAGTGACGAATCTTGACAATTCTTGATGGATCTTGATGAGAAAATGAAGAACTGCAGAAAGTGCAGAAATGCATGAGAAAATGAAGAAAGCATACGGGAGGTGCAGAGAAGAATTGGAGGAATGAAAGTAACACGTTGTATTGAAAATTCTGAGATAAGTAAAAGTGAGAAGCTTTGCTGTTTATATAGACATACATTCAAAACAAGGGTAGAAGAATTATCTAGTAACTATCATAACTAACTATCTGATTAATAACACTAGCAACTATAATTAAAAGTAGACAACAACTTAAGCCATAATCATATTCTTTTCTTTTTTTGACCACTAGAATACAAATATATTATAATATCCTTTAACTCATAACTAATTCGGTTTGAGCTAATTAGAAGACTCAAACGGTTTTTAACCAACAATTAATATAGTTCAAATAAGGTGAAGCTTTCCTAAAAACATTTTTTGTATACATATCAACTCAAACCAAAGTCAGCATACTTACCAATAAAACTAACACCAATTGCTCATAATCATATTCTTATACCACTGTTTGGTTTCATATGCTTATTAATAGAATAAATAAATGAGCTTATATTCTTATTTTGTTAATATAAAACTATAGCTTAATGTTATGACCTTATCTAATTTTGTAATTCCTTCCCTGCCAAACTTTTGAGGATTATTTTCTTTTTTTTACCCCTTTCGTAACTTATAATCCCCACTATTTTGGCACTGGTTGTCGTCCCACCTTGGAAATAATATGATATTGCTTTTGCAGAATACACATGGAGGAGAATTCAATTTTCTGCTCTCAGGGTCAAAGCTGGAGAGGTAATTAACTAATACTAGTTTCATATTCACCATAGACAAGTTAAAATATTTCTACGTTTATCATATGTTAATTCATGATAACATACTGGCTCTTGCATGATTTTACATATAAACTCTAGTTTATTTCGTTTCCTTTTATAGTGAAGTTGAACAGACACCACCTTCACTCAATTTGGTTTCATTACCTTTGGCATCCTATTCCCATGTTTGGATCAGAGGTTGAGGAATATTACCTTTTACTACTGAAAACCCATTGCTTATAATTTGTCAAAATATGCATCAAAAAATGACCTTCGTTTTAGAAGCAAGAAAATGTCACTAATGGTTCTGTTCTTAATTTTCAAGATATTGCTGGAAAAATTATGTCATTTTGTTTAATTTTGTGGAAATGAAAAATTTTGAAAAAGTATTCAAATTTTAGAGGATTCTAAGATAATAATAATGATAGAGATATACAAAATTAGATATATCGTGTTGTTTTTAATAAAATAGCATTGCTATAATTAGGGGTGGGCAAAATCCGAACCAATTTCCTTAAACCTCCCGAACCGATCCAAACTGTATAGAAACCGATCCGATCTGATTAACTAACGGTTTGGATTGGATTACAAAATTGTCAATCCGATTACAGCGGTTCGGTTTTTGGATTTGGATGTTTAAAATCTGAACTAATCCGAACCGACCGGAAATTATACTATATTATATATATATATATATTATATGATTTAAATATATTAAATATAACTAAATTTTATTATATATTCATGAAATAGTTTATTATAAATATAAATTTATATTAATAAGCATAAAAACTAGTAAACAATAAACATTTAACTCACGCTTTCCCTTTCTCTTTCTCACCGTCATTTATTGGTCGTTGTTTGCTAGTCTCTACATATCTTACTGCTACTTTGACACTATTATTTGGGTATTGCAAATTTGCTTCTTCTTTGATCTTGTTTCTGTTGTTGCTTCGGGAGAAAATGAGAGAAACCGACACTTTAGAACTTTGAGTTTCCTTGTATGGTTGATGCAGTAGGCATAAACCTTTTTCAGGAATTTGACTTTAGTTGTTCTTACTTTGAAATCAGTCTATGCATTTTTATTTTCTTTTTGTCCTGCATTTTTATCTAAGTTTAGAAGAAAAAAAGGAAGAAAATGAATATAAATGGTATGTTACGTTTATTTATTACTTAGATAAAAATTATAATTTATTTAAATTTTTTATGATGACTTTGACTTTGTATTTGTGATATATGTGTATTTTTTTTTCGTAATATTATTCACAAACTGATTAAACTGACCGAACCAAACTGCATTTGAGTGGTTTGGTTTGGTTTGGATTTTTTTTAAAATTTAAGAAATCTGAACCAAACCAAACTAAAAATTATTTTGCGGTTTGGGTTGAATTTTTTTAAAAATCCGAACCAAACCGCCTGATGCTCACCCCTAGCTATAATCAATGTTCGGAACTTTTGACAATATGTATATATATATATATATATTTTCATGGGATTATTCTCCATGCTCATGAAGGGAATAAATGCCTTGGGATTTAATATATTTTCACTCAATTAAATGACTTGTTATTACGCTTCCCCTCATGAGATGTATACCTGAATTCTTCTAACCGTTACAACAAGAATCATATTTACTATACTCATATGCAACTGCCAAATTGATCTTAGATATAGTTGCAATTATCATCACCAAAAGGTTCAAACATTTGGTAAACACAAAAGAACTGGTTTCTTACTACAATATCAAAACGGAAACAAAGCAAGAGTTTCACAAAAAGCATAAACTAGTCTAACACGAAAAGCAATATAAAACTGCTAGATTTGTTGGAGACAAGATTGAGTATAGTTTCTATAAGAGAAGCTAAATTATCCCAAAGACAACAAGAAGCTAAAACCGCACGTGTTAATGGTCTCCTGGACACTGATATCTTGTGGTTGAATCAATTATTAATTGTCTTTCTTCACTTTTTGCAAAATTGCTTCAAACAATCCACGACTTAGAGGCTTTAGAAAACATTGGTCCAAACCAGAAGCCATGAACTTGTTTCTTTCAGAGACATCATCAGCAACACCCACAATCATGCTCTTCACACCCATAGCTCGCAGTTCTTTAGTTGCCTATCATCATAAAGCATTTCCTTCAACCAATAATTAAGAAATAACTATACTAAATAATTTAACTATCTCATATAATCTCTATCAAATTATTTGCATTTCTCTGATCAGTTTTTCAAATTAAAATGTGTCTTATGAGAGAAATACCCGAGCACCATCCATGATGGGCATTTCACTGTCCATAAAAATAACATCGAAGCATGACCCAGCATGATATAAATCCACAGCTGCCTTCCCATTAGCAACAGTTTTTACTTCTACGTTAAGTCTTTCGAGCATTAGTTTGTGCAGCAGACGAGTTAGGTTATTGTCTTCGACAACTAGCGCTGAAATCTTTGGCTCCATGTTAACCTTTCTTTCTTCAATTTTTTCCGGGCTCTTTGAGCTAGATGAACCACAACCATGCTCCATTTGATCAGTTCCTCTGGTGTGAGCAAGAAATCAAGAAATTAAACGATGGTTTATTAATGAATTGAATTATATGCAAAGACTAGAAAGAAATAAGCAACGTTACATATAAGAGAAAAAATTCAGAAAAAAACTATGCATATACGCTTTTAAAGGGTAAAAAACATGAGACAATAAAACATTCATCAATATTCTGCGAACCAAAACTTCATTGAAGGAGAAGATATTGATAATAACATCATCTTGATATTATGTGATAGTTATTATATTATTCTATGGTTGAATATTCATTGTCCTTGTATAGCTACAAACAATATATAATGAATGAAACCAAATTGAGAAGACAGGATGAGGAGAAGAAAGCTCTTAACTATTTCTAACTCAAATTGAGTGCTGCAGAGACAAGAACAGATGACAGCTGCAGAATTCTGATGTTGCTGCGATAAAACTTTGATGAATCTTGAAAGTTCTTGATGGATTTTGATGAAGCAGAAGACCCCAGCAGTGTCAAGACGTAGTTGATCTGCAGAAATGTGCAAAATTGCTTCAGAAAATGAAGAAAGCATATGGACGTAGTTGAATATGCATTGTGTTCCTAGCTACAAAGGATATAGTTATATACGTACATAAACAAAACCAAACGAAGAAGATAATGATCAGTGAAGAAAGCTCTAACTTGGTGCCAGAATCAAAGATATGAAAGTTTGAGATGGTGCTTGATTATGGAGAAAATTTTAAGATTCGAAACCTGATGACAGCTGCAGAATTGTGACCTTGCAGCAATGAATCTTTGATGAATCTTAATGAAGCAGGGGACCCAGCAATGCCTAAACGTAGTTGATCTGCAGAAATGCATGAGAAAATGAAGAAAGTATACGCAAGACGCAAAAGAGCGAAAAATTGGAGGAATAAAAGTAATACCCTGTATTGATAATTCTGAGTTAAATAAAAGTTAGAGGCTTTGCTCCTTTTATAGACATACATTGAAGACAAGGATAACCGAATTAACTACTAACTAACGTAACTAACTACACTTAATAGAATTAACTACTAACAGAATTAACTACAGTTAACAGTCTGCAACCACTTAAGCCGTAATCATATTATTATATATTACTATTTTAGGTCATATGCTTTTCTTTTTTTTTTGGGAGTTAATATTAAAATACCATAAAAAATTGCTTGATCAAGCCTAGTAGTTCGAAATGAAAACCAATCCTCAAATTCAAATATTATAATTTAAATGACTTCATAAACTATCAACCAAATAAAATATCAACGAAATTTCTAGCAAAGTTCTTACTAACTTTCTTATCTGAGATCAAATCTCCCTAGGTCCATGTTGAAATTCAAGGAATTCCTGCTCCCCCTAAATAATATTTTAACTAGAGGTTTTAGGTTTAAGCATTTAGAATACAGTTTTATTAAAACTTTGTAATAAGAGATTTGTGATTTTTGTAATCTTACTTGACTCAAACTGAATTAATTGTGAGTTAAGAACTTAGTAATAAATTTGTGCTTTACGAATATTAATTTATATCTTAGAACGGTCACTAAAGCCTCTTATTGAAAATACATAATATTAAAATGGATGGTTTATTTAGTCATTGCCGAAAAGACTTACTTTGTACAATAACATAAAAGGATACTATTCTATATTTCTTATAAGCAACTTCAAATACAACTTCTAAATTGTCCTTTAAACTATCCACACCTAAACTGGTTCCAAATTGATTGATTTTGAGTAAAATATTATATTTTAATTTTAGCTACCAAATTTTTCGGATGATAAATCTCTAAAAGGGTTTAAATAAAATTTTGTAATGCTTAGCATAACCTTTGGCTGCTGTAGTTGCTTTAATTTATAATGAACAATACAAGAGGTTTGCTACACGAGATAAGAACAACAGAACAAAAAAAATATTAGATAAGGAATTGAGGTTGAAGGCAAGGAAGAAAATGTGTACTTGCAAAAAGCTCTTTATAGGTTGAAGAAGACTCCAAGAGTTTGGTACAACAATATAGACTCTTATTTTTTCGAGAGTGGGTTTAAAAGAAGTGTGAATGAGCTTAATCTCTAAGTAAAGAGGTAAGGTAATGATTTTCTTATCAATTGTCTTTTAAGTTGATAACATTAATTTGATGAAACTTTTTTTTCTCATTCACAATTCCCTCTTTATTTATGCTGCTCACTCTGGTTCTTCTACTTCTATGATTAATGGGTTTGAGGCTTGCATGAAGAAGTTTGAAATGATAGATTTGGGAAAGTTGCAGTACTTTCTCGGTCCTGAATAGAAACAATGCAAAGATGAAATCTTTGTTTGTCAACAAAATTATGTAAAAGATTTGCTGAAGAGATTCAACATGTTGAATTTGTAAACCAGCAGCAACTCCAATGAATTTAAATGAGAACCTGCAGAGAGTTGATAAAAACATTTTAGAAACTTAGTTGGAGGCTTTATTTATCTAACACATACAAAACTAGATATAACTTTTGCTGTTGGAATTATTTCTAGATTCATGCATAAACCTTTAAAGCATCACCAGCGAGTTGAAAAGTGGGTGCGAAGATATGTTGCTGGAACTGTTGACTATGGTTTATAGTATGACAAGAGCTGCAGAGTTCAAGATAGTTGGATTTACAAATAGTGATTAGACTAGATGTTTAGAATGTCACAAGGGCACGACCAGTTATGTTTTCAATCTTGAAATAATTGTAGTTTTATGGAGTCATAAGAAGCAAGCATCAACGTATTTTTAACATCTAAAGTTGAATAAATAGCTGCAACTACAACAACTTTTCGAGTAATTTGGTTAAGGAGAATTCTTGTATAGAAGCTTGGTGTGGGCAGATGAACGAGAGGAACAACCTCAGAAGAGTCAGAGAAGCTCATGAGTTTTCTGTATCCCATGTGCTGTGCCTACTACTGCACAAAAATTATGGTGTAATTAAAACCGAGAATAAGTAAGTTATAATTCTAAAATATATTTCACATAGTTTTAAAATTTTAAAAATATAATAGTTTTAAAACCAAAAAAACATACACATTTAGAATTAAATGTAGGGGTCAAGCATTGAGTTCTGTCATGCATGCCTAAAAATAATCACAAAGTGGTTCTCCTATTCCAAGTCATTCATTAAAAAATTAAATAGCTTTTTCGGCATACCAAAAGAAAATCATAAAATTAGAATAAAAATAATTAAGATTAAGAATGAAATGGAATGACATTCTAAAACATATTATCTTATAAAATGAACTAATTTTTTTTCTTTCTAAAAACCACTTTATATATAAGACCCAAGGGAGGAAGTATATCCTTGGTATTGGAACTTCTTAGACATGAACATTTATGCTTTTTATTTTCTATTAATAAAAAGTGAATGGTTAAATAACAAAAAAATAAAAGATTGATCGTTTATGACAATTTCTTATTTGTAAAGTAAGTTAGCCACGCATTTTATTAAAAGCTTTGAGTTAGTCAATTTTTTACATGTGGAGAAATGATATTGATTCATGAAACATGATATCTAGTGGGGTTTACAACCACTGAAATATCTTTATTTTCTTGTTCCATACCTACCTTATGAAATCAGGACACAATTAATAATCTCCTAGGGAGAAAGAGAGACAGAAGCTGGGAAGGAAGGAGTTGTTTTCTTGGTCAAGGAGGAAATAGAAAATGGGCAATTCCTTAGCTGACCAATTCCCACTTTCTTTTTCACCCGTCATGGAACCCATTCTTTACTTGTCTTTGTTCTGTATTTCAACAAACATTTTCATAGCATTATCATGAATTTCTCTCTTCAAGTGGCATTTATCAAGCTTTTAAGTTATATTGGTATAGCATGACATGCAATTATATATATACATGTTATATATATAAATTTTGTTATATATATATTAGAATTAAACCTGAGTTGATGCCTAGACATGCAATTACATATATAACATGTATATAGTTTATGTTAAATTTTTATGAGTAATTTTGCTTAATACATATTAACAACGATAATGAATGATTTATCACTTTTTCTTTTTTGGATTTTCTCACCATTTGTTTTGTTTGAATTTCTTAATTTCCTTTTATCATTTTTACATAATAATTCCAATATGAAAATGAAACATAAGCTAGTTAAAGAAAGTGAAACTCCTTAGGCCACAAGGAACATGGACTTTGGCAATATTCACTACAAAGAAAATCCAATTAAAACAATAAGGCTCAACAAAGAAAAAAAGTGTAACTCCATATTATTCAAAACCGAAAACTCTTACTAATATGTCTACAAAGAGTATGTGAAATGTGACTTCACTTAGTGGTAGTACTGCCCTAACACTTGTGTTGGTTTTCACATCCCAAAATCGATCTTTTCCTTAACTTTCAGGTTGAAATCTCTTGTAACCCTTTTTAACATCAACCCAAAATAAAAAAGACAAAGTATGATCATTGATCTTTGTCCCTAAGGTGAAAATGGGAAATTTTCACCCTATCCAATAAAAAGATAAATTATTTGATAATTTAAGCATCAATACAAATAAATTATTACAAAAAATATATTAAATCAAAATAATCATAAATTTAAATAAATTCATCA
This sequence comes from Bauhinia variegata, assembly GCA_022379115.2. NCBI lineage: Eukaryota > Viridiplantae > Streptophyta > Magnoliopsida > Fabales > Fabaceae > Bauhinia > Bauhinia variegata. Next base: position 6,946,919 of record CM039432.1, read on the forward strand.
CAATCAATTTAAAATTCTATTACTATTAGTAAAATCATAAATTATATCTCTCAAATTATTTTAATCACAGTTAATATTTCTAATTAAATATTAAAATTTCCTAAAAACATTGAAAACCCGCAAATATTTTTTAAAAATATATAAATATCTCTTAATTTTTATTTAAGATACTTCTAATTATTAACCATAATTTCCCATATATTTGAAATCATATTTAATTTCATTAATCGAGAGAAAATCATGGTTGAATATACAAACAACCAAAATTATCTAGATTAAATATAAAGCAATTTATCTATTTATTCCTGATAATTTATAAATCAATTATCAACATACACTAGAGTGAGTAGGATATTTCAAACCGTTTACTACAGAAATGATTTTCGTAACATATCTAGACGTACATTATAAAACAAAACACTAAGTATCCGAATCAAAGCAACATGGCATTGATTGACTGCCTCCCTTTCTCTGTCAAGCCTAATGGAGTGATTGAACTTTCCTAGGAACTGCCCATTCTCTTCATCCTACTCTTTAACAAAAATAAACATACAAACTTAACCCATATGTTAAAGAAAACTTTCAAATTACACATAATCTACAGACTTCAAGTGCCACTGGGGCAATCCATACTCACATGCCCATTTGGGTTTCTTGAAACTTACAAACAAAAAGCTGTGAGAGAGAGATACCTGGAAGCAACCTAAAAACAACAACTCTAGATTCACTAATAAAAAAAAAAAAAAAAAAATATATATATATATATATATATATATATATATATATATATATATATATATATATATATATATATATATATATATATATATATAATTGAGTAAAACGAATAAAATCACTTGTCATGATACGTAATCATGTATCATGCAAGTCAAAGTGGTATAAAATGGAAACAGTCTTTAAAAAAATTGTTAAACAATGCTTATCAAAATAGGAATCAGATTTGTGAGTTGAAAAATTTATAATAAATTTATGTTTTAGGTCAAAATAAGAAAACTCAAACATTCAACATCAAGTTTGAAATCTTATATTATTTTTTAAAATTTTGTTGCCAAAGCGGCAAATAAATAGCATGTTGCGCACAAAATATAACAAAAGTGAAAATTAATTAAATATTATACTATTGCCAAGACATTAAGTTGTTGGATGACATTAAAAGAGAATTGTTATAAGTACAAATATTATTGTACATTACTTTTATATTTATTTTTAAAAACATGACATCTACTCGTGTGTGTGTGTGTAAAAAAATAAATGTAAAACTATCATCGCCTGTTTCTCCTCTCTCCTTCTATCCGATTCCCTAGTGAAGGGGAAAATAAAGCAGTGCTCGACTTACGCACTTCTCTGAATATTTGGGTTTTGCTGGATTGAGCTAAGTTTTCAATAATTTTTCTCTCATTCTTAACTGTAGGATGGTTAACACGATATCAATGTTAGATCTGGTCCGTCTACAAGTCTAACAAGAAAAATGGGTAGGTCGGACAATAATCTGACGCCTAAGTTAGTATAGGGTATGGGTGAAATAGAAAAAGTTCAAGAAAGTGAAGGTTAGAGTTCTTTGCGTAATGTATCTTGGCACTAAGAAGGTTCTCTGTCCTTTATAGTGCTTTTGCTCCTAAAAATCTTTTCACTAACCTAGTAAGAGTGTGAACACATTATTGAGACTTTGGACAACTAGGTTTGACCCAGCGAGGGATGTGGCCCATATCACTATCCATTTGTGGATTTTTCCAGCAAGCGAAGCTGGCCCTGAGCGATGGATCACGATCTCTCTCTGTTTGTTTCCTGAACTTTAGACGATGGCTCGCTCCAGGTAATGAGGCTTCCAAGTGGTTATCTCTTGCTGATCTGCTTTTCTACTTTGAACTGGGACAAGGGTTCATCAAGGCCAATCACGCTGGCGCTTTATTTCCATGGTTAAAGCTTCCCAAAAATGGAAGCAGATCATCTAAGGTTGGTTTTCTAATTTTGGAGTTTTAACTATAATGGGGATTGTTTGTCAAAATTTTTATTTTTATCTGTTGTGCTCTGTTTGGTTTCTGGGAAAATGGACCAGAGAGTGTAGGAAAATTGCAAGCAGAAAACAAGGAACTTCTCCGTTTACTCATGTCCATTCGTTTGGCCCGTGGCTTGACTTTTTTGCAAGAGCGATCCAATAGAATCGATAGGGTGGGACCAGGTTTTGAAATACTGCTAATATAAAGTACTAAGATCCACGGGAAGGAAACTACACGAGTTCTTCTTCTTGTTTAAGCTTTCCTGGATCTTCCATTGCAATTCAGTTAGCTTCTTCATCTTCTTACAGATCTAAGTGGAGTTATGTTGTCCTTGAGTTTCCGAGGTGAAGATACACGCAATAACTTGATCAGTCATCTCTACAGTGCTCTGCATCAGAAAGGGATCAACACCTTCATCGATGATGAGGAGCTTAAAAGGGGAGAAGAGATTTCACCATCACTCTTAGAAGCAATCAAAGAGTCAAGGATCCCTCTTGTAATATTCTCTAAAAACTATGCTGCTTCATCTTGGTGCTTGGATGAACTTGTGTAAATCATTGAGTGCAAAGAAACGAAAGAACAGATGGTTTGGCCTGTTTTCTATGATGTTGATCCATCTGAAGTTCAACACCAGAAAGGCCGTTTTGCAGAAGCTTTTGTTAGACATAAAGATGTAAAAAGACAGAGCGAAGAGAAGATTCAAAGATGGAGAACAGCACTGAATAAAGCAGAAAGTTTGTCTAGATGACACTTGGGAGATAAATAAGACTAAGGAACAACTTAAACTTTTCAATTGCATTGGTTATTGACATTTTAGTTTGGTTGTATTTTTTGATGCTTCAAGTTTTTTGACACAAAATATCATGTATTTATATATTTTTAATTGAACTAAAGAATAAAAGTATAACACTGCACTGTAAGGTATATATGTAAAACACGTCTTTCGTTAAAAAATTTAAGTGAGTCAATTTATCACTTGTAATGAAAAAAAAAAAAAAGTTTCACCACATCAGACTTTTGTTCCCAAGTCATTCTCACTCAAGGGTTAATGGTCTCCCAAGTTATTCTGTTTTGTTCTAAATCCCATCCTATAGCAATTTTTTCTTTAAAAAATAAAACTATATATGCAATCAACTTCAAATTTAGTTTACATTTTAGAGATAGCAAACCAAAATCGTTTACATAAATTTCATCACATTTATGTAATAAATCTTTTTCCAGTATTCCTTTTTCAAGATAGTTGCATCAATATTCCTTTAGCGGGGAAATCCAAGTGCTTCATAACGATTTAGACTATTCAATATCTTTCACACTTCATCAACTAAACAAAACTTGTTTGTTTCTTAACAACTTTGCTGGAAAGAATTTGGGTGCGTAGTCACCAAAAAGGGGAAGAAAAAAAAAACACAAAATGGAATCTCCTACGTAAATCATCAGAGAGATGGAGTGTGCATTTTATTGCAACAAAACAAGTTGAAGGTGATCAGTGTACATTTCTATTGATTTTTGCTTGATTATTTCCCCTCTTTATGTGTTAATCTTGTGCTTTGGCAGCCATGGTCATGCCGCAGCAAGATTTTTCACCAATTAAGGAAAAAAAAATAGAAAATCAATTAATATAATTTGAACATGTACCAAAAAAAATTATTAAAAGCACTAGTGAAAAGAGTCAAGTGTAGAAGGAGACAAAAAATAATACTTATTGAAATATTAAAGGAGATCTCATGTTGAACATATTTTTAAAATATAGTTTCCAATATAACTAATGACATTATTCCATCTCCATTTAAATGGAAATGAAAATATTGAAATATTTTAGAAATTTTGCAAAAACAAAAAAAAGATTTTAAAGAAATATTTGAAATAATTTTAAGTAATAAATAACTTTTCAATTTTAAAAGATTATAACACAATAATAGTGGCAGAAATATACAAAATTAGATGCAAAATATTGAAATAACTATATTTTAATCAAATAGAATTGATGTAATTAACGCTTGACAACTTTTGACGTACTTAAAACTTTAAGTGAGAGTATTGATACATGTTCGTGAATGAAGTTATAATTAGTAAATCTCTTTTAAGAAAAAATAATTTTAAAATTTTAAATTAAAGACCTAACTTATGTATATAATGCTTTAAGATTCAATATTTTCACTTAACTAACACCAAGTTATTTCACTTCTCACTTTTTAGATGAACACCTGTCTTCTTTTAATCAGTACAAGAATCATCATATTTACTCTGCTGAATGATCTTATAGATGACTGCAAAAATCTCCAAAAAGTTCAAATATTCAGTAAACACAAAACTCAACAAATTGCTCATTACAATAACGAAAAGGAAACAAAGTAAGACATTCACTAAACATAAACTAATCTAACATTTCCATGACATTACACTTCACAAAAGAACATAACTGCTAGATTAACTAGAGACAATTGAGTAATATAGCCTACAATATGAGAAGCCAAATTATCCCAAGGACAACAAGAAGCTAAATCAAGAGAGCTAGGTTTTATGGTCTCCCACACACTGATATCTTGTAGGTGAATCAATTATCCTTTCTCTTTTTAGCTCCTGCAACATAAATTCAACCATTTCACCATTCAGAGGCTTCTCAAAGCAATGATCCAAATCAGAAGCCATAAACTTACATCTTTCAGAGATATCAGCAAGAGAAGTAACACCCACAATCATGCTCTTTACACGCTAGCCCGCAGTTCTTTGGTTGCCTACAACGATAAAAGATTTCCTTCAGCCAATGACTAATAAGTAATGAGAAAAGTTTGGTTGCATACTCCTTTGTGCACTCTAATTTTATTTTAATTATACTGTAGGAGTAAAACTATAAATAAAAAAAATAAGAGAAATGTAAAAAGAGAAAAAATAAAATAAAAAGTAAATATGCACAAAAGGTATACACATAATACTTCTTGTAAATAGTTATAGTAAATAACATAACTATCTCATAAATCCTATCAAGTTATTTGCATTTAAGTGACCAACTTTGGAAATAAACATATGTGTCTATATATAATGCGCATTTCATTAATTACCCCTGCACCATCAATGATGGGCATTTCTTGGTCCATCAAAATAACATCGAAGTATGCCCCAGCTTGATATAAATCTACAGCTTCTTTTCCATTAGCACCTGTTTTTGCCTCCATGTTGTAGTTCTCAAGAATTCTTATGTGGGTCAAACGAGTGCCGGCATCGTCATTCACAATCAGTGCTGAAATTCTTGGCTTGCTAATGTTCGCCGAGAATTCCCTAGGCTTAATCTGTTCATCTTTTTCCAATATTTCTTCCATTTAGATGACAAACCATCCTCCATTGGATCAATTCCTCTGGTTTAAGCACTAAATCAAAACATTAAATGAAGATTATTTTAAGGATTGTATTAATATGTAAAAACTGATCAAAAACAAAATCAATTCCTCTGGTTTAAACTTTGGATATATACTTTGTGTGAACCAATACTTTATTGAAAGAGAAGATATGCATAAAAAATATCAAGCAATAGTTAATATAGTTAAATGTACACAAAACCAAAAGAAGAATATGATGATTAGTGAAGAAAAGATCTCAAGAAGAAAGCTCTAACAATGTGATTCAACCATATAAATACCAAATAAAAGTTGTGGGAATCTTTGCAAAACAATGTGTTAAAGTGAAAGATTTTCTTCTTAAAATGGGGCAAACTTTTAAGATTGGATACCTGATGACTACTGCAGAGATGTGCAGCAGAAGTTTCGAGGCAAGAACAGATAACAGCTACAGAATTCTGACGCTGCAGACAGAATCCAGACGTTGCAGTGATGAATCTTGACAATTCTTGATGGATCTTGATGAGAAAATGAAGAACTGCAGAAAGTGCAGAAATGCATGAGAAAATGAAGAAAGCATACCGGAGGTGCAGAGAGAAGAATTGGAGGAATGAAAGTAACTCCTTGCATTGAAAATTCTGAGATAAGTAAAAAGTGAGAAGCTTTGCTGTTTATATAAACATACATTCAAGACAAGGGTAGAAGAATTATCTAGTAACTATCATAACTAACTATCTGATTAATAACACTAGTAACTTTAATTAAAAGTAGGCAACAACATAAGCCATAATCATATCATTTTTTTTCATATATATATATATCTTAACCACAAGAGTACAAATATATTATAATGTCTTTTAACTCACAACTAATTCGATTCGAGCTAACTAGAAAACTCAAACGGTTCTCAACCAACAACTAATCTAGTTCAAGTTAAGTAAAGGATTCAAACAGAGGTAGAGCTCTCCTAAAAACGTTTTCTGCATACATATCGACTTGAACTAAAGTCAACATACTTACCAATAAAATTTACACCAATAGCTCATAATCATATTCTTATACCACTATTTTGTTTCATATGCTTATTAATAGAATAAATAAATGAGCTTATATTCTTATTTGTTAATACAAAACTATATCTTAATGTTATGACCTTATCTAATTTTGTAATTCCTTCACTGCCAAACTTCTCAGGATTATTTTCTATTTTTTACCCCTTTCGTAATTTATAATCCCCACTATTTTGGCATTGGTTGTCGACCCACCTTGGAAATAATATGGATATTGCTTTTGCAGAATTCACATGGAGTAGAATTCAATTTCTGCTCTCAGGGTCAATGCTGGAGAGGTAATTAATTAATACTAGTTTCTTATTCACCATAGACAAATTAAAATATTTCCACGTTTATCGTATGTTAATTCATGATATCATACTGGCTCTTGCCTTATTTTGCATATAAACTCTATTTTATTTCGTTTCCTTTTATAGTGAAATTGAACAGACGCCACCTCCACTCAATTTGGTTTCATTACCTTGGGTATCGTATTCCCATGTTTGGATCAGAGGTTGAGGAATATTACCTTTTACTGCTGCAAATCCATTGCTTTTAATTTGTCAAAATATGCATCAAAGAATGACCTTCGTTTTGGATGCAAGAAAATGTCACTAATTGTTATGTTCTTAATTTTCAGGATATTGCTGGAAAAATTATGTCATTTTGTCTATATTTTTGGAAATGAAAAATTTTGAAAAAGTATTCAAATTTTAGATGATTCTAACGTAATGATAATAATAGAGATATACAAAATTAGATATATCGTGTTGTTTTTAATAAAATAGCATTGCTATAATCAATGTTCAGAACTTTTGACAATATATATATATATATATAAAACATATTTTCATGGGATTATTCTCCATGCTCATAAAGGGAATATATACCTTGGGATTTAATCTATTTTCACTCAATTAAATGACTTGTTATTACGCTTCCCCTCATGAGATATATACCTGAATTCTTCTAACCATTACAACAAAAATCATATTTACTGTACTCATGTGCAACTGTCAAATTGATCTCAGATATAATTGCAATTATCATCACCAAAAGGTTCAAACATTTGGTAAACACAAAAGAACTGGTTTCTTACTACAATATCAAAACGGAAACAAAGCAAGAGTTTCACAAAAAGCATAAACTAGTCTAACATGGAAAGCTATATTAATTGCTAGATTAGTTGGAGACAAGATTGAGTATAGGTTCTATAAGGGAAGCTAAATGATCCCAAAGACAACCAGAAGCTAAAACCACACAAGGCTTAATGGTCTCCTAGACACAGATCTTGTGGTTGCATCAATTATTAATCGTCTTTCACTTTTTGCACAATTGCCTCAAACAATACACGACTTAGAGGCTTTAGAAAACATTGGTCCAAACCAGAAGCCATGAACTTGTTTCTTTCAGAGACATCATCAGCATGTGAAGTTGTACCCACAATCATGCTCTTCACACCCATAGCTCGCAGTTCTTTGGTTGCCTATCATCATAAAGCATTTCCTTCAGCCAATAATTAAGAACTAACTATACTAAGTAATTTAATTATCTCACATAATCTCTATCAAATTATTTGCATTTCTCTGATCAATTTTTCAAATTAAAATGTGTCTTATGAGAGAAATACCTGAGCACCATCCATGATGGGCATTTCACTGTCCATAAAAATAACATCGAAGTATGACCCAGCATGATATAAATCCACAGCTGCCTTCCCATTAGCAACAGCTGTTACCTCTACGTTAAGTCTTTCGAGCATTAGTTTGTGCATCAGACGAATTACGTTATCATCTTCGACAACTAGCACTGAAATCTTTTGCTCCATGTTAACATCTGTTTCTTCAATTGTTTCTGGACTCTTTGAGCTAGATGAACCACAATCATGCTCCATTTGATCAGTTCCTCTGGTTTGAGCAAGAAATCAAGAAATTAAACGATGGTTTATTAAAGAATTGAATTATATGCAAAGACTAGAAATAAATAAGCAACGTTACTTATAAGAGAAAAAATTCTGAATAAACTATGCATATACGCTTTTAAAGGGTAAGAAACATGAGACAATAAAACATTCATCAATTTTCTGAGAACCAAAACTTCATTGAAGGAGAAGATATTGATAATAACATCATCTTGACATTATGTGATAGTTATTATATTATTCTATGGTTGAATATGCATTGTCCTTGTATAGCTACAAAAAATATATAATGAATGAAACCAAATTGAGAAGACAGAATGAGGAGAAGAAAGCGCTTAATTATTCACTAACTCAAATTGAGAGCTGCAGAGACAAGAACAGATGAGAGCTGCAGAATTCTGATGTTGCTGCGATAAGACTTTGATGAATCTTGAAAGTTCTTGATGGATCTTGATGAAGCAGAAGACCCCAGCAGTGTCAAGACGTAGGTGATCTGCAGAAATGATCAAAATTTCATCAGAAAATGAAGAAAGCATATGGACGTAGTTGAATACGCATTGTGTTCCTAGCTATAAAAATATAGTTATATACGTACATACACCACCAAAGGAAGAAGATAATGATCAGTGAAGAAAGCTCTAACTTTGTGCCAGAATCAAAGATATGAAAGTTTGTGACGGTGCTTGATTATGGAGCAAAATTTAAGATTCGAAACCTGATGACAGCTACAGAATGGTGACCTTGCAGCAATGAATCTTTGATGAATCTTAATGAAGCAGGGGATTCAGAAATGCCTAAACGTAGTTGATCTGCAGAAATGCATAAGAAAATGAAGAAAGTACACACACACGCAAAGAGAGAAAAATTGGAGGAATAAAAGTAATACCTTGCATTGATAATTCTAAGTTAAATAAAAGTGAGAGGCTTTGCTCTTTATATAGACATACATTGAAGACAAGGATAACAAAATTAAGTACTAACTAACGTAACTAACTACACTTAACAGAATTAACTACACTTAACAGTCTGCAACCACTTAAGCCGTAATCATATTATTATATATTACTATTTTATGTCATATGCTTCTTTTTTTTTTTTTGGAGTTAATATTAAAATTGCTTCAATAAGCCAAGTAGTTCGAAATGAAAACCAATCCTCTAATCTAAATAGTATAATTTAAATGACTTCATAAACTATCAACCAAACAAAATATCAACAAAATTTTTAGCAATGTTCTTACAAACTTTCTTATCTGAGATCAAATCTCCCTAGGTCTATGCTAAAATTCATGATATTCCTACTCCCCTAATTAATATTTTAACTAGAGGTTTCGAGTTTTAATATTGAGAGCTTTGTCATTTTTGTAATTCTATTTGATTCAAATTGAATTAATTATATGTCAAGGGACTTAGTAATAAGTTTGTTCCTTACATATATCAATTTATATCTTAGACTGGTCACTAAAACCTCTTATCAGAAATACATAATATTAAAATGGATAGCTTATTTAGTCATTGCCGAAAAGACTGACTTTGTACAGTAACATAAAGGATACTATTCTATATTTTTTATAACTTCAAATATCACGATATAGTGTAAGATAAAGTTACATGCAAGTAGAAAGATTCATACCATAATTTAATGATACCCCACGGAGACAAGAGCTGATCTGTGATACATTTTACCGCTGGTCTTCAGTTCATTCCAATTGTTCAACCGAGATAATAAAGAATATAAAACAACAAAATGAGACCAGCTAAAATGAATTACTCAACAACACTCAAGTTAGGTTACATTATGTCTCATTTGGTATACAGAATGGTGATGATACCATTTCATGCAATGAGTATGTTTGACAGCAAAAGAAGATCTGAAGTAGCCGTTCCATTCCCATCTAGAGCAGTGAGATTGCCTGTTTCACAATAACAGAAATGTTCTTGTGTGACCAATTATGTTCACTTACTAATGGTGGCAAAATAACTACAATTAGTAAATAGAAAAGACAAAAAAACAAAAAAAAAACAAAAGGTTTGGTACAACAAGAGGTTTGCTACGTGAGATAAGAACAACATAACAAAAAAAATATTAGATAAGGAATTGAGGTTCAACTCAAGGAAGAAAAAGTGTACAAGTTGCAAAAAGCTGTATATAGATTAAAGAAGACTACAAGAGTTTGGTACAACAAGATAAACTCTTATTTTCAGGAGGATGGGTTTGAAAGAAGTGTGAATGAGCCTAATCTCTAAATAAAGAGGCAAGGTAATGATTTTCTTATCATTTGTCTTTAAGTTGACAACATGATTTTCATGAAACTTGTATTTCATTCGCAATTCCCTCTTTATTTATGCTACTTGCTTTGGTTCTTCTACTTCTATCATTAATGAGTTTAAAGCTTGCATGAAAAAGTTTGAAATGATAGATTTGGGAAAGTTGCAGTACTTTCTCGGTCTTGAATAGAAACAATGCAAAGATGAAATCTTTGTTTGTCAACAAAAATAGGCAAAAGATTTGCTGAAGAGATTCAACATGTTGAATTTGCAAACCAGCAGCCACTACAATGAATTTAAATGGAAAGCTGCAGAGAGTTGATAAAAACATTTTAGAAACTTAGTTATCTAACACATACAAGACTAGATATAGCTTTTGCTGTTGGAATTATTTCTAGATTCATGCATAATAAACCTTCAAAGCATCACCAGTGAGTTGCAAAGAGGGTGTGAAGATATGTTGCTGGAACTGTTGACTATGGTTTATAGTATGACTAGAGCTGGAGAGTTCAAGATAGTTGGATATACAAATAGTGATTGGACTAGATGTTTAGAACGTCACAAGGGCCCAACCAGTTATGTTTTTAATCTTGAAATAATTGTAGTTTTATGGAGTCATAAGAAGCAAGCATCAACGTATTTTTAACATCTAAAGTTGAATAAATAGCTGCAACTACAACAACTTATCAAGTAGTTTGGTTAAGGAGAATTCTTGTATAGAAGCTTGGTGTGGGCAGATGAACGAGAGGAACAATCTCAGAAGAGTCAGAGAAGCTCATGAGTTTTCTGTATCCCATGTTCCACGTAAGGGTGAGGCCTTGTGCTATGCCTACTACTGCACAGAAATTATGGTGTAATTAAAAAAGAGAATAAGTAAGTTATAATTCTAAAATATATTTCACATAGTTTTAAGATTTTAAAAATATAATAGTTTTAAGACGAAGAAACATACACATTTAGAATTAAGTGTAGGGGTCAAGCATTGAGTTCTATCATGCATGCCTAAAAATAATCACAAAGTAGTTCTCCTATTCCAAGTCATTCATTAAAAAAATTAAAAAGCTTTTTGGCATACCAAAAGAAAATCATAAAATTAGAATAAAAATAATTAAGATTAAGAATGAAATGGAATGACATTCTAAAACATATGAACTAATTTTTTTTTTCTTTCTAAAAGCCACTTTATATATAAGACCCAAGGGAGGAAGTATATCCTTGGTATTGAAACTTCTTAAACATGAACATTTATGCTTGATTTTTTTTTTTTTTTTTTTGAAATAATGTATTCCTTTTTTTAATAAAAAGTCAAATGGTTAAATAACCGAAAGAAAAAATAAAGATTGATCCTTTATGACAATTTCTTATTTGTAAAGTAAGTTAGCCACGCATTTTTTTAAAAGCTTTGAGTTAGTCAATTTTTTACGTGTGGAGAAATGATAATGATTCGTGAAACACGATATCTAGTGGGGTTTACAACCACTGAAATATCTTTATTTTCTTGTTCCATACTTACCTTATGAAATCACGACACAATTAATAATCTCCGAGGGAGAAAGAGAGACAGAAGCTGGGAAGGAGTTTGTTTTCTTGGTCAAGGAGGAAATAGAAAATGGACGACTCCTTAGCTAACCAATTCCCACCCTCTATTGTTCATCCGTCATGGAACCCATTCTTTACTTGTCTTTGTTCTGTATTTCAACAAACATTTTCATAGCATTCTCAGGAATTTCTCTCTTCAAGTGGCATTTGTCAAGCTTTTAAGTTATATTGGTATAATATGACATTAAGTTTTATATATATATATATATATATATTACAATTAAACTTCGAGTCGATACACAGACATAAAATTATATATATAACATGTATATAGTTTATGTTAAATTTTTATGAATAATTTTACTTAATACATATTAACAAAGATAATAAATAATTTATCATTTTTTTTTTTTGGATTTTCTCACCATTTGTTTTGTTTGAATTTCTTAATTTCCTTTTATCATTTTTACATAATAATTACAATATGAAATGAAAAATAAGCCAGTTAAAGAAAGTGAAACTCCTTAGGCCACAAGGACTTTGGCAATATTCACTACAAAGAAAATCCAATTAAATCAATTAGGATCAACAAAGAAAAAAGTGTAACCCCATATTCAAAACCAAAAACTTTTACTAATATGTCTACAATGTAAATTGATTATACATCAAATCTCTAAACCCAAAGCTCAAGACTAGGGTAAAGACAGTATGCGAAATGTGACTTGCCCTAGTGGTAGTACGGCCCTAACAATTATGTTGGTTTTCACATCTCAAGATCGATTTCTTTTTTAACTTTCAAGTTGAAATCTCTTGTAACTTTTTTTAACTTCAACCCGAAATAAAAAAGACAAAGTATGATCATCGTTCTTTGTCCCTAAGGTGAAAACGGAAAATTTTTCACCCTATCCAATAAAAAGAGAAATTATTTTATAATTTAAGCATCAATACTATTTAATACAAATAAATTATTACAAAAAAATACATTAAATCAAAATAATCATAAATTTAAATAAGTTCATCACAATCAATTTAAAATTCTATTACTATTAGTAAAATCATAAATTATATCTTTCAAATATTATTTTAATCACAGTTGATATTTCTAATTAAATATTAAAATTTCCTAAAATCATTGAAAGCCTACAAATATTTTTTAAAAATATATAAATATCTCTTAATTTCTATTTAAGATACTTCTAAGTTTTAACCATAATTTCCCATATATTTGAGATCATATTCAATTTCATTCATCGAGAGAAAATCATGATTGAATATACAAACAACCAAAGTTATCTAGATTAAATACAAAGCTATCTATTTATTTATTCCTGATAATTTATAAATCAATTATCAACAAACGCTAGAGTGAGTAGGATATTTCAAACCGTTTACTACAGAAATGATTTTCTTAACATATCTAGACGTACATTATAAAACAAAAGACTAAGTATCCGAATCAAAGCAACGTGGCATTGATTGACTGCCTCCATTTCTCTGTCAAGCCTAATGGAGTAATTGAACTTTCATAGAACCTGTCCATTCTCTTCATCCTACTCTTTAACAAAAACAAACATACAGACTTAACCCATATGTTAAAGAAAACTTTCAAATTACACAAAATCTACAAACTTCAAGAGCCACTGGAGCAATCCATACTCACATGCCCATTTGGGTTTCTTGAAACTTCCAAACAAAAAACCGTGAGAGAGAGAGATACCTGGAAGCAACCTAAAACAAACAACTCTAGATTCACTAATAAATGCAACTAAGCAAAAGATACATCTGCCAAAAGAAGACAGCAAAAGGCAAATCAAAGCAGAAGAGTAGGAAAAAAAAAAAAAAAAAAGGCAATCAATTGCTACAACAAAGCCAAAACAAAATTACAGCACCAATGAAACACAACCAACAAAAAACCACCTATTTATTAAAAAAATGATAATAAAACAACCGAAGTAACAAAAAAAAGAAGAAGGGGGGAACATTGATGGAAATTATATGACACAATAAAGAACAGTACAAAACCAAATTAAGGGGCGATTAACACTCAAATAAACAATCCAAAATTAGAAAAAAAAAATTAAACCTCAAAAAAACCTTGACATGCGAAGTGCCCTTTGGAGGGATTTTTGGTGGAACTCGCTTATTATATTACTCTTTTTGGTCCTTATTTTAAGGCATATTTAATCAAATTACACATACTAATAAAAGTTAGTTGGTTTTTTTTTTTTTTTTTGAAAAAGAAAAGATTACAACATTTAAATTTTATCCTTATTTAATATTATTTTTCTTTAACGAACAACTAATAACATAGATAATCAAAATATTTATTAAGGGTAAATCTTAAAAAATAAAAATAAATGCTTCATTGAAATTACAAAATATCTTATAATAAATATTATCAAAACCTTTTAAAAAATACCTTATAATAAGGGCTGGAGCAAGTATATAGATGGCAAGATTTCCTCACCATCGATTCATTTAAATTTATTTGATTTTGTGAGCATTGTCTCAAATCGATTTACATATAATTTGATTTGATTTTCATAAATTGATGAGAAACTCAATTAAATTTCACATCTCATTCAATTAGAATGACAAGTGTCAATATTTCGTGAGTGTATTATACTTTTATAGTCGATTAGATTAGATATTAGATATTAATTTTATTTATATATAATTTGTTTTTCCTAAAAATTAAAAAATTCTCATATAAAAAATAAAAAATTCAAAGGAATTGCTTTTTTTTTATGTAATATTTGGCATTTATTTATATATGGTAAGATTTCCTCACAATTGATTCATTTACATATTATTTGATTTTGTGAGCATTAAAGGATATATATATATATATATATATATATATATATATATATATATATATATATATATATTGGATTTAAATTCAATGAAATCTAGATCATATTAATTGAGTAAAATAATAAAATCACTTAACATGATATGTTAATTATGTATCATGCAAGTCAAAGTGGTGTAAAATAGAAATAGTCTTTAAAAAAGTTAAACACAATCCAATGCTTATCAAAACACGAATCAAATTAATTGTAAATTAAAAATTTTAATAATAAATTCTTATTTTATAAATATTAATGGTAAAAATTAAAAAAAAAAAAAAAAAACATAAACATCCAACCAAGTTTGAAATCTTATATTATTTTTTCAAATTTTGTTGCCAAAACGGCAAATAAATAGCATGTTGCAAACAAAATCTAACAAAAGCGACAATTAATCAAATATTATACTATTGCCAAGACAATAAGTTGTTGGATGACATTAAAAGAGAATTGTGTTATATGTACAAATGTTATTGTACACGTGTGCGTGTGTAAAATAATAAATGTAAAACTATCATCGCCTGTTTCTCCTCTCTCCTTCTATCCCATTCCCTAGTGAAGGGGAAACTAAAGTAGTGCTCGACTTAAGCACTTCTCTGAATATTTGGGTTTTAATGGATTGAGCTAACTTTTCAATAATTTTTCTCTCATTCATAAATGTTGGATGGTTAACGCGGGATTAATCTTAGATATGGTCCTATCTACAAGTCTAGCAAGAAAAATTGGTTGGTCGGGCAATAATCTGATGACAGAGTTAATATGGAGTTTGGGTAAAATAAGAAAAACTCAAGAAAATGAAGATTAGGATTCTTTGTGTAATGTACCTTGCCACTAAAGAGATTCTTTTTTTTTATAATACTTTTGATCTTAAAAATCTTTTCACTAGTCTAATAGAAGTGTGAACACATTATTGAGGTTTTGGACTATTGGGCTTGACCCCTGTGCCGCAGCGGCCCAGCGAGAGATTCGGCCCATATCACTATCCATGTGTGGATTATTCCAGCAAGCGAAGCTGGCCCAGGGAGATGGATCAGGATCTCTCTCTGTTTGTTTCCTGAACTTTAGACGATGGCTCGCTCCAGCCAATGAGGCTTCCAAGTGGTTATCCCATGCTGCGCTGCTTTTCTTCTGTGAACTGGGACAAGGGTTCGTCAAGGCCAACCACGCCGGCGCTTTATTTCCATGGTTAAAGCTTCCTAAAAAAGGAAGCTGATCATCTAAGGTTGGTTTTCTAATTTTGGAGTTTTAACTTTTATGGTGATTGTTTGTCAAAATATTTATTTTTATCTGTTGTGCTCTGTTTGGTTGCTGAGAACATGGACCAGAGAGTGTAGGAAAATTGCAAGCAGAAAACAAGAAACTTCCCCGTTTACTCAGGTCAATTCGTTTGGGCCGTGACTTGACTTTTTTGCAAGAGCGATCCAGTAGAATCGATCGGGTGGGACCAGGTTTTGAAATACTGCTCATATAAAGTACTAAGATCCACGGGAAGGAAATTACACGAGTTCTTCTTGTTTAAGCTTTACTGGATCTTCCATGGCAATTCAGTCAGCTTCTTCATCTTCTTACAAATCTAAGTGGAGTTATGATGTCTTCTTGAGTTTCGGAGGTGAAGATACACGCAATAACTTGATCAGTCATCTCTACAGTGCTCTGCATCAGAAAGGGATCAACACCTTCATCGATGATGAGGAGCTTAAAAGGGGAGAAGAGATTTCACCATCACTCTTAGAAGCAATCAAAGAGTCAAGGATCCCTCTTGTAATATTCTCTAAAATCTATGCTGCTTCATCTTGGTGCTTGGATGAACTTGTGCAAATCATTGAGTGCAAAGAAACGAAAGAACAGATGGTTTGGCCTGTTTTCTATGATGTTGATCTATCTGAAGTTCAACACCAGAAAGGCCGTTTTGCAGAAGCTTTTGTTAAACATAAAGATGTAAAAAGACACAATGAAGAGAGGATTCAAAGACGGAGAACAGCATTGAATAAAGCAGCAAATTTGTCTAGATGACATTGGGAGATGAATAAGACTACGAAAGAACTTAAACTTTTAAATTGCATTGGTTATTGACATTTTAGTTTGGTTATGTTTTGTGATGCTTCAAGTTTTTTGACACAAAATACACGTGTTTATATATTTCTAATTGAACTAAAGAATAAAAATATAAAACTGCATTGTGAAGTATATGTAAAGCACGTATTTTGTTAAAAGTTTTAAGTAAATCAATTTCTCACTTATAACGAAAAAAAAGTTTCATCACTAATATATCTTTCTTTATTTGTTTCATATTCTATCGTATGAAGGAGAAAAGTTAGTTTCACGTTTAGTTATGCACATCTCAAATAAATACTCTCTTTTAATTATATTATAAAAATAAATTGTAAATAAAAAATATACCAATATATATATATATAGCCTAATAGTTCTCTTCAACGAAAATTCTCAAACATGCACATTTATTGAAAAAAACATTGAATAACAAAAAGAAAATATCATACACATGTGAAGCACCTATTTTGTTAAAAGTTGAGTAAGTTAATTTTTTATTTGTAAAGAAAAAAGTTCCACCATTGAAACATCTTTATTTATTTGTTTTGTACCCTATCATATGAAAGGAAAAAGTTAGTTTTACACTCAATCATGCACATATCAAATATACACTCTTTTTTGGTTATGTTATAAAAATAAACTATAAACAAAAAAAAAAAAAAAAGAACGTTTAAAGAGAAAAAAAAATGTAGTAAAAAAGTAATTGTAGCCTAATAGTCATCTTCATGAAACGTCTCACACATGCACATTTATGCTTGATTTTTCCTATTAAAAAAAAGGACAAATGGTTAAATAACAAAAAGAAAATTGACTTTCAATTCTTGAAGATAGCATTTATGATATATATATATATATATATATATATATATATTTCAGAAGTTTTTCTTTATTCTTCTTTTCTGCTTCTATGTATAGCTTATAAAAAATTTATGACTATTTCCTTAAAAAGAACTGCATTTTTTTTTCACTAATAGATAGAGAGCAGACACACAGGAATTTCAACTTATATTAGGGGAATAGATTAGATCTTGCATGTCATAAGACTTTTGTTTTGTAATAATGATAATCCACATCAGAGTTTTCATGGAAACTTCTAACACTTCATTATTTCATTTTACTCAAGCATTTTGCTTCAAGAAGCACTTCTTTCTGAAATCTTATGGTCCAAAGAAATTAAAATTCACAATAGCAGTAGTGGAATCAATTTGATCAAAGAAAGGCTTTGCTACAAAAAGTTTCTTTTAGTCCTCGATGATTTAGATAATTTGGAGCAGTTAAAATCATTAGCTGGAGAGCAAAATTTGTTTGGTTCAGGAAGTAGAATAATTGTCACAACAAGAGACGAGCATTTGCTCGTTGAATATGGAATAGACAAGGACAACATATATAGGGTGAAGAAACTTGATAATTTTGATTCGCTTCAGCTTTTGTGTTGGAATGCCTTCAAGGAGCAGTATCCTAGAGATGGTTTTGAAGAGCTCTCCAATAAGTTAGTAAGTTATACTCAAGGGCTTCCATTAGCCCTAGTAGTTTTGGGGTCTTTCTTGTATGGTAGAAGCAAAGAGAAATGGGAAAGTACATCATGCAGACTAAAAAAATTACCCAATCAAAATATATTTGAGGTACTTAAAATTAGTTTTGATGGATTGGAGAATCTTAAGAATATTTTTCTTGATATTGCATGCTTTTTCAATGGGAAGAACATTGATCAAGTTAAGAAATTTCTAGATAGTTGTGATTTCTACCCAGGCATTGGTATAGACATTTTGGTTGAGAGGAATCTTTTAAAAATTGACCATAAGAGAATAATGATGCATGACTTAATACAAGATATGGGTACAAATTGTGCGCCAAGAATCACCAAATGATCTTGGGCAACAAAGTAGACTTTGGTTCCATGAGGATATTCTTCAAGTACTAGAAGAAGATACAGTAAGTGTTGAAAAAGATACTTTTTTTTTTTTTTATGCTTAACTAGCATTTTCACATGCACAAGAACTTGTTTCTATTAGCTTTCCCATACTAAAATTCCAAAGAACTTGTTTCTTTATTGATGAAACAAATAAATGTAACATGTATTTCATGTGTTTTCCTACCAGGGGTCAAACAAAGTGGAGGGTATAACTCTAACCCTATCTGAACCAGAAGAGGTGCAATTGAATCCTAAATTCTTCAAAAAGATGAAATGGCTTCGAATACTTATAATAAACAATGCACAGTGTTCTGTTGATCATCTTGAGTATCTTCCCAATGAACTAAGATGGCTTGAGTGGTCTGGATATCCTTTCTCTTCTTTGCCAGTCAACTTTTCTCCAAAAAAGCTTGTTTTCTTTGACATGCCCATTAGCAGGCTAAAGCTTAGCCGTCTAGTTTCTTGGTTCAAGATGATGCATGTTTATCATTATGGAGAATTGCAATGTTAAACCAGTCTTTAGAGGTGGCATACTGGTACTACACCCATCATTTAGGTGGGTTTTAGTAGGGACTCACCCAGTGATTTTAATGTGTGAAGATCTTGAAAAATATAATGACACTTCTTCTCATATAGTGTCTTCTTGCATTTTAAAAGGTGTTTTTGTGTTCTGTCTCATGCTGCTCTATTTTTTGAGATCTTCACATTGTGACACAATAAGTGGTTACTTACTCAAATGGCATGTGTAGTATAGCTATTCAAAGTTTTAGAGGTGATATAGCATGGCACTCATCTTATTTCTCTACTTATTTAGTAAAATCTTGTGCACGTTAACTTATCTTATCTATTTATTTATTTTTTTTTGTAAGGATTTCAAACAAGTGAAATATATTGATCTCAAAGCTTGTGAGTTTATAACTGAAGTACCTGATATATCAGGCTGTCACAATCTTGAACATTTGAATCTTGAAGGTTGCTCAAGATTGAAAGAGTTCCCAAAAATTGTTGATGATATGGATTTCTTACAAGTAATTCATTTGGATGGAACTGAAATTGAAGAATTGTCTTCATCCATTGAACACATTACTAGGTTGTGATACTTAAACATGTCTTATTGTTGAAATTTGACAAATATTTCAAGTTGCATTTATAAATTATAAAAGTTTGAGGTGCTTTTACTTCGTTATTGCAGCAAACTTGGTAAGTTTCCCATGTTTAGCAACAAGAAACGGAAATTCACATCATTGAATGAAGGATCAAGCAACACTGAGTCAACATCAAGTTTGAATTTATTTCCTTCATTATATAAAATGGACCTAAGAAATTGCAATCTTATAGAAGTGAATGTTTTTAAAGACGTTGGGCACTTTCCAGCTCTTTCACAGTTATGGTCAAGTGAAAATAACATTACTAAAATTCCAGTATGCTTACACAAACTTGCGAAGTTATTGGACCTCAATATGAGTAATTGCAAGCTTCTACAAGAAATTCCAGAGCTTCCACCAAATATGGTGATAATAGAAGCCGGTGGCTGTGAATCATTGAAAATATATTCACAACTTGAAAGCATGCGAAGAGGTATTGGACCCATAAGGCTTGACTCCTCTGATTGCGACTCAATGATTAGCATTCTTGGAGAGCAATTGACGTGGATACTCCGACCACAGATTAGTCTCTTTATTTGTCACCTTCCTCTTTCGTTAATTTACAAGATATGTTATGTGTATTACTATTTAAGTACACTCACTTTTATATATATATATATATATATATATATATATATATATATATATATAATCTTTCTTTTTTTTATTTTTTATTTATTATTTTATTCTTACAAGATAACAAAAATAAGGTGAGTGTGCACCAAAAAAATATACACATACATTCCCTTTCATTTAAAAGCTTTGTTTGAAATAGTGCTCAACTATGTATAGATTTCATAGATAATAAATTATTCAGATTTTGTCAATTGTGTCATATATATATATATATATATATATATATATATATATATATATATATATATATATATATATATATATACTAAATTTCTTCCACAAGTCACCTCGCTTAAACAGTTGTCCCATCTAAATTATTTTCATCTTTTTCTCAGTTTAAAGTTGAAGTAACTACCTCCATTTTTTAATGCCTTTTTCTTTATTAAAAATAGTGTTTTATGAAATATAACTGCCTCTTTTTTTATTTTGAATTTCTTTGCTAAAAAAAATTACTACAGATAAGTTTTTTGAAAGAAGAAAAAAGTTTCATTTTTGTTTTTCACCTTGCTTTTTTTTCCCCCAAAAAAATCACTTTGAACTTTTTTCTTATTTCAAAATCTATTTATTATCTCTCTCTCTCTCTCTCTCTCTCTCTATATATATATATATATATATATATATACATATATTAAAGTAACTTCACGAAGTTACTTCATTTCTTTATTTCTCCGGTTCATATTATCATGAATACTTTTATTTTTCTCAAAATTTTTAATTTTTATTCTAATTTTGACATTAATTACAAATTATTATCGTCATCATCATCTTTTTCTATACTCAAGTAATTATGTAAAAGAGGGTGTCTTATATATATATATTTTTTATCAATCACCTTAATTTTAACTTCTCAAAATGATAAATAAAAAATCAATTATAATCTCATTTCACTTCACTTAAAAACTCAAAAATATATCTAATTATTCTTCAACTTTTACATTTAGCAAACAAACTGATTAGATAGTATTTCATAAATAAGGTAATAACTTTCCACTCATAAAAGGACTAGAGTTATATTCACATTATTATAATTTTTTTTTCCTAAGCCATAAAGGATAGAAAGATTTATTATATACTATGGAATTATATAAATTTCTTTTTTTAGGAGACATTATATCATTTTTTATATAAGATATTATATTCACAATATACAATAATTCTTTATATTATAAACATAAAATTATAGTACGAATTATTTATGACTTATATTTAAAGAAAAAAAAAAAAGACATGAATACCAAAGTGCTTGTACATCGCATGGGTGACATACTAGTTTATGTATAATTGTGTACTATCCCAAGACGTGAAGCCCCACAAATGTGCGACTCGTATTGGTCATTTAAACTTGGCACCCATCAATATTATGGTAGTCTTGGTGGCATGTATAATCAAGAACTCATTTAACTTACAAAGTTAAAGTAGTTTAAGCTGTTTATTAAATAAAAAGGCTAGAAGAACATGTTGGTATAGGCATAGTCTAGAATTGATTTGTGGGTTAAAATTTTTAGAAATCAATTTTTTAACCTCTTAATCAAAAATTTGTTTAATTTAAATATTTGAATTTTTAGATAAAAGCTTGTCAACAATTTTATGCTTAATAGGTATAACTCTTTTTTAGGTATATATATTGAAATGTCATTAATAACCCTTTTTTTTTTTTTTAGGTATATATGTTGAAAAGTCATTAATAGAGATTCCTTCTTAACAGGAATTTGTCAGTGGACATGAAGCGAGGATATTGATTCCTGTAAGTACTTCAACGAACATAATAGCTTTGGCAATTGGCATCGTTAGCAGATTTACTTTGACCCAAATCCAGGTTTTCATCAATGGTAAACTTGAATGGACTAGAAGAGATGACTTTTATCCCTCCATGGAGTCAGATAGTTTGTGGTTATGTTATTTTCCTCCAATATATCTTCCGTGTTCCAAGGGAGATTACATTGAAGTGAAAGTTTCACGTGACTATCATCTTGAAGTTTCACTTGAGGATATTGATTTATTAGAAAGAGAAACATTCTGTTTAAAAGCTTTAAGGGTGCATTTAATGGAGATGTAGTATGAGAAAATCAATGAACTGTGAGAAATGTAAATATGCGATTCTAAGATTTAATGAGATTTATAATTTGAAATTAATGTTTTTACATAGAACTAAAAAAAATAAAAATCAATCACATAAAATGGGTCACATGCCGGTTGAACTAGCTGTGAGAATTTTAATTGAAATAATTTTGTAATAAAAATAACTATTCTTATTATTTTTTATGAAATAATTTGATTTATAATTATTTTTAATTAAGTATTTTCTTATATCGCTTTTTATGTTTGTATTTTTTAAGAAACAAATAATTTTGACTTATTTGCTTTAACAATTTTGGGTTTTCAATTTCAGTAACAAAGAAAATTAAAACCACAAACTTCTTAAATACTTTCCAAACCCTTAACACTAGATTATACCTACTAGCTCTTATTCTTACATTAATTATAACTTTTTCTAAATATGTGGGTGATATATATATATATATATATATATATATAGATATAGATATAGATATATATATATATATATATATATATATATATATATATATATATATATATATATATATATATATAGATATATATATATATAGATATAGATATAGATATATATATATATATATATATATATATATATATATATATATATATATATATATATATATAGATATATATATAGATATAGATATATATATATATATATATATATCTATATATATATATATATATCTATATATATATATATATATATATATATATATATATATATATATATATATATATATAGATATATATATAGATATAGATATATATATATATATATATATATAGATATATATATATATATATATATATCTATATCTATATATATATCTATATATATATATATATATATATATATATATATCTATATCTATATATATATCTATATATATATATATATATAGATATATATATAGATATAGATATATATATATATATATATATATCTATATATATATATATATATATATATCTATATCTATATATATATCTATATATATATATATATATATATATATATATATATATATATAGATATAGATATATATATATATATATATATATATATATATATATAATGTTGAATAACTATGTTTTTAATCAAATAGCATTGATATAATCAATGTTCATAAGTTTTGACAATATTTATAACATAATTTATTGGAATATTTCATGCTCATAAAGAGAAAAATAACTATAAATCCCTCCCATAAAAAACATTTGGTCTATAACCTTGTGACTCAATTTATTTTCTCTCAATCAATATTTTGGTATATGGTTTCTCCTGATCTTTAGATGAATAACTGTCTTCTGTTAAGCATAACAACAGAAATCATATTCACTATGCTCATCTGCAAGTGCTAAAAATCTCTTTGATATAATAGCAATTATCACCAAAATGTTCAAAACTTTAGTAAACACAAAACTCAACTCAGTTGCTTACTACAATAAACAAAAGGAAACAAATCAAGACTTGAGACTTTCACAAAGAAACATAAACTAATCTAATATCCCATGACACTTCATGACAGAAAAGAACATAACAGCTAGATTATAGCCTAATATTTGAGAAGCAAAATGATCCTAAAGACAACTCAAGGGCTAATGGTCTCCCAAGTCATTCTGTTTTATTCTAAATCCCATCCTATAGCAATTTTTTCTTTAAAAAGGAAAACTATAAATGCAATCAACTTCAAATTCAGTTTAAATTTAGAGATAGCAAACCAAAATCGTTTACATAAATTTCATCACATTTATGTAATGAATCTTTTTCTAGTATTCCTTTTTCAAGATAGTTGCGTGAATATTCCTTTAGCGGGGAAATCCAAGTGCTTCATAACGATTTAGACTATTCAATACCTTTCGCACTTCATCGACTAAACTTGTTTGTTTCTTAACAACTTTGCTGGAAAGAATTTGGGTGCATAGTCACAAAAAAGAAAAAAAAACACAGAAAATGGAATCTCCTACGTAAATCATCAAAGAGATGGAGTGTGCATTTTATTGCAACAAAACAAGTTGAAGGTGATCAGTGTACATTTCTATTGATTTTTGCTTGATGATTTCCCCTCTTTATGCGTTAATCTTGTGCTTTGGCAGCCATGGTCATGCCGCAGCAAGATTTTCCAACCTGCCTTTGATGCCATAAACAATTATCGTTGGCAATAATCTTTTCTGTATTCAATCGGCCAAAGAGGCATAAATATACAAGTACAAGACTCTAACCAAACTCCCAAAGTCACTCTTAAAATTACTTCTAACATACACGATTTACATTATTTCCTAAGATGTTTACAAAATATTTGCATGATTATCTCTTAGTTATCAGAAGAAAGCATAACAACTAAGAAAGAGCGAGAGAATGAATTAGAGAAAAAAAATGAATATTCACATATAGATTATGGTTTTAATGATAAGGAGCAAATGTCACCTAAATATATTAATATAGGTTTGAGTCCATAAATATGTATACGAAAAATATCTTTGAAAATATTTTACCTCCATTTAAGTCCTCCCATAAATATTTATAGGCAAAAATATATATATATATATATATATATGAATATTTTTTCGTTAGAATAATTTTCTTTGTCCAAAATAAAATTCCAACGGAAAGTTTCATTGTATTTTGGCTTTCTTTTGTAATATATCCCATTTGTGGATGATATAGTTCCTGAATGATAGGGTCCTAATTGAGGAACGAAGAAAAGAGATTAACTCTAAAATTGGGCTTTGGAGAAAGGGTATTGGAATCAAGAGATTTCCACGAGTGCAAGAGCATGACAGAGAATATGAATTCTAAGTTCAACAAGAGTTAAGGATAGAAATGATATGGAAGGTAAAAATTAGAGTACATGTCAATCTCATATCACAAGTGTTAGGTATTAGGATTAATATTTCAAAGTGACGAGAACGTTGAAGGAAAATTTACAGAAATCCCAGCTAGATATCACATATATGATACATACAAGTTGAATAGTTAAATTAAAGAAAGATACCATAAATTATTTGTGACTGCAAATTACTTATCTAACTTACAGAGAAGTTTTATTAAATTGTTACACCATCTATGCTTTATGATGTGAATGTTATTGGGCTTTAAAGAGACAACAAAAGTGGAGAAAAAAAGGGGAGCAAGTTAAGATATATTTACAGTCACATAAGAAATGACAAATTTAGAATGACTGTTTACAATTAAAAATTATTATATCACTTGTTAAGGAAAAAATAATAGAAAATCAATTAATATAATTTGAACATGTACAAAGAAAGTTATTAAAAGCACTAGTGAAAAGAGTCAAGTGTAGAAGGAGACAAAAAATTATACTTATTGAAATTATTAAAGAGATCTCATGTTGAACATATTTTTAAAATATAGTTTCGAATATAACTAATGACATTATTCCATCTCCATTTAAATGGAAATGAAAATATTGAAATATTTTAGAAATTTTGCAAAAACAAAAAAAGATTTTAAAAAAATGTTTGAAATAATTTTAAGCAACAAATATCTTTTCAATTTTAAAAGATTATAACACAATAATAGTGGTAGATATATACAAAATTAGATGCAAAATATTGAAATAACTATACTTTTAATCAAATAGAATTGATGTAATCGATGTTTGACAACTTTTGACGTGCTTAAAACTTTAAGTCAGAGTACTAATACATGTTCGTGAATAGAGTTATAATTAGTAAATCTGTTTTAACAAAAAATAATTCTAAAATTTTAAATTAAAGACCTAACTTATGTATATAATGCTTTTAAGATTCAATATTTTCACTTAACTAACACCAAGTTATTTCACTTCTCACTTTTTAGATGGATACCTGTCTTCTTTTAATCAGTACAAGAATCATATTTACTATGCTGAATGATCTTACAGATAACTGCAAAAATCTCCCAAAAGTTCAACTATTCAGTAAACACAAAACTCAACTAGTTGCTCATTACAATAACGAAAAGGAAACAAAGCAGGACATTCACTAAACATAAACTAATCGAACATTTCCATGACATTACACTTCACAAAAGAACATAACTGCTAGATTAACTGGAGACAATTGAGTAATATAGCCTACGATAGGAGAAACCAAATGATCCCAAAGATAACAAGAAGCTAAATCAAGAGAGCTAGGTTTTATGGTCTCCCACACACTGATATCTTGTAGGTGAATCAATTATCCTTTCTCTTTTTAGCTCCTGCAACATAAATTCAACCATTTCACCAGTCAGAGGCTTCTCAAAACAATGGTCCAAACCAGAAGCCATAAACTTATATCTTTCAGAGATATCAGCAAGCGAAGTAACAGCCACAATCATGCTCTTTACACACATAGCCCGCAGTTCTTTGGTTGCCTACAATGATAAAAGATTTCCTTCAGCCAATGACTAGTAAGTAATGGGAAAAGTTAGTTGCATACTCCTTTATGCACTCTAATTTTATTTTAATTACATTGTAGGAGTAAAATTATAAATAAAATAAAAAAGTAAAAAGTAAATGTGCACAAAAGTTATACACATAATGCTTCTTGTAAATAGTTATAGTAAATAACATAACTATCTCATAAATCCTATCAAGTTGTTTGCATTTAAGTGACCAACTTTGGAAATAAACGTTTGTGTCTATATATAATGCGCATTTCATTAATTACCCCTGCACCATCCATGATGGGCATTTCTTGGTCCATCAAAATAACATCGAAGTATGCCCCAGCTTGATATAAATCTACAGCTTCTTTTCCATTAGCAACTGTTTTTGCCTCCATGTTGTAGTTCTCAAGAATTCTTTTGTGGGTCAAACGAGTGCCGGCATCGTCATCCACGATCAGTGCTGAAATTCTTGGCTTGCTAATGTTCGCCAAGAATTCCCTAGGCTTAATCTGTTTATCTTTTTCCATTATGTTCTTCCATTTAGATGACAAACCATGCTCCATTTGATCAATTCCTCTGGTTTAAGCAATAAATCAAAAAATTAAATGAAGATTATTTTAAGGATTGCATTAATATGTAAAAACTGATCAAAAACAAAATCAATTCCTCTGGTTTAAACATTGGATATATACTTTATGTGAACCAATACTTTATTGAAAGAGAAGATATGCATAAAATATCAAGCAATAGTTAATATAGTTAAATGTACACAAAACCAAAAGAAGAATATGATGATTAATAAGAAAAGATGTCAAGAAGAAAGCTCTAACAACGTGATTCAACCATATAAATACCAAATAAAAGTTGTGGGAATCTTTGCAAAAGAATGTGTTAAAATGAAAGATTTTCTTCTTAAAATGGGGCAAACTTTTAAGATTGGATAACTGATGACAACTGCAGAGATGTGCAGCAGAAGTCTCGGTGCAAGAACAGATAACAGCTACAGAATTCTGATGCTGCAGACAGAATCCAGACGTTGCAGTGATGAATCTTGACAATTCTTGATGGATCTTGATGAGAAAATGAAGAAAGCATACCGGAGGTGCAGAGAGAAGAATGGAGGAATGAAAGTAACACCTTGTATTGAAAATTCTGAGATAAGTAAAGTTGAGAAGCTTTGCTGTTTATATAGACATACATTCAAGACAAGGGTAGAAGAATTATCTAGTAACTATCATAACTAACTATCTGATTAATAACACTAGTAACTATAATTAAAAGTAGGCAACAACTTAAGCCATAATCATATTCTTTTATTTTCTTTTTCTTTTTTTATCTTGACCACCAAAGTACAAATATATTATAATGTCTTTCAACCCACAACTAATTTGGTTCGAACTAACTGAAAAACTCAAACGGTTCTCAACCAACAACTAATCTAGTTCAAGCTAAGTAGGAGATTGGAGCTCACCTAAAAACGTTTTTTGTATACATATCGACTCGAACAAAAGTCAACATACTTACCAGTAAAACTAACACCAATTGCTCATAATCATATTCTTATACCACTATTTTGTTTCATATGCTTATTAATAGAATAAATAAATGAGCTTATATTCTTATTTTGTTAATATAAAACTATAGCTTAATGTTATGACCTTATCTATTTTTGTAATTCCTTCCCTGCCAAACTTTTGAGGACCATCTTCTATTTTTTACCCCTTCCGTAACTTATAATCCCCACTATTTTGGCATTGGTTGTCGTCCCACCTTGGAAATAATATGATATTGCTTTTGCAGAATTCACATGGACGAGAATTCAATTTTCTGCTCTCAGGGTCAATGCTGGAGAGGTAATTAATTAATCCTAGTTTCATATTCACCATAGACAAGTTAAAATATATCCACGTTTATCATATGTTAATTCATGATATCATGCTCTTTCTTGCATGATTTTACATATAAACTCTAGTTTATTTCGTTTCCTTTTATAGTGAAATTGAACAGACACCACCTTCACTCAATTTGGTTTCATTACCTTTGGCATCCTATTCCCATGTTTGGATCAGAGGTTGAGGAATATTACCTTTTACTACTGCAAACCCATTGCTTATAATTTGTCAAAATATGTATCAAAGAATGACCTTCGTTTTAGAAGCAAGAAAATGTCACTAATGGTTCTGTTCTTAATTTTCAGGATATTGCTGGAAAAATTATGTCATTTTGTCTAATTTTGTGGAAATGAAAATTTTGAAAAAGTATTCAAATTTTAGAGGATTCTAACATAATGATAATAATGATAATGATAGAGATATACAAAATTAGATATATAGCGTCGTTTTTAATAAAATAGCATTGCTATAATCAATGTTCAGAACTTTTGACAATATATATATATTCATGGGATTATTCTCCATGCTCATGAAGGGAAATTAATTACACTTCCCCTCTTGAGATGTATACCTGAATTCTTCTAACCATTACAACAAAATTCATATTTACTATACTCATATGCAACTGCCAAATTGATCTCAGATATAATTCCAATTATCATCACCAAAAGGTTCAAACATTTGGTAAACTCGAAAGTACTACAATATCAAAACGTAAACAAAGCAAGAGTTTCACAAAAAGCATAAACTAGTCTAACACGAAAAGCAATATAAAACTGCTAGATTAGTTGGAGACAAGATTGAGTATAAC
Organism: Bauhinia variegata; assembly: GCA_022379115.2. Lineage (NCBI taxonomy): Eukaryota > Viridiplantae > Streptophyta > Magnoliopsida > Fabales > Fabaceae > Bauhinia > Bauhinia variegata. The sequence goes on from CM039432.1 coordinate 6,976,805, forward strand.
TTCTATAAGAGAAGCTAAATGATCCCAAAGACAACAAGAAGCTAAAACCACACAAGGGTTAATGGTCTCCTAGACACTGATATCTTGTGGTTGAATCAATTATTGTCTTTCTTCACTTTTTGCAAAATTGCTTCAAACAATCCACGACTTAGAGGCTTTAGAAAACATTGTTCCAAACAAGAAGCCATGAACTTGTTTCTTTCAGAGACATCATCAGCAACACCGACAATCATGCTCTTCACACCCATAGCTCGCAGTTCTTTGGTTGCCTATCATCATAAAGCATTTCCTTCAGCCAATAATTAAGAACTAACTATACTAAATAATTTAACTATCTCATCTAATCTGTATCAAATTATTTGCATTTCACTGATCAATTTTTCAAATTAAAATATGTGTCTTATGAGAGAAATACCTGAGCACCATCCATGATGGGCATTTTACTGTCCATAAAAATAACATCGTAGTATGACCCAGCATGGTATAAATCCACAGCTGCCTTCCCATTAGCAACAGCTGTTACCTCTACGTTAAGTCTTTCGAGCATTAGTTTGTGCAGCAGACGATTTAGGTTATCGTCTTCGACAACCAGCGCTGAAATCTTTGGCTCCATGTTAACCTTTGTTTCTTCAATTTCTTCTGGACTCTTTGAGCTAGATGAACCACAACCATGCTCCATTTGATCTGTTCCTCTGGTCTGGGCAAGAAATCAAGAAATTAAACGATGGTTTATTAAAGAATTGAATTCTATGCAAAGATTAGAAAGAAATAAGCAACGTTACGTATAAGAGAAAAAATTCAAAATAAGCTATGCATATACTCTTTTAAAGGGTAAGAAACATGAGACAATAAAACATTCATCAATTTTCTGCGAACCAAAACTTCATTGAAAGAGAAGATATTTATAATAACATCATCTTGATATTATGTGATAGTTATTATATTATTCTATGGTTGAATATGCATTTTCCTTGTATAGCTACAAACAATATATAATGAATGAAACCAAATTGAGAAGACAGGATGAGGAGAAGAAAGCTCTTAATTATTCACTAACTCAAATTGAGAGCTGCAGAGACAAGAACAGATGACAGCTGCAGAATTCTGATGTTGCTGCGATAAAACTTTGATGAATCTTGAAAGTTCTTGATGAATTTTGATGAAGCAGAAGACCCCAGCAGTGTCAAGACGTAGGTGATCTGCAGAAATGTGCAAAATTGCTTCAGAAAATGAAGAAAGCATATGGACGTAGTTGAATATGCATTGTGTTCCTAGCTACAAAGGATATAGTTATATACGTACATACACAAAACCAAAGGAAGAAGATAATGATCAGTGAAGAAAGCTCTAACTTGGTGCCAGAATCAAAGATATGAAACTCTGAGATGGTGCTTGATTATGGAGCAAATTTTAAGATTCGAAACCTGATGACAGCTGCAGAATTCTGACCTTGCAGCAATGAATCTTTGATGAATCTTAATGAAGCAGGGGAACCAGCAATGCCTAAACGTAGTTGATCTGCAGAAATGCATGAGAAAATGAAGTATACACAGACGCAAAAGAGAGAAAAATTGGAGGAATAAAAGTAATACCCTGTATTGATAATTCTGAGTTAAATAAAAGTGAGAGGCTTTGCTCTTTTTATAGACATACATTGAAGACACGGATAACAGAATTAACTACTAACTAACGTAACTAACTACACTTGACAGAATTAACTACTAACAGAATTAACTACACTTAACAGTCTGCAACCACTTAAGCCGTAATCATATTATTATATATTACTATTTTATGTCATATGCTTTTTCTATTTTTTGGAGTTAATATTAAAAGACCATAAAAAATTTCTTGATCAAGCCTGGTAGTTCGAAATGAAAACCAATCCTCTAGTCTAAATACTATAATTTAAATGACTTCATAAACTATCAATCAAACAAAATATCAACGAAATTTCTAGTAAAGTTCTTACTAACTTCCTAATCTGAGATCAAATCTCCCTAGGTCCATGTTGTAATTTATGGAATTCCTGCTCCCCTAACTAATATTGGGAAAAACTATTTCTATAGCTATTTACTTACATTTATTGTATATATTTTTATTTTCAGTGTATTTATAATGATAAAGTGTAAACAAAAAGTAAGAGATATACATAAAAAATTTAAAAAAAAATAAAAAAGTAAGTGTGTATATAAGTGTTTATATATCAAATCTTTATGACATTTTACAACTCAAAATGAAAATCCTCTTTTTATGGTTTTAAATTTTGGTTAAAGTGAAAAAACTTCAACTCAACCAATTATACCAAACATGTTTTGTTTTGAAATTCTTATTTGAAAACTAAAAATCTATAACAGACAAACACCCTAACAGGGCCTAATCACTTACATGCCATTTGAAAAATATAAGTCTAATTGCGCTGCTGATTTGTGAATTAAAATCAATGTTTAATGCTGACGTGTCTATCATAATTGCTACTTATGAGTTAGATTTCACATGTACATTGTGCAGTTGCTAATTGCCCACCAATGCTAGGTTTAGAACAAAGTGTGGGATAAACTTCTTTATAGAGCTAGCAAAATCAAATTACGTCAACTTATGCACCAAACAAAAACCCTCTCAAGTCTTTACCTCAAATTGCATCTTCTCTGGTCTGGTGTAGATACCATCTGTGCATACAAAAGAAATAAAAAAATTATGTCAATTGACAATTTTTACCAAAACTTGTTTTGATGCCTACATATAAGGAACAAGCCTGATAGTCACTGTGGAATCTAAATTCTTTCAAATACAATACTTCCTCCTATTTAGTTATATAATAACCTTCCCTGTTTATACTTTTTAAAAGACTGTATTACATTTTTTTAGCTATATACTTAGAGTGTGTTTGGCAAGACATTTCAACTAACTTATAGCATATTTGACTAACTTATATGCTCGTTTGACCAAAATAAAGATATTTGGCTAACAAATTTATTTTACTAGCTTATGCCATTTTTTTTAAAGTAGCATATGAGTTCAAAGCGTATAGTGTTTTATTTTTAAAATTTTACCCTTAATATATTAATAAAATTAATTATTACCACTCTTAATGCATACATTCCACTCTCCGTTATTTTAATTCATACACTCCCCTCCCTTTTTTTTTCTCATATTTCACAATTTTTTTCACCATCCAAAAAAGAAGAAACAATTTTTTTGTTCTGGAGTAGTAGTCACCTAAGAAACAGAAATGTTTTAGAAATTTTGTGGAAACGGAAGATTTTGAAAAATATTCCAGTTTTAGAGGATTCTAACAAAATAATAATGAGAGATATACAAAATGTTGAATAACTATGTTTTTAATCAAATAGCATTGATATAATCCATGTTCATAAGTTTTGACAATATTTATAACATAATTTATTGGAATATTTCATGCTCATAAAGAGAAAAATAACTATAAATCCATCCCATTAAAAACATTTGCTCTAGAACCTTGTGACTCAATTTATTTTCACTCAATCAATATTTTGGTATTTGGTTTCTCCTGATCTTTAGATGAATACCTGTCTTCTGTTAAGCATAACAACAGAAATCATATTCACTATGCTCATCTGCAAGTGCTAAAAATCTCTTTGATATAATTGCAATTATCACCAAAATGTTCAAAACTTTAGTAAACACAAAACTCAACTCAGTTGCTTACTACAATAACAAAAAGGAAACAAATCAACACTAGAGACTTTCACAAAGAAACATAAACTAATGTAACATCCCATGACACTACATAACAGAAAAGAACATAACAGTTAGATCATAGCCTAATATATGAGAAGCTAAATGACCCTAAAGACAACACAAGAGTTAATGGTCTCCCAAGTCTGACATCTTGTGGTTGAATCAATAATTAATTGTCTTTCTTCAGCTTTTGCAAAATTGCTTCAACCATTCCACGAGTTAGAGGCTTTTGAAAACATTGGACCAAACCTGAAGCCATAAACTTGTTTCTTTCAGAGACATCAGCAAGCGAAGTAACACCCACAATCATGCTCTTCACACCCATAGCTCGCAGTTCTTGGGTTGCCTATCATCATAAAACATTTCCTTTAGCCAATAATTAATAATTTAACTATCTCATAAAATCTCTATCAAATTATTTGCATTTCAATGATCAATTTTTCATATTAAAATATATGTCTATGAGAGAAATACCTGAGCACCATCCATGATGGGCATTTCTTTGTCCATAAAAATAACATCGAAGTATGACCCAGCATGATATAAATCCACAGCTGCCTTCCCATTAGCAACAGCTTTTGCCTCCATGTTAAGTCTTTCGAGTATTTTTCTGTGCATCAGACGAGTTATATTATCGTCTTCGACAACTAGCGCTGAAATCTTTGGCTCCATAATGTTGTCCAAGTTTTCCATAGCATTAACCTTTCTTTCTTCAATTTTTACTGGGCTCTTTGAGCTAGATGAACCAGAACCACGCTCCATTTGATCAGTTCCTCTGGTTTGAGCAAGAAATCAAGAAATTAAATGGTGGTTTATTAAAGAATTGTTTTATATACAAAGACTAAAAAAGAAATAAGCAATGTTACATATAAGAGAAAAAATTCAGAATAATGCATATATGCTTTTTAAGGCTAACAATCCCAAGAAGACTTCTTTGAACCAAAACCAATGAAACCACATTGAGAAGACAGGACGAGGAGAAGAAAGATCTTAACTAATTGCTAACGCAAACCGAATCCATGCAAAACGAAATGTTGCTTGATTTTCTTTCTAACATAATACATCAACCCCTTGAGTAAATTTTAAAGTCAATACCTGATGAGAGCTTCAGAGAAGGGCAGCAGAAGCTTTGAGGCAATAACAGATGACAGAAGCAGAATTCTGATGTTGGTGAGATATATGTTTAATGAAAACCAAAAATGATTCAAGATATAGTTATACGTACAAAAAACCAAAGGCAGAAGATAATGATTAGTGAAGAAAAGATGACGATAAAAAGGCTCTAACTCTGTGATAAAGTCAAAATAATAATAATAATAATAATAATGACAGTTTGAGATGACAGCAGCAGAATTCTGACCTTGCTGCGGTGAATATTAACGATTCTTGATTGATCTTGATCAAGCAGAGGTACTCAGCAATGCCAAAACGTAGTTCTGCAGAATGTGCAGAAATGCATGAGAAAATGAAGAAAGCACACAGAGATGCTTAGAGATTAATTGGAGGAATGAAAGTGATACCTTGTATTGATAATTCCGAGTTAGTATTAGTGAGAGGCTTTGCTCTTTATATAGACATACACTGGAGATAAGGATAACTGAATTAACTGCCAACTAATTAACTAACTAGCTATCTAATCACACAAGTAACTGCCCTTAACAGTCTGCAACCTCTTAAGCCGTAATCATATTATTATATTACTATTTTTGGATTTAATATTATAATACCATAAAAAATTTGCTTGAATAAGCCTAGTAGTTGGAAATGAAAACCAATCCTCCTATCTAAATATTATATAATTTAAATGACTTCATAATAATCAACTAAATAAAATATCAATAAACTTTAAATGTGCCAAATTTATATCTTCGATCGCTCATTAAAACCACTTATTGGAAATAATAAAACTAACATGGATAGCTTAATTAGTTATTGCCCAAGAACACACTCGATTTGTGCAATAGCATACAAAGATCCTCTTTCTATATTTTTTTATTCGCAACAGCTGAATTCAAAGATCACTATGTATAGTGTAAGATATAGTAAAGTTACAAGTATGTAGATAGATTAAGACCATAATTTAGTGATACCCCAAGGAGATATGAGCTGATCTATGATTCTTTTACTGTTGGAAAGGCTTTAATTCATTACATCATCTTTTTTTTCTTGCCAATAATTCTTATAAACAGCCATACTAAATTTCATTTCAATTATTCAAACGAGATAATTGGTAGCCAAAAAGATATGGAACAACCATTCCATTCCCATTCATTTTGAGTATAATATCTATTTAATTTTAGTTACCAATTTTTTTGGATGCTAAATTGGAAAAAGGGTTTGAATAAAATTGTGTAAAGCAACTTAATATTGGCTGGATGTAGTTGCTTTAATTTATAATGGACAATACAAGAGGTTTGTTACATGAGATAAGTACAAGATAACAAACAAATTTTAGATAAGTATTGACTTCTGGTATAACAGAGTAACAAATTTAATCTTACCCTAAGCATGATATTAGGAGGTTGCTAGTGGAGTTTTAGTTGATAGGGCGAGGGCACAATTTATCCACCTAGAGCTTCTGTATTGTTGTTTTAATTGTGTAGTGATAAGGTGTGTGTTTGCCCTATTTACTAATATCTTCTGCCTCAATAATTGAAACTTCTTAGATTTAAGAAGATTAAATCTTGAGGTAATAAGTACTTTCAATAATAGTAGTTTTATCAATGGAAGCTACTTAGAATTAGGGATGGCAATGGGGCAGAGCGAGAAAAGGGAGTGGTGTCCTTATCCCCGACCTTCATGGGGATTCTCTGCTTGTCCTCGATCCTCAACTCATAATATGGGGAAAAATCTCTCCCTGTCCTCGACCCCCACAGGGAATTAGGGATCTTGGGGCACCGCGGATATTTAATTTTTTTATTTTTTATTTATAAATATTATATATAATTATCATTTCTAATTTTGAATATATATAATTATTATATTACTCTTACTTTAATATAATTTTTTAAATAGGTTTGGGTACTTTTGTAATTTTAAATATTGAGTCTCCATGTGACAGGGACTGGTGTCCCTGACCCCGTCCCTGAAATCCTTGTGAGGAAAAAATTGCCTCTACCACCGATCTTGCATAGAAAAATGAGGCTCCGATTCGATCCTCGCCCAAACAAGAGAAATTGTCATCTCTACTTAGAATTAGTGCAATTTAGAGAATATGTGTTTTAAATGCAATCTTATCTTGGTTTTACATAGCTAGTGATCAATCTGGATCCTTTGAGAATTGGTGCTCATTCTATATATATGTGCAGGTAAATATGGCTTCTCCTAGTGGACATAACACCTCTCCCACCCCAAAAAAGAATCATGGATTATAAGGAATAAACAAATCAAGAAAAGGGATTAAGGCCTTCAATAAAAGAACCAAAGTGAAAGTTCATTGGAATCCTCATGGTCTTCTAATTGACCCCCACGCACCAGTTTGTGAGCTATATATATTAGGGTTATAACAGGACGATGCTTCAATTGCTTACAAGAATTGGGACGTGATCCCATAGCCGGTGAAAGACTGTTTGGAAGGATGCCGAGGTAACAATCATTAATTAAATAGATGGTTTCATTATATAAGTTGCTTGTGTTCAACACTTTCCTCTGTTTTGTTCGAGGAGCATTTTTTTTGTGGATGAGAATAAAGACCACAAGGGGTTTGTACTAAGAGCAGCTATTGTGTTTAACACTTTCCTTTGTTTTGTTCGAGGAGCATTTTTATTGTGGATGAGAATAAAGACCACAAGGGGTTTGTACTAAGAGCAGCTAGAAAGCTTTTAAGTAATTAACAGATTGAGCTCAATATATAGAAGATACGAGAAAGATGAAAATGGATGCCCGATTCGGAACCCCCTTTCAAAATAAAATTCCATAATAAGTGTGGATGATTGGAGGACCCTGGTGAGCCCTATTTAGGCGATAATTTCTAGATAATTTTTGTTTAGTCAGCTATTCTATAGTTCTCCTAGTGCAGGCTTCTCTTCATTTACTTACATTTGTGTAACATTTTCACAGAAAGTATGTGAGAAAAATCGTGAACATGCCTGCAAAATACGTACCCCTATAGGAAATCACATATGAGGTATGCATGTCTTTAGCAAGAGCTAGAGCAAAAATAGGGATCACTTATATCTCGCCACATGGTATGGAAGGAGGTTAGGGTGAACAAAGACAAGGTCATTAATCACTCGTCGTTCAGAGAGCGTGGAAGGACTGTATAAGTATCAAGTGCTACCTAAAGCTTCTTTTTTTTTTTTTCATTTGTCTAATATAACAATATTAATTGTATATTAACTTTGTGTTACAACAGACTCTATCATAGGTTGTTTTAGAGAAGGAATTATAACAATCTAACCAGATGGAGGACATGTTGGCCAAGGCATTGCGTGGTATTAGCGGTGTCAAGTTTAGGGTATCTCAAAAAAGATACTTCCTACAAGATGTAGCCCCAAAGGTGATATCAAATATGGAGGAATAACTAACTCACACACACCGAGAGAGAATAGAGGAAGAGAGGAAAACTTAATTTCAGCAATTGAATTTCAACATGTCATTCATACTTTCTGGTTTCGGTGTACACACAAACACACACATATATATATAGGTATCAAAAGCACTACAACACTTTAACTTAGCCATGAAGAAAATACATTTAAATGGCTGTAATGTTGCCTGTGGTCAAGCCGTGGATTTCAGCCTTCTTTACAGCTGGATATGTTTGCTTAATGTGGGGTTTTTCAGCTAGCAGCTTCAGGTTCTGCAGTGCAGCCTTGCTGCATGTCAACAGCTTGCATCTTTAGGCTTTAGGCTTTGCTGCAGCTTTGCAGATTGGCCGTTTTGCAGCTTCAGGCGGTTTGCAACTTAATTTGAAATTTTTTTCTGACAAAAGGTAATTAATGAGACGAGGGTACTACAAGAGCAATTAGTGACTCTCACTCAAAGGTTAATAAACATGGAGGAGCAATCGAAAAAGAGAGGAACAACTCGACACTTGCGGATGATGACAGGGAAGTCCTCAGCCCCCATCCGAAAGGACAATTGCACACCTATTTCTAGTATGATTTCTGAAGTATAATTCCCCTACTTATAGTTTGATAGATATTTATATATAGTTTTTTACTTTGGTTATTTATAGTTTCTAACACACTTTATTTGAATAGAGGAAATATGCAACTGGATTTCCTTTGCTAAATCCTCATGTGTGATTGCCTGGGGGTGTTCAGCGTGCAAGGTTGGGTGACTTCTTCTGTTGTTTCTGTATACTTCGGTGAGAGTGTGTCGGTTACGGTCAGTTTTAACTATAATTTTTACCGATTGACACTAACAGATTGTGTAATTTTGTCAGACCGATAACTGACCGACTATACCTTAAAATCGACGGTTCGGTTTTAGTCTGTCAAACAGTCAGTTTCGGTCAGTTAATAATTAACTAACAGTAACAATTTTTTTAAAAACAAAATTCTTTTCATTTTAGTGTTGTGTCTACTTGGAATATATATTTAATTACTTTACTATAAATTAAGAATGTGGCTATTAAATAAGTTAAAATAAATTATTTTTTAAGAGTATCTATGACATCTTACTAAGAATCATATAAATAAAAATAAAAAGACATAAATAACAAACCTAAAAATATATAAAGATATTTATGGAAGCTAACTTCTTTCAGTTCCAAACATATGCACAAATGCTTGGAGAAGACAAAATTAACATAAACAAATGTTTATACATAACAAAAGTAATATTTTTTTTAATTTCTTTACTAGAAATATACTATTTTTAATAAACGTATTTACACAAGACTAAAGTATATATCAAATTAGTAATATATAATTATTTTTATACATCAAAATGACACAGTATTTGAGTAATTTAATCAATTAATAAAATAATTAAATCACTAATTAACATGATATATGAAAACATTAAAGTTTATAATGTCTTAGTCGGTCGGTTCGGTTTTTATCGGTTAGAAAAATGCAAAACCGAAACCGATCGACATTAACCGATTTTTTTAAATTTCAAAACCATAACCAACCGACTAAACCGATACTAACCAACCGATTAAACCGATTAGTTTTCGATTCAATCGGTTAATTAAATTTTGCTCACCCCTAACTTCAAGTACATAAACAAGCAATCATTCTTTTTAAAAAAAAAAAATCTTTAGTAGCATGATATTTGATGTGAATTTTTTTTTTAAATTTAGGTTCTTGTACCATACTGTTATGACTCCTGAGCAAAATGGTCGCATGCATTCAAAAAGAAACCAGAACAGGAGAGATTGCTTTTAACACCATATAATTAACTGTGAGTCACTTATAGGCTTAATCCCCAATAATTTGCTTTTGTTTGTTTGTTTGTATGATTTCCTAACTTTATGTTTTATAGAATACATTGAGTCCTGTTTTGCCATCCATGTGGAGGTACGGTGCCTAAAAGTAAGTAAATCAAATGGACACATGTAAAGGTATGTGTCTCAAATAAAATTATTAGAAAATTATTGGTTTCATATAACATAAATTTGTATTGATTTCACAAGTACCAAAGGGAAACAATAGCGTAGAATATGGGTGCTATGTCATAAGGATCATGAGGGAGGTGATTGCAAAAAAATGAAAATAAGATTCCTATTGATGTAAATAACTTACATTACCATGTCTACTTCACTTCAATTTGTACTAAATTGATTGAATATGTACTTCTAACCTAAATGATTTCTTGTAAATTTTGGATTTCATAGTCCAGAGTTTAAATGCATTGCCTACCCTCAAACTAAAATAGACTAAGTCAAGGAAGAGTGAGCAAAGCATATTCCAAGTATTGCAACCTGGTCTTAAGGGTATAGAAAATGGGTGAGAAAGCTAACAAGGACTTTGTTAAGACTAATTACCATCAAGCCTACTTCACTCCTCTTTCAAATAATAGATTGCTAGGGAATCATTTCATCTATTTGACATGTACAAACCTTTTGGTGTTTCTAAATTTAAAAGATTATATAGCATATATATATATATATATATATATATATATATATATATATATATATATATATATATATATGTACCAAAATTTATAAATACTACCATAATTTTGCCTCCATTTAGACAGAAAATCCTATCCTTACCTATATTTCATAGCAATTTTGAATTAACAATTATTTCCCATCTTTCCCTACTTAACAATAATTTGAATTACTCGAGGGAGCCCATCAAGAAACAAAACTCCGTTCTTAGTGCCATTTAAGTCACCTAAGAAACGGAAATGTTGAAATGTTTTGGAAATTTTGAGGAAACAAAATATTTTGAAAAAAAAAAAATTCAAATGATTTTAAGAAATAACATTTTTCAATTTTAAAAGATTCTAGCATAACAATAATGATAGAGTTATACGAAATTTTATATATATATGATGTTGAATAATTAACTATATTTATACCAAATGCCATTGATCATATAATCAACTTAAATTTATAAGTTTTGACAACATTTGAAAATACAAAAAATTAAGTTATTGGACTATTCTATGCTCAGGAAGGGAACATCAATAGTAGATCCATCTCAAGAATTAACACCTTGTGAATCCCCTTCCCCCTCTTTAGATGGACATATGTCTGTCTTCTTTCAAAATTTACAACAAAAATCAAATTTACTATATGCTCTTATGCATGTGATAAAATGCGCTTATATAATTGCAATTATCTCCAAAAGTTTCAAACATTTGGTAGACACAAAACTCAACTAGTTGCTTATTACAATACAAAAAGAAAATAAAGCAAGACATTCACAAAACATAAACGAATCTAGCGTTCCATGACATTATATAACGCAAGAATATAACTGCTATGCTAGTTTGAGACATGGTTGAGTATAGTCTACTATATGACAAGCACAATGACCCAAAGACAATAAAAAGGTAAATCACGGATTAAGATCTCTTGCAGCAGAAATTTAGGGCAATAAAAGAGATAGACGCAACAAAAAACGTAAATCACAAGGCTAAAATGGTCCTCACACTGATATCTTGTAGGTGAATCAATTACTCTCTTTCTTTAGCTTGCGCAACATAACTTCAACCATTTCATGAGTTAGAGGCTTCTCAAAACATTGGTCCAGACCTGAATCCATGAACCTATTTCTCTCAGAGACTCCAGCAAGCGAAGTAACTCCCACAATCAAGCTCTTCACACCCATACCGCGAAGTTCTTTGGTTGCCTGTCATTTCAAAAGATTTCCTCTAGTTAATAACGATATTAATTCACAAAACTATCTCATATAATAAATGTGTGTAAGCAAGAAGGAGAAACTAATCCCCGTTCAAGATAGGGAGAATAAACAATAAATTCCCCTAACAAAGGTGACTCTAAAGTGTCATGCTAAAAGTCTTTCAGCCTAGAAAGCCAAGAAGCTCAACTTACTTTTTCATATAATAAGCATGTGTGAGCAAGATGAAGAGACTAATCCTCGCTCACGGAAGAGTAAATAAGAAATTCCTCCTAACAAGTGCGTCTCTAAAATTTTATACTAAAGTCCTTTAACCTAAAATACTACAGAGCGCAACCTATATTGTCATATAGTAAACATGTTTGAGCAGGATGGAGAGACTAATCCCCATTCACGACAAGGGAGAGTAAACGATAAATTCCTCCTAACAAGGGCGACTCCGAGTTTTCATATTAAAGTCCTTTAGCTTATAATACTATGGAGCTCAACCTACCTTTTCATATAATAAACATGCGTAAGCAAGATGTAAAACTAATTCTCGTTCATGATAAAAAGAGTCAACAATAAATTTCGCTCAACAAGGACAATTTCAAAGTTTTTCAAACTTAAATCCTTTGGCCTAGAACGTTATGGAGCTCAACCTATTTTCCACTTAACTAATTTCTATTGGAATAAACATATGTCTATCTATGCGAGTACTTACCTCAGCACCATCCATGACAGGCATTTCGTGGTCCATGAAAATTACATCAAAGTATGCCCCAGCTTGATATAAATCCACAGCTGCCTTCCCATTAGCAACTGCTTTTACCTCCATGTTAAACTTTTCAAGCATTCTTTTGTGGATCAAACGAGTGCAAGTATCGTCATCGACAACCAGGGCTGAAATTTTTCGATCTCCAATGGTCAAGTTTTCCACAGTGATAACCATTGTTTCTTCAATTTCTTCCAGGCTCCTCAAGCTAAATGAACCAGTTCCATGCTCCATTTGATCAATTCCTCTGTGCTGATTTAAGGAAGAAATCAAGGAATTAAATGATGATTTATTAAAAGATTACTTTAGATGTTTTCAGATTTGATTTTTATGAAATATTTTGTAAAATGCACTGGAAAAAAAAAAAAAAAAAAAAAAAAAAAAAAAAAAAACTTGTTTCCAGTGTTTCAATAAATGACTAACGGTCATTGTAACCTTGGTTGGATAAAATGTATTGAGGTTGATGGTTGGGTAGTAAATGAATATAAAAACAATTGAAAATGAAAAATGAAAATAGAATAAAATTAATATGTTTTCAAAAGTAAAAAATATCAAAATGAAAATACATTTCAAAAAATAAAAATATGAAATATTTCTTAAACCAAACATGACAAAAGTAATTCAAAATATAATTATACATACAAAAAACCAGAGGAAGAAGATGATGATTACAGAAGGCAAAAGATGATGAGGAGAATGCTCTGACTATTGATCTCTAACTCGAATTGATTTTCTTCCCTGTGAATGGTGCATCAACTCCTTGACTCAACAATATAAATATCAAATAAGTAAATTGAATTCTTGCAAAAGAATGAGCTAAAGTGAAAGATCTGAAAGTTTGAGATGTTGCTTGATTTATTTCTTCTTAATATGAATTTAAAGATTCAGAAAATCTAAAAAGTATTGTTTTTTGGGATATTGATAATCTTAATATTAATTTCGTAATCTGATTGTATATGAAAGAATTATTTTATGATAAATGTTCTAACACAATCTGACCTGTGGATCTTTAGAGTAAGTCAATCTATCCATTAAGTTAGTCCCTTTACAGTGTGTGAAATCTGGCATATTTCAAAATGTATCAGATAACACATTTAAATTTTTCATCATTTTTTTTTCAGAAAACTTCTAAATTTTGTGTCACATGCACTTTATCTCTAAAATTTTTAAAAAATACATTTAACTTCTCAAATTTGTAAGATTTGTACATTATCTTCCAAAGTCTAATTTCAATTAAGAATTTGATAAAAATAACTAAACACACCCCTGGTCTTTATAGACCCGAGCTATCTTACTTCCTTTTCTTCTTTTATTTAAATTTAAATATTAATTATTAAATTTAAAAATAAAAAATAATAATTAATTAAATTAATAAATAAAATAAGTAAATGAATAAATATGTAACATATAAATAATTAAATTAATGGTATTAATTAATGAATTAATGATAAATACATAAGAATAATAAATAAATATACATTTTAAGTAATATATAATTAGTGTTATAGAATGTGTTATTGTTCTATCAATTAATACCATTATTTAAAATGTATATTTATTTATTTTTATTTTTATTTTTTGTGTTTTTATTATTAATTTATTAATTAATACCATTATTTTAATTATTTATATGTTACATATTTATTTTTATTTGATCATTTAATTTTATCAATAAATTAATTTTTTATTTATTTTAAATTTAATAATTAATATTAAAAAATAAAAGAAAGGGAAGTAAGATAGCTCAGGTCTATAAAGATTACGGGTGTGTTTAGCTATCTTTATATCAATTAAAAAAACAAAACAAAAACAAAATATGGCAAAAGTCATAGCAGACCAAAGCGTTAGACTCCCGATTTTTTACGGCATGTGTCAGATTTAATTGAAAATCATATTAAAAATAATACAAACTTCAATAAAATTTGGTACATTTAAATATATTTTTTCAAATATATGATACAAATGGATAATTTTTTTTTTTTTTTGAAAATGTTGTATACCTGTATATTAGCCCTTTGTTGTCCCCTCCCCTTTATAATTATATTGTTTTTTATTTCTATTTATCTCATTATGGGCATAAAAGCCTACATTTCCCACTTGCATATAATATAATGGGATAAATTATACATGAGCCTTCACCTCTCTTTGGAATTTCATATAAGGTGTATTGTGATTATAAAGGCATAACGTCATCATGTTGGATGACTGTACTAGCATATCTTTTACAGGTTCAGCACAAATGCTTATCTACCATACTCCTCTGTACTTTAATTATGCATCAAAATCCCTAGATTTACATATACACTTTCCTCTAACAAATATGATCCCTCATGAGCTTCATTGTATGCTCATATTGTTATTATCACATGTCCAATGTCCATGGTTAAGATTACCAAAATAACTTCAGAACGAACCATTTCAAATACTAGCATAATTGTATATATTTATTGAGAAATCTTGCTTTTGTCTGCATATCATTTTGATTTAACACGATTGCTTTCTAGGGTTGCCCTTTTAGACCATATATATCATAACCATGGGGTGCATACTTAGGTATCTAACGATGTATCATCTCTCAAAGGTATCTCTCAAAGGTACTGACAAAGTCAAATGGTATCTATGTAGAGAATTTGTCTCTTTTCTAGGACTTACACAACAGTGAACTAATGAACTAAGGATCTTTCATTTACTTCTCTTTTGCAATATTTTGCACGTGGTATGAATCACATGTTTCAATGTTTGGCTTATACCATAATATCATATGTAAATTTTATTATTATTAACACTACACAAGTTTCAATTCAAGCCCACACTTTATCTAACTGAAGTTCTTTCAATTCACACATCTGTTCTTAACATCAATACTTGGGAGAACTTGCTACTTGGCTACTTGTATTGTGGAATGTGTGAGGATCCACAATTCAATCCATATATGTATTTTTTTTTTGGATTTCATTGCGACCTTATTTCTCTTATGTCAAGGCGACATTTATTATTATTGTTTTATCGACAATATAATGCGTGATGTACTATAATTCTCTTGACAGGTTCCCACTGTATTTGTCTCGAATTTGACTACTAACTGCTTACAAGTCTGATCATATGACAAATATCTTGTTTTATACAAATCATTGTGTGCATCAAAATTTTAACCATACTAGGTACTCATTTTATCAAACTTTCTCATATTCCTGTCAAGGGTATACCTGTCACTCTTCTTTGCAAGGGTATTCATGGGTTTATGAAAATTCATTCTAAATTTCCCAAGAAATTCTCCTTAAATGATTTTCTGGAGAAAGACAAACAAATTTCTTATAGCGATCCGCGAAGATCTTGACTCCGAAATTTTCACCTCACCCATATCTTTTATGTCAAAATTTGAGAATAGTCATTCCCCAACAACTACGATTGTATTTAGACTATTCCTGGCAAATTATTTATTGTCCATGTGAAAAGATAATATCATGAGACTATCTTTTAAACTCATTTAGTGTAAACACAACAATTTTTCCACAATCATTCAAAAATTAAATAAAGTTACCACTCATTGAAACCTCAAATACCGTTGTCTGGAGATTGCTCAAGTCTATATACATATCTGAGACCAAACTTTTTATCCTTTTTGTGTGAAATCTACTCATTGTTTCATGTAGATTAATTTCTTCATCCAATTTACCACTTAGAAAGGTGGTTTCTCACACCTATTTGACATGATCCCAAATCTTATTGTTATAGCCTGTGTCAATCTTTAATTGAAATAAATATACAATATGTATCCTTGTAATTTGTTTATTCATATTGTCTTGTCATATATACCTCTTTACAACTAACTAGGCTTCTCAACCGTGGATACTTATTATTGAGTCTAATTCTTTCTTCCATTGCGTAGTTCTTAGCAATATAAGACAAAAAAAATAAAAGAAAATTTTAATGTGCGTTTGATACATAGTACATAACAGTATAAGTAAAACAACACAACAAATTAGCTGAGTTACAAAACAATTTCTAGCCATATTCATTGTTTATTAGTTAATGCACAAGACAAAGAATTTTATATTATGCATTATTTGATTAACATAAATATTAGACAGAACAATGTAAAATATACTATAATACCCTCCGTTTTACGAGAAAAGAAAACAAAAAACAAATTCCTTGTTAAGGTTGTTGGCAGCAGGTGTGGAGCCATTACACCACCATATTTCACTATAAAATTATCCTTGATGTGCTCCAGAAAAGCCATTGGTACTTGTCTCCCAATTGATTCATCTTCAACAATGCAATATGCTACAACACCCCAAAAGTCAGATAAGATTGACTCACCAGGTTGAACACGGTGATTCCGTAACTCGGAGACCTAGTTGGGTTTTCGCCATTTCTAACAGGTAAAGCTTGAACCAGACAAGCCACTTCACTGGTATGACCTGATTTCTTCCTTAGATCATCAAAGTCACTTCACGGTGGTTTGTGGTGGTAATGAAGAAATTGGCAATGGCTTGCATCAATAGTGAAGGAATCCTAGCCACCTCCCAAAATCGAGCGTATGAAAAAGAGATGTGTTAAATCGATGGATAGAAGTGAGGAGAGTCAATAAGAGTTAAAAATGTCTTTTTACTTTTTTTGTACTGTACACAAAACTTATTTTTGTCAAATGTTAGTATCTCTTTTGAAATCAAATATGGTACAAAAATTTTTGTTTTGTTATATCTCTCATTTTTAAGCGAATCAAATGCACCACCCTTATACATTCTTAGGTTTTTCATCATCTTGAGGAGTAAGGCAGCGTCATTTCGGTAAACTTCTCCATTTTTCTTTTTGTAATAGGATTCCATTCATTTTATATTTTCTACGTATGGGATTCTTTTTTAATCTCTTGGAGCTCTCATTCAAATTGACTTTACTCTTGAAAAAGCTTCCAATTCGATCTTAATTGATAAGATTCAAAAAGTTATTCTTTGATCTCGTTTATATCTCATAAAATATCAATATCCTCCTAGCTAGAGAATTTATTTTCAAAGAATATAGTATTCTTTATATTAATTTAGTCACTTATTTCATATTTGTTTTCACCAACGAAAACGTGACCCTTAAACTATTTTGACTATCTTATAAAGTTATATTTCTTCCCTCTTAGAACTAACTATCCATATAAAGGGAAGTGTGATGGACATACGTAGTTGACCTTCATGGCCTAGAAATTCTCAATTCTAGTTTTGCGTTTTATCCATACTTCTTAGGATATAGATATGACTGACTTCAGGGCATATGGTTAGCTTATCTTTTCATGGATTAAATTATATCTAACCATGTTTTACTCCTCCTTTCAGCTACTTAGGGATGGCAATTTGCCATACCCAATGGACCTCCACCATTTTTACCGGAAGTATAAGTGATTTTATGGGTTTGGGGCCATGGACTACCCATCCCACCCCATACCAATATGTCATATATGTATATAAATAAATATAAATTATATAATCAATGTATATATAAATATTGAATATATTACATAATAGTTTTTTTATACATATATATCATCATAGAATTGTTATACTATTACCAACAACAAAAAAAAAAGGCTGTTATATAGAAAATATATTATATATAAAATATGTAATAAATATTATATACAAAATATATTATAATATAATATATGTATATAATAAATGTTAGAATCACAATGTACTACTACACCGCAGCAACACGCTTTAAATATTTAAATATAAACTGATTATTATATAAAACTTCTTACATTATTATGATTCTAATTATTTTGTAGACATTTGTTGTTGATTGGAATAATCATTGATGTTGTTTGGGAATTATTTATCTTAATCTTATTAAACGAGACTATGATATTTTTGCTCGATTTATTTATGTTAGTTTTATAAACATGAATTTTGATAATTATGATCATTTTTAATTTTGGGTTTTTTCTTTTAAGTGATTTTGTAAAATTTATAAAAATATTTTTCAAATAAATGGGGTGTGAATTGAGACAATAGACATATAAAGGGACAAAAGTAGATATATGGGTTTGGGGCCAAGGATAGGGCTAGGGAGTAAGAGCCTTGCCTCATATTCGCCTGATTGTCATTCTTATTGCTACTTCATTTTCTTGAGAAACCTTGAGGATTATGAACTATTTAATTATCCATTTTCTTACATAAATATCTTAAGAATAAAAAAAAAAAAATTAAAGCTCCATGTGTTGCCCTACATTTGTTGGACCACATACATTAGAAATAAATTAATCAACTACAACAGAGTTCTCAATTCTTGTCCCTTTACTAAACGGTCTTTTTAGTTACTTTATCAATAGACAATATTCATAATAGGACATTTCCAATTTTTTAAAATTGGATCTAGTAATCCTTCCATTGCTAGTGTAATCATTTCACTTTGATTCCTATGTCCTTATCTAACATGTTAAATATCTAATCCAACATTCAAATTTGATTGGTAATGATAAAGCAATTGTAAGAATTATTGGCATTGACTTCATCTAAGATGATAGTTTCATCATAAATCAGTCTACAACTATATTGCAGATGATCTCAATTGCTAATCTCAATTGAAATAAGGAACAAACGGGAACTAAACTTTATTGAATCTCAGATTATATTAAGTACATCATGAAAGATTAAGGTTATTTTTATCTTGCAAATGTAAGTTTGCAAGTACGAATGTGTTAGATCTCATTTCTTATTAGAGTAAATATATATTTTTGATATTTTATACTTGAAATATTTATTAATTTGATTTCTACATTATAAGTTTATCAATTTAGCCTCTTACACCTAAAACCTTAATAAATTTTGTCTCTTATACTTCAAATTTATCAATTTAATTCTTTATATTTCAAAATTCTTAACAATTTTGTTCCTAAAACTTATTAATATTTTTTAAGTGTATGAGATTAAATTGATAAATTTGATAAGTTTAAGGGGCCAAATTTATTAAGATTTTAAGTGTGAATAAAATATGAAAAACCAAATTAATAAATTTAAAATGTGAATGACTAAACTTAAAGTGTCAAGAACTAAATTAATAATGGTTTCGAGGGTCAAAAATAAATAGTTACTCTTTATCATTAACATGGTAATTTCTTTTGACAATGACATTTTTTCTTTTCAGTCTGTTGTGTATTCCGTAGAAGTGGGGGTGTGAAAGAAGAAAAGGATGGTGTCAAAAGAAATCCCACTGTTGAGGTCAGAGTTGAAAATTCAAATACAAGGTCTAAGGCTAAAATGAGTTGGGCCTAATAACTGGACTTTATCCATATAAATACATGAGGATACATGTGAGATAGGTGCATATTAGTTGCAATTTTTTAACCAAACTTCTGAGATATTGCGAATAAAACTTAGAAAGATGACAAACGAATATTAATCATTTTTTTTAAGAACAGAGAAAAGTTTGTTTTGAATCTTTTGATAGAGAATTGAACATTACTTTCAAACTTTAGAAACTTAGATTGACATGTACTACGTTACATGCACTGTTTTGTTTTAACAATAAGAATTAATATCCTGAAATCGTATAAAAATAAAAGGAAAACTTCAAAAAAAAAAAATCATAAATTGTGTCATGTGCATTTACCTCCAAAACTTTTAAAATATGCATTTAAATATTTTTTAAACTTTTAAAATTTGTACATTATTCCTCAAATTTATTTTTAATTGAAAATACTTATTTAAATTTTACTAATTTCTCTATTTTCACGTATTATTTCATTTGTTTATCACAAGAAAGATGCTAATAGAGAAACAGAACAATGTATGTGCTTTTTTTTCTATTAAATTTTTAATAGAAGTTGAAATTTATAATAATGTACACATGTTAAAAACTTAAAAGAATTAGGTGGATATTTTAAAAGTTTTAGGAATAAAGTACACATGACACAAAGTTTAAGAGTTTTTTTTAAAAAAATTTCCATAAATAAACTATCATATACTTCACTTGGACAAGTAATACTCTGTACTTAGGCTACTTTCAATATTGAAACTCTTATTAAGTTGCATATTTTTATTTTAATAATTTTTGACAAAGCTCCACAATACCACATTATTTTTTATTATTTTATACAACTCAAACAACTTACACTCTAATTTTACAACTTAATTTACAAATTTTCTAATTAAAAGAATCCTACAACTTCAAAAATTTAATTTGTTTCTTTTTAATTTTAAAACATTAATTAAATTCATTCACAAATAGAATTTCATAAATGACCAATTTCATTAAGACTTGTTCTATATAATAAACTAAACTACCCACTTTTAGAGTTGCTTGTAGTAACATAGAATTAAGAGTTTCACTAATAGTTCGACCCACTAATTTTAAGTTACTTAAGCAACTCTTTATGCAACCAATTGGAGATAAGCTTAGCAATAAAAATAACGGGAAGTCGTTCTTTTCACACACTTATCTGTTATATACTAGAATTATTTTATCTTCCCTGGGCATGCATAGCAATTCTAATACTTGTTTCTAATCCATTAGGCAAAGGCATACTCTATGTTTTATTAATATCTTTATTTTTGCATATTAGCTATATTCTCATTATGTATATTTAAAATAAAAATGAGTTTTGAGAACTTAGACTGAGACTTATTGAAAGGAATTTACTCTCCTGTCTTGAGCAAGTATCACACCAAAGAGTGTTGAGAATAGTTGAGAAAAAACAAAAAGTTTAAAGGTTACTTCCTAGCACTAATATTACAAAAAAAAACTTGATTTAACATTGAGTTTTAACACTGGTTACATGCCACCCGGTATAAAAATGGAGGTAATGACATTTTTATAATTAATTACAGGTTTGTTTACACCAGTTTCCCTATAGAGTATTTCTATTATATTAAAAAAATTATTCGTACACTTATTCATGTACACTTAAATATGTTTATTTATACACACCTAATTATACATCTTTTTTTTTTAATATGTTGCATAGGTATAAAACAGAAAATGGGCAAATTAATGAAGTGTGAACATAAGTTTGACATTGATTAACTAGAGGCATCTCAGCACGATAGACAACTCAATTAAAAATTATTTATTTAGGGTCCATGCCTTTAGAGCTTGGTGCAATCTTCTGGCTTGAAAGAAACAGTTTTCTTTTCAAGGTCATAGCCAACATGAAAGTTCACTTGAGCCAAGTTTCCAAACACTGCACCATTCTGAATTGACCTAAAAGCAAAGCACGTAACTTCCTCCGTCACTTCAATAAAGCTGTTGACTGCAGTCAACTTTATGTCTGCACCCATAAAATGCGCAGTGATGATTGGAATCTCCATTTCTTCCAATTTTGCCCTGTAGCAAAGGCTTAGAAATTCTTGAGGATCCTCAACACGTTCTAGCTGAACCAAGTTTCCCACTGCTGATTCCAATCTAGAGTAAAACTCATCTGGTAGAATTGTCACTGTTGTCCCTGAGTCAATTACAATATTACCCTTTGCAGCACCTTCATTGGACAATCCTCCAAACTCTATTCTGTTCTCTCCCACACTTATTGCTTCCAGGGTAAGATAGTAAAATGTGTCTGTGTCTCTTGGAACTATTGGAGTTGACACAGTTCCTGGACCAGAAACTATAGCATTGTCTCCAAAGCTTAGTTTGCTTGAGATGTTTGAGTTTGTAAAAATTGGAACTAAGCAATAGGAGAATTTGCCACCAATTGAAGAACCCAATTGAGAAACAAGAGACACAGACCCACTTCCAAGACCAACTATGCCAGAACCTTTATCATTAAAGGTTCCATCATTGCTGTGTCCACAACCAATAACAGTTCTAGGGAAAGAAATAGGGTTTCCAGAAGTGGATTCCAATGTGAGAGTTTCCAAAGCAAGATTCCCATGTGAAAACGAATGATCCCCATAGTTAATTGAATATTGACAAGTTGGGTTTTGGTCATTGGATGAGCAAGAAGATTCCTCTAGGTTTTGGCATTGTGGGGAATCACAAGGGACATTGGCATAGGTTTTTGATTTTGATGGGTCAAAAAGTGGATCAATTTGGTTGTAACATTTTGTGCAAGGGCTGCATTGTAGCCAAACAAGGTCACTACCAGTGTCCGCAATGCCTAAGACTTGGAATGGTGGTGTGCCAACCGAGTATCTCATGAGGTATTCGCCTTCATTTACAGTTACATCAGATTCGACAGCACTAGGATACTTTGCAGCAGCTAGGTTAAAATGATTTGCACGTTTAATGGCACGACGAAGAGCATTCCCCACGCGAAGTGAAGAAGGTTCAGTGGGATTGAAGAATGGTGATTTTGGAGAATCATGGTGGATGAGTTCAACAGTGAAGCTTCTATTTAGAGCCTCAATTGAGGAGATGATACAAAGGCAAAGAATGGAGGATGCAGCTAATAATGCAAGGAAACTTGCCATGAGTGAATTGGAAAGATTCTTTTGAGATGTGATGATGATGATGAAATGTTTGTGGCTAGGAGGGTTATATAGATATGTGAACATTAAGAAAATTGTGGTCTTAAAAGTTACCAAAGATTCTTTTGGGCGACCATTATCAATGGCAATGATTTATACTTCTTTTTGACATTTTGATGCTATGTAGAGTAAAAGGCAATGTGAATATGGGAATATATGTAGAGTTTGTTGCGTGTGCCCATGCTTTGCCAATTATTGGACTACATCTAATGTGTACATGTTATAAAAAATTTCAATCAAACAGTTATATGGATGCTCATATTTTGGATTATAATTTTGGGATGATTATAATTAATTTTTAAATAAAAGAATATGTTAAGATTTATTACTTCATAGTCGTATACATTTATATTTTCATTTATTAATTTACAAAGATTAGATTGAAGAGAATTTACTCTTATTATTGTCAAAAGATGTCACAAGCTTCAACATGATTTAAAATTATACTTATAATTACTTATCGAAAGAAATTGTATAAAAATAATGAGTTTTGAATTTATGCCTTTAAAAATAAAGTGATTTGATTCTTACAAGCTAATCTAACCCCTTTTGTATATTTTTATTTATTAATTAGGAAGAGTATACACTAAATAGATAACATAAAATAATGATAATGTTAAATGATGAACTTTACAATTGGCATAATCTGCAGCTTAATTTCAAACTTGGATTATAAAGTACAATATTAAAATTACATAAATACATCAAGAATGAGAATTACTTAAAGCAAATATAAACAATCAATGTTGGAGAAAATTGACAAAGAGAAAGTACACATGAGGAAGAAAGGGCACTCAATCATAGAAGTAAATTAAGAAAGTAATATATACACATAATGGGGAGGAAGCAAGCTGAGAAAATTGGAACATGGGTTGGTTTATTGACTGAAAAGCATCAGAAATAATTTTACTCTTAAAAGCTATCTAGGAAAAACTTTAATCAGAGTTGCTTATGAGTCGAGTCGCATAGTGTTATATGCAACCGTTACTTACATAGTTATATGGTTATAGTGAATTCAGGTATGCTTGAGTTACTTGTAAAAGTTGCTTATACAAGCAATGGTTACATAAATTTCCTTAAACTAACAACTAGGAATTTTACAAAAAAAAAAAAAAAAAAAACATATGTCAAATATATGAGAAAAATATCTTTTTGTCTCTAATATTTATTTACTCTGGCAAATTAGTCTCTTATATTTTAATTTTATTAATTTAATCTTTAATATTTTAAAATTATGATAAATTGATTCTTTCGTCAATTTAATTCATAACACTTTCATTTATTATAAGAAATATTTGTAAAATATGAAATATAAAAACCTTAATGAGGAGAATCCTCTCATCTTAAATTATATATATATATATATATATATATATATATATATATATATATATATATATATATATATATATATATATATATATATATATATATATGTATGTATGTATAAATAGTACACATCAAAATATGTGAAAAGTTATTATTTATTAACATGAAATAGAAAGTACCAATTTGATATTGAAATAATAGGGACTAAATTGACACTTTTTTAAATTATTAAGGGTTAAATTGACATATTTTTAAAATGTCAAAAATTAAAGTGACATTTACAGTAAGCAAAAGGATTAATTTATTACTATTTTAAAATGTTAAGACTAAATTAATATAATTAAAATAGAAAAATTAATTTGTTAAAGTAAATAAGTGTTAGGAATAAAAAGTGATTTTAAAAAATAACAGAAAGTGAGTTATTAATTTTAAATAGTGTATTGGATAAGATTAAAGAAATCACCAAAATTAATATAACTATATTCGTAATCAATAAGTTGAGAGAGAAAAACATTTGTACAAATGAATATTTTGGTTGGGCCCTACAATTAAAGTGTAAACTATATATAAGATACAAGATAATGTGACATGACTAGATTCATATATAAAAATTATTAAAAAGATGTATTCGGACACTCATGATTTGAACTGTTGGAGAGTCATGACTAACCGTGCACTTAAAAAGTGATAATATGTATATATCTATTTTTTATTTTTTATTTTTATTTATAATTTTATCTTTATATTATAAATAAAACATAAATATACAATTTGAGTGTCCAAATTATAGATTTGCGTTTCCAAATTGTTTTTCCCCACTTGAAACAGCACTTTTTTACAATTGAAAGCAACATATGATGTGTGAGATAAGATCTTTCTCTAAATTTTAGAAATGTATCTCTACATCTCTGGTAGTGGCCTCCTCTCCATGAACATGAGACTATAATTACACTCATGCTTTAAAAATACCCATCTTTATTTGTGTTTTTCTAAAATTTCTTGTTTCAAAAACATTTTTTATTACCGTTTAGGCAAAGTATTTTAAAAATTAAGAGGAAATTTTCTTAAAGAATCTGTCATAAAGTATCACTGTTTAACTATTTTTACATTTTTTATGTTTTCACATAGTTGTACTAGCACAACTGAAAATTAAATAGACTTTAATTTTCTTTTATTAATATTTCGAAAGGTTACATAATCTAATGCAGTATATAAAATGTGTTTCTCTATTACATTTGTATTCTGTTTTACCATACTTGTATAAAAATTTCAATTATTTTAAAGAATAAATTAAATCTTATAATTTAGAACTAAAATTACACTTTATTAAATTCTTATTTTAGACCATTAATCAAGTACATTAATTAACATAAAATTATTTTAATTTAATCAGATATCTCATATTTGAACTCTAAAAATACAATTGTATTAAAACTTAATAAAGAAAATTTTATCGCCTTTATAATTCTACTTAACTCGAACTAGATTAATAGATACTAAATAAAAAGAAACAAAAGAGAAAGATTGTACCCTTCTTCTTTTTTTGTGCGCGCGCACGTAAACATACAAACAAATGATAACATTGTGTATATATCATCATCTGCATAATACAAATTTATTGTCTAATCAGATAAAAATTGTTCTATAACTATAAACAAACAGTGAGATTAGTAACTAAGTAGTCCTATTCTCCCTTTCCCTTTATCTTTCTTTCTCAAATGCATTGTGCTCCTTTAAAACATAAATAACTAACAGATCTCTGCACACAAGAATTTTTACTTATATTCTTCAAGATGATTAGCTAGAACACCCCAAAACACTCCCCTGGTATGAAGGAGTCCACCAAAATCTGAAACAGAGATCGACGTTCAATCGCAGACATGGCTGTATCGAATCTGCTCCGGTTTTGTCAGTAAAATGCTCTTCACTATCCAACCCTTTTCGCACAATTGTTCTATCAGATTAGACAAATCCTTTTTTGCAGCTCTCTTGCTATCCTCAATGATTATAGACCATTCCTTGTGAGCTGAGTTTGATGCATTGCTTTCCCTGGTACTAATTTCCCACCTGCTATTGTTAGCAAGGAGGGCCTTGCGGATATAGCAAGCCTACATAGCAAGTGATAAAATGTATGTATTCTTCAGCAGACTTGTGCATTTTCACCATTTAAACCTTATAATAGAAATGGATGTTAAGGATGTATTGAGAGATTTTAAAAACTTAAGGGGTCAAATTGTAAAAAGTTAAAACTACAGGCAGTAACTATATATTGGCAAAGTTTGGGGGGTGGTAGTAATTTTAAGATCATAAATGGAATGGTAGAAGAAGCTTCTATTCTCGCAGACATGCAGTACAGAAATAGCAAAAGGCAGGCTCTAAGGGGACACCTGCTAGTTGAGCACTTGGTACCTCATTGGGCTTGGGTGGGATGGCCCATAGTGACTAAGATTTAGAGTATGTTTGGATTAACTTTTAAAAAATGTTATTTTGAGGTGTAAAAGTAAAAGCAAAAATCAAAAGTAACATTTTGATCTATAGAGGTGAAGCATCCCATTGTATGCTTATGTTAGAAGTACCTTTTTGGCTTCTAAAGTTGCTTTTGCTTTTCACTAGAAGTCGATCCAAACAGTTTAAAACTATATAAAATGACTTTTTTACCCATCAGAAGGACTTCTAGTAGAAAAAAAAAAAACCAATCCAAACAAGCTCTTCGGAGAGAATAGACTACCCGTTGTTGTGTAGCCTCCAAAAGCCAGAAAAAATAAATAAATTTAATAAAAGGGGGGATATTGCCATAGTCAAAAGTTTGTAACAGTTATCTGTATATTAACTAAAGTTGAGAAGGCTTATTGAATTTTCCCCTTTTCTAAGTAATAAAGATTCTCTCTATTCTAGCTAGACCAAATGCTTTACCAGTATGCATTCATCACACCATTCATAGTAGTTGGAGATTATTTGGAAAAAATAGTGTTTTTACCTGCAACAGACCCATGAAAATATGCACTGTATCAGCCCCTTCGCACAGCGAAAGAAGGATACCATGCTGCGAGGTCACCAATGAGAGGAGAAAAAAAATTACAATAAGGAACAATTTGATAGAAAGACAAACAAAATCCGAGGTTTATTCAAACTAGATCATTAACATGCTTACCTGCCTAGTTCTAGTCAACCCATTGGAGAAGATCTCCACGCAGATGAAGTAAAAATCCTCACCAGATATATGTTGCATTGACTTTACTGACCACTTTGGTATTTGAGCCTTGGGATTCAAGCACCCTACTCTAATTGGCCACAAGTCTTTACCTGATTCAATTCTCAACAGTAAACCATAAGCTCACCATTTATACATGCAAGGTTTGAAGTATTAATAAAAACTTAGAAATTCCAGTTGCATATCACCTTTGATTCCCAGAAAACTAATCCCCTCTTTCTCACTAACCTCTGCAGGGGAGGGCACGTATCCAGACTCGATCCATGTATTCACTATGATTTCAATTCTATCCTACAACAATCACACAGCAAGAAAATAGTGAGCTTCAGACTACAAAAGTTTTAGTCCACAAATAAAACCAGAAACATAGAAGATGAAAGAGGATATGAACTGGAGAATTCTATTAAAGCAAATTAGACAAGTGAAGTGAAGGAATACTGCAGCCTGCTTCCTTTCTCTGCTAGAGTTGGGACCATTTATACTAGCTCTAAGCAAATGCAAACTTAGAAAGGACCCAAGACAACAGCAGTTAATGAACTTTTCAATCCATGGTCTAAAATACAACAAATGAAACCAAACTTTCATGTAATTAGGAGGCAGAAAATGAGATGAGGGAAATTTAAATCAAACAGATTCTGGGCAGCTGGTTTGATATCTTTTTAACTTTCCTAAAAGTGGAGGAGATATGCTGGTATCTACTACACTTTACCATGTGTCCCCCCAAATTCTCAATCCATAGGCAACTTCATGATTCAAGCTATCAGATAACGCACCTTAGTCAATGTTTTCAAATGGACGTGCTTCAGCCCTTGATATATCCCCAAAAGGTCCATGCCAGCAAAAATGGGATAAATAAAAAAATAAAAACCTGCTTGTTGCCTTGCATGCCAGAGATAACTTAGATAAGTTAGAAAGGGAAAAAAAAAAAAAAAAATTGTGCTGTTAAAATAGAAAACCAACTGACCATAAGTATACATGACATGGAAATAATTTAAAGAAGGTGCTATCAAAAGCATATAGGGTTCTCTGCCCAGGTAATGTCATGTTATTTCAAAGGTACAATATAATATAGTCAGCTCACTTCTGCACTTCAGCTTCTTATACTATTCAAAATAAGAACATTTATGGTGAAAGTAAATAAATAACCTTCGATGGCAATCAAGCCAAAGATTCAGAAGCGCTGCAAGTGCAAGGCCAAGGATGTCAAAGCACACTGTTTGGACCTGAAACGTATCAAGATTCAGAACACAACCCAAGTATGTTATTTTACAAAAAGAAAATATGAAAAGTGATAAGAAGATATTTAGTAACCTGTGCTTTTGCAGAAATTTCACCGAGGTTGTCTGCCAATGCAAAGCTTTGATGAACAGCAGACTGCTCAAACAGATATAACAACATAAGAATTTCCAGGCAAAAGGAATTATAGCAATCACTATATAAATGATAAAGCCAGGGGAGGGGGATGTTGGCAAGCGAATCAGAATTTATAGGAACATCAATACAATGAGATCCACTAGTAACGTAAAAGGAACAAAGCTTTAAAAGCTCCATATATTGGTAGATTTTATAATTCTTTTGTTCTCATAAGAAAAAAACAATTTCTTTTCACCTCTCAAACCTGTAGGATTATAGAAAAAGAAAAAAAAAATTTGTTATCTTATAAGTCAGCCTTCCCTTCTTTTTAGGAAACCGAATAACAGAATAATTTCATATGAATATCAGGACATCTAAAAGTGAAATAGATCCATGGACATTGACCTGCAATAGACCCATAAACATTGACCCCTTCCCTTTTCTTTCTATTACACCTTTTTCTTACTTTAAAATAGCATATGGAGTGTTTAACTTGCCTAGAATTAAGATATAGAAAGAATGAATTCCATGAACAAATATAATATAGTAAAAGAAACAACTCCAAACAAAGAATGTGTGCTCTTACCCGAGTTGCTAAGTAGCATGCCAGGCTTATTTGTTTGGCAATATTGGCAATAGTTGCAAGAAGCAGGAAGCATTGAGGAAATGTAGGAGTAAGTAACTCAAGTCCAATGCTTGCAACAAAAAGAACTGATGTAGAAAACCTGACCCTCTTTGTGCAAGATGAAAATAAAATTTTAAAAAATAAAAAGGAAAAAGTGGAAGAGAGTGGAATTCATCAGATTTCTTCATTTATGATAAGTACAACAATAAACTGCAGTTCAGAAATATCATTGCAACACATCTTTAAATGGAAAATAATTGAGAGTAACTATAGGGAACAAATTCCTTTGAATAATAGTTACAGGCTTACCTTCAAATTGGTATCAAAGGCAGATGCCAAGCTAGCAGTATATATGCATCGGCTAAGTCGTCCAATGCCATCTTTTAAGACCCAATTTAGGGCAGCAGCTGATGGAAGTGAATAGGAGTAACCAACTCCTATAGCCCGAAACATGGCCTGTGATCAATGCATCCTAACATAATAAGTTATTTATGGAATAAAAAATGCTGTAGTGATACATAGAATATGGTTCATTCAAGTTTTATAGGAGATGCAAATTGCAAACTTTAACATGTGCATTATCTAATAAGTGGAATGCTGTTCTTTCAAACCTTCCACACAAATATTAGTCATATACCTATGTGATGCACGGTTTTTGTGATTCAAATTGAAATTTAAGAGACTAACATGCATCCTAATTTATAGGGACCTAAATGTAACCTGTGGACTTCTTATTTGACTTTTATATATCACCAGGAACATTTCCGATTACTTTTGAGTAGCTGTAAACAGAAGATATTCGGTTTTCAGGAGATAAAAGGGTTGATTAAGAAACACAAAGAAGAGGTTGATTGATAAGGCATATTTGTTTCCTAAGCCAGTACACATAAAAGGCTTCGATAATCTCATCAACCTATAAATTATCCATGATGTTGCCACTTGGTAAGTTCTCTTGTTAACACATGAAAATAGACTCAAATTAAGATTAAATTTTTTTCGTTAGTTCACATGAATACAACAAGCATCAGAGAATGTCAATATAATAAGCACATCATACATAACGGAGAGGCAAAACTACTGAAGACCATATAATTTCGAACCAATTATCCATAAAACAGAAAAAAGCAAGGCTATGATATATATATATATATATACCTGAGTAGAAAGAACTTGCAGTGCAGAGCTAAAAACTCGATGCAAGAACTTCCATTTCACGTAACCCATATAATTCTGGGTAACTTGCTGTGGAATGAAGAAATTGGAGACAACAGAACTACATATCCTGAACAATCTCTGAAATCCATTGTTGAAATCGAAATCCAAGGACGACCCACTACCATCAACACTGACCAGCTGCAAGCAATCCCCATCCCAGAAGTACCTAGAAACCTTAGTGGGGCTCCGTATCACAAAGGGGAGACGAATTGGCGAAGTGGGTCGGGGTCCTTTCCCAACGCCGCCATCAGACTCACAATCGAGAGAGGTTCTCAAAGAGGAAAAGACAATAGTCGTTTTAAAGAACAGCCTACGATTAATGGGGATTGCTTCTTTGGTAATGAAGTGGATTCCTGAAAGCTGGCATGGATAGGGAAGTGTGGATTGCATGAGAATTTGAACCTCAAACCAAAGCCTTCAAGTCGGTTCTGTTATACACCAAATTCAGCTATAGTTTGAAGAAGATAACGGTAAGCAGACCCTTAAACCAAAATCTCTTGCAAGAAAGCACTGTAAGGAGAGAATATCAGAAAGCCACGAAGAAAAACAAGTAGAAATAGAATATGGGTAGAAAGAATAAGAGAAAGTTCTGAGAAGAATAATAGAACAGAAGAGAGAAAGGCATGAAAGCAACAAAGGGATAAGGAATAAAGGGGGAAGAGAAAGCTGAAAGCTTGAGCTTAACTATTGACCAAGCGCCACACCAGAGTCAATGGCGGGAGCAGCTTGCGTGCGAAATTGCGGCACTGATCCTTTTTCGCTTACAAGAGGAGATGACGAATCCAAACTCAGTCCAGACGCTGGCTTTCCTTTCTTTTCTTTTCTTTTTTTTTTCTTGAGTTATGTTTTGTTTTCACATAGAAAATGAAAAAAGCTTGAGTAATGTCCTTATATATATATATATATATTTTATGGTAGAGTTATGTTCTATTTTCGTAGAGAAAAAAGAAAAAATACGAGGATTCATATTAGATAAAAATATATATAATTTTTATTGAGTTGCGATTTATCATTTATTTTTTAACAGAAATTATTCTTGTATCAAAAGTGTAACTGTTAATTTGAATGGGAACAATATGTACTATTGTTATTGTTATGAAATATATGTTGTGGTATTCACATTTAATGAGATTCATGTCTTTTTTAAGTTATAACCCCAAGTGTATTATATTTTATCATTTTTGTAGGTTATAATTCATTTGTTTTTATTAACCTGACCATAACTTTCAAGTAATTATATAATAGAATTCATGGTGTATTATTCTTATATTAGAAAAATTATTTGTATTTCTTCCAAATTATACTATTACATGTACTTGTTATAATAAACCAGAAGTTTATGAATCATAAAAATTTGTTATTTTGCAATTGATATAATCAGTTAAGTCATCTTGGGCCCATATGATACAAAAGATTATTAAGAACTCACATGAACACATGTTGAAAAACCTAAAGTTTCTTTAATCCGGTGAATTTTAATATGTTGTTTTTCTTAAAAGAAAGTTGATTAAAAAGTTCAAAAATCAAAGTTTAACAAAATCTTGTGATTTTCTTGAGCACATATAAAGGTACATCTACCATGTAGACTAATTAAATATTTTATGATTTAATCAATGCATCGATTAAATGATCATATATTTATTTATCGTAAACTCACAACTAGAAGTTTACAAGATTATATGTCCAACTGATTTTGATTGATACATTTACAAGCAATGACACTTGTATGCATCATACTAAAAAGTTATGATAAATTCCCCCTTTTACAATTGTCTTTTGGTCAAGAGTCCATCATTTTCTATCTAAAATTTTAAAAATGTTATAAATGCTCTACCACAATGCATTACGATGAGACATCTTGAGGTAAGGAATATATAAATATCAATGTGTAAGTCAAATATATTGAATCATATATGGGATTTATTATTAGTTATTTTGATGATCTAGTTTTCCCAATAATATGTGAGAAAATAAATAGTTAGAACAAAAATAATAGTTGAAATAAATTATTATCTTGAGATTCGTTAATTCTCATTTAAAATAATATAAACTGAAAATTCATGGGTTAGCCAAATGCTAGACATATTTATTGACTCACTGAGAATAGTTAAATAATAAGTTTTAATTGTTAATACTCTAATGTCCCAATTGGACAAACAAGCATTATGCATGCATGAAGTATGAAAATTTGTTGAACACTTGTAAACGCATGAAGAGTGGCTAACTCATCAGTTCCAAGGATAAACATCTTCAAAAATTAAAGAAAATGATCTCAAAATCATGATGGCATATTCAAGGATTTAGTAACTCTAGAAGAGTGCCTAGCGGTAACTCCATAAGAGTCCCTAGACATAATTACTATTTTGAGTTTCAAAAGAACTTCATAAACTTGAAAGTTATGGAAAAAAAAAAAAAAAAAACTCAATAAATTATGTCATGGAACCAAAATAAAATCTGCAGTGATGAAAGTTTACATTCATGTAGCGTGCTATGTTGTGAATAATCATGCGGAATATGAATTAAAGTCTGCAAACAAAAAATGATTGGCCAAAATAGAAAGATTCATTTGGAAATGATTAAGCTTACTTGCAAAGTGAAAAAGCTTTAGGACCTGAAGTCCTACACCAAAAGCATAAAAGCCAATGCTTGTGTAAAAATGTTGTGAATGGTGAAATTGTGAGGTAAAAATGAAATGACAATGATGAAATTGTTAGATATAAAACAAAAATTGTTGCTTAGATTTTTCATACATGATTGACATTGATTTTGAAATATTTACTTGTGGTAAATGCAAATAATTTTTTTATACTTAATTAGCCTGGCACTATATGAAGGAAATGATTTGCATTTAATTAATAGATGTTGTTAAAACTATTTTATGTGGAAATCCTTGAAAGATTTTATTTGCCTAAAGCAAACAACTCAAGTTCTTGATATAGGTACTAAATCAAATTGAATAAATCTCCTTATGGATTGAAGCAATCTAGAAATATGTGATATAATTGCCTCCTTGAGTATTTGATAAAGCAAGAATGTAAAATGATCCTTTCTGTCTATATGTATGAAAATGAATATCATTAGAACTTTTGAAAAGCTTCCAAAATTTATAAATTGTTTGAAAAAATAATTTGAGATCTAGAAACAACAGAGGTTTTTATCTTAATTGACAAGTTGAGCATTCAAATAATAGAGTTTTTGTGCAACAAGAAACTTATATTGTAAAAGGGTTAAAATGGTTTTATATAGACAAATCATATCCATTAAACACTCTAATAGTTATGAAGTAAATATATGCGAACATAAATCTTTTCTTGACCTCAAGAGAAAGATGAAGAATTACATGTTCTTCAAGTACTATATTGTAGTGCAACCAAAGCATTAATCTATCTTGTTTGTCATATAAAACACAATATATCGTTTGTAATATATTAGCAAGATATAAGTTTTCACCTCTTGAAAAGGCATTCAAACAAAATAAATATATATTTTGCTACCTTAAGCATTATTTACTTACATGTGGCGATACAATCATTCCCCATTAATTTATGGAACAAGCTATAGCAACCAAATTGTTTAATCTCACAGAAATGTTGGCATTATATGATGATTATTGAGAATGTATTTAGCTAAGAGATATGATCCAACACATACGAGAAAACTTGTGGTTTATCTTAAAAGAAAAAATGATTTTAATGATCTTATATAAAGATGAGATTATATTGCTCAAAATTGTTCACCAAGGTATTTGCTGCAACAATCTAAAGATCTGAATTGACATAGACATATGCATTGTACTTTCTTTTTTTTTTTCCTTAACTATAGTTTTTTTTTGGATAAAATTTTTAATGAGGCAGTATTTCATAACATATGAAAGAATTATGTATTTTTTCCTTCACTAAGTTTTTATCCCATTATATTTTTCTTAGTAAATATTTTAATGAAGCATATTCTTAGGTGATTGATATCCAAAGGGGGAGTATTATGAATTTATGAAATATATTATGTGGGTGTACATATTCAATGAGATTCGTGTCTCTTTGAGATTATAACTCCCAAATGTATTATACTTCATCATTTTGTAGGTTATAACTTATTTGTTTTTATTCACCTTTCCAAAACCTCAAAGTAATTATATAATAGAATTTATGATGCATTATTTTCATTTACTATTATGTTGTATAAGGTTAGACTTGATATGATATTCTAAAAAGTTTGGTAACTTGTCTTTTGTCAAGGAAATGGTGCGACACAGTGGTAATCTTTAGATATAAAATTCTAGTACCCTCATATTCTGAGATCAAACTCGATCTCATTTTTAAACATTTATGCTAGTATTAAAAAATTTATATTCTTATCTTATATATGTCAAGGAAAAAAAAAAACTTGTACTATGTCACTTGAGCCATACAACTTTGTTCTTTAGACAAGATCATACTATTCCTTATATATACAGAGTATGTATATGTTACATTAAGGCACTCAATCCTTATCAAGAAGTGTTTTCAGTAACAGCTTACTTGGAATAGGCAGAAACACAATGTTGAAGCAGAATATCAAAATTCAACAAAGAGAGGACATGCAACTGCAATTTATATTCTCCAAGGATCATCTAAGCAGTCCCCAACAGTTGAGAAGACAAAAAAAATTCTACACACAATCATTGATCCAGAAAAACCATAACCCATACAAAAAAATAATAATAAATACAAACAACACAATCAACATCATTAATCTACAAAGGACGTAACCAAAACAAAGTAAAGAAAAAACTGAAATAATACAGTCACTACAGAGAGTTAATCATTACCAACAATCACAGCAGCCCAAAAAAAATATTTTTCTAGGGAGCCACAAAAAAAAAGAAAAGGGAGAGCATGCCAATTGGACATAACCCTGCTTTTGATAGAACTGTCATGTACATGTAGATGTATATATAAATATAGATATAAATTGTTATTTTTGTTTTCTTTAAAACAAAAATTCAAAAAATTGCTTACAATATAATTTTTTTATTCTATATCTAAATATTAAAAAACAAAATTTAATTAGTGTTACATTTTTAATATCGTTATTTTTTTTTCAAATAATAGAACAAGCTATATATAAATAAATAAATTTTAAAGTGATGTATACTTGCCCAAAAAACTTGATAAGGATTGTAAAGGAAAAAAATATAGAATATATTTAAGGCTAACATAATTTTTTAATTGTTATATATATCTATATATATATATATATATATACACACATTTTGTAAGATATCTTATATATTTTGTAACGAACATCTCAATAATTTTTTTCATCTTTTTTTATTATTTGAATTTTTTGATATTGTATAATTTTATTAAATATTTGTGTAGCATATTTTAATAAAATACATAATATGTAATATTTAACAATTGAGTCTCATCTAATTCAACCTCTATTTGTTTTTTTATAAAATATCTATTAATATTGATTGATATTAATATTATATTAAATATCTTATTTTTTTAACCCATTTATATTTATATCCTCGAGGTGGCTCGGTCTCTGCACTGCTGGCATTGTTGCATCACCGCAGGGAATCAGAATCATTTCCATTTCTTGTGCAGAGAGCAGCTCAAGGTTCTTATTTTCGCTTCATGCAACAAATGCAATAATTTCTATTGGAATTCGAAACTTTGGATTCGATTTCCAATTCCATTCCCTTTCAACATCGAATTCGAATCGAAGTTGGAATGCGTAGTTCTTGAACTTCTAGGGTTTTCGATTCGATGCAGACAATGAGTGACAGTAATGGCAATAGCAGCAACCACAACCATCAAGATCTCGGTCTCTACTTCTTGGAGCTTGCTCGGCTTGGCTCCTCTGAAGGTCCATGCGAAATGGACGAGGACGAGGAGGCACCGACAGAGCTCAACACCCTCAACAGCTCTGGAGGTTTTCTTGTAGTTACCACAGACAAGCTCTCAGCGAAGTACACTAACGTGAACCTTCATGGCCACGATGTTGGTGTGATTCAGGCCAACAAGCCGGCTCCGACGAAGCGTTTAGTATACTACTTTGAACTTTATGTGAAGGATGCTGGAGCAAAGGGCCAGATTGCCATCGGATTTACCACTGAGAACTTCAAGATGCGAAGACAGCCAGGGTAAGGCTTTTGTCCTTTCGTCTTATGTTTTCTTCATGGCTTTTTGATTGGGATTTGGTTTGGTACTAGAAAATCAACTAACAGGAGAAAATTTAGTTTATTGAATTTAGAAGTAACTTGCAAAGCCCTATGAGGTTTTGGGTATTTTAGTTTATCAACTTGTTCCCCATGAAAATGGATGAAGAATGAATATTGAGTGAATATTGCAATTGATAAGTTGAATTTTGTGGTAATCCCAAATATGCTTATTACTGATTACATTTTCTGCCTCCTTGCCATGGGTTCTTTTATGTGAACATATTTAAGATTCCAACCCACAAACATCGGTTGAGAGTTAGATAGGGAAAAGAGTAAATCTATGAATATATGAATGGTATGAACTATGCAGTATGATAGCTGGAAAGCTAATATTTTATTTCTTACCGCGTACTGTGGTGATCCAAGCTGATCAAGGTTGAAATGCCATGGCGTTATAACAGTATACCTATAGGAGCATAAAACTGAAGCATGTAAATGAAAATTATGAAGAAAATATACCCAAGGATTTCTAGCTGCAGGAATATGTGATTTCTGATGCTGTTTTTGGTTGGCCACTTGAGTTTATACTTTATGGAAAGTTATAATTATAAATATATGATACGTGAGAAACTTCTGAAAAGTCAGATTATGATTATCGCCAATGCAATACTGAAAAGACGATTTGTGCCCAGTAATTGTATGCTATTACTGAGATACGTGCCTATTGGCTGTAGTACTTAAATATTCAATTTTAAGACCAGTTTATGCTTTTATGGAAAACCAAGTACATATTCTCCTCATTCATTTTTGAGCCCCTCTCTTTTTTTGTTTTGGTTGGGGGAAGCATTGTCTATTTTCAATATTATGTTTATACCCTGTGTAAAGAAAGTTGCAAGTGCCAAACTTGTACGTAAAAACACATGAAAGCAGCTAAATTCTGTGGTTCATTTATATTTTTTTTTTAAGATTTATAATAATAATGATATTTTCTAATTGGTTGATATCTTTTGCCTTTTTATGCTAGGTGGGAAGCAAATAGTTGTGGATATCATGGGGATGATGGATTACTTTATCGTGGCCATGGGAAGGGGGAGGCTTTTGGCCCAACCTATACGTCTGGTGATATAGTTGGTGGTGGAATTAACTATGCCACTCAGGAATTCTTTTTCACGTGAGATTCACACATTTTCACTTTATCCTATTGCATTCTTTTCTTAATTTCTTTTGGAATAATGCTCCAATTGCATCCCTTGTCCTATCATAATGGAATGAATCACAATAATATCATGAATCCCAATTCCAAGAGCCAATGGTTGTATGGTGTCTGTGGTTTACTCTTAAAAGAATATAAAAGAACTGGTTGTATTAATTGTTCTATTTAACTTGTTTAGAGTTCTGTCTGCTGTTTTGTGATCTGTGTATTTTTAAAGTTGACATTTTTCCTCTTATGTTTGATGCTAGTAAAAATGGGCAAGTTGTAGGGACAGTTTACAAGGAGATAAAGGGTCCCCTATTTCCAACCATTGCTGTTCATAGCCAAAATGAAGAGTATGTTCTACTTCTTGCTTTGAATATGTCCATCTTCTGCTTTTTATTTATTGTACTGGGCACTGCTTGTCTATTAGTATTAATTGATTTATATTCTAATAGAATAGATATCTTTGCATGTACATCTGCTGAGGGTGCTATATTGGTTAGCGATTTTGCATTTAAACCAAAAGTTGAGATTAAATTTTGGTGTACACAGTTACACTTTTACAAAATGTGATAAAATTTTGGGACATATTCCCAAACTGCACCTGTCTGTAACTGTAAGAGTTATGCAAGCTAGATATATAATGAGTAATAATCTCAGTGATTTGATACCCTTGGTGCTGATAGCTTAACTGGACATGTTAGAATATTCTTGAGTTTTAGGAGTTGATATAATTATTAAAAAATATTTTACAGTGTTGATTTTGTTTAAGTTAGTTAGGATGAGGCATCATACTATTTGGGATTGCTGTGGCTGTTGCTTCTGATATTTTTTCACAGAAAAATCTACAAATCTATGTTTGTGAAGGTTTTTTGAGGGTGCTCCTTCTTGCAACTTTTAGAAGCCACCTGGGGAATGCTTTTCAAAGCTGCTCTAACTCTAACTTTATAGTAAAAATGATAAAGAAATGACTATAAGACCTCTAACTTCTTAAACTTTAACCATTATCTTTTCTTAATTCAAAATATGACCACCAAATCTTATCAGCAGCTTTTAAGTACTTTTTACCATACACGCCTTGAAGTTTGTAATCCACAGCAGCATCTGTGACCTTTTTACTGAACAACTTTTTGTATGTTCTTTTACAGCAGCTTTTGGAAATATTACATTCCCAACATGGCCTAAGTTGATGAGACAAAACATATGCATTAGGCTTAAATAATTTCATTTAGTTAACCTTTCAATGATTCTAGCTTTTTCTCTGTGGGTTTGGTGATCAACTGATATAATGAAGTCAGTAATAATGTGGAATTGACAGAGGTTTTGTGCTAGTCAAATAATAATCTGAAGATAGGCTTTAGTTTCTAGGCTTCTCTCATGCATCTGCCCATCCTTAATGCATGTTTTCCTTTTCTTTTATGGGCAGGCTTTATGTCATATCATTTATTCCCATTCATCTTATTGGTTTTTGTGGATAACAGTATTTACTGCATACTTTCAAAGAACAGCTTTCGCTTATCATTGGTTGAGGTGTGATTTATGAGGACTGTTTTTCTTTTTATATCTGGCAGAGTGCATGTCAACTTTGGGCAGAAACCTTTTGCTTTGGACCTGAAGGTAAGGCATTTTGTTCACTTTACTTCTTTTTCTTTTCGTCCTTTCAAATGTAAATATTACTTTGTAGAAATATTTTGATCTTGTTTGCGTGATGGTTAATGCAAGAGGATGAATAGTTCGAGGTCAAACCTATAAATTTACTTTCAACCCTGTAATATGTCATTTTTCCAAAACTTTTCATTGGAAGACAAATGATACGCTCTTCTTCTGTGCTTTTAAGTTTTAATTCATTGTTTGATCTTGATGCTTATTTATAGGAAGAGTAGTTTCAAAAGATCTATCGTTATTAAGCTCCTGGATGGATACTTATTGAATGATTAAATGGTGAAATCTGGATTCTGGACAAATGTGAGTCTTTTGGATAAAGCAAAAATATATGGAAAGGACAATAAAAGAGAGTACAGAGAAGGAAGGAAGTTGTTTTTGGGGGAGGGGGGTGGGGAGGAGACTGAGAGGACATATATTAGCACAAAAAACCCTGCAAATCCTTCTGCAAGTTTGTGAACAAAAAAGAAACTGTGTCTGACACCCATTACGAAGCCTAGAAAACAATTTATCCCATGAAAGATGCTAGTGAAAATATATCTTCCGAAATCTATTGCATTGAGCTCCAGATATAGGCACCTATGCCCCACATTCCAAGCACACTTCCAAAGGACCTTGCACTACTTACTCCTTCCTGGGCTTCTAAAATGGATGGACAAAAGTTGTTCTATAGAGGCTGGAGAACCCAATGCCCATGAGAAGTATTAGAAGCCTGTCCATAAAGCTGCCTAGCTAGCTCACGGTGTAAGAACAGAGGAACTCTCCTCTCTGTGTTCAAAAGAGCCTTGTTGGGCCTAAGAGTCTATAACAGATACATTGTTATATTCTATTGATTACTTTTGTCCAAATAAAGGCAATCATCTTTAAGTATGCTCTAAGCTTCAAAAAGTACTGCTGCTTATCCCAGTGACTTGTGTGCTAGCTTACTCAGATACTCTTTGAGAAAGGGAGCTTGAACTTTATTACCTTTCATAACATAGATCTTCACTTTTGAGATTTTTGTGAGGCTTGAATTCTGCAGATTTACTCCTTCTAGAGGATTACTTTCGAGCCTTTTTTCTTTGGAGATCTTTTTCATTTATAGATTGTCAGAAATTGCCAGCGGTTATGTGAAAATGATGGGACATTTTCTGTTTTCTTGTTATTTGTTCTTTTGGTGACTAAAACAGATATGGTCTTATTTGGAGTTATGGCTATCATATAAAGAGCTTGAGTTTTTTCTCCTTAACATCCTAAATGCTAAAATAATTCATATGCAAATGTAAACATGAGAGTTGTTCAGTTGGCTCTGGGGGGCAAAAGTGCAAAAAACATGAAGCTCCCATACATCCTATGCAACAGAGATGTTGCATTTAGATATGCGAGTAGCTAAATTGTAAATAGGCCCTCTAAAAGAAAGCTTCTTGCAATCGCTGTATTCCATTCACAACCCTATATTTTGGGACTTTTTCTCTTTTAAGAAGTTACAAAGTTATACAGTGTCATCATAACAGACCTCTCTATCTCTTGCTTAAACATTTATATCTTTGGATTAGGAATTTGAAGCACAAGAGAGGATGAAGCAACAACTGAAAATAGAGGAAACACCTCTGCCACCAAATCTCAGTTACGGGTGAGATAACATCACCCTTAAATATCAATGTCAGGATTATATTTTTTCACTTCTGTTGTTTAATTTATATTATTAAATTTGTTCGTTCTTTATATGAAACAGTTCATTATTTGCTCGATGAATGTCTTTGTGCTGAACTGAAGCTTGTTTGAGTAAAATTTATTTTTCTTTTGTCAAAAACAAAAATGTCTATTTTGTTATGGAATGGTAACAAGTAACAAAAATGTAGATGTTTATGATTGGACCAGTACAAGCTTCTCTTTATGGTCTAGAGTGTGTATTTAACTTTACCAAGTGAAACTAAGTTCCAAAAGTCCATCATTTGTGCTCCATTGTTTATTTATGAGGCCCTTGTTTTCTTTTTTCCACAAGGGAAGACTTACTGATACTGATTACTGTGTACTGTTTCCAAACATTTTTTTATATATGGATTTTCTTATACAGATTTTCTAAAATATAGTCCACAAATTTATAGATGTAGAATATGGCTGTTTCGGTGCCTCAGTGATCCCATTGTTGTGTTCAATATTAAGGTTCCAGTTTAACCCGCAACTGCTAGTATCTGTATTAATGGTTATAAAGAAATTTAGTGCTGAAAGACATGGCCTAGAAGTTTGAAATTCAAATGGCTA
The DNA here is from genome assembly GCA_022379115.2 of Bauhinia variegata. Lineage (NCBI taxonomy): Eukaryota > Viridiplantae > Streptophyta > Magnoliopsida > Fabales > Fabaceae > Bauhinia > Bauhinia variegata. The sequence goes on from CM039432.1 coordinate 7,018,985, forward strand.
AGTTCTGGAACTAATGAAGATTCAGAACTCTGTTGATCTCCATGCTGTTGTTGACCCTTGCAATTGCTAAAGTAGATGTTTGTAAGCTTTTATTTATTTGTTTATATTTTAAAATTTACTTCCCCTCAGAGAAGTCTATCATGAAATTTTTGGATTTGAATTAAAAATATGATTTTCTAGCTGGAAGAACTACGTTCCTTTATAAAAGAATTAGAGGGCTTAGCCTTACTAGCCTCAGTGGAAGGGGATTGTAATACGTTTCTCATGTAAAAAGTGTCTCCTAATGATGGGGCTCATTGTTAGTGGTGAAGCCATCATGTAGTGTTATTTAATATCTCTGGGGTTCAAGCATCTCAACCAAGGAAGACATTTTATATGGACTTACTTTGCCTCAGCATTTCTCACCTCTCTTTGATACAGTAAAGTTTCTTAAAATATCTACGAACAAATGTTAGTAAACTTATCTTTAGTTTTCTGGACCTTCAACTTTGTGTATAGATCCAAAATCTTTTCTTGCTACTTGATCTATTGTCAGTGTATAGGAGTTTCCATCAATTTTTATTGCCAATGAACATATGTAATTGCCAATCAGCATGCCACTGGATATAAATTTTTGTCTGCCCAACTTTATCATTTTCCGACTGTTGAAGTCATAGGGGTCCTAGTATTTCTTTTTTCTTTGACAGTTCATTGATATCAATAGCTTCAATAACATAGTCATGCTAGGGACAAAGAACGGATGCTGTAAGATATCATCTGGAGATGTCTTGGGCTTTAAAATAGTTTTTCACTCTTTGTAGTTGATCTAAGTATTTTTTGATCATTTGGGGAGTGGTTTACAATTGAAAAAATTGAGATTTGGAATGAAATATCATGCTTAGATTTTGGCGAGTTATTTCCTAATATTTTATTGGAGTAGGAGGTTTGGGGCTTGTTATAACGGTTGTACTAGGGTTATAGAATGACAGCAACGGAATTGCCTTGGGTTCTAGATTCTTTTATATAGAAAGGGTTGGGTATTGCTTTATTCTTCAGTAGCAAAGTGTAGTCATGGGTGGGTGGTAACAAGAAAAAGAAGTAAACAGTAGAAGGGGAACAAACAAGTATAATCGGTAGGATATCTTCTATTTCAAGTTTTCCTTGTAGTTTAGAGTGGATAAAAGAGAACCGCTTCGACTTTAGTCCATGTGCGAGTAACCCTGACTTTTTAATTATAGCAATTTGCTCCCTTTTGCTTCTGAAATCGCTAATTAAACTTTACAATAGATATCTCTTCAAATTGTTGATAGAAAAGTTGCTTGTGATGCTTACTGGACTATTCTTCACCTTTTCACATGAATAGATATCCTGGGAAATGATCACATGGAGCGCTAATTGTCTTTTTTTTTGGTAAATTTTTTTGTAGTGTTTAACAGTTTATTAAATTTGTTTGATTCATGCATTTTTAAAGCACATAGTGATAAATTGCTATAGTGAGAACTGAGGGGTATATGTGCTATAGTTGATTGGAATTTAATAATTTACCTCCCCTCTTAAGGAATTGGACTTGGCCTAATTTTTCAATTAGTGAAAGATTTGTGAAGAGAAAACTGACTGATAAACATAAATTGTATCATTTTATCTTGTCACTGACCTGGAAGAAGTATCCTTCGGCTAAAAGATACTTCTCTAATGCTGTAAACTGAGGTTTTTTGTGCCTTTATAAAGGTTGAAATGTACCAATGATGCCTTGGCCATTTGTTCATGAGTTCATCCCAGATCTTTGTTGGAGTACTAATATTTGCGTAAATAATAAATAAATACACACATGTCCATTTTGTAATTTTGACTTCCCTTGTTCTGATTTACACCTAATGTGTGATCTTATCATCAGAATTGTTCGGTCTTACCTTCTACACTATGGCTATGAAGAGACACTCAATTCATTTGATGTCGCCAGTAGAAGTACTGTTCCTCCCATATGTATAGCTCAAGAAAATGGAAATGCTGGGCAGGAAATAACATATGCATTAAATCAGCGAAAGACTCTACGACAGGTATGGTATTGCTTATGTGAATGTTTAGTTTATGGCTTAATCAAAATTTTTAATGAGAATTTCCTTTGAGCACTTATGGCTGGTTGATCAGTAAACGAAATAATGCCATATGTGATTTCAAGTAGTGCCATGTACTGTATACTTCTGATTGTTGCTGTTACATTTAATACACTACCTTTTCATATTTTCATATGCATGTAATTGTCAGCAATCACTTGACCTTGATGTAAAGACTATTTGCAGAGTTTGCAGCCTTTAGATTATATTGTCAGATTATTTAATCAGTTGTAATATAACAATATCCTATTTTAATAAGTAGTAGTAGTAGTAGTCTATTACTGTAAAAAATTCTGAAGTTGTCTTTTTCAAAGCCCTCCTCCTTGAAGCATCAACTAATTCTGTCTTATTTTGTTTTTATGTATTTAACGAGCTCAGGGTTTCTGATCAAGAAAAGGTTGTTTGAACTATTTCTACCTGTATTGTGTCTCCATATAACCATGCAAATAACATGCCTGATAAAATCTAGGAATGAAATGAGAAGGGAAGAGAGGTTTATAAAAAGGATGAGATAACATTATCTTTTTTAAAGTTGTAGTCTAATTATTTATAGATCCACTTTAGGAAATTCTTCTTGTTTCAAATAATTGGAGATGGTTATATATTTCCTTCTTTCCTTTATACCGCTGGGGCCTTTGTGAGTATTACATCTTTTATTGTCTCATAGTCATAAAAACTCAACCTTTCAAGTGGTTCTTTGATATGCTATCAATCTGGTTGGGGACCTGGTTTAATCTTCGGTTTTTTTCACCTTTTTCTAAGTGGGTGTTTGCAAAACTCAGAAAACGTAATGAAGAGGTCAAATGAGTATGATTATAAATTTTAAACTTGATACTTGAGCAAATTCACTGATTGGTAAATTTTACTGCCGTTGGGTACACAGCTTTTGAGTACCAAAAAACTAGATCATGGAATTTTGCATGCTCAATGAATACTGACTGAATTATTGTTGGGCATTTTGATAAAGTCAGAAGTCCCATTAAATTGGTGACTATCAATCTTTGTATGTAATGGTTTTTTCCATGTGCTTTTAGGTTCAAAATTTCTATGTTCCTAGGTAATATTCTGTATTTCTTGAATATTCATCTTTGCCATATTTTTTTTTATCAAAGTTTTAAGGGAATTGGGCATTTAAACTATCGGATGAATAAGTGGAAGCTCTAATATATTAGAATTAATGTGTCATTCTCTTAAGTAGGGAGTTTTCACTTTGGTTGAGGGATTCTCTTCTCTTGGTTAGGATTTTTGTGATGTTTTTGGGCCTTTTTAAGTTCATGAAATGTTATTGGTAGACATTTGATTTTCATTTTCATAAGTTTTATTAATACTGGTATCGTATCCTGCTGCATTATTATTGCTGATCTACAACTGCTGACATCTTCTTTCAATGAAGCTAATCAGGAAGGGGGACATTGATACTGCATTTAGTAAATTACGTGAATGGTATCCTCAGATTGTCGAGGTGGGTATCACGCTAAATTTGCAAGTTTATTACTATTCTGACTGGGACGCAAATGACTCAGTCTGGTATGTGTTATATATATTCTTAACTTCTTTTTTTGTGTGTGTGTAAATTATGTTTTTAGTTGAACCACACAATAGAAGGGGATGCCTGTAGTGATTATAGAATATCATGCATGTTCTATTTGACAATTGGTGCAACTCAGGACTTTTGGTTTGTTTCTACTGTTTGTCAGTCTTCCTCCTTTTATAACATTCGAAGACTCATCTGCCTATTTGAAGAGATATTTTCGACTCATTGATGACAAGAATATATGTTAGATGGAAATTAACATCGTTGTTTTTCTTTTATTTCAAAATATATATTATAAAAGAAATGTGAAGGCAGAACCTACATGCTTTGAGATTGCTTCTGTCCAAGTTTTCAGCATATGACTCACCATGATTAGGGCATTGCAATATTATGGTCTTCAATGTTTGATCCCACCATAGATTAGATTAACTACAGCTGAAGCTTGCTTTGATATTTTACCTTTTAAGGATTATTTTCTCGTTATATTTACCTCATAATCAATTTTTGTTTGTGCAGGATAATACAACAGCTATGTGCTTTCTGCTGCATTGTCAAAAATTTATTGAATTAGTTCGGGTATATTCCTTTTCTATATTTAATCGCGTAAAAATTTTCATGTTTGGAAGACTGTTATTTTGATATATTCATTTCATTGAAGTACTTAGTTTGTTATTTGAATATTTTAAAGAAAATTATAGTAAAGAATGTGCGGTACTATTCTATGACTGGTTACCGTTCCTTTTTGTTTGGTTGGCATTTAACTTGCAGACAAGTATTGACACACTTCAAATTAGTTACTTACCTGTTTTAAGACGTCCTTTTGTTCTCTTTGATTTACTTCAATATCTCTAGGTTATTGACTAAACCCTGATTCTTTTCCTGCACACACCATATAGGTTGGAGCACTAGAGGAGGCTGTCAAATATGGAAGAATAGAGTTGGCACGGTTTTTTGGGTTGCCTGTTTTTGAGGACCTAGTTCAGGTAAATTTTATTAGTGGGTATAACTATTTCGTCCTTCACAAATATCCCCACTGATCTAAAATTTGAAGAACCTTGTGTTGTCCGATGAGTATTAACATGCTAATTGTATTGAGCTCAAGACAAATATGAACATTTTCTTTTTCATTATAAGTTTCTGATTCTGTCCAAGCTGGGTTCCCCTTACAGATCCAATAATGTTTCCTTGTGCTCGAGTGATGGTGTCATTTTTGGGACAAAATCCTCTGTCTCTAATCGTGTCACAAATCTTGTCCTATGAAGCAGTGATCGGTCAGGATACAACTAAATAATGCAATTTAACCAATCACTGTCCCATGAGATAGAAGATTTTGTCCTATCATTTTCTTGTGTTATATTGCCCCCTTTGAAGATTGTATTTCAACTTATTATCTGTCAACTGCCTTTGAGCTTCTTTTATGTATATTACCGATTTGTCTGATTGTGCAATTCCATTTCTCTTCTCTAGGACTGCGTTGCTCTGCTGGCTTATGAACAACCACAGGAATCCTCTGTGGGCTATCTACTTAAAGACTCACAGCGTGAAGTTGTAGCCGACGCGGTAAACGCCATGATTTTGTCCACAAATCCCAACGTCAAAGAGGCAAAAATTTGCTTACACTCAAATCTTGAGAGGTTACTGAGACAGCTCACAGCTTGTTGCTTAGATAGAAGATCTTTGAGTGCAGACCAAGGAGAAGCTTTCCAGCTTCATAGAGTTCTTAGCTGTGGTAAAAGAGGCTAGTGCTCCATTTCTCTCTCTCTCATGTTTATATGTTCTCCTTTGGAAACAATGCTTAAATGGTTAAATTGGTGTTAGGTTGTTGTCTGTAGAGTCCCCTTTTGTTTACTTGAAGCACCATACTCCATTTCTCTGGGAGAAGGGGTTCTCTACGTGCATGTAAGCATGTAACCTCATTATTGTCAAAGATGAATAGAAATGGTAAATTGAACTGGTTAGTGGGTTCATTGTGAGAAATGAGATAGGATAAAGTTCAAAGCAATTCAAAGAGACCACCAACGCGAGTAAATCTGTGTGCTCTTGTTATGAATGATAAGGGTAAATTAATTTTATTTCTCGAGTTTTTGAAACACTACAAATATCCTTATATATGGAGTAAATTGCGTTTACCTTCGTTCTGTTAATTTCTAATATATGGTCTTTACCCCGTGTTTTTTTTTTTTATTTTATTTTTATATTTAGATTTCACTATCTCAAATATAATTTTTTTTTTTTTAAAAAAAAAGTCTAAGGGTGTGGTTGATATGCAAATTGAACAGTATAAATAAAATAGTAAAATAGTATGAATAGAGAGTTGAGTTATCGTATAATTTTTTATATTCTGTATTACATAAAACATAATAATATTTTGATATTTTATAATAATTAATGTAATTTATAAAAGTATATAAATTAAAAAATAATCATCGGTTGACATCTGTTTTCAAGATTTGTGTTATTAATTTAATAAGTTCGAGTAGAGAAGATTATAAGGTGGCTTAAGAAATAAAATGGTTAAAATTTTGTTTAATATTTAAGATAAATACTTGTTTTATGATTTAATAAGTAATAAAATTTAAAAAATTTATTCAGTATTATGGATGAATTTGTCTTATACTTAAGTCAAGGACAAAATTTTTTATATTGTATTTTTTTTTTTAGTAAAATATACTTTTTGTCTTTAATGTTGCTAAAATCAATTTTATCTTAATATTTTAAAGCTATCATTTGGACTCTTTAACATTACATAAATGTGTTACCTTCGTCTATCACAATTAGTGTGGGTAAACAGAAAAACACTGATGTGGCCATAAACCATTGATGTGTCACATTAATTGCCATTTTGGCACACTCACTTGCCCTGCTCTGACCAAAAAAAACTTGCATTAGACATTGCTCTGGGAACACTTCCTGTGAGGCCATATTTCATTGCTTCCCTAGCAGTTTCTAAGCTAAAAAGAGAAGAGAAAATAAAGAAGTTTTTCAAGCACTTCAAATCATGATTGATTTGTAATGCAAACTAAAAATAAATTTTATGTTCCGGTAGGAAAAAATTTTTTGTCCTCCAAGAAAATATCACTAGAAACTGTATAAACAATGAATTAATAGATGCTACCAATGCAAATTGAAAGAACAAATAGCAAATTTTGCAATAATGGAGGAAGAGAATGCAAAGGAGATTTGACAAGCTACCTTGTCACTTTATATTTCATGTTTGCCACTTGTTGATTTACACATAGTTAACATACCGATATGGAACAATGACCTATCATTCCCATGGGAGATAGAGAAGACTTGCTAGGTAATTGGTTCAAAGAATCAGTTTGAACATGCGACCTAATGAATACATTTTATATAGAGATTTTGTGTCGTATTCTCTCGGATTTAAGTCCTAAATTAAGGAAGGATTGTGTGCTTTTGACTTTATTTGTTTATTTTGCAGGAACCAAGCACTCAAGGAGGCAAGACAAGGAAAATTCAGCATTGGCAGCAAGTTGGCGCTGTGGCACTAGGAAAATCCAACAAGGGTGCAAATGGCATCGTGGTGGCAGAAAAATTCTAAAAAGCATGCAATTGGCGCCATGGCACCAAGAGGTTTGCGTCGTGGCGTCCTAAAGGTCCTAACATGCGATTTTGTGTTTTGGGCCGAATAGACTATTAGGAGTCCTAGTAGGAGTTAGAAATTAGACTTTATCTATAAATAGGCAACTAGGATTAGAAATTGGAATCTTTTGGCAAATTGGGAATTGGAAGAGGCAAGAAGAGAACACGAAGGGAAAAGAGATCGTGGAGCTTCAAAGAGTTTTTCTTCTTCTCCTTACTCTCCTCATGTCTTCTTCTACCCATTTGTTGTATTTGACTTTTATTATGAGTTGCTAAACTTCTTTCTAGGGGCTAGGATGTAGCCCAATCTATGTATGAACTTGAATTATGAATTAATGAAATTTTATATTTGATTCAATTGAGTTTTAATTCTTTGTGTTTACATCTCTGATTAATCTGGCCAATTAGCGAGGGAATTTGTGGACTGCTATGAACTGGAAAAGGAATAGTTAATCTAGACCATGAGAATTGAATCAATAGTTCACTTAGGATAGGAATGTGCCTAGGATCTTGTGTAGCTATTAAAAAGAATCCATAGAACTTAAGGCAATTTTAGTTATTATAATTCATATAGGGATATGATTGTATTGGTAATTGTAATTAGTTTAATCTGACCTCGGGAGGAGCTTTTTAATAAATTAGAGAGATCTTGGCTAGCAATTGATAAAACTATAATTCATTGATGAAATTAAGAGAGTTTATACATATGATTGTGATGAAAATCTAAACCCTTAGGCTTTTAATCACTAGTTTTTATCCTTTTATTCTCGCTTCTACTTTAATTGCTGCTTTACTTTCATTTGCATTGCTTTTATCTTAATTCGATCGCTTGGGTAATACTGTTGTTATATTATTCTAGTAATCAATTTCACAGTCATTTGAGTACGACAACCATGAGATACTCTGCCATCTACATTGATAGTGTACACTTGCACTATATTCCATTACACACACCTATTTTCTACACATCACAGCCTATCATTCAAATCAATGTTTTTAACGAAAGGCTGCATTGATGACGATGATGATGCTGGTAATGGGCTCCAATGGTCATTCATGTAAAAGAGATGCACCTCCAAGACAAAAAGCCACTCACTTCCACCCTTGATTCCCTTATCATTCCTAGAAGCTTTATGCGAGGGAGAGAAGAGTTCTTCCCTGTTGAGATGCTCCGGTTCAGAAAGGCTATCTATTAGCCCTAAAACCCCAATTGCCCTAAGCCAAAATAATGTTTTGTTTTTAGAAAAATCCATATTTGTTCTCTCACATTATTACTGATTCTAAAAAGGACCATAACGTTTTAAAATAAATAAAATAGCCCCCACATTTCTAGCTAAGAACAAAAATTGACCTTATTAAATTTTTTTGTTTATACGAAAGGTTCACTTTTGTTCTAAGCTTTAAATGTGAAAGTTTATTTTGTCTAATTTAAAACATGAGGGGTCTTTTTAGAATTGGCGGTAGTGTGAGGAGACACAACGAGAGTTTTTTTCTTTTGTTTTTAATGGCTCCCCTTTTTTATTAAAAATAATAAAAAAAAAACACATCAAATGCACAAAGAGTGTACTAGAGTAGCAATTAATCTTACACATCAACAATTAACAACCATGTTAGCGTTTTTTGTTTGCCCACACTAACTGTGATGGGCGGAGATCTAAAAATAACATATTTATGTAATGTTAAGGGTTAAAATAATAACTTTAAAAGATTAAAGACATAATTAAAAATAACATATTTATGGAATGTTAAGGGTTAAAATAATAACTTTAAAAGATTAAAGACAAAATTAATTTTATCAATAAATATTAAAGATAAAAAATATATTTTACTTTTACTTTGACAATCAAACACACCCTAACTATTTGGGGAGCCCATGCTTTTACAAAAGGATGATCACTTGTGTAACTTGTGTTTTGAGTGGAGACAATATCATATTTAATGGACAGAGAGTGGTGAATGCATATCAAGTAGAACCGCTCATATTGACCTAACACCGACATGGTTTTCACTAAACGTACACCATTCTTCTTAAGACCTAGATTATGGGTTAATTTTCTCAAGCATGAATTTCGAGCCAGGCTTTGCATGAGTTCCAACCCGAGTTGAGCTGAGTTTGACTCAGCTCAGTCTAAGCATGAACTTGGGTGAACGTGAAATTATTCAGTCTATTCTTAGGGCTTAGCACATAGTGATTGTGTCACATAAGATAAATTTTTTTAAATTTTTTTATATCTTTTACTCTTTTAATAATTTTATTCTTGTAAAATAACCAAAACAAAGTAAATGTATACAAATAGACTTATAAGTAACATTTCTATTTCATAAATCAAGGGTTTACTCTAAGGGATGGAAATTTATTTTCTCAAAGATGTTTCATATCAATCCCACAACATCTTATTAGTTAAATAATTATAGAATAATATATATTCAATAATTATATTATTGTTTTATTATTTTCTTAATTAATAATATATTTTAAAAAAAAACTATAAAATACTTTATAAGATAACAGATTTGATCGTTGCTCTAAACAAGTTCAAATAAAGCCGAGTTATGCCACTTACAAAGCATCCATATGGCTACCACCCAATGGTCAGTTCCTCAATTGCCTAATAAAGATTGGATACATTCATGGCCATGCCAGCTCCATATCTTCTGCCAAATTTTATCCTTACTATACTATTTGCTCTCCATAAGACTACTATAAGAGCAGCTATAACGCGGAATCTAAACCACATCTAACATTGTATCTATACAGTTTCACCATTCTAATGGAGTCACATGGCATTGCTAAACAAAGATGGAGAGAGAGAGGGGAGCTGCTGCAAGATATCTAAATTTAAGGTAGTTAATGGTTGTCACAAGCATAAAAGTGGAGAGGGAGAGAAGAAATAAATATGTGGCAATTTGTGGAGCTTATTTAAGCAACTCCTGGGTGTTGCAGGAATAGAAAAAAAAATTGGTTAAATAAAAAAAAATGATATGTTATGATAGAACCCATGAAAATATAATAAAAAAATATAATAAAAAAACTAAGTTAGGAAACTTTAGTGGTGCAACCACTAAAGATATGCTCTAAGCACTACCCATAGTGAGGAGATCATTAATCATATTAGGACTAAATCGGTTTGTACCACAAAATATCTCATTCCATATCTTACTATATCTCTATTGATAAGAAAATTAATTTTTTAATAATTTAAAATTTTTTACAATATTATTTTATAATTTTTTGGTGAGATGTTGTGAGATAGCAAAAGACATGTCGAGGTGCAGCAGATTTTGTCCCAATTGTCCAATAAGGCCAATCTGTCCAGCTCCTAGGGAAGGAGAGAGCATGGCATGGAAGTAGTGGATCTTATTAGGAATCACCTGTTGAAGTTTCTTCAAATCCCATCTGTCGAGTCCTCCACCTTATCTGCACTTAAAACGTTCACCAAAGCACTTGTCCCCCTTGACTAGTAATCAGCTCATATTCTGATGGTTTCTCTCCATTTCCTATAGTTGCCTATGCTTGGATCGGAAGAAAACTATTAGGAAAGAAAATTAGTGATAAAAACTAGAAGTAAAATAGATTTTCTCCTGTTTGGATAGGAGATAAAAGTAAGAAGAAAATAAAATGAAAAGAAAAAAATAAGTGTAGATGATACATAAAAGTTTTTTTTTTAAAAAAAATATAAAGAGATTTTGAAGAAAAAAATCACTCTATTTTGTATCAATTTTTATATTTTAAAATTATTCCATAATTATAATAGGTCCCATATAATAATGATGGATACTATTGTTATTATCAATTTAGATTTTTTTTTTCTATTTTTTCTTCTCATTCAAAAAACGAATAGAGAAAACATTTTTTTTGTTCATTACTTGTCAAAAGATTCCCAATTAAACTTATGGGTTTCCAGATGTGAGAATCAATTTGCTTTGCAACAATCTCACTTTGCCAATTGGCATTGTGTTCCACAAGCCCCTAATCATTTTTCTCATCCTAATTGCCAGCCTAAATTCATTGTTTGCTTCAATATCGAGGGTGTCTTCTTTCTTATCCTCTTGCATGTCAAACCCCTTTGATCCTTCCTCACTTTCTACATAGTCTTCCACAGATCCAAAATTTTTAGGTTATGAGATTAATACACATAAATTTACAGTATTACAAATATAACCTACTACGATTAAAATTATGAATTGCACATTACAATTATTCTCTATATATTTTTACATTTTAAAAATTTTCAATGATTTTCTCTTTTTCAATATTATCAGAAGCTTCTATCTCTATACATGTTATCAAGCAATCAATTAATCATTTATCTTATTTATAATTTCGCATTTAATTATTGATAATATTTGTAGTGAAAAAAGCTCTTTCAACTATTACAATAGTCACTAATCATATCATAGCTAACTCTCTAAAAATAACATCACCTATAGTGCTCTATGATTATTGAGGGGCAATTGCCCCCATAGTGTTTTATGTAGTTTCGCCTCAGTTTTTCCTCTAGTAACATCACCCGTTAAAATTATTTTTTAAAAAATATTTTTAAAATGTGTAAATTAAAACAGAAATTAAAAGTAATTTTTTTTTCATAACAAATATAACATTTATTTTTTTAAAAAAATATCTTATTATATTCTTATGCTAAAATTACCTTTTTAGCTTATAAAAGTTTTTTTTTTTTTTTTTTTCTTTTCAAAGTCCAATCTAAACAACTTAAAATTACATTTTTCTTTTTATATTAAAAACACTTATGGCAAAAAAAAAAAAAAAAACACCCAAATATGTTCTTTATAAGATAGTCTTCCAAGCTCTTCTTTTCCTTACATGAGTTCTAAGCCATAAATACCAGAAGCCTTGTCTATTTGCGAGCAAACTCTTCCCCATCTCTAGCTATGCTTCTTTTTTTGGGCACTCCTTGATAAAATGTAAACTTTCTCAAACAAGGTTGATCCCTTATCTTTTCCCTTCACAAAAGATGCCATTCTCTTCTTTTAACGTATAAATTTTTCATTTTAACAGAAAGTGTGTATTTTATCACATAAAGAGAGTTAATTAACACACTCTCTCCCTTAAAAATGACATAACTTAATACTCAAATTACCTCTCCCACTCAAAACTTAATCATCACACACTCGCCCATTTCTTCTTCCTTTCTTCTTCTTCACTGTACCTTCCTCCTTCATTCCCCTCCTCACCGACAGCACCATGCACCACTCTCATTTGCATCTCATCAAGGTTAGTCTCTCATTTCCTCCTTTATGTGCTTTTTTTGCATAATCTGATTCAAGGTTCTTTGATTTTGCTTATAATGGTTTAGGATTCATTGGGGTTTTGCCATTTTTTTTCCCTCTCAATCAAGATAAATGACCTTAGAAAACCGTTTAACAAATGAGTTTAAGGAAATGACTCTAAAGAGTCTTTTTTATTTTTTTATTTTTAAATAAATGCCTTAAACAGCTCTAGAGAGTCATTTCATTAATGTTAATATTTTCCAAGCATTCAAATGACTTTATAGAGTCCTTTTTTACATGAACAACATATGATACGGTCTTAGAGAGCTTGTGATGCACTACTGGTGTTCTTAATAAAAATTTAGCTATTTACCTCGATTTGGACTTCTTTCCTTCAATTCTTCAACCTCGAATGCAAAGATAAACTCCCAATAAGCATAAATAACCAAAATGCAGCTCCTTCCACTAACTTTGATGGGTTGATCAAAGAAAGTAGGTAGAAAATGAGGAGTAAGAGTAGGGAAGAGTGAGAGAGATGGGGAAGTGTGTGCTGAAAGGAAAGGAGAAGTAAGTAGGGGTGTGTGATTTTAATGAGACTCATTTGTCTAAATTCCATAATTCGACGAGTGTATTAATTAGAGGGTGTCTTAATTAACCCTCTATCACATATTGGCTAACTAGAGCGTAGGGACAGCTCATTCATTTGGCAGGTGAAACATCACTTTAGGTCCAAAAAAGTTTTCTAAAAATTAGGTTTATTTTATCTTTATTTTGTCCAATGGTAATTATTTATATGTATGATTAATCTCATTTTCAATGTTAGACAAAATTTATTATTTCATTGATTTTAATTAGTTTTGATACAAAATGATATTTAAATTTTATAAATATATGTATATAAATCAATCAAAATATAATAAAATATGAAATACGCCACTAAATGGGACACTTTATTTTATCCCCTCCTGTGTAAATATTACTGAAAGCTAGATGCTGTGACAGACTCACATGCAACATAGGCAAATTTGTCGGTGAGCCTCATTTCAAAATGAGTCATTAGTACGCAAAGCTCGCCCTTCCCTTTGCCCATTCCTGACTCATTCTCTCTTCACCGTCTCCTTTTCCTCAATACAAAGATTTCTATGAATGAAACAACTCCCTTCTGCTTATCATTCTGGGCTGACCGGTCACAATTACCTGACCGGTTACGCTCAGTGTCCCCTCATCGCTTCTAGGGCACATTTTCTTTTTCAACATTTTAGTTTTTATCATAATAGGTAAGGGGAATTTTCCTTCTTTTTTTTTTTTGCCCTTTTTCTTATAAAGGAATAAAATTTTTGACATCAAAAACTTTGATTGTTGTGACAGGAGAGAAGCAATAAAATCTACGCATTATTAAGTTCCATCATCAAGGTACGATGAAATTTTGATGAATGGTTTTCCCATTTTTTATTTATTCATTTTTTTTTTTTTTTTTTTTTGTAGTTTATTCTTATAGAAGAACTTAGATTAAAGTTTCTAGCAGAATCAGCCTATTTTGGGGTTACCCTTGCTGGTGTGAAATCTGAGAGGAAAATTTAGAACTTAGAATCCAAATGGTCCATGGCCTAGTGATAATGTTAGCCAAAATACCGAAAAGGAATTTGGTAGAAGTTGTTTCTTTGTTCCTTAAGATTCTGGGGTAATCTATTCGCGTTGTTAGGCACAATTTTGATCTGGGAAATGTTGTAGAGCTTGCATGACCCAAAGAGGAGTGCAATAAGAGACATAAAGTTTCTCCATGTGCATTAGAAATCAATGCCATCATTTGTGAACAAAAGGAAATTAAGCAAAAGGGGATGATGCTAAAATTCATGGGAGATATAGATTTCAGTGGAATAACATGCAAATGGACAAGCAGGACATGTGTATTGGCAGAAACTTAGGGATATATGTTGAAAATATGAAGAAAGAACAACATAGGTGACATCAATACTTTTGGGATTATGTGTAACTGCTGGTTTTTGTCTCTAATATGAGCTGATCCCAATGTCCTAACTTTTTTTGGAAAACTTAATTAGGTTTGATTGCATTGTTGAAGGTTGGAAATTTTAATTGTAGACCAATTATATCATCATCTTGTTGGACTTCTTTCTTAAATTCAAGCCTAAACATTTAATCTATGCCAACCGTCAGCCACCAAATCACATGGCACTTATTCTGAGCTAAGGTCATTAAGCATCTAATCAAGGGCGGAGGGAATAAGGGACTAGGAGTGCCATGGGCTCCCCAAGTTTTCAATTTTTCCTAGATATTGTATAGTTATTATGCATTTGACTCTCAAAATTTATGTAAAATTTATATTTAACCTCAAATTTTAATTTTTTTAATCTTAATCTCTTTTACTCAAATCCTGACTCTGCTTTTACTATTAATTATTTTCTTAAAAATTATGAGGCCTCCTTTAAACAATTTATTTAGTAAAGTTGTCAAAACCCAATAGCATCATGCGATCCTTATAATCAATTTTATACTTAATAGAATAACACACTTACTGGTGTTGTTGTAGTGGCAATCTAGGTCAAAGTGCATTTTGATTGTAGTTTTGGTCTCTTAAGTACTTGCACGTGTGTATATGTATGTGGTGGAGAGGATTTTGAGATCATCTTTAGCTGTTTTTCTTTCTTTATATCAATTTTCATGTGCCTAACTACGCACATTAATTTTCTGTGACCTCATTTACCTGACAGATGGAAAATTCAAACAATTTATATAACTTGGGCAAGCCTGCACACACAGGAAGGCCACTTCGTCTACCTCCAAAAGGTGTCACCTCATCCTTTGATACATCTCAAGCCGAATGTTTCTCCCATTCTGTCGTTGGATCTGAAGGACTATCTGTGTTCCCGGAGGGACTAGGGCGCCACCAACGTACTCTCTCCGCTGATTTCCTGCAAACCGAGGAAGTACCTTCTTGGTTAACAGAACTTCTTGATGAGCCAGACACATCTACATGCCGAAGCCATAGACGTTGTTCGAGTGACTCCCTTGCATTCTTGCAATCAGCAGCTGAGGCATCTCAAAGGAAGGACGCATATATGAAGCATACTACTTCAAAATCTTCTAGTCGGCAATCTAACTTTTATCGTCCAACAGATCTGTCACAAATCTCACATAGGCACCCTAATTCTTTTGATACAAGTATGAATGCATCATGGGAGCTATCCCTCTCTTCCTTACCATGCTCTAGTGGCTATGGATCTACCTCTAGGGGTAACGTGTTCCCAAGCTCATGTGCACCTCAGGAACCAGATGTTACTCAATCAGAAACTATAGGAAAGCAAAATACAGAAGACCCAGAAGTATCCTCTAAGGAAAATCATGGCTCACGCGCTAATCCTTCTGCATCAAAAGCAGAGGCAAAACGTGCTAAACGGTATGTAATTGGCTATCTTGAGCTTAGGGAATTGATATTTTGATGTTTTCTCATAGGATAATACAAGTAGTTTCTATGTTTGTCTGTTACATATGGACTACCGATTGCGAATTCCTGTCACTTTTTTCCTAGTTTTCTCTCATCCAACATGTTTTTTCTTTTTTGCCTTGAATTTTTTAAACGCCTAGATGCTCATATATTGTCTTTCTGGCATTTGGTGTATACTTGCTTATGTGTGAGTACCGGGGATGCAAAAACCATTTCTGTCTTTACTCGTGTAAATTCTGTAATACTAAAAAGTAAAACAAGAAAAAAAAAAAAAATGAATATATAGAAACATAGATTTTCTGCAGTTAAAATTTACAATAGTAAAAAATATAAAAATATATAAAAAAAAAAAAAAAATGAGACTCTCGTTAAGAAAGTAGGCCTCTGTGGGTCCCACTTTTCTCTATGTTAACCTTGATTATTACTATAAATTTCTACTCCAGAGGATCCATTTCAGAACATCTATGGTTGTCATGTTGGGGAAATGATATATTACTATGACCCATATCTCCAAGAAATAACTTGTTCCAATCAAACATCATATGGTTCTACTCAAATTCTTGACAAATACATTTTTCAGTACAAGTGTTTCATCTTACATTTTGTGGTGCAATAAATTTCAGGCTTTCTGCTCAACAGTCCCGGGCAAGGAGACTTAAATACATTGCTGAATTGGAAAGAAGCATTCAAGTTTTGCAGGTAAATGTTAAAATTTCCCAATTATACCAGAATTAAATTGGTAGAAAAATAAAACTCCGTTCTTTTATTTCATTATAGCAAGAAGGATGTGAAGTTTCTGCAGAACTTGAGTTTCTTGATCAGCAAAATCTGATATTAGGCATGGAGAATCGAAACCTGAAACAACGGTTGGATAATTTATCCCAAGAACGGTTCATCAAATGCCGTAAGTAGCAAGATTTGATCTTTTACTTTCTTTTTCTATGCTCTGTGTTTTGATATCATGATCTCTGTGACCTGCAATTGGTGCTTGGTGCAGTGGAGCAAGAAATGCTGGAAAAGGAAATCGCGAGGCTTCGGAATCTGCATCAGCAGAAGCAACTCATTCAAGCACAGCCACAGCCACACAAGCATTATTGGTCCCAAAGTTGTGACCTTGGTCCATCATTTTCCAAACTCTCTTTAAAGAACAAGGAACCTGAAATGCAGAGAAACAGGTAGTTCCCACTTATGAAAGATGCTCAAGAATGGGAAACGCTACTCTGATTTGTCCTTATCAATAATCGGTTAGTAGGCATCATATTGTTCGTAAACTCTTGTTGTGATGCATTTTGTCCTACTTCCTCCCAGAGCTAGCAAATAGCTCAGCCCGGTTTAGTCCATTTCAGCTCTGGGTCAAAATTCTCTGCCTCATTTCTTATTTTATAGGTTTGGAATTGATTTAAAATATAATAACTTTGCTTATGCATTATTTTATTATTTTATAAATCAATTCCAAACCCATAAAATAAACTTTAGAACAAAGAATTTTAACTCAATCGGGCTTTGAGCTAAGCAATTTGAGCGCAATATTCTAACTTGTGGAGATTTTTTGTGAACACTCCGCTTTCTTCACAACCCTTTTTTAAGGAGGGGTGGTGTGTAAAACAAAAGGACTGGGGTGTGAAAAGAAATGGTCCTATTGTTGCCACTCAATATGGCCCAGTTTAGTCTTACATGGGCTACTTGCTGAACAGGGGAGTCCACTTTTCCATTTTATTTTTAGAATTTTTACCTATTTTTATTTGTAATATATTAGGCTAAAATCTAATGATGGTTTATGTTTATGTTTTTTTTTTTTTTGAGGGAATTAATAAATCCCAAGGATAAAAGCTGAAGCAAAGTGTCACTTTTTCTTGTGGTGGGACTACTTTATTCATTTCAAGCTCACATAAATTTTAAATTAGGTCATTTATATGACCCATTGAAGTAATTTTTTTAGATTTGGAAGAATAGAAAAAAAAAATTGTTTAAGTTATATAAAATGAAAAAAGAATAATAATAATGTGTTATGATAAAGTCCAAAAACATAATTAAAAATTAAATTAAGCAACTCTAATAAGTTACACCACCAAACATGCCCTTAAAAGTAAAATACTTTGCATGCCATAGAATCTCCAGCTTAATTATATGGCCAACGGTAAACCATGATAACCAGATACCTTAGATACTGAACTGATAATTGAGGGACCCATAACTAAGTGATAATAATTGGAACTAGATAGATGGAGAAATCTCTGGTTCTTTTACACTCTTGGATCCTTCTTTGCATGGTGAGGTTACCAGAGTTTTGATATCAGTTGGGTAAGTGAAGGAACCTTCTGGATCACTGTGCGACCTTTCTGCTGCAATTTTGTTGACAGCTTCACTTGTATGAGCTCCATCCCAGAATGCATACTTGTCTCTGTTCTTGCATATGTTCCATTATACACACATGCCCCAAAGAATTGTTCTATTTGGCAGCATGATTCATCAGTTATGAAATCTGAAAGACATTCAAGTAGTCCAGTTAATATTACGAGAGAGATGCTACATGTATATTTATGTGTTCATATTTATTTTTATACATATTTTTTTATTTTTTTCATTTTTAATTTTACTTTTGTAAATAAAGAAACAAGATATGCCCAATGGGATGTAAATAAATGGGCGAACAATTTCTCTAATATTACAGTAATGAAAATTCTAATTACCTAGGAATTAATAATGACTCATTTCTATTCAGAAATTCTATTTTGCTAGGGGGAAGCTCATTAGATGAGTATTACATATAATTTACAAAGAGAATTTTTTTCATACTTAAGTGGGCAACTGTCTCAATTAATGTATACTTGGTTCTACCCCTGTCTATTTGGATTAATTTTAAAAAATATAGTTAAAGTATAAAAATAAAAATAAAAATTATTTTATATTTGGATGCGTAATATTTAAATATTTTTCATTTTTCACAAGCATTCAGACGTTCTTCAAACAAAAGAAAAAAAAAAAATTGTTACAAACACTTTTCACCAACAAAAGTATCCACTTATATTCTTTGCGACTTACCAGGAAAAGCACAAGATTGAATTGCGGTGTAGTTCACGAACATGAACTTGGAATCATAATACTCAACGTTGAGTCTATCAACTAAAGTGGGGAGCCCTTGGTTGAAAAGTTGTACTGCATCATTAATTGCTTCAACACACCCTGTTGTCCCATGGAGACTGATTTGATATGGCGGCAACCAAGAAAACCCACCCCAGATAATGCAAATTTTCTTGCTCCATAAGCATGCAATTCCTGCCCACAAAAAGAAACACAGGTAAATTAAGGGTACCCTAAACCCTAAATTAACCTCTTGCTTGTTGAATCACTAAAATGAATTTGTTCATATTAACTCTATCATATTTATATTTAAACCGTTCATCAATCTTAATTATCACACGAGCAACAGATGGACACATATATAATAAGTAATAAATAACCCAAATTTAAAAATAATAGTTAAGTTAGGGGTCTGGCAAAAAAATAAGCATGCAATTCTTGCCCACAAAAAGAAACACAGGTAAAGTAACCTCTTGTTTGTTGAATCACGGAAATGAATTTACTCATGTTGAATTCTGTTATATTTATATTTAGATCATTCATCAGTCTTAATTATCACACAAGCAATAGATAAATACACACATAATATATAATAAACGGCCTAAATCTAAAACTAACAGTCAAGTCGATAGGGCTGTGGTGGAAGACTTAACCTGATCGGATTAGGTTGAGTTGGATTTATACACCCCTAAAACAGATACAAAGATACCTAAAAACAATAGTAGATACCTTCAAATGGTGACAATATTTTTCGAGAAGATGGTCAGCCCATTCTTGAGTGCTATAGATGAGACTTGTATTGGAAAAATCAGTAGCGAAGTAGTTGATTACGTAATCGTTTGTGCCCAGATCCAAATAATATAAGCATTGGTTCAGTTGTTCCCTTGCTTTCTTTTTACTTTTAAATGCTGATGCCATTTGGTAATATATCGATTTGTGTTGATTTATCTGATCAGTGAGGCTGAAAATCTTGCCCTGCATATATTTTGTAAAGTATTTATTTATGTTTACATTGAAAAATAAAAATAAAAATAAAAAAGAAAAAGAAAAAGAAAGAGAATTCAATTAATTAATGTAGAAATTAAATAAGCAAATATTTATGAATCATACCAAATTTGTGCTAGTCCGATCATCAATTCCTCCTCCAGCTGAAGCATAGTTCATTCCATAATATATATCTGAAGCATGGTAATTTGCAAATGGTGGTTGGTAATCTGCAAATGCTGGGATGAAATCCCGAAAACCTAAAATTCCACCTGCAATGAAAAAAGCCAGGCTTTAGTTTTAGTAGGAGTGAGTGTATACACCCATTTTTTACTTTTTTTATGTGCATATTTCACGTGCATACACTTAATTTTAATAAATTAGAGGAATAAAACTCTTAATAAAATAATAAAAAAATATAAAAGTAAATATAAATATAATCCGCACCCATTTTTTACCGGGATAAAATTGAATAGAAAAGCTATGTACTTATCCTATATATACACTAAAAATAAAATTATAAATAAATAATATATATATATATATATATATATATATATATATATATATATATATATATATATAAGTGTAAATGTATAAATGTGTGTGTCCCGTCTAAAAATTAAATTGCATTATATTGTATCTTAAAATTTGAAACTTGTGATAAAATCTGCCCAAGCTTAAATATCTAAAGAAGAAATGTTACCAATTATTTATAATTTTATCCCTTATAATATATTTTGAAAAGGCAGGTGTACCTAACAATGGTACATATAGCTTTTTCTCTTTTCTTTAGGCAATGGGGATTTAGATTTGGCAGAGTGAATAGTGGCAGTGATTTGATTTTCATGTTATTTGAAAAAGAGAAGGGTGACTCAAAAAGATGTGCTCTATCTGGACAGGTACACCTTTTTCTTTCATAATTAGATTCCATCATTGAAAACACTAGCTTTTTTTTTTTTTAATGAATTGGATAAAATGATTAATACATATTTTAATATCATTTGCAGTGTTAACCTTTAATTTTATTACTTGATACTTGTGTTTTGGGTCTTACCATTTATTCATAGGAAAAAAAAAACTCAATAAAAATTAAAAATATGTTAAATATATATTTATTTATTCGCTCTCACTTTTATATTTTTATTTTTTATTTATTATTTTATCTCAATATTCAACTGTAAAATCTGAGATGCATACAGAAGTGTACGACACTAAAGGTTAAAGTAGCATTTCTAGAAAATATTTTATTAAAAAAGTAACAAATACGAATTCTGACCGTTTTCACGTGATTTTTTTGGCAAAAGCATGAGGCACTTAACTGAGCAATTCACTGTTCCTACACTTTTTTTTTTTTTTTTACTTTTTTTTTATAAATCGTTTTTCATATGTACTACATGCGTGTGTGTAAATATATTTTTTTATAACTTTTTTATATTTTTATTTTTATCTTTTTAATTTAAAATTTTATCTCTAAAATATTTAGAAAACAATGAATATACAGCAGGATGTATCTACAATCGTAACATAACATTTTCCTGATGAATATTATGTAAATGAATATTCTGCTAAAACGTATACACTCTTCTTTCACACCCTTTTATTGTTATTATATATTTTGAAGAAGGTGTGAAAGAATTTTTTATTAAAAAAAATGTTACAAGTACACTTTTTTTATTTTTTATTTTTATTATTTTTTATACATAATTTTATAATATCCTTAAAAAAGGGGGTCTATCCAACAATAATACATATAGCTTTTCTCCTTTCTTAAGACAACGGGGATTTAGATTTGGCAGAGTGAATAGTTGCAGTGATTTGATTTTTCATGTAACTTGAAAAAGAGGAGGATGACTCAAAAAGATGTGCTCTATCTGTACAACACTAACTTTTTTTTTTTATGAATTGGATAAAATAATTAATATATATTTTAATATTATTAAAATATTAACTCAATAAAAATAATTTATAGAATTTAGTTGAAAGGATATCACCCCTAATTTTATTATTTGACACTTATGTTTCGATTCTTTTATTCCCAATAGATTAAAACTTTTGAGTCTTACGATTTATTCATAGGTTACAAAAAACTCAATAAAAACAAAAGATGTGTTAAATGTACATATATTTATTCACTCTCACTTTTATATTTTTTTTTTACTTTTATATTTATAATTTTATTTCACAATATAATAAAAAAAATGGTTGTATAAGTTTGGAAGTTAAAAAGTGATTTAATTAGTAAACAGATTGAGTTTAATTTAGTAATCTCTATAATATTATGTTAGGTGTTTGAGCCTTTTAAAAAATATATGTTCAAAAAAAAAGTATAATTATTTTTTATTTTTAAATAAAATTAATCTTATTTTAAATGTGAAATAAAATATTTATAAATAACCACAAAAAATGTTGGTGGTTTGTAAAAAAAATTTATTGGCTTTAAGACTAATTTAAAAGGATAAAAAAAATTTATATTTTTTTTTATTATTATTTTGTAAGGATAAAATTATAAGAGAAAAAAATGTTAACACGTGCATACATTTTTGTGTGCATAAAAAACATGGAGAAACAATCCAATATGTGCAGGTGGATGGTAGGTATAATTTTTCTGTATGAGATTTTTGTGCTAGGACTCTACTGGCTAGTAGATAAATGAATAGTTACATAAGGTACCAATTATTATGTAAAGTATTCGTTGGGGCAAGAAATGAACGGTTGAGATGAGTCCAGCAAAAAAAAAAAAACAAACTATTTCTTGATATATGCTTGATAATTACATGAATATGAATAACAAGAAATACGAGATGAAATAAAGTTATTTATTTTCTTATAATATTTTTAATTTAATTTTTTTTAAAAAAGACTTTAATATTTTAAATTAGATAAAATAAATACTCAAATATTTAATAAATTAATTTAATTTTAATTTTAAGATTTATAAATTATGAAAAATATAAATCTTAAAATTTATAAATCATGAAATTCTTAAAATATATTTGGTTAGATTTAAATATTCATGAGAAATATTTTTAAAAAATTAACAAACTAAAATCTCACCTAGGATTATTTAATGAAATTTATATTAAAAAATTTTAAAAACATATATTTCTTGAAATTTTATTTTTCAGAAAATTAATACTAAACACAAGAAATAATAAATCTTAAACTTAGATTCTTCGGTTTAAAAACGAACCTTTCTACCAAATACCTCTCAAATTTAATTTCAAGAATAAAAATAAATTTTTGAGTAAATAAAAATATCTAAATAAAATTTATTTTTAACTTAAAATATAAAATTTTATTTTATTTAATTTAAAATTTAATATTTTTTTAAAATTTACAATTATATAAAAGAATAAAAAGAGATGCAAATTGGGATCAAGTTGAGCCCTGAGTGACAGAAATTAACAAAAATAAAGACAAAATAAAAACTTGAGTGCCACTTAAGCGTTGAAGGAAAGCATTAAAGATTCATAGAAGATTTAATTACTCGTACTATTTGTACATATTTATTTTTTACACATTTTTTTTATATTTTTAAAATTTTTTATTTATTATTTTAACTCAATATTCAACTGTAAAATATGAGATGCATACAAAAGTGTACAACACTAAAGGTAAAAGTAGCATTCTAGAAAATATTTTATTAAAAAAGTAACAAATTCTGACCGTTTTACAGGTTATTGTTTTTGGCAGAAGCGTGAGGTACCTAACTGAGCAATTCACGTGTACCTACGCTTTTCTTTTCTTTTTTTTTTTTATTATTTAGAAAACAATGAATATACGACAGGATTTAGTTGACTGAATAATTGCAGTGTCGGCTGCAACTGCGCCTGGAATCTTCAGATGGGAAAAGAAAAAGGTCAGTGGCGTGTACAATTAAAAATAGACATATGATGAATTTTTGTTAAAAATTAATTAAGATAAAATATCTTATTCACACCTCATCTCAAAAGTATTACGTGTCTCGTTACGTCTCATCGATGTAATATACTATTGTCTCAGTTCTGTTCTGATCTCATTTCAATCTCATTATTCTGTCTAATCCCAACCTTGTATATACAAGAAAATAGAAAATGGCAGCTGAAAATTATGAAAAAAACAAAAAAAGAAAAACTAATTAAGTTAATAAGATCTCAAAAGTAATTTAACGTAATAACGTAATTTTTCAAAAATAAAATTTTAACATTTTCGATCATACCTAACTAATTAGGTTAATAAGATTAATGCAAGTATATTTTCCTCAAATCATTACTAACAATTTCGAATTTAATTCATTGGTACTAATATATATAATAAGAGCAGTATTATAAGTACATTAATTTTTTACATTAATTTTTTAATTTTTTTATTTATAATTTTACTCAAACAACTCACATAAAAAGAGAGAGATCTACACTGAATATACTTGAATAATAATACACGTAGCTTTACTCATATAATAAATTTATAAGTTTGGCTTAACTTTTCTTTCTTTTTTAAAAACATTTTATAAATTTAATTTCAAATCATTACATTTAAATATCACTAAAAAAAAGAAACTTTACTTTTTTTTGTTAATTTATAATATGAATATTTTAAAAAAAAAAAAAAAAGACTAAAAGGAAACTTTTGATTGATGATTGATTTTGATTTGAATAAAGGTTTATATATATATATATATATATATATATATATATATATATCCATGTAGGACAAGTACACGTTAGTGCATCTACATTTATAATCTATAATAATTGAAGCACTTTCGATTAATGATTCACTTTTGAGTCTGTCCCTTAAAGGGAAAGTGATGGAGTTCCACATGGCCACAGTAAAAGGGTCAATAATGTTCCATCAAAAAACAGAAAAGAAACAAAACAAAATCGGATAATGTTTCCCTTAAAAAGGACAATGAAGTCCCACTTCTTGGTTGTTGAGAAAAAGGACTTACATTTATTACTTACCGTCAGAAGTTATTATTGTAACAAAATCTGATTTTATTGAGAAGTTTATTTTTTTTTAGAAAAATCTGTCTTTATTTTTTATATTATTATTAATTTTAAAAAATTTAATATTTTAAATTAAACAAAATAAATATTTATATATAAAATTAAAAATAAAAATAAATTTTATTAAAATATTTGTTGTATTTATTTTTATTTTAAATTTAAAATGTTAAATTTTATTTTGTTTAAATTTAAAACGTGGTAATTTTTTTAAAATTAAAAATAATGTGAGTAAATAAAAAAATTATAAATATTAGGAAAGTTGAAATTTTAAAGAATTTTAATATAATTTAAAAATATTTAATCTCGAATAAGATTACTAACGAAGAAATAACCATTAAACTAAACATAATTCCTTCGTTGAATTAAGAAATTGAATTGTTTATAAGTTAGGCAATTAACTTTTACACCACCTAAATTAATATTTGGGTCATCTTTAACACTTTGCCAAAAATATTTCCGTAAGCTAAGAAGTCGTGAGAGTATTAATTTGGAATGCTGTGAAAATCAACTCCTTATATTTTATAGGGTTTGAGCCTTAAAATATCTGGACTCGAAAAAAAACTTTGATTCTTGGTCTTTAAATATAAATTAAATTATTTTTGTTTATGCTTATAGCTTTTAGAAGTTAAGTTATAATTTTTAAACTCTCCAAATTTATAAAATAATCTTTATAATTTTAAAAAAAATTATATGTTCGTCCTTACTGTTAATGTCAGTTAAAGTATTAGTTTGCTACAAATTTAATAAAAAGTTAAACTATACTTTTAATTTTTATAGTTTTTTAAAAATTAAATTTTAATTTTGATATTTGTTAAAATTTATAAAATAATTTTTATAATTTTAAAAATATTAACGTTTCTTGCTATCATTATTCGATACAAGTTTGTTTTTTTTTTTTTTTTGGCAAACCTAGCTCTCTATGTACCAATACTTAAAAAAAGAAAAAAAAAAAAAAGGCTTTTTCATTGTCTTAGACCAAATATAAAATCTTAACAATTATACTCTAAAAAAAAAAGAAAAATAAAAAAACTTAATAAAGACCCTTCTACCCAATAGAACCTTAATATGTAGTATTAATTTAATCTCAATTAAACTAATTAATAAATATTTTACATTCTAAAAAAATTAAATAAAATTACAATAAATTTTAATATATTACTTTATTTAATTTTAAAACACATTATTATAAAGTTTGTTTTTAAGTTTATTTTTATTTTTGACTAAAATATAAGAATTTATTTTGTTTAATTTAAAATATTAAAATTATTTTTAAAATTAATAATAATATAAAGGGACAAATTTTTTGTTTTATTTTTTTTCATTTCATTTAACATCGTTGGCTCTTTTACTTTTGGCCATGTGAACCCAATGAAAAGAAACTCATCATTTTCATTTTAAAATATAGTCGAAAAAGTAAATAGTTAAATCATTAAATTTTTCATTATTAAATATAGATGTAGACGGCATATCCATCATTGATCATCAATTATCAATTAATATTAATATTGATATATATAGCCTAGGCATCTCCAACATACCACTTATTTTCACTATGTCACGCTTTCTTTCTCTCTAATTGACACCCAATTTTTTTTTTATAAATAAATATTCTTTTCAGTATCTGTTAGATAAAATTAAAATTAAAAACTTATCAAATTTTTATATAAATTAAAGATATTTTGACATTAAAGATCTGTAAAATTATTTGATGTCAAAATAATAGTTTTGTATATTTTTCTATCAATCTTAATGAGACATTTTCTTTCCCTTTTCTTCACTCACCACTTCTAATTTCTCTCTCTTTTTGATGGCCATGGTTGGTAGAGCTTTGAGAAAAAGAGATTATGCTATCCCTCTGATATATTTTTCCCTTCTCAGATAGAACTACAAAGACAAAGCCCCAAAGAAAACAATTCCTTTCTATCAACCAATAATCTAAATCATAAAAGTCTCGAGAACCCAACAAAATTTTTGCCTGTGGAAATCAAACCCAAATCTTGATCCATCTAAAGATTTTCCAGGGACTGCATGAATTTAAGAGAATTGATGAACAAAAACTTTCATTTGAAGCAAAGAATTATTGAGTAATTTGATTTACAATTTTGTCAAAATCTAGGTCGAAGCACACTAGGGCCCTACTTGTTACAATGGTTTGTCCTGTTACAACGGGGAGACTTAGTCATATTCGTTCATAGTTGTGATCTAGAAGCAAAGAATAGAGAGCGAGTAAGACGAAATAAATCCTCCAATCCAAACTTGAGCCAATCATCTTGTTATCTGCGTATAATTTACCAATAGCAATGCCCAAGTGTCTACATCTTATCTGTACGGCAGAAAATATCACTTAATAGATGTGTTTAAATAATGTTATTTTTAAATGTTTTAAATAAATAATTTAAATGTGTTTAATGAAAGTCTTGTCTAATTAAAAAGATAATTCTTAAATGTTCATTCAAATACTAGAAAGAACAATGAATTTGATTTTTGTGGAAGGATAAATCGGTTTTAAAAGTTTAAGTTTTCTAATTGTAAGATATTATTAGTGATTTGCAGAGCAGTTATTACATTGTCTAGGCAATTATTGGATCCACCTATAATTACATTAACTATGCAGTTAACTATAAACAGATTTAATGATTAAAAAATTAACTGTACAATACAATTAACTGCATCTAATTCACGTTCATATTACTTGTAATATAAAGTATTTATTTTCTCATAAAAAAGACACTTAAATCGAGTACTTAATCAACACAACAACAAAACAAAACATTTTATTTGATTGTTCAATATTACTAAATATCTGATTACCATTTACAGTAACATACTTTGCTTGCAACCAGAGAATCACAAGCTTACAAAGGCAGCAGTAAACTATGATAACCAGATAGCTTAGCTAAATACTGAACTTATTTAGGGACCCTAAGGGTTATTAGATAGATTAATCAATACAACATAGCTTTAGTTATGCAGTTTTTATGGATCGTTGACTTGTTGATGGGCCCACCAGAGTGTTGATATCAACTGGGTAAGTGAAGGAACTCTCAGGATCATTGTATGACTTTTCTGCAGCGATTTTGTTCATAGCTTGACTTGTATGACATGCATCCCAGAATAAGTGAGCATCTCTATTCTCGCAATGTGGTCCATTAACCACACATAACCCAAAGAACGCATCGGCGACGCAGCAACCGGCATCGTTTATGAAATCTGAAAGACATCAAAGAAGAAAGAATTGGTTCCTATTAATAATATGTGAATGAGAAGGCAGCAGTAAGTGCTAAATTATTAAGAATTTGTTTGGATGAATTTTTTATTTTTAATAAAAGAATTTTTTGGTAAGAAGTCTTTTTGTGAAATTTTGGACTAGTTTCTGAAAAAAAGAAGAAGTAAAAGTACATTTTAAAAGCTAAAAAAAATGTTTTTTCGTAGGTTAACTTTTTTAAAAGAGAATTTTTTTTTTCTATTCACATTATCACTAATTTTAAAAAGATTTTAATGTTTTAAACTGATAAAATGAATCTTTATATTTTAAGTTAATAATAAAAATAAATTTTATTAAAATATTTTTTTTATTTACATGAAACATTTATTTTTATTTTGAACTTAAAAAATGACAGTTAATTTTATTTAATTTTAAAATATGAATATTTTTTTTTTCAATTGACGATAATGTAAAAAAAAAATTTTCTTTTTAAAAATATAATTTTAAAAGTGCAAAAATAAAAACAAAAATAAAAAGAAACTCATTTTACTTGTTTTTGTCATAAAAACTGTGGCATGCATCTACTTCTTTTGTTTTAAAAGTATTCCATTGCATGATTCTATCACAAGCACCTTTTTAACTTCTAAACATGTTTCTTGATTTTTTTAAAAATTATTCCAAAAAGTTTAAGATTGCATTAAAAGAAAAAACTTGTTTTGTCAAAAAACTTTTAACAAAAAAATAGCTGATTCAAATAGGATATGATGCTTTTAAAAAGGCAAAAGTAGATCATGTTATAATATTTATGAAAAAAATGCTTCTAAAGGTTAAAAAAAAAAATTACTTTTATATTCTGCTTCTACATTTCCATTTCAAAAGTGCTTTTTAAAAACTAATTCAAGCCATCCCTATGTACAATAACGTAGATAAACAAAATCATGCAGTTATATAGGAAAAACAATGTTGTTTGACACTTACCATCAAAAACACTGGTTTGAATTGCAGGGTAGTTCACATACATGAATTGGGAATCAGGATAATCCTCATTGAGTTTATCAACCAAACCGGGAAGCTTATTGTTGAAAAGTGTTAATGCATCATTGATGTTTTTATCACACTCTCCTTTGCTATTACGTTGATGAGGACGGCAACCAAGAAAACCCAGCCCTGATAATGCAAATTTTCTTGCTGAAAACTTATGCAATTCCTGCCCACAAAAACAAACACACAGTAAATTATCCTATTAAAGCATCTTTAGTCATGTAATAGAGAAAGATTCCATATCCTAATTTCTTATATTATTTTTATGAGTCTCATATTGACATATCATTTTTTTTTTAATTTTATACAATGTACATAATTTTTTTTTTTTACTCATACAATTCTAAAAAAAAATTTAAATGAGTCTTACAAACTATCATATATTTTTTATCTTTCATCCCTATTCTCTTTTTTTTTTTTTTTTTTTCTTTTCTCATATAAATCTTTTTTTTTCTCATATATTTTCTCATATAAACTAGTATAATTTGACTTTTTTTTTTTTATCTCCTTATATAACATTCTTCAAGTATGAAACTCTCTTTCCTCTATCTCTTCCACCTCACTTCCCTCTAGTGGTGAATCAAAAGAATACATTATTGCACAAGCTTATACAATATTTAAATGACCACTACTAGAGATAGTCTTAGAAATGGAAAAGAAATAAGGACACTTGTTAGTATACCCTACCTTTCTTTTCCTCTATTTTGTAGTAAAACTATAAACAGTAAAAGAAATATAGAAGAAACAATATAAGTGTAAAAATAAGTAATCACATAACACCACTCGTTAAAAATCTTTGAACGAAACATGTAAAAAGATCCAGAAACCACAGTGCATACCGTTAAGTGGTCATAATATCTTTTGATAAGATGCAGAGCCCATTCCTCAGGGGTATAGATTTGACTTGTGTTGTAAAAATCAGTAACGAAGTAGTTGATTACGTAATCGTTTGTGCCTAAATCCAAATAATATAAGCACTTCTCCAAGTGTTCCTTTGCTTGCTCTTCACTTTTAAGCGCTGCAGCGATTTGGAAATATATCGACTTGTGTTGATTTATCTGATCAGTGAGGCTAAAAATCTTGCCCTGCATATATTTTTTGATTTTAGACAAGAATACTTTCTTTCTTATTTATAAGGTTATAAAAATAAATTTACTGATTTTTTTTTCCTCTCTGCTCCTCTCTCCTCCTTTGAACCAAACATTGCCTTAATGACCTTACCAAACTGGAGCTAGTAAAATCATCAAGTCCTCCTCCAGCTGACGCATAGTTCACTCCAAAATATACATCTGTAGCTTGGCGATTTGTAAATGGTGTTTGGTAATCTGCATATGCTGGGATGAAATCCGTTAGACCCAAAAGTTCACCTGCAATAAGAAAAGGCCAGACCTTAGAGAAGGGTAAAAAGGGGAAATTTTGCTTAAATCTGCCCAAGCTTACATATCTGTAAAAGAAATAATACCAATTTGGTCGATTGTAGTTTTGCCATTGTTGTATCTTCCAGTTACTCCTTTTGGGAAATCAACACCATAAGGTGGATAGTTAACTCTGGAACTAACGGCCAGATTGTTGTTGTTTCCGGGATCGGACGAGGAATCTCCAAAAATGAAGAGGCAAGGCACTTGAGGCCACCCATGAACACAACGTTGCAGAAAAGTTGCAGCAAAGAGCAGAAGCATCAACCATGGCTTAGTCTCAGAAGCCATCTCTGGACAAAGAAAGTGATCAGGGAAAGAGAGTTATGAATATGAATAATAAGAAACAAAAGATACATAGAAGATTTAATTAACAGACTGAAGCATCAGATTTGAGGAAAAGCAATGGAGATTAGACTATTACTTACTTTTTTGTTCTTGCTGTTCTCACCCAAAGCTAGCTAGCTATGGCAGGTCTATTGCAAGCAGGTAATATATATATTGTTGATATTTGGTGTCCCTGGATGATATTAGGGTTAAAAAAATACTCCTATTCTTGGCCGGACATGTATGGCTTAATGGACAATTAGCATGACAAGCTCGTCCAAATCTCCCCCGGTCACAACAATAGGTATCTAAGCTGATGGTTTAGCGAGATAAAATTGAATAAAATTCTATCTCATTTTCTATCTTAAATTATATTTTATAAACTTAAAAATTGTTTAAAAATAATAAAATAATATTTTAAATAAAATTAATTTTAAATTTATAAATCACGATTTAAAACAATAAGTAAAATAAAAAATTTTGTCTTGAATAAAAAGGGTGATGGTTCCTTTGCTAAGGTGATGCCGAGGACAAATTGACTTAATTTATATGTACAAATACTTAAATAACTAGAACAATTTTTTTAATACATAACAGGCCATAAAATGAATTTGAATATCTTTTGAAAAATTGAACAACAGACAACATAATCAGCATTAGGATTTTTATAAAAGCACATGTCTCCTACAGAAAATAAATGGAATAAAGGTTAGAAAGTCAGCATCTTTTTGTTGTATTAAGTAATATTGTTGTAGATAATCTTTTAGGTATATATAGATCAAGTTCATAGTATTATTTATTAGAAACAAACAATTATTAGTTGGAATGACACTAAATATAGACTGCATTGCTAATTTTAGTTATGATAAATTTTTTTCAGAAATTGGAACACATAGAAGCTTTTAGAAATTTTGTTCATCAAAACCTTTAGAGATGATCAATAAGGAATTTATAGAAGCAAAACCCAATTCTATCTATGAATTGAGAAGAATAAGTGGAAATAGCTGTAGATGATGGTTTGGAAAATTAAATATCAAAGTGATTTTCATAGTTAATCATACTTATCTGTGTTAGTTTGCTTTTGGTTCAGCTTTTAGCAATAACTACAGTGTAATACCAATAAAACTTTTCCCATTGTCTTGTCTAACTTTTATGAGTAAGATTCCTTAACTAGGATAGCAACTTGGAGGGCGTGATGAGGTGGGGCGCGGCGACAAGTATATGATCACCGTCTATTCCTGCGGGCTTTCGAGGAAACGCATAGCAATACAAAGAATTTTGTTACGAAAAAATATATATTATATTTTGAGTTTTATTAATTTTAGATGTAAATAAGTAATAAATATTATAATTTTTTTTTTAAAAAAAGTTCTTATACTATTATTAATTTTTTTTTTAAATTTAATATTTTAAATTAGATAAAATAAATTTTATATTTCAAGCAAAGAATAAAAATAAATTTTATTAAAATATTTTTTATTTATATAAAAAATTTATATTTGTTCTAAGATTAAAATGTAAAAATTTATTTTGTTCAATTTAAAACGTGAGAGTTATTTTTAGAATTAATAATAGTGTGAGAAGATGAAAATAATTTTTTTAATTTAAATTCATATTATTATAAATTTGAATAATTTTTTAAAAATATATTATCTTATTTTATATTAAAAAATATTTATGAATCAAATTATTAAATTACTCTTATTTATTTTATATAGAATAATATTTGAATAATTAAGTATTTTAAGATATTGACAGGTGGGAGGG
The DNA here is from genome assembly GCA_022379115.2 of Bauhinia variegata. NCBI lineage: Eukaryota > Viridiplantae > Streptophyta > Magnoliopsida > Fabales > Fabaceae > Bauhinia > Bauhinia variegata. The sequence goes on from CM039432.1 coordinate 7,051,718, forward strand.
TGTAATTAAATAATTACAATCATATTTTAAGACGAAGTTAATTTATATGTAAAAATCATTTGAAAAATTGTAGAAAGACAACAACATAATCATTGGATTTTTATAAAAGCATACTTCTCCTATAGAAGATAAAGGGAATATTAAAGGTTAAGATGTCAACGTCATTTACAATTATTAGTTGGCAAACATTAATTATATAGAGAGAAGCATCATAAGCAAATGCAACAACCAGTACTGCATTGCTTATTTTCTTTATGATAATATTTTCAAAAATGGAACCCATAGAAGCTTTTAAAATTTTTGTTGGGATGACCAATAAGGAATTTATTGAAGCAAAAATTATCACACAAATCTAATTTTTTGTTGAGTTTTTTTTTTTACAATAAATGAAGAGTCTAAATTCACTAAAAAAAACGTATAATTAATGATGAACTGAGCAACAATAAAGATCAATGAATAAAATATGTTCAATAGAAAAGTTAAACATCACATAACACGTGTAAGATTTTGAAAATTGAAAAGAGAGATGAGAAAGAAAGCAATGGAATAAATTAAAACTCATAATGGAAAGAACCAAAACACCAAAGAGTTTCAAAAGTTGTTGAATGACACAACAAAAAAGAAAAATATGGCATGTGGATGAGGAGCCAAGAAAAGGGATTTAGATATGCTCCAATTATTACATTGCATTATTGCATTAACAACTTTTGAGTCCTTAAAAGGATGAATATATATTACCTGCAGTAGAATGTCCTATGTAGTTGATTACGGGATGTCTGATCTATCTACTATTATAGTTGATTGTGTTAACTGTGTAATAATAAGTAGATCAAATGACCCGCACTCGACTACACGATGTAGTTGACTGTAGATAATCCGTGTCCATAGAGGCTCCACCAAAAATACACAATCAATGTTCTTTGACAAATTTTAAATTTTTTAAGATTTTTGAGATCTATGGTCAATCTGAACGCGCTTATTTGTTTTTATTGATAATGGTAATGTGAACTAATTCAATCTAATTCATACCAACCAAAATCAATTATTTAATCAAATTAATTGGATGAGATTTTTTCAAAACCAATTGATTCAATTCGGTTGTTGGATTACCATCTTAAAAAATCAATCAAAACTAAATCAAACTGACTTTATAAAAATACGGTTAATAATACATATTTGATCTTAGTTGTATTTATTATTATTTTATTGTTGAATTTATTGAAAAATAATGCTCGTTGTTGTATTTAGTTTAGTTGGATTTGTGTTTATGAAATATAGGTGAGTCAATTATTGTTGCATTAGCAACACTAAATTTTTTCGAATGTTACAACTAATCTAATACAAATTGGATTGGTTTAGTTGATATCTATATAATCAGTTAGATTAGGTGAGTTTTTCATCAACTGGTTAAATCGATTCAGTTGAGAAAATATGTCAAACCAATCAGTTTTTACCCCAAATGAAAAATACAAAATTAATGTACTTAGACAAATTTTAAAGACTTTTGAGATCTATAGTCAACTCAATGGTTACACAATTCTCTAAATGTGAAACTCATATTGATAAAATTGCTCTTATAAATCAATTATTTGTGTATTTCACATTCAATTTCATAAGCTATTAAATTATGAGATAGAAAAAATATTTCATTTCTATTTCTATTATTATTATTTCAATACGATTTCATATTTTTATTTTTATACGAAATGAGACATCATTTTTTTTTGAATATTAGAAATAAGTTTTTAATCATTGCAATATAGCACTCCATGAGTAAAATTGATCAAAATGTTAATGCAATCAAAGATCTAAATATTCTTAAAATTGCATTTGGAATTGTTCAAACTTTAATTGAAGGACCGAAAAAAGATCATATTAGCACACAGTTCATTGAAATTGTTTTTCCAAAATTTTTTTTTTAAAAATAATTACATTTGACAGGGATGTTTCAAAACGATATATCTGCATTCTGTATAGCCACACTACTTTTTTTCTTAACGTTCTCATTCACTTCTCTTTTAAATTCCATCTTGAAACGGACGAAAGGAAAATACTAATTATACACTTATAAATATATTTATGTTATAAAAATAAAATTATAAACATAAAAATAAAAATAAGAGATTAAGAATTAATTAGTATAATAATGATTTTATTTAATCTCTTTAATCAAATAAGATATATGAAAAAATAAATTTGACAATATATAAAATAAAAAAGTTTTGAAACAAAAACAAGTCTTTAAAGGAGTAAGAGTTTTGGATCCATAACTAATTAGTGGTCTAAGCTGCTATTAAGTTGAAAAAACCATCAAATAAATATTTATTGAATTGACATGCTAGCAAAAAATATAATTATAATTATATATATTTTGTGTGAATATTTATAGATAAAACTTAAAATATATTTATTAAATTGAGCTAATATTAATGTGCAAGAAGTTGTGTAGCCCGTGATCTTATTAGCAAGAAAACAAACTAGGGACCACGACAATTACTGTACCAATGACAGCTTTCATATCAACTTCTGGAACGCTCGATGATGCAGAATCAAGTACATTATCCAACTTGACCCCACTCTTAGCATGTGGTCAAAAGAAAAGATTCCCCAAATCATAAAAGATATTTCTCAAGAAGACTATAGAACCTAAATTAAATCAAAATTAAGCATTTAATCAGTTTAATTACGCCATATATTTATGATTTTTTAATTTATTATTCTAGTATTTAGTTCAAAAATAAAAGGGTAATTATAATTATTTTTTAATATATATTTTTTATAAACTTAAATTATTAAATATTGTAAAAAAATTTTAATCATTAAACTAATAAGACTTTATTAATAGATAATTATCATTTATTAGGACAAAAATAACCTTGTTAAGTTTCATGTTGAGTTATTTGTTAAAGGAATTTTCTCAAATCAGCCATCATGTACTCCATGCAAAATACGAAGAAGTATTTGATAATTGTGTGATTATAGAACCTACTGATTGAGCTTTAGAACTCAAGAAATATCTAAGGAAAAAAAAAAAAAATGAGTCAGGTTATGAGTTCACTCACGAGTGTATATTTATTTTTCTAAACATATTTTTTTTCTTTTTTTTATTTATAATTTTATTCTTACATTATACTTAAAAAGTGTACGTACAATTTGAGTGTAAAATTTTTAAGGGTGTAAACGGTTTTTCTAAAAATAAAAATAAAAATTGGGGCTTAGATGTTGAGCCAGAGTAAAGAAATGAAATCTTTTATCTTATATTTTGTCCTAAACTATGTTTTATAGGTTAGTAATTGCTGAAAAATTTTAATTGATGTAATTCATAATATTATTTTATTATATGTTAACCAATTTATGTTAGATATAAATTTTATCTTGTGTATTTTTTAATGATTTAAATTTTTAAATTAAATTAATTCTTAATGTAATATTATAGCCCTATAACTTTATAGTAAACAGTTTGAATTCTCTCATTAATACTTATGATGTATTTGTGTTGTTTTCACACTCTAAATTTAAATAGCTTTTGTGTGTAGGAGCATGCTAAATATAAAATAGGTGCATAAACTAATAAAATAAAGTTAAGTTATGTATATAATTATTTATGAAGATTCTCACTTTTACATATTTTTTTCTATATATTTATTATTTTTATCTCATAAATATATATTTATAATTTTACTTTTATAAAATAACTAAATAAATAAGTGTATAAAAATAAGTGTGTAACTTGCACTTCTCTTAAAAGAACTAAAATTTTAAATTCATGTTACACACATAATATAATATTTATTCCATATAAATTTATTCTGCCCCATTGCAAATATTAGTCCTACGTAGACTTACCCTACTCGTTTAATATATATATATATATATATATATGTCAAACTTTTAAAATGATAAAACTTGACACGAATCCCGAGAGGAGAGTATGAATCTCGTGACTTATTGTTTTAAAAAATATTTAAATTATTATTATAAAATATTATGTACGAAATATATGGATAAAGTTTGGTAATTGTTTTTGACCACCCCCAACTTTATCATTGGCCACCCTTGGATGTGTGAAAAGACCAAATTGCCCTTTCTCTTTTAAGAAAATCCCTTCTTCCTCCTCCTCCCCTCCCCTCCCCCCCCCCCCTCCCTCCCACAACCCCAGCCTTCGTGAACCATTTCTCACAAACCCCAACCTCTAAACCTTGTTCTTGTTCTGGTTTTTTCAGTTCGAAAGAGCAGGAGAAGTGCTTTCTGGGTGTGTGTTATTGGTTTGAAGTTCAATCGCGTTATAAAACGAGGTAAGCACTTTGTAATTTTGAGGGGATCGGCGGGGGGAGGGGGGATTTGATATGAAAAACGAATGTGTAGAGCTGTTTAAAAGAGAAAACGACTTTAAGCATACGTTTTTATTATAAAACGGATGTGTACAGGCATTTTATATTGAGAACGGATCTGCACAGCCGTTTAAACTTACTCAAATCGGCAACAACAACAAACGGATGTGCAGAGTGATATTCTTATAAAAAGGGCATTACAGGGCCGTTCTGTTCATGTAAACGGTAATACAGGGCCGTTGAAGGTTCATATTGGCTTTGTATACCCGTTTTTACCCAAACAGTTTTGGATGTAAATTTTAAAATGGTTAGCTTGGTTGACCTTTGATATTTTAATTTTTTACATATGTAGGAAGTGAAAGATTAGTTATACTTGCAAGATGCATAAAGATTCATACTTTAATTGTGAATACATCCCATCTAAAGAAGTTGATTTAACAACAGAGCCAAATTTAGTTGGGGAGTTATGTTAAAACTTAATTGTTAAACAATGAATTGAATGTGTGACGTTTTTAATGTTTGGTATGAAATTTTCTGTTAACAGGTTAACGAAGATGAAAGATATGCCGGTAATGGCTCTTTTATTGGAGAAGACTTGACTCATTTTTTTAGTACCAATGAAGTAAGTACCTTTTACTGAACGACGTAAACACAAGACATTGTTTGATTAATAACTATTAACTGATAATGATTTCTTTGTCTTCAGACATTTGTCACAAAGGATGACCTTTTGAAATGGGTAAGAGATATTGGAAAGAGGGTCGGCTTTGTTATTGTAATTAGCAAATCAGAAATAGGAGGCGAAGGAAAGCGTACACAAGTTGAATTAGTGTGCGAGCGCGGTGGTAAATATAAGCCTTGAAGGAAAAGGGGTACAGTCACCGAGAGTGCAATAAGAAAATGTGGATGTCCAGTTAGACTTAAGGGAAGACAATGGGCAAATGGTTTATGGAAGGTCAGAGTACAATGTGGGTACCATAACCATCATCTTGCTAAGTCGTTAGTCGGGCATCCATATGCTGGTCGTTTGAATGAGGAAGAGTTAACCATGGTAGAAGAGATGACGCAAAACAGAGTTCCTCCTCGAGATATATTGTTGTCTTTGAAGAAAAAGAACACAGAGAACGTGACAACTATAAAACAAATATATCATACTAGACAACAATATAAGGTAAAGATTAGGGGTCCACGAACTCCAGTACAACATTTAATGAAATGTTTGGATGAATCTAAATATTTGTATTAGTACAGGATTGATGAGGGGTCTGATGTCGTTAAAGACATATTTTGGACGCACCCGAACTCGGTGAAGTTGTTGAATGCCTTTCCAATTGTTCTATTGATGGATAGCACATACAAGACCAATAGGTATCGCCTACCACTGCTTGAGATTGTTGGTGTGACATCAACAGAATTGACATTTTCAATCGGGTTTGCATACATGGAATCTGAACAAACTGATAACTTTGAATGGGCGCTTAGGAGGTTAAGAGGTTTAATTTGGCAAGATGACTTGTGCCCACAAGTGATTGTGACTGACAGGGATCTCGCATTGATGAAAGCTGTGGGTATTGTATTCCCTACTTCTATGAATCTGTTGTGTCGATATCATATTAAAAAAAATGTAGAATCAAAATGTAAACAATCAGTTCGTAATGTTGCCGAATATGAAAGGGTAATGGATGCGTGGGATATGGTTGTTAATGCTTCCAATGAGGAAGATTACCATCATGTGTACAGTGCGTTTTGGACCACATGCGCCACACTCGATAGCTTTGTAGCATACGTCGATGATACATGGTTGAACCCGCACAAGGAGCGATTTATTCCAGTTTGGACTAAGTTTATGCATCTAGGCAATACAACCACAAATAGGTATGAAGATTTATTTATGCTTAATTTGTAATATTCATTTGTGTATCACACGTCTAATGGTGTTATTGCTCTTGTGATTGTAGGGTGGAAGGCGCATATTATAGCCTGAAGAGAATTTTACAATCATCTATAGGAGATCTTCATAGCTGTTGGGAAGGGATCGATGCTCTGATAAAACTGCAGCACAATGAGATTCAAAAATCATTTCAACACAGTCTTATGAAAGTGGAGCACAATATTAATTGTTCGTTGTTCAGAGGTTTGCATCATTGTGTTTCACTTGTTGCACTCAGACATTTGTCCAAAGAGCTTAAAAGGGCCCAGTCATACGTTGGGACGGATATGATAGCATGTGGTTGTTACATTAAGACTACCCATGGATTACCATGTACACACGAACTTGGGCAATGGAATATTTTGAACATGTCTGTTTGGTTGACCTCAATCCATACTCATTGGAAGACTTTGACATGGGAGGTTGATCATGAAGGTAATGGGCCGGTACCATATGCTGAAGCGATAGACATGTTATGGGGTAAGTTCAATAAATTAACCACCGAAGAGGAGCAGTGGTCTTTTTACCATAAGACGGTTGAACTAGTGTGTCCAGAGGCCAACTTATTACAACCACCCACAGAGAAGGTCAAAACAAAAGGCGGCATTAAGAAGAAGATGAAGAGATCAGAGACATCAACAAAGCGTGATCCTTCTTATTTTGAGCATGTGGACGCACAGTGAGGTTCTTTGCATAACAATATATCATCTGGATCAGGACCATCTACAAGGAACTCAACGACACCTGCTAAGACATCCCATGGACGTAGTAGAGTATCAATTGGTAGAGGTTCATCGAAGCCACCTACGAATGACCCATCCAGCCAGGACAACGATGTGCATGTGGGTACATTTAATCCATCAGGTGAGACCAGCAAAAACATTACTTTGCTAAACCAATTGCCAACATGTATCTATCCCTTCGTGGATAATATCATTGATGTTCAACCAGATGGGAATTGTGGCTATCGGGCAATTGCTTTGGGCCTTGGTCTTTCTGATAATGAGTGGTTCCAAATACGGCAAGAATGTATTACAAAGATGACAACTTGGCAAACATTGTATACTCGAATGTTTCTCCCACGAGGGTACACACATCTTTTGTCGTCACTCACGGTTGATCCGAATGTGTCTTCTGTGCTGTCTGACAAGTGGATGTCTATACCAGATATGCCATATGTTGTTGCATCGAGGTTTAATGTCGTTGTTGTTATTTTGCACCCACAAATGTCGCATACATACCTTCCACTACACTCTGTGCCCTCATTAAGTCTATCCCAATCAGAAGAAGTTATCATAGCATATGTTCACGGGAATCATTTTGTACAGGTAATGTATTGTCATTCATGTAACTTCAAATTTTTTGTTGTCTCAAGTGACGATTTTTTGAATTCATCATGTCACAGGTCAAACTGAAAGAAAATTCTCCCATACCACCCATTGCACCACAATGGTCGCATGCAGCATTGCCTGAAGCACGTTCTTGGATAACACCATTGTTAGACCGCATTAGACAGTTTGAGGCGTTAGCTATACGTAGTCGACAGTAGATGTGCACTTGTAAACAACATTTATACATTTATGTAATGTATCCTAACATATATTTATACATTTATGTAATGTACTTCTTTTTATCCCAGTTGCTTCAGTTCATAGTTCAAACTTACAAGAATTTACAATAGTTAGTCAATTCCTAGGAAACGACTAATCAAAGCCGTTTCCTTTCTAAAATGAACTTGTGAGCCCGTAATAATCCTAAAACGGATGTACAAGACCGTTTCCCATAAAAAAACATATTTGAAGGGTCGTTGCATGGTAAGGTAAATGGCTTCTCAAACTCGTTTTTTTACCAAAAACGGATGTGTGAAACCGTTACTGCAAAAAAGGGTTTTGTAGGGCCATTTTTATTCCATAACATATATGAAGTGCCGTTTAAATACTATCAGGGAAATGGATTTTCAAAGCCGTTTCTCCTCCAGGACGGATGTGTGTATCCGTTTTATACTATAAACGGATGTGTAGGTCCATTTTTTGTCGATAACATATATGAGGTGCCGTTAAAATAGTAACAGGGAAATGGCTTCTCAGAGCTGTTTTTCAACTAAGACAGATATGTGAAACCGTCACACTTAAAAACGGATTTGTAGGTCCGTTTGTAACTCCAAACATACTTGGAGTGCCGTTTGTGCGAATATTAAAATGGATATGCGTGGCCTTTTTAATTTAAAACGGATCTTTGACTCCGTTCATTATAAAAAATGGCTTTTCAAGATAACAATGGTGTCCATATTTGCATAGCCATTTTTTAATAATGTTAGCTTATATCTTAAGTACCTTCCGACATGTAATGTCTTCAGCAACATCAATGAAGTTAGATCAAGATAATAATTTATACTAAGTATCTAATTAAACATACACATGATTGTTGCATAAAGATAATAACTTCATAAATAAATGTCATAGTTTAACAAGTTGGAGTCCATACATAAAACTAATCGGGAGAAATAAAAGACATAATCAGCTAACTAATGGTGTCGACCCCTAGATGGGCCAGCACCAGAACTAGAATGATGACCGGTTCGAGTTTGATCAGCATCGTCCCACCCACGACGTATCTCAACACAAATCACATGCAACAATCGACCAGCCTCAGATTGCTCGCTGACTAATCTTCGATCGAAGATTGTTCGGACAACGCCATCAATGGTTTCTAACCGATCCTGTAAATTCCATTAAATAAAAGTTATCAAAAAACATTATCAATAATAAAACCGATAAATTACAAACAAAAATAAATTTAATTAATCCGATAACATACCCTAAACTGATCGACTGTTGGGGGTCTGTCTGACAACCTTCTCATCAACTTGGGATCTGACCACGTCGGAGGGTCAATTACACGTACAGATGTGGGCAGCATATACGGATGTGATATCATGTGATACCACTCCATGTACCCAGGCATGACTTGCCCAGGCACAGTGATAGCTGGACCACGATGCTCAGCACTCAAAATGTGGTCGTCGAAATGCTCCCATATGGCATCAACCTTCGCTAAGTAGATAGGGCCATCAAATACACGTATTAGATGAGGAGGGATGGACTGTACATGAGAAAATTGTCTTAAGACTCGATCTGGCTGGTGCGGCTCCAGCCACATTCCATATCACATCTTGCCAATGAAAAATGCCACTGGGTACATGGGATGGAATGTCCGGGCATCATCATATGGGGTCCATTCGACGTCCATTGTCCGCAAACAGTCCAACTGATGCCGTAAAGGAGGAAGGTGACCACTACCCCTACGAGATGACCAGCGAGCAGATCGTGGTAGCTCCTCCCGGTATGACCCGTTCAAGCGACAAGATTGGCGAAAACATGCAAAATGCTCGTAAATCCAGGCCTGAACAAAATGCAATACATACAAAAATTAGATTCCATAACAATTAATACACAAGCATAATCTAAATGAACATCGACATGCCAGTAGAAGGGGTAAACAACCAGCAACCTGCCTCGCCTTATGCCTTGCGGCATATCCCAACTGCCTGTAGAGGTGGGTGAGGCATATAGCTCCCCAGGGCAGGTCATGAATAGCATCGACATCTCGAATCAGCTCAAGAATGTCTGTACGGACAGCTGTCGAGGATTTGTCAGCAAATACAGTACAGCCCAGGATAAATAGCATCACTGCCCTAGCTGCATGGACCCATCTCTCGTAGCTAAGCTGGGCAGCTATAATGGTGAGCAGAGACTCAAACCAAATAGTTGGCTTCCTGCAAGCTTCAAATTCTTCGATCACAACTGTAGGTGGGAGTCCAAGCGCAACAACAACTGGCCCTACCGCTTCCTCCATGCTCAAGTTGGGGACAGTCACAAAATTGCCTCCCATTGGGAGGTGAAGCAATGATGCAACATCGTCCAGGGTGATCGTCATCTCCCCAACAGGTAAGTGAAACGTGTTAGTATCTGCATGCCACCTCTCGATGAATGCAGATACGAGTGCTTTGTCGACCATGGAGTAGTCCAAGGTGACTAACGGCTCCAACCCTGAATGCCTGATAATATGTTACACCTCATCAGGCATTGCCTCATAATGTAGCGCTCTGATTTTGTTCCCATGAATCATCGTCTTCAGAATGGGCCGGTCCTGATTTGTGCACAATACCTTGTTAGTTTTACATTTTATCAACACAAACATAACTTTATTCTACACGTAAATCAAACAATTGTAAGTATGCCCTCCATATCTCCTCAATATGGAGATATCATGTGGGCCACCGGGTGCTACAGATGTTAACAGGTCAGTCCTGTGTATAACCTCTGCCACTGCGTCGCATTCTGCTCCCTCGAATCATCTGTAGAATCTGCGTCATCATAGGGAGCAGTAGGTGGAACATCATTTGTTGGTATCGGCTCAGGTTCAACTTCAACTTGTGCCTGTCTCCGAGTGACACGTTGTCTACGATCAGAAGCAGTGGGTCGACGTTGATCAACTTGCTCCACATCCTCTGCCGGTTCGGCATTTCTAATGCCTAGGTTCTTCGTTCTCGCCATATATCCTACAATAATTCCAATTTGTTAAAGTGTTAAATATTTACAACAAAAGTGTTGAACAATTAATTTTAATTCAACCAAAACACCAACAATTTACTTAAAAGTCTGAATTTAATATCAAATTCTAACAACTAAGGTCACATTACAAATTCGGCTTTGAAGAAAAATAAAAAACCTGGGCAAACAACCAAATGGATTTATTTTCATCATAAACGGCTTTGAAGAGCCGTTTTAATGAGAATCTGGACTCTCATGGCCGTTTGGATCCTTTACACCTCACAAAGAATCAAACGGCACTATGAAGCCATTTCCATAACCAAACGGCTTTGAAGGGTCGTTTTTCAATCATTGCGACATCAAACCATCAGTCTGATATAAATAATCCATTTTCTAGTCATCAAACAAATTTTACCAATAAATGATGAATGTAGCATGAACCGTACCTTAAATGGTGAGAATTTGGACTAAAAAGAAAAATAAAAAACTTGGACAGACAACTAAACGGCAGAAAACAAATTTATTTTCATCATAAACGGCTCTGAAGAGTCGTTTTAATGAGAATTTGGACTCTCATAGCTGTTTAAATCAAACGACACTATGAAGCCATTTCCATCACCAAACAGCTCTGAAAGGCCATTTTTCATTCCATGCGACCTCCTTCGCCGAGACTATGAATCCGGTATAAAGAATCCATTTTCCAGTCATCAAACAATGAATTATACCAATAAATCATGAATGTAGCATGAACCATACGTTAAATGGTGAGAAATGCCCAAGAAATTTTGCAATCGCCGGCAAGCTGGGTGAGGGATGCGTCACGTCGGCGGGGGGGGGGGGGGGGGGGGGGGGAGAAGGAGATAGGGTTCAGGTGAGTGGGATGGAAGGTTGGGGGGGCACATGATGTCTGCAGGGGTATATTTGAAATGAAAAAAAAAAATTAAGGGAGGGGGTGGTGAATGGAAAAGGGAGGGGTGGTCAAAGGCAATTACCATAAAGTTTGTGCATGAGATTGAAGCCCCACACAATATTGACAGCCTGTTGGAGGGACAGAAATCTGACTCAGTAGCCACCCAGGTGGGTTGGAACGGGCATGTTAATTTTGGAATAATATTTATTTTAATTTTTAATACTTAAAATTTTAATTAATTTAATTTTTAATATTTTTATTTTTTAAATTTTTTAAATTAATAAATTTAATTTTTTATATTTTAAAATATTAATAAATTAAAAAAATAAAAATTAACATAAATTTTAAAAATATAAATAATTTAATTAATAAATTTAAAATAAAATTAAAAATAAATATTTATTTTAATTGTTAGTACTTAAAATTATTATTAATTTTATTTTTTATATTTTTAAATTTATTAATTTAATTTTTTATATTTTAAAAATATTAATAAATTTTAAAAAAAATTAATAAAAATTTTGAAGTTTAAAAGATTAAATTAATAAATTTAAAATATAAAAATAAAATTAATTAAAATTTTAAGTGTAAGGATTAAAATAAATATTTATTTTAAAATTAATTAAAATTTTAAATATTAAAAATTAAATAAATAAATTTAAAATATAAAAAATTAAATCAATTAAAATTTTAATTATAAAAAATTAAAATAAATATAATAAATTTTATAAGCATTAATTTGTTTGTTACAGAACAAGTTTGATACACGTTTACCTGTCACGTGAAAGCTGCACATGAATAGCAATCAGATCGCTGAATTCTCTGCTGCTTTGATTGATGAGATTTAATCTCTTTGGTCGTTTCATCGGTGGAAGTCGACGTTCATTCCATTTTTGGCTTTACATTTTTTGGCTGTGGACAAGAATCAGAGCATCTTTCCGGGAAGTCGGTAACTAGTCAATATCACAACTAACATCAATTAAATATTTAGATAGTTTAAATTTAATTGTCTATTATATTTGGAAATTGTTAAAATAATATTATCTAAAATACGAAGAAATGCAATATTTAATTAAGAAATACAAAAAAATGCAATATTTGGCCTCAACATTTTTTTTTAAAATCACAATTGTCTTTTAATATTTTTACAAGAATTAAAAATATAATAAATAAGTTCATAAATTATATAATTTTTAAAAATTATTTTTAAAAAAGTAGTGAGTTGGCGGGAGAAAAAAATATAAGGTATTAATTAAATGTTGAGAATAAATGTGAAAAGAAATAATTAACGTTATCTTATAATGAAGTAATTTTTTTTAAAAAAATATATATTAAATTATTCTAAATTATTCATCAATGTGTGAAAGAGCGACTGAATCCACTGTATTTGTACCATTTGTCTCTTATTAATTATTTAGATATATAGTCTGAAAGACACAAAGTATGTGAGTTCACATTTTAAATACCCATGATAAATGTATTTTACCCATGACAAATGTGAACCAGCTAGGTCATTATGACCTTTTTGTTGACTACATTTTTTTATTTCTTTTTAAAATAACTGAATTTATTATAAGAATTTGTTTTTATCTGATGGTAAGAATTATAGCTTTTGCCTCGTGGAATCCATTCCATTATCAGCTATTCACATTCATCATTATTTTTATGACCCACCTACCAAACCTTTTTTTTTAAAATTTTTTTATTGTTAATTTTTAAAAAAATAATAAAATAAATTTTCACAATGCTAAAATAAAAATAAATTTTTTATATAAACAAAAAATATCTCAATAATTTTTTTTTATTTTTAATATAAAATATAAAAATTTATTTTATTTAGTTTAAAATATTAAATTTTTTTAAAAAATTAGTGATAACGTGGAAGATATTTTTTTTTTTAAGCTAAGCAAATTTTTTAAGATATAGTTTCCATGAAGGGACATTTTGGCTTTGTTTTCATTCTGTGCTACAAAAAAGGGAATAGGCAATCCCAATAACGATCATCCTCAACCATTCATGATGAGATCACAAGTGTCATTATTCATCAACATTGTCCTGTTGTGTTAAATAATTTTGGACTCTTTGCAATGCCAGAATGTGATACCCTCTTGGCACGTTAGAAAAAGAATAACCTGTGTAACAGGTTATTCAAACCAGTCACGTTCAGATAACGTGTTTCAGCTCAGGCATGGAAATGCAATTTTTGGAACCATCTGAATAACTAGACAAAGGAATTGCCTACAACACAAGTCATTTTGGATCGAACACGGCTTTGATATTCCTTTTAAGACTATTTCGTTATATCTAGTAGAGGCAAAATGTCCATCAGGATTAAACAGATTCTTCTGAGAGAGTCTCTCAATAGAGTAGGAAAGGGAATAGAGAAGAAACCATACCGTATATCACAAACCACCTTTAAGCAACACGCGTTTCTTACCAAGCCATAGTACTTGTTTTGTATATCCCAAAATAAAGTTCAAGAAAATGGGGATTCGGTTTAAGTCCACATCCTCTATAGATTCTCAATAAGCCCAATATCATATGCAATATTTATGGACTTGCACTTCCTTAAGCAACATGAGACTTTTGAAATACTTATAATCTTTCGATAATCTCTCATGTATTTTAAAATGACCAATTAGTAGGTTAAATGCTTTCTTTGGGTTACACATAAGGGTGTAAATATTTGAGTTTGGTGTTTTATAGACTATGAACTAAATTTAGACAAATAAGACTTAATGTATAGAATTGTTGATGAATTTTATACCTTCTATGAACCTAAAATTCTTTATGCACATTAGTGGCTTTACAGACTTACAATCACTTTACACCCACAATTTCTGTTGTTGATGTTGTTTTGTGCTATTATGGCCATGCATGCACCTGATGTTATAAGTATTTTAGAGATTTTGCTATGATCTCATAGGAGCAACTTTATTCCATACTCATTATGAGTGATTTCATCGAAGAGTGTTTGCAGTGAATACACCACCCACAAGGGTTATGAAAAATAATTAAGAGCATTTTGCTCATCTCGTCAATCAATATATTCTAGCACTTCCTCACCATAAGAAAGGACAAAATAAATGATAGTGTTAACAAAAGTAACAGGTGACTTGTTATGACTTATATGAACCTTTTTCATGGGATCTCCAATCATAAAGATTGGGTTCCTACCACCTGTTAATTTCAATTGGCTTATGTTCCATTCCACTCGATGTTTCTTTCTTCCCTCATAGGATTGGTCAAATTCTCTTTTGATCTTACATGATCCATTGATATTATATCATGTTTTAGCAGTTGCTTAACTACTTCATAGAACATTCGCTAAGAAAATTTTCCACTACTCAATCTCACTGCCAACCAAATCCAAAATGATAAACTCTCGTTTCATAATTTGATTCAACATATAATGTTTGGTTCGTTAAGCTTCAAGTTACAATTCCATCTCTTTATGGTTAATACGTAACCATCAGTAGATTTGTCACGTTTGAATTTGAAATTCATTTAACATCACAATATTATTCCAATGCTGCGAGAAATCTACTGTACAAAATACTATAATTTATGGTACTTCTCAGATTAACTTTTAACTTTCTTTAATCATATGTTACTATTATGAAGAGTTTGCATTGATTTTCATAGAAATGACCAAGCTTTCTAAGAAGTTTCTCAGTATAATGTTCTTGTCAAATTGACATACTATCACTATTTCTTATTTCTTATGACATTAACACCCAAGATAACACTTATCTCACACATGTTTTCTCTTGCTCCTCTGAGTGTGTAGGAGGTAAACTTATCTTTATTAGCACATATGTACCAAATGGCCTCAAACTCTACCACTAATTCTTTCACATTAGCTATAAGGAGAGATTGAAAAATGACCACAACAATTATGTCATCTCTTTCGACCAAATTTGTATTTAGCTTAGGAGAATTGTCATTTTTTACTATGTTTTTGCATTATATCACAGAGACCTAGTATGCCTCAAAATGGAATTTTCTTTTTTTTCATGGTGGGACTCTGAAAACATAATCTTTGCCAAGTAGCTCCACACTTTCAAATATTTTAAGTTGGGTCCAAAATCTTCCCATAATTGATAGCCTGTTTTCAAATGCATCAACCTTTTATTTTTCTGGATTTTTTTTTTTAATCATTAGTTATTTAGGCTAGTGGACCATGCAGCCCAAGACTACATGGTTAAGAATAGACCCACTAACGTAGGCCAAAAATATTGAATAAGACCCACAATAAAATTGATGTTTGAAAAATTATCATTTTTAAATTTTATTCTTATTTATGATAAAATTTTACATTAACTACAACTTTAGAATTATAAAAAATAGTAATGGAGGGTAAATATAAAAAATAAATAAATACTTCTAAAATTTTGTAAAAGATTTTATATTAAAAACTATAAAAAAAACTTTTTAAAAAATCTTATGAATACAATAGGAGAGATTAATCTAGTAAATTTTAAATTTTAACATGGACACTATTTTTTCCAAGGGTGAAATGCTCACCTTATTCAAGCGTAAATGAACATTCATACTAAAAATAAGTAACACAGTAGCCCAATCCATGTATTGACTTGGAAGAATTCAAATTTACTGTTTCACTTCT
Source organism: Bauhinia variegata (assembly GCA_022379115.2). Classification (NCBI taxonomy): domain Eukaryota; kingdom Viridiplantae; phylum Streptophyta; class Magnoliopsida; order Fabales; family Fabaceae; genus Bauhinia; species Bauhinia variegata. Next base: position 7,068,069 of record CM039432.1, read on the forward strand.
TTGTCTCATTTTTATTTTACTCTTTTTAATTGGATAGAATAATTTAAAATAATATTATATTTGTTGCTTAGTAAATTTAAAATATATTATTTTATTTTTTCTATCAATTATAAAAAGTGAAACACAAGACGCCAAATACGTGAGTTAATTTTGTTCCCATACAAACTAAAATGACTCCACCAATTGATTTACGGACAAGAGAACACAAAAATCAAGTGCAAACTCCGAAAGAAAATATCACAGTTTAATTGGATGATGGGTAAAGTAAAACAAGTGAAGCAATAATTCTATGAAAAGATTACTATAACATAAAAAAAAAAAAAGAAAAAAAGAAAAAGAGAGGATCAAATCAATGGACGGCACTTTCATCATTTTAGCTTTAATTTTTCTTTCCACAAATTAACATCACGACACAAGGACCATATAGCATCAAATGGGTAGTACCCAAGCGATTAGTATGAATAGAGTGCTAAGCAGGGACAAGCCATACTCCAACCTTAACAAACAAGGTTGCAAAGACTAATAAGAGCTTAGTACTATTATGTTGTCCTTTTATGGTTTATGCAAAAGTCTCTACTTGAGCTGTGGTGATCTATTATTTATTTGGGTTTGTAGACGATTTATTTTTTATGGATCAAAGTTTCTTGTGTGTGAACCTCGTCATTTTGACGAGAATAGTTCAAGAATCTTAACCTTTAAGAAATTATTCTTCCTAACTAAGTCGTCCATTTTTAATTGTATTTTATTTTTCTTTTATTTCCTTATTATTATCACATAGTCACCATATTATCTTTTTGAGTTTTGCATCTGTATTAAGGTAGTTTATAATTATTATCATTATTTGCATATTAAGTCTAGGTTAGCATTTAATTTCCCTTTTCACTTCATTAAAAAAATAAGAAATCTTTTGTTCTATGACTTTCCTTCGTAGCCACAAGTAGAAATTCCGTTGGAACAATTACTATGGACAATTTCAGCGAATTATCTGTCTAAACTTGCAAACTTAGGAACTCAATTAGATGAGATGTTTCTTTCTATTAAGCACTAGAAATTAGGAGTCAGCCATGATAAGGCTAGAAAGACGGAGTAACTTTCTAGGGGACATGTTTCAAGAGGTTACCCTACCCTAGTTTTTTAATTTTCTTTTAGCCCATCTCCTACCCTTTCACCCAGGAACTAATGAGGTAACCTAGTATATCGATACTTGGTATGGTTCTCTTGCTACAGGCCCACTCCGTTCTACTCACCCCATTAGAGACATCCCTTGCAAGATAATTATTGATAGGGGTAATTTCATGAACGCCATCTTAACTTCATGTGTGTAGATTAGGATTAAAACTAAAGCCTCACCCTTAAACTTTTAAGGTAGCTTCTTTAGGTAAGACATTCTTAGAATTTTAAGAACCTTGCCTAATTCTCTTTAAGTTAGGTAGCTACTATGTAAATAATTACTTTGATGTTTTACACGTAAATCTCACTCATATTCTGTTGGGTCGCCCTTAGTTATATAACCATAATGTAATACACCATAAGACTGATGAGACTGATATAAACACTTATTAATGTTTATACTCTTATATTTAATTCTTATGTCCTAATTTTATACATGATTAACTATTTCAACACATTTATATTATAGAGGTCTAATGAAATTTAATAGCATTTTGCATTATAATTGCCCATTTTATAGTCTAAATTGCTTGTTATTAATTTTTTATTTTTAGAACTAAATTTGGGTGACCTCTTTCGAGTTGGGTGAACTACTATGTCCAAATTAAACTTAGAGCAATTGGAGCAAACCCAATTTTTATTTCTCAGTAAGTGATGGCATAGTTGTAAATTGACTTTTTCCCTCTACATTACACTTTTGGAGGCAAATTTCTCCCCATTTCCCCTTAAAATTCGAAGGTCCCTCTCTCCCCCTCATCCTTCACTTGTTTTCTTTCTCTTTTCTTAGGTTTTAGACTTTCTCCTTCTCTCTCTTGGTAGCTTCGGGAAAGTTATAAGACCATTGGGTTTGCCTCTTGAGACTTGATGCTTGTATTTAATTGATACTTTGTTATGTAACGGATGAATTCTTGGACTCATTGGTCTATGGTATTTTTATGGTTTATTCTTAGTGTTATATGGATTATTTACATTAATTCTTTATGGGCTATTTTTGGATTGATGTTGGAGGTTGAATTTTAGCTCTTAATGTAGTTGGTTCTTCATACTTATTGAAACAACTTACAATGCTTCTAAATGGGTTATTCTAGATTTATTGTTAGACTAGGAGTATGTTTGGGTTTTAGGTTATTATACCTAAGCAAACTAAATGAGTTTTGTTTTTTAAGCTTAATGTGTCACCTATTTAATACATGGGTTATTACTAAAGATGGGGTAGTTACATAAGTGGAACTCTAAGGGTCCGTTTGATTCGCTTTAAAATGATGGATTGGACTGGACAAAAAATTTTATACTCTATTTGATTTTTAAAAAGACAATGGTACTGGACAAATCCTTTATTTTTTGTCCCTCAAAAAATCAAGGGACAAAAATTTTGTCCACAGTGCAAAACTTAAAAAGACAAATATAACCCCACCTCCTCCTTTCAACTAGTCGGGTATTATGAGTGAACGCAATATGCTGTGTTGCTATGGTTCTTGCTGCCGCTACTGCCTTCGTTGCCGCTGCTGCTGCTGCTGCTGCCAAGGTAAATCACCTCTTTCACTATTACTTTTCCTTCTGCTTGTAATATAGTGTGGCTGAAGCTTTTCCTTCTCTGCTATGTGTGTTGGGCTGTTTCTTTCTTTCACACATATATTCCTTTATTCGCGTGAACAGTGAAGTACTTTTTCACTCAATCTGCATTGCTTTCCTTTATTCGTGTGTTGGCTGAAGCTTTTCCTTCTATGCAATATCTGGAAGGTTGCAAGATAATGCTGTCATGCTGTGCTATTTTTTTAAATATGTTTTTTTTTATAATGTTTTATTTATATGCTTTTATTGTAATTATCATATTTTTATTAATTATTATATTTTTATATATTAAAATCTTGTCTAATACCCTTTTTTTAAAAAAAAAATTACAAATATTATATAACACATAGGGTATTATAGTAAATTTCATATTATGTTGTCTAGTACTTATGTTAATCAAACAGTAAACAGTACAAATTTTTTATCCTGTGCATGAACTAATGAACAGTAAACAGAACTAAAAGTTGTCATATAACTTAACTACTTGTGTCGTGCTGTGTTATTCCAATAGAAAACCCCACAACTTTATTTATTGGGTGGAAAATAATATTTTAGGTCAACAGTAGAGTCACCAAAAGTTGCATAGCTAATTCCTAGGTTTGTTACATTATTATTCACTTATTATTTTGTTATGTTTTACTTATGTGTTTTGTATATATTTCATTTTAATTGCATTTATATTTTATTTGTCAAAATCTCTAATTTTAGCCTAGAAATAATTAAGATGTATTTATTTGATTATTTAAGAATTTGACCTGAGTTGAGTTTAATTGCAATACTGGAAATTAATTTGAAAGCAACTTAGAGGTGTAACACTCTAGGGGAGCTCATAAGAGACGTATTCCTTTCATCATCAGGGTAAGAACCTCATTCTTCATTGTTGCTCCTAAGGCCACTTTAGGCCCTCCCATTCCTATACAAAAGACGTCTTTCCTAGAGTTAGATACTTTAATAGAAGAGTTTAAGGATAATAAGCCAAATGATTTGCTTAGGGAACTAGTTGCAAGATCTTCTTTGCCTAGCCTTAGTCCTTGTGACAAGTTTAGTGTTATGTGTCCTAGCCCAATATTTATTTATTTATTTATTTATTTTTTTGTGTGTGAACTCACCTAACTTTGAGAAAGTTAGTGTCTTTAAGAAGAATTTGCACCTTTTACATTATCTAGTTGAGATGGATAATGTGAAGCCAAATGTGAATCCCACAATTATTCCTAGCGTTACACTAAACATTGTTATTTTATCGAACCTTAGGAAAGATGAATCTCTTTGCTTGTGCATTAATAGTCAAGCCAACAATCGAATCACCATCTAGTATAGGATTCTCCTCCCCCAAGCTTAGTGATATGGGGAGTTTAATTGTTGGTTTTATGAGTCTAACTTACATAATGATGTTTGTCTGGTTAGGCTTAGGCTAAGAGATAATTGGATGCTTGCCTTTAAGTCTCATAAAGATTTTGTAAGTACTTTAGAATCCTCTTTAGATTATCTAATGTTATTAATAACTTTATGAGGATTATGATTCATAATTTTTGTGCCTTCTTCGGTTCATTGTTTCTTTTGGGGTAGCTTATTGATAAATACTTTTTAGTGTTTATTTGTGTACTTTGATATTTAATTTTAATATTTCAAACTTACATTTAGTTATTTAATTAGCTTCTATTTTTATTATTGAGGCTTAATTGAAATTTATTATATTTCATATTAATTTTGCCACTTTAAGGTTTAATTTTACTTGTTAGGGATTTTTAATTTTAAAACTAGACCTACGGGGCTTCAAATTAAGTTGGGATTTATGTCAAAGCTTAGAATTGGAGTAATAAATTTTTATAAATTTATGAAGTGAGGGCATAAAGGAGATTTTCTCAACAAAAAATAACAAATTAGGCAATTGGCAACTTAAGGAGGGCAAGGTCGTAATTTATGCTTCATTAATGACATTTTTATAATTTTTCCTCATTTTAACCTATCATTTTTGGCTATCTTCCATTCCCAATTACCCTAGCCACAACTTTTCATTTATCTCTCTAGTTTTCTTCTTTTCTTCTTCTCCCATGCCTACCTCTATGAAAATAGAAGGCTAGACGCTTCTGTAATTAACTTGGGATGACTTGAAGACTGTCAGTTTGATTCTTGAGACTATTATTACATTTATTTTGAATTTAATAAAAGTTATATTTCTCTACTCCTTGTTTCTCTTTTTGAAATTGTGTATCATGATTTTTATGTATAATTTCTAAATAGGTTTATGAAATATCTAGGTCAGATCATCCACGAAGTAAAACTTGATCTAGTTAGATAGAAATGGCCCCATTTGTGCCCCTCAATGTTGCCTAGCTCAGTCTTACATGGGCTACTTGCTGGCGAGTCCACTTTTTCTTTTTAATTTTTAGAATTTTTACCTATTTTTATTTGTAATAATATTAGGCTAAAATATATTGATGGTTTATGCATTTTTTAGGGAATTAATAAATCCCAAGCATAAAAGCTAAAGCAAAGTGTCACTTTTTCTTGTGGTGACTATTTTATTCATTTTAAGTTCACATAAATTTTAAATTAAATCATTTGTATGAATAATGTAATATCTAAAAAATAATATATATTAATGATAATTTTTTAATGATATATATATATATATGTGTGTGTGTGTGTGTGTGTGTGTGTGTAAATTTTCCGTAATAATTGAAGTAAGCACCTTTTGATTAATTATTCAGTTTGGACTATCCCTTAAAGTGAAAGTGAGGGAGTTTCTTTTCAGTGTTCACGTGACAGTAAAAGGGTCTATAATGTTCCATAAAAAAACAATACAAAATGGGATGATGTTCCCCTTAAGAAGGAAAATGAAGATGGGTGAGTCCCATGGTGGGAATTACCTTATGAACCCCCCAACTTTAACATCCCCCCCCCCCCCCCCCCCCCCCCAATGTGTGAAATGACTAAAACACTCTTGCTGGCTAAAACAAAGGCAGATGTGTCCCCATCCTCCTCCCCCCATCGCGACGCCATTTCCAGCCCTCCCTTGTGAAACCTTAACCATTTCTTGCGATTGTTGTTGCTGTTTTTGTAATTTGCAAGGGCATAGGAAGTGATTTTTGGGTGTGCATAGTTCGTGTGAAGTTCATTCGCAGTAGTAATTAAGGTTTGCACTTTGTATTTGTTAGCGAATTGGGGTATGGTTTCTGGTGCTTAAAATGGATGTGCATAGCTGAACGAATAGGTAAATCGGTTATGAAGGACCGTTTTAAACTAAAATGGTTTTGCAGAGCCAATAAAATACTATAATCGGCTATATACAGCTGTTCTTAGACAAACATATTTAGAAGGCCGTTTTGTTTTTTGTAACGACTTTATAAGACAAATATATCATGCCAGACAACGATACAAGGTAAAGATTAGGGGTCCACGAACTCTAATGCAACATTTAATGAAATGTTTGGATGAATCCAAATATTTGTATTGGTATAGGAGTGATGAGGGGCCAAATATCGTTAAGGACATATTTTGGACGCACCCTGACTCTGTAAAGCTATTGAATGCCTTCCCTATTGTTTTGATGTTGGATAGCACATAAAAGATCAATAGGTATCGTCTCCCACAACTTCAGATTGTTGGTGTGACATCGACATAATTGACATTTTCGGTCAAGTTTGCATACATGGAGTTTGAATGTACTAACAAATTTGAATGGGCTCTTGGGAGGTTGAGAGGCTTATTTTGGCAAAATGAGTTGTGTCCACAAGTCATTGTGACCAATAAGGATCTTACATTGATGAAAGCCGCGGGGCTTAAATTTCCTACTACAATGAATCTGTTGTGTCGGTATCATATTAATAAAAATATCGAATCAAAATGCAAACAATCCGTTCGCAATTATGCCTATTATGAAAGGGTGATGGATGCATGGGAGATGGTGGTTAATGCTTGTGACGAGGAGGAGTACCATCATGCTTACGGGGCGTTCCGGACCACATGTGCCACACTCGATAGCTTTGTTGCATACGTTGATGATACGTGGTTAAACCCACACAAGGAGAGATTTATTCCAGCTTGGATAGACAGGTTCATGCATTTGGGAAACATAACGACAAATAGGTATGCTGATGTTTTTTCTATTACATATGAAACTTGCATTTGTGATGTATATGTGTGATGGTGTTATTATTATCCTGATTATAGGGTGGAGGGTGCACATACTAGCTTGAAAAGAATTTTGCAATCATCTACCGAGGATCTTCATAGTTGCTGGGAAGGAATCAATGCTCTGTTAACATTGCAGCACACTGAGATAAAAAGATCGTTTGGACATAGTCTTATGAAAGTGCAGCACAAGTGAATTGTTCCTTGTTCAGATATTTGCATCACTGTGTTTCACTTGCTGTAATTAGACATTTGTCGAAAGAACTGAAGAGAGCGCAATCATATGTTGGTGCAAAAATGTTTACTTGTGGTTGCTGCATTAAAAGAACCCATGGATTACCATGCGCGCATGAGCTTGGCCAATGGAACAATTTGGGTATGGCAGTTCGTTTAACCTTAATTCACCCTCACTGGAAGACTTTGACATGGGAGGTTGAGCATGAAAGTCAAGGGATAGTGCCTTATCATGAAGTTATTGACCTGCTATGGGTTAGGTTCAACAGCTTGACAATTGAGGAGGAGCAGTGGTCTATGTACCACAACACAATTGAACTAACGAGTCCAGAATCCTCTTTATTAAAGCCACCACCATATAAGGTCAAAATAAAAGGCGGCAAAAAAAAGAGCACGGGCAGATCAAAATCATCTAGTGTGATGGTCATTTTCCTAATCGGTAGGTGAAACATATTAGTATTTGCATGCCACCTCTCGATGAATGCAGCTATTAGCACCTTGTCGACCATAAAGTAGTCCATCGTCAGTAATGGCTCCAGCCCTGATTGCCTGACTATACGGCACACCTCCTCAAGCATTGCATCATACTGTAGTGATCTAATTTTGTTCCTGTGAATCATGGTTTTGACAAGGGGTCGCCCATGTTTTGTGCACAACAGTTTGTCAATCATACACAAATTGTATCGGAAATAAATGAAACTTTAATTACACATAAATTAATGAAAATTTCATAGCTTACCTGTTCAACCGCCTATACATGCGGTGCAGTATGACCTCCATATCTTCTAAGTATGGACAACTCATGTGGGCCACCAGGTGCAGGAGATGTAAATAGGTCATTTTTGCATATGACCTCCATGATTGTCTCACAATCTGCTCCCCCAACATCGTCACTTAAATCGGAGTCATCAGAGGGGGCAAGAACTCGAACATCCTCTATCCAATAGGGTTTAGGAGTAGCTTGCCCCTGCCTCTGGTTCACACTCTGTCTATGCTCAGAAGCAGTCGGTCGTTGATGGTCACCCGCCTGTGCCTCCTGTGCCAGTTTTGCGTCTCTGATAGATTCTTCGTTCGTGCCATTTTACTTGCAAACATTATAGCATTAGTGTTGAACAATTAATTGTAATTCTCACAAATTCTAACAACATAATTAAACTTAATTTCAAATTAAATTCAACCAAACAAGCAGCCATTAACTCACAAAATTTAGAAAAACAAATAAAATAAATCACTACAACCAAAAACGGCCTTATAGAGCTGAAAACAAACCAAAAACGGATCTATAAATATGTATTGCAATAAAAACGGCTATAAAGGGCCGTTATACAATTGAAAATAGCCATCTAAGGCCGTTTGTCAATCCCACCCCAAGAGCCTCATCTTACATTTTTCCACCATTTCAATTGAAATTCATACAAAAAAAAAAAACAACACTGCGAAGGAAAACATAGAACCTAACTAGTAAACATTAGCAAAAGGCATATAAATTTAGTTCAAGGTCAAAAACGGCTATACAAGGCCGTTTTCACTTAGAAAACAACCCTTGAAGGCCGTTTCTATACCTTGCCACCGAAGCCCTCATTTACATTTCTCAACCATTTCAGCTCAAAATCACACCCCAAAAAACAACATTGCGAAGGAAAACATAGTAGAAGGGAACCCAAACAATAAACATAAGCAAAATGCAGTTCAATTTACAAAACGGCATTACAAGGCTGTTTTTAATTAGAAAACAACCCTTGAAAGCCATTTCTAAGATGGATATAAATTTAGTTCAGCCTTCGAAAGGGCTATGTAAGGCTGTTTTCAAGAAGACAACAGCCCTTGAAAGCCGTTTCGATACGTCGTCACCGAAAGCCTCATCCCAGATTTCTCAACCATTTCAACTCAAAATTACACCCAAAAAAACATCAACATTGCGAAGGAAAACATAGTAGAAGAGAACCTTTATGTTGAATGTGTGAAAATCGTTCAACCTAGTGCAATCCGCACAAAATGCAATGGGAGAAATTGAAGGAGAACGCGACAGGAAGAAGAAAGGAGGGCTAGGGTTTTGTGTGGATTTTTTTTTTGGGGGGCGTGGGGGGGGGGGTGTTGTGTGGAGCGCTGATGTATCACTAAAAGAGTATTTTGGGTATTAAAAAAAAAGGAGTGGTTTGACAAAGTGCGAGGGTTCATAAGGTAATTGCCCTTCTTGGTCGTAGACAAAAAAGACTATTATTGCAACAAAATCTGATTTAATTGAGAAATTTATTTTTCTTTAGAAAAATCTGCCTTTTAACTTTTTATATTATTATTAATTTAAAAAATATGTAATATTATAAATTAAATAAATTCAATTCTTATATTTTAAATTAAGAATAAAAGTTAATTTTATTAAATATTTTTATTTAAAATATTTATTTTTATTTTAAGCTTAAAATATAAGAGTTTTTTAATTTAAAATATAAATTTTTAAAAATTAACAATAGTATGAGAGAAATTTTTTAATAAATATTAGATATATTAAAATGTTACAAATTTTAATATAATTTTAAAAAATTTAATCTCGAATAAAATTTCTAATGAAGAAATAACCATTAAATTAAACATAATTCCTTTGTTGAATTAAGAAATTGAATTGTTCGTAACTTAGGCAATTAATTTTTACACCGGCCAAATTAATATTTGGGTCATCTTTAGCACTTTGCAGAAAATATTTCTGGAAGCTGAGAAGTTGTGAGAGTATTAATTTGGAGTGGTGTGAAAATTAACTCCTTATATTTTATAGGGTTTGAGCCTTAAAATATAATGACCCAAAAAAAACTTTGATTCTTGGTCTTTAAATATAAGTTAAATTATTTTTGTTTATGCTTATAATTTTTAGAAGTTGAGTTATAATTTTTAAACTCTCCAAATTTATAAAGTAATCTTTATAATTTTTAGAAAAATTATATGTTCGTCTGTTAATGTCAGTTAAAGTATTAGTTTTCTCCAAATTTAATAAAAATTTAAATTTAAAGTTTGATATTTTTCAAAATTTTAAAAAATAATTTTTATAATTTTAAAAATATTAAGGACTCTTGCTATCATTATTAGATACAATTTTTTTTTTTTTTTTCACAAACTTAGCTCTCAATGTACCAGCAAACACCTAAGGTATAGTATTAAATACTTTTTTTTAAAAAAAAGCTTTTTCATTGTCTTAGACTAAATATAAAATCCTAACAATTCTACTCTTAAAAAAAAAAAGTCAAAATACTTAATAAAGACCCTTCTAACCAATAGACCCTTAATAAGTAGTATTAATTTAATCTCAATTAAACCAATTAATAAATATTTTACATTCTAAAAAATTAAATAAAATTACAATAATTTTAATATATTACTTTATGTAATTTTGAAATGCATTATTATAAAGCTTGCTTTAAGTCTTGATATACTAATTATAAAATTTATTTTTATTTTTAACTTAAAATATAAAAATTTTATTTTATTTAATTTAAAATATTAAAATTATTTTTAAAATTAATAATAATATAAAAAGAAAAAAAAAATATATATATATATATATATATATATATATATATATATATATTTAAACTTTATCAGCTTTTCTTTTTCTTTTTTTTTTCATTTCATCTAACATCGTAGGCTCTTTTACTTGGGCCATGTGAACCCAATGAAAAGACACTCATATCATTTCATTTTAAAATATAGTCGAAAAAGTGAATAGTTAAATCATTAAATTATTAATTATCAAATATTTGATATAAATTAAAGATATTTTAACATTAAGAATCTATAAAATTATTTGATGTGAAAATAATACTTTTGTATATTTTTCTATCAATCTTGATGAGACATTTTCCTTCTCTTTTCTTCACTCACCACTTCTAATTTCTCTCTTGGTAGCCATGGTTGGTAGAGCTTCGAGAAAAAGAGATTATGCTATCCTTACAATGGGGAGACTTAGTCGTATTTGTTCATAGTTGTGATCTAGAAGCAAAGAATAGACAGAGAGTAAGACGAAATAAATCTTCCAATCCAAACTCGAGCCAATCATCTTGTTATCTGCATATATTTTACCAATAGCAATGCCCAAGTGTCCATCGTCAGCCTACTTGATTTACTCATATTCGTCAATAGTTACACACAGATCAAGCTATGCAGGCTTTTATTTGTATTTCGAGACAACCATGCACACCTTTTATTTGCATGTATATTATTTAATTTTTAATTTTTGCAGTTTTCTTACCTAGAGTTAGAATGAATTATGTAGAAGTAATTTAGCATAATAAAATAATTTTTAAAAATAAAGTTTTTACATTTTTATACTTTAGCTAAGATCAAATTTAGTTCCCTCCTTATATTATTTATGGCACAGTGATATTTTTATTTAATCTTTTATTTCTTAAATTAAATATATAAAAATAATCAAAACAAAATTTTCAATATAAATATTTTTAAAAATATCATTCAATATTTAATAAAATTTAAAAAATATCGTATATTTGTAAATATAATTTTTTTAAAATAATATCGAGAAAGAAGTAGAAGTTTTATTAGTGTGAGGGAACTTGTGTGCATGCATATGATATGAACCTAATTTTGTTTCAGAGAATAATATAATGCTGTAAAAAAAAAAAAGGAGTAGTATTTAATTAAGAAACCATGGATGTACTAACAAAATATGCTCAACGTAGGGGAATTAATTAGCCACCCATGGTGGGCCCCAATATTTTGAGAAATTTACCTCCATATACCACAAAAAAAATATTTACCAATATATACTACTTTTAAAAATATTTACTAATATATACCATTTTTTTTTCAGATATTCCATTACCGTACTGCGATATTCGAATATCACATTACGGTACTGCAATATTCGAAAATTAATTAAATTTTTTATTTTTTATTTTTTACAAATAAAATATTAAAAAATTTATAAATTTTTTTAAACACATATACATCATTCCAAAAATTATTACCAATACATACTATTTTTATAAATATTTACTAATATATATTACCTTTAATAAAATTACATTACCCTCTTACAAATTTATTTAATTTAATTTAAATTTATTTTATTTTATAATTTAATTAAAAGATGACACAAGGTTCATGAATTAGTGTTGAAATGTTTCTACAAGATGATAATGTGTTTCTTTTTCTTGGATGCCTCATTTGAAGGAAAGGAAAATATTTATTTTTTTGGACAGATAATTGGTTGTTTGGAGTATTTTTTTTTATTTTTTTTCTTCCTTATCTACTGTATATCTTTTTTTATATGTTTATTTTTATAAAAAATTATAATACATTAAGTGAATTTTTTAAAATTAATTAACTCAAATATATAAAAAAAAATGTATTTGATTTTGAAATATGATAATATTAAATTTATTTAGGCAAAATCACTTCATAACTAGAGATTTTATTATACAATATGTCGTATGTATTGATAATAATTTTTGAGATTATGTATATGTATTTAAAAAATTTTAATTTTTTAAATATTTTATTTGTAAAAAATAAAAATAAATAATTTAATTAATTTTTTATTCTAATATCGCAGTACGATGATGCGATATCTGAAAAAAGTAATTTATATTGATAAATATTTTTAAAAATGATATATATTGATAAATATTTTTTTTTTGTGGTATGTGGAGGTAAATTTCTCCAATATTTTCTTCTTTACCCATCATTCCATCTGCCTCGTGTATGTTTGTAAATAATGGCATTTAACTATTCTGTTCGACTGTCTACATCTTATCAGTACCGCAGTAAATGAATTATGTCTTATATTAATTTAATAATGTATTTTGAATAATATTATTTTTAAATGTTTTAAATGAATAATTTAAAATATGTTTAATGAAAGTCTTGTCTATTTAAAAAGATAATTCTTAAATATTTATTCAAACACTAGAAAGAACAATGAATTTGATTTTTGTGAAAGAATAAAATGGTTTTAAAAACTTAAGATTTTTTAATTGTAAGATATTATTAAGTATTTGTAGAGCAGTTATTATGTTATCTAGTGCACTTAATAATCATTCAATCCATCAATAATTACATTAACTATACAGTTAACTATAAATAAATTTAATGATTAAAAAATTAACTATACAATATAATAACTGCATCCAATTCGCATTTATATTACTAGTAATATAAAGTATTTATTTTCTCATAAAAAAGACACTTAAATCGAGTACTTAATCAACACAACAACAAAACAAAACATTTTATTTGATTGTTCAATATTACTAAATATCTGATTACCATTTACAGTAACATACTTTGCTTGCAACCAGAGAATCACAAGCTTACAAAGGTAACATAAATTTAGTTAATAATATGTGCATGTGAAAGAAGCAATAAGTGCTTAATTATTAAGAATTTGTTTGGATGAATTTTTTATTTTTAATAAGATTTTTTTGGTAAGAAGTTTTTTTTTTGAAATTTTAGACTTTTTTTTTTAATTAAAAAGTTAGAAGTACATTTTAAAGGGTTAAAAAATATTTTTTCATAGATTAACTTTTTTTTTTAAAAAAAAATTCTTTTTACTTATTCACATTATTATTAATTTTAAAAAAATTCTAATACTTTAAATTAAATAAAATAAATCTTTACATTCTAAGCTAATAATAAAAATAAATTTTATTAAAATATTTTTTATTTATATAAAAAAATTATTTTTATTTCAAACTTAAAATGTGATGATTAATTTTGTTTAATTTAAAATTAATTTTTTAAATAATAATAATGAGTGATTTTTTTTCTTTCTAAAAGATCTTTTAATGTATAAAAATAAAAAAAAAATCAAAAGTAACTTTCTTAATTTTTAAATATACTTTTTCATAAAAACTGTGGGATACACCTACTCCTTTTGTTTTAAAAGTATTCCATTGCATGATTCTGTCACAAGCACCTTTTTAACTTCTAAAAATGCTTCTTGATTTTTTTTAAAAATCATTTCAAAAAGACTAAAATTGCATAAAAAAACTTTTAACAAAAAAAAACTAATTCAAATAGGATATGATGCTTTTAAAAAGACAAAAGTAGAACATGTTATAATATTCATGAAAAAAATGCTTCTAAAGTTTTAAAAAAGTTTGCTTTTATATTCTGCTTCTACATTTCTATTTCAAAAGCACTTTTTAAAAACTAATTCAAGCCATCCCTAAGTACAATAACGTATATAAACAAAATCATGGAGTTATATAAGAAAAACAATGTTGTTTGACACTCACCATCAAAAACACTGGTTTGAATTGCAGGGTAGTTCACATACATGAATTGGGAATCAGGATAATTTGCATTGAGTATATTAACTAAACCGGGAAGCTCATAGTTGAAAAGTGTTAATGCATCATTGATGTTTTTATCACACTCTCCTTTGCTATTACGTAAAAAAGGACGGCAACCAAGAAAACCCAGCCCTGATAATGCAAATTTTCTTGCTGAAAACTTATGCAATTCCTGCCCACAAAAACAAACACAGTAAATTAAGCACCCTATTAGAGCATATTTAGTCATGTAATTGAGAAGGATTGCATATTCTAATTTTTTTTTATATTATTTTGTGAGTCTTATATTGACAAATCAATTTTTTTATTTTATACAACTTTTTTCTCTGCTTATACAATTTTTAAAAAAATTTAAATAGGTCTCATAAACTATCATATTATTTTTTTTTTTTTATCTTTCATCCATATACTCTTAATTTTTCTCTTACCTCTCATAAATCTTTTTTTTTTTTTTTTTCCTTCTTATCAAGTAGTATAATTTAGCTTTTTTGTTCTCCATATATAACATTCTTAAACTATAAAGTTCTCTTTCTCCTTACTCTTTTACCTCATTTCTCTTTAGTGGTAAATCAAAAGAATACATTGTTGCATAAGTTTATACAACACTTAAATGATCACTATTAAAGATAGTTTTAAAATAAAAAATGTAATGAATACATTTGTTACTGTACACCACTTTTCTTTTCCTCTATTTTGTGGTAAAATTATAAACAGTAAAAGAAATACAAAAGAAACAATATAAGTGTAAAAGTAAGTATGCACGTAACACTACTCCATGAGAGCAGAAGCATCAACCATGGCTTAGTCTCACAAGCCATCTCTAGACAAAGAAAGTGATAAGGGAAAGAGAGTTAGGGAATTACCTTTGCCCCTCCCTAACTTTAACATTGACCACCCCCTCTCCATGAATTTATTATATTGCCTTTGTGGGCTGAAACAAGTGGAGCTCTCCTTCCTGCTTCAAACGGCTCTTTATAGTTGTTTTCTCTTTCAAACGATTGTAAAAACCTTTTTCCTCTTATTTTAGCTTTACAAAGCCGTTTTCATCTCATGCACACTCAACATACCCAAAATGGCTGTGTGTAGCCATTTTAAGAAGTAAATGGCTCTCCATAATTGTTTTTTTTTTTTTTATAACGATTATGAACATTCATTTTAGCCTTCCATGACTGATTAGCCTACTTTAATTTTTCACCATTTATCATCAATTTGTCAATCAATAAACAATAAATTTATAAAGTTTAAGACAAATAGAAAAGAGCCCATACCTTTAATTTGTGAAAAAAATAAAAACAAAATTATATTATTATGTGATAAAAAATTTGTAATTTATATTAATATTATAAATTATAATATATTGTGTTAAATTTTTTTATTTTATTAAAAATATTACAATTTACTATTGTATTTTTAAAATTTTATTTTCTGAACATATTTAATTTTATTTTCTTGAAGTATTAAAAGCAAATGCAACAACCAGGACTGCATTGCTTATTTTCTTTACGATAATATTTCCAAAAACGGAACCCATAGAAGCTTTTTAAAATTTTTGCTGATTAGAACCTGCAGAGATGACCAATAAGGAATTTATTGAAGCAAAAAATATCACACATATCTAACACTCAAAAAATAAGCTTTAAGGGGCCTTCACCTTCACCTAGTGTGACCCCTTTTATTAAAATTTTAAAATTTTTTTATATTGTCTTACACGTCTCATGCCCTTTATTTTATTTTAAAATATAAAATGACTCTAAAAAGTGATTTTGCACTCTAAATAGTCTTTTAGAAAAGTTTTGATAGATAAACAGATAATTTAATAGATAATTTAACAGATAATTAAATATAGATAATTTAATAAATAACTAAACAGATAATTTAAATTTAAATTTAAATTATCTATTTAATTATCTGTTAAATAATCTTTTAAATTATTTATTAAATTATTTGTTGAATAATTTTTATAATCATTTTGATGAATAAATAAATAATTTAATAGATAATTTAACAGATAATTTAATAAATAATTTAAATTATAATTTAATTATTTTTTAAATAATTTATTTAATTATATGTTAAATTATTTATTAAATTATATGTTAAATTATTAATTTATCTATCAAAATAACTGTAGATAACTGTTTAGAGTGTAAAATAACTATAAAAATTATTTAGACTGTCAAATAGTTATAAATAGTTATTTTACAATTCAAATAATTTTCTATAATAATTTCACATTTTAGAGTAAAATGAGAAGAAAAGCGCGAGAGCAATTTGAAAACTTAAAAAAAAAGAAAAAAAATTAATGAGAATGGGGACGCCTTAAGCAGCCCCCGTCGCTTTTTTTTTGGCTCCTCATTCCCATGCGGTCCTGGTTGTTGCATTTGCTTATCATGTTTCTCTCTGTATAATTAGTGTTTGCCAACTAAAATTGTAAATGATGTTGACATCTTAAACTTTAATATGCCCTTTATCTTCTATAGCAGACGTATACTCTTATAAAAATCCAATGATTATATTGTCTTTTCTACAATTTTTCAAATGATTTTAAATTCATTTTATTGCCTATTATGTATCTTACAAAAATAATTGTTTTTGTTATTTAAGTATTTTTACATATAAATTAATTTTATCTTAAAATATGTTTGTAATTATTTAATTACACCCTCCCACCTGCCAATATCTTAAAATATGTAATTATTAAAATATCTTTATATTTAAAATAAAATATATGTAATAAATAAGATTAATTTAAATAAAATGTGAGAAAAAAATATGCTATCTTTTTGGAGGAAACTTTCTCATCCTTTTTCCTCCTCTTCATGTCATCTTCATGGATGACCTAACCAGTATGGCCATGGAAATCATGATTTTTCGGCCTATCCTCTCTCAAAATTTCATCTGTTGCAATTTTTATTCTCACCCACAACTTTTTTAATTGCTCACCATTAATGTTTTCTCACTTTTCTTCACCATTCAACCTGTTCATTAAACCCAAAAATTGGCCACACCCACTTCTGGGTCGAATCAAAATCGGTCACCGCCTCGATTCTAACCAGATGCGTTGCTCCTCTGGCTGCACGCCGACGATGTCAATCTACACAGCGTGCTGCGTTCGTCGTAGTTGGCGGCGGCCAAGTCGATCCCGAACTTTCCTCTATAACAGCGGCGCTCGTGCCACCGCTGGTGTCTGGGATAAGCTCAAAGCGATAGCCCAAGTCCATCTGAACCACCACGGTTGGGCCAAGCTTCGAGTCTTACCCAAGGTTTTCAAGTGCCATCGCCGAGCTAATACAGCTGCCTGGCTCTGACTGTAAGGATCTATAAACAAAAACATCATGTTCAGTAAGAATCAACCAAACTCCATTTCTCATACCCTCTTTCTCAATTTCCTTCTAATTTTTCTTAGAAATTAACTCCAAATTCTCCAAAAATATTGAGCCCATTATTTAAAAAAGAAATTGGGGGGAGAAATAGAGCGACGCAGGATGGTGCCTTGAACACTATGAGAGGGTGTGTGAAAAGAGATCTGAAAATTGAGGTGTGTGAAAAGAAATCTGAACCGGACGAGTTCAGCCATGGCTTTGGTGGCGTTGTGCGAGGGAAAGAGACATCTGAAGAAGGGCCGAGGGGTAGGAGGTCTTTAGGTGCAAGGGTATTTTAAAAATAATAAAAAATGTCACAGCTAATTTTGACAGCAAAATTAGATTAAAGTATTTACGTGTTGTAAAGTCATCTCACATATGTTTGGATTCATGCAATTAGTGTGTAGTTGTAATAGTTTTTTTAGTTGTGTAATAAGGTGATTATTGTTATAATAATTTTATTTAATTATTAAAAAGTTATTATTTTTAAATGATAATAATAAAAAATTCAAATTTTATATACTTAAATAATATAACAAATTTAACAAATATTAAATTGATATTAACTGCACGTGACAAATACTAAATTACGTATTTACATTTTTTTTAATTATTATTTCTTCTATTTAGGTTTCAACTCAATTAATTTAACTTTGTTCCATTTAATGTTTCTTGTTATTCATAATATTTATAACCCTCTTTCTCTTATCACTTTCTTTGTCTAGAGATGGCTTCTGAGACTAAGCCATGGTTGATGCTTCTGCTCTTTGCTGCAACTTGTCTGCAACACTCTGTTCATGGGTGGCCTCAAGTGCCTTGCCTCTTCATTTTCGGAGATTCATCGTCTGATTCCGGAAACAACAACTATCTTCCTGGCCCTTACAAAGCTGACTTTCCACCATATGGTGTTGACTTCCCCAAAGGAGCAACTGGAAGATTTAACAATGGCAAAACTACAATCGACAGAATTGGTAATACGTAACCTTGGACAGAGTTTACCACAAGTTTCCATTTTTACCCTTTTCTTGAGGCCTGGCTCTCTCTCGTTGCAGGTGAACTCTCGGGTATTCGGGATTTCATCCCACCATTTGCAGATTACATAAAACCATTTCCAAATCCTCATGCTTCAGATGTGTATTTTGGAGTGAACTATGCAACAGTTGGAGGAGGAATTGATGATCAGACTGGTGCCAATTTGGTACGGTTCATAAGATCTGGTTATTTTGTACATCAGTTTATTTGTGTTTCATTTCTTATCTACTTGCTAGTGTCACCGATCCATTTTGCCGATCTCCTCTGCCTATATTATTATATTATTTCATCGATAGGAGACTATTTATCTAGGAGATTTGTTTTATTTTTTATTTTATTTTTTAATTTTTTTAAAAATTTTATATTTCAAAGTTTATAACATATTATTTATTTGTACAAAAATTTATTTTTATTTTTGATTTAAATGTACAGATTTAATTCATTAACGTAAATGTCAATTATATATATATATATATATATATATATAGACACTTGCTATAAATGATTTCATAAAATGTATGCAGCTTAAGATTTACGGCCTCACCGATCATATAAATCAGCACAAGTCGGTATATTTCCAAATCGCAGCGGCACTTAAGAGTGAAGCAAAAGCAAGGGAACATCTAAACCAGTGCTTATATTAGCAGACATTGGCACAAACGATTATGCAATCAACTACTTCAATACTGATAAATACTCAACAATTGTCAAGTATACCCCTCAGCAGTGGGCTAAGCTTCTTCTCAAAAAATATCATAAACATTTGAAGGTATATATCTACTGTAATTTCTGGGTCTATCTGTTTCATTCGAACAATTCTAATGGGGTGATTCAGTGAGCAAGAGGTTAATTTGCCCGAAAATGCAGTTTTCACACTTACTTTTGTACACTTAGCTTCACATCCCTTTGTTTTAGTTATGTTGTATAAATACAATTGTAAATAGAAAGATAAAAGATATAAAAAATAAAGAAATGTAAAAATGAGTATGCATAAGTGATTATGCAAATAGCAGAACTCAAATTACATTTGTTTCTTTTTATGGGCAGGATTTGCATGATTATAGAGCAAGAAAATTTGCATTATCTGGGCTGGGTTTGCTTGGTTGCCGTCCAAATCTACTTGATAGTCAAGGAGAGTGTAATAAAGAGATTAATGATGCAGTGCAACTTTTCAACGTAGGGCTTCGCTCTTTAGTTGATGAACTCAATGAGGAGTATTCTGATTCCAAATTCATATATGTGAACTATGCTGCAATTCAGTCCAGTGTTTTTCCGGGTAAGTGGCAAGGAATATTGTTCTCATATAAGTGCATGCTTTTGTTGATATAAGTTATCATTTTTAGGGTATGTATGGATTGATTTTTTTCTTCTTTCAGAAGTATTTCTAACACAAAAAAGAAGAAGCTCTTTTTCATAATTTTTAAGTGTGGACTGGATTTTGAGAAAAAAATATCTCTAAAAGCTGAAATACTTTTTTTTTTTGGGGGGGTTTTTTAGAAGGATGTGCGAATTCTTTTAAAAAAGGCAAAATTAGTAACAAATCACTATTTAAGGTCCAGTTTTGTGAGGATTCTAAAGTGTAGCTTTTTTTAGAAAAGTTTTTATATAAAGCCAAAGTTATTTATGAAAGCACTTATATAATTGAATTGTCATTTGGAAGCTAAATTCACTTTTTACTTCTTCACATGCTTCTCAAGCACCTTGGAAAGGTTTCCAAAATTGGAGTGTTGGTTAATCTTCTAGATTTGTCAACTACTTAGAGTATAAAGCTGTTTGTAATTGTTGAATGTATTTGGAGCAAGAGTGAGAGCTAAGAAGATGTGGTGAAGATGAGAAAGATATATGAGGCATGAATTGTGATTTCATAAATATTCAGGGTTAATTTTGTCTAAAAATATGATGTCCATATTTTTCCAGAAGCAAAAAAATGTCTGAATATTATGTCTAAAGGCAAAAATAACTTTTATTTCAATATTTTAGCCTTTTTTTCTAAAATTAATCCAAATAATCTCTTATCCTGTGTTTGGATGGGAAAAAAACGAGGGAGGAAAGAAATTAGAGAGAAAAATTGGAGGAAAAATAATTTTTTTCTTTTTTGGATGGGAGAGAAAAGTAAAAATAAGAGAAAATTAAAAATAGAAGAAAATGGAGTAAAAATTTTCATAATTATAGTAGTAGATCCCGTATAATAATAATGAATATTTTTATCATTATCAATTAGTTACTTTTCTTTCCTCTCTATTTTGTCTTTCCATCCAAATATCAAGAGAGAAAACATTTTCTCTTCACTTTTTTTCTTCTTTCCATTTTCTTTTCTCTCATTCTCTCCTTGTCCAAATGAAACGTGGTACAAACTTAGTATTTTAGCGCTTCAAGTAGTTGTACGTAATTAGAATTTCATTCTTCTGATATTAACTGGAATCGGTTTCGCTGCTTTAATGTCTTTCAGATTTCAAAACTGATGCTGCATGCTGTGAAACAGAAAAGGAATTTGGGGGATGCATTCGTGAAGGAATATATTGTAAGAATAGAGACAAGTATGCATTCTGGGATGAAGCTCATACAAGTGAAGCTGTCAACAAAATTGCAGCAGAAAAGTCATACAATGATCCAGATGGTTCCTTCACTTACCCTACGGATATCAAAACTCTGGTAACATCATCAAGCAAAGAAGGATCCATGAATGTAAAAGAACCAGTCATGAATGCATCTATCTAGTTACCGTTTTCACTTAGTGATGTAATGCAATAAGGTCCTTGTAACAAGTTCAGTATCTAAGGTATCTGGTTATCAAGGTTTATTGTTGGCTATATAAGCTACAGATTGTACGTCAACCAATGTATGTTATTGTAAATGATAATCAGATTATTAGGATAAGGATTGCGTAGATATTTTGTTATAATGCTGGTGATATTCTGTTATTATGGGGATAGTTATCTTTAGGTAGTTTCCTTCTTTTTTGGGATTCTTTAGCATGAGTTACGTGATCAATCTTTTGTAAACCTTGTATATGTATTCTTTTTGAGTTAATGGAAGGCATATACACTTTTATCTCATCAGAATTCTTTATGGTATCAGAGCCACAACCAAGCTCTAAAAACTTTTATTCTCCAATATGGTGGAGGCAAGGAATGAAGGTGGAAAGCAGTTAAAGAGACAGATCTCGCCTTATGATCTGAACTCCAGTGACAACCCAGGAAATCTCATTACTCAAGTACAATTGAGAGGAGAGAACTATGATGAGTGGGCTTGTGCAATCAAAGGGTCATTAAGGGCAAGAAGAAAATTCGGTTTTGTGGATGGAACAATCAAACAACCAGCTGAAGATGATCCTAAAATCGATGATTGGTGGACTGTCAACTCCATGATTTTCTCATGGGTCTTCAATACTGTAGAGCCAAAGCTTCGATCAACCATAACATATAGGGAGAATGCGAAAGAGTTATGGGACGATATTAAACAGAAATTTTCTGTCACGAACGGTCCCCGCATTTAGCAGTTGAAATCTGACTTGGTGAATTGCAGATAGAATGGAGATTCAGTGATGAGCTATTTTGGTTGACTCAAAAAGCTGTGGGATGAATTAAACGACTATGATCAAACACCAGTTTACACTTGCAATGGATGCAAGTGTGGGATTTCACTCACGCTGGACAAGAAGAAAGAAGAGGAAAAGCTGCACCAATTTTTGATGGGTCTCGATGATGCGCAATTTCGAATGGTGAGGTCAAATGTCTTAAGCCTTGATCCTTTGCCAAGCCTAAATAGAGCATACCAAATGGTGGTGCAAGAGGAAAGTATTGGGACAATAACTCGAGAAAAGGAAGACCGAGAGGACCCAATTAGCTTTGCTGTGAAGGCAGGTTGGACAATAAGGGGGAGAAGAGATCATCACAGCATGTGACCTACTCGCATTGTAAACGTGTTGGGCATAATGCTGAGTCATGTTTCCAACTAGTAGGTTACCTAGATTGGTGGGGTGACAGACCTCGGAGTGAAGCACGTGGGTCTGGACGTGGCAAAGGGACACAACACTAGCAAAGTGGGAAAGGAAAAGGGCACGGCATTCAGGTGAATATGGCTCAAATTGTTGACGCTACAAGTACAACTTTGAGCAGAGTGAAAGATGATGGTGAGCAAACAGCACTACTAAGCCTGAGTTCAGAGCAATGGAGCACCCTTCTAAATATTATTAGAACATATAAAATTGGGGCAAATGAGAGGTTAACTGGTAAAAACTCATGGATCATTGACTCGGGTGCGACACACCATATGACTAGTAGCCTTGCCCACATGCAAGATGTGCAAGATATTCACCCTTGTGCTGTTGGTCTGCCTAATGGCACAACAACTTATGCAATTAAAGAAGGAAAAATTACAATTGGGAACAAACTTATACTTCAGCATGTTTTACTTGTTCCAAAATTAAATTGCAATTTGATTTCAGTCTCTCGGTTGTTGCGTGATGTAGATTATATTGCCCAGTTTACTGACAAAGTTTGTGTTATTCATGACCGTGTTTCGAGGACACTAATTGGAGCGGGTAAACAAGTTGAGGGGCTTTACTTTCTGAGTGTGGTGACATCGGTTCGTGCATGCAAAGTGAATGGAGATGGATCTTGTGAGTTATGGTATAGAAGAACGGGACACCCAACTTCTAAAGTAGTTAGGATGCTTCCTGATATTGTTAATCATAAAGGTTTGGATAGACTAAAGTCTTGTGATATTTGTTTTAGGGCCAAATAGACAAAGGACACATTTTTGTTTAGTGAGAATAATGCAAAGAATTTCTTTGATTTAATTCATTGTGACTTTTGGGGAACATATAGAATACCTGCTTCATGTGGTGCTGTTTATTTTTAGACTATACTAGATGATTGTTCGCGTGCAGTCTAGGTGTATTTGTTGAAAAAAAAAGTTGAGGTGTCTCGGACCATTAAGCACTTCTTTGCCATGGTCCAAAGACAATTTAATAAACAAATTAAAACTATAAGAACGGATAATGGTACAAAATTTTGAAGTTTGAAAAACTATTTTCAAGAAAATGATATTTTACACCAAACCTCTATTCCGTATACGCTTTAGCAAAATGGAAGGGTAGAGAGAAAACATTGACACATATTAAATGTAGCGAGGGCATTAAGATTTCAAGCCAATTTGCCTATGAATTTTTGGGGAGAATGTATACTTACTACTGGTTACTTGATTAATAGAACTCCCTCTACTCTTCTCCATGGGAAAACCCCTTATGAAATGTTGTTTGGTGCTGCGCCATCCAATATGCATATTCAAATTTTTGGATGCTTGTGCTATGCTCATAATGATCGAGGAGGAGGAGACAAGTTTGCTAGTAGAAGCCATAAGTGCATTTTTGTGGGATATCCATATGGGAAAAAGGGGTGGGAAGTATATGATAATGAAAATGAAGAATACTTTGTTTCCCGAAATGTCAAAATTTTGGAAAATATTTTTTCTTTTGCTGAAAATCAGACAGCTTGTGAAAGATCAACACATGGACCAGAATGGCTATTTAGTTCAAGTGAGGATAATGAAGGAACTAAAATGCATGAAGTGCATGATGAAAGTGCTGTCATTCTGCCATTGGAAGCTAATGGTACAAGACCTGAAGTATCTGAACAAATACCAGATGTCGAGGAACAAATTAGGAACACAGAGGAAGTTGGCATAGTTGAGGATGTTAATCTTACACAGGGAAATAATACTGCAGAACTTCTTGGTCATGGTCAGAGAATCAAGACGCCTTCTTCACGCCTAACGGATTATGTCACCCACACTGCATGTGTAAACCCCTATGCTGGTTTGTCTCTTCAATCAAAATCCTCAGGTACACGTTATCTAATTGCACACTTTGTTAATTGCGATAAATTCTCTATGCAGCATCGTGTTTTTCTGGCAACAATCACTGCAGGTCATGAACCTGCCTCCTTCATGGAGGCACTCAAAGATGTAAAATGGAGAGATGCTATGAACGAAGAGATTCAAGCCTTAGAGGACAAGTGGACATGGACAATAGAAGATCTCCATTCAGGAAAGAAAGCAATTGGATGCAAATGGATCTATAAAATTAAATGTAATTCAGATGGCACTATTGAATGCTACAAAGCAAGGCTGGTCATCCACGAAAATAGACAAATTGAAGGTGTTGACTATAATGAGACATTTGCTCCCACTACAAAGATGATGACTGTTCGAACCTTCTTAGCTGTTGCCGCTGCCAAGAATTTTTCTCTTCATCATATGGATGTTCGTAATGCCTTTCTGCATAGGGATTTGGAAGAAGAGGTCTACATGAAATTGCCACTTGGTTTTAAGACATTATCGCCTGGTAAGTTGTGTCGACTTCTTAAATCTTTGTATGGTTTAAAACAAGCTCCTAGGTGCTAGTTTGCCAAATTATCTACTACCCCGAAAACTTATGGTTTCTTCCAATCATACTCTGATTATTCCCTCTTTACACTACGTGCTCTTGGCTTAGAATTACATGTCTTGGTTTATGTTGATGATATAGTTATTTCTGGCAATAATGAAGAAGCCATACAAAAATTCAAGGATTATCTTAGCCAATGCTTTCACATGAAAAACCTTGGGAAATTGAAATACTTCTTGGGCATTGAGGTGGAACGCAATGATGCTGGAATTTTTCTTTCTCAATGCAAGTACGCCTTGGATCTCATCTCTGATTGTGGTTTACTTGGTGCAAAACCAGCAGCCATTCCTATCGAAC
This sequence comes from Bauhinia variegata, assembly GCA_022379115.2. Taxonomy (NCBI): domain Eukaryota; kingdom Viridiplantae; phylum Streptophyta; class Magnoliopsida; order Fabales; family Fabaceae; genus Bauhinia; species Bauhinia variegata. Next base: position 7,093,619 of record CM039432.1, read on the forward strand.
AACATCATCAGTTGGCTCTTGCTGCTGGAGCAGACTTGCAAGATCCCACAACATATCGACGTCTCATTGGACGTCTTATCTATTTGACCATTACTTGTCCTGAGTTGTCTTATTGCGTCCACATCTTAGCACAATTTATGTAGACTCCAAAAGTGGAGCACTGGGATGCTACCTTACGTGTTGTTCGGTACTTGAAAGGTAATCCTGGTCAAGGACTGTTATTACGTGCTGAGTGTGACTAGCTTTTGTATGCATATTGTGATGCTGATTGGGCCAGTTGTCCCCTTACTAGATGGTCTTTAACAACTTACTTTGTGATGTTGGGAAACTCTTCTGTCTCTTGGAAAACTAAGAAGCAATCTACTGTTTCTCGATCTTCTACTGAAGCTGAATATCGGTCTATGGCTGCTACTACTTGTGAGCTGAAGTGGTTATAGGAGCTCTTATTCTCTCTCAGCATCAAGCATTTGGGTCCAATGCACCTCTATTGTGATAGTTAGTCTTCCCTTCACATTGCAAATGATCCAGTTTTTCATAAATGAGCAATTATCGAAGTGGATTGCTATTTTGTAAGGGATGAAATCCCTAGAGGTAATATTACACCCATGTATGTTCACACTTCCGCACAACTTGCTGATATTCTCACCAAAGCATTGGGAAAACGTCAGTTTGCAGCTCTTCTTTCCAAGTTGGGCGTTCATCACCTTCACACTCCAACTTGAGGGGGGGGGGGGGGGGGTATTAGGATAAGGATTGTGTAGATATTCTGCAAATATTCTATTATAATGTTGGTGATATTCTGTTATTATGGGGATAGTTATCATTAGGTAGTTTTCTTCTTTTTCAGGATTCTTTAGCACCAGTTATGTGATCAATCTTTTGTAAACTTTGTATATGTATTCTCTTTGAGTTAATGGAAGGCATATACACTTTCATCTCATCAGAATTCTTTAAAGATGCATAGTAATATTAAACAATAAGGTGAAATGTTGTGTTGTGTCGAGTAACTACTTAATTTAGGTATATATATATATATATATATATGTATTGGTCTTGACTATTAGTATCTGTAGTAGGGTATCCGTAGATTGATTTTTTTCTTCTTTCAAAAGTATTTCTAACACATAAAAAGCTCTTTTTGATAATTTTTAAGTGTGGCTGGCTTTTGAGAAGAAATATTTTTTAAAAGTTGAAATACCTTCTTTTTTTTTGGCATATTTTTTAGAAGGATGTGTGGATTCTTTTAAAAAAAAAAAGCAAAATTAGTAACAAATCACTATTTAAGGTCCAGTTTGGTTAGGCTTCTAAAGTGTAGCTTCTTTTAAAAACGTTTTTATATAAAGGCAAAATTATTTTGTATTTGAATGAGATAAGATAAAAGCACTTATATAATTGAATTGTCGTTTGGAAGCTAAATTCACTTTTTGCTTCTTCACATGCTTCTCAAGCACCTTGGAAAGGTTTCGAAAATTGGAGTATTTGGTTGGTCTTCTAGATTTGAAAACTACTTAGAGTATAAAGCTGTATGTAATTGTTGAATGTAGTTGGAGCAAGAGTGAGAGCTAAGAGGATGTGGTGAAAACATATATGAGGCAATAACTGTGATTTCATAAATATTATAGGGTTAATTTGTCTAAAAAATTATGTCCATACTTTTCCAGAAGCAAAAAAATGTCTGAATATTATGTCTAAAGGTAAAAATAACTTTTATTTCAGTATTTTAACGTTTTTTCTAAAATTAATCTAAATTAGCTCTTATCCTGTGTTTGGATGGGAAGAAAACCAGGGAGGAAAGAAATTAGAGAGAAAAATTGGAGGAAAAGCAGATTTTCTCATGTTTGGATAGGACAGAAAAGTAAAAAATAAAAGAAAATGGAGTAAAAATTTTCATAATAATAAATTAAAGATATTTTGACATTAAAGATTTATAAAATTATTTGATGTCAAAATAATACTTTTGTATATTCTTCTATCAATCTTGATGAGAGACATTTTCTTTCTCTTTTCTTCACTCACCACTTGTAATTTCTCTCTCTCTTTTGATGGCCATGGTTGGTAGAGCTTTGAGAAAAAGAGATTATGCTATCCCTATGATATTATTTTCCCTCCTCAGATAGAAGTACAAAGACAAAGCCCCAAAGAAAACAATTCCTTTGTATCAACCAACAATCTAAATCGTAATAGTCTCGAGAACCCAACAAAATTTTTGCCTGTGGAAATCAAACCCAAATCTTGATCCATCAAAAGAAGTTCCAGGGACTGCTTGAATTTAAGAGAATTGATGAAAAAAAACTTTCACTTGAAGCAGAGAATTATTGAGTAATTTGATTTGCAATTTGGTCAAAATCCAAGTCGAAGCACACCACTGCCCTACTTGTTACAATGGTTTGTGGGGAGACTTAGTCCTATTTGTTCATAGTTGTGATCTAGAAGCAAAGAATAGAGAGTGAGTAAGACGAAATAAATCTTCCAATCCAAACTTGAGCCAATCATCTTGTTATCTGCATATATTTTACCAATAGCAATGCCCAAGTGTCTACATCTTATCTGTACGGCAGTAAATATCACTTAATAGATGTGTTTAAATAATGTTATTTTTAAATGTTTTAAATAAATATTTTAAATGTGTTTAATGAAAGTCTTGTCTAATTAAAAAGATAATTCTTAAAAGTTCACTCAAATACTAGAAAGAACAATGAATTTGATTTCTGTGGAAGGATAAATCGGTTTTAAAAACTTAGATTTTCTAATTGTAAGATATTATTAGGGATTTGCAGAGCAGTTATTACATTGTCTAGGCAATTATTGAATCCACCTGTAATTACATTAACTTTGCAGTTAATTATAAACAGATTTAATGATTAAAAAATTATCTGTACAATACAATTAACTGCATCTAATTTACGTTCATATTACTAGTAATATAAAGTATCTATTTTCTCATAAAAAAGACACTTAAATCGGGTACTTAATCAACACAACAACAAAACAAAACATTTTATTTGATTGTTCAATATTACTAAATATCTGATTACCATTTACAGTAACATACTTTGCTTGCAACCAGAGAATCACAAGCTTACAAAGGCAGCAGCAAACTATGATAACCAGATAGCTTAGCTAAATACTGAACTTATTTAGGCACTCTAAGGGTAACTAGATAGATTAATCAATACAACATAGCTTTAGTTATGCAGTTTTTATGGATCGTTGACTGGTTGATGAGCCCACCAGAGTTTTGATGTCAACTGGGTAAGTGAAGGAACTCTCAGGATCATTGTATGACTTTTCTGCAGCGATTTTGTTCATAGCTTGACTTGTATGACATGCATCCCAGAATAAGTGAGCATCTCTATTCTCGCAATATGGTCCATTAACCACACATAACCCAAAGAACGCATCGGCGACGCAGCAACCGGCATCGTTTATGAAATCTGAAAGACATCAAAGAAGAAATAATTGGTTCCTATTAATAATATGTGAATGAGAAAGCAGCAATAAGTGCTAAATTATTAAGAATTTGTTTGGATGAATTTTTTATTTTAATAAAACAGTTTTTGGTAAGAAGTTTTTTTGTTAAATTTTAGACTAGTTTCTAAAAAAAAAAAAAAAGTACAAGCACATTTTAAAAGCTAAAAAAGGATGTTTTTCATAGGTTACTTTTTTAAAAGAGAAAAATCTCTTTTTACCTATTCACATTATTATTAATTTTAAAAAGATCTTAATATTTTAAAATAGATAAAATAAATTTTTATATTTTAAGTTAATAATAAAAGTAGATCTTATTGAGGTATTTTTTATTTACATAAAAGGTTTATTTTTATTTTAAACTTAAAATATAACGGTTCATTTTGTCTAATTTTAAAACATAAGAGTCTTTTTTAAAATTGATGATAATATAAGGGGCAAAAAGAAATTTTTTTTTTCAAAAAGATACTTTTAAATGTGCAAAAATAAAAACAAAAATAATAATAAAAAAACTCTTTTACTTCTAAATTTTTTTTTTTCATAAAAACTGTCGCATGCATCACCTTCTTGTGTTTTAAAAGTATTCCATTGCATGATTTTATCACAAGCAACTTTTTAACTTCTAAGCATGTTTCTTGATTTTTTTTAAAAAAATTATTCCAAAAAGTCTAAGATTGCATAAAAAACACTTTTTTTGTCAAAAAACTTTTAACAAAAAAAAGCTGATTCAAATAAGATATGATGCTTTTAAAAAGGCAAAAGTAGAACATGTTAAAATATTTATAAAAAAATATACTTCTAAAAGTTGAAAAAAAAATGACTTTTATATTCTACTTCCAAATTTCTATTTCAAAAGCACTTTTTAAAAACTAATTCAAGCCATCCCTAAGTACAATAACGTATATAAACAAAATCATGGAGTTATATAAGAAAAACAATGTTGTTTGACACTTACCATCAAAAACACTGGTTTGAATTGCAGGGTAGTTCACATACATGAATTGGGAATCAGGATAATTTGCATTGAGTATATTAACTAAACCGGGAAGCTCATTGTTGAAAAGTGTTAATGCATCATTGATGTTTTTATCACACTCTCCTTTGCTATTACGTTGATGAGGACGGCAACCAAGAAAACCCAGCCCTGATAATGCAAATTTTCTTGCTGAAAACTTATGCAATTCCTGCCCACAAAAACACAGAGTAAATTAACCTCTTGCTTCTTGAATTATCCTATTAGAGCATGTTTAGTCATGTAATTGAGAAGGATTGCATATTTTAATTTTTTATATTATTTTTGTGAGTCTTATATTGACACATCATATTTTTTATTTTATACAACTTACACAACTTTTATTCCTACTTGTACAATTTTAAAAAATTTTAAATGAGTCTCACAAACTATCATATATTTTTTATCTTTCATCTATGTACTCTTGATTTTTTTCTTTCCTCTCATAAATCTTTTTTTTCTTCTTACCAAATAGTCTAATTTGGCCTTTTTTCTCCTTATACGACATTCTAACTGTGAAACTCTATTTCTTCTGTCCCTTCCACCTCACTTCTCTCCAGTGGTGAATCAAAGGAATGCATTGTTGCATAAGTTTATACAACACTTAAATGATCACCACTAGAGAGGGTCTTAGAAATAGAAAATGTAATGAGTACACTTGTTAGTGTAGGCCATTTTTCTTTTCCTCTATTTTGTAGTAAAACTATAATCAGTTAAAAAAATATGAAAGAAACAACATAAGTATAAAAATAAATATACACGTAACATTATTCATTAAAAATCTTTGAACGAAACATGTAAAAAGATCCAGAAACCACAGTGCATACCGTTAAGTGTTCATAATATCTATCGAAAAGATGCAGGGCCCATTCCTCAGGGGTATAGATTTGACTTGTGTTGTAAAAATTAGTATCGAAGTAGTTGATTACATAATCGTTTGTGCCTAAATCCAAATAATATAAGCACTTCTCTAAGTGTTCCTTTGCTTGCTCTTCACTTTTAAGCGCTGCAGCGATTTGGAAATATATCGACTTGTGCTGATTTATCTGATCGGTGAGGCTGAAAATCTTGCCCTGCATATATTTTTTGATTTTAGACAAGAATACTTTCTTTTTTACATAAGGTTATAATAGTAAATTTATTTATTTATTTATTTTATTTCTCTCCTCTCCTCTCTCCTCCTTTGAACCAAACATTGCCTTAATGACCTTACCAAACTACTGCCAGTAAAATCATCAAGTCCTCCTCCAGCTGAAGCATAGTTCACTCCAAAATATACATCTGTAGCTTGGCGATTTGTAAATGGTGTTTGGTAATCTGCATATGCTGGGATGAAATCCGTTAGACCCAAAAGTTCACCTACAATGAGAAAAGGCCAGACCTTAAAGAAGGGTAAAAAGGGAAATTTTGGTTTAAATCTGTCCAAGCTTACAAATCTGTAAAAGAAATAATACCAATTTGGTCGATTGTAGTTTTGCCATTGTTGTATCTTCCAGTTACTCCTTTTGGGAAATCAACACCATAAGGTGGATAGTTAACTCTGGAACTAACGGCCAGATTGTTGTTGTTTCCGGGATCGGACGACGAATCTCCGAAAATGAAGAGGCATGGCACTTGAGGCCACCCATGAACACAATGTTGCAGACAAGTTGCAGCTAAGAGCAGAAGCATCAACCATGGCTTGGTCTCAGAAGTCATCCCTAGACAAAGAAAGTGATAAGAGAAAGAGAGTTATGAATATGAATAACAAGAAACACAAGATACATAGAAGATTTAATTAACAGACTGAACATCAGATTTGAGGGAAAGCAATGGAGATTAGACTATTACTTGCTTTTTTGGTTCTTACTGTTCTCACCCAAAGCTAGCTAGCTATGGCAGGTCTACTTGCAAGCAGGTAATATATATATATATATATATATATATATATATATATATATATATAGTTGATATTTGGTGTCCCTGGATGATATTAGGGTTAAAAAAATACTGCCATACTTGGCCGGACATGTACGGCTTAATGGATAATTAGCATGACAAGCTCGTGCAAATCTCCTCCGGTAACAACAATTGGTATCTAAGCTGATGGTTTTAAAAATTGTTTAAAAGTAATAAAATAATATTTTAAATAAAATTAATTTTAAATTTATCAGACATAATAATAAATGAAATAAAAATTTTTGACTTGAATAAAAATGGGTGATGGTTCCTTCGCTAAGGTGATGCCGAGGACAAAATGACTTAAGTTATATGTACAAATACTTAAAAAACTAAAACAATTTTTTTAATACATAACAGTCCATAAAATGAATTTGAATATCTTATTGAAAAATCGAACAGACAACATAATCAGCATTAGGATTTTTATAAAAGCACATGTCTCCGACAGAAAATAAATGGAATAAAGGTTAGAAAGTCAGCATCTTTTTGTTGTATTAAGTAATATTGTTGTAGATAATCTTTTAGGTATATATAGATCAAGTTCATAGTATTATTTATTAGAAACAAACAATTATTAGTTGGAATGACACTAAATATAGACTGCATTGCTAATTTTAGTTATGATAATTTTTTTTGAGAAATTTGAACACAGAAGCTTTTAGAAATTTTGTTCATCAAAACCTTTAGAGATGATCAATAAGGAATTTATAGAAGCAAAACCCAATTCTATCTATGAATTGAGAAGAATAAGTGGAAATAGCTGTAGATGATGGTTTGGAAAATTAAATATCAAAGTGATATTCATAGTTAATCATACTTATTTGTGTTAGTTTGCTTTTGGTTCAGCTTTTAGCAATAACTACAGTGTAATACCAGTAAAACTTTTCTCATTGTCTTATCTAACTTTTATGAGTAAGATTCCTTAACTAGGATAGCAACATGGAGGGCGTGATGAGGTGGTAACAAGTACATGATCACCGTCTGTTCCTGCGGGGTTTGGAGGAAACGCATAATAATACAAAGAATTTTGTTACCAAAAAAATTATATTATATTTTGAGTTTTATTAATTTTAGATGTAAATAAGTAATAAATATTATAATTTTTTTAAAAAATTGATCACTTACATTATTATTAATTTTAAAAAAAAATTAACATTTTAAATTAAACAAAATAAATCTTTACATTTCAAGTGAAAAATAAAAATAATTTTTATTAAAATATTTTTTGTCTATTTAAAAATTTTATTTTTGTTCTAAGCTAAAAATGTGATGGTTTATTTTGTTTGATTTAAAACATGATAGTTATTTTTGGAATTGACAATAGTATGAAAAAACAAAAATAAAATTTTTTAATTTAAATTTATATTATTATAAATTTGAATTTTTTTTAAAAAATATATTCTCTTATTTCATATTAAAAAAATATTTGTGATTCAAATTATTAAATTACTCTTACTTTATATATAATAATATTTTAATAATTACGTATTTTAAGATATTGGCAGGTGGGAGGGTGTAATTAAATAATTACAATCATATTTTAAGACAAAATTAATTTATATGTAAAAATACGTATAATGTACTTTGACAAATTTTAAATTTTTAAAGATTTTTGAGATCTATGGTCAGAACACGCTTATTTGTTTTTATTGACAATGGTAATGTGAAAAGCTTGACCTCATGCTCCATTGAAAATAAGGGTATTCATATCCAGACCCAACTAATTCAACCTAATTCATACCGACCAAAATTAATTATGTAATCAAATTGATTGGATGAGATTTTTTTAAAACCAATTGGTTTAATTCGGTTGTTGGATTTCCATCTGAAAAAATCAATCAAAACTGAATCAAACTGACTTTATAAAAATGCGGCCAATAATACATATTGGATTTTAGTTGTATTTATTATTATTGTATTGTTGAATTTATTGAAAAATAATGCTTCTTGTTGTATTTAGTTTAGTTGGATTTGTGTTTATGAAATATGAATGAGTCAATTATTGTTGTATTAGAAACATTAAATTTTTTCGAATGTTAAAACTAATCTAATACAAATTGGATTGGTTTAGTTGATATCTATATAATCAGTTACATTAGATGAGTTTTTTCATCAACTGGTTAAATCGATTCAGTTGAGAAAATATGACAAACCAATCAATTTTTACCCCAAATTAAAAATACAAAATTAATCTCACTTATATGTAGTGTGAATATTTATAGATAAAACTTAAAATATATTTATTAAATTGAGCTAATATTAATGTGCAAGAAGTTGTGTAGCACGTGATCTTACGAGCAAGAAAACAAACTAGGGACGACGACAATTACCGTACCAATGACAGCTTTCATATTAACTTCTGGAAACTTTTTAGACGTGGCAGCCTGGAACACTCACACTCGATGGTCAAAAGAAAATCATAAAAGATATTTCTCAAGAAGACTGTACAACCTAAATTATATCAAAATTAAGCATTTAATCAGTTCAATTACGCTATATATTTATGATTTTTTAAATTTATTATTCTCGTATTTCGTTCAAAAATAAAAGGGTAATTATAATTATTTTTAATATATATATTTTCTATAAACTTAAATTAGTAAATATTGTAAAAATCTTTTAATCATTAAACTAATAAGACTTTATTAATAGATAATTATGATTTATTAGGACAAAAATAACCTTGTTAAGTTTCATGTTGAGTTATTTGTTAAAGGAATTTTCTCAAATCACCCATGATGTTCTCCATGCAAAATACGAAGTAGATCAATGATTAATATTTTGTAGATGAAATATTTGATAATTGTATGATTATAGAACCTGCTAATTGAGCTTTAGAACGCAAGAAATATCTAAGGAAAAAAAAAATGAGTCAGGTTATGAGTATACTCACGAGTGTATATTTATTTTTCTAAACATATTTTTTTTTATTTTTCATATTTTATTTTTTATTTTTTATAATTTTATTCTTGCATTATACTTAAAAAAGTGTGATGTGGACTCGTCCCCGAGCTATCTGGGCCACGGGCACAGGCATGAAGGCAGGGTCAGCCCCATATCTAATGCTGGTAAAAAAAGACCCCTCAGAAACCCTAAAAACTTGAAAAAGCCATAGTGGAGACACCAATTATTCGCCGTCACCTAGTCACTCTTCCACAAACCCCATAAGCTCTCACGAGTCCCCACAAAAGTCCCACAAATCTCTAGTTGACTCTCACAACATTGGTGCGGTGAGCGTGGATCGAACACGCAACTTTCAGATTTGTTCATTTGTATAACATACATGGACCCCATCACCCCGCAGAATGATACCTCGGGTACGGCACCCGGTCCCTCGGATGAACCCCAACAACAAGAAGTCACGGCACAACAAGACCTAAACCAAATAGTGTTAGCGACGCTGCTGACCCACTTAGAGGATATGAAGGAGATACGCGAGTTGAAGGAGTAGAGACAGCAAGATGTGCATGAAATACAAAGGTTACACGCGGCGAGAGATGAAACATATGTTCTAGCGATGGTGGAAGGCACGACATAGTCATCGGGCCCATATCCCCCAAATGCTGAACCAGATGTAGTCCTGACTAAGGTGATAGCTGTAAGTAACATTCATGAGCCCACTTGACCGGTGGCAGGTAAGCAACATAAACATCATTTTACTGAGGAAATCATGGCTTTCCCATTACCAGGTCATTTTAAGCAATCGGTACTATATCTGTATGATGGGTCAATAGATCTAATCGAAAATTTATGTAGTTTTGAGAATGTGATGTTGATTTCTAGAGTTGAGAATGAAATAAAGTGCAGGAATTTTTCGACATCGTTGAGGAAAGTAGCATTGCAGTGGTTCAATAATTTACCTCCAAGGTTTATAGCTAGCTTTGATCAGTTGACAAATTAGTTTATAGCACTTTTTTCCACCAGCATAGCCCCATAGAAGACCTATGCGGTATTAGCCATGTTGCAACAAGGGGAAGGTGAATCTTTAATGTCTTATATACAGCGATTCACTGCGTTGTCATTATAGATTAAAGATTTAAAACATGAGGTGGTGGTGGACACTTTAATGGCGGGCCTACAACGGGGAAGGTTCAGGAAAAACATCACCCTGAATCCCCCAAGATCCCTTCAAGAGTTATTACAGCAGGCCAGGAAATACATGAATCTCGAGGAGGTAGAGAGAATAACAAGAGTAAGTAGACCACGCGAAGGAGGAAGAGATAGAGAAGCTAGACCCCGACCATATCCTAGTAGGTTCATCCTATTTAACAAAAGCAGGACTCATGTGTTGCACAAAATCTGTCAGGCTAGCTTGGCCCAACTTCCCCCGCCGATGAAACCCAGACCGAGAGCAAACCCAAAGATGTATTGCGAGTACCACCGAGGAACAGGGCATGATATGGAAGAGTGTTTGGCGTTGAAAGAGCTGACCGAAAGCCTTCTTAAAAAGGGGCAGTTGAAGCAATTTAAGTCACAACAGAGGTCGGGAGGAGCCTGGGGGAATATCGATCTAAAAATAACCAATTTCCACACAGGAGGTGTGATAGATCGGAAGAAAGGTAGGCAGACCAGCAGGAGAATAATGACAGAGGATTATCATCAGGAGTAATAAATATTATTACTGGCGGGTTTACGTCGAGAGGAGCAACATTGGGAGAGCAGAAGAAACATTATAAAGAAGGCAAGAGACGTTATCACCAAATAAATGAAGTATGTTGGAGTCAAAAAGTTAGACAAAAAAGGCCGGATCCCCCCATTACATTTACCAACGAAGACTATGGGGAGATACAACGTGATCATGATGACCCAATAGTGGTAGAGGCTATGATAGTAAACTTCTTGGTAAAGAAAATATTGGTTGATCAAGGGAGTTCGGCCGACGTATTATTTTTAAAGACATTCAAGTAGATAGCGATTGACAAGGAAGAATTGGAAACTTACAGAGGAACCCTAATAGGTTTTTCGGGGATAGAAACCCTAGTAAAAGATGCGATAAAATTACAGCAACTTTTGGGGAGGGACTTGACCAAGTAACTCAGATGGTCGAGTTCCTGGTGGTAGATTGCTCGTCCCCATACAATGTGATATTGGGCCGACCAATTCTCAACTAGTTGAGGGCGGTAGTATCCACCTGACATTTAGTAGTCAAGTACTTAACATTGCAAGGCAGAGTGAGAGTAATAAGGGGAAACCAGATGATAGCAAGGAAACTATATCAGAAGGGCCTGACAATTACGACAATCAAAGACGGATGGGATGAGAGTAAAGACATTAAAATCCCAAGTCCTCCTAAGGGAGAGATGTCGATTGCGGAGGTGGATGTCAGAGTTGATTTCGGGCAGGAGAGACCTGCACCATCATGAGAGTTCAATGAATTTCAGCTGGGCGGATCGGGCCGAACAATCCAAATATCAACCCATTTGTTGAAGGAGCAGCAAGAACAACTAGGGTAATTGTTGAAGGATAATGCAACAACTTTTGCTTGGACCACCGCCGATATGACAGGTATTGACCCTTCTATTATAACTTATAAACTTTGCATTAAAATTGGGACTAAACTCATAGCTCAAAAGAAAATGTTGTTTAGCCCGGAGAGATAGGTGGCCATTAGGGAAAAGGTACATAAGTTGTTGCATGTGGGCTTCATTAGGGAGGTTAAGTATTCGTCTTGGATTTTGAATATGGTTATGGTAAAGAAAACGAACGAGAAATGGAGAATGTGCACAGATTTCACCGACCTGAATAAGGCATGTCCTAAAGATCTATTTCCCTTGCTGAACATAGATAGGTTGGTAGATGAAACTATGGGACACTTATTGTTAAGTTTTATGGATGCCTACTAGGGATATAACCAAATAGAGATGGACCTCGGATGAAGATAAAATTAAAGATGGGTGTTATTATTATAAAGTAATGCCTTTTGGATTAAAGAACGCTGAGGTAACCTACCAACGCTTGATGAATAAGATGTTTAAGGGTCAAGTGGAGAGGAATTTGGCGGTATATGTGGATGATATCTTGACAAAGTTTATGAGTTTCAGCCAACATATAGAAGACTTGGGGGAGACATTCACCACTTTGAGGAGGTTTGTGATGAAGATCAATCCGGAAAAAAGGTACTTTCGGTGCCCCGACCGGGAGATTATTAGGTTTCATGTTGACACAACTGGGGATAGAGGATAACCCAAAGAAATGTTGAGTTATTTGTGAAATGAACCCGCCGAAGGATGTGGGGGAAGTAAGAAGGTTGGCCGGAAGAATCACAGCGCTAACTCAGTTTGTCTCCAAAGTGGCACAATGATCTTTACCCTTTTTTCTCAGTAATAAGAAAGGCGAAAAAATTTGAATGGACGACCAAGTGTTAAAAAGCATTTGAAGAGCTTAAACAATACCTGGCGACACCGCCTATCTTGGCTAGGCCCTGCCCTGGAGATACGCTATATATTTTCTTATCTACTTGCGACTAGGCCATTAGCTCCGCGCTGGTTAAAGAGCAACGGGCACACAAACGCCCGTATATTTCACTAGCAAGGCCCTTAGTGGCCCCGAGCTCAAATATCAATACATTGAGAAGTTAGCCTACGTCTTAATTGACGTGGCTCGCCGTTTGCGACCATATTTTTAAGGGCATAAGGTGATAGTCATAACAAATCAACCCCTCAAGCAAATATTGCAAAAACCTTACCTCTCATGGAGAATGTTAGCATGGTTAATAGAGTTGTCAGAACACGAAATAATGTTCGAGCTGAGGGGACCAATAAAGGCACAAACCTTGGCAAATTTTGTAGCAGAACTAGCCCCACCGTAGCAAGAGCGGGCCACAGAATCAAAGAAAACTTGGATCATCGACGGATCGACCAATAGTAAAGGCTCAGGGGTTGGAATCATCATGGAAGGACTTAAGGGCATTACAATAGAATGTGCCCTTAAATTCAGATTCCTGACTTCTAATAACCAGGCGAAATATGAAGCCATCATAGTCGGTCTAAGGTTGGTGAAAGAGATGGGTGCTACAAGGGTTAAAGTTAGGTCGGACTCTCAATTAGTAACAATTCAGATAGGAGGACAGTATCAGGTGAGAGAAGGATGTATGCAGAAGTACTTAGAATTGGTTAAAAGCATAATCAGTGAACTCGAAGAAGTAGAAGTATAACACATCCCGAGAGAGCAAAATGCAAGAGCCGACCTACTGTCTAAACTTGCCAATTCTAGACCAACATAGGGGAGCAGAACCCTAGTCTAAGAAGTGTTGTCAAAACCAAGCATAGAAAAGAAAGTAGAAATTGTAACAATAGTGGCTGAAAAGAGTAGAGAAGACTGGAGAAGCCCAATCGAAAGATAACTACATAACGAAGATCTCCCGCCTGACCAGGGCAAAGCTAGAAAAATAGCTAAGCTAGCTACCTTCTATTGTATATATGGGGCGGAGCTATACAAAAGGGGCTTATCTCAACTACTATTAAAGTGTGTCGGACCTGATCAAGCACAATACATATTGCGAAAGTTATATGAAGGCATATGTGGGCACCACTCGAGGGCTCGAAGCCTGGTGTCAAAAGCCATGTGGTTGGGGTATTTATGGCCTACAATGAAAGAATATGCTAGTAGAATGGTCAAGTCATATCATAAATGTCAGAACTTCTCAACCAATATATTAGCCCCAGCAACAGAGTTGTACCATGTTCTAGAGCCATGACCATTTTCCAAATGGGGCATAGACATCCTGGGGCCTTTCCCACTAGCAACAGGATAAAGGCGCTTCATAGTAGTAACGGTAGACTACTTTTTTAAATGGGTAGAATCACATGCCTTGGCTGTAACATGCCAAATTTTTTAAGAGAAGAACATAAATCTACACTAGAATAATTTAAATGCAAATGTGAAGTGGGAGAATACTAAGGATGATATTTATGTATACATGCACACATAGCTAAGGAATTGATGTTATGTATTTATATGGTTGTATATTAGCTCAAGTTTAATAAGAATATATAAGGCATTATAAAAAATGAACTAAATGATGTAATTTAGTTGGAAACCAAAAGAGATAAGAAGCTATATAGTTATCTAGTTCAAATTGAACTAGGTAATGTAACATCCCTCTATTTTATTCATGATAGCCACATATAAATTGTAATGTGATTTTATAACATATTAAAGGACTATGGAATTTAATTTCTATCCTAATTGATGAAATATGATTGAAAGTGAATGGTGAACTCTTGGTTGCTTTCTATTGTATGTGCTTATGTAATTGTGATTCTCATAAAAATGAAGTGAACTAAGAGAAATGAACTTTGAATAATTAATTAAGGAATTAAAGAGTTAGAAATGTGGTATAAATTAGTGCAATTGGATTAAATGGCTATCTAATTGAACTACTAGTTATGGAGATGGTTAGAATGTGACTAAATTAGTCCTAATTAGACTAAATGGAGGCAATAGCTGGTCTCCCCCAAGCCCCACGACACTTGCATGCTTTTAGCCTCTAGAAACTTTGTAATTAGAGTGGGGACACTCCCACCAATCATAGCTTGATAAAATACCATAGCATAATAATGGTATTCTTGATATTTTGTATGATATTTTGAAAGACAAATAATAGAGATAATGAAGGGGAGACTTGCGCATGAAGGAGGGGAATTAGAAGGCTTGTGGTGCCGAAGACTTGCTTAGGTCAGTTAAGAGAAGTGGCGACTCAATGAAGATAACCAATCATCAAGCCACAATAGTCCCCTACTATTAATGACCCATAATATTAATTAATATAAGAAAATAATTATAGAAAATAAATAGACAAAAAGCAAATAAATAAAAGGGGGGAAGAGAGGGGAGGAGGTCGGCAGCTTGCTGGAAAGAAATAGAGGAGTTGCAGAGGAAAGGAGGAAGGGGAGAAAAGAAAGAAGAGAAACAAAGCTAGGAGTTGAGGTAGCTAATGACTCCCTTAAATCTCTTCTTGCATGCCATATAGTTGACTATAGGTGTGAGTGCTTGTGGTATGCTATTATATACATATTCTTTGCTGTGTTTAAATGATATTCAAGAGGATTATCATGTTGTGATGGTTAGAGCTGCCAAGGAGGTAGTTCTAAGTGAGTATGTGTATTATGCGCATCATGGTGTTTTCTTTGCACTCATATGCCAATTAATAAGATTGATGACTAGTATCAATCATGTATATTTACTAATTGATTCATTAGTTATTGAGACTTGAAGTCTCATATCCAATTTTGTGGAAATATCAATAATTTCCAGGTGAAGAAACACCAAGGGTGGCTGTCAAGCTTAACATAGAGTGTGGTTGTGATTCAAATTGTAAAATGACACGATTAATATATAATTATTTGTTTTAGTTGAATATCTGATGTATAAGAATGTATGGTTATGTTCATAAATGAGAAATGGACTGAATAGATGAAAGAGGTAAATTAATCGAATTTTACTTAAGCATGTATAATAACCCTAAAACTGGTTTTCTAGCAGTTAAGAGGATAAATCAAGTAAGATTCCTTAAGCCCTGAGATTTTACTTGAAATTTTTACAGAAAGTATTTAACATATTGAACTTCATCTATACCATTTTTCGTGGTAATTGGAGCACAATTCCATGCCCAGATAATTTTCCAAATTAGCTAAACAATATTCTACTTAATTGACCCATCAAACAAACGAGATTTTGTTTGAAATTTTTACCACATGTTCTAGACACATTAAACTTGTAATTTGGAGCTTTTAATGATTTTTAGACATTTATACATTATGTTTTCATATTTTACAAGAATAGGGCAGCAAGCTGTCTAAACTAGTAAGTTGTCCAATTGAGATTTAAACTTCTAATTGATATTTTCCTTATTGAATTGAGTTAAATGAAAGGTGTTTTCATGAATATAGGAGTAGAATAAGGTGTTACATTGGCCACCATCACAGAAAATCATATGCAAAAATTTGTCGCCAGCATATCCTGTGTAGGTCTGACGTCAAGCGTCGGGTCCTCATAACATTTAAAAACATAGCTAAGCAATAGATTGAGTCTATCATGAACCTCGAGTAACTGTTTTCACCTCTTTTTTACATGCAGGTTTGGCATCCCTCATACAATAGTAGCTGATAATGGTCGGCATACCAACCAACGTTTCCAAGACTTTTGTAATAACTTGGGTATTCGATTAACTTTTGCATCGTAGAACATCCATAAGCAAATAGGCAAGTAGAGGCAGTCAACAAAACTATTTTGCAGGGCTTAAAGAAGAGGTTGCAGGAGAAAAAGGGGATGTGGGCCAAAGAGTTACCATGGGTCTTATGGTCGTACAAAACTTCTGTCCATACCACAACTGGGCACACACCTTTCAGCTTGACGTATGGAGCAGAGGCAATGTTACCAGAAAGGTCGGAGAACCAACACTCCGAAGAACAACCTACAGTGATACAAACGTTACGATGGCAGAAAATCTGGATTTGCTGGAAGAAACAAGGTTGAAGGCATATGACAAAATGTTTAGGGCGAAGATGTTAGCCTGAGATTACAATAGGCATATACGACCTAGAGAATTCCTGCAGAACGACTTAGTATTTCGGTTTGTATACCCAGCAAAGAAGAGCCCTGGCGAGGGTAAGTTAGCGCCAACATGGGAAGGCCCATATGTCATAATAGAGGTGCTAGGAAAATGAACTTATCGACTAGCTACAGTTCAAGGTTGCAAAATACCTAACACCTGGCATATTACTCGACTGAAGAAATATTACACTGAGCTTTAGACAACCTTTTTTTGTTGTAATAGCGAATTATATGACTGACCCAAGTTGATAAATATAATATTACAAGAATTCATTACGCGCTACAAATTTCCAAAGTTTCTTAAGATAGGCACGATCAAGCAAGCCATCCAGTTAATATAAAGCGATGAAAACAAAGCTAAGACAATGAATCCGAACAGTCAAACTTAGAATAGAATATTGTATTGCAAAGTAACTCGGATTTACATATATATATAAAAAATAAAAAAAAGAGGGGGGACAAAAAAATTGTTTAAGTCACGCCGCCAGTCCTCCCTCATCTTCCAACCCAAGCTCCAGATCCGAAACTACCAGTGAAAGATCTGGCTCTTCTTTATCCTCAGGGTCTGCAATCGCACCATCTTGAACCACTTTCAAATAACTTGTCATTGACTACAAAACTTCTCTGGAAGGCACCCCGGGATGTGAGGAGACTTGATCTAGGCAGTTCTCGAACCCTTCTTTGCTTACGTTCAGAAGGGTATGGACCAATTTCGCCTTTGCACGTTCCACTATGCAAGCTCGGGAGGCTAACACTCGGTTTCTTTGTTCTTTGTAGCGCCGGGCAAGATTGGTCTGTTGACAAACGATTATCTCGAGCTCGAAAATCTTTGCATTAGAGGTCGCCTTGTTGGAAGCAAGCCGCTCTTCCAAAAATTTAATCTTATTAGACTTGTCCGCTGAAGAGCATTTACAGGCGCTCAAATCTCCTTCTAGCATCCCGATATCCACTAAAGCCTTTTAAAGTCTCTCCTCAGATGACCAAGCGAAAGCCCTAAGCTCTAGCACCTCCCCACGAGCAGAAGATAACTCTTTCTCCAAGTTTTGTACTGCGACTCGAGCTCAGTCGAAACAGCGAGGGATGCTTTTTGCTCGGCTAATTCTATCCAATTTTTGGCGAAGGATGCTACTTTCTTAGCTATCTCAAGTTCGGCCTCCAGTGCAGCAATACGTTTCTTGGCAAGAGTAGCTTTTTCATCCTTTACCTCCTTCATGGCGCACATTTCATCCGCCTAGGTGCTGGCTCGTTGGTCAGATTCTAAGCGATCGTGTACTATTTAGATTATTCCCAAGTTGCGGTTGATAGACTGTACCAGCTCCTTGATAAGTCAAATTTGCGCCGTGAAGTTACGAGCAGCTTGACTTAGCATTGCAGCCGAATTAATATGCTCAAACTCCTCGAGTAAGCTTTCTAGGTCAAATCGGGCATCAGATCTACCCTGAAAGCAGAAGAAATGTTAGTAAGAGAAATATTAGCAAAAAGTAATGGAATAACACGATTAACAACATGGAAGGATATACCGGTTAAGTGGTAGTATGGCACAGACCTGCCTCAACCTTCAAATGCGGTAGAAGGGTCACTCACCTGAGGCACATCGGGGCCACCAGAGGGTACAGTGCTCTCACAGGCATCAGCTACAGTAGAACAGTCGCTCACGCCCGACAAATCAAGGATGAATGTCGGGGGAAGAGATTCCATACCCGACTCTACAAAAATATAATATAAAAATATATATATTAAATTCATTACTATGAATATATGAAGGCAAAGGGGCCAATTATGTAACAATAAAAAAAAAACTCCTCATCTAACCTTCGGGAAAGCTCTGGCCAGCCAGTACATTCTTTCTCGACCTCTTCCGAATCAATGGGTGGCATGCTTCCTCATTCTCGACCCTCAGGGTAACCTCTGTGTCAACATCGGTCGGAAGTGACCTCGCCAAGACAATAGGGTTCTCCAACGAAGAGGGTTAGGGAACATCTTCTGACTGCGATTTCTTTGTGGTCACTGCTTCCCCAGTACCCGATGTAGAGGAGGCACCGGTCTTCCTCTTCTTAGGTAGCCCACTAGTATCATCCCTTATACGATCTAATAATTTCTTCAAGTTGGGCATGGTTTTTCGATCTACGATGACAACCAACATTAGTATCCAAGAAAAATAAAATAATAATAAATAATAATAAAAAAGTTGTACACACTGATATACTGGGCGACTCGATAAAAGGCTTCCGTGGGGTCGATGTAAACCTTGGCCTCCAACTCTTTAACTAAGTAAAGGGTGGTGGGTCCTAGGTCGGCTGTGGAAACCTTTTTGACCCGTCCAAAGTTCTTCCACCACCTCAATGGAAACTTTGCCTTTCCTTTCTCATCAATGAAGAAAGGGTGACCAGAGGAGGGTTCTACCACATGGAAGAACCACAACTTAAATTGTTTAGTGGATTCTTCCGCGGGAAGAATTAAAGATTTCTCCCTCTTGGCGGAAAAGTGTAGATAACCGACCTCACATTTCTTAGAGTTTCTCAAAGAATATAAGTAAAAGAAAACGTCGGATTGGGGCAACCTATTTAGCTCGGCACATATTCTCTAAAAAGCGTGGAGTATTGCCCACGAGTTTGGGTGAAGTTAAGTCGGAGCTATTTGAAGAGTCCTAAGGATTTTCATCTCAAAATTGTAGAGGGGAAGGAACACTCTGCACCGAAGGTGGCAATGGTTATAGGAACCCCCTCAGGCACTTCGATATTTAACTCGCTAGACGAAGCCATGCCAAAAAACCACTACTAGAAAACAAAAAACCCTACATGATAGCTAGTTTTCAATATAAAGCAAAATGCTAATAGAGAGAACAATGGAGATGAGCAAACCTGGAAACAAAAAGAGACGCGATGGGGAACAAGGAACCTACGGAGGTGCTCGGAAAAGGTGGAGAAGACATCAGAAGGAAGATGACTACATAAGTAGAAGGGCACAGAATGAGAACAGTAAAGAGAGCAGTAGGGCCAAGGGGACCACTTATATAGGCAACCTGTAACTGTAGGAATTCGAAAGGTGTGGCCGTACGAATTCAAGAAGGGGAGAGAAGGAGGCACGCGTAGTACAATCCAGGAGATGCTACTGGCAGCGAGACACGTGCAAAAAACGACAGAAGCAATGATGGCTAATAAATGCGCACACGACAACAACAGTAAATATATATATATATATATATATATATATATATATATCCAAACCTGAGGGCGACACCACTTGGGGAAATGATTGGGATTACCTGAAAAGGTTGATTGATTACCTCGAAAAAATGACACGCCATAATGACAACAATAAATAAATCAAATCTTCAAATTTCGTCATTAAATAAGATTGGACGCTCAGTGGATTTCAGTCGGGTGCCTAGTCAGTATAGGTCAGACGTGGAATCAGCAAAAAAAAAAAAAATTAATTTAGGCTGGGTACTTAATTATTTAGCCGGGTTACTTAAATCAGCAAAGGAAGGTCAGGTAATCTATCTAGCTCAGGTGCTTGACTTGTCAAACACCCGACCTGGGGGGCAAATGATGTGGACCCTTCCCTGAGCTATCTAGGCCATGGGCACAGGCCTGAAGTCAGGCCTAGCCCCATATCTAATACCAATATAAAAGGCCCCTCAAAAACCCTAGAAACTCAGAGAAACCAGAGTAGAGACACCAATCTTTCGCCGCCACCTAGTCGCTCTTCCACAAACCCCACAAGCTCTCACGAGTCCCCACAAAAGTCTTACGAATCTCTAGTTGACTCTCACAACAAAGTGTATATACAATTTGAGTGTAAAATTTTTAAGGGTGTAAACTGTTTTTCCCAAAAAAAAAAAAATATTGGGGCTTAGATGTTGAGCTAGAGTAAAGAAATGAAATCTTTTATGTTATATTTTGCCCTAAACCATGTTTCATGGGTTAGTAATTGATTGAAAATTTTTAATTGATATAATTTATAGTATTATTTTATTATATATTAACTAATCATGTGTTAAATATAAACCTTGTCTCATGTATTTTTTAATAATTTAAATTTTAAATTAAATTAATGTTTAATGTAATATTAAAACTTTTGTGCGTAGGAACATGTTAAATATAAAATAGGTGCATAAATTTATAAAATAAAGTTGAGTTATGTGTATGATTATTTATGGGGATTCACTTTTACATATATTTTTTTTATTAATTTATTAATTTTTTATTAATTATATATATATATAATATATATATATATATATATATATATATATATATATATATATATATATAAAATTAATCTTACTCTTATAAAATAATTACATAAATGAATGTATAATTAAGTTTGTAAAAATAAGTGTGTAACTTACAATTCTCTTAAAGAATTAGAGTTTTAAATTCATGCATGCACATAATATAATATCTATTCCATATAAATTTATTTTGCCCCATTGCAAATATTAATACCATTTAAAGTTCCTCTACTCATTTAAATATAATATTTTTAAAATTTAATAGTAAATAAACCAACAAAAACAAAAAAGTAAAACCGATGAAGGGGAAAAAAAATCATGTTATATATATATATATATATATATATATATATATATATATATATATATATATATATATATATATATATATATATATATATATATATGTTAAACTTTTAAAATGATAAAACTGGACACGATCCTGAGAGGAGAGTTGAATCGCGTGACTTAAATCTTAGAGAAATTGAATTGACCGTAAGTAATAAATGTGTTATATTACCTAATATTATGTGGTTAAATTATGAGTATTTATATTATAATAGACGGTAGAGATATATTTATTCTTAATTTAAATAATTAATTTTTTTATATTTTTAAATTTACCCACATAACTACTAAAATTTACACTTAAAGTTATATTTTTAATTTTTTTTTATTTATTCCCATCCTCCTCAATCCTATCTCTCTTTCTTCTAATGTCCTCTTTGGCTATATGTTTCTTGTGTCTCCCTTATTTTTTTAACAAAAAATCTTATTTTTAAATGAAAAAAATAAAAGAAAAAAAGTCTCATTTTTTGCCTTACGAAAAGATTTATGTACTTATCTTTCTTTTGTCTTTAGTAACATTTCATAAAAGTAAGTTATGACTGAAAACATCTTCTTCTTTTTTTTATGTTGGCTCAACCTAAAATTTAATATTATGAAGAAGTGAAAATAATATTTAAGATATATATATATATATATATATATATATATTATGGACTTAGCTATTGTAGAAAGAATAATACTACAATTCGTTAAGTAGAATAGAAAAAGATAATATTATTTTGCTAAAAAATAAATAAGTATGTTAATTAAAAATCAACAAAAAAGTATATTTTTATTATTTAAAAATTTCTCTTGAGTAATTTTTTATCATTAAAAGAAATTTAATTATTTTTTTTAAATATGTGAAATAACTACTTAAGAATTAGAATATATAAGTAATATATTATTTCTTTTATTATGAAATGTATCATTCCTTTTCAAGTTTATTTTCAATTTTACTTTTACAATGATTTATTTTAATAAGTATTAAATGTGTGATAATATATCCCTTTTAATTTTATGTTTATTAATTACAATTAGAATATATGTTTTTGTGAGAAATTATAATATATGTTTTAAATTTTATGATACCATATTATTAAAATATATATTTAAAAATTTTGAATCAAAAGTTGATATGCAATAACTTATAATGAAAATGATCTAAATATGTTTAAGTTTTTATAATCAATAAATAAATATTTAAGAGATTTAGTTTTAGGTCTTTAGAGTCCTGCTTATAGGTAACATTTTTTAATAGAAATGTAAATTTTTTTTAGTAATAAGTTATATCTTCTTCATATTACTTAAGTAAAATAACATATGATAAACCATATAAGCATAAAAAAAATAAATAAAAAGAATTAAGGGAGAAGAAGGGTTAATGAGATTGGTTAAATATTAGTTTAAATTTTATTACGAAGAATAAAGGATGAGAAGGAAAATAAAATTTTAATATATATATATATATATATATGTGGCTAATGAAAAAACGAAGTGAAAAAAAAATGAATAAGGATGAAAGATAAAAATTTGAAAAAATAAAATAGGATTAATTTGTAATAAAATAAAATTTTGTTGTCAAAATTTATAATAGTCATTAATACTTATAATAAGTTAATTGAATATATAAACTTTATAATTTGTATACTTTTTACTTTCTTATTGATTTATTAAATATAAGGTAATTTAATCCATAAGGTAGTTTAGACAAACTCTAAATCTTACCACTTTATTTTAATTATTATTATAGAATATTATGTATGAAATATATGGACAAGGTTTGTGCATGAGATTGAAGCCCCAGACTATATTGACGGCCCGTTGGAGGGACAGAAATCTGATTGAGTAGCCAGCCAGGTGGGTTGGAATGGGGCATGTTAATTTTCGAGTAATATTTTATTTTAGTTTTTTATATTTGAAATTTTAATTAATTTAATTTATTATATTTTAAAAGTATTAATTTAGTTTTTAAATTTAAAATTTTAATGTAATTTCTTATATTGTAAAATTTTTATTAATTTTAAATAAATTATATTTATAAATTTAATTCTTTATATTTTAAAATTTTAATAAATTTAAAAATAAAATTAATACAAATTTTAAAATATAAATAATTTAATTAATAAATTTAAAATAAAAATGATAAAATTAAAAATAAATATTTATTTTAATCGCTTAACAAGTTTGATACACGTTTATATGTCATGTGGAAGTTATACATTTTTTTTTTTTTCGTAACAAACGGACCCTAATTTGTTTGTTTGTTACAGAACAAGTTTGATACACGTTTATCTGTCACGCGAAATCTGCACATGAATAGCGATCAGATCGCTGAAGTCTCTGCTGCCTTATTGATGAGATTTAATCTCTTTGGTGGTTTCGTCGGTGGAAGTCGAGACTCATTCCATTTTTTTTGGCTTTACAATCTTGGCTGTGGACCAGAATCAGAGCATCTTCCCGGGAAGTTGGTAACTAGTCAATATCAACTAACATCAATTAAATATTTAGATAGTTTAAATTTAATTGTCTATTATATTTGAAAATTGTTAAAATAATATTATCTAAAATACGAAGAAATGCAATGTTTAATTAAATACAAAAAAAAATGCAATATTTCGCCTCCACAATTTTTTTAAATCACAATTGTCTTTTAATATTTTTACAAGAATTAAAAATATAATGAATAAGTTCATTAATGATATAATTTTATTAAATTATTTTAAAAAAATAGTGAGTGGATGAGAGAAAAAAATATAAAGTATTAATTAAATGTCAAGAATAAATGTGAAAAGAAATAATTAATGTTATATCATAATGAATTAATTTTTTTAAAAAGAAAATATATATTAAATTAATCTAAATTATTCATCAATGTGTGAAAAAGCAACTGAATCCACTGTATTTGTACCATTTGTCTCTTATTAATTATTTAGATATAGTCTGAAAGACACAAAGTATGTAAGTTCACATTTTAAATACCCATGATAAATGCATTTTATCCATGACAAATGTGAACCAGCTAGGTCATTATCACCTTTTTGGTGACTACATTTTTTTATTTCTTTTTTAAATAACTGAATTTATTATAAGAATTTGTTTTTATCTGATGGTAAGAATTAAAGCTTTTGCCTCGTGGAATCCATCCCATTGCCAGCTATACAAATTCAACATTATTTTTATGACCCACCTACCAAAGCTTTTTTTTTTTTAAAAAAAAAAAAAAAACCTTTCTTTTACTCTCTTTGCACTTAATTTTTTTTAAAAAAATTATATTTTAAATTAAATAAAATAAACTTTTATATTTAAAATACAAATAACAAAAGTAAATCTTTTATATAAATAAAAAATATATCAATAAGATTTACTTTTATTCTTTACTTGAAATGTGATGATTTATTTTATATAGTTTAAAATATTAAGATTTAAATTAGTGATAATATGAAAGATAAATTTTTTTTATGAAAGATATTTTTTTTTATAAGTTAAGCAAATTTTTTAAGATATAGTTTCCATGAAGGGACATTTTGGCTTTGTTTTCATTCTTTCCTACAAAAGAGGGAATAGGCAATCCCAGTAATGATCATCCTCAACCATTCATGATGAGATCACAAGTGTCATTATTAATCAACATTGTCTTGTTGTGTTAAATAATTTTGGACTCTTTGCAATGTCAGAATTTGATACCCTCTTGCTTGGCACATTAGAAAAAGAATAGCCTGTTACAAAGGTTATTCAAACCAGTCACGTTCAGATAACGTGTTTCAGCTCTGAATAACTAGACAAAGGAATTGCCTATAACACAAGTCATTTTGGATCCAACACGGCTTTGATATTCCTTTCAGACTATTCCGTTATATCTAGTAGAGGCAAAATGTCCCTCGGGATTAAACAGATTCTTCTGAGTCTCTCAATAGAGTAGGAAAGGGAACGGAGAAGAAACCATACCGTAACCACCTTTGACCAACACCTGTTTGTTGCCAAGCCATAGTACTTGTTTTGTATATCCCAAAATAAAGTTGGTGACTCGGTTAAGTTCATATCCTCTCTAGATTCTCCATAAGCCCAATATCATATGCAATATTGATGGACTTGCAATTCCTTCATTTTTAGCAACGTGAGACTTTAGAAATACTTATAATTTTTTTTATAATCTCTCATGTATTTTAAAATGACCAATTAGTAGGTTAAATGCTTTCTTTGGTTTACACATGGGTGTAAATATTCGAGTT
This sequence comes from Bauhinia variegata, assembly GCA_022379115.2. Classification (NCBI taxonomy): domain Eukaryota; kingdom Viridiplantae; phylum Streptophyta; class Magnoliopsida; order Fabales; family Fabaceae; genus Bauhinia; species Bauhinia variegata. Next base: position 7,119,390 of record CM039432.1, read on the forward strand.
TGGTGTTTTATAGACTATGAACCAAATTTAGACAAATAAGACTTGACGTATAGAATTGTTGGTGAATTTTATACCTTCTATGAACCTAAAATTCCTTATGCACATTAGTCGCTTTACACCCCACAAATTCTGTTGTTGATGTTGTTCTGTGCTATTATGGCCATGCATGTGCCTGATGTTCATAAGTTTTTTAGAGATTTTACTATGATCTCATAGGAGTAATTTCATTCCATACTCAAATGAGTGATTTCATCAAAGTGTATTTGCAATGAATACACCACCCACAAGGGTTATGAAAAATAATTAAGAGCATTTTGCTCATCTCGTCAATCAATACATTCTAGCACTTCCTCACCATAAGAAAGGACAAAATAAATGATAGTGTTAACAAAATTAACAGGTGACTTGTTATTACTTATATGAACCTTTTTCATGGGATCTCCAATCATAAAGATTGGGTTCCTACCACTTGTTAATTTCAATTGGCTTATGTTCCATTCCACTCGATGTTTCTTTCTTCCCAAAATTTTGGTCAGAGGATTGGTCAAATTCTCTTTTTATCTTACATGATCAATTGATATTATATCATTTTTTAGCAGTTGCTTAACTACTTCATGGAACATTTGGTAAGAAATTTTTCCACTACTCAATCTCACTGCCAACCAAATCCAAAATGATAAACTCTCGTTTCATAATTTGATTCAACATATAATGTTTGGTTCGTCGAGCTTCAAGTTACAATTCCATCTCTTTATGGTTAATACGTAACCATCAGTAGATTTGTCACGTTTGAACTTGAAATTCATTTAACATCACAATATTATTCTAATGCTGCGAGGAATCTATTATACAAAATACTATAATTTATGGTACTTCTCAGATTAACTTTTAACTTTCTTTAATCATATGTTACTATTATAAAGAGTTTGCATTGATTTTCATAGAAATGACTAAGCTTTCTAAGAAGTTTCTCACTATAAAGTTCTTGTCAAATTGACATACTATCACTATTTCTTATTTCTTATGACATTAACACCCAAGATAACACTTATCTCACACATGTTTTCTCTTGCTCCTATGAGTGTGTTAGCACATATGTACCAAGTAGCCTCAAAGTCTGCCACTAATTCTTTCACATTAGCTATAAGGAGGGATTGAAAAATGACCACAACAATTATGTCACCTCTTTCGACCAAATTTGTATTTAGCTTAGGAGAATTGTCATTTTTTACTGTGTTTTTGCATTATATCACAGAGAACTAGTATGCCTCAAAATGGAATTTTCTTTTTCAAGGTGGGACTCTGAAAACATAATCTTTGCCAAGTAGTTCCACACTTTCAAATATTGTAAGTTGGGTTCAAAATCTTCCCATAATTGTTAGCCTGTTTTCAAATGCCTAAACCTTTTATTTTTCTGGATTTTTTTTTAATCATTAGTTATTTAGGCTAATGGACCATTCGGCCCAACACTACACAAAACATGGTTAAGAATAGACCCACTAACGTAGGCCGAAAATATTGAATAAGACCCATAACAAAATCATGCCCATGAGCAATAGACCCATCATGCCCACAACAAAATTGATGTTTGAAAAAATTATCATTTTTAAATTTTGTTCTTATTTAAGATAAAATTTTACATTAATTAAAACTTTAGAATTATAAAAGATAGTAATTGAGGATAAATATAAAAAACTCCGAAAGAAAATATCACAGTTTAATTGGATGATGGGTAAAGTAAAGCAAATGAAACAATAATTCTATAACAAGATTACTTTAACAGTAAAAAAAAAAAAAAAGAGAGGATCAAATCAATGAATGCCACTTTCATCATTTTAGCTTAATTTTTCTTTCCACAAATTAATATCGCACATCCAACAACATGACATAAGCTAACATCACGACACAAGGACCAAAATATAGCATCAAATGGGTAGTACCGAAGCGGTTAGTATGAATAGAGTCCTAAGAAGGGGCAAGCCATACTCCAACCTTAACAAACAAGGTTGCAAAGACTAACAAGAGCTTAGTGTTATTACGTTATCCTTTTATGGTTTATGCAAAGGTCTTTACTTGAGTTGCGGTGATCTATTGTTTATTTGGGTTTGCGAACAATTTATTATTTATAGATCAAAGTTTATTGGATGTAAACTTCATCATTTTGATGAGAGCAGTTTAAGAAGCTTAACCTTCAGAAAATTATCCTTTTCAACTAAGTCATGCACTTTTAGCTCTTGTAATTTATTTCCTTATTATTATCGCACAGTCACCATATTATCTTTTTGAGTTTTGCATCTGTATTAAGGTAGTTTATAATTATTATCATTATTTGCATATTAGGTCTAAGTTAACATTTTATTCCCCTTTTTCCTTCATGACAAAAGAAGAAATCTTTTGTTCTATGACTTCGCTTCATTGCCACAAGTAGAAATTCGATTGGAACAATTCCTATGGACAATTCATCGGGTTATCTGTCTAGTTTGCAAACTTAGGAACTCAATTAGATGAGGTGTTTTCTTCTATTAAGCACTAGAAATTAGGAATCAACCATGGTAAGGCTAGAAAGACATAGTAATCTTCTAGGGAACATGCTTCAAGAGGTTACCCCACCCTGATTTTTTCATCTTCTTTTAGCTCATCTCCTACCCCTTCACCCAATAGAACTAATGAGCTAACCTAATATATCTATACTTGGTATGTTTCTCTTTCTACAAGCCCACTCCATTCTACTCGCCCCCATTAGAGACATCCCTTGCAAGATAATTGTTGATATGAGTAGTTTCATTAATGCTATCTTAACTTTCTAGATTAGGATTGAAACTAAAGCCTCACCCTTAACCATTTAAGGTAGCTTGTTTAGATAAGATATTCTTAGAATTTTAAGAGCCTTGCCTATTTCTCCTTAAGTTGGGTAGCTACTATGTAGACATTTACTTTGATGTTTTACTCATAGATCTTGCTCATATTCTGTTGGGTCACCCCTTAGTTATATAACCTTAATGTTATGCACCATAAGAGTGATGATACTAATAAACACCTTTTAGTGTTTATCTTTATACTCTTACATTTAACTTTGATGTCCAAATTTTATACATGATTAACTATTTTAGCACATATTTATATTATAGAAGTCTAATGAAATTTAATAGCATTTTGCATTATAATTGCCCATTTTGTAGTCTAAATTGCTTGTTATTAATTTTCTATTTTCAAAATTGAATGTGGGCAACCTCTTTATAAGTTGGGTGAACTACAATGTCCAAACTAAACTTAGAGCAATTGGAGCAAACCCAATTTCATTTCTCAATAAGTGGTGGCGTAGTTATAAATTACCCGATTTTAAAGAAATAGTTTAAATTTTCTTTTGTTTAATGAACAGTAATATTGTGAATTGACTTTTCCCTCTACATTACACTTTTGGGGGCAAATTTCTCCCCATTAACCCTTAGTAATTCAGAGGTCCCTCTCTCTCCCTCATCCTTCACTTTTTTTTCTTTCTCTTTTCTTAGGTATTAGACTTTCTTCTTCTCCCTAATCAACCTAGGGAAAGCTATAAGACCATTGGTTTACCTCTTGAGACATGATGCTTGTATTTAATTGATATTTTGTTATTTAATGGATGAATTTTTGGATTCATTGGACTATGGTATTTTTTTTATGGTTAATTCTTAGTGCTCTATGGATTATTTACATTGATTCTTGATGGGCTATTCATACTAATTGATGTGTTGTTCTTGAATGATATTGAATCAATTTACAATGCTTCTAGATGGGTTATTCTAGGTTTATTGTTAGATAGGGAGTATGTTTAAGTTTTTAGGTTATTAGACCTAAGCAAACTAAGTGGGTTTTGGTTCTTAAGCTTAATGTGTCACCTATTTAATACATGGGTTATTACTAAAGACAGTGTAGTTATGTTGGTCAAATTCTAGATAGGTTATTCTAGAAGAAAACCCCAGAACTTCATTCATTGGATTGGAAAATAATATTTTAAGTCAATGGTAGAATCACTGGAGGTTGCATAGCTAATTCCTAGGATTGTTACATTATTATTCACTTATTATTTTGTTGTGTTACTTATGTACTCTGTATATATTTTATTTTAATTGCATTTATATTTTATCTGGTCAAAACCTTCAATTTTATCTTAGAAATAATTAAAACATACTCATTTAATTCTTCAAAGTTTCAACTTGAGTTGAGTTTAATTGTAAGACTCAAAATTAATTTGAGAGCAACCTAGAGTTGCAACACTCCAGGGGAGCTCGTAAGAGACATATTCCTTTATCATTAGGGTAAGAACCTCATTCTTCATTCTTGCTCTTAAGGCCACTTTAGACCCTCCCATCCCTATACAGAAGATGTCTTTCCTAGAGTTAGACAATTTAATAGAAGAGTTTAAGGATAATAAGCCTAATGACTTGTCTAGGGAACTAGTTGTAGGATCTTCTTTGCCTAGCCTTAGCCCTTGTGACAACTTTAGTGTTATGTGTTCTAGCCCAATTTTTTGTGTGACCTCACCTAACTTTGAGAAAGTTCGTGTCCTTAAGAAGAATTTGCATCTTTTACATTATCTAGTTGAGAGGGATAATGTGAAGCCAAATGTGAATCGCACAATTGTTCCTAGGGTTAGACTAAACATTGCTACTTTATCCAACCTTAGGAAAGATGAGTCTCTGTGCTTGTGCATTAATAGTCAAGCCAACAATCGAATCATCATCCAGTATAGGATTCTCCTCCCCAAGCTTAGTGATATGATGAGTTTAATTGCTGGACTGGTTGGTTTTATGAGTCTAATTTGCATAATGATGCTTTCAGGTTAGGCTTAGGCCAAGAGATAATTGGATGCTTGCCTTTAAGTCTCATAATGATTTTGTAAGTCCTTTGGAATCCTCTTTAGATTATCTAATGTTATTGATTCATAGTTTCTCTCCCTTCTTCCGTCCATTATTGATAGTTTACTTTGGGGTTGTTTCTTTTCAGGTAGGTTATTCTCATCCTTTATTGGGTCTGGTAGTCTACATTAATTATAGCTTGATCCTTGGTATTCATAGATTTGTAGGGTTTATTTGTAAGAGTCTATTGGATATTGTCCATGGATTATTTCTTGGAAAACCTTTTGACATCATCTATCTAAACTAGAAGAAACTGGAGGGGTTTTTATAAATTACACCATTGTTGATTATTGTGGTGTTGACACGTGTAAATTGAGCACTTAATTATTAGACATGTGGATTATTTATTCTAACTTGTGCATGTATCCTTTCACCATTAGAAAGGTGGAGCACGCGAAGGTGGCAAGGGTATGGTATTGTCCAGTTGGAGCACGTGAAAGGTGGCATAATGAAGGGCTATGGTGTAGGTTCACAAGTGTTATGGCATAGGTTCCCAGTGGGCATATTCAGACCTCATCTTCTCAACTTTGCTTTTGCCTTGCTTCTTTTACTCAAGAGTCTTTCGTCTATTATATTATTTTTAATGAAGTTAGAGCACAGATGGAAGGCAAAGGTATGGTATTGTCAAGTTAGAGCACGTGAAAGGTGGCATAATGAAGGGCTATGGTGTAGGTTCACAAGTGCTATGGCTTAGGTTCCCAGTGGACATATTCAAACCTCATCTTCTCAACTTTGCTTTTGCCTTTCTTCTTTTCCTCAAGAGTCTTTTGTCTCGGTTTCTTCTAATTTCTTCTTTTCCTTAACAGTTTTTTGTCTGCATTTCTTCTACTCCGGTGAGATAAGGTCCAATTTATGTTGTTAGTATTTATTCTCGGTGTTCTTTTTTTTTAAAAAAAAATTATTTTACACCTATTGCAAGTACACTAGGTTGAAGTGGCATGGCCAAAAATCCAATTAAGTTGGCCGAAGTGGACTGTTCATCCGAGGCATGGAAATTACCTATTAGAGTAACAAGCATGTGGAAGGTTTTCAAGTTTGGGAAAATGCAATCTCTAGACATAGTTTTCATGGATGCGAATGTGAGTTATTTATTTATTTTGTTTCTTTTGCTTAATATACAACTGTTGTCACTTTGGGTTTAAAGTCTCATTCTAAAGTAAATTGGTTGTGACTTAGGGTTCAAAGATGCTAGCATCCATACATCATTCTATGGTGGACAAATTTAAGCACTTATTGGAAGAAAGGAAAACTTAAATGATGACTAATTTTGAGGTATTGGAAGATGACCAGTAGTTAAGGGTTTCAAAGCTACTTTACAAGTTGAAGTTTGTGAGGACAACAACAATTAGAGAGTGTGTGCTTGCAAATATTCCACTACATGCATTTCATTCACACCCTTTGAAGAGATCTTATCTGAAAAGGCTCCATCAAACATTTTAGTAGGTAATGCAGATGAGTTGGCTTTATAAAATTAGTATATGATATATTTGTTCATACTCAACCTGTTAGTGATGGAACTCCCTTTTCTTTTTATGATGATAGATGTTATTGGGTAGGCTTTCAATGTGGATGATGGGCGAAATGTTAAAGTGAAAAGAAAAAACATTGTGTCACCAATGGTTGAGTTCAATCTATTAGACCTAAAGTAATTTGTGCAAATGACTACATCTTAAAATGTGTAATAATGCATTGTTTTTATTTGTCTAATGAATGGTTAAACTATTTTTATGTATGGTTTTTAGTCAGAATGTTATATCATGCACTTTGTGGAATGATTTTGCCAATAAATTTATCTCCTACATGGAGATGAAGCCTCCTAGCCCAGTGGTGATTATTCTAACTCAAGCAAATATCAAAGACACCAAAACTAAGCTATTGTCCAGTATGATTTTAGTCATATGCGTGTTTCATTTAAGTATTTTTTTTTAATATGTGTATTGTGATATTGTTCATGTCATTGTAGGTGGTCTATATCCGGTTGGGGTTCAAAGCTATTGGACAACATCAAAACTGTTTATTAATGAGGATATCAAAGAGATCAATGAGTTTAAAGCAAGGTAAAAGCATATGTATTCAGTTTAGAGAAGCAAGTGTAGTTGTTTAATTGATGTATGCTTCATTAACTAAACTACATAGTTACTCCATGAGGTTGCATGCTATAGTTTGGCAGAATGGGATGATTCTGTCTCCGAACAATATTCATAGCATTTGCAATCTTCTCAAATGACTAATGATGAAAAGTTCCTAAAGAATGCTCCTATGAAAGCTATGTTTGAATTACAACACTTCAAGGAGGTAACTTCAAATCTGTGTTTCTATTAATGCAAAGTCTCGCTTGAGTTTGTTACAAAAAGTTTTTAAATTTTATTTTTTTTCATTTAGGTTACTTACATTTAATGATATTATTCTATCTCTTTTCTAGGCCAATTTGTGTGTGACAGTTGGACAGATTGCCAAAGTCTACACTGATCCTAGGTGATTCTTCTATGCTTGCACTAAGTGTGAGAAAAAGACAAATCCAATTGATCAGGACAAATATAGATGTGGCCAGTGCAAGACATTGGACTCAACCCTGCATGCAAGATGCTTATCCAAATCGTTATAATAGAAAGAGATCCATTGATTATACTCAAGCTCACTTATTATGCATTAATTAATTGAACGAAGCTCATCATTTAATCAATTTGAAAGTTGTCATGGTTTTCATTAGATATAGGGTTGAGGTTTTGGTGCATGATAAAGAAAACCATGCAAGGTTTGTCCTGTGGGATCGTGAATGCATGAAGTTGACCGGCCATATTATCAATGAGTTGATTGAACACCTACGCGAAGTAAATCATTCACAGGAGACAAATTTAAGTTTGTGGAAGCTTGAATTCTTCACAATATCTTATTTTCGTGTTGACTAGATTCATACTTGCAGGCAAGAGTGACTAATTTCAATGAATTCCCACAAGCTGTTGATTATTTAGTTGGAAAAATATGTGCCTTCAAAATAAAACTAGAGCTTGATGGAGCCACTTCCTTGGGGGAAGAAATATACTTTTTTGTCTTGGAGTTGACTGATGCAAAGGACTTAGTTCATACTCTATGGGATAAGGTTGAGCATATTAAGGTGTGTGTGCGGTTAAATTATCCAAATACATACTAATAAGCTCAACACATTTTATAAATGCATAATACATAACCGCTTTGCTAATTATCTCTTGCAGACAAGCATGTTAGTGGATAACCATCACAAAAGAGATTAGTTGGCTTTGTGAACCCATCCAAGAGACTCGGGGCTTTTTGACAACTGAGTTCTTAAATAGCCTAACTACTTCAGGCCTTCCTAACCATAAAATTGTATTGAAGATTGGTGTGCCCATTATGCTATTGTGAAACATTGACCAAACACAAGGCTTGTGCAATGGAACAAGGTTAATTATTACTAATTTGGCTAATCATGTAATAGAAGCCAAAACAATGTCAACTAATGCTGGTGGACTAAAAGTTTATATCCCAAGAATGTCATTGTCTCCATCGCAATCTCCATGGCCATTTCGAATGATACGGAGACAATTCCCCATAGTTGTCTCATATGCAATGACGATCAACAAGCCTCAAGGACAATCCCTTGCACATGTGGGCATTTACCTCCCTAAACCAGTTTTCAATCATGGGCAACTCTATGTTGCTTTCTCAAGTGTACAACGACGAGACTGCCTGAAGCTTCTCATCCATGACAAAGAAGGCCGCTCAATAAACAAACTACCAATGTAGTTTACAAAGAAATATTCCAAAACATTGTGTAGGAGCATGCCAAACCTTACAATGAATTGATTGGTAAAAAATTAATGTAGTTATACTCTTTATATTTGTTGGTCTGTTATCATGATCATCAAAATACTATCTAAGGAACTTATATTATAAAATATTTTCATTCTGGAAAGGAAAAAAAATGTAAAACAACAATTTATTAATACTTATACTAATATGGTTAGATGTACTACTCATGTTTATGTTATTACAAATTATTCAAAAATTTTATTACAATGTTTCAGATAGACAACAAAGGTCATGGTCTGAATTGCTAAAAGGAAGGTGAGATGTTGCTAGAAGTTTTCACAAGGTAGGTTCTGTTCCTCCCACATCTTGAATAAAAATATATATGTTAACGTCTTGTGATGTTCTTACCGTGTAGTAGTGTTTTTAATGGTCTTTATTTGTAATTTGGTATGTAACAACAAACAATTAACTTTGTGGATTTAGGTGCTAATTGATGACAGGTATATGAACTTATCACTACTTTGATATACTGATTTCCACACCCTGTGCAAAGCATGGGTTTAGTTCCTAGTACTTTTGGATACTCTTGGATCTTCTCTATGCCAGCTCATTGATCTCATACCTTTGTCTATACATGAATTTTCCCACTGCCTACCATTTAACCTTATCCCTTTGTCAATCCACGATAATCCCCTTTGTCAACCTATTAATCTTCTACTCTTGCATATTTATTTTGGGCTTTCAGATTTAATTGGACTATTTGCCACCACTCTTCTTGCTTTGCATGCTGACATTAGATACATCTTTACATTAAGCAGTGATAATTACATACTTACTACTAATATGCATGGTAAAACTCAAAAAATTTGTTTAGGGTGACTGTTCTATTGCACACACATCTTTATGCTAGAGCACTTGACGCTTTCTCAATTCCATGCTATATTTTTGGGCATTTCCCCTTCCTTGACTATGATAACGAACATTTCTCCATTCTTGGTACTTATGGGTCTAATGCATACTTACTTAGTTTGCCTAGTAATTTGAATATTAGTCACGTTTTTAATATGAAGAATTTTTCATCTCATAGAGGCCCATTTTAGCCTCCCTTGCTGTTTCTAATTATCTATGCAAGTTTTAGGTATCTACGAGCTCCCATAATATTCCATGTTTTATGACTGCCAAACGAGAGACATCTTATAAAAGAGGATGCATGTACATGTTCTTCTACTACTTCTCCTTGATATCTTGTGAAGTGAAAGTAGCACTTAGTTTTTGCTACTGCAAGGATTGTTGAAGTTGATTTTCTGTTCGTTCAATGCTGCACCTTGGATCATTACTTACCTTCTGACTCTCTAGACGCATGTCCTTTTCACATGGAGGAGGGAATGATGTAAAATGAGTAGTAAAAAATAAGGTTTCTATTAGGGCCCATTTAGGCTTTTAAATTATGGCCTATTTTAATATTGGACTTTTTAACTTTATTTTTAGGCTTTTATTATATATTGAAATGTCTTATTCTAATACTAGAATAGTTGTGTTTCTTTAGTTGGGTTGCTTCGTTACTTTACTTATAAATAGGCTATTATTATAATCATTCAGAAACTTTTTGATGAATTAAAAATTATGTCTTATTTTTAAAGAATATCTAAATCAAGTCAAAGGAATATCTTGTCTTAGAAAAATATTTTAGATTTCTTTTCATATTAGTACCTTGCCTAGGGAGTACCTTATAGCTTTTATTTCTCATTCCTCAAGTTTGGCCTTGTTTTACATCACTACATTCTTCAATTCTTTACTACTCCTAAGGGAAATACTCTTCACACGATCTCTTCGATTTCCAAAATAGTTCCTAGAAGAAGTACTAGTAATTTTCTCATTTGAAAGTTTAGCAATTGGACTTGGTTTTGCAAGTTTCGAAGTGAAGCTTCTATATTCCTTTTAGAGGTATCAATTTGTTCAAACCTAGCTTCATACATCTAATTAGTCTTGTTATATACAATTCTTCCAACCTTAAACAATCTAATTGAGATTAAGATTATGAATTTTGTTGGAAGTTGGAGTTAAATCCCAATGGTTTGGATTGGGATGGAACCACATTATTATTCTTCCATAAAAAATTAAGGTGGTTCCTTAATCCAAGATTATGTGTTAGAATAGGGATCATTAACATTCTTAGGGATGTTCAAAATTCACCTAACCTGCTCAACCCGGTCCGACCTATGCAGGTTGGGTTTTTTTTGAAAAAATTAACTTATAGGGTCAAGTTAAGTCTGACTTGACCTGTGTTAAGTTGGGTCATAGGTAGATAAGCATTTGACCTAACTCAACTCAAGTGACTTATCTAAGTAATTTTTTTTTAAAAATAAAAATTTGTTATTTTCCAAGTCATTATTTATATTTTTCTATGTTCTTTTGCATTATATGGCATAAAAACATCAAAATTTCTTACTTAATAATATTATCATAATAGATTTCTTATTGTGTATGTTAATTATGTTCAATACTTTTACCTTACTCTGCCTATATCATAAAGTTATATTTATGATGTGTAAAACTAAAACTAAAAATAAAAAATAGCATTATGTTGTATTTTTAGAAGGATTATACAAAGAATTTTAGTTTAAATTTAAACTAGATTTATATTTTTAACATTATTTTGTTAAAAAAGTAATTCTTCACCATTTGACCCCTCAACCCAACTCAACCCGACATGTTGACAAAAAAAAAAAAATTAACTGACCCGACCCGACCCATGTCTATAATGACAAGTTGGGTCAAAAAGTCCTTCAAAACCCGCCCAACCCAACCCATTAACATCCTTAAACATTTTTATTACTCATAGTCAAATTCCTCAAAACAGCCATCACTAGAATCCTAGCATTCTTGATTAGGTTTACCTCTAGTATTTTCCTCACCGATAGTTGTTCATTGCAATATTCTCTATAGGATCTTGCAATTGGTGAGGAGTCAAGTTACTTGTGATGTTACCACCATCATATGTTTAGATGTAGAAAGCAACCCACTGTGAAACGTCTGCATCTAAATCAAAACCAGGATACTAATTGTGGGATAAAAGAATTTGCCCTAGCATTTATATATATATATACTTGTTTAAGTAATTGTGTATCTCCTCTCGAGGACAAATTCATTAAACAAATTGAGATTTCTTTTTTCTTTTTCAAAAAGATAAAAGAGAAAAAAAAAAAAAAGAAAAAGAAAAAGAAGAAGAAGAGCATGCGTGGGATAGCTAGCATTAGCAACAGTCAATATTTTAATTATTTTCTCGAACGACAAAGCCCGAGTTTAGTGCCGTTTGTCTTGTTACTCGGTGTAAAATTCAGATTCTGTAGTAGTTTGTACATGTCTATGCGTTAGCCAAAGAACGTGTAGATCAACCAGTTTATTTTAATTAAAAAAATTGGATTTAATTTTTGCGAATACAATCGGTTTGGAGAGATATATATGTTGAATTTGTGAGCTTACCTTAATTCAAATATTAGTTAGTTATTATCTAACATAGGAACGGATATTAGATGATTTTTTTTTAAAAAAAATTATGTACTAAATATAATTTAAATTTTATGTTTTTATGTATAAAATATATATTAAAAAAATGCTTGATGAAACTTACATTGTTTAGCTAAACATTGGCTCATATATTGGAAAGAACAACACAGCACAACATTTCATTTGATTGTTCAGTATTACCATACATCTAATTGTCGTTTCCAGTAACATACTTTGCTTGCCATAGAATCTCTAGCTTATATCATAGCCAGCAGTAAACTATGATAACAAGATACCATAGATACTGAACTTATTTAGGGACTTCAAAACGGTAACTAGATAGATTCATGCATCGTTTCATTAGGTACACACGTTGGTCTATCACTGCTTGATGAACTTATCAGAGTTTTGATATCCCATGGGCAAGTGTAGGCCTTATTAACATCATTGTAAGAATTTTCTGCAGCGATTTTGTTCATGGCTTGACTTGTATGACATGCATCCCAGAATAAGTGATTATCTCTATTCTCGCAATATGGTCCATTAACCACACATAACCCAAAGTACGCATCTGAGTTGCAGCACCCACATTTGGTTATGAAATCTGAAAGACATTAAAGCAGCAAGAATTGGTTCCAATTAATATTACGTGATTGAGAATAAACATCAACAAAAGCATGCAGTTACACAAGAAGAAAAATATTCTTTGATACTTACTATCAAAAACACTGGACTGAATTGCAGTGTAGTTCACATACATGAATTGGGAATCAGAATAAAGCGAATTGAGTTGATCAACTAAACCGGGAAGCTTTTGGTTGAAAAGTTCTAATGCATCATTAATGTTTTCATCACAGTCTCCTGTGCTATTACGTTGATGAGGACGGCAACCAAGAAAACCTAGCCCTGATAATGCAAATTTTCTTGCTCCATACTTATGCAATTGCTGCCCACAAAAACAAACACACAGCAAATTAACCTCTTGCTTGTTGAATATTACTCTATTAGAAATCTCTGAATGAAACATATAAAGAGATCCAGATACTGCAGAAGATACCTCCAAATGTTCAAAATATCTTATGCTAAGATGGTCAGCCCATGCCGTAGTGTTGTAGATGGTACTTGTATTGTAAAAATCAGGAACGAAGTAGTTGATTACGTAATCGTTTGTGCCTATATCCAAATAATATAAGCATTGGTTCAGGTGTTCTTTTGCTTGCGCTTCACTTTTAAGTGCTGCAGCGAGTTGAAAATATATCGACTTGTGCTGATTTATCTGATCAGTGAGGCTGAAAATCTTGCCCTGCATATATTTTGTAAAATTTATATTGTGACATTGGCAAATATACATGGAAAAAAAAAAAAACTAAACAGAATTAAACTAATGTACAAAATAACTAGACCCATATTGACCTTACCAAACTAGCACCAGTAAAATCGTCAAGTCCAGCTCCAGCTGATGCATAGTTCAATCCATAGTATACATCTGAAGCTTGGCGATCTGAAAATGGTGGTTGGTAATCTGCATATGCTGGGATGAAATCCGGAAAACCCAAAAGTTCACCTGCAATGAGAGCAAGCCAGGCCTTAAAGAAGGGTAAAAGTAGCTTGAAAATGGAAACTTCTTGTTAAATCTGCCCAAGCTTACATATCTATAAAAGAAATATTACCAATTAAGTCAGCAGTAGTTTTGCCATTGGTGTATCTTCCAGTTACTCCTTTTGGGAAATCAACACCATAAGGTGGATAGTTAACTCTGGAACTAACAGCAAGATTGTTGTTGTTACCGGGATCGGACGATGAATCTCCGAAAATGTAGAGGCAGGGCACTTTAGGGCACCCATGAACACAGTGTTTCAGACAAGTTGCAGCAAAGAGCAGAAGCATCAGCCATAGCTTAGTCTCACAAGCCATCTCTATACAAAGAAAGTGATCAGGGAAAAAGGGTTATGAATATGAAAAACAAGAAACACGAGATGGAATAAAGTAAAATGCAAGTTTTGTTAACAGAGTTGAGCCTCAAATGGTGGCATATCAATACGCTCAAGATATGTTGCAACTCAGTATAATCAGTTGAAAAATGATCAATATAAAGCAAGCTAAGTTAAAATAGAAACTTGAGTTCCAATAAAGCATTGAAGGAAAAGATTAATGATATGTAGAAGATTTAGCTGAAAGAAGCATCAGATTTGAGAAAAAAACAAGGGACTAGACTATTACTTCTTAGTTCTTGCTGTTCTCACCAAAAGCTGACTGGCTGGCAAGTCCACTGCAAACAGGTATTTATATAGTTGATATTTGGTGTTCAAGGATGAGATTGAGCTTAAAAAAATACCATAATACTTGGCTTGACCTAGAGGTGGAACTGGATTTTAGCACGAGGGTGGCTGGAAATTAAAAAGCATATCACTACAACGGTTAATAAATCAAACTAGATTGACCAGTCAAATTGGTTCAATGGGAATCGATTTGAAATACATAAAAAATGGAGCATACTTTTGACCCATATTGAATAGAAAAAAAATTGAACTTATTAAACTAGGTAAAATTGGAACAAATTTTTTTTTTTGACTTTTTTCTCTTAAAAAAATTAATAAGCAAAAATATTATTTTATTAGATTAAGTAGAAAATGAAATAATTTCGGTGATTTCATTAGTAATTATAATCATTTTTACTTTATTAAAAAATTTAAAAATGTTATTATATACGTTGCAGCTTTGAAGATGTAACCATGGAAGAATAGGTAAAGAAAACATATCCAAAAAAAAATTATGCAATTACCCACAAATGTTTATCAAGAACTAATTTTGCTAATCAGTTTGCCCTAGAAATATTTAGGTACAAAAATTGTAATAACGTTTTATTTGTTTTATATGTTTAATTTATTCGTTTATTTTTCTAATATTTTTAATTTTAATAAAAAGAAAATAAAACTATCACATTGTATCAATGATAAGCCAAAAAATCACTTTTATACTCATATTGGTTCTCCTAAATTTACATATTGTGACACACAATTTACAAAAAAAATAAAAAATAAAATAGGAGACCAAAGATTTTTGAGATCTTGTTTAGTTGATTATGGTATAATGTGTAAATGAAATGAAACTGGAAGCATATCAGTGTTTAATATTTTATAAATGAAAAAAATCAGCTAATACAGCTAGTAAGCTTCAAACACATGAATTGAAGAAAACGCGGCTCATATTTTGCTGATTGAACTGATTTCATTGTCGGCTGCAACTGTGTCTGGAATCTTGAGCTAGAGAGCAACGGCCATGTTAGAATCTGATTTCTAGACATGTTCTATTTTAATAAATAAATAAGTTTGGTCTTTTATTTTCTTTTTTATTAAGTTTTAATCAGGTAATTTTAGAGTTTAAATATTGTTTTATAATTTCTTTATGAATCAAAATACAATAAAATAATTAACATAGACTATATGGTTATACAATTCCATGCTTGAAATAAGAGAAGTGGTAATCAATATTCCCAGCTTGAGAGTAAAATTCTCTGTTCTATCTTATAGTTATCTGATTATATATAAATATATATATATATATATATATATATATATATATATATTGATTTATTAGAATTTCACCGACTTATTAATACTCTGTTGGTATGTATCGATGGAGAACTTGGTGTTCTTGAGATTTGAAATTGCTCATTTCATACTTTATTTATGTAAATAATGGCATTTAAATCAACACTTCATTTTTTTCCTATTTTATTCTCTTTAATTATACTTTGCTTCATGTTCAATCAATAGAATTATTGTCTTAGAGCATATTTATTGATACAACCCACTAAAATTCTTTAATCTAGATTTTGATCTATGAAGCATGAACTCTGATATGAACATCAAACACAACACGAATACTAGTTATGTAAAAATATAAAAGATTGTTATATATATTATATAATATTTTGATATAACACCATAAAAATATTTAAATAATTATATATTAAAATTAAAAATTTATACTTTCACCTTTTCAATTCTACTTGCCAAAACTTTATAACTATGGATAATTGTATTTTTAAAGTTTAAATAAAAAAAATGAAAAATGAAATATAAATGTTCAATCCAAGTATTCAATCAATCTCAAAGTATAACTCATGTGTTCAAACCATTTTAAAGTATTAACTCTTGTGTTCAAAATTGATTCCTCAAACAAGCTGCTATTAATTAAGTGAAAAAACCATCAAACAAATATTAGTTAAATTGTGCTAGATTTAGTGTGCAAGATTTGGTTGTGTTGGTGGGATCTTCTTAGCAAGAAAAAACAAAAGGGAACAGAGCAATTATTAATGTCCCAAGACAAATTTAAAATGTTTGAAGACTTTTGAGATCTGTGATCAGTCATAACACTCGCTTATTCTGTTGATTAATTATGGCAACGTGGAACGCTGGTCCACGTTCTCCATGCAAAATATAACGAAGCAGATCATGATTAATATTTTGTAGATGAAAATCCTGATAATCCAGATTAGTATAAGCTTCAGAACGCACAAAATAACCCAAAAACAAAAGGCCAGGGGCTTAGATCTGGAGCTAGGAGACAACTTACTTTCACATTTCATTTTGTACCCTTTAATATACACTCAATTTTTTATGTTGTAAAAATAAAATTATAAATAAAAAGTAAAAAAATAAATAAATATACACATAGCATAACTCTTGACCTAGGTAACATCCCGTTGAACAGACAGAACTCTGATTGAATAACAGTTCAGTTGGGGTGGTGTATGTATAATTTTAGAGTTAGATATTATTTTACTCCTTGATATTTTAAATTATAATTACACTAACACTTTATATTTTAATTTTTTAATTCTCACATATTTTAAAATCCTTACAAAATTAGTCATTCTAACATTTTTTAAGATTTAAATTATTGCCAAACTAAAAAATAATCGTTGATATTAATAAATTTGAGAAACAAAACTAACAAGTTTAAAATATGAAAGAAAAAATTGATAAAAATTTTAAAATGTTAAAAATTAATTTAATAAAGTTAAAATGTAAATGATTAATTGAATAATTATTTAAAGTGTGAGATACTAAAAGTATATTTAACTTTATAATTTTATAAGGTAATAGTTTTTTTTTTTTGTTTACACACGTTTCTCTATGAAATGTGCACATCCCGTGCAGATCGCTGAATGCTTGGCTGCTGGTACATGTAATATTAATACTATAAACATAACTAATTATTTAGATAATGTAAATTATGTATGGTATTGGTGTTATATATCTCTTGTTAATTATTTTAGTTCAGATATATAATTTCAAGATACGTATTATGTAAGATCACTTTTTAATGGCTCATCATTAGAAATTCCATTATTTTCCTAGCTATTGGAGACTTGATTCGTAAGTATTAATCCTATTTATTAAATATCTCATGAGTATGGACTGTGTCAATTTCATAGTAATGTCAATCGGTAAATTTATCACTTCATTGTTGAAAAAATGTTAGTGGATCTTATTTGATCACGTTGGTTTTTGTCCATTTCACAAAAGTAAAGCAGTTGAGATTTTAGGGCTTGTTTGACGAATAAGATAAGGTTGGATAGAATAAAATGTTTGAATAAAAGTAGGATATAATATTTAATATTTGATACATACTAAATAATTTTTTAAAATAACATTATATTATCTTATCATACATTTGAAATAAACTTGATAATAATAGGATATATTATAAATTATCATACAATAAGTAAGGGTGGCAGTGGGTGAGAATGGTGGTGGTGGTGATGTGGCATTGGCAGCGGTGATAGTGGGTGAGGGTGGTGATGTGGCAATGGCAGTGGTGGCAGTGGGTGAGGATCGTGGTGGTGGCAACGGCAAAGGTAGGTGAGGGTGGTGGTGGTGCGGTGGTAGCAATGATAGTGGAGAGTTGGAGACAAAGAAAGTTGAGTGGTTGAAAGTGAGATGAGATAAATATTTTTTATCTTGTCTCATTTTTCTCTAACCCTACTCCTCCTTTAAAATAGAATTTTAACTATAAGAATAAGATATGATAGAAAATAGGATGATCATATCCTATCCTATTGGCTTACCAAACTAAAAATGAGGATAAAATAGTTTATCCTATCCTATCTCTCTTGTTAGGTGCACCACTAGGTTGACATAGTAAGTAGTTTTTTCGTATGTTGTTCTCTGTCTTTGATATTAAAATATATATGTGTGTGTTGTTGACACATGGGCCATAAGAGTAGTGCTACATGCAAATTTACTTTTTGTATTTTTTATATTTATAATTTTATTTCTGCAATCAACTAAATAATATAAGGTGTAAATTGAGTTATGTATAACCACCATCAAAATAGTTTTACGCAATCTAAAACTCAGTTTTTGTAAAAAGATTAAGAATTCATTCATAGTTCTATTAATTAATTCATTAATTAATACATACATTTACAATAATGTTCTTATTTAATCACTATATTTCATTTATTATACTTAAGTCTCTAAAATAGCAAGAATTAAATTTAATAATGTCTTTTAAGTCCTTAGAAAAATAGTAGTTTTGGAACAAAAATATCTCTCTACAACAACAAGAAGCATTTTGAAACAGAATACTCTCTATTTTGTAATGGTATTATTTGGCAAAATGACCTACTAGCTCATTTAGGAGATTGTGTCTTATTGACTTAGTAGAATTATTTGGTAAATTAAAAATAAGGTGAGATTGTAACTTTTAAAAACTAGTTTTTAAAAAAATACATGAAGTAACATTTCACTTCTTAAAGCTAACTATCAATAATTTATTATTATTTTTAACCTTAATTTTTTTATAAATAATAATATTCATCTCTCACACAATTAGTCCTAATAACAAAACATCACTCTTTTTTTTCATGTTGCCCCTCATTTCTGTTTCCTTTTCCATTTTCTTCCTCTCCTCCCTTTTTCTCTTCTCTCGTCATATTCTTCCTCTCTCACAAGCTTAATTATTTATTAATTGGTTCATCATAAATAAATAAATAAACAAATAAATAAATAATAATTTAGTTGATAATAAATTAATAAATAAGTAAAATAACTTATATTTAATTTTAATATTATATTAATATAACATATTTTTAGTCATTTAATATATTTCAAGTAATTGTACAACTAATTTTGTTAAACTACTATAATTTAATCAACTAGTTACATAACTATTAGCTTTTAACTATATTTTACAACTTTCAACTAATTTTACAGTTACATATTATAATCTCATAATTTTCAACTAATTTTATCAAATAAATATTAAAAAATTATTAATACATCTTAAATTTATCACAACTTAAATAAATTACTCTTACTTAATTTCTTTATTAACTATCCTATCAAGTTTTACATCTTATTACAGAGGGAATAAAATAAATGAAAACATTGAAACAAAACAACACATATTTCGAAATAACACAAAAACTTTAAAAATAACAGGTGTTATAGAATGGATGGAGGATACGATTGACTAGTAGTCTTGGCGGGAATTAAGCTACAAAATCCATCAAATAATTTTTTATTAAATTGAGCTAAAATTAATGTGCAAGTTGTTGTTGTGTTGCCCGTGATCAAAATGGTCAATCCTATCACGGGCTTCTTTTGTTGTTTAATTATGGCACTGTGCCTACAGGCTCATGCACAGTCCACAAAGCATATCAATGATCAATATTTTTATTTTTTTTTGATAAATGATCAATATTTTTGAAGATGAAAAATCTGATAATAGAGCAAATGATTAAGCTTCTGAATCCCGTTAGCCAAACAGTGGTCTGGGGCATGTATAAATTTATAAGCCCATAATTTGTTTGTTACAGAGCAAGCTAATTGTTTTTTTTTAAAAAAAAATAAAAAGAATTTTTTTTTTTTTTAAAAAAAGGCAAACCTAAATCTTTGTGTCATATATATACTTTTTACTGAAAACATCTATATGTAATATAAAAGGAGTCTTTAAATTTGGACAATAAACTATGAATTATTTCAATTTTTAATTTTTTTTTATACATAACACAAAATGAAAACAATTATTTTACTAATCAATTTATTATCTATTAATTTTAATTAAATAATTAATTAATCAAATAGCCTCTAACTTATGCTCTATTATCATTGGCCCTAATTATCAAATAAGATGAAAATAACTGAGGCGTAATTAAATAGTAAAAAAGCAACTAATACTATTATTATTAGCAAATAGTATATTTTATTGTTATTAATTAGTGGTTGTAGATCTATAGAATCATCAGTTTACCTGATAATTTTTATTTAATATTTAATTTATATTTAATAGATATTATTTTTTTAATTATAGAAATGAATTTTTGGAGTTAGGTTTTAATTGTTTAAATATATTAACTTATCTTAGAATATATTTCTTAAGCAATAATTAAATGTAGAAAGGTTTGAATTTATTTTTATTTAATATTTAATTTATATTTAATAGATATTATTTCTTTACTTATAGAAATAAATTTTTGGATTTATTTTTTCATTGTTTAAATACATTACTTTATCATAAAATATATTTCTTAGGCAATAATTAAATGTATAAAGGTTTGAATTTATATATAATAAAAAAAGTTTGAATTTATATATAGTATTTGATATATCATTGCAAACACATCATTTTATTTCATTATATTGAGTGTTAGTTTATATAAATAAGTAGTTACCGAACAGTATTCATGAAGATGGAAACTTCAACACAATGTGTACACTCATGAAATAAGAATTTTTTGGATATTTTTATTTGATCAATTAAAAAGGACAAGTCATAAGTTATTTAGATATATTTTTATATGCTTCATAAATAAATAAGTATTTATTTATTCTATGTATATGTATTCTTCATTTACTATCTATGTTATTTTTAATTATCAAAATACATTATAGAAAAATTAAACCGCAGCATACTAATATATAGGATGCGCACCCCCCTCATCTCAGTCTTGTCCCAGAAATAATCAGGACATAAAGTAGTGTATGGTTAGGGACATAGAGACACCATTTATCTTGTTCCAAAGTTACCCTAAACCTATTAAAATTATAAGGGAAACCAAAACATCTCATGTCATGTCCACTCTTAATTTGCATATATGTTATTATTTTAATCTTGACTTTCCCACTTTCCTCGATAAAGTTCAATGAACTGTGTAAACTTCTTGCCTTAAGAAGTCCAACATGATTAACCCCAAGGTAATAGAAGTTTGTAGGATTAAGAGTCTATTTAGATTGGATTTTGGGAATGTATTTTTTTCTTTTTAATTTAAAGAAGAAGTAATTTTATTCAATTTATTAATATTTGGATTAACTTCCGTAAAAGTCAAAAACTTTCTTTTTTTAAAAGCATGTGAGAGAATACTTTTGAAAAAAGGAGAATCATAAGTCATTTTGATAAATTTTAAATTACAATAATACCTTTAATTATTGTCATTTTAATATTTTAAAAATACTTTTACATTTAAGCATCCAACACCCCTTTTCTAATGAAAGAGAACTTTTATTAGTTAATTTAAACAAAAAATAATTTCTCCTTTTAATTTTTATTTCTATTTCTATATTTTATTTCTTTTTTTTATAAGTAAATGCAAACAGGCTGTAACTGGGAACCTTTGTGCAATCCAACATGCATAATGATATTAATTTTGATACAAAGAGAAGCTACTTGTGCATATATGCCAAGGCTAGTAGGTGTGATCTCATGATAACAAATTTTGATTATTTGAGATAGGTATTAAATTGAACCCCTACCCCTTAAATCCAAGCAAATTTTTATGCCTTAAAGTATGAAAATACAATTAACACTTAATGAAATTAAGCACAGAACCAAAAAAAAAAATGGATCGAGTAAGGACAAAATTAATGCATAAATTAATTAAAATCAACGTGTTACTTCTTAAAAAAGATTTTTTTTTTTTTTGTGGCTTTGGAACAAGTTATGATATAAGTATTACATGTAAAGAATCTTGTTTTACACTTTGAGAGAAGGGAAGAGGGACTGCCCCATAATTGGTTTATCTTGATTTGTCCCTGAACGAAACATTGAAATTATTGTGAAGGAGGATAAAATCGTTTTTTTTTTAAAGAAAAAAACAACTAAAGTTAAAATCGTTTTCACACCTAGGATTTTGTATTTTGTAGGATTAATCATAGTATATAGTATATATTTTCTCATAGAAAAAAAAAATAAAAAAACCTAAAGTACGTAATTAACACAGCACATTTTATTACCCGATATATCACTATCTGATTAATGTTTAACATTAACATATTTTCGCTTGCAGTAAACTATGATAATCAGAACCCGTGGGTGTGGTGCAGTAGATTCTTTGGTTCATTTGTCTCGGTTTAAATCCGAATATGCCTTCTGTTTTAATAGATTGTAATTCCTCAAAAAAAAATTATGATAATCAAATACTCATAAACTGAACTTATTTAGGGAACTCATTGAAGTCCATCACTGAGTTTTTATGGTAACTAGATAGATGCATACATCGTTGGTTCAGTTACACTCATTGATCTTTCTTTGCTTGATTACTTTACTAGAGTTTTGATATCCATTGGATAAGTAAAGGAACTCTTAGGATCATTGTATGACTTCTCTGCAGCTATTTTATTGAAAGCATCACTTGTATGAGATTCATCCCAGAATGCATACTTTTCTCTGTTCTTGCAATATGTTCCATTATACCTACATGCCCCGAAGAACTTTTCTGTTTGGCAGCATGGGACGCCGGTTATGAAATCTGAAAGACATTAGAGCAGTCAAAACTGATTATAGCTGATATTACATGAAAAGAGTTCTAACTAGGTAGGAATAATTGAAGTGCTAAAATACAAAGTATGATAATTTCGGAAATAGATTTGCTCATGTCTGACTTTGTTATGTTTTTGTTGTGTTTAAATTAGACTATTTATCAATCTAAATTAACATTTTAGCAACAAGTAAAACATACATATGATAAATGATGAACAACTTAGATTTGAAAACGATGGTCATGTTGGTGGCGGGAATATGAGCAAATCTGAATCCCATAATTACTATCAACAAAAGCATGCAGTTATAAGACAAACATTTTTCTTTACCACTTACCAGGAAAAATACTAGATTGGATTGCTGTATAGTTCACATACTTGAATTTGGAACTAGGATACTCCTTATTGAATCTATCAACTAAAGGGCGAAGCCCTTCGTTGAAAAGTTGAACAGCATCGTTAATGCTCTCAACACATCCTTTTGCCCTATGGAGACGAATTTGATATGGACGGCAACCAAGATTAGCCACCCCAGATAATGCAAATTTTCTTGCCCCATACCCATGCAAAACCTGCCCACACAAACAATCTCAAGTAAATTAACTCGTTGCTTGTAGAATCACCCAATTAGAAATCTTTGAATGAAACATATGAAATACCATCAAATGTTTATAATATTCGTCATGAAGATGGTTAGCCCATTGCTGAGTGGTATAGTTGACACTTGTTGAGTAAATATCAGTAACATAGTAGTTGATTGTGTAATCGTTAGTGCCTATATCCAAATAATATAAGCATTGGTTTAGGTGATTCCTTGCTTTCTGAATACTTCCAAGTTCTGATGCAATTTGGAAAAATATCGCCCTATGATGATTTATCTGATCACTGAGGCTGAAAACCTGACCCTGCATATATTTTTTGTATTTATAACATGACACTAACAACTAAACATAATAAACATAATAATAATAATAATAATAATAATAATAATAAGCTAAACTAATGTGCAAAATAGCCAGATCCTTGTATGCCATACCAAATTATTGCCAGTTTGTTCATCAATTCCTCCTCCAGCTGATGCATAGTTCACTCCTTGAAATATATCTGAAACATGAGGATTTGGATATGGTGGGAGATAATCTGCATATGGTGGTATGAAATCCGGAAAACCCAGAAGTTCACCTGAAATTTTACCAAGAGCTTACATAATGAACCATGAAAATGGAGACTTGTGGTTAGATCAGCTCAAGCTTACATATCTCTAAAAGAAATGTTACCAATTCTGTCTATTGTAGTTTTGCCGTTGTTATATCTTCCAGTTACTCCTTTGGGGAAATCAACGCCATATGGTGACCAGTTAGCTTTGGAAGTAACAGGGAGATAGTTGTTGTTCCCATTATCAGATGATGAATCTCCAAAAATAAAGAGGCAAGGCACTTGAGGCTTCCCATGAATAGAGTGTTTCATACAAGTTGCAGCAAAACACAGAAGCATCAACCATAGCTTAGTCCCCCAAGCCATCTCTATAAAAAGAAAGTGATGAGAAAAAGAGACTTATGAATATTATAAGAGTTAAATATTATTTTAGTGCTTCACACTTTAAATTATTATTAAATGAATTTCTTGTATTTTAATTTTATTAAATTGATTTTTTATATTTGAAAATCTCTCTTAAATAAATTATTTTAATATTTTTTTAAATGTTTAAATTGCTGTTAAATTTATAAATTTGATAAAAGACACTGCAATTGATGTATAGGCAGTCTACATACGTTTCCTCTGCTCTTTGTTGCCACTGCTCTGCTTTGCTCCCCATTTTCAATTTGGCTATGCTTTTGCACTTCCACGCACTCAACCTATGTGTCCTCTACTCTAGCCCTCACTTCGGTTATATTGTCTTCATTTTATTTTTGACTTCATTTGATGTTTGTTTTACTCATTGCTATCTCTTTCTTCATTTGTTTTGCTTTCATGCCACACCATCCTTTCCTGCTTATTTTGTTTTTTGGTTTCAAAGCATGCCATGTATCGCCAACTTCTCTCTTTCATCGTTCTTACGACGCCACCTTGCATCTTATCGACCAAGATTTTTTCTCTTCTCCGTCTCTCTTCATGAGCACATACTCCTTGTTTTGATTTTCCCTTGTTTGGATGCTAAAAATTGAGAATAGATAATGGAAAAAAGGAACAAACGAAAATAGAAATTTAGGCTTTAGTTTTATGTTTTTAGTTTTCATCTGTAGCTCTCCTAGTCTTCCCACTGTGGCATGAAAGATTTTTAACAACACAATTTTTATAATGAAAATGAGATAAGTGTTGTCTAATAAAAAATAAAGAATTTTAGATAACGGTTAACCATAAAACCTTTGTCTATAAAAATAATGTAGTATTTAACAAGGCAATTTAGTTATAACTATTGTATATAAGGAATTACATAAGATTTTAGGCAACAGTTAAATATATAACCGTTCTCGAATATAAACTATAAACAATTGTTTGTAGAAGAACTATTGTCTATTAGCCTCGAAATTTCTCGTTTTCCACCAGCTTATAACTTTTGAAACTTTATTTTATAAATTGAGAATAGTTTTGGAAACGTTAATTAATTTTGCCAAAAGTTATTTCAAACAACTATTTAAAACTTCATCTCTTCTCATTTAACTCCATCAGTCTCTTCTCTTTTGGCAAGCTGAAAGTGCAAGTAAATAAGTCCTAGAGGGGGTGAATAGGACAACAAAAATTTTCGCAATAAAATTTATATTTTCATAATCAAGCATAAAGAGATAACGTTGATTATAGACAACAAAAGCTTAATTTCAAAAATCTCAGAGTTTAAAACGTGATGAAACAGTTCAACACAATATGCGGAATATAGATGTTGAAAGATAAATATGCTGAAATCAAAGAGAATAAGGAAGAGAAAGTGCACAGTGATTTATAGTAGTTCGGTCTATCAAAAACCTACGTCCACTCCTCCCAAATATACTTGAGAGTTATCTTCACTATCCAAGCTGGTTTATTGGCTTCTAGCTACCTCTTACAACCGAATAGGAATCAAGCACAACGGCTAAAGCTTTGTTTTACCAGGAGCACCAAGAACCCTTTACAACACAGACTATATCTAAACAGACTATGTCTTTCCCTTATACAGGGTTGCAATATACGAAGAAAGGCACTACAGCCTTTCTACAAGTATTAAAGAGGTTGAAGAAATAAAGCACAGAATTTGTTGCTTGAATCAACAAGTATTCCAGTGAGCTTCAAGTGCACAACAAATATTCCAATTGAAGGTGTGGTGCACGACTAAGAAGAGAACAAGATGAATATGTGAGAATTCTTTTGATTGTAAGCAAATGAACCTTTTGATATTTTCTCTCTCCTTGTTCTCCTTTGAGTCTTCTTCCTCCTTTTATAATAGATTCAAAATATGATTGTTGGAGGTATCATTATTGCAAATATAGCCGTTGGAAATCTCATCATGTCAATTTTTGGAAGCTAGAAATATCTTCCAGATGTTATGCTTGATTTCTGACACAATTAGCAGCTTTTCTGGTGCCCATGCCATGCTAACTTACTTCTGCAACACGTTTTACTATTAACAACAACTTTTCTGGGGCACATGTCATGCTAGCTTGCTTCTACAACACGTTTCAATTTGTAAGCTTGATTTCTGACACAATGTACTATTGACAGTAATAATTGTTAGCAGCTTTTTGGTGGCCCAAGATTTATCTTGAAGGTTGAAATCTGATTTAAAAAAGTCTGCACATTTATTGTTGCATGCAAGAGTGACTTTTGTAGCATTTTTTGCTATAGGCAGCTTTTTGGTGGCCCAAAGATGTCTTGAAAATTGTAATCTGGTTTAGGAAAAAGCTTGCAAATTTTCTGCTCCAACAAGAGTGATTTTTGCCCAATTTGCAAGACAAAATTATCTCTACAAATCTTAAAATATTGTCTCATCAAAATCACTTGAGCTAACATAAGCTTCTCTACACGCCTTTGACAATGAAGTATTTTAAATAAAGATTTTTCATTTTGAGCTTATTATGTGTGTATTTGTTGGCCTTCTTGGGATATGATCATTATAAGAGAAATGACCTCCTTTTATATCTATTTGTTTGATGTTGTTTCTATCAAAGTGAGGATGTGCTTAAAGAAACAAAAAAATCCATGGAAGATGTAAAAGTGTCAACGAGATTAGAGAATTATGAAATCGTAATAAATTTAGCTCTTGATTTTGTAAAAACCATAACTCTAATGGATCCTGCACAATAATAACTTTATTAAATGATCTTACTCATCAAAATCAATGTCATAATCCTAGTCATATGACTATTGATTTTGTGAAGATTAAAACACCAGCTGAAATGTTAGAAACTTTAAAATCTTTTTAAATTTCATAGAAATATTAGACAAAATTATGTATACCTCTAGCACTTTAAAGGTCATAATAAATATGACAATTCAACACTTTTTGGTCTTTTAAGAAAAAGAAAATTGAAATTACTTTATTTATTTCTTTGATATATAATATGTCTATTTTGTGTGTGTTGAGAAAATTTGATGAACTTATATATCTTTTTTGTGTATTTTTGACTACTAATACGGAAGACTGTAATGTATAGTAAATGTTTAATTTAATATATATATATATATATATATATATTATCATATATAGTGATTCTATGTACAATCATTATCTAAAATATAAAATATACTTTTTAGATTGCTGTTTAAACTATAATCACTGTCTGTAATTACACACAAAGACTAAAAAAAAATAAATAACGGGGTAAATAACAACTGTTTTTAAACAACTAAACACAATAGTTTCGTAACTATTATTAAAAATAATTTGATTTACTACAATTTTCAAAAATAATATTTAATTGTTATTAAAAAAAAAAAATTCCCTAGTGCCCCTTGACAACCACGCACACATCTAGCCTAGACATAGGCAACAACCCTACCAGAATGTCACTGGAAACAACCGTCCAGAACCCTTGGTTGGTCGCAACACTCACTAGAACCTGTCCTTGGTGTGAATTAGACCAAGAGGGCAAAAAAAAATTTAAAAAAAAAAAAAGAAAAAGAAAAAGAAAGAGAGAATCCTCAAATGCTCACATTTTGGGAGACGGTGGTTTTTCCTTAAATTTGAAAAATAATGCATTTCTGAAATGAATTATTTTAATTATTCCAACCTACCAAACAATTGATTCATTGATTCCATCTCCAATTCCTCTTTTTCTATTTCACTCAACCAAACACCATCCTAACTTTTCATGTCTCTAATATCACTATCAAGTGTAATCTTTGTTAGCAAGATACTGTCTTAAAATCTATTTATATATCGATCAAGATAGGTAAAGAAATTCTCTAATTCTCTAATAACATTGAAACTTCTCTAAAACTAAATTATTTATATAAAAAATAAAGTAACTATCCATTTTAGTATATGCTAAATAAAATTAATATCAATTGAGAATTTATTAGATTTTGACTATCAAATAAGTCTTTTTGATATTAAATAAGAATTTAACAAAAAAATTTATATTAAAAAGAAATTCTCTCTATTCTTTTATCAATTTAAATGAAAAACTTATTAATATTATATTTTTTTTCTAAAGCACCAATAACCCCACTCCCTCTTTCCCTCTCACCATTATTGCAAAAAAAAATTTTACCTGCCAACCAGCTTTCTCTCGTCTCTCTCACAACTAAGCGCCATTACCCAAGATTGAGAAAATATCTATAGATGCAAAAGTCCCAAAAATAGACCCATTAAACCTTAGAATTCTTTCTCACTTATTTCTTCAAATTTTCCCTAATTTTCACATCCATTCCATAACCCACCCTTGTTTCGGCCATGTCCTATCACACCCATGTTAAATCCCTCCACTACTTGTGCTTGAAATCTTAGCACAGAACTTAGCCTCCACCCGTTTTGTATTCTGTTCCAATGCTTGAAATCCCTATACCCAGAAATCCCTCAGATGTTACAACGCTAGCACACAAGGGCGAACGTGTAAGTCAGGTGGCGTAATGCCTTAGCACATTCTAAATTGGTATTCTCAATCCTCTCCATGAAATTTCATCGAATGTGAAAAAGGAGTAAGTACCAAAAGCCAAAAACCAAGTCAGATAATTTGACAGAGATTCGAGCCAACTAGAAAATGAGCACTATGAGCGAGTCATACGTGTAAGTCAATTGTTTGCACTTTGTTCCTTCTCATAGGAAGATGATTTTTGGCCTCTGATATCTGGGTATTGGAGAACTATTCAACAATTCACCACCCCATTTGATTTCACTGTTCAGGAAGATTCTGTGAAGTAAAGAAATCGAAATGGGTATTGGAGATTTTTGCTTGAAAGTTGTTATTATCTTTCTATCTCTCTCTCAACTAAGTTTCTTTATCCTTCGTTATCATTTTTCTTCATCTTCTTTCTGCAAATTGAGAAGAGAATGAGAGGTGAAAAGGTAAATGGTATTTTAAGAAGAATGTAAAAAAGAGTTAGTGTTGCTGCCCAGAAAAATAGACCAAAAGGAAACACAAATTTTGAGAAAGAAAAAGGAGAGAAGGGGATTTTGAAGGGAAATTTGAGGATTTTTCGTTAAATTTGATAGAGGGATGGATGGAGGTTCTCTTTTTATGTTCAAAAATTTTACAGATTCTTATTTAACGGTAAAAATTTAATAAGTTCTTAATTGATATCAATTTTATCTAACAAGTACTAAAACGAGTATTTATTTTAAAAAATAATAATAGATGAATATAAACGTTAGTAAGTTGATATCTAACTATTTTTTATGATTTTCCTAGTTCATTCAACTTGGTATTTCCTGTATGCCAACTTTGGCTCCTTCCCAAGTTCTGAAAAATGGCTTGTTTTACTTCCACTTATTGCTGCTTGTGGCAACTCAAGTCGTCATCACCACAATGGAAATGGCATATTAATACAGGTAAATCTATACCATATTCAGTTTCCAACATTTTTTTTTCTTGTAATTCTAGTTGAGATTATATGTCTCAACTATATTAAAGGTATATTTAAGTTTTGAAAATAGAAAGGGAAACTGTAATCTTCTCAATTTGTTTTCAAAGTATATTCCATTCCATCAGCTTTCATTTCACTTTTAAACAAAAGAAAGGTAATTTCTTTCATTTTCTTACTTAAACATCCAATTAATTGGAAGATAACTCCCCTTCTATATCTTACTTTCTTAATCCTTTCCATTTTATTATGTTTCATTCTCACATACATATCATTACGGAGTAGATGTAGCCAGGCATATAACTGAGCATTGTGCTGTATAATTAGTTGCTTTCATAAGAACTATAACCAAATGGCTACATTACCTATTGTTATAATGAGAATAAATTTATTGTATTATTTTTTTATATATACTGTCTCATTTATCATGATTAATTTAAATATTTAAAATAACATTACTTAATAAATATTTTTATTCATTTAAACTAATCATTATAAGTAAAACAATAAGATAACAAATTTGCTCCTTGTTATAACAATTGTGGCTGATGAACCATAGTTAAACATACAACATTTCACTTTATTAGTCCATACAATATATTTTATTATCGGTTGTTTACAGTGACACACTCTATAGAATATCTAGCTTATATATTTTTGACACTTATTATTCTTACTTTTTAAATTTTTTGTTGTAACTATTAGTAAATTAAATAAGATTATTTTTTCTTTATTTGATACACTAATATAAAATATCTATAAATATGTTAAAAGTGGGATATTACCTTATGAACCCCCCAACTTTAACATTTGTCCCCACCCCCAAAATGTGTGAAATGACTAAAATGCCCTTGTGGACTGAAACAAAGGTAGATGTGTCCCCATCCTCCTCTCCTCTCTTCCCCCCCCCCCCCCCCGGCCAACGCCATCTCCAACCCTCCCTTGCAAAACCCTAACCATTTCATGCGATTATTATTGCTGTTTTTGTAATTTGCAAGGGCAAAGGAAGTGATTTTTGGGTGTGCGTAATTCGTGTGAAGTTCAATCGCAGTATTAAATAAGTTTTGCACTCTGTATTTGTTAGCAAACTGGGTCTGGTTTTTGGTTATTAATACGGATGTGTAGAGTTGAAATAATGGTAAATCAGCTATTCAGGACCGTTTTATAATGTGTAGCTGTAAAATAAAACTGTTTTTTATAGCCGATATGTATGTTTTAATCAACTATTCATAGCCATTTTTTTGATTACATATTTAGAGGGCCGATTTTTTTTCTCTAATAGATTTGTATATATGTTTTTTTAATCGGCTATGTATAGTCGTTTTTAATTACAAAACGGATATGAAAATTTGTTGTGTTGTCAGACAGCTCAGCTCTTGAGGTTGGGCTTGTAAATGAAATTGACCGTTAATAATTTAATTTGGTAAATGTAGGAGAAGAAGGATTGATTATACTCTGAAGATGCATAAGGATTCGTACTTCAACTGTGAATATATCCCACAGGAAGAAATGGATCTAACAACGGAGCCAATTTTAGTTAAAGAGGTTTGTTATAACTATGTTGTGAGAGTATGAACTGTATTTTTTGACAGTATTTAATGTGCGGAAGATGAAATTTTATGTTCACAG
Organism: Bauhinia variegata; assembly: GCA_022379115.2. Classification (NCBI taxonomy): domain Eukaryota; kingdom Viridiplantae; phylum Streptophyta; class Magnoliopsida; order Fabales; family Fabaceae; genus Bauhinia; species Bauhinia variegata. Next base: position 7,150,951 of record CM039432.1, read on the forward strand.
ATAAATGAAGATGAAATATGTAATCGTAATGGCTCTTTTATAGGAGAAGACTTGACTAACCCGTTCATCACCAATGAAGTACGTTTTTTATACTAAACTACGATCACATAACATAATTTTATAGTTGTTGATCGTTAATTGATACTGATTTTTTTGTGAACAGACATTTAGCACTAGAGATGACCTTTCGGAGTGGGTAAGAGAGATTGCAAAGACCGCTGGCTTTGTTGTTGTAATCAATAGATCGAAGATAGGAGGCGAAGGAAAGCGTGTACAAGTCATATTAGTGTGTGAAAGTGGTGGTAAATATAAGCCCAATTCTAAAAAAAACAAAACAGTGCTGGAAACTGCAACAAAAAAATGTGAATGTCCATGTAGATTGAAGGGAAGATAATGGGCAACTGGTTTATGGAAGCTGCGAGTACAATGTGGATACCATAACCATCTTATAGCTGAGTCGTTGGATGGGCATCCATATGCTGGACGTTTGAATGAAGGTGAGTTAACCATGGTAGAAGATATGACACAAAATAGGGTTCCTCCTCGATATATTAGTTTCTCTAAAAAAGAAAAACACATAAAATGTGACAACTATAAGACAGATATATCATGCCAAACAACGATACAAGGTAAAGATCAGGGGTCCATGAACTCCAATACAACATTTAATGAAATGTTTGGATGAATCCAAATATTTGTATTGGTATAGGAGTGATGAGGGGTCAGATGTCGTTAAGGACATATTTTAGACACACCCTGACTCAATAAAGCTATTGAATGTCTTTCTTATTGTTTTGATGATGGATATCACATATAAGACTAATAGGTATCATCTCCCACTACTTGAGATTGTTGGTGTGACATCGACAGAATTGACATTTTCAATCGGGTTTGCATACATGGAGTCTGAACAAACTGACAACTTTGAATGGGCTCTTGGGAGGTTGAGAGGCTTATTTTGGCAAAATGAGTTACGTCCACAAGTCATTGTGACTAATAGGGATCTTGCATTGATGAAAGCCGTGGGGCTTGTATTTCCTACTACAATGAATTTGTTGTGTCAGTATCATATTAATAAAAATGTCCAATCAAAATGCAAATAATCCATTGGCAATTATACTGATTATGAAAGGGTGATGGATGCTTGGGAGATGGTTGTTAATGCTTGTGACGAGGAGGAGTACCGTCACGCTTATGGGGCTTTTCGGACCACATGTGCTGCACTCAATAGCTTTGTTGCATATGTTGACGATACGTGGTTAAACCCACACAAGCACAAATCTATTCCAGCTTGGATAGACAGGTTCATGCATTTGGGAAACACAATGACAAATAGTTATGATGATGTTTTTTCTATTACATATGAAACTTGCATTTGTGATGTATATGTGTGATGGTGTTATTGTTATCCTGATTATAGGGTGGAGGGTGCACATGCTAATTTGAAAAGAATTTTGCAATCATCTACCGAGGACCTTCATAGCTGTTGGGAAGGAATTAATGCTCTTTTAACATTGCAGCACACTGAGATAAAAAGATCGTTTGAACACAGTCTGATGAAAGTACAACACAAGATGAATTATTCCTTGTTCAAACATTTGCATCATTGTGTTTCACTTGCTGCAATTAGACATTTGTCGAAAGAGCTTAAGAGAGCGCAGTCATATGTTGGTGCGGACATATTTACATATGGTTACCGCATTAAAAGAACCCATGGGTTACCATGTGCGCATAAGCTTGGCCAATGGAATAATTTCAGTATGGTGGTTCGTTTAACCTCAATTCATCGTCACTAGAAGACTCTGACATGGGAGGTTGACCCTGAAGGTCGAGGGATAGTGCCTTATCGTGAAGCTATTGACTTGTTATGGGTTAGGTTCAACATCTTGACAACTGTCTATGTACCACAAGACAGTTGAACTTGCACGTCCAGAATCCAGTTTATTAAGGACACCACCAGATAAGGTCAAGACAAATGGCGGTAAAAAGAAAAGCACGAAGAGATCAGAATCATCTACGAAGCGTGACCCCTTACATTTTGAGGTGATCGATGCACAGTGGGTTACTATGCACAATAGCATGTCATCAGGATCAGGACCGTCCACAAGAAACTCATTGACCCCTGCTAAGACCCCCTCCCCACCCCCCCCCCCCCGGTGCACGTAGTAGATCAGTGGGCAAAGGTTCATCTAAGGCACCAACCAAAGATCCGTCCAGCCAAGACATTCATGCACATGTAAGTACAGTTGACCAATTAGCAGGGCTCATGCAATCTCAGGAGTTTGGCACTATTGGTAGCAATAGAACTGTTCCTATTATTGATCAATTACCAATATGTATCCATCCTTTCGTAGAGATGTCATTGATGTTCGACCAGATAGGAATTATGGCTATCGGGCAATTGCGTTAGGCCTAGGCCTTTTTGAGGATGAGTGGTTTCGAATACGGCAAGAATGCATTGCAGAGATGACAACATGGCAAGCAATGTATACTGAAATGTTCCTCCCATGAGGATACAAAAAACTCCTCTCATCACTTGCTGTTGATTCTGCTATATTTGTTGTGTTGCCCGAAAAGTGGATGTCTATACCCAATATGTCATATGTTCATGCATCCCAATTTAATGTCATCGTTGTTGTGTTGCATCCAGAGTTGTCACAAACCTATCTTCCGCTTCACTCTAAACCATCATTTAGTATGTCAAACCCAGAAGAAGTCGTGATAGCCTACGTGAATGGGAACCATTTTGTCCATGTAATTAATTTGCCCTTTCAATTACCAATAATTTTTGCCCCCTCTTTTTACTTTTGATTTATTTCATTTATTGTTGTCACAGGTTAAGTGAAGGACAACTCTCCTATACAACCTATTACACCATAATGGTTGTATGCTGCATCAGTAGAAGCACATGACTGGATAAAACCATTTTTGGAGTGCATAAGACAGTTTGAGGCCTTGGCACGACAATGTCAAACTTAGCTGTGTTGATGTTTTAGTCTATTCATTCATCTATGTAATGTAACGATACACATTATTATTTTTTAACGGACAACTATATACTTAGCATGCTTGTAATTGTGTTTAATTCCTAATAAATTAATTGTTTAACCCACCTGCAGCCTGAACGCCATTTCATAGTTTGTTGTGTGTGTGCATGATCAAACGGCTATGTATAACCAAAAATATGTTAAAAACGGTTGTTCATGACCGAACATAACTTAAACGGCTGTGCATAGCCGTATTTCAATAATAAACGAACCTCTATAGCTGTTTCTAGATTATTGTTAGCAAAAAGGCAATTCCATTTTATCAAGTTCTAGGCAACATTAACAATTGTAAAATAAAGACGTTCAACGGCAAACTCACATGAAATAAAAAAATTGAACAAGTTCCATTTGCATAATCAAATAAACAAACATGTTTACAAGTACTAGTGGCTAAGTAAAAGTAACATACATAAAGGGAATACAATGTTAGTCTGAACTAATGATGTCAACCCCTAGATGAGCCGACACCCTGACTGAACTGATGACCGATCTGTTCAGCACGGTCAGAGGCACAACGTATCTCACCACGAATTAGCTACAACAACCGGCAAAGGTCTGTCTGCTCGTTTGCTAATCTATGGTCGAAGATTATGCGTACGTATCCGTCTGCTGTCCTTAAATCATCCTACATAACCTAAATAATAAAAATAACACATTATTAAACACTTAATCATTCAAATACCCAACAAATAACATGACAAACATGTATTAGGAATCAAGGTACTTACCAACAAGTCATCAACGAGTGAAGGTCTGTCTGTCGAGTCTCCACTCATGTTAGGATTTGTCCATGTAGGAGGACTAATGACACGAACTGATGTGGGTAGCATGTAAGGATGTGATATCATGTGATACCACTCCATGTACCTTAGCTGCACTTGGCCAGATACAATCACAGCTGGCCCACGTGCCTCAACACTTAGCACGTGATGGTCGAAATGATCCCATATGGCATCTACCTCTGACAAGTGGATCGGGCCATCATTTGCACGCATCGGTGGCGGTGGAATTGACTGAACACGTGAAAACTGCCTCAGAACCCGTTCTGGCTGATGTGGCTACGGCCACAGCCCAAATCGCATCCTACCAGAGAAGAAAGATACAGGGTACACTGGATGGTAGGCATGAGCATCATTATACGGGGTCCACTCGACGTCAATATATCGGAGACAGTCTAACTACTTCTGTATAAGAGGCACCTGACCACTCCCCCTCCGAGATGACCAACGCACTGCTCTTGGAAGGTCCTCCCAATATGACTCGTTCAGGCGGCAGGACTGATGCATACCGGGGAAATGCTCGTAAATCCACACCTGCAGACAATGCAACATGGGAAAAAATTAGTTCGTTTCACAATGAATAAATAATCGTAACGTAATCAAACTATCAACATACCAGTAATAGTGGTAAGCAACCAGCAATCTGTCTCGCCTTATACCTTGTGGCATAACCGAGTTGCCTGTATAGGTGGGTCAGACATATGGCTCCCCACGGCAAATCATGAATGCCATCGACGTCTCGAAGCAGCTCTAGATAATCTGTGCGCACAGTAGTCGATGACTTGTCTGCAAAGATAGTGCATCCCAGGACAAAAAGCATAATTACCCTGGCTGCTTGGAGCCACCTCCCATAACTGAGCTGAGCAACAATGATGGTCAGCAGTGACTCAAATCTAATGGTCGACTTCCTACATGCTTCAAATTCTTCGATAATTGTTACAAGTGGAACTCCCAGCACATCCACACCGGCCGGACCGCTTGCTCAATCGTCAAGCTGGGGACAGAAACAAACCTACCTTCCATTAGGAGGTGCACCAATGATGACATATCATCTAGTGTGATGGTCATCTCCCCGATGGGTAAGTGAAACGTGTTAGTATCTACATGCCACCTCTCGATGAATGCAGGTACTAGCGCCTTGTCGACCATAGAGTAGTCCATCATCAGTAATGGCTCCAGCCCTGACTACCTAACTATGTGACTCACCTTCTCAGGCATTGCATCATACTGTAATGATTTAATCTTGTTCTTGTGAATCATGGTTTTGACAAGAGGTCGCTCCTGTTTTGTGCACAACAGTTTGTTAGTCATACACAAATTGTATTAAAAACAAATCAAACTTTAATGTACACATACATTAATGTAAATGTCATAGCTTACCTGTTCACCCGCCTATATGTGTGGTGCAGTGTGGCCTCTCCATATCTCCTAAGAATGGACAAATCATGTGGGCCACCGAGTGCTGCAGATGTCAACAGATCATTTCTACGTATGACCTCCATAACCGTCCTGCAATCTGCTCTGCCAAAATCGTCACCTGAATCAGAGTCATCAAAGGGGGCGGCTACTCGAACATCCTCCATCGGCTGGGGTTCAGGATCAGCTTGCTCTTGCCTCTAGTTCACACGCTCCCTCCTCGTAGAAGCAGTCGATCATTGGCGGTCACCTGCTTGTGCCTGCTAGGCCACTTCTACATCTCTAATCAATGGGATCTTCGTTCGTGCCATTTTACCTGCAAAGATTATAGCATTGGTGTTGAGCAATTAATTGTAATTCCAACAAATTCTAACAACATAATTAAACTTAATTTCAAATTAAATTCAACCAAACAAGCAACCATTAACTCACACAATTTATAAAAAGAAATAAAATAGATCACTGCAAGAAACAAACAGCCTTATAGAGCTGAAACCAAAATAAAAATGGCCCTCTATATCTGATTGAAACGGAAAACAGCCATACAAGGTCATTACGAAACTGAAAATAGCCATCCAAGGCCGTTTGTCAATCCACCCTTATATTACAGTTTTCCACCAATTCAACTGAAATTCATACAAAAAAAAAAAACAACACTACGAAGGAAAAAATAGACCCTAACTAGTAAACATCAGCAAAAGACATATATATTTTGTTCAAGGTAATAAAACGGCTATACAAGGCTGTTTTAAATTTTAAAACAACCCTTTATAGCCGTTTATAAAATGCTGTTAAATTAAATGGAAACGGCTTTTGAAAGCTGTTTTGAATAATAAAATAGCTCTTGTAAGCCGTTTCTCACCATCGACGCCAAAACCCTGAACCCAGATTTCTCAGTCATTTCAACTCAAAATCACACCCAAAAAAATGAACATTGCAAAGGAAAACATAGTAGAAGAGAACGCTTACCTTCAATGTGTGAAAATAAGTGCAATCCTCACAAAATTTTGTCTGAGAATGAAATTGAAGGGATGCTCAGTGGGAAGAAGAAGAAGGGGGCGCTAGGGTTTCAATTTTTTTTTTTGGGGGGGGGGGGGGGTGTGGGGAGGGCGTTTGACAAAGTGCGGGGGTTCATAAGGTATTGTACTACACTAAACGACAGTTACACTAGTCTGCTAAATGTGTTATGGGATAATTCACTTTTACGTTTAACTTCAATTTATCTTTTACCTTATTTGGCTCACTTGTTGAAAAGAACAATGAAATTGTCTTATGAAAGGATTTTATGTTTTGACAACTTAGATTTTTCAATTGTTGGCTTAATAATAGTATGCACACGCCGCGCGTGCGCACACACACACATATATAGATATATAGTAGATATTATAATTAAATTTATTAATATTTTAAAATATAAAAAATGAAATTTACAAATTTAAGAAAAAATTAATAAAAATTTTAAAGTGTAAAAAATTAAATTAAAATTTTAAATATAAAAATTAAATTAATACTTTTAAAATATAATAAATTAGATTAATTAAAATTTTAAGTATAAAAAAATATTATTCCAAAATTAACATGCCCGTTCCAACCCACCTGGCTGGCTACTCAGTCAGATTTCTGTCCCTCCAACGGGCTGTCAATATAGTCTCGGGCTTCAATCTCATGAACAAACCTTATCCATATATTTCATACATAATATTCTATAATAATAATTAAAATAAAGTGGAAAGATTTTAAAAAAAAAAATAAGTCACGAGATTCATACTCTCCTCTAGGGATACGTGTCAAGTTTTATCATTTTAAAAGTTTGACATCTATATATATATATATTAAACGAATAGAGTAAGTCTACGTAGGATTAATATTTGCAATGGGGCAGAATACATTTATATGGAATAAATATTATATTATGTGTATAACATGAATTTAAAATTTTAGTTCTTTAAGAGAAGTGTAAGTTACACACTCATTGTTATACACTTAATTATACACTCATTTATTTAGTTATTTTATAAGAATGAAATTATAAATATATATATGAGATAAAAATAATAAATATATAAAAAAATATGTAAAAGTGAGAATATTTATAAATAATTATATTTATTTTAGAAGTCTGGGCACCTATTTTATATTTAGCATGTTCCTACACACGAAAGTATTTAAATTTTAAGTGTGAAAACTGTCACATTCCGTAATCCACCGGTATACGCTGGACAGGTGAGGCCCCGAATCCACGAGTAATGCCCCCCAGGTATTGTCCGCATCCACATGCTGCAGCACTCCTCGAACTTGGGACCTAAGGGTTTTGTTGCACTTAAGTGCACGCCTCTTAACTAACTCAACTTCATACCTCAGCCCACACAACCCCGAATCCATGGGTATATGCTGGCGGTGTATGCTGGGCAGAGCATAGCCAAGTATTGTCCACTTTGGTCCTCGAACACAGGACCTCACGGTTTTGTTGGTCTCGCCTGGACCATCAGGCCAACCACGTCTCTTAACCAACTGGGCTGCAGGTCTCAATTTTGGTTTAGTTCTATCTATCTCACTCCTATCGCCTTCAGCTATAGAAGTTCCTTTTGTGCACTTTGACTTGTGAAAACATATATAAATAAACATTACTTAGAGTCAACAAAAGATCCATTACAAAAAATCAATACATATTGTAACATATCATAAAATACACAATAGAAGCTATCATTGAGGCGTTATCTGCAAAGCTAGACTTTCCAGTGACCTAGGTCCTCATCTTTCTCACATGAAGTGTTGCTGCCAAGATATAAATACACCCCCTGTGTAGTCCTCCTTATGATTATTAATCTTCCTCCTAACCGATATAATTTTATTGTCTTCTATTTCCAAACACCTGCCAAAAATATTTGATTTAGTAGCATGGAAGGATTCTTGTTCCTCCAAGATGTCATTCTTAACTACTAAAAATTGCTAAAAGCAAATAAAACCAAACCTTGGATCAATAATAAATAGTACTTCATCTAAGGACTACTAGCAATAATTGTGTAGTACATCCAAATCCTAATTTTTGGAATCTATAACTATAGTAAGAACATGGGGAAATAACTTGACCATGTCCAAATTGAGATAGCAATGTGAGTTGATGATGGCGGAATCTAGTAGGAGAGTGACAGACAGTCCACACCCGTATCTAGCTGGAGAAAGTTGAATCCGTGAAAAAGTGTTAGACGAATCTAGTTATTGGAGGAGATAGGATGAGTGGATGCCAGGATGGACGGTGCTGTAGTTGTACCCCTTTTTACCGTTCTTTAAGTTCTGGCCTTTTCTTATTGCAGGTGAACTTTTGGGTCTAACGGATTTCATCCCAGCATATGCAGATTACCAAACACCATTTACAAATCGCCAAGCTACAGATGTATATTTTGGAGTGAACTATGCATCAGCTGGAGGAGGACTTGATGATTTTACTAGCGCTAGTTTGGTAAGGTCATTAAGGCAATGTTTGGTTCAAAGGAGGAGAGCGGAGAAGATTGGAAAAAGAATCAGTAAATTTACTATTATAATCTTATAAATAAGAAAGAAAATATTCTTATCTAATATCAAAAAATATATGCAGGGCAAGATTTTCAGCCTCACTGATCAGATAAATCAGCACAAATCGATATATTTCCAAATCGCAGCAGCGCTTAAAAGTGAAGAGCAAGCAAAGGAACACTTGCAGAAGTGCTTATATTATTTGGATTTAGGCACAAACGATTACGTAATCAACTACTTCGTTACTGATTTTTACAACACAAGTCAAATCTATACCCCTGAGGAATGGCTCAGCATCTTATCGAAAGATATCATGACCACTTAACGGTATGCACTGTGGTTTCTGGATCTTTTTACATGTTTCGTTCAAAGATTTTTAATGAGTGGTGTTATGTGATTACTTATTTTTACACTTATATTGTTTCTTCTATATTTCTTTTGCTGTTTATAGTTTTACTATAAAATAGAGGAAAAGAAAAGTAAGGTATACTAACAAGTGTCCTTATTTCATTTTCTATTTCTAAGACCATCTTTAGTGGCGTTCATTTAAATGTTAAATAAGCTTGTGCAATAATGTATTCTTTTGATTCACCACTAGAGAGAAGTGAGGTGGATGAGACAGAAGAAAGAGAGTTTCATAATTGAAGAATGTTATATAAGGAGATAAAAAAACCTAGATTATACTATTTGGTAAGAAGAAAAAAAAGATTTATATGAGAAAAGAGAAAAATCATATACGAAAGATTAAAAAAAAAAATATGATAGTTTGTGAGATTCATTTAAATTTTTTTTAGAGTTATATAAGTAAAAAAAAAAAAAATTGTGTAAGTTGTATAAAGTAAAAAATAATATGTCAATATGAGACTCACAAAAATAATATAAGAAATTAGGATATGCAATCCTTCTCAATTACATGTCTAAAGATGTTTAATGGGTAATTTACTGTGTGTTTGTTTTTGTGGACAGGAATTGCATAAGTTTTCAGCAAGAAATTTTGCATTATCAGGGCTGGGTTTTCTTGGTTGCCGTCCTCGTCAACGTAATAGCAAAGGAGAGTGTGATAAAAACATCAATGATGCATTAACACTTTTCAACAATAAGCTTCCCGGTTTAGTTGATCAACTCAATGGGGATTATCCTGATTCCCAATTCATGTATGTGAACTACCCTGCAATTCAAACCAGTATTTTTTATGGTAAGTGTCAAACAACATTGTTTTTCCTATATAACTCCATGATTTTTGTTTATATACGTTATTGTACATAGGGATGGCTTGAACTAGTTTTTAAAAAAGCACTTTTGAAATAGAAATGTAGAAGCAGACTATAAAAGTAATTTTTTTATTTTTTTAACTTTTAGAAGCATTTTTTTCATGAATATTATAACATGTTCTACTTTTGCCTTTTAAAAAGCATCATATCAGCTATTTTTTTAAAAAAAAGTTTTTTGACAAAATTTTTTTTTTTAAGCAATCTTAGACTTTTTGGAATAATTTTTTAAAAAAAATCAAGGAACATGGTTAGAAGTTAAAAAGGTGCTTGTGATAGAATCATGCAATGGAATACTTTTAAAACAAAAGAAGTAGATGCATGCAGCAGTTTTTATGAAAAAAAAAAACACATTTAGAAGAAAAAAGATTTACTTTTGATTTTTGTTTTTATTTTTACACTTTTAAAAATATCTTTTTGAAAAGAGAAAACTCCCTTTATATTATCATCAATTTTAGAAAAAACACTCCTATTTTAAAATTAGATAAAATCAAGTGTCATTTTTCAAGTTTAAAATAAAAATAAATTTTTTATATAAATAAAAAATATCTCAATAAAATATATTTTTACTATTAGCTTAAAATATGAAAGTTCATTTTATCTAGTTTAAAATGTTAAAATCTTTTTAAAATTAGTAATAGTGTGAATTTGTAAAAAAAAAAAAAAAAAATCTCTTTTAAAAAAGTTAACAAAACAAAATTTTTAGCTTTTAAAATGTACTTCTACTTTTTTTTTTTTTTTAGAAACTAGGCTAAAATTTCAGAAAAAACTTCTTACCAAAAAACTTTTATTAAAAATAAAAAATTCATCCAAACAAATTTCAGAAAATCTAAGTTTTTAAAACCGTTTTATCCTTCCACAAAAATCAAATTCATTGTTCTTTCTAGTATTTGAGTGAAGAATTATTTTTTAAACTAAACAAGACTTTCATTAAACACATTTAAATTATTTATTTAAAATATTTAAAAATAACATTATTTAAGCACATCTATTAAGTTAATTCAAAGTATAATACATTTACTGCAGTACAGATAAGATGTAGACTGTCGTGCAGAAAAGTTAAATCCCAATATTTACGAACATACATAAAGCAGATGGAATGATGGGGTAAGGAAAAAAATATTGGGGCCCACCATAGGTGGCTGATTAATTCCCCTGCGTTGAGCATATTTTGTTAGTACATACATGGTTTCTTAATTAAATACTACTACTTTTTTCTACAGCATTATATTATTCTCTGAAACAAAATTAGGTTCATATCATATGCATGCTTGCATGCACACAAGTTCCCTCACACTTATAAAACTTTTTAAAAATATATAATATTTTTTTGATTTTATTGAGTATTTAATAATATTTTTAAAAATACTTATATTTAATGTTTTGATTATTTTTTATATATTTAATTTAAAAAATAAAATATTAAATAAAAATACCACTATGTCATAAATAATATAGTGAGAGAACTAAATTTAATTTCAACTGAAGTATAAAAATATCAAAATTATATCTTTAAAAGTTGTATCACTATTGACGAATACGAGTAAAGCAAGTAGGCTGATGATAGACACTTGGGCATTGCTATTGGTAAAATGTATGCAGATAACAAGATGATTGGCTCAAGTTTGGATTGGAAGATTTATTTCGTCTTACTCGCTCTCTATTCTTTGCTTCTAGATCACAACTATGAACAAATATGACTAAGTCTCCCCGTTGTAACAAGTAGGGCCATGGTGTGCCTCGACGTGGATTTTGACAAAATTACAAATCAAATTACTCAATAATTCTTTGCTTCAAGTGAAAGTTTTTGTTCATCAATTCTCTTAAATTCAAGCAGTCCCCGGAAAATCTTTAGATGGATCAAGATTTGGGTTTGATTTCCACAGGCAAAAATTTTGTTGGGTTCTCGAGACCTTTATGATTTAGATTATTGGTTGATAGAAAGGAATTGTTTTACCTGGGTCTTTGTCTTTGTACGTCTATCTGAGGAGGGAAAAAGATATCATAGGGATAGCATAATCTCTTTTTCTCAAAGCTCTACCAACCATGGCCATCAAAAAGAGAGAGAGAAATAAGAAGCGGTGAGTGAAGAAAAGAGAAAGAAAATGTCTCATTAAGATTGACAGAAAAATATACAAAAGTATTATTTTGACATCAAATAATTTTGTAGATCTTTAATGTTTTAAAATATTTTTAATTTATATCAAAAATTTGATAAATCTTTAATTTTAATTTTATCTAGATACTGAAAATAATATTTATTTATAAAAAAAAAATTGGGTGTCAATTAGAGAGAAAGAAACCGTGACATAGTGAAAATAAGTGGTATGTTGGAGATGCCTAGGCTATATATATCAATATTAATATTAATTGATAATTGATGATCAGTGATTGATATTGATTTGAATGAAGGTTTATATCTATCCCCATATAGGACCAGCACACGTTAGCACATGCCTTATGGCAAGCATTGGGATATGGCGTCTACATCTAACATAATAATTAAAAATTTAATGATTTAACTATTAACATTTTCGACTATATTTTAAAATGAAAATGATATGAGTTTCTTTTCATTGGGTTCACATGGCCAAAGTAAAAGGGCCTACAATGTTAAATGAAATGAACAAAAAATAAAAATTAAAAAAAAAAAAAACAAAAGTTGATAAAATATTTTAAAAAAAATTTGTCCCTATATATTATTATTAATTTTAAAATAATCTTAATATTTTAAAATCAACAAAATAACTTCTTACATTTTAAGTTAAAAATAAAAATAAACAAACTTAAAAGCAAGCTTTATAAAAATGTGTTTTAAAATTAAATAAAGTAATATATTAAAATTTATTATAATTTTATTTAATTTTTTAGAATGTAAAATATTTATTAATTAGTTTAATTGAGATTAAATTAATACTACTTATTAAGGGTCTATTGGGTAGAAGGGTCTTTATTAAGTTTTTTGATTTTTCTTTTTTTTAGAGTATAATTGTTAGGATTTTATATTTGGTCTAAGACAATGAAAAAGCTTTTTTTTTTTTTTTTTTTTTTAAGTCTCGGTACATAGAGAGCTAGGTTTGCAAAAAAAAAAAAAGTAAAAAATAAAAAACTTGTATCGAATAATGATAGCAAGGAACGTTAATATTTTTAAAATTATAAAAAATATTTTATAAATTTTGAAAATTATCAAAATTAAAATTTAATTTTTTAAAAAACTATAAAAATTAAAAGAATAATTTAACTTTTTATAAAATTTGGAGAAAACTAATACTTTAACTGACAGTAACAGTAAGGACGAACATATAATTTTTTAAAAATTATAAAGATTATTTTATAAATTTGGAGAGTTTAAAAATTATAACTTAACTTCTAAAAACTATCAGCATAAACAAAAATAATTTAACTTATATTTAAAGACCAAGAATCAAAGTTTTTTTTGGGTCCAGATATTTTAAGGCTCAAACCCTATAAAATATAAGGAGGTGATTTTCACGGCATTCCAAATTAATACTCTCACGACTTCTTAGCTTACGGAAATATTTTTTGCAAAGTGTTAAAGATGACCCAAATATTAATCTGGGTGGTGTAAAAGTTAATTGCCTAACTTATAAACAATTCAATTTCTTAATTTAACGAAGGAATTATGTTTAGTTTAATGGTTATTTATTCGTAATCTTATTTGAGATTAATCTTTTTAAATTATATTAAAATTCATAAAATTTCAACTTCTCTAATATTTATATTTTTTTTATTTACTCACATTATTTTTAATTTTAAAAAAAACATCATATTTTAAATTTAAACAAAATAAATTTTTATATTTTAAATTTAAAATAAAAATAAACACAAAAATATTTTAATAAAATTTATTTTTATTTTTAACGTAATATTTATTTTTTTAATTTAAAATATTATTTTTTAAAAATTAATAATAATTTTAAAAAATAAAGACAGATTTTTCTAAAAAAATAAACTTCTCAATAAAATCAGATTTTGTTACAATAATAACTTCTGAACGGTAACTAATAAATGCAGGTCCTTTTTGTCAACAACCAAGAAGTGGGACTTCATTGTCCTTTTTAAGGGAAACATTATCCGATTTTGTTTTGTTTCTTTTCTCTTTTTTGATGGAACATTATTGACCCTTTTACTGTGGCCATGTGAACACTGAAAAGAAACTCCATCACTTTCCTTTAAGGGACGTGAATAATTAATCAAAAGGTGCTTACTTAAATTATTATAGATTATAAATGTAGATGCACTAACGTGTTCTTCAGCCCGACCAGGCGCAATTGCAGCCGACACTGCAATTATTCACTCAACCAAAAAAATTATAATATGTATATATAGTACCATTATTGATATATTTTAGGGTACACGTGAATTGCTCAGTTAGGTACCTCATGCTTCTGCCAAAAAAATAACGTGTAAAACGGTCAGAATTTGTTACTTTTTTAATAAAATATTTTCTAGAAATGCTACTTTTACCTTTAGTGTTGTCCGCTTTTGTATGCATTTCTATTTTACAGGTGAATATAGAGATAAAATAATAAATTAAAAATTTTAAAAATACAAAAAAAAAGTGTAAAAATAAATATGTACAAATAGTATGGATAATTAAATCTTCTATGGATCTTTCATGCTTTCCTTCAACGCTTAAGTGGAACTCAAGTTTTTATTTTTTAGTTTTGTTAATTTCTTTCAATCAGGGCTCAACTCGATTATCACAATTTGCATACTATTGTAAATTTTAAAAAAATTATTAAATTTTAAATTAAATAAAATAAATTTTTATATTTTAAATTAAAATTAAAATAAAATTTATTTAGATATTTTTGTTTACACAAAAAAATTATTTTTATTCTTGAAGTGAAATTTGAGAAGTATTTGATAGAAGGATTATTTTTTAAATCCTGAAAATTTTAATTTAAAAATAACACATTTAAATTATTTATTTAAAACATTTAAAAATAACATTATTTAAACAAGTTAATTCAAAGTATAATGCATTTAATGCCGTACAGATAAGATGTAGACACTTGGGCATTGCTATTGGTAAAATATATGCAGATAACAAGATGAGTGGCTCAAGTTTGGATTGGAAGATTTATTTCGTCTTACTCGCTCTCTATTCTTTGCTCCTAGATCACAACTATGAACAAATATGACTAAGTCTCCCCACAAACCATTGTAACAAGTAAGGCAGTGGTGTGCTTCAACGTGGATTTTGACAAAATTGCAAATCAAATTACTCAATGGAGCATGAGGTCAAGTTTTGCACATTACCATTATCAATAAAAGCAAAAACCTATTTTATTTATTGATCTTTATTGTTAATCAGTTCATCACTCATTATACGTTTTTTGAATAAATTTAGACTTTTTATTTACTAGATAATAAAAGAATAAAAAAACTTCACAAAAAAATTAGATCTGTGTGATATTTTTTTGCTTCAACAAATTCCTTACTGGTCATCTCTACAGGTTCTGATCAACAAAAAATTTAAAAGCTTCTATGGGTTCCATTTTCGAAAATATTATCATAAAGAAAATAAGCAATGCAGTCCTGGTTGTTGCATTTGCTTATGTTGTCTGTTGTTCAATTTTTCAAAAGATACTCAAATTCATTTTATGGACTGTTATGTATTAAAAAAATTGTTCTAGTTATTTAAGTATTTGTACATATAAATTAAGTCAATTTGTCCTCGGCATCACCTTAGCAAAGGAACCATCACCCTTTTTTATTCAAGCCAAAATTTTTATTTCATTTATTATTATGTCTGATAAATTTAAAATATTATTTTATTATTTTTAAACCATTTTTAAGACAGAAAATGAGCTAAACCATCAGCTTAGATACCAATTGTTGTTACCGGGGGAGATTTGCACGAGCTTGTCATGCTAATTATCCATTAAGCCATACATGTCCGGCCAAGTATAGCAGTAATTTTTCAACCCTAATATCATCCAGGGACACCAAATATCAACTATATATATATATATATATATATATATATATATATATATATATATATATATATATATATATATATATATATATATATATATATATTACCTGCTTGCAGTAGACCTGCCATAGCTAGCTAGCATTGGGGGAGAACAGTAAGAACAAAAAAAGCAAGTAATAGTCTAATCTCCATTGCTTTCCCTCAAATCTGATGCTTCAGTCTGTTAATTAAATCTTCTATGTATCTTGTGTTTCTTGTTATTCATATTCATAACTCTCTTTCCCTTATCACTTTCTTTGTCTAGAGATGGCTTCTGTGACTAAGCCATGGTTGATGCTTCTGCTCTTTGCTGCAACTTGTCTGCAACATTGTGTTCATGGGTGGCCTCAAGTGCCTTTTCAATAAAGTGAGAAAGGTTCAGTTACTGTTATTAAGAAAACTTGAACAGCAATGATAAAGTGGGTTTTATTAAAATAAAACATAACTCAAAAATTATCTTTTCCAAAGCAAAATAAAATGATTGACACTCTAGAAGAAAAACAGATCTGCAACACATGCAGATTTTATTTTTACGCCAAAGTTAATAAAAATATTAAAAAAAGCTGACTTTATAACATTGTAAAACTTTGTTTCAATAAAATATTTTTTTAGAAGATGTTACACAAAAAATTATTCTTAAAGGTAGACTAAGAAAACAAAGACATATTTATTTTATTTGAAGAGATATTTCATTTTATAACATAAATTTTTTTTCACTAAATTTAACAAATCTTAAATGTAACTAAACATATAGCGAGCATTGTGCTATATAATTAGTTGCGTTCACAAGAACTATAACCAAATGGCTACATTATCAATTGTTATAATGAGAATAAATTTATCGTCTTATTTATTCTCTCATGTCTCATTTATTATAATTAATTTAAATATTTTAAAATAATATTATTTAATAGATATTTTTACTTATTTAAGCTAATCAATATAAATGAAACAACTGATAAAATAAAAATAAGATAACAAATTTACTTCCTATTATAAAAATTGTGGCTGATGAACCATAGTTAAACATACAACATTTCACACTTTATTAGTCGATGCAATGTCTTTTATTATCGGTTGTTTACAGTGACACACTTTGCTTGCCATAGAATATCTAGCTTATATATTTTTGACATTTATTATTCTTACTTTTTAAATTGTTTGTTGTAACTATTAGTAAATTAAATAGGATTATTTTTTCTTTATTTGATACCCTAATATAAAATATCTGTAAATATGTTGAATTTGTACTACACTGAACGACAGTTACACTGGTCTACAAGTGTGTTATGGGATAATTTACTTTTACGTTTAACTTCAATTTATCTTTTACCCTATTTGGCTCACTTGTTGAAAAGAACAATGAAATTGTTTTATGAAAGCATTTTATGTTTTGACAACTTAGATTTTTCAATTGTCGGATTAATAATAATATACATGCACGCGCGCACACACACACACATATATATATATATAGTTAAATTAAAATTTAACTAAAAATTTTAAGTTTAAATTTTAAAAATATAATTACATTAAAATTTAATAAAAAATTTTTTTATTATTTTTGTAATCTTATTAAACTTAAACCAAAATAATTATGAGTTAAAAAAATTAATAATAATTCATGCCCCTACTAATAGTCAAGACCAATATATATATATATATATATATATATATATATATATATATATATGTATATGTATACCTAAATTAAGTAGTTACTCAACACAACACAACATTTCACCTTATTGTTCAATATTACTGTGCATCTGATTATCATTTACATGAACATACATTGCTTGACGTAGAATCTGTAGCTCATATAGCCAACAGTAAACCTTGATAACCAGATACTTTAGATACTGAACTTATAATACAAGGACCTTATTGCATTACATCACTAAGTGATAGCGGTAACTAGATCGATGCATTCATCACTGGTTCTTTCACATTCATGGATCCTTCTTTGCTTGATGATGTTACCAGAGTTTTGATATCCGCTGGGTAAGTGAAGGAACCATCTGGATCATTGTATGACTTTTCTGCTGCAATTTTGTTGACAGCTTCACTTGTATGAGCTTCATCCCAGAATGCATACTTGTCTCTATTCTTACAATATGTTCCTTCACGAATGCATCCCCCAAATTCCTCTTCTGTTTCGCAGCATGCAGCATCAGTTTTGAAATCTGAAAGACATTAGAGCAGCGAAAACTGATTCCAGTTAATATCAGAAGGATGAAATTCTAATTACGTACGACTACTTGAAGCGCTAAAATACTAAGTTTCATTTGGACAAGGAGAGAATGAGAGAAAAGAAAATGGAGAGAAGAAAAAAGTAAAGAGAAGATGTTTTCTCTCTTGATATTTGGGTGGAAAGAGAAAATAGAGAGGAAAGAAAAGTACCTAATTGATAATGATAAAAGTATTCATTATTATTATTTGGGATCTACTACTATAATTATGAAAAAATTTACTCAATTTTCTTTTCTTTTTACTTTTCTCTCCTATTCAAACAAGAGAAAATCTACTTTTCTTCCAATTCTTCTCTCTAATGTCTTTCCTCCCTAGTTTTCTTCCCATACAAACACAGGATAAGAGCTGATTTGGATTAAGTTAAGAAAAAACGCTAAAATATTGAAATAAAAGTTATTTTTGCCTTTAGACATAATATTCAGACATTTTTTTGCTTCTGGAAAAGTATGGACATAATTTTCTAGACAAAATTAACCCTGTAATATTTGTGAAATCACAATTCATGCCTCATATATGTTTCTCATCTTCACCACATCTTCTTAGCTCTCACTCTTGCTCCAAATACATTCAACAATTACAAACAGCTTTATACTCTAAGTAGTTGACAAATCTAGAAGATCAACCAACACTCCAATTTTGGAAACCTTTCCAAGGTGCTTGAGAAGCATGTGAAGAAGTAAAAAGTGAATTTAGCTTCCAAATGACAATTCAATTATATAAGTGCTTTCATAAATAACTTTGGCTTTATATAAAAACTTTTCTAAAAAAAGCTACACTTTAGAAGCCTAACCAAACTGGACCTTAAATAGTGATTTGTTACTAATTTTGCCTTTTTTAAAAGAATTCGCACATACTTCTAAAAAAATTCCCAAAAAAAATATATTTCAGCTTTTAGAGATATTTTTTCTCAAAAGCCAGTCCACACTTAAAAATTATGAAAAAGAGCTTTTTTTTTGTGTTAGAAATACTTTTGAAAGAAGAAAAAAATCAATCCACACATACCCTAAAAATGGTAAGTTATATCAACAAAAGCATGCACTTATATAAGAACAATATTCCTTGCCACTTACTTACCTGGAAAAACACTGGACTGAATTGCAGCATAGTTCACATATATGAATTTGGAATCAGAATACTCCTCATTGAGTTTATCAACTAAAGAGCGAAGCCCTCCGTTGAAAAGTTGCACTGCATTATTAATCTCTTGATTACACTCTCCTTTACTATCAAGTAGATTTGGACGGCAACCAAGCAAACCCAGCCCAGATAATGCAAATTTTCTTGCTCCATAGTCATGCAAATCCTGCCCACAAAAAGAAACACGGGTAATTAGAGTTGTGCTATTTGCATAATCACTTATGCACACTCATTTTTACACTTCTTTTTTTTTATATATCTCTTATCTTTCTATCTACAATTTTATTTATACAACAAAGGGATGTGAAGCTAGGTCTACAAAAGTGAGTGTGAAAACTGCATTTTCCGGCAAATTAACCTCTTGCTCACTGAATCACCCTATTAGAATTCTTCGAATGAAACAGATAGACCCAGAAATTACAGTAGATGTATACCTTCAAATGTTTATGATATTTTCTGAGAAGAAGCTTTGCCCACTGCTGAGGGGTATACTTGACAATTGTTGAGTATTTATCAGTATCGAAGTAGTTCATTGCATAATCGTTTGTGCCAATATCCGAATAATATAAGCACTGGTTTAGATGTTCCCTTGCTTTCGCTTCACTCTTAAGCGCGGCTGCAATTTGGAAATATACCGACTTGTGCTGATTTATCTGATCGGTGAGCCCGTAAATCTTAAGCTGCATACATTTTGTGAAGTTATTTATATTGTGAAACAAGCAAGGAAAAAAAAAAAATTTCTTTTTTCACTATATATTTATATTTTAAACTAAATAAATTAAACTATCATGTGTCAAATTAAAAATAAAAATAAATTTTTTATTTTTGTACAAAATTTATATTTTAAATTAAATAAATTAAACTCATATTTTAAGTTAAAAATAAATATAATTTTTTTATAAATAAAAAATATTTTATTGACTTTAGTAATGTAAAATTTTAATTTATAAAATATAAGAGTTTTTTTTTTAAAAAAAAAATGATAATAGGGTGTGGGTATAAAAAAAAATTAAAAAAAAAACTCCATGGTGAATAGTCTCCGATCGAAAATAATACCAGCAAAGAGGTCGGCAAAATGGATCGGTGACACTAGCAAGTACATAAGAAATGAAACACAAATAAACTAATGTACAAAATAACCAGATCTTATGAACCGTACCAAATTGGCACCAGTCTGATCATCAATTCCTCCTCCAACTGTTGCATAGTTCACTCCAAAATATACATCTGAAGCATGAGGATTTGGAAATGGTTTTATGTAATCTGCAAATGGTGGGATGAAATCCCGAATACCCAGAAGTTCACCTGCAACGAGAGAGAGCCAGGCCTCAAGAAAAGGGTAAAAATGGAAACTTGTGGTAAAATCTGTCCAAGGTTACATATTACCAATTCTGTCGATTGTAGTTTTGCCATTGTTAAATCTTCCAGTTGCTCCTTTGGGGAAGTCAACACCATATGGTGGAAAGTCAGCTTTGTAAGGGCCAGGAAGATAGTTGTTGTTTCCGGAATCAGACGATGAATCTCCGAAAATGAAGAGGCAAGGCACTTGAGGCCACCCATGAACACAGTGTTGCAGACAAGTTGCAGCAAAGAGCAGAAGCATCAACCATGGCTTAGTCTCAGAAGCCATCTCTAGACAAAGAAAGTGATAAGAGAAAGAGGGTTATAAATATTATGAATAACAAGAAACACTAAATCGAATAAAGTTAAATTAATTGAGTTGAGACGTAAATAGAAGAAATAATAATAAAAAAGTGTAAATATCCAATTTAGTATTTGTCACGTGATGTTAATTTCAATTTAATATTTGATAGATTTTTTACATTATTTAAATATTAAATTTTGTGTTGTCATTATTTAACAATAATAATTTTTAGTTATTAAATAAAATACAATAATAACTTTTAGTTATTAAATAAAATACAATAATAACTTCCTAGGACGATTAAGAAACTACTTCACATAATAATTGCGTGAATCCAAATCGAAGTATATCTGAGATGACTTTACAACATGCAAAGACTTTCATCTCATTTTACTGTTAAAATTAACTCTTACATTTTTTATTATTCTTAAAATACCCTTGTACCTAAAAGGCCTCCTGCTCCTCAGACAATCTTCAGACGTCTCTTTCCGTCCCACAACACCACCAAAGCCATGGCTGAACTCATCTGGTTCCTTTCATACACCTCAATTTTCAGATTTCTTTTCACACAACCTCTCATAGTGTTCAAGACACCGTCCTGCGTCGCTCTATTTCTCACCCCAATTTCTTTTTTAAATTATGGGCTCAATATTTTTTGAGAATTTGGAGTTAATTTCTAAGAAAAAATAGAAGGAAATTGAGAAAGAGGGAATGAGAAATGGAGTTGTCGTTGATTCTTACTGAACATGATGTTTTTGTTTGTAGATCTTTACAGTCAGAGCCAGGCAGCTGTAGAAGCTCGGCGAAGGCACTTGAAAACCTTGGGGAAGACTCGAAGCTCGGCGCAACCTTGGTGGTTCAGATGGGCTTGGGCTATCGCTTTGAGCCTATCCCAGACACCAGCGGTGGCACGAGTGCCGCTGGTATAGAGGAAAGTTCGGGATTGACTTGGCCGCCGCCAACTACGACGGACGCAGCACGCTGTGTAGATTGACATCGTCGGCGTGAAGCCGGAGGAGCAACGCATCTGGTTAGAATCGGGGCGGTGACCGATTTTGATTCGACCCAGAAGTGGGTGTCGCCAATTTTTGGGTTTAATGAACAGGTTGAATGGTGAAGAAAGGTGAGAAAACATTAATGGTGAGCGATTAAAAAAGTTGTGGGTGAGAATAACAATTGCAAAAGATGAAATTTTGAGAGAGGATAGGGCCGAAAAATCATGAGTTCCATGACCATACTGGTTAGGTCATCCATGAAGATGAGAAGAAGAGGAGGAAGGAGGAAGAAGAAAGAGAGAGTTTCCTCCAGACAGATAACATTTTTTTTTCACATTTTATTTAAAATTATAATTTATAAAATTAATTTTATTAATAATATTATTTTACTAACTAATTATAATCTTGTAAAATAAAATAAAAATATTATCCAAAGCAAAATATCAAACAAGCTATGTTAAAATAAGTAAAAGATTTTACTGACTCAGACATAAAGTTTGAGGGAAAAGAATAGAGAATAAATAATTACTTACTTTGTTCTGAGCAAATGCTGGGGTAGGTCTACGGCAAGCACCTTTATATAAGTTGAGAGGTGGTCCAAGATGCTATTATGCTACAAACAAAAACTGAGCAGATTGCGTTAACGGTGTGCTCGTGATCTTATTATTAACAAACAAACAAAGGAGGGACCACAGCACAGCAATTATGTTCTTGTTTTAAAAGATTTTTGGGATCCATCATCAATTTTAACGTGCTTGTTTTGTGTTGAATGTGGTAATGTGAAAAACTAGACCACATGTTCCTTGCAAATTAATTACAACCCAGCATAATTGATACACTTTATAATAATTAAGCATCAGAACTCATCCCTACATGATAATTGGAATATAGTTGGTAAGCATATTTTAAAATCAACCTCCCACTTCACATTCTCTCCTTTATAATACATGTCCATTTTTATCATCTTGGCACATGTATATGTTATTATAAGTTTTTTTATCTTATTTATTATTTTTAGTTATTTTAAAATATTATATTCAAATAAATAAAATAAATATTATACCCGTATATAACACAAATCTAAAACTATAGTAAAAAAAAAAAAAAATGGGGCTCAGATTTTGCTAACTGAATTAATTAATTTCAGTGTTAGCTAGGAAGAAATCTTGAGTTAGTGAGTAGCAAACCATTTGGTAAATAGAATTTTTATTCTATAATATGCTTTATTTTATGAAATAGGTATTTTTATCTTTAGTAGCAAAGAAAGATACTAAATAGTTATTTTATCCACAACTCATGATTAGATATGACAATTTCCTCCGGTTTAATAGAATTCTCTAAGGATTTTTCAATGAGATGAGAATTTTTCTTGTCTTATAAAATTTCCGCATGTGAAATTATTAAAATATTTTTATATATAAAATAATATGTATATAATAAATAAGGATAATTTAGTAATTTAATTTATAAATAATTTTTTATATGAAATAAAAGAATATATTTATTTTAAATTTAAACTGTAATTTTAAACACTTATATATATAATATTACAAATATTCAAAATATAATATATTTTTATTTATAAAAAGATTTTCATGAAGTTGTTGTGATTTCCCCATCCCAATAAAAATAAAGACAAATACTATACTCCCCACTCCAACTCCTTTCCATTGCGCCATTCCTACTCATGAACACAAGATTTACCTGGTGGAAAGTTGTAGACTAGACAATTGAATAGTATTATAACACATTATTTAAAAAGTCATATACTTAAAAATATTATATATTTGTTTGATTTTAAAGATTAATTAATAATATTTTTTTAAAAATATATTTACTTAAAATTTTATTTTAATTATTTTTATGTACATTTGATTTAAAAATAAAATATTAAATATATATATTATAAAAATATATTTATTTTTAAATTATTTAATTATATTAATAAAATATAAGATGACTAATAATATTTTATAATTTTAAATAAAATGAATAATAGATAATATTGATAAAATCTGTAAAAATATTATAATGACCTAATGGATAAGGTCGGTTGAAAATGAATATGCACTCTTTTTTGTGTGGCTGTAATTAAAGTGTTATTCTTTTCATGCAAATCTAGAAGTTTTTTGTCTGGCTGTAATTATTTAATAAAGCATTTGGTCCTCATCCTTTCTTTTTCGTTCCTTGTCTCAATTGCTTTTATTGCTTCCTCTTCTAAATGCTTCTTCTTTTGATGGGGTGTTTGATACAAGAGATTTTTTTTTTTTTAATTCATCGTTTTTGGGTATTTGAGGTTTATTGAGAAATTGAAATACGAAAAATTTTAATTTTTTAAATGTTTCACTTAATAGGTAGTAGGTATTTAAATTTTATTAATATTTTGTTTGGACGAGAAGAGAAAATAAATGAAAAAAATAGAGAGAAAAATAATTAATTTGATAAATAATAAAAATATCATTGTTATTATTACGTTATATTCATTATAATTATAAGGAAATTTTGATACATAAAAATTAATCTAAAGTAAAATGAGTTTTTTTTAAAAAAATTATGTAAAACCTATACTTATTTTTTTCTCTCTTTTTTCTTTTCTTCTTGCTTTTCCCTCCTAAGAAAAATTTTACTTTTTTTTATAGTTTTCCGCTTTAATTTTTTTTCTCCTTAATTTTCTCTCAATCCAAACATAAGGTAAAAAAATTACATAAAGTAAATATAATTTACGACAAAATTACTCTTATTTTATTAAATAATTATTTACCTTTCTAAAAAAATTATTTAATAACCAAACATAACAGTAAATTTATTTAATTACCATTTACCTCATAAACACTTATCTAATAAACTACTCGATAACTATACCTTCTACCAAACACCCCATGAATGGCTACTAAAAAATATAAAGAAAAATGGCAGGTTTCAGCAGTGTGTTGCATAATACATAACTTACAATAAGTTTTTGGTCGGTTTAAACTGAATGGAGGAACTCCCATCCATAACCGAAGTTCTGAGGAAGTGAAAAAACCCGTCTCCCGACCTGTAACTGACCGACCGACCGACCGACCGAAACCTTCAATTTTGCTTTTGAGTTCATTTGGTTCAGTGGGTTCTTTGACTTCTGCTCACCCCACATTCAACGACACTTACACTGAAAATGAAAACATGTCAGTACTAAATAACGAGCCAAAACATCTGTGGAGGATACGTGGTTGAAGCCACACAAAGAGAGAATTATTCTAGCTTGGACTAATAAGCTGATGCATTTGGGCAACACAACGATAAATAGGTAATACTGTATTTTTATTTTACAACATAAATCATAACACTAGGCAGTCGCTGCATATGAATGTTATACACTGATAATAATATTGTTTTTGCAATAACAGGGTTGAGGGTTCACATGCTAGGTTAAAAACAATATTGCAAACATCAACTGGAGACCTACATAAATGTTGGGAGGCGATACATGCTTTAATCACGCTGCAGCACAATGAGATAAAGAAGTCATTCCAACACAGCCTTGTGAAAGTGGAACACAACATGAAGTGTTCGTTATTTAGTGGTTTGCATTATTGCGTTTCCCAAGCAGCAATGAGGCATATGTTAAAAGAGCTGAAGCGGGCTCAATCGTAAGTCGGTACGGACAAGGCAACTTGTGGTTGTCGACGACGTACAACCTCCTCCTCCTGTTCTTCTGCTTCGGCAAGCCTATAAGCAGGGTTCTTCGTTCTAGTCATGTTATCTTGCAAAAAAAAAAAAAAAAACTCAACCACTACATTTAATATACCTAACACAAATTCTACAATTCCAATCTATAGTCTATGATTGAATAACACATATAGAATAATTACGCAATACACTAACAATCGGAGGAGTAGGGTTTTTTCAAGTACATACAAGGATAATTACACAACAAAAATGGAAAAAACACGTGCAAGCAGTCATGAAGAAGGTCAAACAGCTTTATATAATCGTTTGGGTGCCCAGATGGTTGTACACATCCGTTTGGACATCCCCACTGCTATACCAAGCCATTTGGCCTAAATTCACTATTTCCTTATTCATACATCCTTCCAATCTATAGACCATGACTCAAGAACACAGGTTGGATGATTACGGAATGCACTAACAATCATACAAATAGAATTTTTTAAATACATCAAATCAAAATTACACAAGAAACTATATCCTAACACAGAGACAAATACAAGTGTATAACTATGTTAAAAAATAATTGCACAAGCAAAATAGAAAAAATAGGTGCGGGTAAATCCCAACATCTCTAAACAGCCGTTTGACCTTTCCAATATCTCTCCACAACCGTTTAATTATTTGTCGCGGCCAAAAAAAAATGCAAATGGCTCTGTGGAGATGTTGGGGCTATCAAACGGCCCTCTACAGCCATTTTCCAGCCCCAAAGCTCCACGGAGCCGTTTGCCAGTTTGCATTCCCGTTTACATGTTTTACTCTGATTGTTTAACACCAAAGCATTAACATAACATGACCCAATCAGGAAATCATGTTGTTTAACACAAAAATATGCACAAAACACCACCTAATCACGAAATACTCTTAAAATGTCAAAAAATACATAACCCACACCTCAAGTGATGCTCGGGGATGCAGGAGGAACAAGAATGGCGTGCTTGACTTCAAGATGGGACTGATATCCGCGATTGAAATGGAGAAAATGGGAATGAGAGTGTAGCCAGCGATGAGAAGGGAAGTGTTATTGGGGGTTAGGGTTTCAGGGGCAATTTTGATATTTCAAAAAAATTTTAATTGTTTTTGGGGAGGGGGGGGGGGGGGCGCGGCCGGCTTTAGTAAAGTGGGGGTACTTAAAGTAACGTCCACATCTGTGTTTGGCTTTAAGAAATTTTGGATTTTCCTTGTTTGGCACATTTTGTGCTTTGTTTGGATCCTCCCTCACAAGTTTCATCAATGAAAAAGATTTGAGCGATTACAAGATCCATGTGGAGGAGTACTCAATAATCTGCCAAAACATCGTGGTTTTGCAGTAACTAGTTAATCTCGTGGGTAAATTATATGTTCTTTTAACTTTTTTTATTTTTAGTTAAAATTATAAAAAACGATGAGTGAATAAAATAGGTAATTAAATAATTTTTTATCATATATATCTAAAAGTTCAATTATAAATTTTTGATAAAGTATATTTGAATTTTTTTCAATGAAAATAGTTTATGGTAATTTAGTAAAACAATTTTGTTTATCGCAAGTGTATCTTTAGTAATGCATTTTACTAAAATTATTTAATTTTATTGTTTATTATATTTTTGTAAGTCTTATTATATATTATTTTTTTATTTTTGTACAACTTAAATAATTTTTTTAGTAATGTAATTCTTAAAATTTTTATTAAATAAAAGTCATAAAAATTTTACATCAATCTTTATATATATATATATATTTTATTTCTTTCCTATTTTTTACTTTTTTTTTATGTGAATCCATTTTAAAACATTATTTATAAATAATAAATTCATATAAAAACTTTTCCCTGATAATATCTTTAGTGGTAATAGTAGATAACAGAGAGATGCCAATGGAATCATGTGAAGGAGTATTGACTAATCTGCCAAAACATGGTTGTTTGGCAGTAATTTTTATTTTTTTAAAAAAAATGGAATAGCCTATTCAACAAATCATTCTCAACCAGTCATCATGATGTCCATCCCAGATTTGGATCATTTCTAAAAGAAATTTAGTACATTTAAAAAAAAAAAAATAGATGCTACAAAAAGTGGACCCACATATAAGGTTTTGCCCATTTGGCAGATGGTACATTCTAACCTTTTAAGAATATTTTTAGGCTTGAAAAAAATTATATATCTTAATTTTTGTAAATTTTATATTAACACATTATTTTTATTTTATATAATTTATATAATTTTTTATATTTATATAATCTTAAAAAAAATTAAAATAAATTCTATAAATTATTATATATTTTTTATCTCTCACGCTCTATAATTGTTTTTTTTTTTTATAACTTTTCTCTTTTTTTTTACAAAATAATATAATTTGACTTTTTTATATAACATCTTTTAATTACGAGATTTTCTCTTTTTTCTCTTTTTAACCTCACTTTCCTCTAATGGTAAACTAAAAAGGTATATTATTATACAAACTTATGTAACATTTAAATGACCACTTAAAAATGGTCTAAGTTGCAAAGGTAAGCTACATATTAATAGCGCTACGTATTAGACAAATTATGTAGTTAAATTTGACAAAATATTAATTAATTTGATAGAAAATAATTTATAGGACCAAATTTTAAATTATTATATTTCTCATAAAGAATAATTATATTAGTTATTTTTTTATTGATATTGTATTTGTTTATTAATGTTATATGGTTGTTAAATTATTGTAAAATTAATATAAACTACATTCATGTAAAAAAAATATCGATTAAGCAAAATAATTGAATCATATGTTTTTGTATTTCTCGTTTTAAAAACTTTTAAAGTACTTTTACCGAATGATTTTTTTTTTAATGTGTTGTCAGAACAAACTATTCAAACAAGTTTCTTTTATTTTTTATTTTCAAAACTTGTTTTAAAAATATTTTTATAAAATTATTCATAAAATCAAAGAGCCCAACTTATTTCTGTTTTCAATTTTCATTATATTTTAGAAAGCATCTTACGTATTAAATCAAACATATTTTTAAGTCTCATTTTATTTTTACTAAAAATAAATAAAATAACTAAAGCAAACAGACACTAAGATTTTATTTTTTTTATTGGAAAATTCCAATTCTCTTGCCTGTATCTATTAATGTGCACTGTTATTTAAGAAGCTTGAAGTTCCTCCAAAACTGAAGACCTTCTATTTTCTATTTTTTTCCTTATTGGTTATTAAAAGCCCTTGATTTATAAAGGTGAAATAGATTAGATATGGTTCACAAAATATCCAAAAAAGAAAAAAAAAATGAAGCTTTTGATTATAGAGGATGCAGAGAGAGACTAGGGTAACATGTGGTGATTTTTTCAGGCTGGGGTTTGAGAGTTAATTTTTTTTTATAGAGATACTTTGATAGGTTAAACATAAAAATAAAAAATAAAAAAATTGATAGTACGAAAAGAAATTTTCTTGGGAAGCGTACAAAAATAAATCTATGAGTTTTTTTCCATTAGGTTAATTAGGTCATTTTATTAAAAAAGAATTAAAAAAAAGAAGAAGATCTTTATAGAGTTTGTGGGCCGACTCTCAAGTCATGGGCCATATTTTGCGAAAACAAATAAAAATGCTTGCTGCAACCTTCGAGGCACGGGCCGATTGGCCCTTTATCTTTTTGTGTTTATTCATTTGTTTATCTCTAAAAAGAAAAGGGAGAAATTTTCAAGTCAGCAAAAAAGAAAAATATTATAATTTATATTTTCCCGTATATGTTTTAAAATTTTAATTTACCATACTCCCCACTTTACTCTAAGTAAAAATAAGAAGTAATAAACGCAGAATCAGTTAAAAAGAATCACTAAAATACATCAAATTCCCCTATGTCTCTCAGCAAATATATGCATTTCTTGTTTTTTTTTTAAACTCATTGAATATCTTTTACTATGTAACCATGATAAGTTGTAAGGTTAATTTTTTATTATTTATTTATAAGTCTCATTGTGACACATCATTTCTTTATCTCTTATAAAACTTAAATAATTTTTTTTTCTTTATTCATACAATCTTCAAAAATTACATCAAATGAGCTTCACAAGTTACATTTCTTTATTTATCATTAATATTCTATTTTTTTTAATACAAGTTAGGCTTACATTTTTTTATATAATTATTCTACATTTTAAGAACTTTCTCCCTCCTCTTCATGTCATACCTCTCTAATAGTATAATTTATGCTGTAATTATTGTATAACTCAAATTGTTACGTAATTATTACGAGAGATGGTCACACACTAAAACAAAAGTTTTAGTCACTAAAAAATGATTGCAAAATTTTTTATTGTCACCGATCTGTCACCAAAAATATGGTGTGACCAAAATCTTGATCGCAAGAGCTATTACCACTAAATAGATGTTCGGCTGCAAAAGTCATTAAATTTGCGATTGCATTTGTGGTTGCAAATTCAGCCATTGAATCAGTGGCAATATCTAACAGAAGGAAAGCTAAATTGGTGGCAACTTAGTGACAAAATTGAGACTAAATTTTAGTCAATTTTGACAAAAATAATTTGGACAGCTTTTTTACAGTGCTTTCTTATTATGGTGATTACAAATTGAAAACTTCCTAGTCAGAGTATAATTTTTTCCTTTTTTTGGAGTGAGGGAGCAATTATTAGAGTGGTATTTTAAAAAGGTGTGATTCTTCTTTTTTTACCATATATTGAAAATTTTTCCTATCCTGATCATTAATGGCTGGAAAGTGAGGAAGTAAAGTTGTTGATAGCTAAACTTAGCTGTAAAGATAATGTCATAGTCATTTCATCAGGAAAAAAAAAAAAATCTTACTTTAGTGTCTTATTTCTTATTTCATGCATGATGATTGGTTAAAAATTATAAAATAATATTATATAAATAGTGATTTCATATATGAACACCCAATAAGTTTGCTACAACAAAACTAACTTCAGCAGCTTATAAGCTGCTATCAATATTTTTAAGCTCCAAGGGTGACAGCATGATAAGTCCAACAATGGTAATCTTGATGGACTAATTTCAATAATGGAATTAAGAATAATAAAATAAGTCATTCAGTTCTACAAAAAGCTAAAATATTGTCATTTGATTGTTGATAAAAAGCTAGAAAGCATAAACATGTTGGAGCCACATGTCCTTACTTTATTATAGATTCCATAACAATCACATAAGATCAAAATCAAAAAACAAACAAGGCCTAAGGCAAGAACTTAACAAAACAACACAACATCTCACTTTATTGTTAAACATTACAATATACTGGATTATTGCTTACAGCACACACTTTGCTTCCCATAGAAAGCTTTAAGCTTCATACTGTAAACTCTAGGATGATGAAATACCAGACAGAGTTACAGTACAATACTCAGCTTTAACAATAACTACATAGATGCATACCTCATTGATCCTTCTTCGATTGATGATTTCGCCAAAGTTTTGATATCGATCGGATAAGTGTAGGAACCCTCAGGATCATCGTATGACTTTTTGGCAGCGACTCTGTTGAAAGCTTCAGTTGTATGAGATCCATCCCAGTATGCATACTCGTCTCTATTCTTGCAATATGTTCCCTTATACAAGCACAATCCAAAGAACTCTTCTAATTGGCAGCATGCAGGATAGCTTTTGAAATCTGAAAGACATTAAAGAAGTGAAATTGATTCTAGTTAATATTAAATGATGAGAATTCTGATTAACTAGGAGTGATTGAAGTGCTATAATGCTAAGAGCTAGTTTGGATTGGCTTTAAAAGAGTGTATTTGAGATGTAAAAGTAGAAGTTATTTTGCATTTGTAATATTTGTTTGTTCGGATTGGTTTTAGCTAACTTGCCTCTGCTTTTAACTTGAAAAAGAAATATTTTATATAAAAATTGACTATTGGACTGGCTTTTTGTAAAAAAACAAGCACTTCTAGAAGCCAAAGTCTTGTTTTTTTCAAAAGCAAGTGAGGGGATGCTTCACTTTTAACTTTTACTTCTACTTTTCTTTTTTTCACAAGCCAAACATACAAAAACCATTTTTTGCTTCAAAAAACAAAAAAAGCAAAAACAATTTCTCATTAAAGAGGGTTAGTTATGAGCAGGAACATCCTCATATCCCTCTTGGGAATTAAAAAAACGAAAAAAAAAAAAAGCAGGTATTTTAACTTTTAAATGTCAATCTTCCATTTTTCAAAAGCTAGTCCAAGCACCCAAAAATGAAGAAGTGCTTTTATTTTTACTTCCTGAAAAGCCTCTGACAAAAAAAAAAAAGCCAACCAAACAAGGCTCTAAACATGATAAACTGATATCAACAACAGCAAGCAGTCATACAAGAAGAACAATATTTTTACCACTTCCAGAAAGAGCTTCGGACTGGATTGCAGTGTAGTTCACATACATGAATTTGGAATCAGAATATTCCTCATTGAGTTTATCAACTAAAGGGTGAAGCCCTTTGTTGAAAAGTTGTATTGCATCATTAATGAATTTAACACACCCATTTGTCCCATAGAGATCAATTTGATATGGACGGCAACCAAGAAGAGCCACCCCAGACAATGCAAATTTTCTTGCTCCAAAATCATGCAAAACCTGACACGAAAACAAACACAAGCAAATTCACCTCTTGCTTGAGCATTCACCAAATTAGAAATCTTTGCATGAAACAAAGAAAGAAACCAATTAAGAACCTAAAGTAGATACCGTCAAATGTTCATGATATTCATTATGAAGAACTTCTGCCCATTGCTCAGTGGTATAGTTGACGCTAGTTGGGAAAAAATCAGTAACAAAGTAGTTGATTGTGTAATCATTAGTGCCTATATCAAGATAATATAAGCATTGGCTTAGGTGTTTCCTTGCTTTCTCCTCACTTTTAAGTTCTGCTGCAAGTTGGTAATATACCGACTTGTGATGGTTTATTTGATCTCTGAGGCTGAAAACTTGACCCTGAATACATTTTGTGAAGTATTTAAAACGTGACATTCACGAGTATCACACTAATGTACAAAATAACCAGATCCTTATCAACCATACCAAATTTCCGCCACTTTTATCGTTAATTCCTCCTCCAGCTGATGCATAGTTCACTCCAAAATATATCTCTGAAACAACTGAATTAGCATAGGGGGGGAGGTAATCTGCATATGGTGGGATGAAATCCGAAAAACCCAAAAGTTCACCTACAATGAGAAAAAGCCAGGCCTTTAAAAGTGTAAAAGGAAAATATATTGTACCTTCAAAAATGAACTTGTGGTTAGTTCTGCCCAAGCTTAATATCTGCCAAAGAAATATTACCAAGTATGTCGATTGCGAGTTTGCCATTGGTATATCTTCCAGTTACTCCTTTTGAGAAATCAACACCATATGGAGGAAAGTTGACTTTGGAAGTAACAGGAAGATAGTTGTTGTTCCCACTATCAGCTTGTGAATCTCCAAAAATGAAGAGGCAAGGCACTTCAGTCCTCCCATGAACAAAATGTTGCAGACAAGTTGCAGCAAAGTGCAGAAGCATCAACCATAGCTTAGTCTCAGAAGCCATCTCTAGACAAAGAAAGTGATGAGGGAAAGAGGGTTATGGATTTCAATAACAAGAAACACAAAATGGAATTAAGTTGTGTTAACCGAGTTAAGTCCTGCATGGAAGAACATATAAGGATAAAAATAAACACAAAATGATGCAATGCAGTATATAAGACATGTTAAAACAGAATCTTGAGTTGCAGTTAACAAGAAGTGATGAGGGAAAGAGGGTTATGAATTTGAATAACAAGAAACCCTTTAATGGGATAAAGTTAAATGCTTTTGAGGAAAAACAATATAGATCAGGGACTATTACTTCTTTGTCTCACCAAAGCTGACTGCTGTATGGCAAGTCTACTTCAAGCTTGAATATTTATAGTAGATTGCTTGTCCAAGTTGCTACTAAGGTACAAAAATCATCCCATAAATTATTGTGCAAGTCATGTGCTTGTTTTGATTGCAATCTTATTAGCAAAAAACAACTGAGGCACCAGAGCAATTCATGTATCCGGTCAAACTTTAAATATTCTAAAATCTTTAAGACCCATAAACATGTGGTGATTTTCCAAGTTGGGGTTTGAGAGTTTATCTTTTTTACAAGGATATTTTACAAGTTTAGAGGAACATTATTTGTTATTTTTTTTATTATATCTTATCGTCTTTAATTAATCTTTACAACTTCTTATCAATTACTCTATTTTCACTCATAATAAATCAATGACATATGAAAAGACTTAAAAAGAATTCTGATATAATAATTGCATTTTTTTAATCTCTACACAATGAGCTTAATGACAAATAAAAAAGAATTTAGTGAGTAAAAGAAGAAACATTCATATCTATTTTTTAAAAAATAAAATATTAAATTTTAAAAGTGTTTCTTTTTTTAAAAAAGCTAATATAAATAATAAATTTTTATATAAAATATTTTTTAAAATTAAAAAAGCAGAAACGTGTTAATAAAGCTCAATTCAAACGCATATATATGTTTGACTTAAGTCCTTGCCTGATATGGCCCTTATTTGTGGTATTATGAAATAGAAAAATGCAGAGTGGGACCTAATGTTTGAACATGTGATAAATGGTTACAAAAGAATCTGAAAACCTAAGAGCATGTATAGTGATGGAACTCCCAAACATTGTATTATTTCTCTTTTTATTATTTTTTAATAAAATTTACTCCACGTCACAGCTAGTCTCCCTTTTCACATGCTATTCACTGTTATTGGGACCCAGATTTGAACTTGCATCGTTCTTCAACTACGAAACAAATTTCTTTTATCTCCTCCAGCTCATCACGTCTCTCTCCTCCAGCTCATGTGTGCAACGATAAAAAATTACCACTAAAGATGGCCTAATGAAGAACTAGAAATTAGAAAAATCAAGAGCAGAGACCTTATTGGAGAACACACTTGCAGTCGCACAGCGACCGTGTAATTACTATACATTATGTTATTAGCTCCTTTCATGGAGGTTACCTCATTCATCAACTTTCTTTCTGTACATAAGCTCTACCAGTACTCATTACACATTAATTACATACTATTTTCCCAACCAATTTATAATTAAGAGGGTTAAGTGAAATTTGGTTGAGTTAGCACTACTTTCAATATTATAATTTCGACATTTGAGTTTGATCCTGCACTCTTTTAAGTTAAAATTCTTAAGTTTTTTTTGTTTATTTTTTATTAAAAAAGATTTACAACTAAGAGGGACCCCATTACCATCACAAGAATCATTAAAATCTTCACTTTGAAATTTTCTTTTTCAATTGGGCATGATGTGAATACAAAAGAAGGATATGGTTTTGTGTTAGATTCTGTAAAAAGATTTCTAGTACAATGACCAGCATAATAATGTCATGCACATGCAGTTCCGACAATATACCACTTATGAAAATCCCAAGATAGATAAAGTATTATCTATGACTCACCATAATAGGAGATGAAATATGAAAACAATATGCCCATAATGGGTTGATATTTATTTTATATTTATGGTTTAAAATAAATAATAAAAAGAAAAGGAGATAATGTGAGTTTTTGATAACTGACTTAATATGTTAAGTACAATTCCTTCCCCATAGAGAAATTCTTGCTTCTTCGATTGTGAGTTTTTAGAGCCAAAAAAGTTTTCTTTCCCCTTCTTATAGATTGTTTTGAAAGAAAATTTTGTTTTAATTCATCTATCGTTTTATAAATTCAAAACAACATTAATTATTATTCTTTCAACTGTATCTTTATTCTCATAAACTTTAATTATTTCACACATATATTATAAAACTAAATGACATTATAATAAATAAAAGCATATTAAAATATTTGAGAAGAATTTTAATATATTAATTACATTTTGTAATTTGTACACACTAACAGTAGATAATATGAAATGAAAAAATACTTAATCAACATAACACATTTTATTTATTTATTTATTTTTACCCTAAATAGGAGAAAAAACAGATTGAAACATGACCTTAAGCATGCAGTTCTAAAAAATTCTAAAATAGGTTAGAAAATCACAACAGGCTTTACAGGAGGTGATATATCACTAAGTCAATCCCATTTCATCACACATCATTTATCCTTCAACATTACAACATATTTGATTGTTGTTTACCATAATACATTTTGCTTATAATGGGTTTGTTGTTTTGAGATTTCCGTCAGATAAAACGTCACTGTCTTGATTCTTATAATAACACCACTGTGGTACCTACAATTCAAATTGACTCAACATTATCAATTAATTCTATGCCAAGATTTTAGGACTCGTACCAAATTCACTAACTCATTAATACATGTTTTACTTATGTTAATTAGTTAAAAATTAATTTTATAATTAATATATAAATTTTAACTAATCATAAGAGAAGAGATAACAGAGAATTTTATTCCTTTCCATTCAAGTTCTTACTGATTTATTTTTAACTCATAGATAAAATAAAAATATTAATTAAAAATATTTAAAAAATAAATTTAATTTTAAAATATGAGAATAGGGCCGAAAAATCACTGAGTTCCATGACCATACTGGTTAGGTCATCCACGAAGATGAGAAGAAGAGGAGGAAGAAGGAAGAGAAAGTTTCCTCCAGACAGATAACATTTTTTTCTTACATTTTATTTAAAATTATAACTTATAAAATTAACTTTATTTATAATATTATTTTATTAACTAATCATAATCTCGTAAAATAAAATAAAAAATATTATCCAGAGTCAAAATATCAAACAAACTACGTTAAAATATTTTACTGACTCAAACATTAAGTTTGAGGAAAATGAATAGAGAATAAATAATTACTTACTTTGTTCTGAGCAAATGCTGGCTGCTATGGGGCAGGTCTACGGCAAGCTGCTTTATATCTATATATATATATAAGTTGAGAGGTGGTCCATAATAGCATATATATATATATATATATAAGTTGAGAGGTTGTCCAAGATGCTATTATGCTGCGAACAAAAACTCTGCAGATTGCGTTAAAGTTGCTCGTGATCGTATTAGTAGCAAACAAACAAACAAACGAGGGACCACAGCAATTATTCAAACGCTTACAACCCAGCATAATTGAGACTTTATTGCATCAGAAATCATCCCTACATGATAATTGGAAGATAGTTGGTAAGCATATTTTAAAATCAACCTCCCACCTCACATTCTCTCCTTTATAATACATGTCCATTTTTATCATCTTGACACATGTATACGTTATTATAAGTTTTTTTTTATCTTATTTATTATTTTATTTACTTTTAAATTTTAAAAATATTATATTTAAATAGATAAAAATAAATATTATACCCTTATATAACACAAATCTAAAACTATAGTAAAAAAAAAAAAAAGAAAAAGAAAATGGGGCTCAAATTTTGCCGACTGAATTAATTAATTTCAGTGTCAGCTAGGAAGAAATCTTGAGTTAGTGAGTGGCAACCCATTTGGTAAATAGAATTTTTATTCTATAATATGTTTTATTTTATGAAATAGGTATTTTTATCTTTAGTAGCAAGGAAATATACTAAATAGTCATTTTATCCACAACTCATGATTAGATATGGCAATTTCGTCCCGTTTAATAGAATCCTCTAAGGATGTTTCAATGAGATGAGAAGTTTTCTTGTCTTATAAAATTTCCGTATGTGAAATTATTAAAATATTTTTTATATAAAATAATATGTATATAATAAATAAGGATAATTTAGTAATTTAATTTATAAATTTTTTTTTAATATTAAATAAAAGAATATATTTATAATTTCTAAAAAAATTATTCAAATATATAATTATTTTTTATTTAAACTGTAATTTTAAACACTTATATATATATATATATATATATATATATATATATATATATATATATATATATATATATATATATATATATATATATATAATATTCAAAATATAATATATTTTTATTTATAAAAAGATTTTCATGAAGTTGTCGTGATTTCCCTATCCCAATAAAAATAAAGACAAATACTATACTCCCCAGTCCAACTCCTTTCCATTGCCATTCCTACATGAGATCACAAGGTTTACCTGGTGGAAAGTTGTAGACTTTAGACAATTGAATAGTATTATAACACATTATTTAAAAAGTTATATGCTTAAAAATATTATATATTTGTTTGATTTTAAAAAATAATTAATAATATTTTTTTAAAAATATATTTACTTAAAATTTTATTTTAATTATTTTTATGTGCAATTGATTTAAAAAATAAAATATTAAATACAAATATTATAAACAATATATTATTTTTAAAATACTTAATTATATTTAGTAAAATATAAAATGAATAATAATATTTTATAATTTTAAATAAAGTGAGCAATAGATAATATTAATAAAATTTGTAAAAATATTATAATGACCTAATGGATAAGGACCTTGCCTAGTAGGTTAAAAATGAATAAGCACTTTTTTTGTGTGGTTGTAATTAAAGTGTTATTCTTTTCATGCAAATCTAAAAGTTTTTTGTCTGGCTGTAATTATTTAATAAAGCATTTGGTAATCATCCTTTCTTTTTTCGTTCCTCGTCTTAGTCGCTTTTATTGCTTCCTCTTCTAAATCCTTCTTTTGATGGGGTGTTTGATACAAGAGATTTTTTTTTCTAAGGAAGTGGAAAAAACCCGTCTCTTGACCCGTAACCGACCGACCGACCGACCGAAGCCTTCAGTTTGGCTTTTGAGTTCATCGGTTTTAGTCGGTTCTTTAAATTCTGCTCACCCCACATTTAGCGACACGTGCACTGAAAATGAAAGCATGTCAGTACTAAATAATGAGCCAAAACATCCGTGTTTGGCTTTCAGAAATTTTGGATTTTCCTTATTTGGCACATTTTGTGCTTTGTTTGGATCCTCCCTCACAAGTTTCATAAATGAGAAAGATCCGAGCGATTACAAGATCCATGTGAAGGAGTACTCAATAATCTGCCAAAACATCGTGGTTTGGCAATAACTAGTTAATCTCGTGGGTAAATTATATGTTCTTTTAACTTTCTTTTTTTAGTTAAAGTTATATAAAAAGATAAGTGAATAAAATAGGTAATTAAATAATTTTTTTTATCATATATGTCTAAAAGTCCAATTATAAACTTTTGATAAAGTATATTTGAATTTTTTTCAATGAAAATAGTTTATGGTAATTTAGTAAAAATAATTTTGTTTATTGTAACAGTATCTTTAGTAATACATTTTACTAAAATTATTTAATTTTATTGTTTATTATATTTTTATAAGTCTTATTATGATATATTATTTTTTTTTTATTTTTATATAACTTAAACAATTTTTTTAGTAATGTAATTCTTAAAATTTTCATTAAATAAAGTCATAAAAATTTTACATCAATCTTTATATATATATTTTTTATTTCTTTCCTGATTTTTTACTTTATTTTTTTTATTTGAATCCATTTTAAAACATTATTTATAAATAATAAATTCATATAAAAACCTTTCCCTCATAATATCTTTAGTGGTAATATTAGATAACAGAGATGCTAATGGAATCATGTGAAGGAGTATTGACTAATCTACCAAAACATGGTTGTTTGGCATTTTTTTAAAAAAAAATGGAATAGCCTATTCAACAAATCATTCTCAACCAGTCATCATGTTGTCCATCCCAGATTTGGATAATATATAAAAGAAATTTAGTACAATTAAAAAAACAAAAAATAGATGCTACAAAAAGTGGACCCACATATAGGTTTTGCCCATGGCAGATGGTACATTCTAACTTTTTAAGAATATTTTAGGCTTAAAAAAATTATATATCTTAATTTTTATAAATAAATTAACACATTATTTATTTATTTTATATAATTTACATATTTTATTTCCATTCATATAATCTTAAATTTTTTTAAAACAAATCCTATAAATTATTATATATTTTTTTTATCTCTCATTCATATACTCTATAATTTTTTTTTATAATTTTTCTCTTTCTTTTTATTAAATAATATAATTTTATTTTTTTTATATAACATTTTTTAATTACAAAAATTTCTCCTTTTTCTCTCTTCAACTTCACTTCCCTCTAATGGTAAACTAAAAAGGTACATTATTATACAAACTTATGTAACATTTAAATGACCACCTAAAAATGGTCTAAGTTGCAAAGGTAAGTTACATATTAATTACGCTACGTATTAGACAAATTATGCGGTTAAATTTGACAAAATATTGATTAATTTGATAGAAAATAATTTATAGGACCAAATTTTAAATTATTATATTTCTCATAAAGAATAATTATATTAGTTCATTTTTTGATTGATATTATATTAGTTTATTAATGTTATATGGTTGTTAAATTATTGTAAAATTAATATAAACTGCATTCATGTTAAAAAAATATCGATTAAGCAAAATAATTGAATCATGTTTTTTTGTATTTCTCGTTTTAAAAACTTTTAAAGTACTTTTACCGAATGATTTTTTTTTTTTTTGGCTTTTGAATGTGTTGTCAGAACAAACTATTCAAACAAATTTCTTTTATTTTTTATTTTCAAAACTTGTTTTAAAAATATTTTTATAAATTATTCATAAAATCAAAGAGCCCAACTTATTTCTGTTTTCAATTTTCATTATATTTTAGAAAGCATCTTACGTATTAAATCAAACATATTTTTAAAGACTCATTTTATTTTTACTAAAAATAAATAAAATAACTAAAGCAAACAGACACTAAGATTTTTTTTTTATTATTGGAAAAATCCAATTCTCTTGCCTATATCTATTAATGTGCACTGTTATTTAACAAGCTTGAAGTTCCTCCAAAATTGAAGACCTTCTATTTTCTATTTTTTTCCTTCTTGGTTGTTAAAAGCCCTTGATTTATAAAGGTGAAATAGATTAGATTTGGTTCACAAAATATCCAAAAAAGAAAAAAAAAAATTGAAGCTTTTGATTATAGAGGATCTAGAGAGAGAGACTAGGGTAACATGTGATTTTTCCAGGCTGGGGTTTGAGAGTTTTTTTTTTTTTTTTTAATTGATAGATTAAACATAAATGTAAAAAATTAAAAAAAAATTGATAGTACGAAAAGAAATTTCCTTGGGAAGCGTGCAAAATAAATCTATTGAATTTCTTCTATTAGGTTAATTAGGTCATTTTATTAAAAAATTTCTTTATAGAGTTTGTGGGCTGACTCTCAAGTCATGGGCCATTTTTTGCGAAAACAAATAAAAATGCTTGCGGGGAGGCATGGGCCGATTGGCCTTTATTTTTTTTGTGTTTAGTCATTTGTTTATCTCTAAAAAGAAAAGAGAGAAATTTTCAAGTCAGCAAAAAAAAAAATTATAATTTATATTTTCCCGCATATGTTTTAAATTTTTAATTTACCATACTTCCCACTTTACTCTAAGTAAAAATAAGAAGTAATAAATGCGGGTTCAGTTAAAAAGAATCACTAAAATACATTAAACTCTCCCATGTCTCTCAGCACAAATATGCATTTCTTTTTTTTTTTTTTTAAACTTGTTGAACATCTCTTACTATGTAACCATGATAAGTTGTATAGGTTAATCTTTTATTATTTATTTATAATTCTCATTATGACACATCATTTCTTTATCTCTTATATAATTTAAATTTTTTTTTTCTCTTTATTCATACAATCTTTAAAAACTACATCAAATGAGCTTCACAAGTTACATTTCTTTATTTATCATTAATATTTTATTTTTTAATACAAGTTAGGCTTACTTTTTTTTATGTAATTATTCTACATTTTAAGAACTTTCTCTCTCCTCTTTATGTCACACCTTTGTAATGGTATAATTTATGCTGTAACTATTGTATAACTCTAAAATTATTGTAATTATTAGGAGAATGATCACGCACTAAAATAAAAGTCTTAGTCACTAAAAAATGATTGCAAAATTTTTTGTTGTCACCGATCTGTCACCAAAATCTTGATCGCAAGAGCTATTACCACTAAATAGATGTTCGGCTGCAAAAGTCATTTAATTTGCGATTGCATTTGTGGTTGCAAATTCAGCCATTGAATCAGTGGCAATATCTAACACAAGGAAAGCTAAATTGGTGGCAACTTAGTGACAAAATTGAGACTAAATTTTAGTCAATTTTGACAAAAATAATTTGGACAGCTTTTCTACAACGCTTTTCTTATTATGGTGATTGCAAATTGAAAACTTCCTAGTCAGAGTATAATTTTTTTGTTTTTTTGGAGTGAGGGAGCAATTATTAGAGTGGTATTTTAAAAAGGTGTGATTCTTTTTTTTTTACCATATATTGAAAAATTTCCCTATTCATTGATGGCTGGAAAGTGAGGAAGTAAAGTTGTTGATAACTAAACTTAGCTGTAAAGATAGCGTCATAATCATTCCATCAAAAAAAAAAATCTCACTTTAGTGTTTTATTTTTTTATTTTATGCATTATAATTAATTAAAAAATTATAAAATAATATTATATAAATAGTGATTTCACATGAACATCCAATAAATTTGCTACAACAAAACAAAAATCTTTATAGAGTTTGTGGGCCAACTCTCAAGTCATGGACCATTTTTTGTGAAAACAAAAAAAACAATGCTTGCTGCAATCTTCGAGGCATGGGCCGATTGGCCCTTTTTTTTGTGTTTATTCATTTGTTTATCTCTAAAAAGAAAAGAGAGAAATTTCCAAGTCAGCAAAAAGAAAAATATTATAACTTATATTTTCCCGTATATGTTTTAAATTTTTAATTTACCATACTCCCACTTTACTCTAAGTAAAAATAAGAATTAATAAACACGGGTTCAATTAAAAAGAATCACTAAAATACATCAAATTCCCCCATGTCTCTCAGCAAATATATGCATTTCTTATTTCTTTTTTAAACTCATTGAACATATTTTACTATGTAACCATGATAAGTTGTAAGGTTAATTTTTTTTTTTTTATTTATAAGTCTCATTGTGACACATCATTTCCTTATCTCTTATACAACTTAAATAATTTTTCTCTTTATTCATACAATCTTCAAAAACTAGAGCTTCACAAGTTACATTTCTTTATTTATCATTAATAGTCTATTTTTTTAATATAAGTTAGGCTTACATTTTTTTTTTATGTAATTATTCTACATTTTAAGAAAATTTTCCTTTCTCTTCATGTCACACCTCTCTAATGGTA
Source organism: Bauhinia variegata (assembly GCA_022379115.2). Classification (NCBI taxonomy): domain Eukaryota; kingdom Viridiplantae; phylum Streptophyta; class Magnoliopsida; order Fabales; family Fabaceae; genus Bauhinia; species Bauhinia variegata. The sequence goes on from CM039432.1 coordinate 7,193,851, forward strand.
TAATTTATGCTGTAACTATTGTATAACTCTTAAATTGTTACGTAATTATTACGAGACATGATCATGCACTAAAACAAAAGTTTTAAGCACTAAAAAAATGATTGCAAAATTTTTTATTGTCAACGATATGTCACCAAAAATATGATGTGGCCAAAATCTTGATCGCAAGAGCTATTACTACTAAATGGATGTTCGACTGCAAAAGTCAATTAATTTGCGATCGCATTTGTGGTTGCAAATTCAGCCATTGAATCAGTGGCAATATCTAACACAAGGAAAGCTAAATTGGTGGCAACTTAGTGACAAAATTGAGACTAAATTTTAGTCAATTTTGACAAAAATAATTTGGACAGCTTTTTTACAATGCTTTCTTATTATGGTGATTACAAATTGAAAACTTCCTAGTCAGAGTATAATTTTTTTATTTTTTGGAGTGAGGGAGCAATTATTAGAGTGGTATTTTAAAAAGGTGTGATTCTTCTTTTTTTACCATATATTAAAAAAATTTCCTATCCTGATCATTGATGGCTGGAAAGTGAGGAAGTAAAGTTGTTGATAACTAAATTTAGCGGTAAAGATAGTGTCATAATCATTCCATCAGGAAAAAAAAAATTATCTCACTTTAATGTCTGATTTCTTATTTCATACATTATAGTTGGTTAAAAAATTATAAAATAATATTATATAAATAGTGATTTCATATGAACACCTAATAAATTTGCTACAACAAAACTAACTTCAGCAGCTTATAAGCTGCTATCAATATTTTTAAGCTCCAAGTCACTATCAATTGCAGCAGAGGGTGATAGCATGATAAGTCCAACAATGGTAATCTTGATGGACTGATTTCAATAATGGAACTAAGAATAATAAAATAAGTCATTTCATTGCAAAAGCAGTTCTACAAAAATCTAAAATATTGTTATTTGATTGTTGATAAAAAGCTAGAAAGCATAAACATGTCGGAGCCACATGTCCTTACTTCATTATAGATTCCATAACAATCACCTAAGATCAAAATTAAAAAACAAACAAGGCCAAAGGCAAGAACTTAAACAAAACAACACAACATCCTACTTTATTTTTCAACACTACAATATACTTGATTATCGCTTACAGCACACACTTTGCTTCCCATAGAAAGCTTTAAGCTTCATACTGTAAACTCTAGGATGATCAAATACCAGACAGAGTTACAATACAATACTTAGCTTTAACAATAACTACATAGATGCATAACTTATTAATCCTTCTTCGATTGATGATTTTGCCAAAGTTTTGATATCGATCGGATAAGTGTAGGAACCTTCAGGATCATCGTATGACTTTTTGGTGTTGACTTTGTTGAAAGCTTCAGTTGTATGAGATCCATCCCAGTATGCATACTCGTCTCTATTCTTGCAATGTGTTCCCTTATACATGCATAATTTGATGTGGACCAAAACCAATACCCCCCAAATAGGCTGGACACGGCCCACCCTTTCTCAATAAGTAAATAAAACAGGCCCAGAACAAGGCAGCCCAACACACTAAGAATAGCCCATTACCCCATCCTAACACCAGGGCCTTGCTCTCGCCACTATGAGTGGGCCTCGTGCAATCCACTATAAGGCCCAAAGGCCACACATAAACACCAAACCATAAATAGGGGGAAACCTTCCATAATGGGACAAGTGAGGCAACACAACAAACATTTGGTGCGGTGAGCGTGGACAGAGGAAATTTCTCAATCCATATGGCCGAACCACACCAGAAACCCCGCAGAAGACAGGACCCATCACCATAGTCCCCATCCCTAAAACCCCAAGGAGACCCACGAATGCTCCCATCCAAGCAAGTTGGCTAGAACAAAACCCTGCTCACCACCCTCTTAGCCCACCTAGAGGAGATGAGGAGAGAGATCCATGATTTGAAGGAGCAACGAGATCGAGACAGACTGGAAATACAAAGACTCAAGAAAACTCTTATCCACCAGCAGCACTCACTCTTCTCCCCAAGCCACACCCACCAAGCAACCCAAACACCCCTTCACACCAGAGATAATGTCTTGCCCACTCCCGAACTATTTCAAACAGCCAACCTTAGACCCCTATGACAGATCCACCGACCCAATAGAGCATATATGCAGTTTCGAGAATGTCATGTTAATATCAGGAGTAGAAGACGAGATCAAGTGCAAAACTTTCCCAACCTCACTTAGAAGGGCGGCACTACAATGGTTTAACAACCTTCCACCAAGGTTTATTGCCAACTTCGACCAGCTGGCAGAACAGTTCACGGTGCAATTCTCCACCAGTATAGCTCTGCAGAAAACTTCAGCTATCCTGGCCACACTGAAACAATAAGAAGGAAAGCCATTGAGGAGATATATACAAAGATTCACGGCCCTATCCCTGCAAATCAAGGACCTCAAGGACGAGGTGGCTATGTACACTCTCATGGCAGGCCTGCAACGCGGGAGATTCAGGGAAAGCATAACCTTGAATCCCCCGAGTTCCCTCCAGGAGCTACTACAACAGGCCGGGAAATATATTAACCTAGAGGAAGTAAAAAGGTCGGTACCAAGGATAACCAAGCCTAAAGAACTAACCAGAGACAGAGACAAAAGACCCGGGCCTCACCATGGATGATACACTATACTAAACCGACCTAGAGCCAAGGTACTCCAAGAAATATGCAAGATTGACCTGGCTCAACTACCACCACCAATAAAATCTAGAATAGGGCCAGGCGCACGGACCTATTGTGAGTACCACAGGGGGACAGGACACGACATTGAGGAATGCCAAGCCTTGAAAGACCTTATAGAATCACTCCTGAAGAAAGGCCATTTGAGACAATTCAGGCTACAGATCGGCCAAAATAGAAGACCTGATGGAGCCAGATACAGACCTAGAGGACGACAACCAGAAAGGCAACGGGAGAGATCATCGAGGAAAGGGGCATGCAACACCAAAGCGATCGGCAAGGGCCATCAAGAGTAATAAACACTATCTCAAGAGGGTTTACCTCTAGAGGAGTAATAACTGGCGAGCAGAAGCGATACTACAGGGCTGGCAAGAGACACTACCATCAAGTGAACGAAGTAGGAAGTAGCCAGAGAATTCGATGAGAGAGACCCGACCCACCAATATCCTTCACGGAGGAAGATTATGGCGAAATCTAGAGGGAGCACGATGACCCGGTGGTTATTGAAGCAATGATAGCCAATTTCTAGGTTAAAAAGATTCTGGTAGACCAAGGAAGCTCTGCGAACATATTGTTCATGAAGGCTTTCGGGCATATGGCAATTAGTAGGTCAAAACTTCAGAGTTACCAAGGCTCTTTAATAGGTTTCTTGAGAGCGAAAGCACATGTGGTCAGGACGATCCACTTGCAAGCAACATTCAGAAGAGAGCCTGACCAAATGACGAAGATGGTTGAATTTTTGGTGGCCGACTGCCCGTCGCCATACAACGTTATCATCAGTAGACTATAGATGGAGAAAATGATTGCCGGAGAATTATACTAGCGCAGCCTAGCCATTGCACCGACAACAAAGGCAAAGTTTGCTAGAAGAGATCGGGGCAACCGAATTAGATGTAAGAGCAGAGGTAGGAGAAAGATCAAAGCCATCAGGAGACACCAAACGGATGCAAATAGGGAAACCTGGCTAAAACATTCAAGTGTCTACTCACTTGTGGGAAGAGCAGCAAGGACAGCTAAAGGAGCTATTGAAAGAAAAAATGGAGATCTTTGCGTGGATAGCGGCCGACATGCCAAGTATTAACCTTAGGATCATCTCTCATAAATTATGTGCTAAACTTAACGCCCGACTTGTAGCGCAAAAGAAGAGACTCTTTAGCTAGGAAAAGGCATGCCGCCATAAGGGAGGAGGTCCGAAAACTACTGAAGGCAGGATTCATAAGAGAGGTGGATTACGCATCTTGGATATCCAACGTAGTAATCGTAAAGAAGCCGAATGGAAAATGGAGAATGTGCACCGACTTCACCCACCTAAATAAAACTTGCCCAAAAGACCCGTACCCTTTACCCAGTATAAATCAGTTGGTAGACCAGGCGGCGGGACATTAACTGTTAAGTTTCATAGATGCATACTCAGGGTATAATCAGATCAAGATGTGCCCAAAAGATGAGGACAAAACTACGTTCATCACGGAAGAAGGTTGTTTCTGCTACAAGGTTATGCCGTTTGGGTTAAAGAATAAAATGTTCAAGCAACAACTGGGAAGGAACTTGGCAGTCTATGTCGATGATATTCTAGCAAAATTGAGAAACTTTGAGCAACACTTGGAAGACTTGAGAGAAACCTTCAGTACTTTGAAGGAATATGGGATGAAGATAAACCTCGAGAAATGCACGTTCGGGTCCCTGGCAGGAAGGTTCTTAGGTTTCATGCTAACACAAAGGGGGATAGAGATGAATCCGGAAAAATGCCAAGCCATCTGCGAGATGAATCCACCCTGAACAATAAACGAGGTCAGAAGGCTCACAGGGAGGCTAGTAGCATTAGCACAGTTCGTATCACAATCGGCTAAAAAGTCATTACCATTCTTTGCAGCACTAAGAAGAACCAAGGAGTTTTAGTGGACAGAAGATTTCCAAACCACTTTTGAACAACTTTAGCGACACCCCAGCCTGGGGACACACTCTACGTTTATCTCTCAACCTGCAAACAGGCTATCAGCTCAGCCCTAATCAAAGAACAAGCAGGAACACAATTTCCAATATACTTCACAAGTAAAGCACTCAGTGGCCCTGAGCTGAGATATTAGTATGTTGAGAAAATAGCGTACTGTTAGTCTACGTTGCCGGACGCTTAAGGCTATACTTTCAAAGCCATTAAGTGGTAGTGCAAACAAACCAACCCCTAAAACAGATCTTGCAGAAACCTAACTTATCAAGACAAATGATCGCATGGGCAGTAGAGCTATCCGAGCATAGGGTAATATTTGAGTCCTGAGGAATAATAAAGGCCCAGGCTTTGGTAGATTTTGTAGCATAACTCACAATGGGGAAACAGGAGGACAGCTCGACCGAACAACCTGACCAATTTTGGACTTTACATGTAGATGGATCGACTAACAACAAAGGTTCGAGAGTAGGAATAATAATAGAAAACCTATGAGGAGTAGCAATGAAATGTGTACTGAAATTCGCTTTCCCCGCCTAGAATAACCAGGCAGAATACAAAGCACTAGTAGCTGGCCTAAAGTTGGCAAAAGAAATGGGGGCGAAGAAACTCCGAGTTTAGTCGGATTCTTAGCTCGTAACAAGCTAGGTCAAGGGGCAATTCCAGGCGAAAGAAGAAAATATGCATAAGTATCATGACCTGGTTAAAATGTTAATGGAAGAGTTCACAGAGAAAGAGATCGGTCACATCCCAAGAGAGCAAAATAATCGTGCTGACCTACTTTTGAAGTTAGCCAGTTCCAAAGGACCACAGAATAACCGGTCAATTATTCAGGAAACATGGGCAACACCGAGCATAGTAGGACGAGAAACCAAAAGAGCGACAGTAATACAGGAAGATTCAGCACATGATTGGAAAAGACAAATAAAAGAGTATTTGCAAAATGAAAACCTCCCACATGACCGAACTGAGGCTAAAAGGATAGCTCGAATCTCAGCATATTACTGCATGTACGAAGGAGAGTTGTATAAGAAGGGGCATTCTTAACCCCTGCTAAAATGTGTCAATAATGATCAGGCCAAGTATATCTTAGGGAAGTACAAGAAGGGATATGTGACCATCAAATCGGGGTAAGGAGCCTCGTATCTAAAACTATAAGGTTAGGGTACTTCTGACTAACAATGAAGGAGGATGCAAGGAAGCTAGTAAAGACATGTGACAAATACCAGAGATTCACAACCAATATCTTGGCACCAATAACCAAACTACATAGTGTGATAAAGCCCTGGCCATTCTCCAAATGGGGAGTCGACATAGTCGGACCATTCTCACCAGCCACGGACCAAAGGCGATTTTTAGTAGTAGCAGTTAATTATTTCTCCAAATGGATCGAAGCACAAGCATTGGCTACCATTACGGTCAATCATAATTTCTAATTAACCAAATCATTTGCAAGTTTGGCATCCCCCACACGATAGTCAAGGATAATGGGAGGCAATTCATAGACCGGAGCTTTCAAAGTTTTTGCACCGACATACTGCTGGTTTTTGCATCGGTAGAACACCCTAACGCAAATGGGCAAGTGGAAGCTGTAAATAAGACAATCATCAAGGGGTTGAAGAAGAGACTAGAAAGCAAGAAAGGAATGTGGGCGGAAGAGCTGCCTTGGGTTCTATGGTTGTACCGAAACACGCCTCACACCACCAACGAGCAAACTCCTTTTAGCCTTACTTATAAAGCAGAAGCCATGCTACCCGTAGAAATCGACGAAATGACCTTAAGAAGAACGCTGTACAGGGAGGAGGATACCAACATGCTGAAAAACTTAGACCTCCTGGAAGAAAGAAGATTAGAAGCTTACAGAAGAATGACAACGGCGAATAAGGCCTTAACTCGAGGGTACAATAGAAGCATCCAACCCAGGGAATTTCAGCTAGGAGATCTGGTTCTAAGATTCATTTCGCCCGCTAGAAAGCCTACCAATGAAGGCAAGCTAGCCCCTACATGGGAAGGACCGTTTGTAATTTATGAAATATTAAGAAAATGGCATACAAGATTGCTACAGTAGAAGGTAATGTGGCGCCCAACACTTGGCATGTGTCAAGATTGAAAAAATATTTTCCCAGCTTGTAATGATAGACCAAAGGTCGGTTATTCATAATAATAATTTGCGTGTTTGCCTCAAGTTAAAATAATTTTGATAGGAGGTTGGCCATGCGTAATAACACCAGACGATTTTATTAGTATGACCAAGAAATGATTAATCATAATAACAAATCATAGAACGTATTCGCAATAATAAATCAAGTGATGTGTTTACACCTACGATGAAGGTTAGAAACACGTAATAGTAAACCATAATAACTTCAAGTTTATAAAGAGCATTCGTAAGAACTACAAAAAGAGAAAAAAGTTACATTTCGCCGGCATTCGAGTCGACATCCAGATCAGAAATAGGGAAGTCAAGGTCTGGATCATCATTGTCCTCAGGCTGTGTAATTGACCCATCCCAGACCACTTTTAAGTAACTCGTAATGGCAACAAGTTCTTCCCACGTAAAGCTGCTCTGGTAGACTGCGACCTGGTCGAGACAGTCTACCGAGAAGCGATAACAAACACATTCCCAAGTTTTTTGTGGGCCCGAGCATAGACTCTTGACCGAGAGGAGAGGGCTCTGCCTCTCTCAATCTTCCTCCAGTCGGCGAGTTCGTTTGCCTGCCGCACCGCTGTGTTGGCTTCGGCAGATCGACGATCCATCAAGGACTCAGCTGCTTCCACCCGACCCTGAAGTAAGAGCATCTCTGCATCCTTGGCAAGAAGGCTAGATTGGAGGTCAGCGGACAAGTGAGAGGATTCCGTATCTTTCTTCTTTAGCTCGTCAATCTATTGTCGTGCAGCAGCCAGCTCTTTTTCTAATAATAAAACTTTGTTGTTAGTCGACTCTGCCCTTTCCTAAGCAGTAGCGACCCCTTTTTCTACAACCAACGCCCTTTGCTCAGCCACAATAGCCCGTTTTTGGGAAGAAGTAGCCCTGCTTTCAGCTACAGAAGCTTTCTCCTCGGTCGCGTCCTTTGCCGCCCTATTCCTATTGTTAGGACTCAATTTAGTCACATTTCAACCCCATATTTTCTTAGTTTAGTGGCACATTCTTAGACTATTTCATTTGATTTAAATCACCTTTTAAATTCTTAAACTCATAAGGGTGATAATATAAGTTGAGCTTAATTGCATATTTTTAACTAACATTTGTATTTTCACAAGTAATTAATTTCTAAGCATTGACAAGCATTGAAGAGCTAAGCTGGAAAACAGAAAAATGGCAACGCTGCCAGTAGGCTCCTTGGCTCCTAAGCCCAGCGCCGTGGCGCTGCATTCCAGAGACCATCACTACCAATTCTACCAATGGACGTCGTAGCGCCCATATCTCACCGTCGTGGCGCCCAGAGCCTGCATTAATGCGATTTTGAGAAGTTTTAAGCCAAGTCAATTACCGGGAAGCCATATCATACAAGGATTGAAGAATCCTAAGCTTGGAAGACTCTCCAAAGTCATGATTAAAGTGGGATTGAAGTCTTGCAAATATAAATCTACTTGGTGTCCTAATTAGAGTATGATTAGGAATGACTTTGTAATTTAAGTTATAATTCCTTTAAGAGTCCTATGTTAAGTAGAACTAGGATTAGATATATTAAATAACCAAGTATAGCTGAAAATATGGAAGGAGAATTCTAATCCAACCCCAACACCAATAGAAGTAATCTCCTTGTCAAAGAAGGACTTATCAAGTGGCTAAGAAGAGGAGTAGGAGTTGGAAAAGAATTCTGTTTTCCTATTGCTGGAAGAGGCCAAGACTGAATAGGATTAGGATTTAATTCTGGATATAAATAATCAAGAGGGCAGATCTGGAGGAGACACCACCACGCCACATTCAGAGAGCTACTGCCAGATCTTGAACCACACCACACAATCAACCATCCACGCATCTAAGAGCCGAAGACATTCATTGTTCCTTTTTTCCGAAATTAGTATCTTCTCTTTTGTTTATTTTTGTGCAAGTTAACCATGCTTTTAGTCCAGAATTTTGCTGGATCTGTTAGTATGGTAGCTTAATTTTTTTTATTCTTAGCTAGACATATCTAAGCCATGATACTAAGTTTGTGAGACAAGATTATGGTTTAAATGTTTGATAAATTGATTTTGGGTATTTTGTAATTATTTGACAGTATTGTTATTGAATCTATTTGGATTTGTTTGGAGTGATCAACTAACCTATTTGAATAATTCATATTGTTAGCCAATTAAGTAAGTCTGGAACCTTAATTAATTAGCACAAGTAACAACTAGTTAATCTTGGAATTAGGTTGATTAGAATAATTTTAGATCTTGATTACATAAAGCCGCTGGTGAACCTTTATGGTTTAGTTAGATGATGTTTTCCATAGATTTTAATACTCTAAATTCGATTAAATCTCATGCGCTGGTGTATTGAGGTTATTGGACTTGGTAGGTTTTTAGCTCAGACGTTCTAGTTACAAAACAAACGGTAAGGGAAAATAGGGAATTTTGTTGTACAAAGTTCTACAGTCTAGCTATTCGAAATTAATTTACCTATGTGTCAATGATCGAATTTGTGTAAATCATGATGAGGATATGTCGATGCTAAGCATGCCTTATAAATTCTGTTACTCAATCTACTCAATTTACTTACTATACTTCTCTTTATTCTTTTTTATTTACTCTCTTTTGTTCACTTGCTGCCCAGAATTTTAATATCATTCAATTACATATTCAAAACCCCCCTTTTTCGTGTGTTTAGTTCTTAGGTAATTCGTCTAGGTAGTTTACTTTTTTGTTATTTCAATTCATACTTTATTTTCTCTTAAAACAATCTTATTAGATTAAATACTCGCTTCCTCGTGGGATCAATCCTACTTGCCCTATGTTATATTATAATTTCAAGGGAGTAGTGAATTAATTTGTGAGCCTATGACAACTCTTACACCCATCAAGGTTCACCACCAACTATTGCTCGGCTTTGACGCAATCGTTAAGTACTTGAACGATGCCAAAGTATCTGTGGAAGGCCTCGCCAAGCTCCCCCAACATGGCATCAGACCAGATGTGCCGAAACTCAGCAACCAAGGTGGCGGGATCCAAAGGAGAAAACCCCATCTACTAAAAGAAAATAAAAATGAGGTTATGAGAATTTAGTTAAAAAGAAAAGAGAAATAAATAGGCAAAAACAACAAACAAGGAAGAATAGTTACCAAAGGAGGAACGGTTGATCGACCACTGGGTGAACTCACAGCACCAGAGGAAGCCCCCGACAAGCCTGCAGTACCACCAGAAGGGGTCGATCCCCGAACCTCATCAGCTGAACCACTAGCATTGACTCGAACAGGAGAGGGCTTAAGGCTCGAGGGATCTTACAAAATAACAAAATGTAAAAATAGAAGTAAAAGATATAAAGGAGAAAAGGAATAAAGGTAAATTCTACCTTTTGGCTGTAGGGCAACTGAGACGAAAGATACTCTGCCTTTTGGCACGGTTGTCTTATTCTGGGTCCCCTTTCGGGACAAAGATGGACACACAGGCTCCTCCGCAAGGTCATGGAAGGAGGAAGGCATATTAGCGAAGGTCGCCTGGATGAATCAGCCGGCACATGTACAGGGAGATCCGCAGCATTTAAGTCCACCACCTCTAGAGCAATAGAGGTTGGAAGGTCACCAATAGGCTCGACTGTAGGATCAGGTGTTGCATCTGAAGGTTGAGACCTCCTCGGGAAGTAATCTACAACGATGGGGGCAAAAGATGTTTCCCCGATCTTCCTCTTCTTCTTCAGAAGATCTTCTGCCTCACTGCCCGACCGCTCTATGAACTTGCAGAGTTTAGGCATAGCGCGCCGATTTGCACACATAAAAAGGAGAGATTATCAGGATAAAAGAATAATAAGCAAAAAATTCTCAAAGAGGATATGCACACACCAATGAAATGTAGAGCCTTGAAGACCGCTTTAGTTAGGTCGGTGTAAACTCTCGACTCCAACTCTAACCAGAAAGGTTGCTGCAGGCCCAAGGTCGGCACTTGAAACTTCTTCTACTTTCCCGAAATGTCTTTGCCACCGTAAGGGAAACTTGGGCTTACCTTAGTCGTCAATGAAGAAAGATTAACCGGAAGGAAGGTCGGTTATCCTAAAGAACCACTTTTTAAAATGTTTGGCCGACTCTTTCGCCGACAAGATCAAGGAGCGGCGTTTCCTAGCAGTGAAGTATAAATACCATACTTCATGCTTCTTAGGGTTTTTCAAGAAGTAGAAATAAAAAAAGCCATCTAAGCGGGGGGCCCTAGGTTGTTACAAATGCCTTGAAAGGCATGAAGTGTTGCCCAAGCATTTGGATGGAGTTAGGTCGGGGCGATTTTGAGGGTTTCTAAAACCTTTATTTCAAATTCGGTGAAGGGGAGCCTTACACCACATCGGTTGGAATAATACACACTCCAGGTAAAAAACTTATCCCCATACCACCCCTCACAAACACCGACTCCAGAGGGATAGGCCTCGACGTTGAACAGACCCTTCGAGCTATCACATAAAGTACTCCTTATAGCTTAGACAGTTTCCCTATTCAACCAGGAATCGATCTCTATAACCTCCTTGGAAACCCATGATGTGTTTGTTTAGGGTGTAGAAAATAGATGTGAAACAGAGGTGGAATGAAGTGCAAGCGAACACTATCATTGTAGCCAGCAAGTATTCCGGGGTTGTCGTACCTAAGGGATTGTAATTGATTACTAGAGTGTATTAACTCTAATAATGCTCAAGCGATCGAATAAGAGTGATAGCAACAATAGATCATAAAATAAAACAATAGTAAAATATATGAGAGATTTGTGAGTGAGAATTCAAAGAATTAAGGCCTAGGGATTCAGATTTCACCACAAGCCTTGACATAGACATTCATGATTCTGTTATGACTTCTACGATTATTAATTGCTAGCTAGGATTCCCTAATCTAATTATCCTACCTTGGCGTGAGGTCGGAGTAACCCTAATTATGATTATCAACCCTGCTACGAGCCAGTGCGAGTTGTAATAATCATAATTGCATTAAGTTCTTTGGACATCCCTTTCAGGTGTTCTAGGGGATCTCCCTAGCTCCCTTGTAACTACACAGAATTTTGGGTATAGACAGCCACAGAACCCTATGGATTTAACCCTCATGGTCTAGGTTAACTAATTATCTCTCGAGTCATAGAAAACCCACAGATTTCTCATTTCTAATTAGCTAGATCAGTCAAGAGTAATTGCAGAAAATTAAACCTCAATTAATTAAAAGCTAGATCTGTCATAACATCATCAATCATGTCTGTACAAGCACTTGGGCTACATCTTAGCCCCTAGATAGAAGATTAGCTACACATGATGATGGAAGAAAACATAATGATGAAGTAAGAAAACATGGTGTTGATGGAGATGGGTGACACCTTGGAGATGCCTTGAAGTTTGCTTTGCTTGTTGTTGTGACCGTGGATGGCTAGTTTTGTTCTGGATGGCGTGTGTCCTCTCTCAGTCCTCCTTTTTATTTATATAGCCTCCAATCCTAGTTAGACTCCACTTGGGTCTTTAAGTTGTGTTATAATTCCTAATCCTAATCTAATCCTAATCATCTTTTAATTAGGATTTTAATTACATAATAATAATTACACAACTCTAATCCTACTTAATTAATAATTTTAGAGAGTCTTCTATGTCTTGGAGTCTCAATTCTTATAGGAGAATGATTCCCGGAAGTTCAGATAGTTTAGAACTCTTCAATTATTCTTCGAAAAGCCTTCGGGTCGCCACGGCGAAGCAGTGCACGAAATTGGGCTTCGCTCTCTGGAAAACCTCGCCATGGCGAGTCGGGGGTCTCGCCATGGCGAGGTAAGGCAGAATGGCTCTGGTTGCTCTCTGTTAAGGCTCACCACGGTGAGCTGGGGCAGATCGCTTAATTTTCTGCTTTGCTTCCAATTTGAGATCTAAACTTGAAACAAAAGGAAATCATATTAAATGCAACAAGTTTTACTTTAATTAAGAATGTAAATGCAAGGGAATTGAATCATAAAAGTCTATATAAAATATAATTATCAAACTCCTCCACACTTATCTTTTTGCTCGTCCTGAGTAAAACAAAACAAAAGCATAACTTAGGCAAACAAGGCTTTCACACATAACTAACTTACTAACCATAATTAGCATCAGAATGATTCTTATGGGATGTTCTGGAATTCAATCATCATGTCATAATGCACTTTCATTCATACAACTATGAAGTAATCCCAATGCCCCATGGTAACTCTCAATAAGCAATGGTATAGGCTCAATTCTTACTCAATGAAATAATAAAAGAAAGTTCCATGTAATAGGGTAAAATAGGGTGGTCAAATCATGAAAAACCATAGTGATAATATAATTAAATGAACATATGCATAATAGCCACTTAAACTTTAGGGAGTGAAAGTAGTGAAGGATGAATTCTCTCTCATGGGAATGAAATTCACTCATCTCACAAGTGTTTGAAGGGTCGGATTTTTCACTCAATTTAGGAAAAATTAAGAAATTTCCATTGGCTTGTTCATCTATCAAATCTCTATCACATCAACAAATCAAGACACTAATCATAGGGTCTTTAAAAGGGTTGTAACTTGGCTAGGTGAAGGTGATAAAGGTTTAGGACTTACTAAGAAGAAATCATGTGAATCCAGAGTTGCTTTTTATTTCACATACTCTCCAACCACTAGCTCAAATACTTCATCTTTTACTCCCTCTTTTCTTCTCTATTGTCTCTCCCTTTTCTTTGGCTTCTTGGTCTTCTGACCTTTTTCTTTTCTTTCCTTTTCTTTCTTTTCCTTTCCCTTCTCATTCTAATTTTTCAGAGCATTTTTCTCATTTTTTTTCTTCTTGTTCATTACTCTATTTTCTAGGGAGATAATCCTCATTGTGAGGCTATTCTTTTCTCTCTATTTTTCTCAACTAGGGCGGAGTTTTTGCTTTCCCTGAACTCACACATTCTTTCAAAGTATTGGTGTCCAGTTGGTGAAGGAACTGAGGAATGGGAAGGAGATCGTGATGGGGTGAACGGAAGGAAAGGGAAAGGCTCAAAAAGGTCAACTAGGAGGTAGCCCAGCTTTCAAGGTTCTAATGTAGAGGATATTAAACGGATCATTCATATACTAAATGATCTATTTTTGCATGTTATGTGGTGATTTTTCATGGTCATCAAGTGATTACTAATCAGCTCTACCATCATCTACACTAGTTACAGAAACAAGCTTGAATATATTGGCTACAAAAGGTTTTGGGAAGGTACAGATGGGTTAACCTAAGTGCCCTAATTATTCTAGCATTTGAGAGTTTGATGTGGACTTGACATGTAAATCAAAGAAAGTTCTAGAAAAAATAAGGATGTCCTGTTCACTCACAAACAACTAGCGAGCTTCATAGATGCAGCTCGACGGCTCAAAAGCTCACGAGGTAGAAATTCATCCACTCACATTTTGATTTACTCCAATATCTCAGTAAACTAATGCATATATGGGAATAATAATGGAATGTGGTTTCACACATTTTAACAGGGTAGGCTCAGAATTCCCAGAGGCTTTTCAATCATAAAATGACAGATAAGGTGAACAATCATGCATTACTTTCACAATAATTGAGCATCCTCATCCCATATAATCAGAATAGCACCATTTTCATCATTAGCCATGGTTTTCAGTTCAAAACACACAATCATACATTCATGCAAAAATTAAAAGTAACAAACTAAAATAGAAAACACTCATTCATGCAAAAACAAATCCTACTCCTCTATTACTCAAAAGCTTAAAATTTTAAAATTTCTACTCAACTAAGCATAATATTTGCCCTTCCCCCACACTTAGAGATATGCATTATCCTCAATGCATCAAATAAAAACAAGTAAGGAAAGGGACAACCTAGTAAGCGTGCTTAGTCGGTGTCCTTTGAGCTGTCCTCATCAGCTCCTCGCTAAGGCGGTGGACGTGGTGTATACGGTGGTGGTGGAGGGAGGGGTGGGAATGGTGGTAGTTCGGTATGTCCCACTGCACCAGCTTCTAAGTATAGTTCAGCTATCTGGTGCCATTGGTTGTGCACGTTTTTCCACCGGTAGCTGAAGTCAATGTATTCATTTAGCTTTGCGGCTAATGTAGGGTCCATGAAGCCCGGTTGCTGAAACGGAGGTTGCTGTCCAGTAACTACTGGAGGGACTGGTGGTTGGATTGGTGGAGGTTGCGGCATTGGAGGATGTTGTGCTGCAGCTGCTACACCTTGGAGGAATGGTGGCTTGAGTTTGTCAAAGAAAGTCTGGCTCAACATCTGTCCAGGCTCAGTTAAGGGCTCATCATCTCCCCATTCCACTCCAGCATGTTTGCATAAGTTTGTGATTATGTGAGGGAATGGGATAGCCCTTTTTGTGACTTGGAGGCCGGTACTGCTTAAGCTATCACTAATGGCTGTTCCGATTTCGAATTGTCATCGATTGTGGATAGCCCATAAAAATTCTGCCCTTGCCTTGGAGACATCGGAGGTGTGGGTTATTGGGAATATGCGGACAGAGATGAAATGTAGCCATGTTTTGTATATTCCAGGCCAGCTTTGGGGAAATGATAGAATTCTCCTTCCTTTGCAATCCATTGTTTCCCCTCAATGCAAAGTCCTCTGGTGATGTCAGTATAGTCACCATCAAGACGGAATTAATTGAAACTAAGTCTCCCCACTGGAATCCTAGGGAATTCATACAGTTCATTGAATAATCTTCAGTTCTACCATATTTGCATAGAACTCCCGAACAATGTTGAGTGCAGCGGGCTCTAATTGTTGGGCAAACTTCAACCATTGTCGCCATGTCATTTGGTTGGTAATTGGTTCAAAGCATGGCAGTCGCAAGTTAATGCCAAATTCCAGAATTGGAGGCTTTGTGCATAGTTCTTCATAAATGTCTTGAGCCTTCTTGCTCACAAAGCGGGTGGCATTGTAAGGCGGGGCTCGTGAGGATGATGGAGCCTTCCTCTTGGCCACTTTTTTTGTTGGCATTTTTCTGCAAAAATTCACAGCAAAACACACCAAGCACAGCACCAATTCTTGACAGAAAATGGAATGCACTAAGACACAATTAATCTCAAATAGAAACAAAATTCACCCAAATTCACAATTTCACCCAAATTTCACAAATTCACCCAATTGGCCTAATATGCAATCATCAAATTTTTCAGAGATTCCCATCACCAATCACTTACTCTACTCTTAGATAATCAATTAGCATTATTAAACCAAACATGCAACCACGAAATTAAGCACATGCAAACTATTTATCAATTTTGAATATAGGGGTTTTGGGGAATTGGGTGTGCAAAATTTCTCCAAATTTAACAGATTAAAAGCATTGGGTTGATGTAGACTTACCTGTATGATGCGATATGAGATGATTCTATGGCTTTCCCGCTCCAATTTCAGCCAGAATTTTTAGACGCAGTAGAGAGAGAAAGCTCTCGGCTAGAGAGAGAAAGTGAAGAATCTCAACTTCAATCTTGACAAGGCTTAGGGAAATTGGTGTTTTGATAGAAGGGGAAGTGATTTGAGGTGATTGGGAGGTGATTAGTCGGCTAATTTAGGTGGGAATGTGAGGAGTGTGAATAGGTAGGTGAGGGTGAGTGAATGGGCAAAATGTGAAGAGTGAGGCCGCGAAGTCCATTTTGAATTCTGGGTTGTCTCGCTGCGGCGAGCGTGGTGCCTCACCATGGCGAGGGGCAGTTTCGTAATTTCAAAAAATATATTGTCCTCGCCGTGGCGAGCCTTGGCCGAATCCATTCTGGTAGAGCTCGCCGTGGCAAGCTTGCACTTCATCGTGGCAAGCTAGACTTGCTTCTAATATATTTTCGTCCTGAATTTGATCAATTCTGCTCCAGTTTGATTTCTGTTATCTGCACGGCTTCAAGAATTGAATTTAAAATTATTGAGTAATAGAAAAATAAGAAAGAAATAAGAAGTAAAAATTCTAAAAATACGAAAGAAATAAAAACTGATGGGTTGCCTCCTATAAGCGCTTAGTTTACAGTCCTCAGCCTGACTTTGTCTGATATCATGGAGGATCTTGAAGTTTGACAACATGCACTTGAATTTCTGGACTTGTGAGGTATGGTTTCAACCGATGTCCATTTACTTTGAAGTTGTGCGTGTTGCCTTTTAGTTCAATGGCTCCGAATGGGGTCACATTAATGACTGTATAGGGTCCTTACCATCTTGATTTCAGCTTACCTAGATGAAGTCTGAGTCTGGAGTTAAATAACAGTACTTGTTATCCAGGATAAAAATTCTTTCTTGTGATCTTTTTGTCATGCCAAGCTTTGATTCTTTCCTTGTATATGCATCTGTTTTCATGTGCTTCCCTCCTGAATTTGTCTAATGCATTGAGTTACAATAGGCGGTTCTGTCTAGCTGCATGAGGGTCAAAATTCAATAGCTTTATAGCCCAATAAACTTTATGTTCTAGCTCCACTTGCAAATAGCATTTCTTCCCGAAGACAATGTTATATGGTGACATGCCTAGGGGAGTCTTGAATGTTGTTCTGTATGCCCAGAGTGTATCTGTCAGCTTCACGGACCAATCTTTTCTATTGTTGTGGACTGTTTTCTCAAGTATCCTCTTCAGCTCTCTGTTAGACACCTCCACTTGCCCACTGGTTTGTGGGTGATAAGGGGTGGCAATTTTATGCTTTACTCCATATTTCTCCAAGAGAGTTCTGAGTGGTTTGTTGCAGAAGTGAGTGCCTCCATCACTTATCAATGTTCTTGGGACTCCAAAGCAAGCAAATATGTTATTTCTGAGAAATTTCTGGACCACTTTGGAATCATTTATTGGAGAGGCAGCAGCTTCTACCCATTTAGACACATAGTCCACTGCAACTAAGATGTATAAATTGCCAAAAGATGATGGGAATGGTCCCATGAAGTTAATGCCCCAAACATCGAATAGTTCAACTTCTAAAATTGGGTTTTGAGGCATTTCATGCTTCCTGGATAAATTCTCAACTCTTCGACATTTATCACAACTCATTACGAAAGATTTTGCATCCTTGAAGAGTGTGGGCCAGAAAAATCCACTCTACAGCACTTTAGTTGCTATTTTGTGAGCTGCATAATGTCCGACATAGCTACTTGAATGACAGCTTTCTAAAATGGAAGAATACTTTTCTTCTAAGACACACCTTCTGATCATATGATCACTGCATCTGCGATAAAGCACAGGGTTATCCCAAAAATAATGTTTGACCTCGGATAAAAATTTCTTCCTTTGTTGATATGTTGCTTCATGTGGGAGTTCATGGCTTGCTAAGTAGTTGACATAATCAGCATACCATGGATCATCATTAATTTTTTTTCTCTATCCATTAGTTGTGATCGTTTTTATGGAGAAAACTTGCTCATCAGGGAAGTGATCTGTTACTGGAATCTTGTTCACCATATTGCTTTCTAGTCTTGATAGATGATCGGCGATCAAGTTGTCTTTTCCCTTCTTGTCTTTGATCTCCAAATCAAATTCTTGTAATAAAAGAATCCATCTGATCAATCTTGGCTTGGCATCTCTCTTGTTCAGCAAATATTTCAATACTGCATGGTCAGTGTAAACTATGGTGTAATTGCTAATGAGAGACGGTCTGAATTTTTCAAAGGCAAAGACCACAGCTAACAATTCTTTTTCTGTTGTGGCATAGTTGACTTGAGTAGGATCAAGAGTCTTGTTGGTGTAGTAAATGGCTTTGAAAGTCTTGTCTCTTGTCTGTCCCAGGACAGCTCCTACTGCATAGTCACTTGCATCACACATTATTTCAAACGGTTCTCCTCATTTAGGCATAATTATTATGGCAGCAGTAACAAGAGCTTTCTTCAAGGTTTCGAATGCAAGTGTGCATTCCTTTGTAAAAGAAAATTCTGCTTCCTTCAAGAAGAGGTTGCATAATGGCTTTGTGATTTTTGAGAAATCCTTGATGAATCTTCTGTAAAATCCTACATGCCCTAGAAAGGTCCTTACTCCTTTAACAATAGAAAGAGGATGAAGTTTCTCAATCAGCTCCACTTTGGCTCTATCTACTTGTATACCTTCTAAGGATATCCTGTGGCCTAGAACAATGCCTTCTGTCACCATGAAGTGGCATTTTTCCCAATTCAGCATCAGATTTGTTTCTTGGCATCTTTTGAGTACTAATGACAAGTTGTGAAGGCAAGAATCAAATGAGTTCCCAAATACTGAGAAATCATCCATGAAAATCTCTATGCAATTCTCCACCATGTTAGAAAATAATGCCATCATGAGCCTCTAAAAAGTAGCAGGTGCATTACATAACCCACATGGCATCCTCCTAAATGCAAAGGTACCATAAGGGCATGTAAATGTTGTCTTTTCTTGATCTTCAGGGGCTATGGCAATTTGATTATAGCCAGAATATCCATCCAGAAAACAATAGAAAGGATATCCTGCTAGTCTGTCCAACATCTAATCAATGAACGGTAGTGGAAAGTGATATTTTCTTGTTGCTTTATTCAGCTTCCTATAATTGATGCATATCCTTCATCTGGTCACTATTCTGGTGGGAATTAGTTCATTGTTGTCATTTTTTACCACAGTCATTCCTTCTTTCTTTGGTACTGCCTGCACAGGGCTCACCCAAAGGCTGTTAGAAATAAGATAAATTATACTTGCATCTAGCCATTTTTGTACTTATTTTCTGACTACTTCTTTCATTTGCGGATTCAGTCTTCTCTGGTGCTCTACTGAAGGCTTAAAATTTTCCTCCATGTAGATCTTGTGCATGCATAGGGTGGGACTTATGCCTTTAATGTCTGCAATGGTCCATCATATTGCATCCTTGTTTACTCTGAGCACTCTTAGAAGTTTTTCTTCCTGTTCTTTAGTTAGGGAAGCAGAAAGAATTACCGGTAGGGTCTCTGAATCTCCCAAGTAGCAGTACTTTAAGTGATCAGGTAATGGCTTCAGCTCCATTTTGGGTGGTTGCTCCTTTGAGGTTTTAGTTTTGTCCCCTTGCTCTCCTAGTGCATCGGCAGACTTCTTGATGAACACAAATGGGGTAGCTTCCTAGTGCTTCGGCAGGCTTCTTGATGAACACCGATGGGGTAGCTTCAAGTTGTTGAATGCATTCTTCAATTTCAGGGTTTTCTTCTGGAGTCATTCCAGCTAGGCATGCTTCAAGTAGTTCTGAAAATTTTGAGTTTTCCTTCACCTCTTAGACGCATTGCTCTATTAGATCTACTCTGAAACATGCTTCTTTATTAGCTTCATAGTTGCTAAGAATGGCCTTCCTAGGATGATAAGGATCTCCTGATCTTCTTCCATATCGAGTACTATGAAATATGCAGGGAAGATGAATTTGTCAACTTTAACTAAAACATCCTCTACTATACCTCTTGGGTATTTGATAGATCTGTCAACAAGTTGCAAAGATACTGTAGTCGACTTGGCTTCTCTAATATTCAGCTTTCTGTAGACCGAAAGTGGCATGAGATTTATGCTAGCTCCAAGATCACATAATGCTTTGCTAAAATACTTCTGGCCTATCACACATGGAATGGTAAAGTTGCTAGGGTCTTCAAGCTTCTGTGGTAGCTTCTTTTGGAGTATAGCACTGCACTCTTCAGTAAGTGTAACTGTCTCATAGTCTTGCAATTTTCTCTTGTTGGATAATATGTCTTTCATAAACTTCACATAGCTGGGCATTTGTTCCAAAGCTTATACAAAAGGAATGTTAATATGTAATTTTTTAAATACCTCCAAAAACTTTGCAAATTATTTTTCCAACTTTTGCTTTCTGAATCTGTTTGGAAACGGGAGAGGTGGCTTGTAAGGTGGAGGATTGTCAGGAAAAAGCTTGGATCTTGGCTTTTCCACTGACTCCTGCAGTTTTGGCCTCTCCTCTAGGGTGTTTTCAGGTGCTTTTTCAACTTCAGTTTTAGCTTCTTTTTCTTCTTCAGGCGTGGGCTCTTGGACAACTTCTAGTGTCTTCCCACTTCTCAAAGTAATGGCTTTGACATCTCTTGGATTTGCTTCAGTTGTGCTTGGTAATGCAGCAGACTGTCTTGTGGTTAGAAGTTGCAAAATTTGGCCCACCTGGTTCTCTAATTGCTTGATGGAAGCATTTGTAGTCTCCATGAATTGATTGGTCTTTTCAGTAAGATCAGCTTGAGATGCTACAAGTTTAGCCATGGCATCTTCTAAATTCATTCTTTGAGGTTGTTTGCGATTTTGTTGATATTGAGGTGCTGCTTGTCCTGAATTTTTCCATGAAAATTTTGGATGGTTCCTCCAGCCTGGGTTGTAGGTCTTAGAATAGGGATTATTATTCCCCACATAATTCACCTCTTCAGCTTCTTCTTGCATCGCCTCCATAGAATTTCCTGTGAGTAGAGTAGTGTGGAAAGATAGTACTTGATCTAATTTAGATGTAAGTGTTGCAATTACATCATTATCTTGGATTCCAGCTACCTTTTTTTCATTATCCCGCCGAGAGCTCCAATCAGAGGCATTTGTGGTAACCTCTTCAAGTAACTCGTAGGCTTCAGCATAATCTTTGTTTAGAAAAGCTCCTCCAGCTGCTGCATCTACTATGGTCTTTGTGTTAGGGCTCAGTCCTCCATAGAACACTTACATGACTAGCCAGTCTTGCATTCCATGGTGTGGACACTTCCTTAGTAGCACTTTGAATCTCTCCCAAGCATCATAAAGTGATTATCAGTTAAATTGGTTGAAGTTAACAATCTCAGTTCTCAACTTGGTAGTCTTCGACGGAGGGAAATATTTAGTAAGAAATTTATGGGCTAAGGAGTCCCATGTGTCGACTAAACTGGGTGGCAAAGAATTTAGCCACCTTCTTGCTTTATCTCTGAGTGAAAAAGAGAAAAGTCGAAGCTTGATTGCCTCCTCTGATACTCTATTATATTTGAATGTGGCACAGATCTCCATAAAAGTAGAGAGGTACAGATTTGGATCTTCATTCGGTGCTCCAGAAAATTGATTATTCTGGACCATCTGAATTAGAGCTGGTTTGATCTTAAAGTTGTTCGCCTCTACTGCTGGATTTCGGATGCTCGACATTGCATTTTGAATTTTTGGTACAGCAAAAGTGCGAAGAGGGGTGTGTCCCTCATTCGGTTGCTCGTTTGGGGCTGCCATCCTTTCTAGTTCTGGTTGCGAGTTCCAAACTACTCTCTTTGCTCTCATATTTCTTTTAATTGTCTTTTCAATTTCTGGATCAAAGGAAAGTAAATTTCTAGATCTTGTTCTTCTCATGCACCAGAAAAATTCCTAAAAAGAAGAAGAAAGAAATTTCAAAGTAAAACAGAAAAATAAAATAAAAGTGCTCGAGTCACTATCTTGTTAATTTCTCTAATATCAATGAAACAATCCTCGGTAACAGTGCCAAAAACTTGATGTGTTTGTTTAGGGTGTAGAAAATAGATGTGGAATGAAGTGCAAGCGAACACTATTAGTGTAGCCAGCAAGTATTCCGGGGTTGTCGTACCGAAGGGATTGTAATTGATTACTAGAGTGTATTAACTCCAATAATGCTTAAGCGATTGAATAAGAGTGATAGTAGCAATAGATTATAAAATAAAACAGTAGTAAAATAGATGAGAGATTTGTGAGTGAGAATTCAGAGAATTAAGGCCTAGGGATTCAGATTTCACCACAAGCCTTGACATAGATATTCATGATTCTATTATGACTTCTACGATTATTAATTGCTAGCCAGGATTTCCTAATCTAATTATCCTACCTTGGCGTGAGGTCGGAGTAACCCTAATTACGATTACCAACCCTGTTACGGGCCAGTGCGAGTTGTAATAATCATAATTGCATTAAGTTCTTTGGACATCCCTTTCGGGTGTTCTAGGGAATCTCCCTAGCTCCCTTATAACTACACAGAATTCTGGGTATAGACAGCCACAGAACCCTATAGATTTAACCCTCATGGTCTAAGTTAACTAATCATCTCCTGAGTCATAGAAAACCCACGGATTTCTCCTTTCTAATTGGTCAGATCAGTCAAGAGCAATTGCAAAAAATTAAACCTCAGTTAATTAAAAGCTAGATCTGTCATAACATCATCAATCGTGTCTATACAAGCACTTGGGCTACATCTTAGCCCCTAGATAGAAGATTAGCTACACATGATGATGGAAGAAAACAGAATGATGAAGTAAGTAAAACATGGTGTTGATGAAGATGGGTGACACCTTGGAGATGCCTTGAAGTTTGCTTTGCTTGCTGTTGCGAGCGTGGATGGCTAGTTTTGTTCTGGATGGTGTGTGTCCTCTCTCAATCCTCCTTCTTATTTATATAGCCTCCAATCCTAGTTAGACTCCACTTGGGTCTTTAAGTTGTGTTATAATTCCTAATCCTAATCTAATCCTAATCATCCTTTAATTAGGATTTTAATTACATAATAATAATTACACAACTCTAATCCTACTTAATTAATAATTCTGGAGAGTCTTCTATGTCTTGGAGCCTCAATTCTTGTAGGAGAAGGATTCCCAGAAGTTCAGATAGTTTAGAACTCTTCAATTATTCTTCGGAAGGCCTTTGGGTCGCCACGGCGAAGGGTAGCCTCGCCACGGCGAGGCAGTGCACGAAATTGGGTTTTGCTCTTGGAAGACCTCGCCACGGCGAGTCGGGGGTCTCGCTATGGCGAGGCAAGGCAGAATGGCTCTGGTTGCTCTCTGGTAAAGCTCGCCACGGCGAGCTAGGGTAGATTGCTTAATTTTTCTGCTTTGCTTCCAATTTGAGATCTAAACTTTAAACAAAAGGAAATCATATCAAATGCAACATGTTTTACTTTAATTAAGAATGTAAATGCAAAGGAATTGAATCATAAAAGTCTATATAAAATGTAATTATCAACCCACTAGGGCTGACTCAGGTCATCCGACGAAGGGGCATCTTCTGGGTCAAGATCATTGCACTCACAGTACCCTGATGGAAATGTTACCTCTACGCCATCTATATCCACGCTAATGGGGGAGACCCTTTCCTCATGGTCCATACCCGTACACCGACCCTCAGTCGCACTTAGATCGGGAACTAAACTCTTAATTTAAATGGCTTGCTCCTAAAGATTATCAGTAAACCCAAAACACCAACACAGCTTCACCAGAACTTACCCTAGGAAAACTCGCAAGAACAGTCGACACCAACACTAATAGCGACGACAAGCAAAAAAGGTAAAATTAGAGATGAAGAAAAGCCACAGAAACAAGAGTAGGGAGATGGAAACAGACTAATGTCGGAAGTACAAGTGAACGAAGGAAGAAAGCTCAAGAATCGGTGAAAAACATCAATGAAAGACAGGGGTTCAGATAGCAGTAGCTGCGCAAGAAAAGGATGCGAGAAATAAGACGATGAAAGTGACAAAAATGGCCTCTTATATACGCAGTCGAAAGGGGGAAGCCGGTGCCATTTAATGAACCTCGGGAAGGAAAATGACAAAATAAACCACGCGCCTAGAGCAATGAGAAGCAACACCACGACAAAAAAGGCAGCAACAGACAAAAAATAAATGCAGGCGTGGCATGAGGCACTGTACAGTTACCCTAAAACCCCTCAGGAGATGCCACTTACTCACGAAGTGTAAACGAAAAGTTAAGTGTCGAAAAGAAATAAATGAAGGCGGCCAGAAAATGAACCGTTTTTGAATCCGATAACACCTAATAAAGAATTCATCTTCAACTAAATACACTTATTTTTCTTTTTAGCCCGGGCATCCCAAAAACTTGGGAAACCCGCACTGGGGGGATTGATAATGTGGACCAAAACCAATACCCCCAAATCAGCTGGACACACTCCACCCATTACCCTATCCTAACATGAGGGCCTTGCTCCTACCACTATGAGTGGGCCTTGTGCAACCCACTCTAAGGCCCAAAGGCCACACATAAATGCCAGACCATAAATAGGGGGAAACCTTCCATAATGGGACAAGTAAGACAACACAAAAAACATAATCCAAAGAACTCTTCTAATTGACAGCATGCAGGATAGCTTTTGAAATCTGAAAGACATTAAAGAAGTGAAATTGATTCTAGTTAATATTAAATGATGAGAATTCTAATTAACTAGGAGTGATTGAAGTGCTATAATGCTAAGACCTAGTTTGGATTGGCTTTAAAAGAGTGCATTTGAGATGTAAAAGTAGAAGTTATTTTGTATTTGTAATATTTGTCTGTTTGGATTGACTTTTACTAACCTGCTTCTGCTTTTAACTTGAAAAAGAAGCACTTTATACAAAAATTAATTGTTGAATTGGCTTTTTGTAAAAGCAAAAGCACTTCTAAAAGCCAAAGTCCTGTTTTTTTTTTTTTAAAAGCAAGTGGGGGATGCTTCTCCTTTTAACTTTTACTTCTACTTCTCATTTTTTCACAAGCCAAACATACAAAATCCACTTTTGCTTTAGGAAAAAAAAAAAAAAAGGAAAAACAATTTGTCATTAAAGAGGGTTAGTTATGAGCAGGAACATCCTCATATCCCTCTTGGGAATTAAAAAAAAAAAAAAAAGCAGACATTTTAACTTTTAGACGTGCATCTTCTATTTTTCAAAAGCTAGTCTAAGCACCCACAAATGAAGAAGTGCTTCTATTTTTACTTCCTGAGAAGCTTCTGACCAAAAAATAAGCCAACTAAACAAGGCTCTACACATGATAATCTGATATCAACAACAGGAAGCAGTTATACAAGAAAAATATTTTTACCACTTCTAGAAAAAGCTTCGGACTGGATTGCAGTGTAGTTCACGTACATGAATTTGGAATCAGAATATTCCTCATTCAGTTTATCAACTAAAGGGCGAAGCCCTTTGTTGAAAAGTTGTATTGCATCATTAATGAATTCAACACACCCATTTGTCCCATAGAGATCAATTTGATATGGACGGCAACCAAGAAGAGTCACCCCAGACAATGCAAATTTTCTTGCTCCAAGATGATGCAAAACCTGACACAAAAATAAACACAAGCAAATTCACCTATTACTTGAGGATTCACCAAATTTGAAATCTTTGCATGAAACAAAGAAAGAAACCAATTTGGAAGTAATAGGAAGACAGTTGTTGTTCCCACTATCAGCTTATGAATCTCCAAAAATGAAGAGGCAAGGCACTTGAGGCCTCCCATGAACACAATGTTGCAAACTAGTTGCAGCAAAGAGCAGAAGCATCAACAATAGCTTAGTCTCATAAGCCATCTCTAGACAAATAAAGTGATGAGGGAAAGAGGGTTATGGATTTCAATAACAAGAAACACAAAATGGAATTAAGTTGTGTTAACCGACTTAAGCCCTGAAATAAGATAAAAATAAAATATAAGATAAAAAAAATAAAAAATATTATCCATAATCAAAATATCAAACAAGCTACGTTAAAATAAGCAAAAGATTTAACTAACTCAGAGGTAAAGTTTGAGTAAAAGGAATAGAGAATAAATAATTACTTACTTTGTTCTAAGCAAATGGTGGCTGCTATAGGGTAGGTCTTCGGCAAGCTCCTTTATATATAGTTGAGAGGTGGTCCAAGATGCTAGGGACTTACCTTCCCCACCCACCCCCCTCTCTCTCTCTCAAACTTTAACATTGACCACCTCCCTCTCCATGATTTTACCAAATTGCCCTTGTGGGCTGAAAGAATTTGAACCCCCTTCTCCCCTCCCTCAAAGCTGTTTCACCATCCCTTTTTAAACCAAAATCGACTATCCAGGGCCAAAATGAGAAAAAAAAAAAGGCTCTCTACAGCCCTTTGAAGGAGAAAATGGCTCTCCAAGAGCCGTTTTCTCCTTCAAAGGGCTATAGAGAGCCGTTTTTCTCTCATTTTAGCCAGACAAAGTCATTCTCATCCCACGCACAAACAAACTGACCAAAACGGCTGTCTATAGCTGTTTCAAGAAGCAAACAGCTCTCCATGGCCGTTTTCTTCTTGGAACAGCTATGGACAGCCATTTTGGTCTTCCCATGGCCGCACATCACACTTCGAATTTTCACCATTTCTCTTCCATTTTTTCATCAACAAACAACAAATTTATAAAGTAAAACATGAATGGAAGATAATACATTCCTTAAAAATTGTGAAAAAGCTCAAAGAAAGTCCAAATCCAGCAAACGCCGATGAAGAAATGAGAAGGAAGAAAGTTGGCATCGGGAGGGCTAGGGTTATTCTAGAAAATGAAAGATGAGGGGTGGGGATGGGGGTTGGGGGGGGGGGGGAGAAGGGGCTGAGGGCATTATGGGAAATTTTTTTAAAAATAAATGAAGGGGATGGTGAATGTAAAGGGGGGGGGGGGGGGAGGAGGTAAAACCCAAGATGCTATTATGCTATAAACAAAAACTGAGCAAATTACGTTAATGTGCCTATGATCTTATTATTAGCAAACAAACAAAGGAAGGACCGCGGGAATTATGTTCTTGTTTTAAAAGATTTTTGGGATCCATCATCAATTTTAATTTGTTTTGTTCAATGTGGTAATGTGAAAAACTAACCACATGTTCCTTGCAAATTACAACCCAGCATAATTGATAGACTTTATAATAATTAAGCATTAGAAATCATCCCTACATAATAATTGGAAGATAGTTGGTAAGCATATTTTAAATAATATTTTATAATTTTAAATAAAGTGAGCAATAGACAATATTGATAAAATCTGTAAAGATATTATAATGACCTAATGGATAAGGCGCTTGCCTAGAGGTAAAATAGTAGGCTGAAAATGAACAAGCACTCTTTTTTGTGTGGTTCTTTTCATGCAAAATGTAGAAATTTTTTGTCTGGCTGTAATGAAAATGTTATTCTTATCTTTCAAATTTAGAAGTTTTTTGTCTGGCTGTAACCTCATCCTTTCCTTTTTGTTCCTCAAAAACTGAGCAGATTCCGTTAACGTGCCTGTGATCTTATTATTAGCAAACAAACAAAGGAAGGATCGCAGGAATTATGTTCTTGTTTTAAAAGATTTTTGGGATCCATCATCAATTTTAATTTTTTCTGTTCAATGTGGTAATGTGAAAAACTAACCACATGTTCCTTGCAAATTACAACCCAGTATAATTGATAGACTTTATAATAATTAAGCATCAGAAATCATCTCTACATAATAAATGGAAGATAGTTGGTAAGCATATTTTAAATAATATTTTATAATTTTAAATAAAGTGAGCAATAGACAATATTGATAAAATCTATAAAGATATTATAATGACCTAATGGATAAGGCGCTTGCCTGAAGGTAAAATAGTAGGCTGAAAATGAATAAGCACTATTTTTTGTGTAGTTCTTTTCATGCAAATTCTAGAAGTTGTTTGCTGGTTGTAATGAAAATGTTATTCTTATCATTCTAATTTAGAAGTTTTTTGTCTGGCTGTAACCTCATAATTTCCTTTTTGTTCCTTAAAAACTGAGCAGATTGTGTTAACGTGCCTATGATTTTATTATTAACAAACAAACAAAGGAAGGACCACAGGAATTATGTTCTTGTTTTAAAAGATTTTTGGGATCCATCATCAATTTTAATTTGTTTTGTTCAATGTGGTAATGTGAAAAACTAACCACATGTTCCTTGCAAATTACAACCCAGCATAATTGATAGACTTTATAATAATTAAGCATTAGAAATCATCCCTACATAATAATTGGAAGATAGTTGGTAAGCATATTTTAAATAATATTTTATAATTTTAAATAAAGTGAGCAATAGACAATATTGATAAAATCTGTAAAGATATTATAGTGACCTAATGGATAAAGCGCTTGCCTGGAGGTAAAATAGTAGGCTGAAAATAAATAAGCACTCTTTTTGGTGTGGTTCTTTTCATACAAAATGTAGAAGTTTTTTGTCTGGCTATAATGAAAATGTTATTCTTATCTTTCAAATTTAGAAGTTTTTTATCTGGCTGTAACCTCATCCTTTCCTTTTTGTTCCTCAAAAACTGAGCAGATTGTGTTAACGTGCCTATGATTTTATTATTAGCAAACAAACAAAGGAAGGACCACAGGAATTATGTTCTTGTTTTAAAAGATTTTTGGGATCCATCATCAATTTTAATTTGTTTTGTTCAATGTGGTAATGTGAAAAACTAACCACATGTTCCTTGCAAATTACAACCCAACATAATTGATAGACTTTATAATAATTAAGCATCAGAAATCATCCCTACATAATAATTGGAAGATAGTTGGTAAGCATATTTTAAATAATATTTTATAATTTTAAATAAAGTGAGCAATAGACAATATTGATAAAATCTGTAAAGATATTATAATGACCTAATGGATAAGGCACTTGCCTGGAGGTAAAATAGTAGGCTGAAAATGAATAAGCACTCTTTTTTGTGTGGTTCTTTTCATGCAAAATGTAGAAGTTTTTTGTCTGGCTGTAACCTCATCCTTTCCTTTTTGTTCCTCAAAAACTGAGCAGATTGTGTTAACATGCCTATGATCTTATTATTAGCAAACAAACAAAGGAAGGACCGCAGGAATTATGTTCTTGTTTTAAAAGATTTTTGGGATCCATCATCAATTTTAATTTGTTTTGTTCAATGTGGTATTGTGAAAAACTAACCACATGTTCCTTGCAAATTATAACCCAACATAATTGATAGACTTTATAATAATTAAGCATCAGAAATCATCCCTACATAATAATTGGAAGATAGTTGGTAAGCATATTTTAAATAATATTTTATAATTTTAAATAAAGTGAGCAATAGACAATATTGATAAAATCTGTAAAGTTATTATAATGACCTAATGGATAAGGCACTTGCCTGGAGGTAAAATAGTAGGCTGAATATGAATAAACACTCTTTTTTGTGTTGTTATTTTCATGCAAACTGTAAAAAAATTTTGGCTGGCTTTAATGAAAACGTTATTCTTATCTTTCAAATTTAGAAGTTTTTTGTCTGGCTGTAACCTCATCCTTTCCTTTTTGTTCCTCAAAAACTGAGCAGATTGTGTTAACGTGCCTATGATTTTATTATTAGCAAACAAACAAAGGAAGGACCACAGGAATTATGTTCTTGTTTTAAAAGATTTTTGGGATCCATCATCAATTTTAATTTGTTTTGTTCAATGTGGTAATGTGAAAAACTAACCACATGTTCCTTGCAAATTACAACCCAACATAATTGATAGACTTTATAATAATTAAGCATCAGAAATCATCCCTACATAATAATTGGAAGATAGTTGGTAAGCATATTTTAAATAATATTTTATAATTTTAAATAAAGTGAGCAATAGACAATATTGATAAAATCTGTAAAGATATTATAATGACCTAATGGATAAGGCACTTGCCTGGAGGTAAAATAGTAGGCTGAAAATGAATAAGCACTCTTTTTTGTGTGGTTCTTTTCATGCAAAATGTAGAAGTTTTTTGTCTGGCTGTAACCTCATCCTTTCCTTTTTGTTCCTCAAAAACTGAGCAGATTGTGTTAACATGCCTATGATCTTATTATTAGCAAACAAACAAAGGAAGGACCGCAGGAATTATGTTCTTGTTTTAAAAGATTTTTGGGATCCATCATCAATTTTAATTTGTTTTGTTCAATGTGGTATTGTGAAAAACTAACCACATGTTCCTTGCAAATTATAACCCAACATAATTGATAGACTTTATAATAATTAAGCATCAGAAATCATCCCTACATAATAATTGGAAGATAGTTGGTAAGCATATTTTAAATAATATTTTATAATTTTAAATAAAGTGAGCAATAGACAATATTGATAAAATCTGTAAAGTTATTATAATGACCTAATGGATAAGGCACTTGCCTGGAGGTAAAATAGTAGGCTGAATATGAATAAACACTCTTTTTTGTGTTGTTATTTTCATGCAAACTGTAAAAAAATTTTGGCTGGCTTTAATGAAAACGTTATTCTTATCTTTCAAATTTAGAAGTTTTTTGTCTGGCTGTAACCTCATCCTTTCCTTTTTGTTCCTCAAAAACTGAGCAGATTGCGTTAACGTGCTTGTGATCTTATTATTAGCAAACAAACAAAGGAAGGACCACAAGAATTATGTTCTTGTTTTAAAAGATTTTTGGGATCCATCATCAATTTTAATTTGTTTTGTTCAATGTGGTAATGTGAAAAACTAACCACATGTTCCTTGCAAATTACAACCTAGCATAATTGATAGACTTTATAATAATTAAGCATCAGAAATCATCCCTACATAATAATTGGAAGATAGTTGGTAAGCATATTTTAAATAATATTTTATAATTTTAAACAAAGTGAGCAATAGACAATATTGATAAAATCTGTAAAAGTATTATAATGACCTAATGGATAAGGCGCTTGCTTGGAGGTAAAATAGTTGGCTGAAAATGAATAAACACTCTTTTTTGTGTGGTTCTTTTCATGCAAAATTTAGAAGCTTTTTGTCTGGCTGTAATTAAAGTGTTATTCTTATCATTCAAATCTAGAAGTTCTTTATCTGGCTATAACCTCATCCTTTCCTTTTTTTTCCTCGTCTCAGTTTCTTTTATTGCTTCTTCGTTTGATGGGGTGTTCGATACAAGAGATTTTTTTTTTTATTCATAGTTTTTGGGTATTTGAGGTTTGTTGAGAAATTGAAATACGAAAAATTTTAATTTTTTAAATGTTCCACTTAATAGGTAGTAGGTATTTAAATTTTTTTAATATTTTGTTTGGACGAGAAGAGAAAATAAAAGAAAAAATAGAGAAAATAGAAAAGTTTAAAAAATATTTAGCTAAAAAATAGTGAAAATAATTAATTTGATAAATAATAAAAATATCATTATTATTGTCATTACGTGAGAGTAATTTTGATACATAAAAATTAATCTAAAGTAAAATGTGTTTTTTTTTAAAAAAAAATTATATAAAACTTATACTTATTTTTTCTCTCTTTTCTTCTCTTCTTGCTTGTCTCTCCTATCCAAATAAGAAAAAATTTACTCTTTTTTTTTTAGTTTTTCTGTTTAATTTTTTTTCTCCCTAATTTTCTCTCAATCCATACATAAGGTAAAAAAATTACATAAAGTAAATATAATTTATGACTAAATTACTCTTATTTTATTAAAAAAATTATCTACCTTTCTAAGAAATTTATTTAATAACCAAACATAACAATAAATTTATTTAATCACTATTTACGTCATAAACACTTATCTAATAAGCTACTCGATAACTATACCTTCTACCAAACACCCCAGAATGGCTACTAAAAAATATAAAGAAAAATTGCAGGTTTCAGCAGTGTGTTACATAATACATAACTTACAATAAGTTTTTTTTTAATTCATTGGTTTCAGTTGGTTCTTTGAATTCTGCTCACCCCACATTTAACGACAGTTGCACTGAAAATGAAAACATGTCAGTGCTAAATAATGAGCCAAAACATCAGTGTTTGGCTTTAAGAAATTTTGGATTTTCCTTGTTTGGCACATTTTGTGCTTTGTTTGGATTCTCCCTCACAAGTTTCATCAATAAAAAATATCTGAGCGATTACAAGATTCATGTGAAGGAGTACTCAATAATGAGCAACTATTTAGTTTTTTTTATAACTTTCCTTTTTCTTTTTATCAAATAATATAATTTGACTTTTTTATATAATATTTTTTAATTACAAAAATTTCTCCTTTTTCTCTCTTTAACCTCACTTTTCTCTAATGCTAAACTAAAAAGGTACATTATTATACAAACTTATGTAACATTTAAATGACTATCTAAAAATGGTCTAAGTTGCAAAGATAAGCTACATATTAATAGCGCTACGTTTTAGACAAATACGTAGTTAAATTTGACAAAATATTGATTAATTTGATAGAAAATAATTTATAGGACCAAATTTTAAATTATTATATTTCTTATAAGGAATAATTATATTAGTTATTTTATTTTTTGATTGATATTATATTAGTTTATTAATGTTATATGGTTGTTAAATTATTGTAAAATTAATATAAACTACATTCATGTAAAAAAAAATATCGATTAAGCAGAATAATTGAATTTTTTTTTTGGTATTTCTCGTTTTAAAAACTTTTAAAGTACTTTTACCGAATGATTTTTCTTTTGTTTTTAATGTGTTGTCAGAAGTAACTATTCAAACAAGTTTCTTTTATTCTTTATTTTTAAAACTTGTTTTAAAAATATTTTTATAAAAATTATTCATAAAATCAAAGAGCCCAACTTATTTCTGTTTTCAATTTTCATTATATGTTAGAAAGCATCTTAAGTATTAAATCAAACATATTTTTCAGTCTCATTTTATTTTACTAAAAAAATATAAAATAACTAAAGCCAACAGACACTAAGATTTTATTTTATTTTTTTACTGGAAAATTCCAATTCTCTTGCCTATATCTATTAATGTACACTGTTATTTAAGAAGCTTGAAGTTCCTCCAAAACTGAAGACTTTCTATTTTTTTCCTTCTTGGTTATTAAAAGCCCTTGATTTATAAAGGTGAAATAGATTCGATTTGGTTCACAAAATATCCAAAAAAAGAAAAAAAAAAAATGAAGCTTTTGATTATAGAGGATCTAGAGAGACTAGGGTAACATGTGGTGATTTTTCAGGCTGGGGTTTGAGAGTTAATTTTTTTTTTTTTTTATAGAGATACTTTGATAGATTAAACATAAAAATAAAAAAAAAAATAAGAAAATTGATAGTACGAAAAGAAAATTTCTTGGGAAGCGTGCAAAAATAAATCTAATGAGTTTTTTCTATTAGGTTAATTAGGTCATTTTATTAAAAAAGAATTAAAAAATATATATCTTTATAGAGTTTGTGGGCCGACTCTCAAGTTATGGGCCATTTTTTGCAAAAACCAAAAAAAAAGCTTGCTGCAACCTTCGAGGCATGGGCCGATTGGCCCTTTCTTTTTTTTGTGTTTATTCATTTATTTATCTCTAAAAAAAAAAGAGAGAAATTTCCAAGTCAGCAAAAAAAAAATATTATAACTTATATTTTCCCGTATATGTTTTAAATTTTTAATTTACCATACTCCCCACTTTACTCCAAGTAAAAATAAGAAGTAATAAACTCTGGTTAAGATAAAAAGAATCACTAAAATACATCAAATTCCCCCATGTCTCTCAACAAATATATGCATTTCTTGTTTCTTTTTTAAACTCATTGAACATATTTTACTATGTAACCATGATAAGTTGTAAGGTTAATTTTTTATTATTTATTTATAAGTCTCATTGTGACATATCATTTCTTTATCTCTTATACAACTTAAATAATTTTTCTTTTTATTCATACAATCTTCAAAAATTACATCAAAGGAGCTTCACAAGTTACATTTCTATATTTATCATTAATATTCTATTTTTTAATACCAGTTAGGCTTACATTTTCTTTATGTAATTATTCTACATTTTAAGAACTTTCTCCCTCCTCTTCATGTCACATCTCTCTAATGGTATAATTTATGCTATAACTACTGTATAACTCTAAAACTGTTATGTAATTATTACGAGACATGATCATGCACTAAAACAAAAGTTTTAGTCACTAAAAAAATGATTGCAAATTTTTTTATTGTCACCGATCTGTCACCAAAAATATGGTGTGGCCAAAATCTTGATCGCAAGAGCTATTACCACTAAATAGATGTTCGGCTGCAAAAGTCATTTAATTTGCGATTGCATTTGTGGTTGCAAATTCAGCCATTGAATCAGTGGCAATATCTAACACAATGAAAGCTAAATTGGTGGCAACTTAGTGACAAAATTGAGACTAAATTTTAGTCAATTTTGACAAAAATAATTTGGACAGCTTTTCTACAACGCTTTTCTTATTATGGTGATTACAAATTGAAAACTTCCAGAGTAAAATTATTTTGTTTTTTGGAGTGAGGGAGCAATTATTAGAGTGGTATTTTAAAAAGGTGTGATTCTTCTTTTTTTACTATATATTGAAAATTTTTCCTATCCTGATAATTGATGGCTGAAAAGTGAGGAAGTAAAGTTGTTGATAACTAAATTTAGCGGTAAAGATAGTGTCATAATTATTTCATAAGGAAAAAAAAAATTATCTCATTTTAATATCTCATTTCTTATTTCATACGTTCTAGTTGATTAGAATATTATAAAATAATATTATAAAAATAGTGATTTCATATGAACACCCAATAAATTTGCTACAACAAAACTAACTTCAGCAGCTTATGAGCTGCTATCAATATTTTTAAGCTCCAAGTCACTATCAATTGCAGCAGAGGGTGACAGCATGATAAGTCCAACAATGGTAATCTTGATGGACTGATTTCAATAATGGAACTAAGAATAATAAAATAAGTCATTTCATTGCAAAAGCAGTTCTACAAAAAGCTAAAATATCGTCATTTGATTGTTGATAAAAAGCTAGAAAGCATAAACATGTTGGAGCCACATGTCCTTACTTCATTATACATTCCATAACAATCACCTAAGATCAAAATTAAAAAACAAACAAGGCCTAAGGCAAGAACTTAAATAAAACAACACAACATCTCACTTTATTGTTCAACACTACAATATACTTGATTATCGCTTACAGCTGACACTTTGCTTCCCATAGAAAGCTTTAAGCTTCATGCTGTAAACTCTAGGATGATCAAATACCAGACAGAGTTACAGTATAATACCCAGCTTTAACAATAACTACATAGATGCATAACTCATTGATCCTTCTTCGATTGATGATTTCACCACAGTTTTGATATCGATCGGATAAGTGTAGGAACCCTCAGGATCATCGTATGACTTTTTGGAAGCGACTCTGTTGAAAGCTTCAGTTGTATGAGATCCATCCCAGTATGCATACTTGTCTCTATTCTTGCAATATGTTCCCTTATACATGCATAATCCAAAGAACTCTTCAAATTGGCAGCATGCAGGATAGCCTTTGAAATCTGAAAGACATTAAAGAAGTGAAATTGATTCTAGTTAATATTAAATGATGAAGATTCTGATTAACTAGGACTGATTGAAGTGCTATAATGTTAAGAGCTAGTTTGGATTGGCTTTAAAAGAGTGCATTTTAACTTTTAATATGCATCTTCTTTTTTTCAAAAGCTAGTCCAAGCACCCAAAAATGAAGAAGTGTTTTTATTTTTACTTCCAGAAAAGCTTCTGACCCAAAAAAAAAAAAAAAAAAGAAAAGAAAAAAGCCAACCAAACAAGGCTCTAAACATGATAAATTGATATCAACAACAGCGAGCAGATATACAAGAATAATAATATTTTTACCACTTCCAGAAAAAGCTTCGGACTGGATTGCAGTGTAGTTCACATACATGAATTTGGAATCAGAATATTCCTCATTGAGTTTATCAACTAAAGGGCGAAGCCCTTTGTTGAAAAGTTGTACTGCATCATTAATGAATTCAACACACCCTTTTGTCCCATAGAGATCAATTTGATATGGACGGCAACCAAGAAGAGCCACCCCAGACAATGCAAATTTTCTTGCTCCAAGATCATGCGAAACCTGACACGAAAACAAACACGAGCAAATTCACCTCTTGCTTGAGGATTCACCAAATTAGAAATCTCTGCATGAAACAAAAAAAGAAACCAATTAAGAACCTAAAGTAGATACCGTCAAATGTTCGTAATATTCATTACGAAGAACTTCTGCCCATTGCTCAGTGTTATAGTTGACGCTAGTTGGGAAAAAATCAGTAACAAAGTAGTTGATTGTGTAATCATTAGTGCCTATATCAAAATAATATAAGCATTGGCTTAGGTGTTTCCTTGCTTTCTCCTCACTTCTAAGTTCTGCTGCAAGTTGGTAATATACCGACTTGTGATGGTTTATCTGATCTCTGAGGCTGAAAACTTGACTCTGAATACATTTTGTGAAGTATTAAAAATGTGACATTCACGAGTATTACACTAATGTACAAAATAACCAGATCCTTATCAACCATACCAAATTGCCACCACTTTTATCGTTAATTCCTCCTCCAGCTGATGCATAGTTCACTCCAAAATATATATCTGAAATAGGAGAATTAGCATAGGGGGGAGTTAATCTGCATATGGTGGGATGAAATCCGAAAAACCCAAAAGTTCACCTACAATGAGAAAAAGCCAGGACTTCAAAAGTGTAAAAGGAAAATATATTGTACCTTAAAAAATGAAACTTGTGGTTAGTTCTGCCCAAGCTTACATATCTGTAAAAGAAATATTACCAAGTATGTCGATTGCGAGTTTGCCATTGGTATATCTTCCAGTTACTCCTTTTGAGAAATCAACACCATATGGCGGAAAGTTGACTTTGGAAGTAACAGGAAGATAGTTGTTGTTCCCACTATCAGCTTGTGAATCTCCAAAAATGAAGAGGCAAGGCACTTGAGGCCTCCCATGAACACAATGTTGCAGACAAGTTGCAGCAAAGAGCAGAAGCATCAACCATAGCTTAGTCTCAGAAGCCATCTCTAGACAAAGAAAGTGATGAGGGAAAGAGGGTTATGGATTTCAATAACAAGAAACACAAAATGGAATTAAGTTGTGTTAACCGACTTAAGTCCTGCATGGAAGAACATATAAGGATAAAAATAAACACAAAATGATGCAATGCAGTATACTCAATTGAAATATCAAATAAGACATGTTAAACAGAATCTTGAGTTGCAGTTAACAAGAAAGCGATGAGGGAAAGAGGGTTATGAATTTGAATAACAAGAAACACAAAATGGGATAAAGTTAAATGCTTTTGAGGGAAAACAATATAGATCAGAGATTATTACTTCTTTGTTCTCACCAAAGCTGACTGCTGTATGGCAAGTCTACAGCAAGCATGAATATTTATAGTAGATTGCTTGTCCAAGCTGCTACTAAGGTACAAAAAACAATCAAATCGTCGCGAGACAGAGAGATGCCTACATTAGACACAAAATTCCCACCAGTACTAGTAATAAGGCCATCTTTGCCGCGGAGTGCTTATGCACTTTTACAATGTCGCGATCACGGGTTGAGCTCTGTTAGGACTTAGGTGTAATGATGAGGTGATTATACAAGGCTATTACCAACTAAAGAAGTAATTTAAAAACCTCATTTTTTTACACTTTTTAGGTATTTTTTTTGTGTTACAGTTTATTTGTAAGATTAAATCGTGAACAAAAAAAGAAAAAGAAAAAAGTAAGATAGATAAAAAATATAAGAGACACAAAAAAATAGAGTAAAAATAAATGTAATATTGTAAATGTGTATATAGCACATTTTATCACTAATAATATAATTTTTATTGAATTATTTATATTTATTTTAATTATTTTTTAAAAGTTACAATGCTACGTTATTTTTTATTATTTTATATGACTTTCACAACTATTTATTTTAATAATATAATTTTACAAAAAAATTTAAATGAACCCCAAATATATCTCATCTTTATAATTTATGAACTCACTTTTTAAATTGTTATGCTAGCAACTCATGCGTTGATATAGAGCTTTGAAAATTACACTTTAATGTTACAACTTATTATTTCAAGTTACACAAATTATGAAATTCTTTATACAATTTCTATTAGAGATAGTCTAAGCAGACTAGAATACTCAAAAAAGATATATAATTCTAAAATTATTTATCATAATGCAATTGTTTTAAAATTATTTACCAAAATATTGTTTTTTTTTATTATTAAACTAAAAAATGTAGTTGAATTAATATTCTTCACGTGTAAAGAACGCCACTTGAAGTCGCACTCTTCATATATGAAGAATGGCGATCTTTAGCTAAAATATAAGAAAATCACTTATGTATTTTCATAAAATTCTAAGATAGAAATAAAATAAGATAAAATATATGAGAGATAAGATCAGAAAAAGATAAATATAATATCTTTTAATTATAACATATTATAAATTCAAATAATATAATTATCTCTTAAAATAATATCAAAAAAATGGGTAGCAACAAGACTTCAAATTTCCTAGGTTTTTATCCTTGCTTACTTACTCATTTTGCTTGTTTTGATTGGGTGTTTTGCTGTTATTTAATGTGGGTATTCATTAAACTAGGGGGAATTTGCTTTCTTTATTTTTTGATTTAGTTACGAGAAAAATATGATTTTCGTTCTAACATTATTTATTATTAATGAATTTATACTTAATATTTTTAGTTAACAAAATTATCTCTTTCGTTTTAAATTTTTAATAAATATTTCATTTTGAGTCAGAATTTAATAGAGTAATATAGTTATTAATGATTTAAAGTATAAGGAAAGATTTTGTCAACTAAAAAGCATCGATAATAAATTTATTAACAATAGATGAAAATAATGTTTTCCTCTTTACTTTTGAGAAAATACTTTTATTTGATTATGGGAAGGGCCTGCAACTTGTTTTGTAATATTAAAATTTTATAACTAAAAGTTTGTTTAGATTGACATCTAAAAATAAAAGTAAAATAGAAAAATAAAAAGAAAACCCCCTTTTTCCCCCTTGACACTGACCTTGCAAATAATTATCCCCTGACACTTTAAGTTTCCCAACTTAAACCTTGACATTTCAAATGTTTCCTATATTGAACCCTTTGTCCACCTTCGTCACCGCCCACTAACGGATTTTGCCTACGTGGCACGTTAAGCGCTGACGTGGCCATTAATGGGTGATGTGGCTAACAGGGAGCGGGTGATGTGATAGAGCTGCTCCAAACGCAGCCATGGGTCTCGTTTTGACATTAGGGCTGCTCCCAAAAACGCCGTCGTTCCTACTAGGTGCTAGCTGCTCCTAAAAACGCCGTCGTTCTTACTGGGCGCCTTTCTCCACTGTAAAGTTCTACAACGACGTCGTTCTTGGTAGGGCAAAGATCGAAGAGCAAAACCAGGGTGAGTGTCCGAGAACCTTCGTAAAACCGTTTTTTGTCCAAATTTAAAATAGTGTGTTGAAACATTGGGGTTGTTTGTTGTTTCAAGCATAAAGTTGGAGGCGCGAAAAGAAAAAGGGAAAGATTTTGAAGATTGAGTGGCAATCTTCCATCGAATAGTGGTTCACTGCTATAGCAGAATATTTGTAGAACTGGCAAGATTCTTTGCAACCTTTTGCAACTTTTTATAGGTAAGATTCTTCCCATTCCCTTGACCTTTTGTGTTTTGTTGGAAATGAAGTGTGTGTTGCGCAACATGTGTGAGTGTATGAATCTACTTTATTTCGGTTACTGTGAGATTTTGAAGGTGAATGTGTTGTCAAAAGGTATTGTCTGAAGCCATGCAGTCCCATGTAATGCTTTTAAATAAGTTTTGCTGCCCATACGGTATATTGGTAATTGTTTAGTGTTAGCAATGCAAAACAAACTATAGTGTTGTGGTCCCATTCTTGTTTGTAGTTAGGACACTGCAGTGGTGTGGTCCCATACATGTCTGGTGTAACACCTTATTTTAAATTCTAAAATTATGATAACACCTTTTAATTATATCAACTCAATGGAGAAATTGTAAATTTGAAGTTTGGATTTAAAACGGACAGCTTCTTGACTTTGACAACTTACTGTCCTGTTTTTGTAAAATATAGAAACGTGGTGTATATATGTCCAAAAATCATGAAAAACTCCAGTTTGCAAGTTTAATGTGTCCAGAACACGTGGTAAAAATTTCATACAAAATCTCGTTGGTTTGATGGGTCAATTAGACAAAATTTGTAAACTGCCCTGGTTTGACAGTGAAATCCAGAAGAGTAAATTTGAAGATTTTTCTGTACCAAATGGCTAGGCCAAATTTTCCAAAAATTTGCATACTTCTAATTAGGGATGTCAAGAGTGCAAGAAAATTTTTCACTAGGGTTTTTCATATAAGGGAGGCCACGAAATAAATACCACAACATACACTGCTCAGCATTGAATATTTTGGACAGAAACTAGTATTCTTTCCACAACTTCTACATTGATGGCCATTAATCACTTCTTTTACATAACAAAATTACTACTAGATTAAGTTTACATATTAAGGATCCAGGATTATAATTTACATATTCCAACTAGGTAAATACTCATGATCAAAATTTACACAAACAGAATTCATCTCAAGCATCAACAGTCTTTATTCATTCAGCTTACTTTCTTGGCCTTCTCCACCTGTTGGCATCCACAAATGCAAGGGTTATGATAATAATATTACAGCTATTGAAACATTCATATATAGGGTTTAAGCTTAGAAACCTAATACAACAAGTATATTCCACAATAACCAATATTCGTTAGAGGTAAGACATGCTGAAAATGGGGAAACACTCAAGACATGTTATTTCAATACTCTTAAATGAGTATCATACCATTCCTCATGTGGTTACCAAGGTTATGCAAATACCTAACCTTAAGGTATTCCCGTGCCACACTTTCAGCTCATAGGCCTTAAACAAACCATACCACGATAGGTGCTTTTCACAAGTATTCCCCACCTTCAACACTACGCTCAATAGAGCTTTCATATGCCCATATGCTATAGGCATACAACCAATTGCCATAACAGCAATCTTTCAAGTTTATTAGTAAGATTTCCACACCCCAAATCATATCATGGGGCCAAGTATCCCTTTAATATCACATGAACTCACATGTTCATGCAAAATTTCCATTACTATTACAAGAAATAAGCCAACAATCTATGAATAAATGGAATTAAATGCAACCACCTACCTCTGAACTTAGACTCTAACCTCTTTTAGTATGGTAATCTCCTATTTAGTAAGCTTGGAAAGCCTCTAGCAGCCACTCCAAAGGAAAGACAGCACCTTCTTGACTGGTTCCTCTTCTTTTTTTCTTCTCTAGGTCACGCCCCTATGATTTCCCTTCTCCTCTCATTTTATTTTCTTTTCCCCTCCTTCAGCCCCCTTGATTGCCGACTTCCCCTTTTCTAGACTTCTCCAATTTTTTTTTTTATTTTATTATCTCATACACACTTGTCATGAAGACATGCAAGTATGCCCTTACTTGTGTCATGTTCTTATTGGGTGTCACTTTGACCATTTGTAATGCAAGTCTTGGAAGTCTCATGCATGTGAGTGGCGTGGCCTTGAGGGGAAGGGCTGCTGCCCTCCTAGTTCCCATAGGACTAGGTCTTCCTAATGCAACTAGGCTAGCCTAATTCCCTCATTCCATTTCAACTAGTGGTTTCCTACTTTTATTATTTATGAATGTGCCACTAGTTATCTAAATCTTATTCAATTTGGTCTTCATGAATAAAATAACATAATTCCAATTACACATGCTCATGCAAGGTATCCAATTTTTATTGGCCACAAGCATACACATATGCTTACTCACATAAGATTGTAAATGTAATTAGTACAACCACATACATATAAGAAATTCAGCTCAAGAAATTCAATTAAAGAATGCCTTGTACATGCTTATAAATGAGAATAATGCACATATACACTTGCATAATTATTCAATTAGGGGAAGTTACATCTGGTCTGTGTTAATTAAGTTAGTGAATGTGCTAATTATTTCCTCCACTGTATTAGGGATAATGGATGATTATTTCACATTAGTCATACACCATGGAGGCAGATTTATCCCTGGTCCTCCACGTAAGTATGAAGGGGGTTGGGTGGACCATGTGGACTATATTGATCCTAATAGGTTTAACCTCACTATGATAGCTGGTTTACTGAAGGATATAGGCTATGCAGGGGTGGAATTGTGTAGTTATGTATTACTTGGACAAAACATGGACAATGAATTGGTTATGTTGATAACTGATGATGATGCAATAGAGATGGTTAGCAAATATAAAGGGCAAGCTGAGATAGATATTTACGTGGAGCACCCTATTGACACACCAACTATGGTTGATAGTGAAGTTGAGGTGTTGGAGAATGAATCCTATATTAGAAGTGGAAGTGATGACAGCGAGGAGGTGTTTT
Organism: Bauhinia variegata; assembly: GCA_022379115.2. NCBI lineage: Eukaryota > Viridiplantae > Streptophyta > Magnoliopsida > Fabales > Fabaceae > Bauhinia > Bauhinia variegata. The sequence goes on from CM039432.1 coordinate 7,236,426, forward strand.
GGGCTAGCAATGATGATGATAGTGTAGCTATTGACACACCAACTGTGGTTGACAGTGAAGTTGAGGTGTTGGAGAATGAACCCGATATTAGAAGTGGAAGTGATGACAGTGAGGTGTTTTAGGCTAGCAGTGATGATGACAGTGTACTGGGTGGAGGTTTTGAGTATTTCACTGATAGTTCCTCTAAGGACTATAACAGTGCAGATGATGAGGCCTATAAAATTGATCCCCGTGAGATGGAGTATTATTCGGAGGATGAAAATAGTGATGGCTCAATTGAGAATGATTCTGCAGAGAGGGAAAAAGACAAAAATAAAAGAAGAGGACAAGCAGTTGAAGGCATGGGTGAAGGCCGCCTTGGAAATGGAGGGATAGATGAAGGAAAATGTAAATGGCCAATTGAAAATGAAGGGATTGGGGAGGAGTTGGGTGAAGGAAATGACAGAGGTAAGGGTAAAACTGTTCATGGAGAGGGTTCCTCGAGGGTTCCTATAGGTGATGATGGGATATATATAAACCCTAATGAAGATGAAGACTACTTATCTGAGGAGTTGCACACTCCTCAAGGGTCAGAGGATGAGGGCACGGATAGGACAAGGTGGCCATAATTTAACCCTAATGTAGGCTATGGGCATGTGAGGTTTGAACTTGGCATGGAGTTTGCCAATTTAAACTAGTTCAGGCAAGCTATTAGGGATTATGTTATACATGAGGGCAAGGATGTAATTTTCACAAAAAATGAGTCTTACAGGTGTAAGGTAACATGTGTGCCACCTTGTCCTTGGCTTATTTTATGTAGTTGGGCTAAGAATCTTCAATCATTTCATATTAAGACATTTAAAAACACTCATAGCTGTGGTTGTGGCGGGAAGATTGGTGTTGCATCTGCAAAATGGATTGGCAATAAAATAGCTCCTTACATCCGCACCAATCCAAACATCAAAAGGGGGGATTTGATAAACCATATAATGAATACATATGGGTTACATATCAATGTTAAAAAGGCATATAGAGCTTGGGACATTGCAAAGGAGATTGTGGAGGGTAGTGAGAAGGATCAATATGGAAAAATGTGGGAGTATTGCCATGAGTTGCTGGATAAAAATGCTAGATCAACCATTGAAATGAGTGTTACAAAGGTAGGCCCAGAGCTGGTTCCCCACTTTGATAGAGTGTACATTTGTTTTGATGCATGCCGTAAGAGATGACAACAAGGTTGTAGACTTGTGATAAGATTATATGGGTGCTTTTTGAAAGGATATTATGTAGGAGAGGATTGGCAGTTGTAGGCTAAGATGGTGACCATAGTATGTATCCTATTGTTGTAGCAGTTGTAAGAAAAGAAGGCACTGAAACTTGGATGTGGTTCCTTGAAAGGTTAATTCAAGATCTTGGACCAGACGCACTATCCACATGAACTTTCATATCGGATAGACAAAAGGTATGAACTCTTAATTGTTATGTTATTTGAATTTTAGATTGTATTAAATTTAAAATTTATGTTGTTGAATACTCACTGTTCCAATTTTGATAACCAATTCGAAATGTCCCTTGGCTGCTGTTACGTTGCCACTAATTGCTTGTTGTTCAAAATATACTTGCTGGACTATGTTAATTATGGCTGGAAAAAAATGCTTGGTAGACTTTGTTAACTGTATCTTATACTGCCAGCTTGCTTGTATGCTGCAATATGGTATGTGTTGTTGTTTTTCTAGCAAAGGCCAGTATTTCCTAAAATAATAATATTCTAATGATTTGTACAATTTTTAAGTTAATAGTTTTTAATAACAGCTTGTTGTTACGTTGACTGTTTCAGACTTGACATGCTTCCATATTTTTGCTTTGCCATTTTCCTGTCTATCTGAGTTGCCATTTTCCTCTCTATGCTGTGTAAATGCTTGGTAGATTATTATGCTACAATCTGGTATGTTGTTTCTTGACCTTTCACATTGCTGTTTTGACACTGATTTCCTAAAGTTTTTAACCATATCATATAGTTTATAGATTATTATGCTACTAATGTGTTAACATTTGTAGACTGTTAAGAATGTGTAGTTCATATATTTGGGCTGCTGTTAACATTTTCATCACTGCAACTGATGTGTTTTCAGACTGACTGTAGGGTCTGAAACACATATTTGACAATATTTATCATCAAATGGACCATCGGTATTACGCTAGACACATATGGGCTAACCTATCTAAAACCCATAAAGGCCGCGAGTACAAGGACAAATTTTGGTCTCTTACAAAGGTCAAAACAATGTGGGAGTTCAATGATAACATGGAGGAGCTGAAAAAATTAAACTTCAAAGCATGGGAGTACTTGGCAGGTATACCTCCAAAGTTCTGGACTAGAGCTGCTTTTCGAATTTACCTAAAGAATTGGAATGTCACTAACAACATGTGCGAGCAATTTAACAATGTTTTGGTTCCGTTTAAAGGGAAGCCTATCATCACCATGCTTGAGGAGATCAGAAGTTACATTGCCAAAAGAAGGATTGAATACAGGCAAAAAATGATAAAATATCAAGGTCCAATTATACCAAGCGCGCAAAGAAAGGTTGAACTTGCAAAAACTCATTCAAGGTGGTAGATTACAACAAAAAAAAAAAGCAGGCATTTTAACTTTTAGATGTGCATCCATTTTTCAAAAGCTAGTCTAAGCACCCAAAAATGAAGAAGTGCTTTTATTTTTACTTCCAGAAAAGCTTCTGACCCAAAAAAAAAGCCAACCAAACAAAGCTCTAAACATGATAAACTGATATCAACAACAGCAAGCAGTTATACAAGAAGAACAATATTTTTACCACTTCCAGAAAAAGCTTCGGACTGGATTGCAGTGTAGTTCACGTACATGAATTTGGAATCAGAATATTCCTCATTGAGTTTATCAACTAAAGGGCGAAGCCCTTTGTTGAAAAGTTGTACTGCATCATTAATGAATTCAACACACCCTTTTGTCCCATAGAGATCAATTTGATATGGACGGCAACCAAGAAGAACCACCCCAGACAATGCAAATTTTCTTGCTCCAAGATCATGCAAAACCTGACACGAAAACAAACGCGAGCAAATTCACCTCTTGCTTGAGGATTCACCAAATTAGAAATCTCTGCATGAAACAAAAAAAGAAACCAATTAAGAACCTAAAGTAGACACCGTCAAATGTTGGTAATATTCATTACGAAGAACTTCTGCCCATTGCTCAGTGTTATAGTTGACGCTAGTTGGGAAAAAATCAGTAACAAAGTAGTTGATTGTGTAATCATTAGTGCCTATATTTATCATTAATATTTTATTTTTTAATACAAGTTAGGCTAAATTTTTTTTATGTAATTATTCTACATTTTAAGAATTTTCTCTCTCCTCTTCATGTCACACCTTTGTAATAGTATAATTTATGCTGTAACTATTGTATAACTCTAAAATTGTTATAATTATTAGGAGAATGATCACGCACTAAAATAAAAGTCTTAGTCACTAAAAAAATAATTGCAAATTTTTTTTGTTGTCACCGATCTGTCACCAAAATCTTGATCGCAAGAGCTATTACTACTAAATAGATGTTCGGCTGCAAAAGTCATTTAATTTGCGATTGCATTTGTGGTTGCAAATTCAGCCATTGAATCAGTGGCAATATCTAACACAATGAAAGCTAAATTGGTGGCAACTTAGTGACAAAATTTTGAGACTAAAAGAGTTCTTCAAGGAAGCACTGTCTTTGGGCAGCCTTTTTACAATGCTTTCTTATGGTGATTACAAATTGAAAATTTCCCAGTCAGAGTATAAATTCTTTTTCTTTTTCTTTTTCTTTTTTGGAGTGAGGAGCAATTATTTGTGGTATAAAAAAAAGTGTGATTCTTCTTTTTTTGACCATATATTAAAAAGTTTTTTTATTCTCATCATTGATGGCTAGAAAGTGAGAAAGTAAAATTGCCTCATTTAAATGTCTCATTTCTTATTTCATACATTATAATTAGTCAAAAAATTATAAAATAATATTATATAAATAGTAATTTCATATGAGCACCGTATGGAACAACTGATTTACCCCAAAATCAACACAACAAAACTAACTTCAGCAGCTTATAAGCTGCTATCGATATTTTTAAGCTCCAAGTCACTATCAATTGCAGCAGAGGGTGACAGCATGATAAGTACAACAATGGTAATCTTGATGGACTAATTTCAATAATGGAACTAAGAATAAATAAAATAAATCATTTCATTGCAAAAGCAGTTCCACAAAAAGCTAAAATATTGTCATTTGATTGTTGATAAAAAGCTAGAAAGCATAAACATGTTGGAGCCACATGTCCTTACTTCATTATACATTCCATAACAATCACCTAAGATCAAAATTAAAAAACAAACAAGGCCTAAGGCAAGAACTTAAACAAAACAACACAACATCCCACTTTATTGTTCAACACTACAATATACTTGATTATCGCTTACAGCACACACTTTGCTTCCCATAGAAAGCTTTAAGCTTCATCCTGTAAACTCTAGGATGATCAAATACCAGACAGAGTTACAGTACAATACTCAGCTTTAACAATAACTACATAGATGCATAACTCATTGATCCTTCTTCGATTGATGATTTCGCCAAAGTTTTGATATCGATCGGATAAGTGTAGGAACCCTCAGGATCATCGTATGACTTTTTGGCAGCGACTCTGTTGAAAGCTTCAGTTGTATGAGATCCATCCCAGTATGCATACTCGTCTCTATTCTTGCAATAAGTTCCCTTATACAAGCATAATCCAAAGAACTCTTCTAATTGGCAGCATGCAGGATAGCCTTTGAAATCTGAAAGACATTAAAGAAGTGAAATTGATTCTAGTTAATATTAAATGATGAGAATTCTGATTAACTAGGAGTGATTGAAGTGCTATAATGCTAAGAGCTAGTTTGGATTGGCTTTAAAAGAGTGCATTTGAGGTGTAAAAGCAGAAGTTATTTTGCATTTGTAATATTTGCCTATTTAGATTAGCTTTTGCTAACCTGCTTCTGCTTTTAACTTGAAAAAGAAGCATTTTATACAAAAACTGACTGTTGAATTGGCTTTTTGTAAAAGGAGAAACACCTCTAAAAGCCAAAGTCCTGTTTTTTTTAAAAGCAAGTGGGGGATGCTATTCCTTTTAACTTTTGCTTCTACCTCTCATTTTTTCACAAGCCAAACATACAAAATCCACTTTTGCTTCAGAAAAATTTAAAAAAAAACAGGAAAAACAATTTGTCATTAAACAGGGTTAGTTATGAGCAGGAACATCCTCATATCCCTCTTGGGAATGAAGAAAAAAAAAAAAAAAGAAAAAAAAAAAAGTAGGCATTTTAACTTTTAGATGTGCATCTTCTATTTTTCAAAAGCTAGTCTAAGCACCCAAAAATGAAGAAGTGCTTTTATTTTTACTTCCTGAAAAGCTTCTGACCAAAAAAATAAGCCAACCAAACAAGGCTCTAAACATGATAAACTGATATCAACAACAGCAAGCAGTTATACAAGAAGAACAATATTTTTACCACTTCCAGAAAGAGCTTCGGACTGGATTGCAGTGTAGTTCACATACATGAATTTGGAATCAGAATATTCCTCATTGAGTTTTTCAACTAAAGGGCGAAGCCCTTTGTTGAAAAGTTGTACTGCATCATTAATGAATTCAACACACCCTTTTGTCCCATAGAGATCAATTTGATATGGACGGCAACCAAGAAGAGCCACCCCAGACAATGCAAATTTTCTTGCTCCAAGATCATGCAAAACCTGACACGAAAACAAACACGAGCAAATTCACCTCTTGCTTGAGGATTCACCAAATTAGAAATCTTTGCATGAAACAAAGAAAGAAACCAATTAAGAACCTAAAGTAGATACCGTCAAATGTTCATAATATTCATTATGAAGAACTTCTGCCCATTGCTCAGTGGTATAGTTGACGCTAGTTGGGAAAAAATCAGTAACAAAGTAGTTGATTGTGTAATCATTAGTGCCTATATCAAAATAATATAAGCATTGGCTTAGGTGTTCCCTTGCTTTCTCCTCACTTTTAAGTTCTGCTGCAAGTTGGTAATATACCGACTTGTGATGGTTTATCTGATCTCTGAGGCTGAAAACTTGACCCTGAATACATTTTGTGAAGTATTTAAAATGTGACATTCACGAGTATTACACTAATGTACAAAATAACCAGATCCTTATCAACCATACCAAATTGCCACCACTTTTATCGTTAATTCCTCCTCCAGCTGATGCATAGTTCACTCCAAAATATATATCTGAAACAGGAGAATTAGCATAGGGGGGGAGGTAATCTGCATGTGGTGGGATGAAATCCGAAAAACCCAAAAGTTCACCTACAATGAGAAAAAGCCAGGCCTTCAAAAGTGTAAAAGGAAAATATATTGTACCCTAAAAAATGAAACTTGTGGTTAGTTCTGCCCAAGCTTACATATCTGTAAAAGAAATATTACCAAGTATGTCGATTGCGAGTTTGCCATTGGTATATCTTCCAGTTACTCCTTTTGAGAAATCAACACCATAGGGAGGAAAGTTGACTTTGGAAGTAACAGGAAGATAGTTGTTGTTCCCACTATCAGCTTGTGAATCTCCAAAAATGAAGAGGCAAGGCACTTGAGGCCTCCCATGAACACAATATTGCAGACAAGTTGCAGCAAAGAGCAGAAGCATTAACCATAGCTTAGTCTCTGAAGCCATCTCTAGACAAAGAAGGTGATGAGGGAAAGAGGGTTATGGATTTCAATGACAAGAAACACAAAATGGAATTAAGTTGTGTTAACCGAGTTAAGTCCTGCATGGAAGAACATATAAGGATAAAAATAAACACAAAATGATGCAATGCAGTATACTCAATTGAAATATCAAATAAGACATGTTAAACAGAATCTTGAGTTGCAGTTAACAAGAAAGTGATGAGGGAAAGAGGGTTATGAATTTGAATAACAAGAAACACAAAATGGGATAAAGTTAAACGCTTTTGAGGAAAAACAATATAGATCAGAGACTATTACTTCTTTGTTCTCACCAAAGCTGACTGCTGTATGGCAAGTCTACTGCAAGCTTGAATATTTATAGTAGATTGCTTGTCCAAGCTGCTACTAAGGTACAAAAATCATCCCATAAATTATTGTGCAAGTCATGTGCTTGTTTTGATTGCAATCTTATTAGCAAAAAACAAATGAGGTACCAGAGCAATTCATGTATCCAGACAAACTTTAAATATTCGAAGATCTTTAAGACCAATAAACAATCTTAAAACGTGTTTGCTTTTTTAATTAACTACATGGAAATGTGAAAGACAGGATCACGTGCTCCCGGCAAGATACACGCAAGCAGATCAATGATTAATATATTGTTGATGACAAATCTGCTAATACAGCTACTAAGCTTCAAAATGGATAAAATAAAAAAATAAAAAGATCAGATTTTGTTGAGTAAATTAATACAGCCTGTTTGATAGCAGAATCTTGATTCCAAACAAGCTCTATTTATATGATGTGCATTCCTATGTAATGGTAACAAAAGATATCATTGAATAATCTACCCATTCCAAGCTGGTTCCACAGAATCCACACAAGTAGACATCATTATTCCCACCTTCAGATGAAAACTAAATTCATGTGGTAAAAAATTGAAGTATAAATTATAAAAAAAATTAAAAATCAAGTATAAAACTACTTTTAAAACTATATTCAGCCCAGTAATTTAAAATTTTCCATTTTCACTCAAAATTTTACTATCTTCCCACAAAGCAATAGCAGAAAACAGATACGAAATCACAGGAAAATTACCATTCAACTAAGAAAATACCAGAGAAAGCGCTTCCCTAGAGCAAATGAAGTTAGTGAACGGAACAGACAAACCCTAAAGAAGCTCCAGCAAGAGTAAGAGGTGCACTGGCGAAGAGCAGAGCACCAGAGACGTTGGGGAATGGAGGTGATGAAATAAAGTAATTTAGGATTTGTAAATACCAAAATACCCTTAATTTATTATACTTTATCATAAAATGACAGGCATATTAGTAAATTGAGACATAAATAATAAATAATTAACAAATCGAATCGTCGCGAGATAGAGAGATGCTTACATTAGACACAAAGTTCTCACTAGTAATAAGGCCGTCTTTGTCGCAGAGTGCTTACGCACTTTTACAATTTCGGGATCACGGGTAGAGTTCTGTTAGGACTTAGGAGTAATGATGAGGTGATTATACAAGGCCATTTCCAACTGGGGAAGTAATTTAAAAACAATCATTTTGTACACTTTTTAGGTATTTTTTTTGGGATACAGTTTATTTGTAAGATTAAATAGTGAAAAAAAATAGATAAAAAAAATGAGAAACACAAAAAAAAAAAATAGCGTAAAAATGAGTGTTATATTATAAATGTGTATATAACATATTTTATCTCTAATAATATAATTTTCATTGAGTTATTTATATTTATTTTTAATTATTTTTTAAGGGTCCCACTATGTTATATTATTTTAATTATTTTATGTAACTCAAAAGTATTCACTTTAATAGTTTAAATTTACAAAAAATTTAAATAGACCCCAAATATATCTCATTTTTATAATTCATGTAACTCACATAATTAATTATACAACCCACTTTTTAAATTCCTATGCTAGCCACTAATGTGTTGATATAAAACTTTAGAAGTTACACTTTAATATTACAACTTATTATTTCAAGTTGCACAAACTATAAAATTCTTTATACAATCTCTATTAGAGCTAGAATACTCAAAAAAAAAATATAATTCTAAAATTATTTATCATAATGCAACTATTTTAAAATCAATTACCAAAATATTGTTGTTTTGATTATTAAACTAAAACATGTAGTTGAACTAACATTCTTCACGTATAAAGAATGCCACTTGAAGCCGCACTTTTCATATATGAAGAATGATGTTCTTTAGCCTAAAATATAAGAAAATCACACATATATTTTCATCAAGTCTTAAGATAGAGATAAAATAAGATAAGATAAATATGATATCTTCTAATTATAACATATTACAAATTCAAATAATATCATTATCTCTTAAAATAATATCAAAGAAATGGGTAGCAACGAGACTATTCAAATTCCCTAGGTTTTCATCCTTGCTTGCTTACTCATTTTGGTTGTGTTTGATTGAGTGTTTTGCTGTTATTTAATGTGGGTATTCATTGAACTAGAGGGAGTTTGCTTTCTCTATTTTTTTTATTTAGTTTTGAGAAAAATATCATTTCGTTATTACATTATTTATTATTAATAAATTTATTCTTAACATTTTTAGTTGATAAAATTATCTCTTATATTTTAAATTTTTAATAAATATTTTATTCATAAAAATTTAATAGAATGATATATTTATTAATGATTTAAAGTGTGAAGGAAGATTTTGTTAATTCAAAATTATCAAAAATAAATTTGTTAATAATAGATAACGTCAATGATGAAAATAATATTTTTCTCTTTACTTTTGAGAAAATACTTTCATTTGATTATGAGAAGGGCTTATAACTTGTTTTGTAATACTAAAATTTTATGACTAAGAGTATGTTTAGATTGGATTCTAAAAAGTAAAAGTAAAAAAATAAATAAATAAAAGTAAAAGTTACTCTCTCTCATCCTTTTTATTTGTTGCTTTGAAAGAAAATTTTTGTTTTTTGGCTTTTTCTTATTTATATTATTGTAATTTTTAATTAATCTCTAATATCCTATACTCTATTCTCACTCATAATAAATTCGGGACATATCTATTTTTTAATTCGTACATGATAACATTAAACGACAAATTAAAAAAGAAACATTCACATCTATTTTTAAAAAAGATAAAATTTTACTTTTAAAAGTTTTTCTCTTCTTAAAAATTAATATAAATAATAAATTTTTACATAAAATATTTTTTAAAATAATTAAAAAAACAAAAACATGTTAATAAAACTCAATTAAACGCATAAATATATCCTTGCCTAATATAGCTCTTATTTGTCGCATTACGAAAGGAAAAAATGCAGAGTGGAACCCAATGTTTGAACATGTGATATGGTTGCATTCATTCTTATCAGGCATATGATAACACCACTGAGGTACCTACAATTCATATTGATTGAACGTTTTCAACAAAAAAACGAAAAAGTCCTACTTTATGGGAAGATTTTTGGACCCGGAACCAAATTCTCCGGCTCAAGGACACGTGTTTTATTCATCTTAATTGATTAATATTTATTAATAAATTAGTTAAAAATTTTAATTTTATAATAAATAAATAAATATATAAATTTTGATCAATTATGAGAAAAGAGATAATAGAGAATTCTTTTTTTTTTCATATTTAAGTATTTTTTGATTTTTTTCAAGTTATAGACAGAATGAGGATGTAAACTTTTAAATGTTAACTCAAAAATTTAAAGAAAATAGTCAATTTAATTTTAAGATATAAAAGTTTCAAAATTTTATCATTATAAATTATGCTTTTAGGTCAAATTACTTTTTTTCGATTTTACTAATGTACTAAAGCATTAGTAATCAAAATTAAAAGATGCTTTATCAAAGAATATGGATAAAAATAACAATAGCCAAAGAAGCTAATGTTTGGGCAAAGGATCCGTTTGATATCAATACTTAACAACACAAGTAAAATAGCACAGTATAAAGAGTTGAGATACAGTATAACTTTTTATATTGTTTACTATTTGTTGCTTAATGTATTAGATAAAAAATTTTATACTATTTGTATCTAATTTACGGTAATACTTTTGTATAATATTATTTTTTAAAAAATATATAATAAGATTTTGATATTTATAACAATAAAGTAATCTATAAAAATATAAAATTTTTAAAAAATTCGCCGGTCGCTGGCCGTCACAGGTACCTTGCCGGTCACCGAGCATCGCCGGTACCTCACCGGTCGATAGCCGTTGTTTGTACATGCTGCCATTGATTTAATGAGTCAATGCATAAATGATTATAGGGTGATTTGAAAGATAATAAGGTTAATATTTTTGTCTAGTACTCTTGTCCTAGAGTTTAGTGAGTAATAAGATTTTAAGGATTTATCTAGTACCATGGACAAACTTTTGCCCAATACCTAGGTCTTTTAAGAAATCAAACATGAGACAAAAAATTTTATGTTGTTATGCCCCTTATTTTTTAGCAAATCAAACAGACCCAAAGTGCCTATTTGGGCAATTGCATTGTGTTTAAGTTTTTTTTTTGGCATTTCATTGATAGAATCAACCGATGATTGTATCTGTTTTGGAGCTCCTTTCATGGAGGTTACTTCATTTATCTACTTTCTTTATGCACATAAGCTCTAACATTATTCATTATACATTTAATTACATACTATTTTCTCAACCAACTTATAATTAAGAGGGCTAAGTGGAGTTTGGTTGAGTTGGCACTACTCTTACCATTATAGTTTGGGCACTTAAATTTGATCTTGCGCCCTTCAAATTGAAAATTTTGGGTTTTCTTGTTTATTTTTGACAAAAGAAAAATATATGACTAATAGGGACCATTACAATCACAAGAATCATTAAAATCTTCACTTTGAATTTTTCTTTTTCAATTGGGCATAACGTGAATACAAAAGAAGGATATGGTTGTTTTGTCTTGGTTCTGTCAAAAAGATTTCTAGTACAATGATGAAAATAATGTTTTCCTCTTTACTTTTGAGAAAATACTTTCATTTGATTATGAGAAGGGCTTATAACTTGTTTTGTAATACTGAAATTTTATAATTAAGAGTCTATTTAGATTAATTTTTTAAAAAATAAAAGTTACTCTCTTTATTCATTTTTATTTGTCACTTAAAAAAAATTATTTTTATTTATATGTCATTTTACAAGTTTAATGTAACATTAATTGTTATTTTTTTCAATTATATTCTTATCATTTTTAGTTAATCTTTATAACTTCCTATCAATTACTCTATTTTCACTCATAATAAATTAGAGGCATATTAAGAGATTTAAAAAGAATTTTAATGTATTAATTATATTTTTTAATCTATGTACAATACAAATAAAAAATAACAGAGTAAGTAAAAGAAGAAACACTCGCATCTATTTTCTTAAAAAATAAAATTTTTAATTTTTGAAAGTATTTCTTTTTAAAAAAATTAATATAAATAATAAGATTTTATATAAAATATTTTTTAATTAAAAAGAAGAAACGTGTTAATAAAACTCAATTCAAACTCATAAATATATCCTTGCCTAATATAGCTCTTATTTGTCGTATTATGAAATAGAAAATGCAGTGGGACCCAATGTTTGAACATGTGATATGGTTACAAAAGAATCCGAAGACCTAATGAAGAACTAGAAGTTAGAGAAATCAAGAGTGAGATCTTATTGGAGGACACGGGCAGTCGGATAGCGACCAACCATGTGGAGTTTGTCTATATGAGATTTCCCTTAGAAAAAGCCTCGCTGTCTTGATTCTTATCGGGCATATGATAACACCACTGAGGTACTTACAACTCAAATTGTCTCAACATTATCAACAAAAATACAGAAAAGTCCTATTGACTGAACGTTATCAACAAAAATACAAAAAAGTCCTACTTTATGTGAAGATTTTCGGACTCGGAACCAAATTCTTCACTCGTTGATTCGTGTTTTATTCATCTTAATTGATTAATTTTTATTAATAAATTAGTTAAAAATTATTTTTATGATAAATTAATTAATTAATATATAAATTTTGATAGAATTTTATCTCTTTATATCTAAACTCTTTGTAATTTTTTTAAGTCATAAAATAAAAATATAAACTTTTAAATATTAACTCAAGCATTTGAAGAAAGAAGTAAGTTTAATATTAAGATATGAGAATATCAAAACCTTATTACTATAAATTATGCTATTAGGTTAAACGACTTTCTCTGTTTTTCTTATTGATGTACTAAAGCATTAGTAATCAAAATTAATAGATGTTTTATCAAAGAATATGTATAAAAATAGCAATAGCTGGAGAAGCTAATGTTTGGACAAAGTGTCTATTTGGGTAATTGTATACTGTCTAAAGAGTTAAGAAAGAAATCTGCTTCTAATTGATAATTTGCCTTGTGGCCTTGTATAGGTATTTATCACAAGCTACACAGAGTTAGAGTTACACTACAACTCAAATTCTATCACTCTATCTTTATCTATATTTCTATCCTCATCCATATTTCAGCCATTCTATTTTTATCTATATTCTTATCAATATTTGAAATCATCCTTATCATTATCTGACTTTCAATCTTATCGTAACTACTTTGTTACATTTACAATATTCTACTAATTACCCCCTTCAAGGTGGAGCATGGGTTGGTGAATGCCCAGCTTGCTCATTAATGTGATGAATTATTGCTGCCTAAGAGCTTTGGTGAGAATATCTGCGAGTTAAAGCTTGGTAAGTACATACGTTGGACAAATGGTGCCATCGAGAATCTCATTACGAAAAAAGTGACAATTGACCTTAATGTGCTTAGTACGTTTGTGAAAGATAGGGTTTTTGGCCATATGTAGAGCAACTTGACTATCACAATGAAGGCGAATAGGTTGGGAGTGTGGGATACCAAGACTAGATAAGACATCCTTTAACCATTTGAATTCACACATGACTGTTGCCATAGCACGATATTCAGCTTCAGCAGAAGATCTAGAAACAATGTGTTATTTTTTAGTTTTCCAAGAAATTGGTGAGTGACCTAAAGTGATGAACCAGCCAGTAAGAAATTGACACATGAGAGGACGCCCAGCCCATTCAAAATCACACCACCCTTATAACTACAAATCATTGTCACAGTGAAGCAAAATCCCTTGTCTTGGACATTTCTTCAAGTAGTGAACAATTCGTAAAGCAGCAAGCTAATGGGCTTACTTGGGTGCTTGCATAAATTGGGACAAAGTGTGGACACAATAAGCCAATTCAGGTCAAGTAAAGTTTAGATAGATAAGTCTCCCAACCAACCTTTTGTATTTCTGAGGATCTGCGAAAGGGGAATCATCCACTAATGTTAACCGATGGTTTTCTTCCATAGGAGTATCAGTGATAAATACATTTTATATAGACATTTTGGCATAATTTCCCTTACATTTAAAGTCCCAAGTAATATAAAAACACATTACTTTGATGTCATTTCTCTATTTTACAGGTTCAGGCATCGAAGGAAGCAGAATGAAAGACAAAAGCAATTCTGGTGCCTAGCATCGTGGCGCCAAGGCTGGTGCCTCATACCCAAGAGCAAATCCTACATTCTGCCAGTGGACGCCATGGCGCCCAGAATCGATTCTGGGGTGAACTTGAAGAGTTCTAAGCAAAGTAAACTTTCAGGAAGCTTTGTCATACAAGGATTAGGACTCCTAAGCTCAGAAGACTCTCTAGAATCATGATTAAAGTGGGATTAAAGTCCTGCAAGTGTGAAGCCAATTAGAGTCCTAGTTAAATTAGAATTAGGAATGACTTTGTAATTGAACTATTAACGTCCTAATGTGAGTAAAACTAGGAATAGACATATATTATAATTAGGAAGCAAGGCTGCACACAAGGAAGATCATGAAGATAAGCACCACAAGCCCATACGACAGCAAGGAGCAAGCAAGCAAAGCGTCACTTTCTTCTACCCCTTTAATGTTCATGTTTTCTTTCTTTTATTTCATGTGTTTTAAGTTACACCATGTGTAACTAATTTTTTTTCTAGGGGCTAGGATGTAGCCCAATCTCTTGTATAGACCTGATTGATAATGTTATAACAGTTTCATCTTTTATTCAATTGAGATTTGATTTTCTGTACTACACTCTTGATAAATCTGACCAATTAATTAGGGGAAAATTGTGGGTTCTCTATGACTCGAAAGATGATTAGTTAATCTAGACCACGAAAGTTGAATCCATAGTAGATCTAAGGACGGTCTTGTACCAAAGACCTTGTTTAGCCACATGGGAGCTAGGGAGATCCCTTAGAATACCTTAAAGGGATGTCCATGGAACCTAATGCAATTATGATTACTACAACTTGCACATGCTCATAGCAGGGTTGGTAAGTATAATTAGAATTGATCTAACCTCATGCCAAGGCTGATTGATGAGATTAGGGAGTCCTGGCTAGTAATTAATAATTGTGGAAAGTCATAACTGAATTATGAAAGCCGATACTAAGAAATTGTGGTGAAATATGAATCCCTAGGCCTTTCTTCATTGATTTTCTCTACATATCTTTTGCTGTTATTTCTCTTATTTTATGTTTTTATCTCTTCTAATTTCTTTTGCTTCTATTTCATATTGCTGTTATCACTCTTATTCGACCTCTTGAGCAATTCTGGAGTTATACTACTCTAGTAATCAAGAACAATCCCTTGGGTATGACAACCTCAGAATACTTGCTAGCTACACTAATAGTGTCTGCTTGCACTTCATTCCATCCACACTCCACACATAATTCATTCCATTCCACACCTATTTTCTATACACACACAACCCACATCAATCAACTGGTTTAGCTCCTAAGAGTCTGGTCTCTTTGATGATGTCAAGTGTAAGTTTTCTTTAACAAAGAAAAATACCAGAGTTAGAACATATGACTTCTACTCCTAAAAATAATTTCAACTTTCCTAAGTCTTTCATGTGAAAGCATATGTTCAAATATTTTCAAATTCTTCAATGATATGAGGGTTATTTCCTGCAATAATTAGGTCATCTACATATATTAAGACCATCAACTGCTAGTGAGATGTTTGAAGAATGAAGAGTGAGTAATCAATAAGGGATTGAGTAAAACCATAGGCCTTTAAAGCAATGGACAACTTAGCAAACCAACAACGAGGGGCATGGCGAAGCCGTTATAGTGAGTTTTGTAATTTGCAAACCATACCAGTTTTAAAAGCATGAAACCTAGGAGGCAACTTCATGTATACCTCTTCTTGAAGGTTCCAATGTAAGAATGCATTGTGTACATCCATTTGATAAAGTTCCCAGTCTTTTGTGGTAGCAATAGCGAGAATTGTGCAAACTATCACCATCTTGACAACTGGAGCAAAGGTCTTAGTGAAATCAGCCCCTTCAATTTGATGATTGCCAAGAATTACTAATTTTGCTTTGAATCTCTCAGTATTGCCATCAAAGTGATGTTTCACTTGATAAACCCATTTACATCCTAGGGTTTTCTTTCCTGGTAGGAGTGGTGTTAATTCTAGGTACCATTTTTCTCTAATGCTTGGATTTCTTCATGTATGGCTTTACGCCATCTAGCGTCCTCTACTGCTTCGTTGTAATGGGTGGGTTCTCGATGGGCATCTACTGCTACAAGAAAAATTCTATAGGGCAAAGAAGAATTGTTATTGTGAGCAGAAAGTATGATGGAGTAAGCCTTACTTGAGGAAACTGGTGGAGTGGCATCGCTTGGGGACAGGCTCTCAGCATATACTATATTTAAGACAAAGTCCTAGAGATGTGATGGAGGTTGCTTGGTAAGTTGGCCGCAACCTAACTCTACATGCAGGTGGTCAACAACTTTCGGAATTGTAATAGGTATTGCATGGCTTTTTGTTGCAACCACTTGTTCTTGGTTGTGGCATTCATTAGCTAAGGGAGACGTGCTAATCTCACCCCCTTTCTTGTGCCACAATGAGTTCATGTGTACTATAAGGCTCATCATCATCACTAACTTCAGTGATGTCACAACCACGAGGCAAAGAGGTGGAGAGTTCATGCAAATATGGGTATTCATGCTCAATGAATTCAACGTCCTGTGATACAAAGATTACTTCGTTTGCAAGATCCATTACTTTCCATCCCTTTTTCCCATATGGGTACCCCAAAAAAAATGTCTATTTCGACTCTCAAATTTATTTCCCTTAGTGTTTATATTATGAACATAGCAAAGACACCCAAAAATCTTTAAATTATCAAATGTGGAGGCTTTGCCATATAAAATATCATAAAGACATTTACCTTCTAGAATATTAGTAGGAATTCTATTAATCAAATACCCAGCAGTCAAAACACATTCCCTCAAACTTTGATGGGTAAATTGCTTTGAAAATGCAATGCATGTCCTACATTGAGAATGTAACGGTGTTTTCTTTCTACATTTCCATTTTGTTGCAGAGTGCTTATGCATGAAGTTTGGAACACAATATGATTTTTTTGAAAATATTTCTTCATGCATGAAAATTCAATTTCATTATCAACAATCAAGTAAGTCCATATTGTTCTAGAAAAATTGAATACCAAGGTTAAAAAATAAAAAAACACCGCAAGTTGATGAGGTCCGATATAACCCTCATAAATCACATTGAATTAATTCAAAAGTAGTTTTTGCCTTAAAATTGCTTAAATGAAAAGTTTCCCTTGTTTGCTTAGCCCTAAAACAAATATCACAATCATTATTCAATATCTTCTTATTTCTACAAATGTGAGGAAACTTCTGCATAACTTGGAATGATGGGTGTCCTAACCTTCGATGCCAAAGTTTAACTTGGTTAAGGCATTCAGTCTTGCAAGCTTCATGTTTCGTAATGCCCTGGTAGTAATAGAGCCTTCCCCTTTGCTTACCAGCTCCAATTGGCATCCTCGAAGTGAGGTCCTACACAACACACATTTTGTTAGTGAATTGCACGGTACAATTTTGTTCATCACTCAACTGGGACACGAATATTAAACTACAACTAAGTTTGGATACATATAACACATTGGTTAAGACCAATCTTCCTTCAAATTTTACACTTCCCTCTTTAGTTGCCACATTCTTTTGTCCATTTGGGAGTCCCACTAGACAAGCATCAATATCATGTAAATTCTCCATGACTTCCAACTTAACTGTCTTATGATTGGATGCAGCGGTGTCTAATATCCACCCATTACCTGACAATTTTTCACTGCCCAAGGTTTGTTTGTGATTGCCAAGAAGGTCTACTAAGGCCTGTACTTGCCTACTCGTCAATCCAACAAACCCATATGTGTTACCTACTATGTTAGCTGCATCTGGCCCACATGTGTCCACTGCAACTATTGGTGCAAATCACACCTTGACTTGGTGTTGGAGTGCCACCTGGTGTTAGTGCACTCCATCCATAGCCTCGTCTACAGTCAGCAACTTTGGAGTTGAGATCAAACAAAGAAGGGACCGGTTTTCTAACGTCGCCTCCTTGATCTCCTATTTATGCAGGCTCTAATACCATAAAGAGTTAAGAAAGAAATCTGCTTCTAATTAATGATTTGCCTTGTAGCCTTGTACAAGTATTTATACACAAGCCACATAGAATTAGAGTTGCACTACAACTCAAATTCTATCACTCTATATTTCTATCATCATTCATATTTTAACTATTCTATCTTTATCTATATCCTTATCAATATTTTAAACCATCTTTATCTTTATCTGACTTTCAACCTTATCGTAACTACTTTATTACTTTCTTTCTATGCATAAGGTCTAACATTACTCATTACACATTTGATTACATACTATTTTCCCAAACAATTTATAATTAAAAGGGCTAAGTGGAGTTTTGTTAAGTTGGTAGTACTCTCAATTATAACTTTGACACTTAAGTTTGATCTCGCACATTTTAAGTTAAATTCTTGAATTTTATCGTTTATTTGTGGCAAAAGAAAATTTTGCAACTAAAAGAAATCCCATTACAATCACAAGAATCATTAAAATCTTCACTTTGAATTTTCTTTTTCAATTGGGCATAAAAAAGAACGATATGGTTGTTTTGTGTTGATTCTGTAAAAAGATTTCCAGTACAATGACGACCACAATAATGATGTCATACACAAATCCCAAGATGGATAAAGTATTGTAGACGAAATATGAAAACAGTATGCCCATAATGAGTTGATATTTATTATTTAAAAAAATAATTAAAGAAAAGGAGATAATGTGAGTTTTTGCTAACTGACTTAATATGTTAAATACAACTCCTTCCCCGTAGAGAAATTCTTGCTTCTTCATTGATGAGTTTTTCCCCTTCTTATATTTGTGTTAGGGTTAGGGTGTAATTGTTGTGGAAGTGAAACAAAATCCAATCATGTTATTTTGTTTAATCTGTCTGGGACACAACGTCAAAGCACAGTTCACGTTGTAGAACAAGTATGTGATCCATTACTTTCACTCCATTTTTTTCCAACACCAAGGAAAATAAATAAATACATAAAGCAAATACTCCATCCATTTCATTTTATAGATCGTTTTGAAAGAAAATTTTGTTTCAATTCATCTATCATTATATAAATTCAAAATAACATTAATTACTATTCTTTCAACTATACCTTTATTCTCACAAACTTTAATTATTTTTTACACTTACCATAAAACTAAGTAGCGCTACAATAAATAAAAGCATATTAAAAAATTTAAGAAGACTTTTAATATATTTAATACATTTCATAGTTTGTACACACTAACGATAGATAATATGAAATGAAAAAGAATACTTAATCAACATAACACATTTTTATTTATTTATTTTTATCCTAAATAGGAGGAGAAACAAGTTGAAACATGACTTTAAGCATGCAATTCTAAAAAATTCTAAAATAAGTTAGAAAATCGCAATGGACCTTGAAAGAGGTAATATACCACTAAGTCAACCCCATTTCATCACACATCATTTATCGTTCAATATTAGAACATGTTTGATTGTTGTTTACCATAATACATTTTGCTTGCCAAAGAATCATTAACTTGTATAACAAGCTTTAATGAATTAAAATTAACTGTCCAACTTCCTTATTCCGTTCTCTGTCCTAACCCCATGACTGGTTGAAAAAAAATTAAGTAATTTATAATACAATTGTTCTACTTCTTAATGTGTTTTGATCAATACGGGAGATTGTTCACATGGTGATTTATAGAATAGGATAATCAAATACATGATAAGCTGAACTTTAAAAGGGATAGCATTACAGCACATTACTTATTTATAATGGCAACTACATAGATGCATGCAGCATTGGTTCAGTTACACTCTTTAATCCTTCTTTGCTTGATGGCTTTACCAAAGTGTTGATATCCATTGGGTAAGTGAAGGAACCTTCAGGATCATGGTATGACTTTTCTGCAGCCATTTTGTTGAAAGCTTCAGTTGTATGAGATCCATCCCAGAATGCATACTCGTCTCTATTCTTGCAGTATGTTCCATTGTACTCACATAATCCAAAGAAGTGTTCTAATTGGCAGCATGCAAGAAAGGAGTGAGTAAAATTCAATTAATTAATTAAAATTAACTGAATTAATTTAATCGATTTTAAAATTTTAAAAAATTAATTAATGTCAATTAATTTTAATTTTATATTTTTTTTAATTAATAAAAATCAAATCAATTTTAATTTTATATTTTTTTAATTAATAAAAATCGAGTGAAACGATTAAAATGTTATAAATTTTAATATAAATAATAAATTTTTATATAAAATATTTTATTTTTAATTTAAAAATAAAAATAAATTTACAAAAGTGAATCTAAACAAATTTTAAGTACAATTTGTCATCAGTGGGTTGGTCAAGTGCAGTGACCAGCTTTTAAAAGCGTCACTGTCAAACGCTAGTCACTGTCTTGATTCCGATCAGGCATCTGATAACACCATTGAGGTACCTACAATTCAGATTGACTCAACAAAAACACAAAAAGTCCTACTTTCTGTTAAGATTTTCGGACTCGGAACCAAATTCTCTGACTCGTTGATACGTGTTTCATTTATTTTAATTAATTAATATTTATTAATAAATTAATTAAAAAATTATTTTATAATGAATAAATAAATTAATATAGAAATTTTGTTCGATCACTGAAAAAAATAATATTTTATTTCTTTATATTTAAGCTCTTTATTTTTTTAATTATAAATAAAATAAAAATATAAACTTTTAAATATTAATTTAAGTATTTTAAAAAAAATAAGTTTAATATTAAAATATCAAAAATATCAAAATTTTATTATTATAAATTATGCTATTAAGTTAAACTACTTTCTCGATTTTTCTTATTGATGTACTAATGTTGACAAAGTGTCCATTTGGGTAATTGCATCGTGTCTTAAGTTTTTTTTTTTTTTTTTGGCATTTCATTGATAGAATCAACCGATGATTGTATCTGTTTTGGAGCTCCGTTCATGGAGGTTAGCTCATTCATCTATTTTCTTTTTGTACATAAGCTCTAACGGTACTCGTTACACATTTGATTACATATTATTTTCTCAATCAATTTATAACTAAGAAGGTTAAGTAGAGTTTGATTGAGTTGACATTATCTTCGACATTATAATTTTGACACTTAAATTCAATCTCGTATAATTCAAATTAAAATTCTTGAGTTTTCTCATTTATAATTATTTGAATTTTGCCAAGCTAGCCAGGCCCTTTAATTCTAATGTTTGAAGAAATATTAATTTAAATTTTGATGTACTAATGTTGACAAAGTGTCTATTTGGGTAATTGCATCGTTGGAGCTCCTTTCATGGAGGTTAGCACATTCGTCTATTTTCTTTTTGTACATAAGCTCTAACAG
Organism: Bauhinia variegata; assembly: GCA_022379115.2. NCBI lineage: Eukaryota > Viridiplantae > Streptophyta > Magnoliopsida > Fabales > Fabaceae > Bauhinia > Bauhinia variegata. Next base: position 7,257,958 of record CM039432.1, read on the forward strand.
TACTCATTACACATTTGATTACATATTATTTTCTCAATCAATTTATAACAAAGAGGGTTAAGTAGAGTTTAATTGAGTTGGCATTATCTTTGACATTATAATTTTGACACTTAAATTCAATCTCGTATAATTCAAATTAAAATTCTTGAGTTTTCTCATTTATTTTTTACAAAAGAAAAATTTACAACTAAAAGAGACCCATTACCATCGCAAGAATCATTAAAATCTTCACTTTGAATTTTTCTTTTTCAATTGGGCATAATGTGAATACAAAAGAAGGATATGGTTTTGTGTTAGATTCATTAAAAAGAATTCTGGTACAATGACCAGCATAATGATGTCATGCACATGCAGTTACCACAATATACCACTTATGAAAATCACAAGATAGATAAAGTATTATATATGACTCACCATAATAGGAGATGAAATATGAAAACAATATGCCCATAATGGGTTGATATTTATTTATATTTATTATTTAAAATAAATAATAAAAAGAAAAGGAGATAATGTGAGTTTTTGATAACTCACTTAATATGTTAAATACAATTCCTTCCCCATATAGAAGATTCTTGCTTCTTCGTTGGTGAGCTTTTAGAGCCAAAAAAGTTTTCTTTCCCCTTCTTATAGATTGTTTTGAAAGAAAATTTTGTTTTAATTCATTTATCGTTTTATAAATTCAAAACAAAATTAATTATTATTCTTTCAACTATATCTTTATTTTCATAAACTTTAGTTATTTCACACATTTATCATAAAACTAAATGACACTATAATAAATAAAAACATATTAAAAAAATTGAGAAGAATTTCAATATATTAATTACATTTTGTAATTTGTACACACTAACAATAGATAATATGAAATGAAAAAAAATACTTAATCAACATAACACATTTTATTTATTTATTTTTACCCTAAATAGGAGGAAAAACAGATTGAAACGTGACCTTAAGCATGAAGTTCTAAAGAATTCTAAAATAGGTTAGAAAATCACAACAGACACTACAGGAGGTGATATACCACTAAGTCAACCCCATTTCATCACACATCATTTATCTTTCAATATTACAACATATTTGATTGTTGTTTACCATAATACATTTTGCTTGCCAGAGAATCTTTAGCTTATATAGCAAGCTTTAATGGATTAACAATAATAATAAAATAATTTATAATGATGTTGTTCTACTTTTCAATATGTTTTGATCAATCAATTACGATGAGACAGTATATAAGAGATTGTTCACATGGTAAACTATAGAATAGGATAATCATATACATGATTAACTGAACTTTTAAAGGGATAGCATTACAGCACACTTATTTATAACGGTAACTACATAGATGCATGCATCATTGGTTCAGCTACACTCTTTAATCCTACGGCAACTACATAGATGCATGCATCATTGGTTCAGTTACACTCTTTAATCCTTCTTTCCTTGATGGCTTTACCAAAGTTTTGATATCCATTGGGTAAGTGAAAGAACCTTTAGGATCATGGTATGACTTTTCTGCAGCCATTTTGTTGAAAGCTTCAGTTGTATGAGATCCATCCCAGAATGCATATTTGTCTCTATTCTTGCAGTATGTTCCCTTGTACTCACATAATCCAAAGAAGTGTTCTAATTGGCAGCATGCAGGATAGTTTATGAAATCTGAAAGACATTAGAGGAGTCAAAAAAATATTCTAGCTGATATTACATGAATGAGAATTCTGATTACCTAAGAATAATTGAAGAACTGAAATGCTAAGATTTTGTTTAGATTGGCTTTAAAAAATGCATTAAAGGTGTAGGCAAAAGCACTTTTGCTTCTGAACAGAAGTAAAAAAACTATTTGTACTAGCTTCTGAAATAAAACAAAGCCAAAAAGAAAAATAGAAATAAAAGTTAAAAGTAAACATCCCCACTTGTTTTAAAATTTTGATTTTTGGAAGCGTTTTTTTTTTTTTTACAAAAAGCTAATAGTGAAATTTTGTATAAAGTGCTTTGTTTTCAAATTAAAAACATAAATAAATTGACAAAAATCAATCTAAACAACTTGTCATTAATGGGGTTGGTCAAGTGCAGTGACCAGCTTTTGCTTTTGTTTTTTTTTTTTTTTTTCAAAACATCCTCACATCACTCTGAAAAGGGAGGTATTTTTTGGCTTTTGGATGTGTTCCTACTATTTTTCAAAAACCAGTTCAAATGCTAAAAAATGAAAAAGTGCTTTTTTATTATTCCATAAACATTTTTGACAATTTTTTTCTTTTAGAAAAATGAAGTTAACCCAAACAACCTTATACTGCAGTATTATAAGAAGAACAATATTCTTTACCACTTACCTGGAAAAGCACTAGATTGGATTGCAGTATAGTTCACATACATGAATTTGGAATCAGAATATTCCTCATTGAGTTTATCAACTAAAGGGCGAAGCCCTTTGTTGAAAAGTAGTACTGCATCATTAAGGTGTTCAACACACCCTTCTGTCCCATAGAGATCAATTTGATATGGACGGCAACCAAGAAGAGCCACCCCAGACAATGCAAATTTTCTTGCTCCAAGATCATGCAACTCCTACCCACAAAAACAAACACGAGTAAGTTAATTTACTGCTCGTTGAATCACCCTATCGTATCGGGTGTTTGGTACAAGGAAAGTTTTTTCTGATTCTTAAGAAACTCACCGAAGAAATGTTACCCATATTTGTTAGAAGTTATAAAAAAAATTCACTGGAGATTTCAATTTTCTAGATTCCAAACCTAATAGTGAGTATTCAAATTTTACTGAGAAACTTCATAAAGTAAATGTAACTTATGACAAAATTACTTTTATTTTATTAAGAAAATTACCCACATTACTAAAAAATTTAGTTAATAACTAAACATAAAAAAAACTTATTTAGTTATCACTTATCTAGCAAACTACTAAAAAACCATACCTTCGAGCAAATGCCCGTAATAGAAATCTTCAAATGAATGATGAAGCAGAGAAAGAAAGGAAGAAACTACAGTAGATACCTTCAAAAGTTGATAATATTCATCATGAAGATGGTCAGTCCATTCCGGAATGGTATAGTTGGCACTTGTTGAGTAAAGATCAGTAACAAAGTAATTGATTGTGTAATCATTAGTGCCAATATCCAAATAATATAAGCATTGGTTTAGATGTTCCGTTGCCTTCTTCTTGCTATTAAGTTGTGATTCGATTTTGGAAATTATCGACTTGTGATGATTTATCTGCTGACTGAGGCTGTAAACTTGACCCTACATATATTTTGTGAAGTATTTATAACATGACAATAGCAAGTATACGAGGAGAAAGAAAAACAGAAACATAAGACTACTAAACAAATGTACAAAACAACAAGATTCTTATTGGCCATACCAAGTTGCTGCCAGTTCTATTATTGATTCCTCCTCCAGCTGATGCATAGTTCACTCCATAATATACATCTGAAACATAAGGATTGGCATAGGGTGGGATATAATCTGCATATGGTGGTTCGAAATCCGGAGAACCTAAAAGTTCACCTGCAATGAGGAGAATATTTGTACCTTAAAAAGGGAAACTTGACTTGAGGTTAATTCTGCCCAAACTTACATATCTGAAAAAGAAATATTACCAAGTATGTCGACTGCGAGTTTGCCATTGGTATATCTTCCAGTTACTCCTTTTGGAAAATCAACACCATATGGAGGAAAATTGACTTTGGAAGTAACAGGAAGATAGTTGTTGTTCCCACAATCAACTTGTGAATCTCCAAAAATGAAGAGGCAAGGCACTTGAGGCCTCCCATGAACACAATGTTGCAGACAAGTTGCAGCAAAGAGCAGAAGCATCAACCATAGCTTAGTCTCAGAAGCCATCTCTAGACAAAGAAAGTGATGAGGGAAAGAGGGTTATGGATTTCAATAACAAGAAACACAAAATGGAATTAAGTTGTGTTAACCGAGTTAAGTCCTGAATGGAAGAACATAAAAGGATAAAGTTAAATGCTTTCGAGGAAAAACAATATAGATCAGAGACTGTTACTTTTTTGTTCTCACCAAAGCTGACTGCTGTATGGCAAGTCCAATGCAAGCTTGTATATATATATATAACATCTATTAATGTGCAAGTCATGTGCTTGTGTTCCTCGTAATCTTATTAGCAAAAAAACAAATTAGAGACCAGGCCCGAGCAACTAATGTACCAAGATAAATTTTAAAATATCTTTAGATTTTTGAGATCTGTGATACTATGATAATGTAAAAAACTAGTCCACGTGCTCCCAGAAAAACAGATAAATGTAAGGAAGAAGATCAATATTAAGATTTCGTAGATGATGAATTTGCAACAACAAGGCATGATTATGAGATATGCATACACTTTTAGTCCATCATTCATGATTTTCAGCCATTTTTAAAATGTGAAAACTGATGCATCTTTACTTATAAACTCAACTAGAGTTTTATATTATTTTTAATATTATTTTCGTAAGTTTTATAATAAATTTTTTTTTTTATTTATATAACTCTATAAATAATTTTAAAAAATCCTGTAACTTTTCTTTTTTACTCTCGTAATTTTGCTCTTTTGGACCCATTTATTTTTCTTTGTAATATTTTAACCTAATGAAACTCACTTCCTTCTCTCTCCTTTTTTCGCTTTACCTCATTCCATTCCAGTGATAAACTTCTTTGTGCAACGCTTAAATCACCGCAGCTAGAAATAATGAATAAGAAAAAAACTAGTTTCTAGTCAGTAAACAAAGCTCGATGAATTTACTGTGTCAGATTTTGATACCCATGACGGTTGAACAGTTTCCACCCAAACCATTTTCTGATTCTCCTATCTTCTCACGCAGAGAACAGAGACCAAATCATAAAAAAGAAAACCATTCGACTTCAAAAATAGAGCTTACCTCTGTTTCGATCAGAACAAAGCAAGAGTAAATGAAGTTCCTGAACAGCACACACAAACCCAAAACAAACTTTTGCAAGAGAGAGTGAGATTTGGACTCGCGAAGAGCAGACGTTGGGGAATGAAGGTGCAGGAGTAAGGTAATTACTAAAATAACCCTACTTTTGCATATTTTATTTTAAAATGGAAGGCACAATAGTAAATTCATAAATCAAATCAGCACCAGCACAGGGAGATTCCTAGGTTAGACACAAAATTGCCTCTAACAGTATAGTGGTAAGAGCAAAATATTGTTTAACCTATGAAAAATATAAATTTGTTACCTTCAAACTTAGCCATATAACACCCACATAAAATAAAAGTAATCAAATAAAACATTAAACCCAAAAAAAATACTCCCTCGATCTTAATTAATTTTGAAAAAATTATATATATTTTTTATTTTACACTTAATTATATAATAATTAAATAATTTATTTTAATTTTTATTAATAAAAAATAATTAAAACATTATATTACATATTCTTCATATTCTACTCTGACAGAGAAAATAGTCCATTTCAGTCTACCCTTTAATGCGGCAAATGGAAAGCTAATTTAGGGGAAAATTGTGGTGAAATGGGCAGACAAGATTAAGGTTGTGTGAGAGAAAGGGAATAGTCATAGATGTCCTTGTAGCAGAAAAGCAATTGTACATATCTTGCTCAAAATGGAGGGTGGAGGGTGAAAGGGCTGACAAAATTCCCAATCACACATAAGTAAGGTTCCTTTGATGTTTCCTAGGTTGAATCTACCGTACAGTGGTCCTATTTTCAAGTGTTGATGTCTCATTTTTGTAGTGCTCATGTATAAATTTCTTTTGCAGGTGAACTGCCACTCTTACTAGTGTTGTTGAAGAGAAGTACACATAAGCACTGGCTCTTGGAGTACATATTGTCTCATTTATTATATTCAATAATTTTTTAAGCATAAATTTCATAAAACTAAAAGAACTATTTTGATAATTATATTAATAAATTTTATAAAATTTTAGAATTAATTAATTTTTTTATCATATGTATAACCTTATTTTTTAAAAAAAAATTCTCTTAAATTTTGTGTGAAATGCATCTTACCATTAAAACTTGCAAAACTACTGGGGGGATTATTTTTCAACACCCTAAAATATCATAATACCCAAAATGACCTTTCTTCCAAAAACAACTCACCCAAGAACACATGCAAAGGATTTCGCCGACCAATATTTAAATGGATTTTTTAGGGTTTCACACACTCTTTGTTGTAAGTAGTTATAACTTTGAAGACTCATACTCCATAGTATGTAGATGTTGCGCTAAGGATTATATTTAAGAATTTATCAAAATTCATAATACAAATTTACTAATTAATTATGAGTTTTGAATATATGATTTATAAACTAATTCATCTTATATTGTAATTCCAAGTTGACTATCTTCTATATTCGTTTTTAGTTGATGAAAATTTTTTATAATTAATAAATTATATTCAAAATATATAAGCTATTTATCTATAACTACAAAATTTCAAACTTTCTAATGAAACTCAATGTACATTATGAAATTTATTTAATATCCAAAGTCCATAACTCAATGGCAAACAAAAACAAAGTGAACAACTCAAAATCTGAGCTATTTTTACCTACCCAAAAGTTCAAAATGATAAAAAAAAAAACAATTTACTTAAACTAAAATAACAACAAATCTTTTGTTGAAAATATTATACAACCATAAGAGTGTGGAAAGGGAGTGGTTCTAGGTGGTAGTAGAGAGAGTTCTAAAATTAAAAAGAGAAAATGAAATGTATAAAATGTTTAAAGTGAAGAGGATTATTTTAGGTATTTCAGTCTTTTAGGGTACTGAAAAAGTTAAATGAGTTCTTTTAAAAGAATCCCAAGGTACTCTAGTCTTCTGATTTCTGACTCAGTTTCAAAGGGGGCTTCCAAAGACCCTGCTATGAAACACATACTGAAATTCCTACACTAGTCAATTTGATAATGATCAATATCCAATTTATCTGAAATAATGGTCATTTGCTCAAGATTTTGATTTATCTGCAGACAACGATGAAAGAAATCAAACATAAAAATCATAAAGGTTCCCCAAAGAAAAACAAGACCTCACATGTAGAAAAACAGACGTGTTTCCTCAACAAAATCCTCTACAAAACAATTGCATCACCTTGTGCTATCTTCAGATTCAACAAAAAATCTGTTATCATACAATTGAATCTGATGTCCACTCGGATGCTCAACCTTGCACTCTTCTAGGAACAAAATTTTCTGTTCAACTTTGTCCTAAACTGTCTCATAAATTTGTGATTAATCCAAAAGTAATAAAATAATGCTGCAAATAGGACCAACCTCTCTTTTGAACCAATCCCAAGTCTGTGGGACAGAGTTTGGGACAATAAATGAGAGAATTTTGTCCCTAACTCTCCTGTATTCCATTGTTAATTTGATGTTCACCAATCAATGGACTTTAACCAGCTTTAGGTCATAAACCAACCATGAGTTTGGTGGTATATTTTCACCATATCCATCATTCCCAAACCTGCAATACGCACATGTTAGAGAAAATTATGGGGCTCCAAAAAGGATACTCCCTCCGTCCCAAATCTTTTACTTTTTAAGGTTGATTAAGAAATCATTAATTAATAGACTATATTGACTATAATATTTTTATTTAATTTTCCCTATTTATAATATAATTAAGAGAGAAAATGAATGAATTATCATTAATTATATAAGAGAAAGATAAATTTGACATAGCTTTGGAATTCTAAAAATGTAATAGTTTTGAGCAGCGTTCTGAAAACCGGACCAAAAATTTAACTGGTAGAGAAAGCAGTTCGCAATTAAATGGTTCAATTGTGGTTGGTCAGTATTTTTAAATTATAAATATTTTACTAAAAATATCAAAATATAATATATCTATATACACACACATATATATTTAATAAATTTTATTAAAAGAAAAGAGTCCTAAATAAAAGTTAATTTTTTGTAAAAATTGTTTTAATTTTTAATTAATATAAAAAGAATGAGTGAGAAAAATGAAGCAATAACATAAATTTATATGAATAACATGTATTAGCTATTTCATACGAAGCAATAGCGTAAATTATGTATGTCAAATGAAATCCCACATCGAATATATTTAAAGAGATATTTTTATCTTTACTTATAAATACAAGTCTCATATAATGATATAAATTATTCTTTTGTAATTAAGAAGTTTGAGCCTATAAAAATTCTTCTAAGTTAAGTTCAATTAAGAAATTTTTTTAGATTTTTAAAAAGGTTTTTTAAAAAAAAATTGAAACCAGTTTTTGACCAGTTACTTATCAATTTTTGCCATCTAACTGAACCGGTCGAAGAATCAGTTCACTGTCCGACCAGTTGAACTGGCTAATCCGGTCTAGTTCTCAGAACACTGGTTTTGAGACAAAAATATTTCTCCAAAACAGCAAAAGATATAAGACGACGAGAGTATTTGAGAAAACAAGGCAAAGCATGTTCATTCAAAACAAGAATTAACCACATACCCCAGTGATGGTGGGATTATCAGTCTTCTCTTTTCTCCAACCTGCATACCTGAGGAGCACAAGTATGCATGCATCTCAATAATGATTAGGAAAACAAAAGCTCAAGAAACATGCTAACCAAAAAAACAAGAAATGGCACAAGAATAAAACTCAAAGCAAAAGCTCTATTAAGGAAAAGAAAATAAAGAGGATAAAATGTCTAAATGACTACCTTCAAGGCCAAGATCCCAGCCCTTCATGACTTCTCCCTTACCTGCAAAAGGTAATACAAGTGAGGAAATCTGGCGTATTGTTATATCCAAGAAACATAAGGTTTTTCTGGTTAGTGGGTATACCAAGGCGAAACTTGAAAGGTGCGTGGTCAACATTTGACTCAAATACTTCTCCATTCTCCTTCAATTTGCCAATGTAATGAACACTGATCTGCAACCAGTGAATACTTGATTGTATCAAATGAATTTTATGATTACTTTTGTTTCTTCATGTAATGACTATCTAAATAAAGTGATCATTTGAATGGAACACCTTTCTTCCCAATGTGGCAATTTTACCATCTTCTGTCCCCCTTTCCAGTTCTGTAATAACTAGTCCATTGGACAATGTTCTAACTTGAGATGACTTATCAGCCATCTTGTTCCCATCCTCTTCCAAGGGACCACTATTTCGATCAACAGGTAATTGAGCCGAATCAGACGTCACAACTTTTACATCCCCCTGACTTTTACTCTTTTTCTTCCTTTTCTTAACTTTGATATACTCAGATTGATTTTCATCAGGAAAGTCTTGAGCTCCATGGTAAACTCCCCTGTACAAAAAAATGAAGATAATTGCTAGATAATAACATATCTTTAGACCTTTCAGTTAGCATCATGTAATTAGACATGAATAAATAATTCATTAAGTTCTAAGTGAATGCAAGAATGCTCTCAGGAGAAAAATGAACAAGTGAAAATGATCTCTAAGGACACTTTAATAGTAAGAATGGCATAGACGAGATAAGTTTATCAGAACCTTTCAGCTAAATTTGGATTTTTTATTTATTTTTTAATCTGAGCTAAATTTGAAAATTTTAGAACTTTACAAGAGTTACCATGAGATCTAAAACTGTTTCCAATCAAATCAATTGGCACTACTAGTAAGTAGTTTCAGATTTTCAGAATTACCAAATGTAATCAAAAGGATATAAAAATAAAAAGGAAAAAGAGCACTCACTCTTCATTGTTCAGCTTCTGGCCTTGCTCTTTCCCTTCAGGAAACCCATGGATCACATTATCAGACTCTGTCTCATCTCTTTGCACTTTAGATTCTTTGATGACAACTTCGCCACCAGCATTGTCAACTTCACAATGTGAACCTTCATCCATCTGTTGTTTCTTCTTCCTCTTTCTTTTTCCAGTCTTTTCCTGACTCCTGTCAGTGGAAATAAACACCATAAGCTTAACAGCCCTGCTAGAAAATATTAGATAAGATAGAGAAAGAACAAGCCACAAAAATCAGAAACTGCCGAGAAACTTCCAAGCATAACCCCTGTATGTCCATGTCATATATACATTACCATGCAGCTCTGCATATTTCATGGATCTCATCTATGGCCATACTCACAAGTATGAAGCCACCTCTCCTTCGGGGCTGTTACAGCCACCACCAATTCCTAATTATATTTGGGTGGATGTCTCCTTGATTTTATTATGGGATTACATAAATCCAAGGGCTTTGATGCAACGCTGGTTGTAGTGGATGAATTGTCCAATTATGCACATTTCATCCTCTTAAGGCACCTCCACACTGCAAAAACAGTTGCTGCAATTTTTGCTAAAGAGAAAGTCCACCTTCATGGTATCCTTCAATAACTGTGAAGTGATAGAGACCCATCTTTATCAGTACCTTCTCAAAGAAGCTGTTCAAACTACAGGGCATGGTTTAAAAATAGGAACAGCATATCATCCGGAAACAGATGGTCAAATAGAGGTGGTGAATTGATGTCATGTCTTGAATCATATCTTCACAGTTTCACTTCAGAAAAGCCTATAATTGGTCTATTTGGTTACCGGGGGCAGAGTTACGGTACAACTCTATCTTCCATGTCACCATTGGAACCACTCCTTTTGGAGTGGTTCATGGAAGAAAGCCAACTACCATAGTAAAATTTACTGAGGCAGAAACAAAAGTTGAGGCAGTTGCTAGAGAGTTTAAGGAGAGGGATAAGGCTTTGAAACAACTCAAGTATCATTTGAGTTGTGCTCAAGGTCAGATGAAAAAATATGCATATGCCAAAAGGAGACAGCAAAACTTCACTGTGGGCTATGAAGCACAGACACCCCTTCTAATTCTCAGTACCGGTGTTGCATAAGTGTCAGACACCGATACTACTCCAACATGCCTGGAGAATTGTCCTGACACTTCTCAACATGGCTACCAAAAAAAATAAATTTCAAACATAGTGGGACACTCCTCCAACACGCTTAAAAAAGTGTCTAACACTTACCCGACACACCTTAGAAGTAATCGTTTTAATGCATTTGAAATTGAAGGTGCTGGAATTCTTGAAGCTGCTAACTTATCTCTTAATAAACCGGATATGAAGACCACACTTTCACTAATGAAGAGGAATGAATTGGCGCTATTACCTTTTGTTTGTGTTTTTCTATGAATTAAACTTTATAGCTAATTTTTTGCTTGTTTTTGCATTAGCTTTTATATTTATAAGATTTGTTATTACTTTACAGTTTAAAGAACTTAGATCTAATGAAAAAGCTTAGTTATGTTAGTGAATAATGTTATTTATATTACAATTTTTATTGTCGTGTCCCACTATATCTGTGTCCTCAATTTTTATAAAATTTGTGTCACTGTAGAAACATCCTGCCGTACCCGTGTCATGTGCCCGTGTCCATGCTTCTTAGACTGTGGGTGACTGGGCATTTTTAAAGCTTAGGCCCCATCAACAGTATACCGTAGCACAGGATTTCTGCAAAATTGGTACCTAGATATTAGGGCCAATTCCAAATTATAGAGAAGATTGGAAAAGGCCTACAAACTTGAACTGCCAACTTCTCAAGTCCACCCAGTTCTTCATGTTTTCCTATTGAAGAAAGCTATAGGGAATTATGCAGCAGAAACTGATTTACCAGCTGACTTAGCAGTGGATGATAATGTGGAACCAGAAAAACTGTAGGGTGTTTACAGTAAAAGGGTGGCTGATGAACCTGTGACGGAGTATCTTATTAGATGTAAGGGTATGACTGAAGCTGATTCTACTTGGAAGAAGAACTTCTAATGAAGAATCAATTCCGTCAATTTAGCCTTGAGAACAAGGCTATTGCTTCAGAAAAGGGTAATGATAGATCCTCAAGCCCTAATGACGGGGAAGTTACAGGTAATATGGATCAATTTCTGGATGGTCCAAGGGCCAGCCCAATACAAGGAAGGTCTACTGAAGAAGGGGAAAGAGGAAGAATATGCATATTGAGAATTTAGGTGCTGAGCTGTCTGATTTTGTTAGCTGAATCCCATGTATTAAGGATTGGGGGAGGAGAACAAGTGTCATTCTGTTATTTGGGTAATCATTGTTTTTTGGGCAGAGCATTCTTTGGTGAGAATAGGAGTCTTTGGCTCTAGGCAGACTTCGTCTGATTTGTCCTTTCATTTTCCATTCAATAATTTATACCCCATTTTGGTATCCCATGATCATTATACTTGCAAACAATTTCACACTACAAATAGCTAAGCACCACTGTTGATGTTGCATAATTTAAGGAATGGAAAGTATTTTATCAACTTCTCCCCTACCCAAGTACGACATGTTTAGAAATTACTTAAATGAGTTGCTGTTAAATAAGGCATGCAGTATTTGATCAACTTCTTCAGTACTGTATTACGGGCATGTTGTGGGTTGATATGATTAAAAAATCAAGATATACAAGTAACAAGTGCAGATAAAAACAGAAATTAATTAAAGAAAAACTCACTCAATAATGTGTTCTTGACTTTGTTCAGCTTTTATTTCATCTTGTTGGGCTTTATCCTTCTCAACGTGATTGATATCATCAACACCACTAGCGACCAAAGTTATCACCTCCTTTGGCCGTTCTTTCCTTTTCTTTTTAGGCTTTTCACCTTGTTCATGACCAATCTCAGAGGAAGGGTCTAATTTATCCATAGTTTGAGTTTTCCTGATACAATATGTAAGACAACAAAGATCAACAACCAAACAAGAAATCTTTGCAAGTAATCAGCAATATACAAAGGACTTTATTAGCTTCACACTTTAGAAAAATGTCGTTTAAAGAAGTTCAAGAATGATAACTCAGTAAGAAACAAAAGAAGTAAACTTTATTGAAAAGCACACAGAAGGAGCATCATCTCTACATTGTCAGATGGAAGCATAATGCAAAGTAGAATGACAGCTAAAGCAGAAGGTTTGGAGTACTTGAGATTGGAGATACTCCTCAACTTCCAACTGAGAACTATATTTTCTACAAGTAACAAAGCCTTTCATATGGCTACTTCCATGCACATATGAACAAGGTAAGGACAAGTTAATTTAACTGGAAGTGAAATCACTGGCTATAGGACCAAATCTTGAGAGTTAATATCCACCATGTAGCAAAATTCTTGCCTACTCACTTTTTCCCTTCAGAATGCAACAATCTATTCCATCCTTTACTTTCTATATTGTAAATACCTACCTGTAATCTGGACAGAATGTCTTTTTCCATCTAAGAAAGCAAAAACTGTTAGGCATTGTCTTGGCTGTATCAACATATCATTCCATGCTCAAATGAGATAATCAGATCAATTATTTCCTAACTTCTACCAAATTCTCTCACACTAATCCTCTCTGCATATCATTATATTTCATAGTTTACTATTCGTACCCCAGGAACTTCTCTTATTCTCTCTTATTAGCCCTGTACAGTCCCTTTCCCTACAAAACCATTCAGATTGCACACATTTTACCTTTATATGGTCCACGAAATGAAAATTCTAAAGCTGAACATTTCTGCCTAGAAATTCCAGCAATTGGTAACCTGCCCATCTCTAACTTAACCTAAGCACTTTAAAATATTTTCCTAGATCAAGAACCCTAAAGTTTAATATTTTCCTACATCAAGAACCCTGAAAATTCTTGAGGTCACGATAAAATTTAGAGAGCAATTCTCCAAATTTACCAAATTGCATTGTAAGACAAATGCCAAACACTATGAACAAGAACAGCTCTTCACCATATAATTTTTGAATATGTAATTCCTAGTGCAATTTTAGAATTAAGAACTCAATATACATAATTACTCACCTAACATTGACTTGCTCCTGACTCTGTCCATTTATTATTGGAAGATCCTGGACTATCTCGTCCATTGTTGGCTCATCTTGCATGCCATTATCCAGTTTGATAGATTGGCCATTACATGCACCCTCAGCTTCAAAATTTTTAACCTCCTTTCTCTTTTCCTTTTTTTTCTTTTTCAATTTCTGAACATTGTCAACACCTTGGACAGTGCAAGGCTCTGGCAAGTTCTCCAATTGTTCACCTCCTCTACTTCAGAAGAAACATAATGAGAAAAATGAAGTTTTATCCATAAGAACAAAAACTTATTTGAACATTGGGATTAGAACATATTTACCTATGTGTCTGATGATGTGCAAGCTCATTGTCACCATCTTCACCATTCTTGTTGCTGTCATTATCCACTCCCCTGTCATCACCCTCATCCATTTCCTGGTCCAAGACCCTTCCAGCAGTTTTACTCTTGTAAAGAGATGAAATTGGTAGACTGTCTTCATTATGATTTTCTTTAGTTTGGTCATGTATATTGTTATTGGCAATTATTTTTTCTTCAAGATACCCCTCATCATCTGATTCAACTAATTGGTACTTTCTCCTCAGTCGTCGACAGCTGCCTTCCCTATCTTTTGTCCTCTTATGATGCGAGTCTTTCTCTGTAGCCATCACAAGTAAAACAGCCAAAAGATACAGATTACCAAAGAAATTCACAATCAATTGAACTAACTTGGGGAAAAAAGAACCCATAGGTAGTACTATATATATATATATACACATACATACATACATATACATATATATATATATATATATGGCATCATAAGAAAATTAGTAGATAAAGGGAGAAAAGGATATAAGCAAGAAGAGAAACTCTGTGATGACTAAATGAGGGTAAACAATGTAATCATCTAAACATTTGTTGAAAAGCTTGTTAAATGAAGATGCAACTAAATTTCCTACAATAGTGAAACATAGCTAACTTGCAGTACAATTAATTCTTTCTTACCATTTCAAAGAAAACCATTCAATAATTTAATTTCCTTACACAATATATATGGAACTCACATGACAACATTTTCCTTAGATCAAGGACAAAAGTTGGTAGTCCCAATAAAAACTGGGCAAACTTAAGCTAAATTTTTGACATTTCTAAAGGAGAAAAGCATATATCTATACATACCTTCAGTAGAAATGGGAGAGGGTGGGAGAACCTCTGGGTCACTGTCATCGATAAAACTATCCTCATAATCATCTTCATCGTCGCCAGATCTCTCTGTCTCTGTGTCCCTGATATCTTCCCCATATGATTCTCTTTCCATTGTTGTTAAGGAAATCATGAAATAAAAGAAACATGACAAACAAACATAACAAAAAGGAACAAAAGCACACAGGAAAATCAAGTGATTGAAGCAAGCTTATAATCTTGTTAGAACATATTTGCATTCTAGTAAAGCAATTCTTTTTATTTTATATTTTTGTTTAAACTTCTTCCTAGCAACTAGAACTACTCAGAAGAATGCTAACCAAAAGGAAATAATGTGAGAAAATAAATAATTAAATGATAACACAAATAAGACAAGGATACGACTCCTCATTGAGATTGGTATTTCGACCACAACCCAGATAATAACCACACAAGTGAATGCTCCGAGGACCAATTACTGAGAAGATGACTTCATCAACCTCCTCAAATTCCAAATTTAATTGCAATGATTCGCTGCTTCCGGGATACAAAGAGCATAGATAAACAGGGCTTCTGTTTCCCACATTACACTGAAGTATACTTTTGGAGGATGCAGAACCAGACCCCAAGGTTGCCTAAAAATTCAATAACTTCAAAAACTACTTCTGGAATGACTCAAAATTTATGGAACATTATCATAAGAAGAAATATTGGACAAAAGGAAAAACCCCAACACTGCAAATTGTATTGTACTTTAAACAGAAGTAACAAATATCTCAAGTTACGCTGACCAATACACACTACAGTATATGCATATTTAGCTATAATCAGAAGTTCTACTGCATAACATTACCATTGAAATATGGAGTCGTCCTTTCAAGTCATCAAATTTATGAGAAATAGGTTTCCCCGATTTTACTTCCAATCCTGTGTTCATTAAAACAACAAAATAAATAAAATAAAAACATGTACAAAAAAATCATGGGTATACTCCAATGGTTGAAGAAAGAGTGATTGTTCTAATAGAAAATGGAGGGCAAACCATTGAATAACATAGGATCAAATTTTCATTCATGATATACGGAGTAACAAGTGCGAGAAAAAACTTAAATGAAAGAAGCAAGTTACCCCAAAAGGCCATGCTTTTGCAAAATAGAGAATTAGCAACAGCTCGAAACAGAGACGCCGCTTGATAACGGAACCCTAGACAGGTGTCTCTGTGAATGGAAACCCAGATGAAGAGCCTCTGGTTCGCGGCTATATTTCGGCGATCCCGCAGAACAGCGGCGCTGCGTTGGTGTGGGACCCGGAGAGGTGATGACGTGGGGAGTCTGAGTAGGTTAATGCGCAAAAGGCTTGGTAACTATAGCCTTGCCTAGCGCGGGAGTTGGAAACTTTCTTTCGATTCCTTTTCGCCAAAGTTGTTTTTTTATTTCCTCTCCCAGATTGAAAAGGAAAAATAGTAAAATATTATTTTAATTCCTAACAATTATTAAATATATTTATAATATTTTAAATTTATCAAAATAATATATAATATTTATGATTATTATTAAATACATTATAACACTTTAAAATAAATCTTTATACTTAAAAATAATTATCAAATATACTCATATATCATTAACTATTAACAAAAGTAGTTGATCTATATCATTTGTTACTTATTAAACTGATGTCTATTGACTCAATCGCTTATAAAAAAAATATAAAAATAGTTATTTTATATCATTTTTGAGCCATTAATAAGATAAAAAAAAATTATTTTTTCAAGTGATATAGCAAAATATAAATGATTAAATCAATAGATAATAGTCACATAAATAATAAATAATACATATCAACAATTTTTATTATTGGTTGGCGATGAAATTTGTATTTGATAAATGATTTTTAATGTTAAAGATTATTTTAATAAATTTTAAATGTTATAATGTATTTGATAATGGTCATAAATATTAAAAATTATTTTAATAAGTTTAAATTGTTAATAATATATTTGATAATAATAATAATAATAGTTAAAAATTATTTTAATAAATTTAAAGTATCATATGTATATTTGATAATAATCATAAATCTCAAAAACTAAAACATTATTATTTAAAAAAAAAAAAAAGGTTGATGGGGAGAATTATTTTAGTTTCTTAATATTTGATTAATTATATATTGGCACAGTTTTTTTATCATAAGTAAGAGAAAAAGAAAAATATATATAAAGATTTTAATTTACAATTTAAGAGATTTAAACGTGGATGAAATATTTTACAAATCTTTTATAAAGTGCTTCCTCATCACTAAATCAACCGATCATTTAATAATTTCTCAAATAAAGCTTTAAGTTTGAACCCCTTACGGCATTCTTGGGAAGAGACTGTATTTTTTTTCTTACAATTTGTGATAAACTTTATTTTATTTTGTTCTTATTAGTTAAAAATATGCTTTAAACAATTTATAATATTTTTAATTATTTAATAATAATAATTATAATATTATTTCATGTTCTTGGAAAGTGCCAAATTAATTTTATATGATGTGCACTCTAGTTCTTAACTACCATCCAGAATTTTATCAAATGTTTTACATGTTACTCATATATCACCCTAAAATTACAAATTTTTGAAAAGGGAATTTGGAAAGCCCATATCCCTTCTCTTCTGCATATATGGACAAATGAAAAAGAAATAAAGAATTTGCCATGTATACAACTAGAGTTTTAACAAAATCACCATTTTTAAATTATTTTAAATTAAGTTAAATTAATTATATATTTATATTATAAATTTTTATTTTTAAACTGCCTCACACAAAAAAAAAAAAAAAATTTATAAACTTTAACAAACCAGTATAAATCATCAATTTTAAATTATCTCCAAACTAAAACAAATCACATTAAACTATCCCAAAACCTTAAATTGACAGCAATTTTTCTTTTTTTTTAATAATCTTTTTCAAACTAACTGCTCTAAAAATTATCCCTAGACAAGACAGAAAGGATAGTGAAAGGAAATAGGAGAAAATGGAAAAAAAAAAATGAAAATAAATTAAGAATAGAAAATGGAAGAATGTTTTGTGGAGATCAAACTTTCACATTTTTAATAATTTTTTGTTGTAGATATTTTAACTTTTAATTTTGTTTCCTTTAAAAAAATTGTAATTTCATTCACCTTAAATATATAAAAATAAAAACATTTCCCTGAAAAATGTAAAATAGTAAAGACAACAATTTAGAAACTCGTTCATTTATTTATTTATTTATTTTTAATTGAGAAACTCGTTTATTTACCAAGTGGCCATAAATGTTTGTACAATTAAAATGGATTAAAAAAAAAAAAAAAACTATTAAGATCCTATTTAATTCTGATAACAAAAACAGATATTGCAATCTACAAGAACAAGCTGGATCCCTCATTTTCAACAATTCTGTTTCCCTGTCACTCTCCCAATCTATTCAATGTCCTTTACAGCATCCTGCAAGATAGCAAACAGGTGATAATATACAGACTAATGGAAAAGCTACTAGAAGGATGCTGAAAGAGTAAATTACAATAGCAAAATGTTCCCCTTATTCCCATCCAATGAAGTCTAGAGCAGAAAGGTAAAATGCCCTTAATTTTAAAATAAAAAATATATAAATTAAGGTATTTTTGTAATTATATATATATATATTGTTTTATTAAATTTAATTTAATTAAGTATCAATTTTTATATAAGAATATTTTAAAAAAATTCTCCCCGATATTGTGAGGCAGGGATAGAGATAGGAAAAAATTCTTCAGTGGCAGGGAGTATGTCCTGTCCCGCCCCATTGCCATCCCTAATTATACACATAAGCAGATATAGTTTGGGAACTTATTCCATAATCACCTTGGGTCTCAAAAATGAAAAGACAGTCTCAGACATGATTTTGACAAGGTTTCGAAGATACACGAGTTTATGTATCAATGTTTAAAATGGTAAGATTACTTTCAATCCAAAGAGAAAATAGATTGTTTCAATAACTGTTTTATCTCAATGCTGTCCAAATTTTTCACATCTTAAGCAGACAAAACAAGATTTATTGTCCCATGTTAGAGTAAAATGTTGCAGGTTTGTTGACTATCTATTATAGTCTTGCTTCTTTCTGTCTGATGAAGCTGAAAACTTGACCATACCTTGGCAAGCCGAGTAACATAAGCAGCCGCAAAAGCAGTGAACAAGAGGCCCAAACCAAGGGTCAGCAGCTGACTGTTTCCCCCAAATGGATTAAGATCAGATTCTTCTTGCTGGAATGTCATAGCAATTACATTAAAGAAGTAATCAGCAGGACTACTCCCCATCAATAATTAAAAGTAGAATAAAAACATTAAAATGATGAACTACACACAAGATGAACAAGGAAACCACCTGATATAATCAAACACACAGGACATATCAGTTTACACGCGAGAAAAATCCCTTTTTACCCCTTACACTATCACAAATTCCAAAAAAGGCCTTCACATTTTAAATTGGACAAAATAAACCTTCACATTTTAGGCCAAGAACAAAAGTGAACCTTATTGAGATGTTTTTTGTCTGTACGAAAGGTTTATTTTTGTTCTTAGCTTGAAATATTAGGGTTCATTTTGTCCGGTTTGAAAAGTGAGGGTCTTTTTTGGAAATGATGATAGTGTGAGGAGGCAAAAAGAGTTTTTTCTCATTTACACACTACACAGCAAATAAAATCTAGTCATAGAATGCTAGTGCTTCTAAAGAATGTTATAGATGCAAGCAATGCAGAGGATGATTTCACCCACATGATGAATTCAACCTTTTAGTGTCTGAATTAGAACCTCTTTTGCTTTTTCAGTCTATTCATTTGTTTTCCAATTCGGACATGAAGATCTCAGACTAGACCCTTCTAGTGTGTATTCTTGCAAATTTTCTTTTAACTCTCACTCATTCTCCAAATCAAGACAAGTTACTTCTTTATAATTCTACTTGGAAGTCCAAAGCACCTTCAAAATTCCATTTTTCTGTTTGGGCGGTAGTACTCAACAGAATTAACATTAACGACTTATTGCTGATTTATAAAGCATCTTATCTTCCTCTTGCTTTTCTTCTCTTCTTTCTTTTATAATCAAATTTCATCATTCATTGAAAAAGAAAACCGTTAAGGACCCTTAACATGATTTTTCAAGGGTAGAATCTTGTGAAGTTATACCTTAAACTGGGCAACACAACGGGGAATAAAGTTTTAGAAATCAATCAGTGTTGTTTTATTGTTTTTCTTTCTCTGATTTTTTATGTTCGTTTAGTCGGCATGATTCTAGTTACTTATTGCTTGTAAGTAGCAAACCCACCACTTATTAAAAGTGTCAACATGACAATACCAAAGCTGCCAAGCAACCTTAGCATTGAAAGAGATCAGATGTTTCTCTCTGAAATTTGAAAACAGATAACTCAATATAAACACTTTCAACTGTTAGATTTCACCTATCCCCAATCGTAAACCAAGAATATAATGCCTGCTGCAACCAGCATACTGCTAAGAGCTACAGAAAATCTCCCTGTTCATCTTTGACCTTACACTGCTGTAAGCATGTTGCTTGATTGAGCAACATATGATTCAGAACCCTGAGGAAAAACTATCCTTCCATCCCATGGAGATTACAGTGACACAAACACAGTGAAACTGAAAAATTGTGCATGTTGCATCATTTTGTAATCTCAGGAGATGTCAAAGGTGCTTCACACTGCACTTAAGCGAAATCACTAAAGCAAACAAACATCCAGATCTAGTACAAAGAAAAATAAGTAGAAGGCCCAAAGCAGACAGTAAGCAAAATATATTTGCCTATTAGTGGCTGGCTCAGCACCTGACTCATGGAAATTTAAATTTTAAAAGTTTAAAGAGACTGACTTCTGGCTTTTCCCAAAGAGATTTTTATTGTTTATAAGGCCTATAATCAAGTTGTCATGTCCTTAAACTTGTGGAGTTTCCATTTTGGACCTGAAAAATTGAAATTATCCAAAGTATAGTATCCTCGGGCCACAGAGTGACAATTACTATCCAGTTTGTACCACTACTTATTTTTAACCATTCCTAAGCATGTTTTCAGTAACTGTTCCTACTGTTAATGTTGAATGGTACAGAAATACTGTTGTACCCCAATGTTTTCTTTGCTTGCCTGGTCACTTTAGATTCTGATATTACCTATTGACAGAGAGTATTTAATCTCCTGAAGATAAAAATTTATGGACGTCTTCCCAAACAAGTCCTTTTCCCTTTTCTTTTGCTCTGCTTAAGGTACCTAAACATGCCGTTGCAGTGAATTGTAATGGCATCACAACCACATTTCATGCAAAGAAATATCCAAGAGTGCTTCAACAAGTAATAAAAAGGAAAAAGAATGAAAACTTTACGCAAATGGATGGCCAAAAACTCACAATTATTGCTCGTCCAAAAGCTCCAGCACTCACATATGCCCATGTTCCTGGCAGCATCCCCAACCAACTGCATGACAATTATATGTTAAGTTTAAATCAGAAAGATACAAGGTCAAGAACCACACATGGTGAAATGCAGTTCACAATATCCAAGTTAAAAGAAATAGCATTGTTCCTTTTAGGCACAAGTTACCAAAAATACTTGCAGTTTAATTCATCATCAATAACTCATCGAAGCAGAGACATCATTTAAAGCTCAATAACAAAATAAGCATAATTTACTGCAACTCAATAACTCATCAAAGTGGAGAAATCATCAGTAAGTCGGCCCAAGTTTTCAATAGTCCCTAAAACACTTCCAAGGTATGGTAAGCCCCTCATTTTTTTTTTCTTGTGATCTTCAGTGTCATGCTCACTTTTCAATACAAGTAGTTCATAAATTGGTTAGTCCAACATTTTAAATCTTTAAAGAGTCAGTGCTTTTTCCCTCAAAATAATATTGATGACTCTAAAGAGATTGTTTCACAAAAGTTACAGTATGAATTTAAGCTGAGAGAAATGTATTATCCTTATAGAGAACCCTGAGTTGTTTAAAGAGTGCCCACCTAAGATATTGACATTTTCTATAATTTCTATAATAAGTATAACTGTCAAGATTTGGAACTTTGAATGTTACAACAATATGGATCTCTGAATGAATATGAAGGATTGGTTTAGTGCTTACCTTATGCAGAAAATAAAACAGCAATTAGTTACACTATCAGGAATACAATAAGCTCAGCCAAGCATAAAACAATTTTGCTCTAAAAATCTCTTTCCATTCAGCATGAATTACCCAGTCACAAACTGAACTTTTGAAAATTTATTAAGTCCGAAGCTTAACTAAGTTAAGTTTTCTAAAACAAAAAGTACATGTCGAAATTCAAGAATACAGCAATCACTCTAGAAAAAAGTATTAACCAGTAACAACCGTCATACCTTCCCAATACATATGGAACAAACTTTACAGAAGTCAATCCATATAGATAATTCCCCAAAGAAAATGGAAGGAAAGGGCTCAATCGAAGCAAGGTAACAACTTTGAAGCCATTTTCACCAATTGCTTTGTCAATTGCAAGGAACTTCTTATTTCCTTCTACCAGTTTTAGAATACGTTCACGAGCAAAATATCTTGCAATTAGAAAAGCAATACTAGCTGCCACCTGGAATGTCCCAAAATGTAAGACTTGAGAACACAAATACAAACATTTTGGATCAATTAACTCCCGTATAAGATTTACCCCCCATTGAATTTTAAGTAATTGTTATGTTTATCTTGCAAGTGAAACATTAGAGGTATTGAAAATTGATAAGCATATATCAAATAATCAGCTACTCTTCTAGGTCAGAGTTCATAGTAGACATAAGCCTTAATAGAAACTGTCAACTAGAAAATGAACGTTTTGGAATGAAGAAATACGGTTTGATAAGCATATATCGAATAGTCAGCTACTCTAACAGTGTAATTTAGTAAAAAGTTATTTTAAGGTGTAATGCTGCTAGCGTTTCCCATTTGAAGAAATATGGATGGAGTCTAAGTTAATTCTGAATCAACATCAAACTTTATAAACATAAGTAACATGATACAATCTTTAAGAGACAAGGGCACTGGTCAAAACATGGGGAAAGAGGACAAGAAAAGTGCTAAAGGAACCTTCTACACTGTATGAAATGACTAAAATACCTCTTGGCTCTATGTGAATATTCTCTTCACATGTGCGGTTATCATGTACAAAATATGCGGTCACTTCATTTGCCATGTGGTTACCATGTTTAATTATAGACAAAACCGCATAGATAAATGGAATAATTAAATAGTGCCAATGGATATTTTAGCCATTTCCCATGGTGTTTCAGCAGGTTCCTTTTAGCACTTTTGTCATTTCTTCCTAGGTTTCACACCTGGGGATAACACCCCAAATCTTTAAACTTCATGCAGATTCCATGAGAAATTCATCCTATATAAAGATAATAAATGGTCAACAGATTAATATTGATTGATTCTTTTATTTGCATCAATCCCAACCATGTATATATATTATAGAAATAGCGTGTGTATTCCTTTAACCATTTAAAGAAGCTGACTCACTGTTCCACTGATAGAGACTATGACAGTGCCAATAACAGATCCAAAAAGAAGTCCTGCTGACATGGTTAATGGTATGGCGGGAATAGCAAGGACCTGAGACAACATTTAATAAGCCAAAGTGAGAATTCAACATGTTACATCTGAAACAGATACATATACTATTTTTGAGAGAGGATACAAGTAATACCAGATAAATTAATCCAGGGGCATTAATTGCATCACTCATTATCGATAGTCAATAGCATATACTTTTCAGAGAACCAACTGTATGAAAAGAATGTGCATGACATTACATTATCAACTTAGGACACCAAGCGGATACAAACTCTTTCGAAACAGAGATATTTTCAATACCTAACACATAACAACAGATATTCAGGAAGTAAATGATACATGTTTACCTCCAGTCCAGCATAAACTGCAACAAATAATGCATATCCAGCGGGACCATAACCTGTTCATTAAAAGTTGCATGGGATTAAGTTTGGAAAAGTTAACTTTTAGAATAAGAGTATATACTATTTGCCTATTAGGAAATCTATTTAACGTAACCTAGCATATATTCATGCATGGACCAACAAGAGCTAAAATTTTACCAGTAATATAATAGAAATAAAAAAGGAAATATCTGTCAAGGTGGAAAGCATATAGAAGTAGCCTCATTATTATTCCTTACACTTTCTTATTTTACCAAGTATTTATATATAGAGTTTCACTCATCATTAAATGCTCCCGTTTTCATCCATACCAAGTGCATCCAAATTTAGAGTTCAAGGTTTATCCACAAGAACAAATTTGTTCTCCCAAGGGGGTAAAGAAGGAAAGTAACAAATCATGAGATTCTGCTGTTTTTCTTATAAGATCACATCAAAAGAGTGCATAAAGAAAGGCACCCAGGCAACATGAGGGGCTGGCAACTTGAAGGATTCAGAGAGGCACATGTCTCTTTCAGGATTATCTCTAGATAATCGTATTACATATTAATCCTTGATAGAACGACCACCATTAAGAGGGTATAAGGTAATGTCTTACACTAGAGCCTCAAAATATAATAAATAACACAAATAATCAAAAAGAAAAGAGTTTCTGTCATTGATCAGATACACAGAAGCCTTCATTGGCAAGGGAGACAGGAAAGCCACAATAATTCATTATTAGGCATTTACAAGTGTAAAACATAAATCACTAAAGCAGTGAGCTCTATGTCATTTTAAGCTTGTTTATCACCAAATTTTTTTTTTTTCCCTTCCCTGCTAACTTATTTTTAACTGTTACAAAGCAGTCTTGCTTAGTAATCTATGCTTTTCTTTGTTCTCTTCATTTCGTTTTCTCCTTCAAAATGCTTCTCTTCTTTTCCTCGTTGCTAGTGCTTCAACATGGTTGATTATATCTAAATCTTTCATGTGCATAACTAATTAAAAATAATCTAATGTTCAAACTTTGATCTAATAAAACTATAAGATGGCATTCGCTAGATTATATAAAACAAGATTTTCCAAGAAGTATTAAAATCTGTAAGAATATACTTGATTGTACCTCATTCACCTTTGAATAACACAAAAGAGCTATTATAGCAGCTAAGAAAAAAATTTCAACTGATTCCACAGTTTCTATCAAACCAAGTACTTAATTTCAAGCTCACTCGCTTATCATCAACATGAAAGAGGCAGGGGCAGTATATGTTAAAATGCAGCTTTATGTCACCCTTGAAAAGATTGTGCTTCTGGACAGTTATTTTACAACCAAAACAAGTATTCTGTTTGACGTACACCTCTATTCATAAAAGCATACTCAGTGACGGGATAATAAATTATAAAATCATCGCCAGCACAAAAATAATTTCCTGCAAGCTGTAACTTTTAGGGAATCGATGGAGACAATGTCCATAGAGAATATAAATCTTTTGCACAAACTCCACCCTAATACAATTATCATGGATGCAACCATCCATCATAACCAATGTCCTCTCCATTCATCAAATACAGATCAATAAACCCACTAAACTTCCTAATCTACAGAACCTGATGAAATTCATCTAAATTCTCATAAACCTCCATGATATGCCTGTCTACTGAGCGTCAATGTCCATAAATATCCTCAAACAAACCACCCTTAAATTGCAATTACACCAAATATTCAGATATTTTATTCTTACACTAAATGTGGCCAACAAATCATTAGAACGCCTACAGAGGTCTCAGATTATAGCAAATTCCCCAATTTAATCGCAATTATACCCCTAACTAGCGGTAACCAAAGAGCCCGTTATTATATAAATCCAATAGCTCTTTAGTTGTAAACCAAACAAAACTCTCCATCCAAGTAAGAAGAATCCGCTCCAAATGAATAGAATAAAAAGACATTAAAGAAATTTACCATCTATGAAGGTGGAGAACTGATTCAAGAAGGAATTAATCTGGTCCCTGTAGATATAACCAACAGCGCCAAATCCCCCAACAACACCCACCAACAATACACCAGCCAAAAGGGTACCTTTCAACGCAGTGTCACCCTGCAACTCCACTTCTCCTTCATTCTTCTCGGTGTTCTCACCTTCATCATCGCTCTTGGGGTTAAATAGCCACTTGAAACCAGAGGGGGCACTATCGGGAGTAGAACTCTTCCTCACTTGCTGCTTCTTGGTTTGTCTGAGCGAAGAAGAAGGAGAAAGGAAGTGAAACCGCTTGGTGGGTCTGAAGCTGAAGAGCAAACAAGAAGAAGAAGAAGCAGAGGAAGAAGAAGGGGGTGAGAAGCGAGAGACGAAGGTAGCGGTGTGAAGAGAAGAGGAGAGGCATGGCGAAGGCGGCCTCAGGTGGAGAAGAGTGCGCATTTTATGGGGGGAATGCAGTGAAGGGAGATATGGATTGAAGAAGAGTGCAGGGAGCGTGCCATGTATGAACGAGAGGGTACGAGGATGAGATTGTTATTTTCTTTTTATTTTTGTGGTAAGGATTTTGAAAAAAAAAAAGGAAGGGTTAGTTGTGTGTGGAATATGCCATATGCCAACCACTAGTGAGTCCGTGATTCATGAATATGAACCACACAATACTTGCTAACGGTAGAAACATAAAATTAATTTTGGTTCTTATTTAATATCATTTTTAATATAAATTTAATTTAATAGATTTGTAGGATTTATATGAGATTTAAAAATACATTGCCTACTCTAAACGCAGAAATTAGCCAAATAGTGTCTGTTTTACCTTGATGTCTCAATTGAAAATTTAAAAATATAATTACGTAGAAATTTAATAAAAAAAATTATTATATTTATATTTTTTCTAACTTGCACTAAATTATTTAATGTCTAAATACTTATAATTTTTTCATATATATATATATATACATACTTATACATAAAGGTATATTTGATACACCATATAAGATTGAACTATATAAGTTTATCTAATATGATTCACTTTTTATACAGTGTTTGGTATATATATTTTATTAAATAACTTGATATGGTCAACTTTAATCAACCCTACTTAATATGATTTATTATAGTATTAGCAATACGGTCCCCTTTACCCTAACTAGGTTTGATTGTATTATTAAAAAATAAATTATTTTTAATCTCTTATAATAAAATATAATAAATAAAAAATAAACTAAAGTTATTGTTGGTTAATATTATTAGAAACTCTTGATTAATTAAAAATAAATAAATATTAAAAAACTATAAATGTATTATAAAAAAATATTGAAATTTATGATAGAAAAAATTGTGAATGATAAAACTCTACCATACAAAAATTATTTTTGTTAAAAAATTATTTTGTGTACAATACATAATTTTTATATAATATTACACCCACATTATATAATATTAAATTTTTATTAGATCTTATCTGGTTAAGTTTTTATACTATCAAGTTTAATATAGTATGCCAAACAAGACTTAAGTGATTTAACATAATAATAAAATTTTAAAAATAAGACTCTAATACTCTTATAATTTCGAAGTAAATTCAGTTTATATTATATATTTTAGTGTACATCTATATGCTTTTTGGTAGGAATATAAATGGAGAAGTGTAGTTGATAGTTTGGAGATTGATGCCTTAAGAAATCATTTCAAACATTTTCACTTAAATTTAAATCCCTTTGTGAAAGAAAAAAAAAATCCTTTTATGTTAAGAAAAATTTTTGGGCCACAATGTTTTTTAATTTTTTGTTGGGAGTGAAATTTTTTTTTTTTTAATAATATTAGAAGTAGCCTATTATTGTCATTAACCATAGGTGCATAATAACTGCCATATCAATACTAATGTTGGTATTAATAATTGAAAGAAATAAAAGATTATATAACTAATACTAGGCTATGCACTAGAGTAAAACCTTGGCCTATGGCTATTACTAATTGTGTCATTATTGATGGCTATCGTTATTAGGAACTTTCTTTTATTTCTTCTTTTGGCAAATACGAAAACAACCAAAGAGAAAAGAAAGCTGAGCTATACAAAGAACACCCAAGATTCATCGAGAGATATGCATAGATAGGGTAGAGCAGAGAATTTCTTTTAACACCCCTAAAATTTTTATCCTAACCTCTTTAATTCTTTTTGGGTTTTTCCCTCTTCTTAAAATAACTTTTTACACTTGACACTTCAAAAACCTCTTACCACCATAGCCTTTTCATCACAAGATGTATTACGTGTACATTTATATCCGTATATTGTCTTTTTTATCTCTTTTATTTTTTATTTATAATTTATAATATTTTAAAATATTATTATAGATTATATGGATAATCTGAATGCTTATAAAACTTTTAAAAAGTTTGTAAAAAAAGAACTTGTATAAAAACTAATTAAGGAGCAAATTAGGATTAGAATGTCTTTAAAACAAGATTCTATATAAAAAATCTAACACATATAACTCCTCGAGAGAAAAATAAATCAAATAACTGAGAGTGAGAGTTTGGAGGTGAGAATACAATGAGAGTTTGTTGTCTCTCTTCTTATTTCATCTTATTTAATTGGTAAAATAAATAAATAATATTATAATTATTATTAACTTAAAAAATATATTATTTTATACTTTTTTATTAATAAAAAAGTTAAGATAATATATGATACAAGAATAATAAAACAACAAATTAGTAAAAACCAACATCAACTTCAAAGAATAAAAACAAAACACGTGTCACTCAAAAACAGATTTGTGTGCCGTAGAAGTCTTGATATCTCACCAGCATTAATGTAATTATATTGATTTTATCCCCTAGTGAAGGCAAATAATGGGTCCAACCCACCATATCCAACCAAATATCACAAAAATGCCATCCACCCCACAAATTATTTTTAAAAAGATTTCTATAATTTTTTAATATAAATTTCAATAAAAAAGAATCATTCTAATTTTTTGATTTTTCAAGAACATTTTAAAAAATTAAAAAAATATTTGAAAATAACTAAACACATTTAAAAATTTTATCATTCACAAATTTTCAAATTTATATTTTTTTTAAATTCATGAAATTTAAAAATAAATTCGTTTATCAAACATCTTCGTCTTTAGCCAACACATCATTAACTTCCCGTTAGATATTAGCCTACTTGGGAATTAGGGGAGGAGAAGCTTCCAGCAAAGTCAGGGTCTGTAACGTAGTCAATATAACAATGGACTTGGCGAATCCTTGCATCCAAGGGATACATAAACAATGGAGCAGGGCCAAGGGCTCAACAGAATATCTAATGGTGGTTGTTGAAGCCACCAAAAATATATTCTTACTCTTAAAAAAAATTCTTCTAGATAGAGTGAGCTGGTGGCCAAAATACTCTATCAAATTTTTAACAAAAAAAAAAAAAAAATTAAGAATTTTTTTTAAAATATCCTCATAAAATTTACTTCATATGCATTTTGTTTCAGAATTTTTAAAAAGTTTTTAAAATATATATATTACTTCTAAACTCTAATTTATATTAAAGATTTAACAGAAAAAAAAAGATTTATGTATCACATTATTTTTTTTATGTCAACCTCTTTCTCATGATAGGTAAATGAAAACAATAAGTAAAAATAAAAAAATTAGTGAGATGTAAATGACTTTTTTTGTCAAATTTTTAACTAAAATTGGAGTTTGGAAATATATATATATACTTAAAATTTTAATAATAAAATGCACATAAAATTTAAAAAGTATTTTAAATTTTTTCCAAAAATAAAAATGGGGTTTTAAAATTTGAAAGAAACTCGGAAAAAATAAATAAAGACGAAGGAAATCAATAAAATTAAGTCTAGCACAAAAGATATATATATATATATAGAGAGAGAGAGAGAGAGAGTAAATGGAAGTTGTTCTGACATTTTCCTTTTCCTTAACGGGGAGACATTTCACAATTAAACCTTATCTAATAAGTAACTCTAGATATGATTTTAGGATTTAGACGTAGATAGTATTAAGACTTATAAAAGCCAGTAGTTTCATTCAATAATACACTTTTTCGAAACAAGCCTTGTTTTGAAAAACTATGAACTCACAACCCCCTCAAATAGGTTTAGTAGTAAAAAATTAGTCTCGCTTAAATATATTTAATAATATTTAAATTTATATGTATATATAAAATGTTTTTTTTAAAAAAATTATTCTATTTAAGTTCTTCTTTTAACTTGAACCAAAATAGGTATAACTTTTGTTAAGAAGTTTAGAGACTTGACTATCTATTAAAAATTATTAGGTTTTTGTTTATAATTATAATCTTATAAATAACTACTTACTTTATTTTAAATTATTTCTCATTTTGGAGAAAATTTTTTGTTTCAAATTATATGTAATTTTAAAAATTCAAGACAATATTAATTATTATTATTTTAAGTATATTCTCACTTTCACAAACTTTAATTATTTCACACACTTATTATAAAATTAGGTAATACTATAATAAAAAATATATTAAGAAGTTTAAGAATAATTTTAACACATTAATTACATTACTTAATCTTTATACACTTACCTTAAAGGAGAGATAATTTAAAATGGAGAGAGTAATACATAAAGTGTATAGATTGGGTGTACACCAATAAGTACATTTTTTATATACATAAAAAACATATGTATTACTCAATTAGTTAAAATTACCCACAAAGTAAAATTTTTGGTCTTTTTTTGGTAAATAATTTTTGGTCATTCTTTTTGGGCAAATAATTTTGTATAAAAAATTATTTTAATGCTATTTTTTAAAATAATATTTTAGAGATTTTTCTTATATATACAATGAGATATTGGAGGATATTTAAAGAAATTGATACTTAAAATTTTATTTTATTTTTAGTTGAAATTGTTGGGTATGAGCAACCATGAAGAATTACAAACGCAACAATCCAGAAGAAGATTGGCGGAATAAAGATTTTAACATAGCAAGCCTAGATTCCAGATTCAATCTCTCTCCCAGGTACGGATTTTATGTCCCGAAAATTATCACTTGATGTTTGGAATTAGTTGCTTTTAATTTTCCTCAGATTCAGAAGCACATTTTGAGGCAGCTTATGATCTCTCGAATTTTGCTGGCATTTTCTGTTGATGTAGCTTCTAGAGTGTTTATCTTCTCCTGTTAACCGGTTCGTTTCTCGCATTTGGAAAACCCATCCAAAATCAAATTTCAATATTCGTATCTGATGGAATTTAGTGGTGTAAATAATGAAATGTCATCTGTGTTGTGATGAATTGCTGAGAAATACCAGGAAATGGAACCTGGGAAATGAAAATGTATTCTTGAATGAGCTTTAATTGCTAAGAAATACCCGGAAATGGGACCTGGGGAATGAAAATGTATTCTTGAATAAGCTTTAAATTAGATTCTATTAATTTTGTTTTTGCAGTCAATTTGTTGACAATTTAAACTGAAGATCACAAGCCAAGTATAATTGATTACATTTTCATGTAGTCTGGTTGGTGACTAAGGCAACTTTTTTTTCCAGGGTTATTCTTTCTAGATATCATGCTTTTGCGGAATTGAAATTCCATGCTTTATTTCGTGTGCCTTTATGGCTTTGATTAAATGGACGAAATTTTTTTTCTGAAAATTTATATTCAGTTTCACCTACATTGGAAAGCATATAGCTTAGATATGATTGGTGGCAATAGATTTCTGAAACCTTTGTGTACTCTATTTCCTCCTTGTTTATCAAGGTTAGCTAAAGGTCTTGGCATTCCTGGTAAAATATTATTGACTCGGACAGCTTCGCCAAATTTTCAAAGGAGCTTCTCATACAATGAAGCTGGGACAAGTTATCAGACAACCCCGGCAGTGCAGGTGACTTTTAGTAACCATTATTATTATTACTGCTTAAGTCTCCATAAGATGGATGGATAAGATTTTAATAAGTGGGACATCTATTCTCAATACAGGAAAAAGTTTTGAGTACAAGCAAGTCATTTGTTATTGCCAGTGTGGATAAATTAAAAATATCAACCCCTTTCGTAGAGAACATATACAAAGAAGTTCACATGGGTGCTAGAGCTACAGATTCTACAAGAGTCATGAAGTTCACTAAGGTCCTTTCTGGGACAACGATAATATTAGGTATTTTAAGCATTTATTTTTCTTATTTTCTGCATTGCATGTTCATTTTTACTCATATATGGTCCGCTAAGCTGTTTGCTTAAATGAAAATAACCATGTGCCTATGGATAATTTTGGTTGCAAGTCTCAGCATGGGAGACAAATGTAGCCATACTATAATACATAAACTGAAAGTTTCAATTTTCTGTTTGTTAGTTTTTTATTCTTCTTCTGGGGACTTAGTCCATATTTTTACACTAACATGTCTCACCATTTGACCCTTCTAGTAAAAAATTACATTATCTTTTTTTTAAAAAAGAAAAAATCATATGATTGTTGGTTTACATGAATAACCATTTGCAATAAATATATTCTCCCATTGCAAGCATAAGAAGCCTTAACGAGAAATAAAAAAGTAAGTATTGTGGCTTTTTGCATTTCATTGATTGTATTATCCAAAATGTTATCTGTTTGTAAATTACCTAAATTTCATCTTTGCTTACCTTTGCAGTACTTATCCATTAATGATGTCCATCTAGTTTCCCTTATTTTTAATGATGATATCCATATGCCTTACCAAAAGAAATAATGACTGATTTTGGATTTTTACCGTCTCCATTGCGCTCTTTGTATGTTGGTCTTCAATATGATCAGTCTAGGTTGCTCAATTGAACTTTTCATCAGTTCTCAGTACGCCTCTTTGAAATTTATTTTGTAGAGAGGTTGCGTGAGTTAGCCTGGAGTGGTGTGCCAGATCACATGCGCCGTACAGTGTGGAGGCTTCTCTTGGTAAGATTATGTTCTAGCGTGGCTGTTTTTCTTTCTCAAGCTCATGCTTTGGTGCAATCATCAATCATAAGAGGCATGATGAAAGAAACCTATAACATAGGTTTCTTTCATCAAACAATATTAGGATATATGGATTCTTTTTTTGTTTATTAAATATCTTTATATTGCTGAAATGAAATTGTTTTGCAAGTGAATATCTATTTCATTCCAAAATAGATTTTGTGTAGTCTTAGCTTTCCTTTGAGGTGGTCAATTAGTACAAGATGATTTCCATGACCTTCATGCTTTCAGTTTCTAATTTCTTAGGCTGGGAAATAATGCATAAATGTCAATGAGATTGTATTGAAGATGTTAAAAGAGGAAAATGAAGAAGAGTATATATACAGTTGATAATCACTTCTAAGTTAGGAGTTGACTGATTTAAACCCTTGCCACCCATATGTTTTTATTTTAATGCATTTCGTCTTCTTTGAAATTTAAAGATGAACTGACGACAGGGATATGCACCATCTAATTCAGATAGAAGGGAGGGAGTTCTAAGAAGAAAGCGACTGCAGTACCTTGACTATGTTTCTCAATATTATGATATTCCTGATACAGAACGTTCAGATGACGAGATCAACATGCTTCACCAGGTATGATCACTTCTTATGTATGCCATCTTGTTTGGTGGTGAAAATAAAGTGTACTGTTCCTGAATTTTTTTGGTATTGTTGTTAGATTGCTCTTGATTGTCCTAGAACAGTACCTGATGTTGCATTCTTCCAGCAACAAGAAGTTCAGAAATCCTTGGAGCGTATTCTTTATACATGGTTAGATATTGTTACCCTTTCATCCTTTGTTATGGTTTTGCTGAGGAGAAAGTTGGCACTTAGCTTGGCAAAGAAAGTTACTTACTCTAGTCTGAATGATTTTTGATAGAGTTGTTGCTGTGGGTTGGCATATTTGAGTACATCTGATTATGTAAGCTACTTTGTATTCTGTAGAATAACTGAAAAATTATTCTTATTCAATCAAAGAAACTTACACCCAATATATAAGTCTAATAGTCCTACTAGAAGTAAAAGTCTATAAGTCTAAGAGTCCTAATAGTAGTATAAGTCTAAGAGTCCTAATAAAACTGGAAAGAAAAAATAACAACTAAATCTAAATATTATCCTTAGAGTTTCTACACTCCCCCTCAAGCTGGGTTGTATATGTTATACAAGCCAAGCTTGGAGTTCAATTTGTCAAAGCTATCCCTTGGAAGGGCCTTAGTGAGGACATCAGCAATCTGTTGTTTGGTTGGAATATAGCTAAGCTGAATAATTCCAGTGTTGACTTTCTCTGAGATAAAGTGTCGATCAATCTCTATGCGTTTTGTTCTATCATGGTGAACAGGATTTTTGGCTATGCTGATAGCTGCTTGACTGTCACTAAACATCTTGACTGGGTCTTGTACTTCAACATTAAGTTCCTTTAATAACCTTTGCAGCCACATCCCTTCACATATTCCAAGTGCAAGTGCCCGGTATTTTGATTCTGCACTACTCCGTGAGACCACAGCCTGCTTTTTGCTTCTCCAAGTAACAAGATTGCCCCAAACATAGGAGCAGTAGCCAGAAGTTGATCTTCTATCTGTTCCTTCTGCCCAACTAGCATCAGTGTATATTTCTACTTCCCGTTTTTCGCATTTCCTAAATAACAGACCATGTCCAGGAGTCATCTTCAAGTACCTCAGGATTCGGTTCACTGCTTCCAAATGGTCCTCCGTTGGGTTGTTCATGTGTTGACTTACTGCACTAACTGAGTAAGCAATATCAGGTCTGGTATGTGATAGATAAATGAGTTTTCCAACTAGTCTTTGATACCTTCTTTTGTCAACCGGACTGCTGTCTAGATTTCTGTTTAATTTCTTGGTAGGATCCATTGGTGTGTTGGCAGGTTTACATCCAAGTAAACCTGTTTCACTCAATAAGTCTAGAATGTATTTTCGTTGGGATATAACAATCCCTTCCTTTGACCGAGCCACCTCCATGCCTAGGAAATACCTTAGTGTCCCGAGATCCTTGATCTCAAATTCTACTGCTAGTAATTTTTTCAAGTTGGAAATCTCCTCTGAATCATTTCCTGTTAAAATTATGTCATCTACATAGACTATGAGAGCAGCCATCTTACCTTCAGATACACTTTTAACAAATAGTGTATGATCAGCCTGGCACTGCTTATATCCCTTATCCTTAACAGTTTTAGAAAACCTGCCAAACCATGCACGGGGGGACTGCTTCAAACCATACAATGATTTCTTCAATTTGCAAACTGATTTGTGGTTTGCCTTGTTTTCTAGTCCAGGCGGTATGGTCATGTAGACTTCCTCTTCAAGATCTCCATTTAAGAAGGCATTTTTGACATCAAGTTGGTATAATGGCCAATCTTGATTTACTGCAAGGGAAAGCAGCACCCTAACAGTGTTGAGTTTGGCCACGGGTGCAAAGGTCTCTTGGTAGTCAATTCCATACGATTGAGTGAACCCCCTTGCTACAAGTCTGGCCTTGTATCTTTCTATACTCCCATCAGCTTTGTATTTGACAGTGAATATCCATTTACATCCCACTGGATTCTTACCTGGAGGTAATTTAGTAAGAGTCCATGTGTTGTTATTTTCCAAAGCCCGAATCTCTTCTTCAACTGCCTTTTTCCATGCTGGACTCATAAGGGCCTCTTGAATAGAGTTAGGTATCTTCACACTATCCAAGTTAGTGACAAAAGACTTGTAGGGATGTGATAATTTCCCATATGCTACATATTTCTCAATGGGATGTTCTGTACACCCACGAACACCTTTCCTCTGGGCAATAGGTAAATTTAAATCATCAATTATTGGAATCACAGTGTCATAAGAGGAGAAATCCATACCAGTATGATCATCGGATGCAGTAGGATTTGATTCTTGTGATTGGAAGTGCTGATTTTTCTCAGTTTCCTCTACTTGCTCGGTTGGTTTTCTTCTTCTATAGACGCGGAGTTCTGTTTCTGGTGGTGCTACTATGGGTTCTGTTTCTGTTATGTGTTCTGTTTCAGGTGTTGAAACTGGGGCTGTTTCAATAGTAGGGTGTTCTGGTTCAGGTGTGGAAAACGGGATTGACTGGTGTGGAGTGTGGTGTGGAGTGAGACTGGTTTGAGTGTCTTGAAGGAGATTCCAAATCTGATATTCCCTAGGATTCTCCCCCTGAATGTCAGATTTGGGAAAGTAAGGCTGATTCTCAAAGAAGGTGACATCCATGGAGTTATAAATTTTTCTAGTGAGAGGAGAATAACACTTATAGCCCTTTTTATGAGATGAATAACCAATGAAAATGCATTTGAGGGATTTGGGATCAAGTTTGCTACGGTGATTTTGATGGATATGAACAAATGAGGAGCAGCCAAAAATTTTGAGAGGTAGGTCTGAAGTAAAAGAGTGAATGTGTGGGTATGCAGTGGTGAGGACATGTCGAGGAGTTTGAAATTTAAGAGTACGACTAGGCATCCTATTTATGAGATAAGTGGCTGTAAGTATGGCTTCCCCCCAAAAAATTTTAGGAACATGATTTGTAAACATGATGGCACGGGCTACCTCAAGTAAATGTCTATTTTTCCTTTCAGCCACTCCATTTTGATGTGGAGTGTCGACACAAGAACTTATATGAATGATACCATTTTTTGATAAATATGAGCCAAGGGTGGAATTGAAGTAGTCCTTAGCATTGTCAGTTTTTAGAACCCGAATAGGGCTTTGGAACTGAGTAGAGATCATGGTATGAAAGGATTGAAAAATAGTGGCTGTTTCAGATTTTTCTTTCATAAGGAAGGTCCAGGTGGTTCGTGTATGGTCATCTATGAATGTCACAAACCATCGTGCTCCATTTATGTTTTTTACACGTGAGGGTCCCCAAATGTCACTATGAATTACAGAAAAAGGTTGTGAAGGTTTGTATTGTAGGCTTGAATAGACATGCCTAGTGTGTTTTGCTAATTGACAAATCTCACACTGGTAAGAATTAGATTTTTTATTGATGAACAAATGAGGAAACAATTTCTCAACATAAGCAAAATTTGGATGACCAAGGCGAAAATGCCATAATAGGACTTGACTCTCAACTGAAACAGAATTTGAATTTAAAGCAGAATTGGAAATTAACATAGATTGGTGAGTTTGTATACTTGGGAGATTCACTTCCTTGAGCAAGTATAGGCCTTCATGAATTTCAGCACTGCCAATCACCTTCCTCGAATCCACTGCCTGAAAAACACAAAGATTTGAATGGAATTTAATAACACAATTGAGGTCTCGGGTGAGTTGACTAATGGAAAGTAAATTGCAGTTTAATTTAAGAACATAAAGAACATGAGATAGGTGAAAATCCTTTGTTAACTGGACTGATCCAATTCCTGCCACTGGGGAAACGGATCCATCAGCAATTTTGACACCAGAGTGACTAGAGTAAGGCTGGAAATTTGTGAGATAGCTGCAGTTTCCAGTCATATGGTTTGAGGCCCCTGAGTCAATTATCCATGGTTGTGATTGATTAGTGTGGACAAAAAGAGCATGGGTTTGAGTACCTTGATGGGCAAAAAGGCTGGTGGGTTGTTCTGCAGTAGTTTGTCCAGGATTGGTGATTTTTCCAAGCATTTTCTGCAGTGCGTCAATCTGTTCTTTGGTGAATGGGCTTTCCTCTATACTGGTGTCTGTTTTGACAGCAGCATTTGCACGATTTCTAGCTGGTTTCCAATCTGCAGGCTTACCATGTAACTTCCAGCAAGTTGTCTTTACATGCCCAGGCTTTTTACAATGGTCACACCATGGGCGTCCTTTCCCAGCTTTGTTATTCTGAGTGTATAAGGCTGAATCTTCAACTGTATGATTGATGGCAGTGTCTGTCATCATTAGTTTCTTTCTGCTCTCCTCTCTCCGGACCTCTGCAAATGCTTCCCGGGTGGTAGGTAAAGGTTTAATTCCCATGATCCTCCCCCTGACCTCATCTAGATCTTTGTTGAGGCCAAGGAGGAATCGGATGGTCCGCTTCTGCTCAACAATTTGTTTATGGAGTTTGGAGTCCTCTGCACACTTCCATGGGTGAATTTCATACAGATCTAATTGCAGCCAACAACGTGTGAGAGCATTGAAGTATTGAGTAACACTCAGATCTCCTTGTTTTAGGTCATATAACCTAGTTTCAATTTCAAGGAGCTCTGAGGTGTTCTCTGTGCTGGAATATGTTTCTCGAGCAGCTTCCCAGATGTCCTTGGCTGTATGATGAAGCAGAAAATTCTCTCCAACTTCTGTGTCATGGAATTGATCAGCCATGACATAACCAAGTGATCATCTGTTTTCCAGGATCGGTATTTGGGGTCTGTTATTTCAGGAGCAATGGTTTCGCCTGTGAGATGTCCATCCTTCCCCCTGCCGCAGATGTACATGAAGACTGATTGTGACCATTGAAGGAAATTATGGCCATGGAGTTTGTGGTTTGTGACAAGGTGAGATGTATCGGGAATAGAAGGAGCAAAGTGATGAGCCTCGGGTGTGGATATGACTCCCGAGGAGGATGAGTGTGAGTGTGAAGCCAGGCCGTGTTTAGGCGTGGTGAAGAGTAGTCCAGGAAGAGGACTACGGACAGAAGAAGAGGATTAGGGCTCAGAGTAGGGCTCTGATACCATGTAGAATAACTGAAAAATTATTCTTATTCAATCAAAGAAACTTACACCCAATATATAAGTCTAATAGTCCTACTAGAAGTAAAAGTCTATAAGTCTAAGAGTCCTAATAGTAGTATAAGTCTAAGAGTCCTAATAAAACTGGAAAGAAAAAATAACAACTAAATCTAAATATTATCCTTAGAGTTTCTACATATTCCTTCTTTTTCTTTTGAGAAAGAAAAGAAGAGGGAGGGGGGGGAGGTGTTTCATATGAATTTGATGGGTCAAAGCTTTTAGTATGAGGTTTTTGGGTATGATGTGACAGCTCCCTTCTACAATTGTTTCTAGTGTTAGTTAGCAAGAAGAAGGTGTGCCTTACTTCCACAGATGTTGTGAATAGTTCCTTATTTCATCTATACCTTTCTTTTTCTTTTTTTTTTTTTAACTGCAGTTTAGACCAAAAACTTAGGAAAAGAAAAGAGGAAGAGTGCTAGAACCATAACATTGACTTTATGATCTTAGGTTTCTCATCCTAGGTACATCATGCAGACGTCAAACTGATTGTAGTCTTTATCTGTGACTTACGGATTTCCTGATCTCTTACCAGGGCAATTCGTCATCCTGCAAGTGGATATGTTCAGGGGATAAATGATCTTGTTACGCCATTTTTAATTGTCTTCCTATCAGAATACTTAGAAGGGGGTATAGATAACTGGTCAATGTCTGATTTATCTTCTGATAAAATCTCCAATATAGAGGCTGATTGCTATTGGTGCTTGTCAAAGATGCTTGAAGGCATGCAAGACCATTACACATTTGCTCAGCCAGGAATTCAGAGGCTTGTTTTTAAGTTGAAGGAATTGGTCAGGAGGATCGATGGTAACCTTTTTATCACACCTCTTGTTTTTCTTTTATAATTACATGAATTGAAATGCCTCACATTTTTCTATGGATTTGGATCTGTGTCATTGTCTATATTTTGAAGTTTTTGTTTTATTATTTAAAATATTTTCTTTGGTTTCTAAATATTAATGATTTTTTTTTTTTCTTTTGTTTGCTGAATCTTGCTTGTTGATACACTCCAACCTCTTTAACTATATTCCTTTCACTGATTATGGAAGTATATTTTGTTTGTAATTGGAATGGTGTTGATGTCAAATAATAAAGCATATGAATAAACTACATATAAAATATTAATAATTAAGAATTAGTTTAAGCTTTTAGAGTAACTCATAGTACATCGTAGTCTTGATGCAAGACCTTTCAATTTCAAGCTCTTGCTGTTCTCTACTCCTAGTAATTCCTACATCATGAAATTAATAACACAGTAAGAGAGTACTTATCCTAAAATCATCTTCTGATCTTGGATGTATTTAAAGTTCACGTTTGAAGTTTTATGTGGTCATTTTTGAGAGTTTCAGCAGATAGAACGTCATATTGTGCCTGGATTCTACAAGGTCTTGAACGTTGACAGAATCTACGAGTGTAGGAATAGTGCTTTTTACCTTTGCTTATTCATTTCAAATTAAGAATTTCATTCAAAATCTTCCAGATGATTCAATGTGAACCTTAGTATCTTATTTTCTTTTACATAATCAAAATTTGATTATCATCTTATGTTTTGTGCACTGGGTTAAGAAAAAGAATCTCATGTAAATACAATACCAAACCTGTTCTCTATTATTTTTTGTATGTATCCAAATACAAACTGATGCCCTTGGTGAAACCTTTGAACTGCTAGAACCTGTTTCAAGACACATGGAGGATCAGGGCCTGGAATTTCTTCAGTTTACTTTCCGCTGGTTCAATTGTCTTCTAATCCGCGAGGTTTGCTCTGATAAATAAATT
The DNA here is from genome assembly GCA_022379115.2 of Bauhinia variegata. Classification (NCBI taxonomy): domain Eukaryota; kingdom Viridiplantae; phylum Streptophyta; class Magnoliopsida; order Fabales; family Fabaceae; genus Bauhinia; species Bauhinia variegata. The sequence goes on from CM039432.1 coordinate 7,298,232, forward strand.
TTTGTTTCATAGATTTGCTATACATTTTTCCAAGGAACTTGATATATGATTGATAAAGTGATTGAATTTATAATCTCAAGCTCTCTTAAGCTTGATATTGCAATTAAAGAAATATAATAAAATTGGCACTTTTTGTTTGATTAGATACCCTTTCATCTGGTTACACGTCTTTGGGACACATATCTAGCTGAAGGAGATGCCTTACCAGACTTCCTGGTTTATATATTTGCCAGTTTTCTTCTAACGGTAAGTGGGCATTTTCTTTTGCTATCTAGCTTGCTAGAAAACTAGCTTGTTTTTGCATAACTTTTGACCATTCAAGTGAATTTGCCTCGTAAGGATCTTTCTGTAATGGATCAAATAAATGGCTTAGAAGGATGCCTTGTTGTGCATTCTGTAGATTACAATTGAACATATTGTGCTGGTGTATTCTTCTCTCTTCAGTTAGAAAAACAAACGTTAGATGTTTTTTACAAACAACCTAGAGGCTAGTACAATAATCTGAAATAAGATAATGCTGATTCCAAAGTACCCTATGATCTCATGTGATTGGTTATCAATTATGATGATTGATATATTTTACATTTAAGATGAGAGATACTTTAAAAATTTTAGATGCCTTGTGCTAGATTTTTATTTCTCCATTTAGTAAGGGTATTGTAGTGCTAAAATATAAGGGTATTTTATATAAGTGATGTTATATGCACATCTATTTGTTTATATCCACTTTTTATATCTCTTTTTTCTTTATGCATCTCTCTTACTTTTTACCGTATTTTTCTGTTTACAATTTTTATCCATCCATATAACTAATATATGCAGAGTGTATAGGTGGGTGTGCACAAATAATTGTCCAAGTAGCATTTCCCATTTTTTATCTCCACTTAGAAACAATGCAACTGAGCATCTCTAGCCATACTATAATCTATTCCATAATTGTATGTAGCAACTTCAGTATTTTACTTAATTTGTAGTTAGATTTAGAACATGTCACCTACCTACGAATCATAGACTCTAACATAGACATTGGACACAACACGGACATAAGGACACTAGCTATGTCAAAAATATAAGATACTAGGACACTACTCTATATGTTATACATAATATTTTTATAACACTATAACAAAATATCTAAACAAAAATATTTTGATATAATATTTTAATTTTTTTGGGTAAATGGATTCCTTTGTTTTATAGCTATAGAGGATTACATTTCTAAGCCTTGTAGTTTTTGGGTAATTTTTTGGCTAAAAATTTTTAGAAAAAATTAAATTAGACAAAACTGTCCTATTCTAGATGTTTGAACAATTTCAATGTTTCGTATCTGAGTATTTTTAAAGCGTTAGCTCAAGTATTAGAGCAAACAAAAAGTAACTTTTTAATTAGACACTATTTGAAAATTGTCTGACACATTGTATGGGTGTCGTGTTGGTGTTAGTGTTGGAAATGTATCGGATCCTCTGACACTTCTAAATCAAGATGTGTCCATACTTCCTATTTTGTACACTTTATGTTTTCAGATGATTATATAGTAGACAGTGAAAAGCTGAAAATTCTTCATCATTGTTCTCCTAGTGGTCAGATAACCTTCGGAAGCTTGACTTCCAAGAGTTGGTGATGTTCCTTCAGCACCTTCCAACTCAGAACTGGTCTCATCGGGAGCTTGAAGTGGTGCTTTCTCGTGCATTTATGTGGTACAGCATGTTCAATAACTCTCCTAACCATTTTGTTAGGTGAGCGGGTAATTATTGTTTATAGCTAGGGCATCTTAACACCTTTCGGATACGAGAGCAATCCCTATTCAAGCAAAAGTAGTAACTGATATTAACAAAGCCTGGCACAGTTGGTAAATAGCTGGGTCCTTTAAACATGTTAACAAAAGTTCTATTCCTGGCAGTTTGTATAGAGAAGGCTTTGTTGGGAGAGGTTATGCCCACTTCAGTGATCTCTTTGCCTCCAAGGGATTAGTCTTTAGCTGTTGGTTGGGGAATACCTTGTTACAAATCAAAAAGGTAGTATATGTGAAGAATTGTTAACTTTCTTTTAGGATGATAGGTATTATATTCTTTATTTGGGTGAATTCAAGTGAGATTTACCCATTCAGTAATTTTTTGTTGTAAAAAATTTGAATACGTACGGTTCAATGTAAGAATGGTGCCATATAGAAAACTAATTCTTTTTCCTATTTATTATATTATGCTATTCTTGCATTTTAAAATGGTGCATTTTGTGACTTTGTCGCATCTTTGAGTGGTTTAATCTGTCTAAGATGTTTGCAATGAATTAAAATCACTGAGTAAGTTCACTCAAATAATCATTGAATTTGGTTGAGTTGACACTGTCTTTAGCTTTGTTGCTTGGCACTCGAATTCAATTCTCAGCCACTCAAAAAAAAAAAAAAAAAAAGATACTTATAGAAGGGAAAAAAAAACAAAAAAACAACCTTGATGTAAACCATCAAAACTTAGAGCTCACTGCCCCAAATGGGCCTAGAAGTTCGTTATGTTCTAATGGCTTATTTGATATATGAAATGATAATTTCATTCCTTGCTCTATTTTTTAAAATAAGCAGTCTTATATTTGTTAAGACGATAGGGGAACCACAAAAAATAAAAAAATAAAAAATTATTTATTTGTTCATTTTTAGTTTTCTCATTTTCAATTATTTATTAACTTATTCATTCATTCTTTATAAATTTTGTATTTTTCTCTCTTCACAAAATTTATCCTCTCCAATAAGGTAGGGGATACCTTCTCCTTACTTCTCTTTTAATTTCCTCCATTCCTTCTCCTCCAAACTCACACACATAGCCTAATGCTACTGAAATAGCCAAGCATGATAGACAAGTAATTGGAATATTCAAACCAAGTTGCTTATACTGAGTGAAAACGTACAGCACTAATGCTCAATCTATTAGTACTTGGTTAAAGCGTTGAGGATTCATCATAAGGGTTAAGCATGAGTTTAGTATTTGAGAAAGTTCTCAACAGAACAACAAAATTAAAAATGGACCGTTTAGTTGTATGACTTACTGTAACCTTAATTAATTCTTCAAGTTCAAATACTCGTATTTGTGAGAAAATTACTTTATAAAAACTGAGATACTAGATTTAATTAAAAAATAAAAAATAAAAATGTTTCGGCCATGCATCCTTAGTTTGTAATGACTTGGATCTATTGTAATTATTGTCCAGTAATAATAATTTTTCAGTTATTGGATAAAGTTGATACTACAATTACAATCTCATCTGATGACTAAGAGGCTACTATTGTTGAACAATAGCTACAAGAGATCCAAATCTTGGTTTGCACTAGTAATAGTTTCTTCAAAATTTGTAGAGTTCCATATAGATAAATAACCAAAGGAAGAAGAATCTAAAACCAAAACAATTATATAGATATATATTATGAGTGTGTTTGGGAAAGATAGATTATAGCTTATTGACCTTAGTTAATAAACTAATAAGGTTTTTTGGTAAATAAAAAATAAAGAAAGATTATTGCTTTTGAAAGCTAGCTGTTAAAAAGTCACTTGAAGTGATGCTTATCTTTTGAAAACTAGTTCTTAATAGTTCAATATCATTTTTATCCTTAACTTTTTTAGTAACTAACAATATTTTTTCCTTAAACAATTAACTCTACTTGCTCTCCTCTCTCGTTGGCCCTTGTTTTTTTTTTTTTTTTTCAAATCCTTCCTTTTCTCTTCTCCCCTCATTTTATTTAATTATCTAATAAATAAAAATATAACTAATAATTTAATTAATTTTTTGATGATAAATTTAATATATGCAAAATAAGTTATATTTAGTACTAATATATTTCATATCTTTTTAAGTCATTTAACACATTTTAACTAATTATATAATTGATTTTGTCAAATAACTCTAATTCAATTAATTAGTTATATAACTATTAGTTTTTAACTATAATCTCATAACTTTCCATATGATGATGTGTAGGTTGGATAGAAAAAGTCAAGAAATGGAGGTCGGCTAACTTTGGAAGAAGCGGATATACCAAGCATGAAAAAGTCAAGAATGATTACTATAGATTTATCAATTGATCTTTAAAAATTATGAAACCACAATTAAAATTTAGGCAATTCTTCGGAAAAATAAAATAAAAATATTCAAAAAATTAAAAGTGGTCAGAGATGATTGAATTTGGCGAAAATAATAGCATTTGACACCCTAGTAAACATAGAGGTCGCTTTCTATCTTTTAAGCCAAAAACTAACAACTTGTTAAGTTTCAACTCAATCAGAAATACTTCGATCATACTAATTTTTCTTTTTCTTTGTTTAATAAAAGCTAAGTAAGATGGTAAAATCCAATGTTGAACCTAAAACTATACAAAAATGACCTAAATAAAGGAGAAATGGAGTGGGAAGGGAAAAACAAAAATACAAAAGCATGTTTTATCCTTGCAAATATACTAAAAATAAAATGTTTATATTAAGGTGTAAAAATATGATTGTGGAATTAATATTTTTCTTTATAATTACAACTTATTTAAATATAAAAAAGATATATTAAGAGGTATGCCATAACATTTTTCTTAAAATTGTGCTGCATGCACTCTACTTGTGTATTTTTTTATAATCTTTTATTATTTTTATTTACAAATTTATCTACGCAATCAGTACATAACAAAACGCATAAGAAATATCCGAGCACAAGTGGGCTTGCATCAAGCGTTTCCACTAAAACCAAGTATGCTATTTGACATTGACTGCAGACCTCCAAGTCAAATACGCGTGATCCCATGTGAAGATAACCACAAAATTTCCGGCAATATTTTCAAGAAATTCCGCTGCATATTGATTCTAGCTCTTTGTAGTTTACAACTACCCAAAATTTTTCAAGTTTGACAATTATGTATAAATAATGACAAAGATAATACTATCAAATCAAATGTGTTGTAATCGATTTAAACGTACAAAATTCAAATTGTAACGTGGTATCTATTCAATATATACTTATATAGTCAATGCTTTATATTAATGAGAAGGCTTACAATATGTGCAATCAACTGCAACACCTTGGTTGTTAGTACGAAAAGGCTGCCACGTGACCCATAAAAGATGCCTTCACTATGATATGTGTCTGGAAAAGTGATACGTCAAAAACCAGAGAGGGGACAAAAATCTTGCAACTGCATTTCCTGCTATCTTACCAAGAAATTTAACAATATTGCAACCACGTTTCCTGGAATCTTTTTCAAGAAAATCTTCCTATTCATCATGGCAAATTATAGGGCAAAATTTTATACTTTCATTCGTGAGCAAAAATACAGATACGATGTTTTTCTTAGTTTTAGAGGTGAAGATACTCGCTACACGTTTACTGGTTATCTCTATAATGCTTTGTGCCAAAGGGGATTCAATATCTTCAAAGATGATGAAGAGATGGCAAGAGGGGAGCATATTTCACCTGCCCTTCTCAAAGCAATTGAAGAATCAAAGGTTTCTATTATTGTATTCTCTGAAAACTATGCATCTTCTCCATGGTGCCTTGATGAACTTCTGAAGATTCTTGAATGCAAGAAGCAAAAGAGACAAATGGTTTGGCCAATATTTTACAAAGTGGAACCTTCAGATGTACGACATCAGCGGAGTAGCTATGGAAAAGCAATGGATGAACTTGAAAAACAGTTTGAAAATGAGATGGAGAAAGTCAAGAAATGGAAGTCAGCTTTGGAAGAAGCAGCCACTTTATCAGGATGGACTTTCAACGCAGGGTACATACATTCATATAATATTTCAATTTAGTTTTAAATGTTTATAATTTAGAAGATCATTGATCCAATGTTTTGAATATGAATTCTAGATTTCTATTTAATTTTCAATTATTTAAGGAGTATTGCACTTATGCAGGTACGAACACGAGTTTATTATAAAAATTGCAGAAGAGCTCTTCTCTAAATTACATTATGAGCCTTTAAACATGGATGAACATATAGTTGGAATGAAGTCTCATATAGAAAAAGTGAAGTCTCTTTTGGATATTGGGTCTGAAGACACAGTTGGCATTGTGGGAATTCATGGAATAGGTGGAATAGGTAAATCAACACTTGCCAAAATTTTGTATAACTTAATTGTTGATAAATTTGACTCTGCATGTTTTCTTGAGTGTGTCAGAGAAAGATCAAATAGTTGTATGGGCCTTGTGAATCTCCAAGAGGAACTTTTGTCCCGTATGTTTAGGCGTGAAAATTTCTGCTTGTGTAGTGTTGACGAAGGTGCAAATATGATAAAACAAAGGCTTTGCAATAAGAGAGTTCTTCTTGTTCTCGATGATGTTGACAAGGAGGAGCAGTTAAGAAAGTTGGCTGGGGGGTGCCATTGGTTTGGCCTTGGTAGTAGGATCATAATAACAACAAGGGATAAGCATATACTAAGTGTTCATGGAGTTGAAAAGAGATTTGAAATGAGGGAGCTGGATGATCATGAAGCCCTTGAACTCTTTTGTTGGAAGGCCTTCAATAGGAGTCAGCCAGCAGAAAGCTATGTGGAAATATCCAATCGGATTATAAATTATGCCAAGGGTCTTCCATTGGCTTTAAATGTAATTGGCTCCAATTTGTTTGGTAGAAGTTTACAAGCATGGGAATCTGCTTTGGAACAATATGAGAGGATTCCAGATAAAAATATTCAAGGAATTCTTAGAGTAAGCTATGATAGCTTGGAGTATAATCAAAAAGCTATTTTTCTTGATATTGCTTGTTTCTTCAAAGAAAAGGAATTAGTATATGTTGAAAAAATACTAGATGCTTGTGATCTCTCAGCAAAATTTGGTATTCAAGTACTTGTTGATAAATCTCTCATAATTGTTGAGTCTGGCAAATTAAGGATGCATGATCTAATACAAGATATGGGAAGAGAAGTTGTTAGGCAAGACGCCTCATCAAATCTTGGCAAACACAGCAGATTGTGGAATCATGAAGATATTCTTGATGTATTGACTGGAAATTCAGTAAGAATTTTTTCATTATTTCTTTCTTTTTACTGATATTTTTTTTCTCATACCATGTCACGAATGCTAAATCAATGGCATGTAAATAATACCGTCTTGGTGTTTGTATAGGGAACTGATAGTATTGAAGGGATATTATTTGATCCACCTTCCCAAGAAAGAGTAGAATGGAACGGTGCTGCTTTTAAGAAGATGAATAATCTCAGAATTCTAATTGTTCGAAATGCATGCTTTTTGACAAATCCCAAGTATCTACCAAATAATTTACGGTGGCTTGACTGGGAGGGATACCCTTCAGAGGCTTTCCCAATAGGATTTTATCCTAGAAATATTGCTACTCTCAAGTTACATGGTAGCTGTCTCAAATTGTCAAATCCATTCCCAGTATGTTTTCTGTTCTCTTTCCCTTTTTTTTTTTTTTTACATTTTAAATTTTTAAACATGCAATTATTGTCTTGAATCTTGTCTTGTTGGCATACTATAGAAAGGCCAAGGGTTGCATTCATTTCTTGTCGGTAGCCTTTACAACCTTCGGTAGATCTTAAAAATCTATACCCATTACCGCATAAAACCCTTTTATACCGGTTCTTCAACTGATGTAGAAAAAGATGTTATAAGAAGTGAACACTTTTTATATCGACTTTTGCTTGATATTTCATTTTTGTCCTATTAAATTAAGGAGTTTTTGTTTTGCAGAAGTTTGAAAAGCTGACTCTCATGGATTTCTCAAGTTCTCAACTCATAACTAAAATACCTGATTTGTCTGGAGTCCCAAACATCAAGGAAATGAATTTCTATGATTGTAAGAACCTCGTAGAAGTCCATGATTCTATTGCATTCCATACAAAGCTTCTTGATTTAAACCTTGAAGGATGCAGTAATCTCAAAATATTCCCACATGGAATCCAGATGACATCTCTTAAATGGCTTAATCTTAATGGATGCACAAGACTTCAAAAATTCCCAGAGATATTAGGAAAGATGGATGATCTATATATTGTTGATGCAAAAAGGACTACTTTTAAGCAATTTCCACATTCCATTGGCCATCTCAAGGGGCTTTCTGGTTTATATGTATCAGATAATCACGATTTGAAATCTCTCCCAGAAAGCATAAAACAATTAGACAGATTGAGAAACCTCGACGTGAAGAATTGCAAGCGGCTTCAACAAATATCAAGAATTCCTCCTAATTTGCAGATAATATCAGCAGACAATTGTTCATCTTTAACATCACAATCTGCAAGTGTGATATGGTCTCAGGTTTCACTATTTCTTTCTCAAGTCTAATGTTAATTTTGCTTTTTCAAGTTTTAGTTCTTTAATTTGAAATATACTATAATTAAAGAAAAAATATTTTTTTTTGTCTCTTCATATTATCGCAAAAGACACTTACGTTTTAAATTGGATAAAATGAACTCTCACATTTTAAGTCATGAACAAAAATAGATATTCAAATAGATAAAAAAAATAATTTAATAAAGTCAATTTTTATTTTTAACTTAAAATATAAAAATTAATTTTATTCGGTTTAAAACATAAAAATCATTTTTAGAATTTACACTGATGTAAAGCGATAAAGAAAAATTTTTCTCTTATAATAAATTCTGTTATTCTTCAAATTACAAATAATATTTCACTTACGTTAACTGTAGTATAAAGGGTTATTCTAAAATTTCAATGGACTTAATGCTTCCATTTTTGGCTTCTAAGCAATCATGCTCAATGAAATATTGAATGAAAAAAACTTTTCATTACTATATGAAAAAGAAAAAGAAAAAGAAAACAGAAAGTTTCCATCAAAAGTTGATCTGTTTCAAAAGTAAATAATATGATAATTTGATCTTATTGTACGAGAAAAAAAAAAAAAAAAAACTTCAATGAGGTTACATGCTTACCCTTTTTATGTTTTCACAGGTACTCAAGGCTATTCAAAACTTAGTTGCTTTTATGCCTAGAACCCTAATTCCAAATTGGTTTGACCATTGCTGCGAAGGTGGAGTTTTATCTTTTTGGGCTCGCGGAAAGTTGCCTGATTTTGTTTTTGCTGTTGTCTTGAGCAAATCAACAAGTGATATATCCTCACTTGGAAGCAGTTTCACAATTGAGTGCTCCTATAATGGTTATAGGACTGTAAACGCAAGATACTACTTTGCCAATAACGATGGAGGCGTGTTCATTGTGCATCTACATAACAGAACTATTAATTCTTTCAGTGTTGGTTGGAATTATGTTGAAATAAGGTGTAAAAGCCAGGCAAATTTTATGATAGAAGAGTGCGGAGTTTATGTGTACAAGCAAGAGATAAAGAGGGAAGATATTCGATTTGATAATCCCTTTCCTGACCACTCAAATATAATGTCTATCATGTCAAGGAATGATAGGGAACTAAGGTTGAGCTTCCAAAGGAGAATTCCAAGTGCTGATGAGTTATTGGGAACGCCAGTGCCTTTTGTGGAGAATGAAGAACAAAGGATGAACTTAGAGAGGAGAATGGATGTTGAACAGCTCACTTGGCTCCGAGAGTTTAAGGCTCTTCATCTCACTAGTTCCGATTCAAGTTCAGGTGCACTCCCTTCCTCAAATATGAATATTGAAATTCCTATACGCCTTCCGCTACCTATGACAAAAAAGAAAGAACAACTCTCCCGGGTAGCAAATCAAGATACAAAGATAACGAAAAGGTCCTACACAGTATATATGTCAAGGAAGGATGAGGAGCTTGATAAGCCAAGGAAAAAGTCAAGGATTTACAGGGAGCTAGAAGCAAGGAAGTTAAAGAGAAGATTCATCAAGAGAAGTCCAAAGAAAATGATAGAGATTCGTGCTGGTTGGAGGAGGCAAGTGTTTCCTCCATTCTTCTTCTCCAAGTTTTTCAAGTTGTCCTCCCGCTTCCATGCAATTTGAGAATTGAATCAGTTTATATCTGCAGACTGGTATGATTGATGTACACAAAGCATTAACTAAGAACAAGAAGAAACAATTAATTGTAAGAGCTTTTTTTGGTACAAAATTTCTTTGGGAGTTAATTATGTTGTTTGATACATATTTATGATTATGAATAGTCTAAGAGTTCGTTTTAGGTTTCTAGTGTCATAAAAGGTTGCCTTAACAGGATCTTTGCTAGAAAATTTACTTCTCAGTACAATTTCTCTCGGTTGCATTGGCTTTGGCAGAGCCTCCCAGAGCTTTGATTCATCTTCAGATGAGAATGGTTGTTACATGTGTAAATGACAATAGGGGAAACGATGCCGTTTAAGGGTGATACCTGTAGTTAGGACAAGTATTTTTTAACCGGAATGCCAAAATCCCACTTAACATGAGTTTTTTTATAATTAAAACTCTTAGTTATTTAAAAGTTATGAATTTTAAATTTTAAAGTTATTTTTATTAAAAAAATTTACTAATTATTACTTTTGTACAAAGTCATTCTCAATGTTTATAAAAATGCTTAAGGTATATGATAAAAACTATTAAAAAAAAAAGTCTCATAAAGTATCTAAGTATTAAAAGATAATCTTTTTTTATTTTAAACTTTTTGTTTACCCAATTTGTTTTTTTAAAAGAAAATAAGAAGATTGAAGAGAAGAAACTAAGAGAACCAACTAGAATACCAATTACAGTAAAAGATGATCATGGAAGATTCATTTTTGTACAATAAGGAAAGAAAGAAAAACTAAACCCTAAGAAAAGCTTGTACCCAAAGGAAAAAGCTCGTGCAAGAAGCCACTACAGCATTATCACCGCTAAAATACGGACACATATCATGTGAAAAGGAAAAAATTACATACATATATTAGGTTTAAAAATAATTACCTAGATATATCAAAATTTTGGCAAATTTATATCACTGAAAATCGTGACACGTGGCTTCAGAAAAGGAATTGACAACTTTGTGTGTATCAAATTTTAGCCAAGTCATATCACTATAAATGGAGTTTCGTCCAAATTGCGACATACAGCTTCTGAAAAGGGACCAACAACAGGCAGATGGTAATTATTTTCAAATCTAGTAATTGTGATTTTTTGTGTGTACTAAATTTTAACATATTCATGTTACAAATTTATTATCTAACGTTTTAACTTTAATTTAAGTTAATTAAAAAATTTAAATAAAAACAAAAATTTTTAAAGATATTTTTTATATAAATATAATTCAAACTTAAGTTAATATATTTAAATAATGTTAACTCAAATAAAAATAAAACTCTTTTAAAGACATTTTTTTATATGTGTATGACTCAAATTTAAATTAATACACTTAGATAATTTTAATTACTTATCATTAGAACCAACTTCGGTTGGTAACAAAATGAAGCTTGTGTTAAACACTATTTTGATAATTGTATATGTTTACTCCTTCGTCTTTTTTAATTTTTTTATTTTATCAAACAAATTTATGCTAAATAATTCATATTACTTTTCATGTTATACTCTCTTGTCCTTATTATAAAATACTTTTTAAAAAGTTTTAATAGTCCTTGTTATAAGATATTTTGTAATTTCAACAAAGTATTTATTTTTATTTTTTAAGATTTATTCTTAATAAATACTTTAACTATCTTTATTATTAATGATTCATTAATGAAAAATAATATTAAATAAAAATGTAAAATTTTTAAAAAAAAACTAACAAAATCAACTAATTTTTATTAATACATGTAGTTTAATTAAATATATTTTATAATAAGAAAAAAAAAGTATCAAATAAAATTTAAGTGGACAAGATTTTTTCTCATTCTCTTTGCCATTTTGATTCTTGTTCCCTTCTTCAACATTTTCTACACCAAACATGCACTTACATTTTGTAATTGGATTTTTATCCTACCAACCCACTCAATCTTTTCTACTACAATCAACCTAAAAAATATTCAAAAATAAAAGAATTATTTATTTTTTAAAAAAAGTAATTTTATAAAGCATCATTCCTAAAGATGTTAGCACTTGGCATCAAAGTATTCCGTGATCATCGTTTTTCCTTTTCACTTTCACATCGCATCATGGAAGCCACATTCAACGTCCATGATTGCTTAATCGCCGGTCACCACCGCTTTCGCCTTTTTATAGTCTCTGAGGTCTCCAACGGTCATTGACCCATAACCGACACGTGAGGTAAAACACGCGCGCCTCTCTCTCCTCTTTTTCTCTTTCTCTCTCACATAAACCGGCACGCGCACTGCACGTGATCTTCTTTAATATCTTTCTCTCTCAACCATTAGTAACTGCGAGCTATCTTCCCCGCGATTCCATTCCACGCAGACACTTTCTCTTACACCTACTGTGTTCTTTTCCCGTGCTTTTGATTTTACTTTCTCGGCTCTCTTGTTCGCTTTTAATCAAATTCGCAATGATTGTTCCCTGAGAAAAATTTTCATTTTCTCGAGAAAGTTCGGGAATTTCACGAGGATTGTGTTATAATGCGGTTTTGGATTTAATGTATGTTCATTAATGGTGGAGTTAATGTTGGTGAGCTCAGAATCTTACTCTAGTTGAGCAAGGGAAGTTCTCAATTTCGGATCCTTTTGCTGCGAACGATGCTGGATCTTGTTCTTGGGATTTGAGCAATTTTGAAGCCTGTTTGGAAATGCATGGGTATAACCGCTTGAGCGGAGCACGCTCCGGAAGCTCGCCGCCGTCGTCGCCTAGATTCCGCCATGGCCGGAGCAAGAACACCAGTTGGGGGAATGGTTATGTCGGTGGTGGTGGTGTTAGAGGTTCTAAGGAGAACAATATGGTGGAGAAGTTGTTGTTTGTACTTATTTCGTCTGTTTTTAAAAGGCGAGGCCTGCTTTTGTTTGCGCCTTTGTTATATATTTCTGGGATGTTGTTGTATATGGGTTCGTTGAGTTTCGATTCTGTTAGTATAAGAAATGGTGTTGTTGTTATACACAAGCGTGCTCCGCCGGGCTCGGTGTATAGAAGTCCTCAGGTCTTGGAAAATCTCTGGCCTTTCATGGAGGCTGAGAGCAACGGAAGCGTGAATGTGGTACTGCTTCTTTCTTCCTCTATGCTTTTTCTTTGGAAATTGGACTCAAGTTTTATCGTATTATTGGCTGTGTTGCTGCATGCACCAGTTCTGATAATAGACGCACTTAAATTGTTTGAGTACATAACGGCCATTATTGACAAGATTTAAATTGCGCCTACCGGTTCCGTTTGTCTTAAAATTGTAAAAATTCTACCCGTGAAATGAAGTCACTATGAGAATTCCTAAAGAATCCGGGGCAGTCTTTCCGTATTAAGCAATATATGCTTAAAAGTGATGATTTTGATTTTGGAGGTGTATGCAACTGATGTATGTTTGGGTAGGTGATTGGTATTTATATATATATATATATATATATATATTTTAACCAACCATTTTAAACGAATTAACAAAGGATTTATGATGTAATAGAGTTTAGCTTGTGGAATTCATAATATATCTTGCATAAGGTGTGCAAAGTATTGGATTATTTAGACTTGGTAAAAGTCATGGAATAATGAATAAACTTAAGGTTGGTACTCTAAGATAATCACACGAGGAGATTATTCATGATTATCAATTTAATGGTGACATTAGTGGGAAGACTGGTTTGCTAAGGTCTTTGGTGTTTGAAGTACGTATATGCAACAATAGGATTCAGGATCGAATGATAATTTATCCAAAAGGTTGTGGGTTCATTATTAATAAATGATGTTGAAAAGAGGTGGGGGTGGGAGAAGGACTTTGGAAGATAAACAAGGAATATAAGGAGAAGAACTTGATGACAGACAATAGACTACCTTCCGGATCAGGAAAACATATATATACTTTCTCTGTCTCTCCCTCGAAGGTATGGTGCTCATACTGAAAAGTTGCAGATATCTTTTTGACCTTTTACGTCATTATATGGTTCAAGGTAACTGTTGACCTTAATGTGTGGTGTAATTTGCATACTTGTTGAAGTTGTGGCCTTCAATTATTAATTTTGTTCTGTGCTTTGATAGTAGTTAGGCACTATTGCCTTCTGTCTTGCACATGTATTGCAGCTTAACAGTTGGCATTTCTTGTTGGTGATGGAATTATGAAAACTTCTAACATGGTTATTACTAAATTCTAGAGGGAGTGATATATGGTGTAAAAGTTTTTTCATGAATATGCTCATGTTACAGTGAAATGTCAGTCAAAAGTTCTGGATGTAACTTTTAAGTGGCAATGTTATATTGTAAAATTTAACTCGTGATTATGATTGTGATATAACAAAGTTTGGATAAGTTCTGGATGTATTGATAGAATTATATTTTAGTATGATGCTTGAATAATCTCCACTGCCAATCCTATAATTTTCTTGTCTAGGTTATTTTATTATGCAATTGGTTCCAGGGCTTTCTGAAATTGTGTAGTTAGTTTTATTGATTTCCTATTAATATTCTAGATTTTTCTTAAGGAATAGAATATTGCCACTGTGTAAGAGTTGAATTTTAGTTTATCATAATAATCTGATGGTGTCATCTATTCTCACAAGCTCTTCTTTAGATTGAGTCATTGCTTGTCAGGCGTAAACATTAGTTTGCTTGTGATTTTTATTGCTGACTGGAGTTTATTTACTGAAAATGGTGAAATGAAAATTATGCAGTTGATGAGAGCATGGAATCTGAAAGAGCGTCAAGGATGGAAGCCTTGTGCCAACAGAAGTGCTCCTGAAACAGGTTTTTTTTTTTTTTTTCTTTTTCTTTTCTAGAAGTAAAAGTTTGGAATTTGTAATACCTTTTCAGTTGATTGCTGTATTTATTTTGGATGTGTTAATCAATTTTGTTTGCAAGGTACAATTGCTTCTCATGAAATTTATTTTATTTTTGTCTTCACTTTTGGACCTGGAAGTTTTAATTACTTTATCCAATCTCCGTTTTATCCTTGTTGAAGGGATTGCTAACTTTTACATCTCCCCCCCACCCCCTTATCTTAGGATTGCCAAAGTCAAATGGGTTCCTTATAATCGAAGCAAATGGTGGATTGAATCAACAACGCCTATCGGTATGTCTATTGATGAGATAAAAGATTTTAAAGCTCCTGATTTATTTATTCGGAGAGTATCAAAACCAAGTCCTTAATGTATGGACTTGGAAAATGGAACAATCATATAAGTAGGAGAGGTTTGAGGCTAGCAATGGTGATTATCTGGATCCATCGTTGTTTTTGGTGGATATGATATTCCCTTGGTGTTTGACTACTTGTCGTTTTGCTCTGTATTAATTCATGGTGATAAAAAATATTTCAGTAATATATACTTATATGAAGGGCATATACATAGTGCATCATCCATCTTTTAGTTTCTTTGTTTCTGCGTTCTGACTCTTATTTGATCTTTTGATACAGATATCTGATGCAGTTGCAGTGGCTGGAATACTAAATGCAACTCTTGTTATTCCAATATTTCATTTAAATAGTGTTTGGCGAGACTCAAGGTGATTGATTTTGATGTGCTATTGTTCTTGCAGTTTTATGTGATTATATCTGAGAACTTACTTTCTGTTTCATTTCAACCGTATTGAATTGCAATATTAAGAATCAAGAATTGTATCCAATGTTTCACCATTGTACTTCCTCTGGGTCATTTATTGTTTGGCATCCAGGATAGATCGGTTTTGATTTCTGCCTAGAAAGATGAATCAGTATGAGGGGCAAAGATCATCCTGTAGATTTTTTTTTTCCCCTTCAATGAAATCTTTGGAATGGACTTCCAATTTAGGGGAGGGTTACGTATATTCAGGCACTATATGTGGCATAAAAAATTTCACTAAAAGGAACTCTTTGTTGCTTGTTTTAAGGCTAAGTAGATTATCCATCTGTTTCTATAAAATGGATGATTTCTTACTCATGACCCCTATTTTCCACAGGAAATGCTAAGTGCACACTTACTTGTGCACACTTTTTTTGCACTACTTTTGTTTGTAGTTTTTTGCAGGAGTAAAACTATAAACAGAAAAATAAGAGAAATAAAAGTAAGAGAGATGCAGAAAGAAAAAAGATGTGTAAAAAGTGCCTTATATGGTTGCAAATAGTGGTAACTTTATTCACTTAGAACTAAAAGGTTGAGATTTTCTTTCTGAACTGCAACGATAACAAGTAAAAATACTACTGCAGATGAAAAGCTGTACAAATAAAATAAAATTCCGCTACTGTCATTGGCAGTTATAACTGATGCTCTAACCAGATAGTCTTCGACATTATTGTCCTAGAGCATCTCCAACAATAATTAAGAAACAGCCTTCTTTTTTTTTTTTTTTTTTTTTTTGATACCATGGTTTGACTCGTGCACATGGCAATGAGGCACCTGAAATGCAACTGTATGTTTTGCACACATTTGCCCCTTTTGAGTTTCTGAGTACATGTTGTGCTGCTTTATATGTCTTTTATCTTGTGCACTCAAAGTCAAATAGAAAAAGTCATCGTCTAATCCATGAGTTTTTCTTTTTTCTTTTTTATATATTTTGATCTTGTGTATGTATTAGACAATTCATGTATGTTTATTTTTAACTTCTGGCAGCAAGTTTGGTGATATTTTTGATCAAGATTTCTTCATAAGTGCTCTTGAAAATCGTGTGCATGTGGTGAGAGAGCTCCCAGATGACATACTTCAGCGGTTTAACAATAGCATAAGTAACATTGTCAATCTTCGAGTGAAAGCTTGGTCTAGTCAGGCTCACTATCTTCAAAAGGTCCTTCCACAGCTTCTGGAAATGGGGTGCGTTCCTCTATATCTTCTGTTTCATGACAACTGGTTGATTTCCAATTCTTTGAGACAGAAAATAGTGTCAGTTGTTTTACTTCAATTTTTTTTTTTAAAAAAAAAATTTATTCATTTTTTTTCCATTAGATAGATAGAACTAGATTTTGTAGCTTGGGATATGGGGAAATGGGGATTTGAACCTGGAATTCTTTAATTATTTTTTTTTCTTCTTCTCAACTAAGATTTTTTAACTTTAAAGTTACAAATTTCCCCAAGTTATTATAATAAAATTTAATCACGGTGTATCAATTCTAATAAGTTCTACTGTCTAAATGAAATTCACCACCTTCGAGCAGCAGGATGATGAATCAAATACTGAAAGAATTATCAAGCTAAGCAGCCCAGAACACTAACCTGAACATTGTAACCACGATAAGAAGACTTGGAAACCCCTGCAAAATTGTGAAGCAGAGATAGCACATATAGAAATATGTATCCTCAAGAACAAAGAGAATAGTGTCATTAGGAAGTTTCAAGTATGAAACTTCCACAGTATCAGTCAAATTGACTAGGAAGGCTTATAAAGCATCATCCTGCCTCAAATGCCAGTGACCTTTGAACCAAGACTCTGACACCGTTATTGAATAATAACTGGCAAAAGGCAACCTCTAACTCATTTTCTCCACCTATCCTTGAAACATTTCTGAAATCATTATTATTGTATTCCAACTTAAAGATTAGTTGAGAAAACAAAAAGGACACCTCAACCAAAAGCTTAGTTTAATCTAGCTAGCATTGTATGAAAACTGAGATGACAGAAAGAGGGATTCTGTTAGTTTTGCACTTTGTCAGCAGTGATAGCATTACTGCCAGAAGATGCTCCATCAGCTTATACACTTTGTATACACCTTCATTGAACTTTTCATTTTAGTCTAAAATCATCACAGATAGCTGGTCTTCAATATCAAAGATCATCTACTTTCTTTCAATGCTCATATGAGCAAGCCTTATTAGTCACTGTCTGCATCCATAATAAAAGCTTCTCCCCTCTTTAATGCTCACTTGTATTCACATTATGTTAATTACCCCTTTGGCCTCATCAAATTGCTCTTCAATCAAAGCCATCAGTACTTCCAGGTTAGCCTTTCTGCTGGTTGTGATACTATGGGCCTGCTCTGGAATCTTCCTTTGGTCGTCTGTTGAGTTACTATTGATATTATTTTATTCTTCTTTACAAGTATGTCCTTGCTATACCTTGTCTATGACTCCTAACTGGTATGTTCATTTGGTTCTGCAGGGCTGTTCGTATTGCACCTTTCTCAAACAGATTGGCTCAGGCGGTACCTTCAAAAATCCAAGGACTTAGGTGCTTTGCCAATTTTGGAGCTCTTAGATTTTCTAACCCTATAAGAACACTTGCAGAAAGCATGGTTGATCGGATGGTTAAATATAGCTCTCAAAGTGGTGGAAAATATGTTTCAGTGCATCTTCGATTTGAAGAGGTGTTACTTTTAACGTGTTTGTATTTTTTGTTTTTGAAAATAGAAAAAATTCTTGTTCAATCAGATTATTTTTTATTTGTAATTAAATGTTTTCCTTGTATAAAGGATATGGTTGCATTTTCATGCTGTCAATATGACGGTGGGGAGGAGGAGAGACATGAAATGGATATTGCTCGTGAAAGGAGTTGGCGAGGTAAATTCAAGAGAAGGCATAGAATTCCAAGGCCTGGTGCAAATCGGGTAGAGGGAAAATGCCCATTGACTCCATTGGAGGTATATGTTTACAAATTTTCATATTTTCTTCCATATCTTATTATTTGCAAAAACGTTAGTCTACTGTACATCAGAATCTTAGATTCTCATGATAGATTTCTCAGGTATTTATATTTATAAAATATTTGCATACCAGATATCTCTTTAGGAAGAAAGAGAAGATTTAAAATGGTAGTTGAGCTATCCTGATGAGAAAATGTAGAACATGAAATGCCCCATCTTAAACATAATTAAAATGTCAAGCACTCAATCCCTCTGAATAATCAAGTGGCATCTTATTTCTACTTGTCCATAAAGAATCCGTTTTTCTTTTTTCCTTTTTTTCTTTAGTTATCCACAAGTGTGTTCATTTTCAGTAATATCAGGTCTCATGAAAGTTCATGACAAAATATCCACCTTATTGATGGTCTTAAAATAAAAATAATAATGTCATGATTTTGATTTTCATGGTTCAATTTAATTTTTGGTTTTTAGGTGGGAATGATGCTCAGGGGCATGGGTTTTGATAATACCACCTCAGTATATGTTGCGGCTGGAAAGATTTACAAAGCAGACAAGTACATGGCTCCTCTAAAACAGATGTTTCCACGATTACAAACCAAGGATACACTAGCTACACCTGAAGAGCTTGCTTCATTCATGGTATTTAAGAAGTCTTTGGTTAACTACAAAATCAATAGGTTATTTAGAAAGAAGAGAAGTGACATTAGGGAACAAGTCTTAACACTCAAGTTTCTGATGTAGGGCCACTCATCTAGGTTGGCTGCCCTTGATTATACGGTTTGTCTTCATAGTGAAGTCTTCGTTACAACTCAAGGTGGAAATTTTCCACACTTCTTGATGGGCCACAGGCGCTATATTTATGGAGGGCATGCAAAGACAATTAAACCTGATAAGAGAAAATTGGCTTTGTTATTTGATAATCCTAATATAAGGTACATATTTGGATCTCTTTCCTGGTTGCATTTGTTTTTACCATTCTATTTCATTCCATACAAATATTGTGCAGGATAACAATATATATATTTTATTATATTGAACAACCTCAGTAGTCTGAAAATCTATTTTATTGGTTTTATATGGTAAGCTTGGTGGTGTTATTGCTGAGAGTGATGCTATCATCACTTATTTGCTTGCTGATAGTGATGTGGTAAAGGAATTAATTGTACTCTGTACTGTGTTTCTTTTATGATGAACTAATGCCTAATCTATATGTTATTGTTCACAGCACACTGTACTCCCTTGCACAAGGCATTGAAATGAGGCAACGGTGCTTCCCATTGTCCAACCTCTTAGACATCTTCTGAACCATGGGATCAGAAAGAGTTAGCTTTTGGTAGAGACCTAGAATTGAAAAACAGAAATATGGTAGTATTATTGAAAGAAACAGTAGATTTACAAGAGTTTAACTCTTGCCACCAAGCAATGCTCCTTCAGAGAGAACAATCTCGCTGCCCAGCCTAAAGCTGAAACTTCTACAACAATTCCTAATTGCCTCTCCTCATTGACAACTCCTTAAATAAACACTCTATTCATAACTACCCTCCATACACATACAAGTAACTGCCCATACACAAATAACTGCCGACACATCAGTAACTAGTAACTACCTTACACATAATAATTGACTATTTTATCCTATTAGCTTTGAGGGTAACCCTAATAGGATTTTCCAAAGAAGCCAATGCAGTCTGACAGTCAACGAATCTTAGCTAAGGGAGTGATTGTTAATCCACCTTGAAATCATCTAAGCCATTCTTGGTGCAATTAATTTTATTTTCAAGGTAGAAACACTTTTGAAATAAAGAACATTGGTAAAACTTTCCTCTTCTAGAAATAAGATCATGTTGTCAGCAAACTGCTGGTGAGACACCATAACCCCTTCCAAGCCTTCTCCAAATCCTTTTCTGTCAAGAACATTATCAAAGAAGCCCCAGCTTAATTGCTTGTAAGCTTTCTCAAAATCCGCGTTAAAGATTAAACCATTGCTTCTCTTCATTCTCTCATCATCAATGACTTTGCACGAGCTGCATCCAAATTTGATTTTCTGAGATGGTGCCTACTGAATCCAGCTATTGGAACAGTGAATGCAAAAATTGTAGAACTTCCTGAATTGGAAATTTTATTAAGCTAACTCAACATTTAAAATTACATCCAACTTCAAAAAACTCTGATTCGACTGCTGAATTTTCTGAGAAGGCATTAGTAAAGCATTCTTCAATAGGACTCCATACTTCTTCAAGAACTTGGTTTTTCTCTCTGATTTTTGCCACTTTCCTTGCTGTCACTCAGCCTCATTTTGGTGGAGATTTTATTAGGTTGGTTGGGCAACACGGAGGTCAAATCCTTGTCATTATATCTGGAAAAGCTAGAGTTTTATCCTGTCTCTCCTATAGAAAATATTAGCTACTTTAGAGATTTTAGGAATTTTCTTTTTCTAATCTCTCAAAACAACTGATGTTTTTCATATTTCAAGACTTGTCCTCTGACTTACTTTCTGACTGATAATCTTGGAGAGAAGAGTTTAGAAAATCATCTCAAGCAAGGAACTATTCTTAGAGAGACCACACATGATGAAGGAAGTATGTTCTCTTTTTTTTTGAAGAAAAATTCTTAAGGAACTATTCAAACAACTATTCTTATTAGGGAATTACTACTAAAAAAGTAATTACTACTATTGATGATATCCTTCATATTGTACAAGACTTATCCAAAGAAAATGTGTAAGGCTATAAGCAATGACATGGGGGCAAGAATGTTACTCCATTGTACTAGTAACTTCCTTTGGGAATATGACAGAATTATTATGACCTTTTAGCTTCAGTTTTCTTTAGTTGACTGAAAATTTCAAGTTAACAGGGAAGATGAATAAAATTAGACTAACAGGATAGATAGATTTCATCTTTTAACATCAGTTTACAATAAGTCTCAAATAGTCTAGCTTTATTTTTTCATCTTCCTTATCCTTTTCAGCTGCTACCAGCCATCAAATTCTTTCCTAATATTCTAATGCATTAATGTTCTATGCTCAATATGGGATTTTTCTGTTACTAGAGTTTAATTCTTATTTCTGATTGTGTAGATGGGAAGTATTCAAGCGACAAATGGGAGAAATGCTTCTCCATAGTGATCTAAAGGGGACTGAGTTGAAAAAGCCCGGTGGTTCACTTTACAATTTTCCCATGCCGGATTGTATGTGTAGACAAGCAGAAGCCAGAAACGAAAAAGGTAACACAACACGTAGATGAAACTTGGAATGTAAAAAAGATCAACCTTAGCAATAAAAACTTTTCAATACCTGTAATTTATTTTGTATAATTAAGTTGTGAATTGAAAAAAAAAACATTCTTTCATTGTAAGTTAGGAAAAGTTACCACGGATTCAATTTGTAAACCCTCCCCCCTTTTTCTTCTGCAAGCAATTCAAATCAGTATTCATTGTAATTCTAAGCAGACACAGACTTGCACCAGATTATAGAGATATAACAATTCTTTGGAGGTTGGTAAGCTTTGTATTTACTAAACCATATTATTTATTCAGCACCTGGTGATTGGTGAAGCTAATATGACATTTGATGTTTGATCTGTATAAGGGCTGAGTTTTATCAAATAATAGAAGCCAGCAAACAGTTTAGTTGATGATTCTTTATGTCAAACACCAAAAAGAGTAAACAGTGTTATATGACCCAAAAAAAAATTGAATCAGTATATGAATCGCCTTTTACTTACTGTCTCAGTATTTATAATGGGTTTATCAATCTCATCTCTTTATAGCTTTTAGACCTTGTTTGGATTGGGTTAGGTGTAAAGCAGAAGTTGAAAATAGTGTTTTTTTTTTTTTTTGGGGCTTCTAGAATTTTTATTTTTCCCCTTATATACAACAATTTGATTCTACCTCTATAATTTTTTGAAAAAAGATTTTTTTATTTTCAATTCTCAAGTTTTTGCAACACAAGTATACTACAAGTTTACAAGTTCTGAATTTTTTTTTCAAAGAAATATTGTGGTTTTAGGTTTGAGTTTTCATACCTCATTTTTCCACTTGGAAACTTTAGCTCTTTACATTTGTTTAACAAAAAAAAAGTGTATACTGCAAATGCAAAGTTTGGAGGAGGCCAATCAATCCTATTTACAAAATAATGAAATAGAAATGTTTGTTTGATATCTTCTAGTTTTTAAAATGTGTTCCCTGGTGACAGAGGGAAGCAAAATGGTGAATTCCAGAGGGAACTCTTTCGGCACACCCTATACTTATCCGTTGCATCGATCCGACCCGACCCAATTGATGAACTGAATTTATTCCTAAAATCAATATAAACGTTCTTCTAAACAAATTCTTTGACAACGAGCAACATGAAAATCATGAAACCGCAAGAAAAAGTGGCAATACGCCGCAAGACAAACAATGAAGAAGAAGTAGTGTAAAAAGTGGAAAAAGAGCTTCAAAGGATATAAATGGGGCCCATAGTGACGTGAAGGTCGAGCTACCTAACGAATCAAGCTTGCCTGATTTGTAACCACTAACCACTTGTCTTTCTCAACAACTTGGTCAAATCCCCTAATCTCCAACACCAACACCAACACCTCACACTTACCTCTTTCCACAGAAGGATCCAATCTCTCACTTCATTTCTCCTCTCTCTCCCCGATTCAACCTCCCTACTGGGTACGCTAAGAGCTATCCTTCATGATGTGATATGACAAGAGATAAATGACTTAAATTAAATAAAAAGAAGTCAATTATTCAATCCATACGCTGGATAAATAAGCACTCCCTCTTTCAC
The DNA here is from genome assembly GCA_022379115.2 of Bauhinia variegata. Lineage (NCBI taxonomy): Eukaryota > Viridiplantae > Streptophyta > Magnoliopsida > Fabales > Fabaceae > Bauhinia > Bauhinia variegata. The sequence continues at coordinate 7,321,460 of CM039432.1, forward strand.
CCGTATAAGTCCCCCGTCTCTCTTTCGCATTCTAAGTTTCTCTCCTTTCTGCCTTCTTTTTGAAATCTCACCCTTTTCTTTTCTCTCCTTTCTTATCCTTTTGGTTTCAAATTGGTAACAAACAAAAGGGCAAAAAGAGAAAAAGAAAACAAAACCCAATTGTACTTAACCATATTATTCACCATTAACTTGCACAATTTGTAAGCTTCCATCATTCTGGTTTTGTAAATTTGGCCCCAAATTAGATGGGACGTTCCCCTTGTTGTGAGAAAGCTCACACCAACAAAGGTGCTTGGACCAGAGAAGAAGACCAACGCCTTATTGATTACATACGCGTCCATGGCGAAGGTTGCTGGCGTTCTCTCCCCAAAGCTGCAGGTGGGTGTCGAAGTTTTATCCGAAGTTTCCATTTTTCTCTGTCTTTGATTGGTTTTGGTTCTGTTTGGATTAATTTTCTCTTCTGGGTATTTGAAAATTTTCGATTTTTTCACAGGATTGCTTAGATGCGGTAAGAGTTGCCGATTGAGATGGATAAACTACCTTCGTCCTGACCTCAAACGTGGGAATTTCACTGAAGAGGAAGATGATTTAATCATCAAACTCCATAGTTTACTTGGAAATAAGTGGGTTTTTTTTTATTTTACCCTTTTCTGGTTTTGTTTGGATGCCAAGAAAATGAAGGAAAATGAAAACGAGAGTGATTAATTGATGCTTTTGTTTTTTATTGAACTCAGATGGTCTCTGATTGCGGCTCGATTACCTGGTAGAACCGATAACGAGATCAAGAACTACTGGAATACTCACATCAAGCGCAAGCTCATAAGCCGTGGAATTGACCCACAAACTCACCGTCCTCTCAATGAAACCGCCGCAGCCACTACCGCCGCCGTTGCAGCCGCCGCCACAGCCACTCAATTGGATTTCAAAAAATCTTCTTTTCCAGTTGCGGAAATCAATCTCGTAAAACAGAGCCAAGATAATTTCAATTGCATCAATTTTGGCACTGGATTGAAGAAACCCAAGAAAGAGACAATTGAAGATTTGAACTACGCCAGCAGTGATACAACCACCGAGGAAGGGTCGCCATTGCAGCGAGATTCGTACGGTGGCGAGCTCAACCTTGAGCTCTCAATCGGCCTGGTCCCTTATCACTCTAAGTCAACTCGTGGGAACTCGGCCGAGTCGAAACTTGAGTTAGTTCCGCTCCAGCTCGTCGGCGCAGTGCAGCCTGCTATGGCCGCTCAGGCGGCGGCGGTGTGTTTGTGTTGCCAGTTGGGTTATCAGAACGGCGAACTATGCAGTCAGTGCCAGTTCAAGAGATATTGTTCAAATTTGAATTCTTAGAATTTTTATCAAAAAGAAAATAGTGTAGATTTGATAATTGATAATATTGTATATTTAAGATTTAAGATACGTCATTGCCAATTTTCTTTTTTTTTTTTTTTGGCTGAAGTGAAGATATCTGTTAATAGATTAATTTACTTAATAAGAAATTAAAAGTTGAAAAAAAAAAAAAAAAAACACTATTTTTTATTGAAACTAACTCTTTTCATAGACCCATTTATTTATGTTGTTATAATGGATGATAGAAAATTTTCTTTTTAAAATGTGAATGCCAAGAATTAATTACTAACTAATTTAAATAAACCTATTAAATTCTTATTATCAAGATAAATTTATGAAATTTATTTTAAAAAATTAAGTTACTAAGCATCTAGTAATATTGCAATTATCAATTGGTAATTTCATTTGATTCTTATATTAAATATACTATAATACTTCACTATAAACATATAAACATTTACATAAAGTAGCCTATGAACATAAGAATGTTTCTTTTCTATGCAACGCACCATATAAAAAGGAAAAAAAAAAATCTTTGCTAAATATAACCTTTTATAAGAAAAAAAAATTTGATTGTGTGAGGATATTTAATATTAAAGAGAGGCTTTTAGTTTAATTAGTGGAATCACATCTAACCTTAATTAATGCTATCTTTTTATTTCTTGTTTAATCTTTTTAATGATAAAATAATATAATTTTGACTAAGTGCTCAACTAATTAAAAAAAAAAGGATATAATATCCCTTTCATCCGCAAGAAATAAATGGAATAACAATTAAGTGCAACCAATGAATTGTTAGTAAAAATATAAAAAATGAAATTATAGTCAACTTATCCATTTAGCGTATTGAGTTGACATATTGGTAAGCAATAGGTCATTAGAAGATGATGGTGGGAAATGACCCAATGAAGAGAAGCAAGCGATCAATTATTATTGGGAAATTCGGTTTATTCATATATTAATGGATTTTGCTTGTGTTGAGTAATAAATAAATAATTATAATTTATTTTTACGAAACGCTATCACATAATATATATTTTATTTAAAATTATAATTATTCATTTACTGTTCAACACATGACCAGCATAAATAGTTTAGCAGATAAACTAAATCTATATATTAATACACACTTCTTTATACAACTTTTATTTTGTAGTCATATATTTTTTATTTAAAATTATAAAGTACTATTTAAAAAAAGTTTTATATTTAAAAATGAACGTTTTTTTTTTTTTTAATTTTAAGGAGTAGTTAATGATGTTTCTTTTAAAAGAAAATATTTTTACTTAAAATTTTGTTTTAATCATTCCATATGAATTTAAATTAAGAGACAAAATATTAAAAGGGGATACGACAAAAAAGATGTATTTTTCTTAACTATCTAATTATATTCTTTAAAAAGTGTAAAGTAAGTAATATTATATTTATAATTTTAAACGGAAGAAATAAAAAAAAATTGTAATAGAAAAAAGAGATAACAAGTGGAGCAATATACATTTGAGAGGTTGCAAGTTCAAACCCTATTCGTCCCATTGAAGTGAAATAAATATAAGTTTTTTTTTTTTGTAAGTATTCACTCACTCTCACTTGCATTTAATAGTTGCAGATTTTTTTTTTTTTTTTTTACTTTAGGTTGAACCTTATTTCTTTCCTAAATTTTTTATCAAAATAAATAAATAAATAAAAATATATGTAAAAAAATAAACGTGCACGTAGGATTACACACTACTATTGTTGAGTTTGGGCGTTGGACCACAATAGAAGAATAGAAAGAAAAGTCTAAACAAACATCATCTCTTGACCAATGTTCGGTGATGAAGTCAATAATAACCCAAGTTGGGGTTTGGGACCAAAATGCTTCGGCCAATGGTATTACAGGTAGATTGTTTTAATTAGTTGCCATGCTCACTCTGTTTTGGTAATCCATAGGATTGCTCTTCAATTTTTTTAACTTAGCCAACACTAATTGAATATGTAATGTTAGCTCTTTGCTTGCTTTTCTTGATAAAAATATGCCATGAGAAATCTTCTTGTTGGTCGTACAAGAATAAAAGAATTAACCTTAAGAGTTTTTTTCTTAACCCTTTTCATGTATTATACACTCTTTTTACTTAGTTTGCTTGATAATTATACCTGAATTAACAATTTAACTTGTCAAAGCATTACTATTAAAACTATCATTCTTACATACAAGGGAGGAATAAATTGTGCAAATATTACTCAGCAGTAATAATTTTTCAATTATTATTATAATTACAATCTTATTAAATAGTTAACAAGTTATTATTGTTAAGTAGTAACTGCATCGAGTGATACTTTAATATATCTGAGTTAGTCTAGATCTTAGATCAATTTAAGTCTTAAGTTGATTTGAATCTAAAGTCTCTTGCAAATAAAAAAAATGTTAAATTAGAGTTTACGCCTCCAACACTTAAATCAGTATTATAAATTAAGTAAAATTTTTAAAAAATATGTCAAATTACTTACTTCTTCATTAATAATATAATGACTTATTTATAATAACTTAAGATAAGAAATTTTCTAATGATTTTATCCTGAATCTGCTATTGGGCTGAATCACGCCTTGTAAAAAAGAATTGATTTTGATATTTTTTAAACACCAATATTAAATGTTTCCTGTATCAATACATTAACAAGTTACACATCTATTGTATGTTATAGAACTACCCTTAAAGGAAAGTTCCTTCCGAACAAAAACAAATGTTTACTGTAACTGTTTTTACAATTAACAGACCCAAAATATATTTTTTTTTTTTAAAAAAAAAAGCTTTTGCATTGATCAAATCACTAACCTGCTACTATCAGGAAAAAGACAAAAACGAATGACCCACTTGAAAGAACGAAAGGGGCACTTGTCAATTCTGAAATTGTTACTGACACAATTGATAAAATAATTTTGTCTAGTCAGCGGCGTGATTTGCTCCATCAACAATATCCATTAGGTAAGATTATTTATTATTTATGTTTTTAATTGTCGCTTACGTGGCAAATATCATTGCATGTGGTTAGGTTAATTCAATTGAGGACGCGGTTGGGAAAAAGGGTTTTGAATTGAAAATATAATAATATTGACAGCATGGCGACTTGAAATTGGGCTCTTCAAGTACTTGGAGACGCGTAAGCTAGCAAAAAACTATTCTAATTTAATAAGATTAGATTAGAGGCGTTTGATTTGATTCTTAAAAATTTAACCATATTAAAATTTAAAAATAATTTGTTAAATAATTTTATAAACTTAAATTTAAATTAATAAATATTTAATATGATATCAATAATAGATGATTTTCATAAAAAAAAAAAAGATTTTTCAAGTAGTTAAGGATAAAAATAATATATATATAGATATATATATATATATATATATATATATATATATATATATATATATATATATATATATATATATATATATATATATATATATATATATATTGTGACATCATTATATATCTTACTCTATATTAAATATTATTTAATTTATTTAAATTAAGTCAGATAATAAAATTTTTATTATCAAATTTTAATGTAAATATATTCTTAGGTTTGAACTTAATTTTTTTAATTAAATTAGAATAACCACTTAAAATGGGATCTGTTTGTCTCATTCATCATCTCAAATTCTATCTTATAAACTTAGGGTGCATTTGATATACAGTACAGAACAATACAAACAAAATAACACATCACAAGTAGCTACGTTACAAAATAACTTCTAGTCCTGTTTACTGTTTGTTAGTTAATGCACATGACAAAAAAATTTGTACTGTTTACTGTTTGATTAACATAAGTACTGGACAAAATAACGCGAAATTTATTATAATACCCTCTGTGTTATATAATATTTATTATTTTAAAGAAAAAAGGTATTGGACAAGATTTTGAAATATAGAAAATTCTTATTTTTAGATTTTACAAAATTGAAATTGTAAAAGAAAAAAAAAACTAATTTAGATATTGCATAGGTTCATTTTGCACAATTAAAAAAAATCGATTCTAAATTTTTAAAATTTGATACTCTGAAAATCATTAAATTTTGGAAGAAATGTTTGCTTTACATTTTCGAAACTATAATCATTAAAATCTAGTAACGTGGGTCTTTTTTTGTCATTTTGTACGGAAAAAAAAAAAAGTATTAGTGTATAAATAGTGAAAGAGACTTTAATTAATTTTACTTATTGGAAGACCCAACTTATTAAAAGGCCTGGATAGAGGAGGTGAGGTTAAATTTGTCTTTTTAAGTTTTTGTACTGTGAATAAAATTTTTGTCCTATAATTTTTTTAAGGACAAAAAATAGAAGATTTGTCAAGTATCATTGTCTTTTTTAAAATCAAACAAAATACAAAATCTTTTATCCAGTCTAATCCATCATTTTAAAGCGAATCAAACAAACCCTTAAGATTAGTCTAAAACTAATAAAATAATATTGTAAGTGAGACCTGTATAATCTTTATACTAATTATAAACTCATAAAATAAAATTTAAAATAAAGAATATGATAGATAATTTTGTCTCGTTACCATTAACAGTAATTTACGCACTTTAGTAGTTATACCTAAATAGTTTTGAGTGTTTTTTTTTTTTTAATTCATTTTGAGTCCCATTTCAAGTATTATTTTAATTTAATTTCTAGATCCAACATTACATGAACATGTATGCACGAAAATTCAAATTTTGTTACATAATTCTTAATTTAATTTAATGGTCTCCCACCCCAAAAGGAGAACCGATCCACATGCCCAAGGTGTATCCTTTACAATAAAGTATTTCATTAAGATTTAATTAATCTCAGGTAGTTGACATTCTTTGAATCTAAGTACCCTAATCCTGTTCTACGCATAACATGCTTCATGGGATGGCTTTGAGTAGACTTTATTAACATCAATTATTGAATTTTAAATATTGCAATTAATTACTTTCGTGGTATTAAAATACTCTATATCTGGTCGAAATATCATCTGAAATATCAAACTCAATTCTTTAATAATTAAGATTAAAGAAGAATCGATTATTTTAACAAAATTATATGAATTAGTTTTGATTGAAGTTTTATAATATTAATGTATTATTAAATATTTTTTTATTTTTACTTGTAATTAATGTATAATTTTTAAATATTTAAAAATTAATAAAAAATATTTATTGCTAAAAATAATTTAGTAAACTTATATTATTACTTATTAAGTGTTTTTTTTTTTTTAATCTTTGTGTCAAGACCTTAGACAATGTGGAGAAAGTAATAATTTATTAATCGCTAGATTATATCCCACGAATAACGCAATCAATTTTAACATAATAAATTATTCATCTTTTTGAAAAATTAATTGAATATTAAAATAAATAGACAAAATCTTAAAAAAAATAATTTATTACTTTAAAATGTGTAATTGTTATGTAAACATATATATATTAGATAAAATTGAAGCTAAGAGGAACAAAGTATTATGAAATTGAAAAGATAGAATAATAATACTTTTTATCCATCTTGAGAGTAATATATGATTTGAAATATAATTTTTAATTATTTTTAATAAAATTAAAAATATATTTTGAAGTGATAAAGTTAATTTTAAAAATTTAGATTTAAAAATAATAAAATAATTCCAAAAATAATAATTAAAAAGTAATATAATTATTTTTATTTTAATAATATATTAATTTAAAATTACAATAAACATTTATTGTAATAATATATGGAAAGATAAAGAGTTTGTAAGAGTAAATAGAAAGTAAAAAAAGTGAATAAAAGAAGGCAACAGTGAAATTTATGTTACTTATTTAAAAAATTAAAAAAATCATAATAAAAAATATAATATGTCAAATTGTGGTAAAAAAATAAATAGTAATAAGGATTTATAAAAAAAGATACAAGTAAGATAAGATAATAATAGTAAAATGATAACCCACGTGTGTGTGGACCATTGAGTGATAATGAAGGTCCACTTTTTTTATGAAGGGTCCCTAACAAGATCTCACTCAACCAATTGAAACTAGATGTTGTCTAACAATTCACATGATACTACTTCCTTGTATAATACGAAACACAGTACAAAACCATTATTGTGACCCACCACTCCCCTAACTAACATATCAGATTTTATTCCAAAATAAGTCCTATATACACAATTCCTTGTATTTCAAATAATAATAATAATAATAATAATATACACATTTTTTATCAACAAAATTTAACACAAATGGTAAATTAATTGGGTCACCTTGATACAGCTAGAAAAATTCTTTGAAACTCATATATTAGTTGAATAATTTCTTCTAAAGGCTAAATAAGTGCTCTAGAGATAATCTGTTGACTGGATCTTATTAATACTATTATAGTAACTTATTTTCACTATTATTTTTGCAATAAAATAATAGATATAAACATTTATATAAGTTAAAAAAATATACTTAATTTTTCTTGTCATAAATATGATGAGAAAAGACCAAATTTAATCACAGAGTATAAAGATATTAAAATTTTATTCGTAGAGATTATATCACTGCATTAATAATTAATTTAGGGTGTGTTTGATATCAGTACTGGACAGTACAGATAAAACAATACAGTATAAAGAATTGAGGTATAATATAACTTTTTGTATTATTTAATGTTTGTTGTTTAATGTACTGAACAAAAAATTTTATATTATTTGTACAAAGATATTACCGGTCACCGACTGTTGTGAATACCTCGCCAGTTGATAACCGTTATTAAGACTTACCATCATTGATTTGATGAGCCAAGGTATATAGAATTGTAAGATGGTTTGAGAAATAACAATGTTAAAATTTTTGTCCAGTACTCTGGACAAATCCTTGTCCCATGGTTTGGTGAGTAACAAAAATTTAAAGATTTATCTAGTACCATAGATAAATTTTTGTCTAATACTATGATCTTTTACAAAATTAAATAAAAAATAAAAAAATTTATACTGTTCAATCCTTTATTTTTTAACGAATCAAACGATTCTCTGTACTTTTTTATAGTCAACATTTTATGAATAGTTTGAATTTACAGCTATTTTCAGATCCAGCATATTATGGTAGGGGGTAGGATGGATTTGTGGTCAAGCACTTTGTACCATGTTCATTTTTCTATGATACGTAATGGTGGGTTGCTATAAGATGGCATGTACAGTCAGGTGAAGCTTTATTGTAGTGGGAGAATCATGGCTCCCTCAAATAAAAAAGAAAAATATATATATAATATAACAATTGACCTGTTAGTTTAATGACGCCTCTCTTTTTTTTTTTTAATTTTAAGTACTAATAAATTAAGTTTAACAAATTTAATTTTTTATTGGGTTAAGTGTTTATTAAACACATTTAAATTATTTAATTAAAATATTCATTAAACTCAATATTACCTAAAGACACATGTATTGAGCTAATATAGTTCATTAATTTTTTACCTAACAGATTCTCAATAAAGAATACCAAGCAGAAAAGCTTGGTCCCAATTGAACTTATTTTAATGCTTAAGTTATCACTAATACAATGTAAATAGTGAAAGTAATAATTAGATTAAATAAGTACCTACCTATTAATGGCATCCCCATTTATAGATATTTAGAGGGCTATATTGGTAATTTTGCCTTTGTAGACTGTATTAGGTAGGGACGATCCTTAAAATATAAAAATTTAATTTCCTCAATTTAAAATACGAGTGTTTCTTTTAAAAAATTTACGCTAACGTAAGAAACAAAAAGTTTTTCTCATTAGATTATAATGTAAATGCAAGTAAAGAAAAAGTTAGTAAGAAGAGAGAGAAGCAGACGCAAATAACACAGAGCATGTGGCGTGTTTGGCAGCTAGGTAGGTAGCCGAATCTGCGACCAATAATATCAGAAACTAGAAAGGGAAGGGAAACAGTTGGTTAGTTAATGGTTGGTCAGAGTGCATTTATACTAATTGTGGGTAGGGTCAAAAGGTGCCTAAAGACAGCCCCATATGCATCGTCAGATTCCTGCCTTTGTGAGTCTCAAGCCAGCAAAGAAGAGCTTTTTACAAGAGAAAAAAATATATATTCCCATTACGTAAGAACACATGCAGCCAAATGATCTATATCATCATTCAGTGCTGTAGCTAGCTAGGATTGATTCTTCCATCATTTAATAAATGAATTTCATTTTATTTCACTTTCATGCTTTCTTTATCATCACTAACAAGGATTTGGATCTTCTCCTTCTAGGGTGTTGGACTAATATTGAGTCAATTAATTACCCAAATTTATTAGAGTTAAATTTGTTGTCACATATAATAATTTATATATTGTAATATATTAAAAAATAAATCTTATATATTATTTTATTTTTTCAATTAATCATAAAAATATAATAAGAGACGGAACAACAAATTTGATCCTAAATTTATTTAATATTATTCTAATATTCAAAAATAAATGTGCTACAGTTGATTGTAACATACAATCGACTATCAACTATTTGATCAACTACCATTTATGCTGATCAAACAATTAATAGTTGATTATACGGTATAATCAACTACCATACATGTACGTTCCTAATATTCCCACCATGATGTTAAAGGTTCCAAATCCCAATGACAAAGGGATGCTTGCAGACAACTTGTAATGGCATATATGTATGTTTGTATCGATGGATTCTTGCATACTTAGAAGAAGCATTGTGTACCGACATGTGAGAGAAGATGATATATTCGTTTTGCAATGCAAAAAATGGGGCTGGGATCGACCTTTAAGAGATCAATGAAACAGTGAATTTCAGTTTGAATCCACTTCAATGTTGAACAGTCTTTATTCAAAATGTGTTATTATATCAGCAAATAAACTGATATTTATAAAGAAAAAATAGTTTGATGCAATAATATAATTTTAAAAATAAAATTTTAATACGTTTATATTTTAAAATTAAATTAATTTTTTTAAAATACTTAGCCTATGTCCCATTTTATTTATAAAAAAATTTTATGAAAATAAACTAGTCATTTTGATCGGCTGTGGGTAAGACTTTGATGGCTACATATCATGTATAATGATAATAATATTATAAGGTGTGCATAAGTGCGCCGCCCACGTGTATGGAAGAAATTTTATGCTTAACCTTGTTAAAGAATATATAGGACTCTTTTCATGTTCATTTTTTCATGCATAATCTTTTATTCCCCTTTCTCTATGATTACATTAAACTTTATGATGAATAAATGATGGCATCTATAGAGGTATATTCTTACAATTAAGCATGTAAATCAATTGGGAAAAAAATACTCTAATTTAATTAGGAATCTTGAATTTAAGTTCAGAAAATATAATTATGTTGAAATTTGATAGAAAAATTTTGTTACTCTTATGGTACTATCTGGCTCAAACCAAATTAGTTACTGATTAAGGGATTTGATAATAAATTTGTACTCACTAATACCGATAATTAAAGCCAATAAAAAAATAGAGATAATTTTTTGGGGGCTAAAATTATAACTAGAGATGTTATTTATACTATAATTAATCTTATATATATGGTATAACAAAGTACAAGAGAAGAGATCAAGGGTTATTTAATTTTTTATTTAAAGTTTGATAATTGAGAATATAATGTTTTATTTTATATGTATGGATATGATGCACATGCTTATAATTAAAAAACTATTCTACTTAATTATAAATTCTTTTTATTTTTCTTGTTTTACTTACACTTATCATATTTCTAAAGAGCATTTAACAAGAGCTACTAGGAATGATATAGTATAGTAAGAGGTTTAGATGGTTTAAACCTTTTTTATTGTCATTTGAAACAAAAAAAAAAAAAAATCTTGGTAATTAAAGATTTAGGCAGCATTCAAAGGTAATTATTGATCAAGAAAATAACATAAGAATTTATCACTTGTTGATCCCATGATGCTTGCATCCCACATCACTTTCTTTTATAAATTTAAGCCACTGATTTGGGTTAAAATTCATTTTATTTTTTTACCTTTTTAAGCACAATATATATTTTCAACTTTTTCCGATTAAGTAACAAATCTTATTTATGCTAATGACCTATTAGTCTAGTGACATCTTCTATAATATTATGTATTAAAAAATTAAGTTTAATGTCATAGTTTTTTTTTTTTTTTTTTAAACTATAGACACTCCGCTCGTTTTTCCCCATTGTTTTATAATTTTAATTTACTTAATAAACAGAAGTTAAAATTTTCAGCTATGTGCAAAATAATAATAATAATAAATAAATAAAATAATAAAAGGTTCCTTCTTATCTGAAATGAGGAAATATATATATATATATATAAGTTAATAATTTTACCTAACTTATGATTTAGACCTAACACTTTTGTACTTAAAAATTTCACACAATATTCCTAGAGATAAATACTTGTTCCTTTTCGGTACATTCCCACCTTTACTTTCCTTTCCTTTCCGCCCTTATCATTTCGTCCCCATTGATTGCCGGCCCTCTTTTTAAATGTGCTACTCCAACTTGTGGTCACTAAATATAAAATTAATCATATATACCCAACAGAATTAAAAAATTATTATTTTTCTAATTAAAATTAAAAGACATTTTATAAATTGAAACATTACAAAATTAATTGTTCGTAAACAGTAATAACAATTTCTTTGGATTAAACAAGAATTTGATTAGGATTTTTCAAAATGTTTAATTATTAAAATATTTTTATATATAAAATATAATATGTATGATAAATAAAGATAATTTAATAATTTCATTTATAAATATTTTCCATTCATATGAAATTAGAGAATGCATTTATGCTTTCAAAATTATGATTATTTATTAATTTAAATTATAATCCTTAATTATTTATTTATCAATTCTAGAGTTGTAATTTTCAAATCAACGTTTTTATCAATTTTTTTTTTCAAAAAAAACTTTGAATAACAGAAACATTTTACCAAAGTACGTAATTGTCCCTTTCATGATCTTAATCTGTTACTTAGCAAAGAATCAAAGGTAATTAAACTTTACTTGGACCAATTAAGTCAATTTTAAGAAATATGTATTAATAAAATAATAAGTGCGCGGGAACAAGTTATGCCGTGCCATCACGTTTCTACATATTATTATATTTCAGATTTTTTATTTATTATAAAGTATCGTGTGAGATTTGGATAAGGTCATTTTGCTTAGGAATTATTTTGACAATATAATAGTAATATTTTTATGTTGTGTCTGTCATATCCATCACCCATAGAAGTCCAACTGGCTTTAGGACTCTGCCAATCCTAGTATCGATGAATTATCAATTAGATAGCACAAACGAGAATGATTCCCTTGGCAATGGCTAAAATAATTGTAATATTTTTATTTGAATCCCATTATTTTTTAACATTTCAAAATTTTTACCAAATTCAATTCTCCAGTATTTCCCTAAAGTTTTAATCGTGAATAAACATTTAATAATTATTAATATTAATAAATTTAAAGGATAAAATTAATAATTTCAAATATTAAAAAAATTTATATGAATTTTGATTTAGGAGTCAGATTGATCAGGATTTAAAGAGATTAAAATGATATTTACCTCTAAATATAAAGTTATTGACATGATCCTAGAGACCCTTGTAATAGCAAAGCAATTAAACGTTGTCATTACTTTTTAGAGAAATAGTAGTTGCACACCTATTTTTACATAACTCTATATACGCCTATTTGATTTTAATTATATTATAAGGGTAAAATTGTAACAAAAAAAAATAAAAGCAATAAAAGTAAGAAAAATATAAAAATAATAAAGATGTATAAAAATGAGTGAATAAAAAAAATATGCACATAACACAATTTTTTTTTTGAAACATAAAATTCTCACTCTTTTAATGGACATATTAGTTGATCATTAACTAACTTAAGCGTCGAAATGATTCAAAGTGTTCCATCCTTCATGTTTTTCTCTATTGCTTTTCACAATTCAAATCTGATTATACTTTCAATTTGGTAGCAACAAGTCTAAAAATATTATTATAAACTTTTGTTAAAACTTTTGATGTGTAGCATCAATAATTTCCCTTCATCTTATTCTAAAATTTAGATAATACATAACTGTGAACATGATATTTTTATTTGTTTTTCCTACTTCTTGGATCAATATGAATGAATATGACCTCCACTTATATTATTGGCTAAATTCATCCCCAGCCGTGATATGATATCTAGTCATTTTGATTATTATATTACTAGGATATTGCTTGCTTATACCATCTTCTTCATTTCTTCCATGGATAAAATCGAGAAATGTTTTTTTTTTTTTTTAATAGAATATGGAAAAGGAAGAAAGAAAGAAAAGTCTCGGGGTGTAATTTAGTGGTGAAAGGTTTGAACAGAAGATCATTCTTAAAAAAATATGAAATATATTATGAATCATTCCATCATTAGCTTGTTTATTATGAGTTAAAACATGTATTATATAGTTGAATCATACTTATATTTTATATGGAAAATACTGTATACACCTTGTATTTGTTCGTTAATAATAAGAGTAAAACTATACATAAAAAAATATAAAAGTAAAAAATAAGAAAAATACAAAAAAAAAGATATAAAATGTGAGTGTACTTGTAGTATCTCTCATTTTATATCCAAATCCCCTAAACATACTAACAGAAGTTCGATTTTATAGAAAATGTTTCGTTGAGAGAGTGCTCATTTTAGTAATCTTTGTATTTTGAGAGAGATTAGCCTGTCAATGAGAAATAATACTCGTTATACATAAAAAAAAAATGACACCTATATTTTTTAAAATAATTTTTAATAACATTTGTGGTTGATATATCATAAGAAAATTAATTTATCAAGACATATATTATTAGAAGTAAAATTCTAACTTAAGTCTTATAAATGACATATTTTCGTTCTTACCGTTCCATTTTATTGAAATCTTAGGATTTTGAACAAGCAAATTGAGTGTTATTATACCAAGCTTAAATTATTATATTTACATATCAGTTATAGACTCTATGCATAACAATATCTAAACTTTAAGCTAATTTATTGATATGGACCCAATTTTTCTACCCTCTAAATAGGCTACGTGCAACCTATATTTCAGATATAGACCTAATTTTCTTGCTCTGAATGGGCCACGCGTAGCTCATCTCTTAAGATCAACTTCTTATCACATGAACGTAAGCGTGAATTTTCTGATTGAGCCTCATGCAGCCCTTCTTAATGTATTGCAACACTACACCCAACAGATTATAAATAAAACGTGCTCCCCTCATTAGAGGGCAGTTGAAAAAACACACTAACATTTATGATAATATTACACTACTCTCGCACATTTTAAATTGCATGATTTTATCCCCTGATTTTTAGGGTTGTACAATAAAAACCTTGCATCGTAGTGGCTTATTTGTAATTTAACTTTTAGTCTGCCATCCAGAACGTGCTAATCGGCTGACATGGTTGTTACCTAACAACGTTACTAAGGGTGTGTTATAAATATGATTCACATTTATATAGTATTTGTTATTCATACCATCAAATAATCTTATATTAGTAATACGCACTTTCTTATCTTTCTTGTTATGATTAGGTCTGGTTATATTATTAAAAGATAAATTCTTTTAGTTCTTTATAATTGTTAAAGATAAAATATAATAAATAAAAATTTAAATCAGAATTATTGTTGATTAATGTTGTTAGAAGTATTTAGTGATGTGAGAAAATGAAAAAATATATTAAAATTCATGATATAAAAAACTATAGAAGATAAAACTCTAAATTTGAAGATTATTTATGTTAAAAATATTAATTTTTATATGATACAAAATTTTTATTCAATGTCATACCAAACATTGTTTAGTATTAAATTTTTATCATATCTTATTCTATTAAGCCTTATTTTATAAAACTTTTATACTATCACATTTTATCTTGTTACACATAGTACAATGTGCCAAACAGGGTGTAGGTGCTTATACAGTACACAAAATACTGATTTTATTTCATGGAAAAATATAAGCATTGGACTCAGACTCAGTTACGTCTTTGAATAAATTGAGGATATTTATTTCAAATTCATTTGGTTGGATTTTGCTAAACATTTTTCAGAAAATAAATTCATCTAAAAAATGTCACATTAATTAAATCTAAGTTGCTAAATTTGAAATCATTATTTCAAATTCACCTAAAGTTATATAAATAAAATCACTAAATTAGAATCAGCATAAGCATTCTAATGTTTGATAGGGAAAAAATAAAAATGGTGATTTCATTGAAATATTTGAGAATTTGCATTCCCAGTTTAGAGATAAAATTATTCATTCCTTGCAATTATTTTGTCATTTTTTCTTACTACATCCTTATTAATTTTACAAAATGAAAAGTACGTACTTATTTTATATATAGAATATATATTTTAATTTCAATCCACGGTTGATTCTACAAAATAACCATACATTTATATAAATATGAGAGGGATTCATTTATTCTGAGTGTAAGTCTTGAACACTTACTCTCTTTTATAACTTCTTATAGATGATGGTTTTCACGGATCTCGATGTTGAATCGTATTATATTATGATATTGATCATTTATGTCAAATTTTGTATGAATTTAAAATTCTTAAGTAATTAATATAAGTGAAATATTTTACTTATAAATGACAAACTTTCTTATCCATTAAAATAAGGTAATGTGATGAAATATCAAATAATTTTAAAATTTTATAAAAATTTATAAGTATGATCTCCCATATGAGATCTTTCAATTTAATAATTAGATATGTGAAATTTATATTTTATAAAAAGTTATAAGAGGAAATAAATAAAAAAAGACTTACTCTTAGAGTAAGTGGATCTCTCCTATATATATATATATGAAACGATAATAATTGATACATTTTAATTCATTCAATTCAAATTCTTATTCTATAATTTTTAATAAGGAGCTGTTAATAACATAAAAAAATAAAATGAGAAAAAAAGACTTGACAGAGACTTTTTGTCAATGCTCTATAAATCATGATATGGGTTTATAACAAAATTTTGACAAAATTGGTTTTTCAACTAAATGCTAAATGAAAATGCAAAAGTTACAATTTTAGTTTTTTTTTTTTATTTAAAAAAAAAGCACAAACACATGATGAGTAGGTTACCCACTTCCTTTTGTCAATTTCTCAATGGAGAATTGTGCTTCATTTTTTTTTCCTTTTCTCCCATGAAAAAGAAACAAAAGTGTCACAGTCTTTACCTTAGAGGAAGCAAAGTGCCAACAGGATTAGGTGCGGGTAACATGTGACTTGCTTGGCATTCTAGAACAATTATTTTCTCACATGATCACACATTGCTTTTTGCCATTCTATAGAGTATTGTTATTTACATTTTTTATTTATTTGAATTATTTTTTTCAAAAGAAGTTTAATTAGATGAATTGTGTTTAATGTTAGAGCAAGTTTCAAGATTTAAGAGCATTTATAAATGTATTTAAATATTACCTACTATCGATTGAGATCCTCATGTTAGTAGGGAGATTCAAACTCACATATTTATGAGATGCAATTTTAATTCTTATTAATTAAATGAATCTAGATTCATTAAATGTGGCAAAAAGTCATTAGCTTTCAATGAATTTAAATTATTGATTTCAAATTCAATAGTTTAAATTTTATTATATATTTTAAAATAAGTTCTTTTAAAAGTAAACGTAAAAAACTTAAACTTAAAATTGACGGCTCAAATTCATTAAAAATCAATTATTTTTTCTTAATCCAAATAGCAAGTGAACCTATCTTCATTGGCAAACTAATTTTATCTAATACTAATATTAAATATTAATTTATAGTGACTCAATTTTTTGTGTTGTTGAAATTTCACCAACGTACTATGCACAATTGTCTAACATGAATAAGAATTTTGTTATATGAAGTATGATGAGAAAAAAGGTTCCAAGAGTAGTTGCAATATGTGATTTCATCCCTCTCTACCAACATTCCACCAACCTGACTATATCTCTTTTCTGATCTCAGTATCACATGCAATGTTTCTTCCAAAGTTGCAAGTTGGTAAGTATAGTCTATCCACTTTCCAAACTTCCCTTATCTTGTGCTTTCCTTTGTGGTCCTTATAACTTTTTGTAGAGTCTTATCTTTATTTTTTCAAGGATTAAAATTTATTATTCCATTTCTTCATCTCATTTTTAATGATTGATTAAAAAATATAAATTAATGTTATTATTATTATTTTTTATGTTTGATGATCAATCTGTTACAGTAATATAATAATAAGACATTGTATGAAACAATTAATTTGGTTTTTCTTTTTGACGAGTTTGATTCTTCTTAATACACTCTATATATCTTCATAATTTTAACATAAGACTATTTCCTAAGGACGAAGGCAGTAATTGGTATTTTTTTTTTTTATATAAAGACATTTATTTTAATTTAAAATACCTTAAAATTAGGTTAATTTCTAATAAGTCAAAACCTTGTTAGTATATTATTTTGATTTTATGCTCTCTCATTTGATCCCTTTGACTCAAGAGCTACCAAATTGTGAAACAAAATAGTTATTTCATTGTATTATTTTTCGTATTCACATTCTAATTTCATAAATTTCATGTTGTTATCGGTATCCTAAGCTAAATTTCCACGCAAGAAATCAACGAGCTAACATAACAAGAAAAAGAAAGGTTGCGTATGAAAATTCACTCCGACGCCCAAATCAGCATTTCCATGCACAAATCAGTATTTAGAGAATCAGAGGGTTGAAAAGACAATAACAGGGTTTCATATGTGCACCTTGGAATGATCCAAATGAGATGACTATTTATATGGGCTGGACCACTTAATTTGGGCCTTTGGGTTGTGGGCCCAATCTTGTATATATAATTTCATATATATATATATATATATATATATATATATATATATATATATATATATATATATATATATATATATATAAAAACATAAATTCACGATTTAATTTTGGAAATGGCTAGATTTTCTTCTTGTAGATCATGTAGTCGCTTAAGTATGAGAAATATATATATATATATATATATATATATAAAAAAGTCTTGACCACTGAGATTTGTATAGTACAAGTTTATTGATAGATTTTTTTAATTTATAATTAACTTGATTTAAACTAAGTATAAAAAATTTATTTACTCACTTTAATCAGAATTTTTCCACGTCTCTTCTACACGGCTTTAATATACAAGAAGAAGAGAACAATAAATTACATTGTGAATGATAATTGAAATATAAAATTGATATTTGCTCCCCCTTTATATTATCATGTATAAAAAAAAATTAATAATTGAAATAATTACTGATTTGTAATTAAACTATACTTTAAGTTGCTGACTTGGCACAATTAATGGTTCAAATTCTGGAACTCCTTCTATGTTATTATTTGAGAGTATAGATTTTTAATTATTAGTATATAATTTTTTAGTATTAAACTTTTTTTTTTAATTTTAATTTTTTTACAGTTAGACAGGAATATCAAGAATTTCAATTTGGAAGGGAGGATAGGATTAAACCCAAAGCTTGAAAGTCAACACTAATGCTGGGGTAATAACATTACTATTAGATTAAACTCTGCATCAAACTTGTTTCCTTATTTTATTTTAAACCTTTTTTTCTAGTAAAATAATAGATTAGACTAAAAAAAGTTTTCAGCCTCTTAATTATAAATGTGTCCCTTTATGTAAGTGTAAATATTTAACGCATTATTACCATCTAAAAAAATTCTTCTTCACAAAGGCATGTTAGGGCAGATTAAGTATTTAGTTGTTTTGATCCTATCTTAAAATTAATTGAGATAAAAAGTTGTCTTGGTTTCGTTATATTTTATTGTCTCAATTTTATAAAATGTTATTTTAGCTTTGTCTTAATTATGCCTCAATTCTCGTTTTAACTCCTTTATTTATTTATTTATTTTTTTAAAAAAAAGGGGAAGGATGAATGGGAGTGTTTAAAGTAGTAATAGGGTGTAGAAAGTAGTTTTTAATTTAAAAATTTCATGGATGAAAAGGGCAAGGTGGTGGTGTAAAAAGAAAAAGTGGAAGTATAAAATGTAATATTTTATTTAAAATTTGAATAGTCAAGAACTATGTAAGATACAACAAACACAAGGTTATTAGCACAATTTTTCGATAGGACGAGAAGAGACATATTTATATAAAATTTAAAATGAGATTTTACTTGTTTTATTTTTATTTTAAAAATTAATTAAGACATAAAATTTTACTCTAATTATCTTATCTCTAAGTCTTAAAGTTGTTCAGAACTTTTTGGCTAAAATGAGATACCGGAACATCTCATGCCATGCTCACCTCCACTTGTTCATTTAAAAAAAGTCCATTACGAAATAACAACTGAACAAAGTGATTGCAATTTCTTTTTGCACATCCTTTTTTTTTTTTTCTACCTACACATCCAAACCCTTTCTAAGGCTTTTTATGCCAAAACCATCCCTTGCCCCGCACACCCCATTAAATCTGTATAAACCTAAAAATTGCACCCAACCAACCCTTTTCCTTTTTACGGGTGACCCACGATCTACCTAAAAGCCCAAAACCCAACCAACCTAGTTCGAACCCCAACCCATTGTGCCCTTGTTGACATATAAACAATATTATTTCATATGGATTTATAAGCCCATATGTACACAAGTCAAGCTATAGGGGCTTATAAATTTGTAAAAGGATCTATCTATATTCATATAAACTTATACAGATTTATAAAAATAAATATTTATTTTTATTTTTAAGAAAAAAGATAATTTAGTCAATTTACTAGACATAGGGTGTGTGGGTAGAAAAATGGGGTGTGCCAAGCCTTTACGGGTCACTATGGAGTTTTCCTATGCATTTATAGTAATGATAATGACGTGCCACCGAGAACATGTATTTGATTGCTTTTTTAACGTTTTTTAAAGAGCGTTTTTAAAACGTTTTGTCCCACTCGTTTCAATTTGGCGTATCAATCGAAATGACAAATGTCTGTCTATGCTTTGCCACCGTCAAACTCTTCTCCCAATATCCCTGACACTGCCCCACTCACTCTCATTCCATAACCCCCACAAAAATTTTTTTAAAAAAAAAAAGTGTCTCGGGAAAAAAATAAAACCCACAGTATCATAAGATTCTATTTAAATTTTTTATATGATGATAGTAATATTTTTTGCTACAAGATGATAAAAAGATTTAACATTTTACATGTTATTAAAATATTTTTAGCATTAAATTACATTTAGTGATTTATTTAAGTTAGCAATTAAAAATAATCAATAAAAATCTCCATGAAAAATAATCAATCAAATTAATGTTTTCCTTTTTAAATGTTAATTTTCTGTAATTTAAATATCTTATTTTGTTTTATGAATTAGTTCATTAAATAGTTCACGTTATTATTGAATAATTAAAAGTAATTTTTTTTGTCACAGTTAAAAGGAAAAAAAGATAAATATACATAATTTTAACTTGTGGCTTAAAAAAATTTAATCTCAAATGAAAAAGCTATTAAAAACTTTATTAAAAAAGTTATGAATACAAAATTAAACCTCACTTTTTGTTAAAATTCAACCGATAAACATATAGTAAAATAATGTTAAGATCTTTAAAAAAAAAATAATGCTAAAATCAAAGGCTTCACTAAATATACACATTTATCTAAAAAAAATTTAATATAATTAATAAATAATTAAGTCTTTTATTATTTATAATTTTATTTAATTTCAATTAAATTAATCAGTGTTAGGCCGAAATTTCGGTATATTATACCAAAAAAATCCATTGCTTAGCTGTAAAACAAAACGCGTAATTTTTTTATAGCCCACAAAACAAAACAAACAGAAATAATAAAATAAAGCCCTATTTATTCTTCGTATGTACCAAGGTATATAATTGCAGAAAATGAGTCAGCAATTAAAAAATAATAAAAGAATGGATAAAAATAAAACCCTATACAATTCTTTGCTGTAGCCCAAAACCCTCAAAAAGCTTTCAATTTTCTGCAAGCGAAGCACACAGACAGAGCAGCCTCAGCCAGTTCCCGCCCGCTATCTACAGAGACTGAGACTGAAATGCTTAGAAGAAGTGATGCAGAAACTGCTGCGCCCAACTTCTTCTGCCCCCATTCTCTGCACTGTGGGTAGCATTCCCTCGTTGTCTCTACAGTTGAAGAACCCACCAACAGCAACAACTCCAAAGTTTCCTCCTTTTTCCTTACCCACAAAGAATCCCATAGGTTATAGCTTCAAAGTTTCTGGTGCTTCCCTCTCTCTATCTTCCTCACGGGTTACTACTATGGCGGTAGCTGCAACTGTTCCCAACACTGCTGGTTCAGCTTCTTCTTCCTCGGCTGCGTTGTTTGACAACAAACGCTTTTTTACCCCCTCTCTCTCCTTGACTGCCTTGTCGGCTTCTAAGAATTGCTGCATTTGTAAGTGTGTGATTGATAACAGGACGCGGTCCCGAGCTTGGCTTGTGCTTAAAGATGGTAGCAATGGGTCACGGCATGCGTGGGTGCATTCGGGTTCAGATGGGTCTTTTCTCGCTGGTGCTGTTGAGGTTACCACAAACTCGGAAATGGGTTCCGGTCTGGATAATGGTGAAGAAGCCAATTCGGTGGCCACTGAGGAGAAGCCCTTGAGATTAAGTAGGCGACATAAGGGTACGCCTAGCAGCTCTGATATACCTTCAAATCCTGATTTATTGACGATTCCGGGTGTGGGTCCGAGAAATTTGAGAAAGCTGGTGGATAAAGGTATAGCTGGTGTTGCTGAACTCAAGAAATTGTACAAAGATAAGGTATGTTTGTTAAATTTGGCTAGGTTTCTATCAATGTGCTTAAAGGAGTTTGCTGGATTTGATACTTTAGTCTCTTGTATTTGGGATATCTCTGAATTTAGGCTAGTTTAGTACTCTAAAGTACCAACATCAGTTTTCTTTGATTAAATTTTTTAACAACAAACTATCTTGCTTGATTCACGGCTGAATTTAGTCACCTTATTCTGAAATTCAAAGGGAGTAATGTACATTACGCATGGTACATTTTTTCCCCCTTTCACTTCTTGCTCTAGTTGTAAGGATTAATGTGCTTTCTGAGTCAAAAATTATCTTATATCTTCCATTAGTCATTAAAAAAGTTTAGGGCTGTTATTTCTAATGGATGTGAAGACAAAAGAATGCTACATTAGCTTATACTTAGAGGAAGAAATTATTGTATTATAGATGTCATAGCACTTATACTTTTGGCTTTGAAGTTATAGAACTCTGCTGAACTGTTGTTTTTGGGCTATTCTCTACAGTTCTTTGGGAAATCTAGTGAAAAGATGGTTGAGTTTCTACAGAGTTCTGTTGGAATCATCCACAAGAACCATGCTGAAAGTATAACTACTTTTATTAAAAAGAGCGTGGATGAAGAGTTGGAAGATAATTCCATCTCCATGCAGCCATCACAGAAGAAACGTCTAACATTCTGTGTTGAGGGTAATATCAGTGTTGGTAAAACTACGTTCCTTCAGAGAATAGCTAATGAAACAATTGAATTGCGTGATCTAGTAGAGGTGGTTCCAGAACCCATTAATAAGTGGCAAGATGTTGGACCTGACCACTTCAATATTTTGGATGCTTTCTATGCTGAGCCACAAAGATATGCATACACCTTTCAGAACTATGTATTTGTTACAAGAGTCATGCAGGAAAGAGAGTCATCTGGTGGAATCAAGCCTCTTCGGTTGATGGAGAGGAGTGTTTTCAGTGATAGGATGGTACGTACAGAATTACTTGGTTTCTTCTTTGTTTGAAGGGAGGGTGTTAAGTAACTGTAAAAATGAACCTATGTTGTAGTTTGTGTATTATATTTTCCTAGGGGGAGGATTTTGATGGTCGTTTACTTGACATACATATCATATCATTTTTCTGGAATAACAATAAAATTCTTGCTTTAAACATGTTTTGAGTGCGGATGTGATCTTTATTGATGGGTTTGAAACTTTGCAGTTCTTTCCTTATTCTGTAAGGTACAGTTCAAGAGGGAAGAAAATCCTGTTTTGAGAGTTTAAAAGTTGATTAATTTGGTCTCAATGTTCAATAAAGGTCTTTGTGCGAGCTGTTCATGAGGCCAACTGGATGAATGAAATGGAGATCAGTATTTATGATTCATGGTTTGATCCTGTCGTGTCTTGCTTGCCTGGACTTATTCCTGATGGTTTCATTTATTTAAGAGCTAGTCCTGATACTTGTCATAAGAGAATGAAGTTAAGGAAGAGAGCAGAGGAAGGTGGAGTCTCCCTAGAGTATCTCCGTGATCTCCATGAAAAGCATGAAAGTTGGTTATTCCCCTTCCAGAGTGGCAATCATGGTGTATTATCTGTCAATAAGCTGCCCTTGCACATTGACAACTCTTTACATCGTGATATAAAGGACCGTGTATTTTATCTAGAGGGTGATCATATGCATTCAAGCATTCAGAAGGTACTGTATTTGAAAATCCGTGTTACTTCTTGATATCCATTTTGGTAGTTTGCCTTATTCAATTTATTATAAGCAGGTTCCTGCATTGGTTCTTGACTGTGAACCCAATATTGATTTCAGCAAAGACATTGAAGCAAAGAGAGAGTAAGATAGCTAACTCTTCCTGAAATATTTGATTGACATTTCTATTAATCTGAACTACTTTTGTTCTATCAGATGCTTTTTTATGCATATATGAGGCTTCTGTTACTTCATTTTCCCTTGTTTGGGTTGGGTTGATCAAAAGCTGCAGTTGGATTTTTAAGCTTATTTTATTTTATGTCTTTTGTGAGTGGTTGAATTTGGCAATTGAGAAATTCTGGGGGAGAAAACTGGAGGGGGGAGCATTTTAGAGGAAAGAAATGATAAATCTACTTTGTCATACCCTCCTAAACCATTGGGCTTATTGACATGCTTTTGAGCTCCAAATTATTGAGTTGACTCCTTGTTCTGTGTGACTTGTTTACTTGAAGTTTCCAAAATATCTTAAATGTTGTTTTGCACCCAAAAAGGTGAAATTGGGTTAAAATGTAGAATAATTTGTGCTTGATACTGGAATGTGATTTTGTGTGGTAATTATCCATGGACCATCACAATTGATGGTCATCATCTCCAATCAATAAGGATAAAGTTCATAAGGTTATTTTGAGTATTTTATGTGGGGATGCTATGTTTCTTGTTTTTGTGTGTTTCACTTGTGATGTTTGTTGATCTCATTTTATCTTCACTGTAAAACAATGAAGGGTAATTGCTTGCAAGCTATTGATCTAGGATCACTGCTACAATTGAAACTTCCCCAATCTAAGGGGGTAATAACAGTCAAGTACTGATTATGTCAAGGTGTCTGTACATGAGGCGTTCACATTGGGAAATGAAATATCAGTGTGTTTGTACAGTAGGTTTTTTAGGTCAATAAGGGACCAAGGACCCTTAGGAGTTAGGACAGCTAGCTGTGAGGTATAATTGGGCACCTTAGTGGTTCAAGGTGTATGTTTTATTGAACGGGAAATTAAATATATTATTTGTATAAAAACTTTAGTCAAGTGTTGACTTTTATTTGTAGACATATAAGGGTCACATGGAAGCTTCTAAAATGTAGGATTCCTATTAATGAAATATTAAATTGCTAACCCATAATTCTTTGATTCAAAAACCTCTCTTATATATATTTAGTTCTTTGATTTCTGTCTTTCCATATCTGCTATTCCAAGTTATGGTATTCCTGGTTTAGCAATCCTTGATTTGAAGTTTTCCCCAGTTATGCTTGGGAATTTGGAGGGGATAGAATGGAATGGAACATAAAATAATGGGAAAGGAAAGGGAAGGGAGGGAACGTAAGGGGAGTTACCTTCATATTGTTTGGATGTTTAAGGAAAGGAAGGGAACTACCTTTTCCTTGTTCGAGAGTTAAGTGAAAGTGGAAGGAATGGAATAAATTTTTAAAACAAATTTCCAATGTTGTCCTTTTATTTGAAACTAAAGAGCCTGCATTGCCCTACCTAGGAAGACATTCTCTGTTTACAAGAAGTCATCCATAAGCTCTAATATTTTTGAAGTTCGTTTATCTCCAGCCAGCCTAATAGACTCTCTTGGCATTCAATTCTTGTTCTTTCCTCCCTGCTCATTACTAGTTTTAAAACCCTTTCAATAACACCATCAGGTTATACTTACAGTTATTTCTTTCCTCAAAAAAGTTGGAGTTTGATCTAATATGAGATCTAATTACAGCTGCTAGTTTCTTTACAGTGATAAAGACCTCTAAAATAAATCACGGGGAAAGATTTTCGTGAAAGAGAAGAGAAGCTGCTCTGCCTAAAAAATTTAGTTACTTATTTAAAAAATTCCTCATCTATCATATCAAAAAGAAAATCACAACAACAAGGCTTAATAAAACTAGTTACTTTTTAAACAAATTCCTCATCTAACATCTCAAAAAGAAAATCACATCAACAACTATTTAATCATTTGTTGTCCACTTAGCAAAATAACAGTGTAACCAAATAGAGTTCCTAATCTGACACCCCCCTCCTAAAAAAAAAAAAAAATTTAGGAATCTACCAAAACATCTCAAGTTCTTCAAACTCCCAAACATATAACATAAATGTAACTCAAACCAGAAAGACAGACCAACCGATGGGCTGCTAAGATTGGAGAGAGTGACTTTGGTCTTTTAAGTAATAAGAAGTGCCAATTTAGAATGCCAAAGTTGCAGAAAGTAAACTGATTTGGAATCCTTTCTTTCAGTAATGTGTCTGCACAACCATTTTGACTTTCTTTTTGTTCATAAACTATTTTGCTGTTGGTATGTGTATAAATATATATTAATTTATAATTTGTATTGATATTTATTTTTGGTGTCTTTTTTTTTAACCGAAAGTAGAATCCTATGTAATAGTAGTAGAGCTGTACAGTCTCCTTATAGGAATAGGAACAAAGTCACGTTTCGGTTAAGGTTATAGAAGGTACCTTCTCCCTACCAGAACAGAACACCACCCCAGTTCTTCTACTCACTCATTTGTCCCTCCCCTTGCTACAATTCTCTTCTCCTTTTACTTTGTTTTCTCTCTCATAGTTAGAACTTTCTTGCCTCCGGTTATACAATTGCAGGAGTTTACCCTTTGAGTTCTAGTTACTCTACTCTCCTTCATTTGTGTGCTTATGCGAGTGAATTTTCCAGTGTGAGATCTTAGATCTGGGTATCAGTGGTGGTTGTGAATCTGTGGATAAAGGGGTTAGTGGTCCATGGGAGCAAATGTCTCCATCAAATGGTTTGCTGAATGACAGTTTCTTGTTAAATATTACCATTTTTTTCATTAAAATGTGTTCCATTCCATTGGCTCCACCCCAATTTAGGAGGGAAAGAATTTTGTTTTTTTTGGGTTGGAGGGGGGAGGGTGTAATTGGAATTGTTACCTTTTCATTTCATTAAATTCCCTATACAAAAACTACTCTCAAACAATGGAACATTATTTTATCCCCTGCCATTCCATTCCTTTATCCTCGGTTCCATGCATCCAAACATACCATAAGGTGACTTCAGTCAGCAGAATCTTTCCAGTTAGTAGATTCCTAGGTAAAAAAGATCACTATTGTTTGTTGATTAATGTAATGTTCCTTATGTTAAACAAACTTGTTCACAAGATCACACTGTACTATCTCTCATGCCCTAAATTCATAAAAATTTTATCGGTTTGTTTGGTTTTGGTGAAGATATGCTAGCCAAGTCAAGTTTATTAACAAGATCACCGTGCACAATCCATCTTGTCCTAATGCATATTAATGTATCTGTTCCTGTGGTTTTGGTGAAGATATGCCAGCCAAGTCGCCAAGTTCTTTGAATTTGTGAAGAAAAAGAAAGAAGTCGATTCTATTAGCCAAGTTGAGATGAATAGCCCACCACAGTTGCTGCTACCCAATAAAGGTAAGTTCTGGGTGCCTGATGGGAAGCATTTTCCAGAATCAGCCCTCAATTCCTTGGAGTTCCGACGAGCTATGTCGATCATGTCTGGCTCTGGTTCCAGT
Organism: Bauhinia variegata; assembly: GCA_022379115.2. Taxonomy (NCBI): domain Eukaryota; kingdom Viridiplantae; phylum Streptophyta; class Magnoliopsida; order Fabales; family Fabaceae; genus Bauhinia; species Bauhinia variegata. Next base: position 7,348,814 of record CM039432.1, read on the forward strand.
GGCTAATCAATCTTGCAAGTGAGGCATCCAACATTCCCATTGGGGTTCCACTAACATTATCAGGTTTATGTGTTTGTTTTTCATGCTTGTAAAGTTGCTAACTCCAGACCCTGACAGATATGTAGAGGTAGTTTTATGGTTTATGTCACTTGTCAGATGTTTAGCTAGTATGCCACTCTCTGTAGCTTATGTTTCTTTGATTGGAAATGTGTTTTGTGCAGTATCTCTTTTCTCTTGCTGCAACAAAAAGGGTAAAGTCTAGTTGATTAGGTTACAGTACAGATTTAGAGATACTGCAGTCATGTTAGTGCAGTAGTAGTTTTCTAGCCATTTGATCAAGCAGTTCTCATTCTAATGGCTGAAAAATTGTTGTTATAATGCAGTTACTGCACAGTACCTACCTTTGCATGTTGTCTTATCATATGCTGTGCGATTATAGCATCAAAACATGACATGGAAATCTGTACACAACATAACAAACTTTAAGAAGACTAAGAATTTTAGATTGTTTTTTATGGAGAAGCCAAAAAGAAAAATAAATAAATAAAAAGTTTAAAGGAGATGTATTTTTTATCTACTTTTAAAGAAAATAAAAATTGACTTAATTTTTTTTCTATAAAAAGTTAATTTAAACAATTAATTTATGTATAATGTATTTTTTTTTATTAAATTAAAAGGACAAGTTAATTTAAACTAGTTTTAAACATAAATTTAGAGTATTTTTAGTTATCAACTCAAGTAGAATCTTATATTTTATTATTTATATTATTTTTTGTGGATTGTATTTTTTATGCTATATAATTTATTTTTTTAACTCATATAATTCTAATTTTTTTTAGTTGAGTCTTATAAATTAATTTTTTATAATTTTTGTCTTGCAAAAAGTAGAATTTAATCCTTCTTTTTTCTTTTTTGTGTACCATTTCATAAAATTGAAACTTTATTTCCTTTCTCTCCTCCACATCATTTTTTTTTAGATTTCTTTATACAATATTATATAGAATTTGTGAAACATTTAAATGACCACCACTAAATATGATGTTAAGGGGAGAGAAGGGATTTTTCTCTTCTCCCTTTGGTTCAAAAAATAGTGGGGATAAAATCTTTGCCTCCATCCCCTCCCCCCCTAAACATGTTATAAAATTCTTCCCCTTTCCTCTTTTTTAAACCAAACATACTATTAGATAGATCCTTATTTTTAAAAGAAAAAAAAAATGCTTAGAGTTCATAGCAGAACAAATTTTTTATTTTGGTAATACAAATCTGAAAAATGAATCACATTATATGTACTAGAAGAATTGTATCTGTTTGGTTTAGGAAATGATTTTATATTTATATTTTTAAAATTTTATTATTTTTATTTTTTGAAAATTTATATCCATTTGCTATCCAATAATGACCTTTAATGCATTTTGGTTATCATTTCTAGAAAAAATAAAAGGGAAGCATGAAAGCATTTTGGTTCAATAAATAAAATATGATTTTATCAAAAATATTTTAAAAATACATTAAAAACTAGATTTTTAGTGTTTTAAGAAATGATTAGTGACAAATTTATAATTTTATTAAATTCTTAAAATAACTATTTGTACAATGATACTTAGGAAGCATAACTTGAAAAATTTGGGCGAAATTTAACGCATATCAATAAAAAATTAATAATAAAAATTTCATTATATTCCAAAGTTCTAGTATTTATTTATATTTTTTAACATAATGGGTACCCAAGAATCCGCATATAACATAAAATGATTGACTTTCACCGTTTGATTTAGATAAGATAAAGTCTAGCGTTGCGTTTGGACGGCATTTCTCTTCTGTTACCTCTCCCCCTTTCCCATTACCAAGATTATCATGGACGCCACTCTTCTCAGTTTCCCATCTTCCAAAGCTCCAACTTCTCCAATCCTCAGCAAACCAGCTAACCCATTTCTCTCCTCCAAACCCAGAATCACCTTAAAAAATGGGTACCATTTCCCTTCGATTAAAGCTGCCATTTCTCGCACCAAGAAGGAAGAAACCGTTGAAACAGTGAGGGAACAGCTAGAAAACTGTTACCTTCTTGCTGGCATCAATTACAAAGGCTTTACGGTTAAACAATTTCAAGAGCTGCGGAAATCCCTTCCCGAGACCACAAAGCTCGTTGTGGCCAAAAACACGCTTGTTTACAAGGCCATAGAGGGTACTCAATGGGAGACATTGAAACCCTGTATGAAGGGCATGAATGCTTGGCTCTTTGTTCATACTGAGGAAATCCCAACTGCAATTAAGCCTTACAGAGAGTTCCAAAAGGAGAAAAAGCTTGAAGATAATGATTTCACTGGTGCTGTGTTTGAGGGCAAGTTTTATGGGCCTGACGGGGTCAAAAAGTTGGAATCTCTGCCCTCTCGTGCTGAGGTTTATGCCAAATTGTTGGGTTCATTGCAAAGCCCGGCATCAGCTCTTGTGAGCACACTTCAAGCGCCTTCGAGAGAATTGGTAATGGTTCTTAAGGCCTATGTGAAGAAGCTGGAAGAAGAGGGTGGTGCGCAATAACGGCTGCTAAGTGAAATTCTTGTAATTGTAAGTGTAATCTCAATGCCTTTTTGTTCATTTGAATTCTCAAGCTATTTGTAGATGGGATTTTGGTTATTTCAAAACCTGGGGAATTGTGTTGACCAGAAGCAAAAAAGGTTCAAGATATTGAGAATGTGGAAATATGCATTGATATGCTTCTGTTCGTTTCAATTAGTGATGCTGAAAATTCTGTTCTGAACTAGTTGATCATGTAGTTTCACGACTTGACCTGTTTGTTTATTAATAATTAAATTCACAGACCATTCTCTTCTTTTCCTCATCAGTGAGGTACTGGCCGCTTGTTATGGACTCAGTTTGTTTCTTAAAATGGTTAATTTGTTACCTTTGGACAATGAAGTTCATTCTAGTTCCAATGGGCTCAAATGAGGTCATCACTGTAAATGAGGCTATTCTTCTGTCTATGGGAATAAAAAAAAAAAAAAAAATGCGAAAATGAACTGAAAATATGTGGAAAATGATCGTTTCACTATGTTCGGCCATACTTTTGTTCTTTGTACTAAGTGTCCAGTTGAGATCAGATGAATGCACATGACCTTGAGGGTGGGGCAAATTGAGTGATGGAATTCCTAGTTATATGCTGTGAAGTTTATTTTATGGACTATCTAGTTTAGATTGACATAGAAAAGAGCATGATCACTTTGTTTCTATCTGTTAAATATCGAGATGAAAGTTCAGGTTGCAATTCACTAATGAGAAATAGAATGAAGGTTCCATGATCTATAGAAGTAATAGTATCAATGTTCCAACCAAGTATCATAGTAACTAATTTGTTATGATGAACCACTATTTTTATGTTAGAGACTAGATGTTTTTTTTGGTAGAAGAGATGTTTCTTTTGTTTTATGTTTTTTCTTATCAATTTTTTGTTAATGAACAAGGAAGAAATTGCTGGTGGAAACTCCACATGAACGCTTTTCTGGGCCATGCCATCATTTTATATCGAAACATGTAATTGCATTGGTAAACTGAGAAACTCTTGTGAACTGAAATCAGTTGACTGGCACTTTAACAACATTGTTTTACTACAACGTTGGTCTGTATCTTCTTATTGATGTTCAATCACAAATCATATTGGTTAGCTTAATGGTTCACTGCATTTATGTCTGCATCTTTGCTTTTGCAACTTATGTGGTGCTATCCAACAAGTTGTCTGTTTGGAGTACTTTTCTGCTGCTTGCTCTTGTCATCCAATTGCATAATTTGTGATTATTTTGAAAATAGTTAACCTGACCTTAGATTCTAATAGCCAAACTCTTTTTCCGTCCATGAACCCCTTTCTTGTCTCTTACAACCTTCATCATTCTTTGAGCTTTGTCTACTTATCACATTTAGTAAAATTAAAATTTGTTTTCTTAGGTTCAGTCATAACTCCGCCTATGGTTTTCATAGTCGGTTCCAAGCCTAAGTAAAGGAGGAGGGTTGTGTTAGACCCTCGATAGCCAATGTAAAACCTTGTTGAAACCTTAAGCAAGATTCAATCGTGCAATTGTTGTTTTTAAGAGAATTGGGATTTTTTTATTAGATATTTTCCTTCTGGTATGCTTACCATATTGTCTAATGTTAAAGATAATATCTTGTTGCAATCTTCTGACAACATTGTAGCCTCTTTTGTTGTTTCATCCTTATTTCATCTTTTATTGGTTCAAGTTTATTGCCATCAATAATTCCTTACCTGTGATCAGAACCTGCAAGGCACTTAGCTAACAATGAATTTTATTTCCCTTAAGAAGGTTGTGCGCTTATCCTTTCAGATTTTTCAATGATGGCAGCCCCAAGACCAGGAGGGAAAAGAAGGGTGATTGATGGGAATACTGGACAGTAACTTAATTATTTGAGGGAAGCTTTAGGGAAATTATATGTAGTTTGTTCCTACGGGGATTCCATTGATTTTGTGGCTTGTTTTAGGGAAATTCTATGTAATTTGTTCCTACTGGGATTTCATTGATTATGTGCTTGTTATGATAAAGAATGACTTTGTAATGGTTACTTTGGACTGAGGTATTGGTTACAAATGACAAGTCCTGATACAATTGATTTTCTTCAGTTATATCATCTAAATCATTTTCTCTAGTTATGATATGCTATTTTCGATCTTTTTATAAGGTCCTTTCAACCAAATTACATTGTTTAGGAAAAGTAAAAAACTTAAAATTAATTAATGTATTAGTATTTGAAAAAAATATTAACATTTCAATTTTATTCTTATTTAAAATTAAATTTTATATTAATCAAAAACTTAAAATTAAAGATGATCAATAACAATAAAAGGCAAATACGAGAAAAAAAAATAATAAATATTCTCAAAACTTTGTAAAAAAATTTATATTAAAAAACACTATTAAAATTTTTTAAAATGAATCTTATAAATAGAACCAGAGAATTCTAGCATGGTTTGACTTTGAGATAGAGACTTTGGGAAGGATAAATCCTACCAAATTTCACATGTATGTTCCCTTGTGGAGTATCCAAAAGTATTAGGCTTGAATGACAATAATGTGATTCCAATTAAATTACCAAACTTGGTGTGGCTGATGAGTTACTCAAATAATTTGGAGCTCTCGAGTTTATATATATATGTATTAGGTAAAATCCATGAATATTTTAATATTATTTTAAAAATAAGATTAATCTTATTTGTAAAATATAATAATTACGATTACCATCTCTCTCAATACGTATATTTTTATAAATTCAAACACTTAACATTATAAATATTCCTCAATTATTGAACTCAATTTGTTTACTTTTCTTAAAATTATTTATTTTAATAGTTTTGGTACAATGAAAATGAAAATTAAAAAAATTGAAAAGATTTTTTTTTCCCCTCTATACAATAAATTCTAACCTCCACGGATATTACATTTTAAGACTATACAATAGATTACATTTACATAAATACAATAACACCTGATCCTTCTAGTAATGGACTTTGAAACATTTCTGCAAGGTCACCACCTCTCTGAATTGCATTCATCGAGCTCAGAAATGGAACTCAGCAGCTTCTGTTCTTAGGAAATGTTTGCTTCCATAATGTTTCAAATCCCAAGGTCAAACGATGGAGAATTGACAAGGTTACGGTTCTGTGAATGAGGCTGAGGAACTGTGTCTTGCTTCTGACTTGCCGAGTCTAATCTCTGTTTTATAAGCAATGTTGCTTGCGCCTCTAACTCATCAAGATCAAGGCCATCATATAATTGATCATCACAGAGAACATCCACAGTTGCATTGGCATCCATCAATTCTTTGTTTGATTGAAGTGCAAATTCCTGCTCAAGATTAATACTTGGAAAGTTGTTAGAATGACAGAATGTCAATTTTCTTTTTCGACTAGTCATCTCAGTCTTGGTTCCTGCATAAGAACAGACTCCACCGCTTGAAGGCACAGCTTCTGAGGTATTTTGGTTGATATGAACAGATTCCAAACTTTTACAGTTTGACAGATTGGTTTGCTCGGTTTGGGGCGTCTGGAGAAGTCTTACTGTCTTGCTCGAAGAATCCAAAGTTTCACCAGTTTTGTTCATGGGAGTCACCTGGTCAGGACTAGAAGCAAAAAATTTGAGCCCTGCTTGAGCTGGTGTTTGACTGAGCAAAGAACGCCTGCAGTCGAGTTATGCAGCTTTATCAATAGGAGAGTTAACCAGAAATTTTAAACACTAGTGTTGCTCACTCCAAACAAGAACAGAAACAATGAAATATGATATATTGGAGATAAATCCATGGTCAGGAACATATGGAATGAACAGATGGATATAGAAAACCTGTAAATTGCCATCATGTCTACTCTTCTAGCCTCAGGCTGACTAGCTGCTGTAGGGTTCATCCTGTCATCGATGAAACTATCAAATGAATTGTCATCCCCATCATCATCTTCATCATCAGATACATCAGTTTCTGATACCCTGAGGACATTGAATAACTTGTGAGATTGGATATTATCTCACAATATGCTGTTCATGATATGCTGATTATTATGGTTTCAGATGTCTTCGTATTTCCAATTTCAAAACATTCACTAGATTACTTATTATAAAAAACACTTAAAAGGATGAGAATGCAACATGCGGTGGATCTCTGCATTAGCTTACTCTGCTTCCTCCTCAATGAAGACTCTGGCATCATGTGTTGGTTTGCTTTTACCTAAATAGCAAAAATAAAACAAAGCAGTCTGAGTCTTCAGAAATACTTTCATAAAATTCTATTTTACAAGCATTGCAATCCAATAGAACTGGATCATTGAGCCTCTAGCCTACCAGGACTTTTTCCCCAGTAATCTTCCTGGCGCTAAAGTAAACCTATCTAAAACATTTTTGAGTTTGGTTTACTGGGAAACAAGTAATGATCAACAAAAGAAAGAACCACAGATGCATCAAACATAAGCTAACATTACCTTGGACATGCTTATAACTTGCAGGATTAGAAGTGCGCCGTGATTTGACAAGATCTGCTGTTGGGGCAGAACTCTTCATGCTTTTCCGATTCCTATTACTTCTAGTATTGTCAACTTTACGCAACCTTTTAAATTTGCGTACTGGTTTAACACTTCCAGACATATCTTCACAACCTAAATGTGATTCTTCACTGAAGCTATGATTTGTTGGGTTTGCAACAAGAGTTTGGCCTTCCTGAACATTTTGAGAAAGGAAGATACGCCCCCTTATAATTGCACAATTCTTCAGCTCAAGTAAAGGGGTTTCAGTTTCATTGTCAACTGGAGAGAAAGGGGCATCATTTTGGTCACTGCCACTATCAGCAATGGCTTTTTCATTTTTCCCTGGACTTAAGGATTTAACTTGCTTTTCTGCATGGCAATGAATAGGTAAAATGCAGTCCTGAGTTACAAATAACCCTGCGAAATTCAATTTATTTCAGTACAGCTAGTCTCGTCAACTGAATTCCCATTGTTTGAATATTATGTACAACAGTATAGTGACCAGGAGACACTCACCATTCTCGTTATTGGGAGACTCTGGAACAACAATGACTTTTTCATTTTTCCCTGGAGTTGAGTTAGCTTCTTGTTCTGCATGACAATGAATAGGCGAAATGCAATCCCGAATGACAAACTTCTTTCTTGATAGCCCTGCATAATTCTATTCATTTCAGAACGAATTTTCTTGTTGCCAATCATCGGAGTTTTCACTTTTTGAACAATACATACGGCTATTGTAACAGAAAAATGCTCACCACTATCATCAATGGGAGATTCTGGAACAACACCACTTGTGATGAAATTAGTTAAACGAGGACTAAGCTCTGCGTCTCTCATGTCACTGCTGCAAGCATCCACCTCCAATAAAGATGTCGTGATCTCCGCAAGATTGTTGGTCTCATCAACACTATCTCCTTTATTTGACATTCTTTTGTTCATAATTGGAGACTCAGTAATTGTCTTATTGTCCTCACATGTTTTCTCCCGATGCTTACTTAAGTCACAAAATTCAGACGATTGTAAAACATCATTCTTCATGTAATTTTTCCTGGGAGATATTAGTGCTTCAACAGTATTATCTTGCCCAGTTTGATCAACACAGTCATCAGTTTGAATCCCCAAATGACAGGAGTCCAGCTCCAGACAGTTTGCAGAGACTGTTCTGCTTCCACATATATGCCTAGAATGCAATTCATCATCTGAAGGAAGTAGGGGATAGAAACGATAAAGAATTCCCATCAACATCTGTTTGCACTACGTGAAGTGAAACGACACTATGTAAGCAACTTTTTTCACGTTTGTATTATTTGGTAATTATGTTTTATTTGATGATGAAAGCATTTCTGTGAATCTCAATGGTCAAGACTAAAGGAAACCCTTGAAGAGAAAAATTGATGATGTGAAGAACATGACCAGTTGGATAGCAAGGGAGGGCACTAGCAGTAATCTTTGAAGCATGCTAAAGCTGATTCCAGCAATCAAGTTTTGGCTTGGCACGTGCCTAAAGATGGTTTAATCTTTTAAACTTCTGTTAAGGGCATTTTAGTAATATTTGGTGGTACTTTTATTGTTTTCGGCTGCACTGGGTTTGGGCTTGGTTTTATGTTATCTGGGTGTTCCGAGTCTTATCATTCCTTATAGGATCAGGGCTTGGGCTTATTTTCCCTTGGCTCTTATGGTCATGGGTGATCTACTGCTATCGTATAAATTGCTTTCTTTTGAATTCAGATTTCAGTTTTATGAGATTATTCAGCAAATTGCTTTGATTGTGTGATGTGATCAAGCCCTATTTGATTTCAATTTTATGAGCTTCAACCATCTTCCCATAGATTTAAAACACAACTCTTAATGGTCAGAAATTGTATTACCTTTTCTATCATTGTCAAGCTCGAAAATGTCGGAAGGTGTGCTATTTCCTGAACATAGATCATCCTGAAATCAGAAACACAAATTGTAGCATATATATTTAACAAAACAAATAATATTAATCTAGAGAAGGTTATAGAAACCTGAAGGGAGGAGATTTTGCTGTCTCCTGAAAATGATACTACTCCATGCAAACGCTGCATCATATCTATCAGCATTGTAGTTCTATGTGAATGATTCACTTTATGCACTCTTGAAGGAAATGTCTGGAAGTGAGGGTAGGCAATAAGGGATGCTCTCCATGTATTTTCAACATTGGGATGGAAATACTTTGCAAGTAAATCCATCTCAGCAACAGTAAGCTTGTCTTTGGATGCAGGCATCCGATGAGAGTCATCTTTTGCTTTCTTTTCACGAGGAATAAACTTCTCAATCGACAGCTTAACAAATTGAGTTTCTGGTTTAAAGATATGGGGAACCTACAAAATTACTCAGCAGGATTTATCAGATGTGGACCGAACAGTGGAACTAAAAAAAAATAATTGAAACAAGTGCTGTCCAGCAGGTTCCCACCATTCTAGGACTAGGATGAAAAGTGAAGCTTTTTATGCCCCCATTTCTCATGTGTTTATTTATAGCCTTCCCCTTTGCTTGCTTTCGCATGTAGCCCTTCAGCTCTGTCCCTTCACAAGCCAAAACTAGTAATAGTCGTCAAGGAATCATTTGAACAAACAAATAAGAATTTTGCAGACTAAAGCTATTGAAAACAACAAAGTAACTTATTCGCTGTATTGACAGATGGTATTTTCGAAACAAATTATCTAGAAAACCAAAGGATATCAACTCGTCCATCATGCTTTCTTCCAGTTCTCCCCATGCGTTGAATCATTCTGAGTGGTGACACATTGGCATCAAAACATATAACAAGACCAACTTCCATGATATCAAGACCTTCTTCCCCAATTGATGTAGCAACAATGACATTGTAGGCACCAGAACGAAATTTCTGTTGGTGAACAACATAAGTATATACAAGGAGCAGCAGACATTAAATTAGATGAAATAGAATATCTACCTCCAGCACAGCCTGTTGAACTTTCTGAGACTGGCCTTTCAATGTTTTCCCTGCGATTAAATTTACTTCAAATAAGAAATATCCTTTATGATTGCAGATACATGAATTTTATCTCATGGAAGTCAAGTTCTTTACATAGAGAAACAGCAGTGAAAACAGAAGTACTAAGCTAAATACCTGAACTTTGACCAATAAACTGCGTTGCTCTAATTGGTTCCCCAGTATTTGCTAGCAAATCCAGTATGTCCCTAAAGGAAATTTGGTTCAGTTTCGAACAACCATGTAGATTACATGATGAATTGACTCAAATTTTTCATATAATTATATGATTCATACTTGACACTTTCTCTATAATTTGAGAAAATGATAACCCTAGAATTTCGATCATCATTGGTTTCTGCAGAAACATAGAAAGACATCACTCATTGATATAAAAACATTCGTACTGTTTACTGACATCAAAGAATTTCATGAAAGTAAACCAATCATTGCAAAAGGAAGCAAGCAAGCTGAGATCACACCATAAGATCCTGCCTATTGGAAGTACAAAAATACAAGAAATTTTTTATGGAAGGAAAAGAAGAAAATGCAAATGCAGGGGATTATAAATCCTTCTAATATATATATATATATATATATCAAGATAGATAAAACAAATATACGAAACAGAAATAAAGATATCAAAACAATAAAGAAAAATAAGATGATGTCTACTCAAAAGAGAAAGGGGAAAAATTGAAAACAAAACTAAAAAAATTGCAATAAAATTCCCTAACAGAAGCTAAGTGGTAAGTAAGCTCTATCAATACAGGCAATTTGATTTTTCATGGCCATAGTGTCAATGTAGTAAAACGAACTTATTCACGTTAATTTTTTATGAAATCAACTTTTAAGTTATGCCACATTTATTGTAATGAAAAAAGTATTTGAAGTGTCATCTCTAAAGGCAAGAGCATGAAGGCAAATACTAAAACCCATAATGATTCAGAGGAATCAAATCCAGTACGTGAAATGATATTCTTACTGAAATGTTGCATCAGAACTTCTAGCATTTTGGACAACTTAGGACTTGGTGCTCCATGAGACAAGCTTTGCTGCATTAAGAGTCTTGCTTTGAGAATAACTTCATTTTTACTCATAAATTTTGCAAAAAACCTGAAAGAAGTTATGCTTGGCTAGAATCATTGTAGGGAAACTTCAAGCATATAAAACGAGATAGTATACAAAATTCAACACATAAAGTAGTATCAATGGAAACATACTAAACATAAATAGAGAGCACAACATTGTTATTACTCTTCTGAAGAAATAAATATAGTTCTCCTGATTTATTAACTTCTTAGTTTATAAAAAACATGATCTACATAATTCATACACAAAAACCTACCCTTCCTTCAGTTTTCTTTCAAGCATCTCATATGCTGGCCTTATTCCATGACTAGAAAGTAGCTTATGGATGTAGTATAGAGTGATAAGGACTCCAAAATATCCTTCCACATCTACATTGTTGACATGAGAAACGCCTTGTGGAGGTGCCTGACGAAACTTTTCTCGTATTTCAAGTAATTCACATGGGCTCAACTGTCAAGCATTGAAATACAGATATTGATGATTCCATGATAAATAGCACTACATATAAACAGATGTAATGGTTAAATAATGAGCTTTTAAACAATTGATGGACATATTATGTCAGTTCTCAAGATGTTCAGTAAAGAGACAATGATAAGCCAAAAAGAAGGGGGGCAAGGGAGATAATACAGCCTCATATTTAACCATGATCTGCTATACAATCACTACTATGTTATGTAGGCATCCACTGGCAATAGAGCTATCTGAGAAAACAAAGAAAAGCAAGTAAATACAAAGGTAAACAACCATACAGTGCGATAATCTCTATTCTGAAGAACACCAAGAGCAGTAAGCCTGGCCACGATTGGTCGTATTACTTCCAGAATATTATTATTTATTTGTACAGCATCTTGGCCCATTGTAACCTGGTAACATCCCAAGACATACCTCAAAAAATTACCAAATAATTTTAGACTATAAAGTGGCATCAACTAACCGAATTTTTTTTTTTTCTTTTGGCAACAACAATAACTACCTGTATCAACTCCATCTTTCTGTTGTGGACAAATGAGATGACATCGTGGTCACTTTCACAGCGATATTCAAGTGTGGATATATGTAGATTATCAATAACTTGCTGGACCGTCTGCTGCTTTGCTGAATCATATCAAATTTAGAATTAAAACCCATCATAAATCACTTTGAGAACGAAAAAACACAGTTATTGATAAACATACATCCTGGTGTCGCAGTTAAAGCCAACATTCTCAGTTGCACTGGTACAGCCATTAACTATAAATTAAAAAATCACTAGTTTTAAGTCAGTAATCCTATTTTGCATTTAATAAGAGATGAAAAAATATATATATATATATATTACGACAGTTTAGAAGAAATGGAAAAACCCTTTAGAAAAAAAAAAAAAAAAAAAGAGCAAACCTGACGAACTGCTTCGCAATAGGAGTAATTTCCCGTTGCTCTATGAGCCTCATCGATCACCAAACAAACTAAATATTTCACCAAACATTTGCCTGAAACAAAGTACATCATGAACAAAACAGAAAATGCCATGAGGAGAAAATATCATATGAACTATGAAGTTAGTCTTACTAAAATTTTCCCAAAGGGGAAAAGGTTCAAGTACAAAGGGTCAGCGTGCATTTATAAAGAATAAATAATCATCAGACGAATTTCAATATAAGTTATTCTTCATTCTAGAACAAACACAAGAAACCAAGCAACCACAGTATAGGCTAACTAAAATCAGGAGATAAAACCAACTAAAATTATATATAATGCTAACATCAACATTTTCGTTTAGAGTGAGAAATAATATAAAGAAGGAGAAAGAAGAGGATAATGTATCCTCCTTAACAACATACGACGAACATAAAAGAAAAACAAAGTTAACAAGAATGTGGTGTGGAGTACAGAATTTGTAGACAGAGAGCTTATAAAATGTGAATAATGTGACTAGTTGACGCCAGGGATGGGGCTGGTTAATATCTTAACAAGAGAACTGATAAGAGTGTGGAGTCAACAATTTGTGACAAATAGTACAGCGTGGGCAATTGGAAAGATCATTCAAAAATTTCCATTTTTCGTTTTTTTTTCTATTTCAGCTCATTTGTGTTCTTTCTTTGTACTTTCCTTTCTGTCTTTGCTAAATGCTTTTCACTTTTCTTCAATGAAACTCTTTCCTTCATTAAAATGGGAAAAATAATCTACAGAAAAGAGCACAAGTAAGAGCAATGTAGTCTTAGAGTGTTCTTGGATTGCTTAATATAGGTACTTCTCTAACGACTATGAGCGAAGAATATTAAATATCCAAGACTTTTGGGTGATATGGAAGAGGTTCCAATGCAAGGCTCTTCACATAGTTCTCAATCGTTCGTACGAGCCTCTTATATGTGTGAGCTCTGCAATTAAATCTCAGATAAATGCCAAAGAGATGTCATACATATAATTCTATACCAAAGAAGACGAGGTGAGAAGAAATCCCTATGAAAATTTTAGGATTCTTAATCCGTAAGTGGCAGTTAAATAATTGTTCTATATTGTCAACCAAAAAGCTTAAGATATTAAGCGTAGGGCCATGAAAAATTTATCTCTAACATGCTTTTGCATTCAAAACAAAAGCTCTCTTAACTTGAAGTGTAGACAAAGCCCAAGCCCACTCATATCTTGTGATGAAATTTAAATTATTTAAACTTCAAAAAGTGGGAGGGGAAAGGGTCAAACTCTTGATTATTTAGTCAAAGGTCATGATATCATGTCATTAAACCAAGTTCTCTCAAAAGCTTAAACTGTTAAGAGTAGGCTTCTTGGTTTTTTTTTTTTTTCTTTTCTAGCCAGTAGCTTTTACATTTTACAACCTAAATTTGTATTACCAAATACAAGTTTTACTATTATATATATAAAACATTCAAAATTCTGTCTAATAAAAAGGACCCCTCTTATGATGAGATGTTAAGGTCAAGAAATTCAAAATCATCACATACAGTTTGATAGTTCATCTTCTGTGCTATGACCATAATATTTTCATCATCATTTCTCTTTAAAAATTCATCTTAATATAATAAGGAAATTAATTATTTTTGAACATTCGCAAATTGCTTTCTCACTGCTTATCTGCTTTCATGTCTATATCTAACTAACTTAGGCCTTTATAAATTTTGTGTCAGGATTGATTAAGGGATTAAAGTTTTCATAGCAAAACATGGTTTATAGCTGTTCAAGGTGTACTACAGAATGTAACCATAAAAATGTTACAGAATTAATTCAAAAACTCACCAGACTGAATATCCTTTTCCAACACCTGTGGAGTCACAAAGAAAACTCGTTTAGTTTTCCAAAAGCATGCTCTTTTGGCTGGACTTAGAAGACCAGTCATATCAATTGTCCATTCCTGCAATTAATTTTACCCAGAAGTTTCTTAAATTATGTACATATATTGATATAGAAAAGTTCCAAAAACACAAGCTGATAACCATCAAACCCTAAAGATGAACAACAACAGTTCATACTTGAGGTATTCCTACGATATTATGGCATGCTTCAATCTGTTGCATGACAAGTGGTCGAGAAGGAGCAGCAAACACAATTTTGCCTGTTGTTAAAGAACCAACAAAGCACTGATGTAAATATATCACTATATCACTTATGGAGTAAAATATATAAGGAATTAAAACATTAAGAGCTCAGCTTAAAGAAATGATGATTTAAAAAGAGCTTTGGAAAAGTATTCAGAAAAAATAAATAAATGAAGGCTTTTGAAACTTTTCCAGGCCAAAGGATATGTAACAAAAAAAAAACCAATATATGTGCAGTGAGTTCAAGTTGAGTGTATGAAATCGGGATATAATTTACCTTTGGGAAACCATCTGAAGTAGTTATACATAACAACTGCAGCAATGAGTGTTTTTCCAAGCCCTGTTGGCAACACCACCAATGTGTTTGAAAATAGTGCTGACTTGGTGATAGAAAATTGATAGTCACGACGAGGAACATTGACTGCATATTTAAAAATATCAGAAGTTAAGACATTAGCACACTTGAAACGAAATAAGTAAACATAAAAAGCTCTATACTGATCAGTTTCATAATTTCAATACAATTTTCAACAGCATTTCCATCAAAAGCGACAAACCACCGTGAATGTGAAGAGAAGAGGGTTGCTTAATTGTGTTGGAATAAGTATCCACATTGGACATTTCAGATGAAATATTAAAAACATAATTGTTAATGTTCCACCTAAAAGCTAAAATCAACAATCTAGATTATGAAATGTACCTCTAAACACAAATTAAGGCATTACCTATCTATAAAACAGAACAAAATATAAAAGCATAAACGACACTCAATATGATGAAACATAAATTAAGATGAGAGATGAAAGAGATTTCATTAATCTAGTAATCAGCAGTAGAATTTTCGGCGTTAATACAAAATACTGAAGGGGAAAATACAAATTGACCCTGGACAACTAGGTCCCATAAATCCATGAAATTACCCGAAACAAAAAACAACTATATACTTGCATTCATCACCCAAAAACCAAATTTCAACAAGAGTTAAACTGAAAAAAAAAAAAAATTAAATTAAATTTGAGAACCTGGGTATATCCAAGTTTTGGCAGCTTCAGCGTCAATGTCTACGAAGCTCACAGTTTCATCACCTTCAACGCAATCTCGATGTTGTTCACCATTATCGCCAATCTCGAACTGAGGTTTAGGCTTTTCCTCCTTACCCACAAATTTATCAAGGGTAGATTGCCGTGAAGCCCCGGGTTTCTTTTCCCTCTTAGAACCCCAAATCTTGGAATTCTCAGCAACATCGCAACTCTCAGATATGATTGAAGTGGAGGGATTCGTTAATTGGCAAGCCGCATCGATTTCTCTAGCAGCTGCTTCCCAGTCAAAGCCCTGAAAGCGAGAAAGAAAATCTTGGGTTTGCGCGTCAGAGAGGGAAAGGAAGGGGAAGAGAAGAAGATACTTACGTCGTCTTCATCATCATCGTCAATGATCTGGTATGGATTAGTGGAGGTCATTGAAGAAGAATAATGAAACTGGTGGGACTGCTGAGCGTAGAGGGAGCAGAGTGTGAGGGAAAAATCGAAACCGGAAGCAAGAGACAAGGGAGAGAGGTTGGCGGCAAAACTTGAAAATGCACCTGAATATCTATCAAGGAAAAAAAAAAATAAACACTTTGTATCTGGGTTAATAATTTTGGTGACTAAGAACTTGGGGTAAGAATTTTGGCTCATTCACTGTCAAAAAGTTGTGCGGACATCTCTTGACACATATTTTAGTATATATGTCTGGGATAAAATTATTATTAAAAATAAGAGATAGGTAAAAAAAAATGTATAAAAATAAATATGAATATATAAATGTGCATGTAATACATTATATTGACCTAAATTTTTATAAATTCAGCCCATCAAACCAGGTTCACTTGTATATATAACTAACTATTAAATATTAACTTTATATTTATCATATTATATTAAGTTGTATATGTATTATTTTTTTGGTTGTCTATATAAGTATTTTTTAAGTGGAGACAATATTATTCAAAACAATATGCAACACTAAATGTAAATACATCTTTTGTAAGGATTTGAACTTAAATTTACTATATTGTGTAAGATCAACTCTTTTTGCTAAACCAACATTTTATTGATTATATGTACTATTTCATTATATATTATGATGTATGAATATATCATTAAGTATATAGATTTGGATGGCACTTCCATTTTTTCATATTACTTAACACCGCAAGAACACAAAGGCTTTATCTTATTTAAGCAAAGCAACGATAGTAAACTATGTTATTTTATGGTTTCACCACCTATACTTGTATCTATGTTAAGCCATAAGAAACAAATGTATTAATAAGATAAAATGATCTCACTTGAGATTTTATGATTATTTTTTGATTTTTGATTTTAATTTTTTTTTTGTCATAAATAAGACGAGAATACGAGATTTTTAATATTAACTTAAATGTATGGTGAGAGGTTGTGTTTAATCTTATAATATAAGAGTGTTAGAGTTTTATTTATGTAGTTGTACCACTACATCAAATCAATTTTTGACTATTTATTACTTAATGTTTACTTTTTCATAGTTTGAAATATTACTTTATTTATTTTGTTAGACAAATATAATTAGTGTTTTGCTTTTATCATTGTTTACTTTTTAATTAGTGTTTATTTTTTTAATTGAGCCTACTCACAAGTTAACTCGAGCTCACAAACTAAAAGAGAGTCAAGGTTGAGCTAAAAAAAATTAGCTCATCAATTAAATAAGTTGAGCTTAAGCTCATTAAATTTTAAAAGACCAGAGTTTGAACATAATTTAACTTAACTCATTTCTATCTCTAACTAGAATAACATATACCATTCTCATTTGCTTTTCCTTTTTTACCAATCTTATTTAGAGAGTGAAATAATTACAATTGTCTCCCCTATATGTGTTTTCTTATATATTCAAACTAATAATATTACAAAAGTCCCTTTATCATTAAGTTTAGTTTGCTTACCAATTAAGAAATACCTTTTGGTGCATTTGTTGTTTTATTGTATTCTCACACGTTAAAAAATTATAAAATAATAAACATTATAATTTTAATTATAAAGTTAACAAAAATAAATTCCTTGATATGGATAGTAATGAGATAGCAAACATGACTCCTATTTTGTACAAATCAGTGTTCTGAGTTCCTCCTATTTTGTCAATAAAAGGCCTTAAATAGAACACCCTTTTCTTGTGAGGAGAGCTTTCTCATCATGGGTGATTTATGATATAAGATGGATGGAGTAAATTATATTCAAAAACAATGCTATCTAAATATATGATAATGGCACAAATCCTTTAAATATATTGACAAAATTCATTCCTTAACATTAACCGTGTGTATGAAAAAAGCTTTGTTAAGAGAGGTGCAATAAAGAATTCCATGGGAGGAAGATTGATTCTAAAGTCCTTAATGATCTTGAAAGAAGTAGAAGACAAAGCTCTGTACTTTGCTTCTGTTGAACTTTGGAAACTCTAGGCCGTTTCTTTGACTTCCATGAGATAAGTGACTTCTCAACAAAAGTACAATATCTTGTTCTTGGTCTTCTAGTCTCTAAACAAGATCTCTAGTCACTATCATAGTATAAATGAAGAGAATGGCGTTTTTGTGAAGAAAAAATAAGTGCTTGCCTAGGTTCTGCTTTGAGGTATTGAAGTACCTTAAAAGGGTGAAGTATTGCTTTTGGACAACATGAGATTATAAGTATGGTCTTGTCAATGTCAAGAACAACAATTGGCCTACAAGCCATCTCTAATGATAACATACCTTTAAAAGTATGCACTAGTCCATGATTTACTTTTTATTGTGATTGAATTAAGTTTGTATTGACTTTTTATAAAAAGTTTTTTTGAAGTATAGAAGTTAAAAGTAATTTTTATTTTTTGATATCTAAAAGTGTTTTTTTCATAAAAACTATAATTTGTTTATGGTTATGGCATTTTTTTAAATGTCTTACTATATGTTTCTTCTAAAAGTATTTATGCTTTTTTCAAAAGCTAATAAAATATAAAATTATACAAAAGTATTTTTATTTTTTATCCAAAGAGTTCAAAGTCCATATTCTACAAAAAAAACTAAAAGTAAATTTTACCTATGATAGATATCTGTCTTATTTGGAATAGGCAAATTCAAGACCAATGAAGTATCTTAATGGCCCTAGGACACAGTTTATATCTTTGCTGCAAAATTGCTTAAACCCCATCAACCATATTAGGTGAGCATCCTGCTACTATAATGTCATCAACTTATAGGAATTCAATGAGTTCAATATGTCATCATGAAGAAAAGATTAGAAGAAAGCTTCTCTATTGAAATGTGTAAATCTCCCCTAAAGTAGGCTCTCTCATATTCTTGCCTCTACAAATTGCCAAAGAGTCAAAAGGGTCCCCAATCTTACTTAAAACAATATATTTATGCCTAATAAATTAGCCTAGGGCCCCTAAGAAACCTAATTACAATAAAACAATTTGGCACACAACAAGTATGTAGCACTCCATGATGCCTCAAATCCAACTTGTACATTTAAAAGGTTATTATTTTTTCTCTCCAAAAATTGCGAGTAAGCCCCAAAATCTCTCAAATTGCATCCAAAAGCCTTCAATTCTTTAAAATTGCAGAAAGTTCATCACATAACAGTCCGTTCTACCAAGTTAAATCAAATGATCTAGGAGGCATACTCTACAAAATCTTAGATTTTAAAACATAAGCTTGCATCCATCTCACCCAAGCAAACATGGTATTAGGTTGTTGTAAATTTTCTTTGAGGGTTGACATTCTAGCTATAACATTAAAATAAGATAACTTCCTTCTCCTAAACTTTGTGTAACAAAGAATGACACTAATTAAGTAATCCCATGTATTATTTGACAATTTAAATTTAAAGGCATTTTGAAACAAAATACGTAGTAACTCGAGGGATGAAGTTAGCTGGGTAGTTCTTGTCCTTTAACAAAGGCCTAAACTTCCTTCACATTGCTGCCCCCATTTACCTAGACCAAAAAAAAAAAAAAAGAATACTGATTAGGGTCTTTTGATTTGCTAAAACAAAAGATATAACACAATATAAAATTTTTTATCTTTTATTTAATTTTAAAAAAACTTAAATATTAGATAAAAATTTATTCATAATACTAGACAAATACTTAAGATCTTGTTATTTATTAAATCATGGGACATTTAGTTGTCTAAAGTACTAGACAAAAAATTTAATCCGGTTATCTTTTAAACTACTCTATAATCTTTTATACTTTAGTTCATTAAATCAATGGTAGTAAACCACGACAATAATTGACTATTGATGACTTTTTTGAATTTTTATAAATTACTTTAATTTTTATAAAATATCAAAATCTTATTATAAATTTTTTTTTTAGAAAACAATTAGATTTTTGACTCGTTGAGAGACATGAGTTAGATTGGGTTAAGTTTAATTAAGTTATAGTAAAATTTAGACAATTTTACAACTTTCTTCATGATTAAGTTTATTCTCGCTTATTCGTTCAAATAATGAAAAATATAATTCTCTTTCCCAATTGGATTTTAGTTGATTTTATATGTATGTCTAGAGAGATAAGTAGCAAAAAATCATAGCATGCTATTAATTCCAATATGTCTCGCTACTAATTATTTACCATGTCAAAACATTTAAAAAGAAAATGTTACAATATTTAAAAATTTTATAATATTTAACAATGTAAAAATAATAATTTAAAAATTTATAATAATTTTTAAAATTTTAAAAAGAAAATGTGAAAATATTTAAAATAAAAAGTGATAATTATCAACCACTAGAGCAATTAAGTGTTAACATATAAGAGTGAAAAGCATGAAATTATTTATTCTATGTATATTATATTGATATTAAATTTATTTATTAATATTATTATTATTTATATTGATATTGATTGATTTGTGAAAAAGATAAAAGGAAGATAGAGTTAAGTGTATTTAAAAAGGAATAAATAAATTTTTTTTGTTATTGTAAGTTAAATATGTATCAAACAAATAAGTCCACACTTTTCAAATATCAAACTTACATGGAAAAATAAATTATATTTTAACAAAAGTCACCCATTTTTTATATCACAGAACATATAATAAAAGTGTATCATGTAAATTTAATACAAATGATATAAAAATCTTTTGTCAAGTGCATTGACAACACGCAATGAATACTGTAATTGAACTTCACTGTTTTGTTTGTGCTGTTGACTGTTGCATATCAAACGCAACCTTGAAGCCACTAGATACTAGATATAGGAAGTTTCAACATTCTTGTCGTGATATTAAGAAAAATTCGAAAGAGCCAAAGTATACCTTAAAAACAGCCCTCATATAATATGGCGCTCGTTTTCCGCACAATGTCTTCACTCTTAGTCCTCACGTCTTGTTGACTAATCTGTATAACAGTCTTCTCGGGAAACATGTAGTAAAAAAGACATGGCAGAGCGTTTTCCGCATAATATCGATGCTTGTTGAGATGAGAATGAAAACGAAAGAATAAAGCATTGAGTTGAGAGTTTATGTAGTAGAAGCAAAGAGAAAAGCATTTAATAGCTATAAAATCAGTTGGGTTTGAGTTGTATTTTATATATTTTGCGTATTGAAGTTATTTTTGCATTTATGGCCAACCACTTCTTCTTGCTTTCTTTGCTCAACAACTCCCAGAAGGGAAAAAGACAAAAGAAAAAACTAAATAACAACTATTTTTGACTGGCACCGAAGAAGGAATGCTTTCGGTTGTCTCATATGCCCGGAAAAATTTCTTGATTTCCAACCATTTCTGTTGAATTTCCCTGCGAAACTCTGGAGAGTTGCAGGAAAAAAATTGGATTTTGCAGAGATGGGTAATAGTTTTATTTGCAGGTCAAAGAAAGATGTCAAAGATCAGGGATCGAGGAGCAAGAGAATGGGTCGATCCCAGAGAAAGCTCCTAGCTGAGGAAGAGTATTTGCATCGTCAAGCTCTGTCAATGGCACTTCATCAGCATCAATTGTCCCAGAGGTTTGATGGGTCGATGTCAAGGAGAATTGGGTCGACGAGCTCTCGGAGGCACACTCTACCTGATTCAGTATCTAAACAGGTGAGGGAACCTGAACCTGATTTAAAGTAGGAGATTTTTAATCCTTGATTTTGAGAATGATTTGTGGGCCTTTTCTTTTTAAATGAAAATAAAAAGGTGCAGTAATGATTTGTGGGTTATTTCAACTTTTTGAGTTTTGAATCATTTGATGAGTGGGGAAAAGTGGGTTGTCATGATTAAAATCTTTAATTTATGGGTAAGGGTGGAAAAACTAGTTTATTACTAGTGGAATCAAGTTCTTTTGGTCTACAGTCCAAGCCAAGGGAGAAAAAGTATTCATAGAAAATTGATAAAGTGAGAACTGTTTTTGTTTATTAAGAACCTTTAAGAGTAGTCTGGAAAAGTGAGATGGGAGATTCATCGAGCCTTGAAAAGCCTGAGCAATTTATGATTATTTTCCTGTATCTTTACTCATTTACATTCTCAGCTTCTACTTGTGTGGCATGAACTCCTGAACGCTGACTCCACTTATGTGTGGTTAGCATAAAAACTATATCATGTGTACTAATACTGTGTACTGTAATCATATTGCTAGATGCCTCAGGATGATGAATCTGTGAGACTATAAGATTAAAAGAATGATAAATTTACACTTCTTATAAGAGGTGTAGGTGTGGTAGAAAAATATGGGAGTGTAAAAAAGGTTTATATTGGTTGAGAGTGGGTGCCATTGAAGTTTTTGAAGGGTCTAATAAAACTCAATTGTTGCCATGTGTATACAGTGTATGCAGGTAGATGTACAAAAGGGTAAAAAGTTTAGGTGTTGATGTATCACACCTTAGAATAATGCTAGTTTACCAACTTCACAATCCTGCACAAGGGTCTAGTGGCTTTGCAAGTTTAAAAGGAGAAGTCCATGTAAGGCCACTTAAACCACCTGAATTGCTGTGACAGCTCATAAAAGCAAGAGTTTTGCAAGTAGCATTACTCATTCTTGTAAAACTTGTGCATAAATGAGAATTGTGCTAAAGATCCCAAGCTATATAGGAAGTTTTAAGCAGTCTAATAAATTTATATACTAACTTTTCCTTATCCTTTATGGGAAAATGTTGGAGACTCTTCCCTATAGTCAATGAAGTTAAGAATAATTTTTTGAGAGCCAAATTAAGACTGTTTCATATGTTGAAGGGAAATGAAACTTTGTTGATCCATCTCACCATAGTTTCAGGAATTACTACCTGAGGTAGAGGTGCATAATTCTGTTCATTTTAATAAGGGTAGCTTTTCTACTGACATGTTTGAATTTGCACATAATATTAGATTGATGTATTGTTGACAGTTGTAATTGTTGGCCAGCATCTTTGGTTTGATTCTTGCATTTGCCCAATTTATCGGTCAACAAATTTATTTTGCCATATTCACAAATGATTTATAAGTATAACAAGGATGTTGTAGTTCTTCTGATTTTGCATGATAAAATTTTCTTTCCCTTACAATCTTCTCTAAATTTTTCAGATTTCCTGCTAGCCAGTATTTCTTGTGATAGAGTTATAGTGATCTGCCTCTTAGTGTCTATTCCTGCCTTTTATCCCTGAATTAGATTGGAAGTGAATGTAACTTTTATGTCATATCCTATTCAGATTTCAGAAAATCTGGAGAACATTACGACAAAGAAGTTTGTGTTAATCCATGGAGGTGGTTTTGGAGCATGGTGTTGGTACAAGACTGTTGCCCTCCTGGAAGAAGTAGGGTTGCTTCCTGTTGCCTTGGATCTCACTGGTTCTGGTATTGACCTCACAAATCCTAATAGCGTTTCCACACTGGCAGAGTATTCAAAACCTTTAATTGA
This sequence comes from Bauhinia variegata, assembly GCA_022379115.2. Classification (NCBI taxonomy): domain Eukaryota; kingdom Viridiplantae; phylum Streptophyta; class Magnoliopsida; order Fabales; family Fabaceae; genus Bauhinia; species Bauhinia variegata. The sequence continues at coordinate 7,372,287 of CM039432.1, forward strand.
TTATCTTGAAAACCTTTCTGGTGATGAAAAGGTTAGAAACTTCTCGTGACATTGTAAAAACACATGCCACTTGAATCATGTCACTGTCTTGCAATCTGTGGTACTCATGAAAATGAGAATTTTGTAGGTTGTTCTTGTTGGTCATAGCATTGGTGGTGCATGTATTTCGTATGCGTTGGAACATTACTCACAAAAGATCTCAAAAGCAATTTTCCTTTGTGCTACAATGGTGGCTAATGGCCAGAGGCCTTTTGACGTTTTTGCTGATCAGGTATCCAGTAAATCTACATCACTTGTCTTGTTAACCATTGAAAGTTTTGAGAGTTCCAATATGGTGAATAAACATTTTTTTTTGATCATGTGTATCTTGCCATCTAATTTTACTATCTTTCTTCAAGTTGTTAAACCATTTTGAGAGTTCCAATATGTCGTTTTCATACGATAAATAGCAAAATTGATTCACTTGGCTGTCTAACCAGAGTGATGAGAAGTGTTGCTACGCATAGACCCTTGAACATTACAAGAAGGAAAATCAAATTTCCTTATGATATATTTCATTTCTTGATGAAAAGTAGTTTTTCCTTTTGATTTCATCTTGTTCTACATCCGAGAGCTTTTATTGTTCTCACAAGTTATATAAATGACAGCTTGGATCTGCAGAACGTTTTATGCAAGAATCAAAGTTTTTGATCCACGGGAATGGAAAAGACAAGCCTCCAACAGGATTTATGTTTGAGAAAGATCACATGAAAGCGTTATATTTTAACCAATCCCCATCAAAGGTATATAGGAACTGTCCATTTTATTTTATCATTATCATTATTGTTATTATTTTTCTATGCGGAAGGGGGAGCTACACCAAAAGCCCTGAGGCCTATGTTGACTTGTCCATTTTAACTTAGAGCCTATTTGGATTGGCTTTTGTGCAAAAGGGGAAGCGGCTTTAGAAGCTAAAATCTTGCTTTTCATTGAAGTAGGTGAGGTGATGCTTCTCATTTTCTAATAAAAAAAGACTTTTTAAAAATCAATCCAAATGTAAAATAACTTCTTATTCTTTTAACTTTTACTTCTACTTTCTATTTTGACTTCTCTTTTTTAGAAGCCAATTCAAACAGACTTGTCTTGAAGCTCAAAAGCTGTTTTCTTTTGTTAAGAGTAGTTCAACTCCATGTCAGTAAGAAGACCATGCTTAGGTGACTTTAGTTAGGAAGTTAATTGTTAGTTATAGATCTGGTCCTAATGTAATTTATTCGGTTAGCTTTTCCTCAGTTGTAAATTGCACTATATGTACCTACAGTGCAGGTTATCTTGTACTTTTTACCTCATAGGCTCATTTCAGAAAATCAATATATCAAGAGCCTCATTTCTCTCTTTTTCTCTCTGGTTTTCCTTTCTACCAAACACTCACATTTCTGAGTTTCACTTCAATTTCTTCTCTTCTTCACAGTTTTACTTTTTTGTAGTTCTGATTTTCCCTCTGGTGGGTGGGGGGAAGGGAAGAAAAAATTGCAGTAAACTAATTGCAGAGATCTGATTTTAAAAAAAGAAAAAGAAAAAAAAGAATCATATTTGGATTTATATATATCACTATGGCTGACTACTAGAGGCTTAAAGGCTTGAATGAAAAGCTTGTCTCACAGTAATTGTTATCAGCATCATCATTCTTGTTTGCCTTCAAATTTATAGACTTAATTGTATTTCCTAGAAAGGAATGTTATAACTAGAGGTCTTTTGATGGGGATTATGGTCTCATGGGTGGGCTACTGGTGTTCATTAGTGTTTTAGTCCAATTTTCTGACCCTGAGAACAAACATTTGGAAATAATAGAAGAATGGAAGAGAAGAAAGAAAGAAGAAGAAGATAGTTGAGGAATCACTTTCTCCTTACTATAGGAACAGTTTTGCCATTTCTGTTTTCTGAGTCCCCTTCTGTTCATAACTTGTATCTTCTCCTGTTTTGTAGCCTTAAGAAATCTGACATGATTCATATAGAGAAGTTTATTGAGTTTAAAGTGCTTTTTTGAGCAGCTCCTCTCATTCTCTTGTTGGCTGAATCTTTGCTTAGCTTTTAACATCAATGATGTGGATTTGACCCCAGTTTATGAATTCAATAATCTGAATTTGGAAATATGAAGTATCATTCACTTCAATACTAATTCATTGACTTGATTTTCTGAGTTCACTTAGAGTGTTTGGTTACAATAAGCACATTCCTAATCATAGTTTGGGGATCCCATTTCTTTCCATTAAAAAGGGTTAGGGGATATAGTGAAGTACAGTATTGGAGTATAATTTCCCCCTTGATTTTAGAAGACATACATATGACATATAATCTTAACATGTGATATGGTTTGGACCTAGGAGCCATATACATTTCATTATGATGACGTAGACCGGGATCTCCTGCAGTCCAAATTTAAGCACTAGGAGAGAGATAAACATAACAAAAAGTGGGACCCACTTATTGTTATGTATATCTCTCTCCCACTGCCATGAATTTAAACTTCAGGAGATTCATATCCCTGATGGCATACCTTCTACCTATCTGTTCTTGGTACATTACACATTGCTAATAGACACATGAATCAGTTTCTTATCTTTCCTGTTCCATGTTTCATCTGAAGTTTGGGTTGGGGTAATAAGCCTATTCAAATGAGAAAACCATTGCAGTATTTTTGAATCTATTATGTGTTTTTAATATTTTTTGGAGTGTCAAGCATCTATTATGTGTGTTAAGGATTTTATTTGTCTTTATTTCTCTCTCTTTGGAGTAGTATCTGCTTCGCAATCCGCCGATATAGCAGTTTTGGGGCTGGCCGCTTCGCTCTGTGTTTCCTTGTTGACTACTATGATCTGATAACTTTTGAAAAGCTGCTATTTCCTGGAATTTTATGTCTTTCAAAGCATATTGATTCTGCTAAAAGATGACATGTATATAACAAAATTGAAAATGTGGTGAATTTCAGGATGTTGCTTTGGCCACTGCTTCCATGAGATCTATCCCACTTGGTCCAATCATGGAGAAGCTTTCACTGTCCCCTGACAAATATGGTGCTGGAAGAAGATTCTATATTCAAACACTGGATGATTTTGCACTTTCCCCAGATGTTCAAGAGAAACTAGTGAGAGAAAACCCACCTGAAGGAGTTTACAAAATTAAAGGCAGTGACCACTGCCCTTTCTTCTCCAAGCCACAGTCTCTTCACAAAATTTTAGTGGAAATAGCTCAAATCCCATAGCTAAATGGTCAAAAGATTATTTGTTTTTCTACTTTTTCTCCCTTTTTCTTTTCCTTTTCCACTCTTTAGAAAACAAAACCAAGAGGGTATTTTACATGGCTCAGTATTGGCAAAATGTAGTTCAGGGAGGCCCTGTTTGGGTGTTGTATCTTATTTTTCTCATTGGAATATAAATAGAGCAGGAGGATGAGTTTCTGGCTTTTGCTTCTTCATATCTTTTTTCTTTTCATCTTATGCACTTGTGCAAAGGCTGAGGTGGTGTGATTTGAAACACTTTCACAATGTAAAATTAAATGGATATGCTAAAAAATTATTCTCGGGGATACCTGTTGCATTATAAGACTAAAAAAAAAAAATTTATTCTTATATATTATATAAAAAATTTATAAGGATTTTATTTAATTTGTAATCATCACATTTAAATATAAATAAAACAACCAGATCATATTAAAATATGTTTATTATCTTGTTGCACAAACTTGAACCAGGGGTCCTTTCTTTGTCTCTTCAATTTTGAAACTTGGGAATATGTTTTTAAAAAAATTACTATTACCAAAATGTTAAAATTCAATGATAAAAAACTAAAGGTGAATGACTATCAAGTGTATAAATAAATTAATATGAATTGTTTTAATTTAATAAGTCATTTTGGTTCGAATGGTAAAAATATAATTACTTTAAAATTTAACGAAATTTTTTTTATTACACTTGTAATCATATCTAATTTGAATTAAATTAATTGACATGCAATGTAAAATTAAATATTGATAGTGTATTTCAAATAATAAAAAAAGAGTATAATTTAAACTGCTCAAAATTTAAATTAATATTTGATTTACTTTGAATTAAAAATTTTGTAAATAGTATACTTTAACTCAACTTGTAGTTTGTACTTTTTAAAAATTAATCTAAGCCAAATCAAAACACACTTAATATATATATATATATATATATATACACACACAACATGATAACAACATTAAATACAAGATTAGATGGCATCAAAGAATTTGAGGTAGTTTAAGTTAATTTCAAGTTGACATCACATACGCACTACATAGACCCTGACATCCCTAAGTAACAAGCCGCATATGTTGACTTTGTTAAATCATGATCATTCCAGAATTAAATCTCAAAACTCTTATGTATTATTCACACAACCTTATCACTGAAAATGCCCATGCTTGATCATCATAACTCTGTTGACTTGACTTTGATGTTTGATTTTATAATTTATAATATAATATATATTATTATTAGATTTTTTAAAATATTTTATTAACCCATTAAATTAAACCAAGTGATTTGACTAACATAGATGAATTATCACAAAAAAGTGTGCTCATGAGTATCATCCTTGTAAATACAGTGGTGCTATATAGACACCAAATTTATATACAAACACTTTTTACATTTTTTTTTTTTTTTTTTTACTTTTTAACTCTTATATTTTTGTTTAATTTTACTCCTGCAACAAAACTTTTTTTAAAAAAAATGTATATTAAGGTGTGCAATAAAAATTGTGTAATTAGCTTTTTCCATAGATAGAACATGAAAATGTACCTTGTTGCACCAATCTCTTTGCAAAGCAACCATAACAAGGACTTGTGGGTCACTCATAAGTACTTCAATATCCACACATTATGTGCACCCTGCACCAAGTGAATTACACACCATGGATACACCACATTTCTTACTTGTCTGATATCCACTGAACAGGACAAAGACACACTTGAGTCTCTATGCTTCCCAGTACACTAACCCACACAGTATCATCTATTTTTGACAGTTTGATCCCATGAGCAAATATTTTTCCACTCTGAAATACTCAACAGCTAAAAGGATATAAACATCTAACTGACATGATATAACAACTAAAATCCATCTTTCTGGCAGAAAATCATGTCAAGGAGACATGTTAACTTCAGCACTCCCTTCAATGAGCAGGTTCTGTCAGGCGACACCCGGATTGTCTTTCTTTAAAATTTTCTCAAATTTACAATAGGTCTAAAACCAAAGAAATTAGGTAGTAAGAATCAAATCTATATTTGACAAAATCTTTTATCTCACTTTTTGTCTCAAATCATATCCCATGGGCTTGAGATTGGTTCAAAAGTAATAAAATAATGCTGCAAATGGAGTCAATCTCAATTTTGGACCAATTTGAAACCTATGGAACAAGATTTGGGATAAGATATGAGACAAACAATTTTGTCCCCAAACAAAATTCTTTATCTCACTTCCTGTCCCAAACGTTTTCCATGAGCTTCGGATTGGTCCATACAATAAAATAATGTTACAAGTGGAGCCAATCTCACTCTTGGACCTATCTCAAGCCCATGAAACAGAATTTGGGACAAGATATAAGACCATTTTGTCCCCGTTCAACATGTGCTTTGAATTGAAATAAAATGTTCACATACCTTATGAGTCACAGCCTCAGTATCACCTGAAAGTGTTATACACGATGTCCTCAACAGAGACCATAGCTCATCATAGCAGGAATGATCCCCTCGAAGCTTCGAGGAATTATTGCTGATAGAGTGTCCATTATCTGTCCATCATGTTAAAAAGTTACTACAATAGTATCCTTATTAGATGTGGACTGTAGCACTCTATACTGCTAGAGAAACTTCCTTCTAAAGGGGAGTAAAATCCAACTTTTGTGATAGCTCAAGCACATGTTTAAATTTATGGCAGTGAGAAGAATCATCTCCCCCCCTCGATTTGCTGAAAAAGTGGGTGATAAACTCTAAATCTCTGATAGAAAAGACAAGAAAACTAGATGCAAGTAAGCATGAACTTACAACCAACCTTAAAATATTTAAGACCCTGAAGATGGTTTCTGAACCCACACTTGTTTCTGCAGACACAACATAACAAGCACTTTAGGTGATTGATCCAGTGAAGAGGTAACAGAAAATTCATCAGTGTATGAAATGCATACCTCATGAGCACCATGCCCAGTACCACCTCTTCTGGAAGGTTTGCCTTCACTTGCATTGACTGCACCATCATCCTTCACTAAATGGGCAGCTCCTCGGCGAGTAAAATGTCTCTGAGATCCTAGAAGGTTTAAAAGTTTGGTTATAATATATTGCCATATGAATCAAGGCACCTACTTTGTAGAGCAGATGATTTGAGTATCTCACTCAATAGCATAATCCATAAACACTAACCATTCTCCACAGAGGAAATGTTACGTCCAGGAGAGGCAGAAAATTCCCCATTTTTGGATCCACTAGGAATATCATCTTTGATTTGCCCTGCCAAAAGTTAGAAAAACTCTGCCAGCTAACGACTTGAAATCAATAAGCTTTATAGCAGAATTTCAAGTTGTACCATGATTTCATACTAAATTCATAAAGATCAATAGGTCATCCGCAGCTCAATGGTCATACCTTCAATGGATTCAGAATTCAACAAAGTAGGTTGTGACACAGAGGACGATGAATGCTCATTACCAGCACGTGGAACATCAGAACGACGAAGAGGAGTCCAAACGCCACGATCAGGTCTATCCTTGTTTCTTGTACGCTTTTCAGTTTTCTCACCAGCACCACCTGACCCATGTGGATCCCTTTTGATGAACTTCTCATCTGAAGCTCTTTTAGAATCCCCTTCAGAATTAACTGGACCAGCATCATGATTAGAGGCTACGCCGTTTAGCCCTAACCCCCTTGCATTGACAGGCCGAGGTGGCCGCTTCCCATTCTCAGAACTCAAGATTTGGGCCTTCTGTTGGGAAGCTGCTACAGACTGACTTTGCCGAGCTTCATTATTTAGAAGTATGCTCCTAATAAACCTTCCACCAGCTTCACGCCTCTGAGTCTGTTTTGAAGCAGATGAAGGGGAGTTTCCAGCTGATTGTATACTTTTCTGTTGTACAACACCCTCAGTCACCTAGGAAAGTGCCATAGAATATTCAGAACCACACAAATTCCAACTGGAAACATCAAGTAAATTTAAAAAGGAAAAACCTCTACGTTGGGTATTTCCCGCTCTTTTCCTTTAAGCAGCAGGAATTTTTTCTTTCCACTGTCAGCAGTCAGAGGGATTTTAGAAATTGGACCTTCAACACCATGCACTGCAAATTCATCAGGGGCATCAAAGAATTTTTGTTTTAAAAAATAGCAGCTCAAAAAAATTATATTATATCCCTGTATAATAGATATCCCTGATATTTAACATTGCTTATAATCCCAGCATTTCAGCAAATTGAGAAAAAATTGAAAACGGAAAACATTTTTCCTAATTTGCTTAGCCATACTCAACCATTTTATGCATGAAAACCAAAAGAATTTGTTATATTAGAAAGACACAAGAGAAGCTATTTGGAACAAAAATTATGGTAAAAGGATGGAGGGGTTGAAGTTGGAACAGGTTCAGAAATCACTCAGATCTAAAAAATCATAGTGATTGAAAAATAAAAAAAGTCATTTACTTTTTATACATGCAAGCCTTTTTATAAGCTCAGCAGAACTTAACTAATGCTCGACTCGAATCCGGATTAGTGAATGCCCAATCTGATGCCAAATAACAGATGATTTTCACACCAAAAAAAAAAACACAAAATTCTAATTTGAACCTCCGCACTCATGATCATAGAGATTTTAGTTCCCACGCATGCACAGACACATTTATCAAGGATGATTTATTCATGAAGAGGAAAGAAAATCTCTTTCTGCTTTTATAGTTATATATTAAGATGCCTCCTTATTCCAGGACCAGATATAACTTATTCATTTAAAACCTTTTTCTGTATCTTTAATACAATTTTTAATTCAAACTTACATATTTTAAAAATTCTTTTAGCCTTGATTTATATTTTAATCGATCAATCTAGTAAACCAGAGCCAGTCTATCTGTCTATGCATTTTTTCAAATACATGGGCTTTTGAAAAAATAATTTGATTATATAACAGAAAATTAATAACAAACATTCATTGAGAGAGATATGTTAACTACTTCATAATTAGAAAACCCAAATACATCATTTTGTAAGATAAATATAGTAGAATAAGTTATATATAAAAAATTGGTATCATTGACAATAAAAAACATAATATTAACTCTCAAATTGGCAACTTAAGGGCACTCTTTTTCTTTAAAACTTCAAGAATAGCACTATCATACTGAATGTTTCCCTCTGGGGAGAAGAGAGAGAGAGAGAGAAGGGGGGGGGGGGGGGCAATGGGAGGTAGGGCAGTTGACAAGATCAGAGTTGACCAAGGAACTAAACCACAAGAAATAACCAAATAAGTCCCTGAGTTGGAAAATATTTCAAAGGCAATACATGAAGGCTTTTTTTTCTGCAATAAGTGAAAAAGAAGCCATATTTCTTTATTTCATGGTGCAAGTCAAACATATCAACTTCAAACATAGAAGCAACTAAATGCATATAACAAATAACAAATATACATAAATATTAAAGAGAGAAAAGAAAGAAAAGAGCAAATGGCATTCTGGACATCATGCGAAGTAAAACATGAAAAACCTTGTACGTAGCCATGAGGAATCATTATTATATATATTGCAGAGGCATCACAAGCAGAAAGATAACTCCGGAAGAAATTAAAGACAGAAAGGGGGCTATACATGTTTCAATTGCAGAAATTCCTTTTATAATTGATGTTGCTGGTTCACCCTCATGCCGGGGTACTACCACAAAGGCTGACTTGTCTTTCCGGTTAGCACTCTTACCATTGTCTTTCTGAACGTACTGAAACTCAAAAACCAGTTCTGAATGAGTGGACATTATAACTTGCTAGCATGATAATACAAGGGGAAAGGTCAAACTACATAGACAACAGCCAAAGAGTAAAACTTTCCAAAATCTCATAGCTTGAAGAAAATTTTGCTATGCAAGGGTAACTAATCAGAAAGCCAACTAAATTACAAGGCATTTAAAATAATTCAGACGCAATGACTATAAAATAAGGCCAATAATAGTGGGTTATACATCTTATTAAGGCTCACCTTTTTCTTCTCAGAGCCTCGCTTAGTATTTACTGAGCCAGCCTTGCCAGGGGAAGCACCTCTTGCTCTTCTGCTAACCTTTGCCACAGCTGATGAAGCCTATCATAAATCAGAAAATACGAACCAAAACATATTAAAATATGCATGAAAGCATGAAATAATACATTATTTACTTGAATACAGAAGAAACAACAAAGCTTCAAATTTCCATGCAGCTTTTTTTTTTTTTTTTTTTTCAGATAGAAAAAGAAGTACTACTATAGAGGAAGGGATGAAGTAGAATAAAGAGGAACAAGAGATCCTCCAAAAGAAAGAAACAAACTGAATAAGAAAACACAAAAGAAGTACAAACACTTAACACAACAGTAAAATAGAAAGCCATCTCATTCCACCAAAAAACAAAGCCAAAACACAACTGCTCCAATCACTAATGTCCGAGCCAGTTAAATTACATAGAGATAATATATGAATAATTCCAACCAGCTAAGGATGTAAAAAACAAAAAGATGAATACAATGAACTGCAATTAGAAGAAAGATAGCTCCATATACTTGTATTCTTCTGTTGGAGCAGTACCTTTCCCCAATTTTGTATAATAAAAGCTCATCAAGGCCACTGAAAGGAACCCAAAACTCAAGAGCAAAACCTAATTAAGGATGTAAAACGAAGAACCAACAAATAAGTACATGGGTTCAAACACATCAACAGTTGAAGCTGAGAAAATACATTTAAAAAAGAAAAATAATAATTCAGAGATGTAGCTGTAACCCCAATTTGATTAAAGTGTGTTGCTTTTGCTCTAGCAATTATCTTTGGTACTCTTTCTGTCTAGATTTTGATTGAAGTATATTTCAGGCATTTTTCTGTAACATGTAATAATCCTAACATTATTCCTTAACATACAGTACTATTCTTGGAAATATGAAATGTTAAGAATGACAAATATAGATCTTAAAACTTTGGAGAAAGAATAGCTTCAAATCTTGACTTCACTAAAATCACCTGGATTTGAACCTAAATTGAAATATGAAAACAGGCTAATACAAAGCAATTGCATACATTCAAACATTTCTGTCATTTTGAATGGACAATGATAATATGCAATGTGGAGAGCTCTCTTCAACAGGCTTTTCTGTATATCTTTATTAATCTTTTTATGAATAACAAAATTTTTTATCTAAGGATAAAGAATCAAAAAGATGTAAATAAATACAAAGCTTTGTTTTTTTTTTTAAAAAAAAAAAAAGGAAAAAAATTCTCTTATAATTGAATAAAACTCATCCCCCATACCTGGACATTTGAGAAGGCAAGAAGTGAGAACCATTACCTGTGGGCCACTCTCAATAGCACGTTTCTGGCGAACATACTCCATCAGAGGTGTAACAATAGGAGTTTCCTTGGCAACCCCTAGAAAGGACAAGACAAAGTTAAACCCAGAAGACACAAAATGCTACAAAAATATTTCTTGATAATGCCATGGATGGTGCTAAATTGCTAATATTACCATCTTTGATATAGAGCCTAATACCAAGAACTTTAAAAACACATTTAAAGGGGAAGTAGTGGAGGGGAAAAAACATCACCATGTGCTGTGGTGGATGTCCACGTATTGTCAAGTAAAAAAATATCAGAAATTTCTATCAAAAATTAATCTCAATTTACTTTAAAAAAATGGTTAATCAAATAAAGTTGGTGCAGTAATAACCTACCAGCTTGTTCGGCTTCTTTTCGTTCCAACTGTATCTCTGCACTTGGAAGATGTTCGGGAGCCTGAGCAATAAGTTTAAGGAACTCCAGATAATCGGGATCTATCCTTTCAAAGAAATGATAGTCATTAATGAAATAGCACATACTTCACCCTTTATTGACTCGAGCTTTTAACTTTTACATGATGTAAATTACCACATTATCACCTTTACATATAGTCCCTTCACGACCATCCTTTTTGGTACTTGGCTTTGGAACACGCTGAAAAGGTGCATACTCTACTATTGCCTTATGCTGGGTACCTGAAATTGAATATCAATCATCAAAAATCTGCTAAGCAAGTAAACATTCAAGTAATAATGACAATTACAAGGACAAAAAGAAAAGAAAAGAAAGATCAATATGAAATGTACCCCAATATTTTAACAAGTGAATAAGTTAGTCAAGACATTCCTCAAGACTGATCAAATAATTAGATTTTTTTCCCCTTCATATGCATAATCAGATACCATGATTCACTCCAAAGATCCATGGTAAAAGAGGTAAGGAAAATATTTCTTTATCAATTACCTTTCTCATTAACAAAGATATGGCCATCAAAGAATTCAGCAAACTCAAAGACATCTTCTGGACACTTGAAGTCAATGTATGCTCGGGAATACCTCTGATGCTTGTGGCTGCAAGAATTATTTAAAATCAAAGCTCCATAAACTATAATATTCAAAATTTTCACTCAAACTATAAGAGGGGGAAAGGGGAATAACTACATGAAACCTAATCTTTTGCATCTTCATATTACAGATATAAATTTTCAGATAAACAAAATCAAATCACCTATCTGCACAGTGGTAAGCAGATATTAGAGTTTTTCATGCAAATTGCACCAAAAAAAAAAAAAAAAAATGATCTAACAACCTACGTCTTCATATTCTATATGTTCTAATTAGACAGAAGAGTGGTAGGCACTTAAATGCATGTCCACCAAAAAGTTCACAATGTCATTAAGATATAAAATGCACCAAAGCACAATTGATTAAGTACAAAAATGGCAATTCTTTTGTTGCTTGAATTTAGAGATTTAAGCAGGAGTTAGAACACTAGGATTTCAGGCAGTATGCAGTTTATGAAATTCTTTGGTGTATATGGTTGGAGAAAAATGATATTATTCTTAAGGACACTTAGACCTCAGGGCCCTTCAGGAATAGATATGTTTTCTGTTTGTTGCCTGCTCACTGGTGATCTCTTTAAGGGAGCTTCCCCATCAGATATGAAATTGTCTTATCATTTCTTTCCTCCGTATTATTTTTAGGAGAATATCTTTCTTTCTTTATTTATTTTTTTTTTTTTTTTGGGGGGGGGGGGGGGGGGTGTGGGGGAGAAGAGAGAGAAAAGAAAAGAGGAATATTAGATAAGATGAGACCACCAAGAAGCACAAAGGAGGAGGAAAAAATCCTACTGAAGCAACAAAAACATAACAGCAAAATGAGAAAAACAATTAACTCATATCAGCTGTCTAATCTCTCTGCATACCCCATAAAGAAAAACCCCACTAATAAACCATTGGGTGGCCCCCAAAGAGAAGCAAAAGCACGAGTCTAGCCCCTCATTAATAATATTTCCTCTAAGTTATGTACTGGAAGTCAATTAAAAAAGCTTGAATTACTATTCACACGACTGTACACTACTTTTGCTACCAAAATATCTCTAGCACTTCATTTCAGTTTTCTCCCAATGCCATTTTCGGTCTTAACAGCTTTAGTTAATCTACAATGATCAGATTTCATATATAATGAAGGCTTAAAATTCATTCTTTTATCTCTGTTTCTGTCCCATATATAGTGTCTTTTAAGGATGTAATACTTTCAATTCACTTTTAACAACACCAAACATGTCCTTTTCTCAGTACGGCATTACTCTTGACATTGAAATATTTCTTCAAGGGTTTTGCAATAACCGGTAATTACTGGAGCACAAGTACTTTCCTCGTTTTCAATAATCATTCCTTTACCACCATGATTCCAGGGGTTAAATAAATAGAACATTGTAAGATAATAACAACAATAGTCAAACTAGAACATGCAAATCACCTGCTCTTACAGAAGCCACCAATCACAGCTTAACTAAAGTTATCAAAATACTAAGAAAACATAATTTACGCAGCTCATATGTCTCGGTGAGGCAGAGAAAGCAGCTAAAACAAGCAAAGAGACAAATAATAACGCATCAACATGGAAAAAACCAAAAGAAAGAAAATCCCAACCTGTTTTTCCCAGGTCGGAAAGAGAACCAATTGTAGCGGCCAGAGAAACGAGCATCAATTTGTTGGATGAGATCGGAGTGAGCAAGAGATGGGGGCAACTGCCTAATCACTACTTTGGTCCTCACCGAATGGACCTTCATCTGAAACGCGTTTCTGTGACCAGATTTTGATTCATAGAGGGGTGAATTTTTCTGGGAATTTTTCCCAGTGAAGTTATTGAAAGGGAGAAATAGAAAGTAGAAACTTTTCTTGCGTTCCTTCTTTCTCTGGAAAATTCGTTGGGAAAAATAGAAAATTATCAATCCATTCCGTATAGGAGGTGGCGAACGTAGAAATGTGGAAGTATATGCTGGGCCAAATGATGGGCCGTTGTCATTTAGAGGTCCAATTGAGACTGAGATTACTTCTTACACCCACCCAGAATTAACACTTGCACCACCCTCTTTTTAACAACCTTAAACTTCCAGAATTACTATTACAAAAATTCAATTCTGAAATTACATTTCTAGAATTATAATCTTGAATTATATCTTAACAATTTTGGCTAGTTTCAAATAAAAGTAAGATGCATTCTATAATATTAACATTTGATAACACATGACACTACATTGATTTTTTTATTTTTTATTTTTGCAAGAAACAAATCATAAATAAATAAGTTTTAAAGTTTTTTTTTTATATATAAATGATGATTGGAAGAATTTAATTTTGATTAAGAAATTATAATTTATAATTATATTACATAATTAGTAATGAATTTTAAAATTTAAATTTCTCACCTAAAACTTTCTTTAGCAAAAACGGTTAAAGTAAAATGGGTAATTTCTGAGCTCTTGAAAAAACCCAAAGACATTAAAAGAGGCTATTGGAGAGCTAGATAGGGTAATTGAAAGAAAGAAATGGGTTAATGTGAAATATAATGACGTTGCAGTTGATACCAAGGACTGGTTATGAGGACTGCAATGTTGCTAGGTATCATATCCCCAAAGGGATTGGTTTTTGTCCATCCCGGTCCCGTCTTAAAATTCCTCTTTGTTTTGTTTTGATTCTAAATTATGTTGTTTTAGTCTTGTATCAGTTTCATCTTGAATTTTGTCTTGATTTTTTAAAAAAAGAATTTGTTCATGACTCATCCATATTTTAATATCTATCCAAGCTATTATGATGAATGATATATAATATTATACTCTGTTTATAAGTTTATAATGAAACCAAACTCAATAGCATGCCTTAGATTTTTTCTTACCATAAACTCAAGAAAAGTTGTAAGAACTAGAAGTAAGGTCTTTTTAACCTATGCACCCTGTGTATATGATAAATAATAAATAACTCTTATTCAATAAGAAAGATAATTAAACTCTCGTTAAATTAGTATTACTCATATTTAATGCTTTTCTTAAATTTTTAAATCATTTATCTCTCTCATTTATTACATTAATTATTACACATTCTAAATTCAATCTCCAAAACCTTATCCCTAAATTAGAAACCCTAAATTATAAATTTGAAACCCTAAACTCAAAATCTAAAAACTTTTATTCCAATATCTAAACCCTAAACTTGAATTCTAAAACCTCAACTCAATCTCTAAACCCTAAAATTGTAAATACAAAACCCTAAAAACCATAAATACCAGCATAACTCATAACTCTAAACCCTACAATCTAAAATCCTAAAAAATCATAAACTCTAAATTACAATCCTTGAACCTTAATTCTAACCCTAAACCTTAAAACTCTACACTATAAACCCTAAAAACCATAAACTATAGAATTAAATTCTAAAACCCTAACTCAATTGCAAAACTGTAAACCATAAATATAAAGCCCTAAAATTGTAAACTCTAAACATAACTCTAACTTTAAACCCATCTAAACCATAAATCCCAAGTTTTAATCCTTCAAACCTACTCTAACCTTAAACCCTAAAACTCTAAACATGAATCCTAATTTTAATTTTAAAATTTAAAACCCTAAACTTAAATCTTAAATCCCAAATTTTAAAATTGTAATAAAACTCTAAAAACCCATAAACCCTAACTCTATTTCCAAACCTTAAATCAGTGGAATGAATAAAAAAAAATTAATACAATAAATAGGAGGGAGAGAAAGAATTTAATACAATGTGAGAGAAGAAATAACATGACAATTCAATTGAACTACAAATATACATCAATTCCTATAGAATTTGTCTGATTAAACGTGGCATTTAATAGATCTTAACCGTGCAAAGGTTAAAAAATCCTTTATAAGTATATAAATCAATTTTGTATAATAAATATAGATATGATAGATATGTGTGTACATTAATTACTCCCTCATCCTATTATAAGATAGATTTTAGAAGCTTTTTATGGTCTGTTTTATAAGTTATTTTACATTTCCTATGAAGCATTTATTTATTTATTTCTTTTTGGCCCTTAATAATAGTTCGTAATTCTTATTTCATATTGTTCATTACTGAGAAATAATAAAGCCTTCTTTCACACTTCCAAGGCAAACTAATAGCCAAGTGGCAGACTTTTGAAGTTTTCAATGTCTATTACATCACTACCAACTAAGTTTAATAATGAACAAATAGGAATAAAATTGTAATGTAGTAAATTTTTTTAAAGAATTAAGAAAATTAATTATTTTTCTTAACCATAGAAAATAATATTTTGTCAACTATACAACTTCTATTAAAGATATTAATTCTTAGCTAGTAAAAATCTATCCAGCTTAATTAAGACTTTGATATAGCTTATGCGTTTGAAAAGTTGTTTAAGCTAACCTCAACTTATTTGACTCGCGTGTGAACTTGTTTATCCAACCTTGAATTTTAAGGCCAACAAAGTGCCTTGGAAACAGCAACACCTATCTAGTAGTATTTGATTAAGTTATCCTATATTATAAAACTTCTTTTTATTGACAGGAAATTGTATTTTGTTTCGATTTTTAATAAGAAAATTTCATTAAGACTAGTATTTATAATAGCAAAATTTCTACATTTGCCTAAATATACAACTTCTACCCAAAAAAAAAAACCACCATTATACAATTAATCTTACAGACAAGCACAAGTTCAAGAATTATACGATCGATATGAGTTCACGAGGTTTGAATTTACATGGTTGTCTATCATCTAGTTCTTTTTGTCTTTATCTAAAACGGTTGAAGTATAAGAGACATACATATATTGTTC
Source organism: Bauhinia variegata (assembly GCA_022379115.2). Lineage (NCBI taxonomy): Eukaryota > Viridiplantae > Streptophyta > Magnoliopsida > Fabales > Fabaceae > Bauhinia > Bauhinia variegata. Next base: position 7,388,654 of record CM039432.1, read on the forward strand.
TCAAGTTTCACCGTTATGTGATCACACATAAACAACTTCGATATCATGAAAAATATCCTTCAAATCATCTATTTCATTTTTTTTTTCAAACATTTACTTCATATTTAATCTGTACTATTTATGTTGTGCAATAGATGTAACGTAAGAAACCAATTTATTTACCAGTTCTTCAGTTATTTCATTTTTTTTAAAAAAATAATGATAAATTGGTGTGATTATAATGTCTTGAATAATGGTGAAAGATTGGAGGAAATTAAATAAATTTGATGGGAGGTCAAGGCATAATTTACTTGGTTTTTCTTTTGTTGTATTCTGGGAGTGCTCTAATGGATGAGGGAAGAGTGCATGCCTTGGGGGTTTGTCCCCATGGCAAACTCACTTGTTAGGAGTTAGGGTCACTCCTCTAATGAGTTTATGGTAAGAAAAAATCAGTGAACTTCATATATAGTGTGTTAAGAAGGTTGACCCTTGCCTCTGAGATAGAGATAGAGGGTGGGGTGTTCACATGGATTCACCATACGTGCTAAGACTTTCAACTCATGATAAAGTAGTATTAGAGCAAATTTATCATTCAAATATTACATGTGGAATATATTACTAAATCTGAAAGTCTATAGGCTAAATTGCAGTTGAAATTCTATGAATAGTTGGAGTGTGGGAATCTCCTAAGATATCATGAGGTGTGGCATGTTTGGATAGAAGACATGCTTAAAATAAAGCTCGTTAATTGCTTCTTTGCCAACTAAGGAAATGCTAGTTGCTATGGATGTAGGTTAAGTAAACAATGAGTGGCTGACCCTTTAGCTAATAATGGAAGTAGCAAAGATAGAATTTGGCTGGCCTATGTAGATTGAAGTGAGTAACTCTAATGTGTTTAAAATGCCATGAAGCTATGCATGAAACGATAGTAGGAGAATGTAATGATCCAAAAGTTTAAGTGTGTTAAAAGTCTAGCATAATTGTATTTAAAACATGGTTCATTTGGTTTTTCTTCTATTATACTCTAAGAGGGCTTTAACAGATGAGGGAAGAGTGCATGCCATTGGGATTCTTCTTCATGGCAATTCATTGATTGGGAGTTGAAGCAACCTTTAATGGGTCCACGGTAGGATGAAAACCAGTGAAACTCATATATATTGTGTTGGAAACATTAACCCTTGCTTGTGAGATAGGAGTGAAGGTGCTGCACAATTAGGATTGCAAGCGCTGAAGTTCTAAGTTTGTAATATTGTATTTTGTTTACATTTTAAACTCAAAAAGTTTTGATATATAAAACTTAATTAAAAATATTAACATTTTTAAATTTATTTACATATAATTTTTTTTTATAAAAAATTTAAAATTCAATTACATGTCAGTCAAATAACACGCTAAATATTAATACCATGCAAATGTATTATACCTTCATATTAAATAATATTAAATATTAGATTGTTTCAATGAATTAATTTTTTTTTAAGATTTAAGTTTAAAGATTAAAGTTTTAAATTGAAAATTGAAAATTTTGAAATTTAGAGTTTTAGTATATGTTTTAGTCTTTGGAGATTATGATTAAAAGTGTTTAGAAAGATATATTTACTGAATAGACTACATTCAAAAATATTTTTTGGTAAAAAATAAAAAATATTTACCAAATAGATAAAAATAATTTTTTAGTGAAAATAACAGTTTTACATATTGAAATTCATTCCTGTGACTGCAGTCAAAAAAGAAATCCAACTCTACGACTTCACTCTTTTAAAAAAATTAATTGATAATTAAAATAGACGGCTCCGATCTTTTCTCCGAGCTCGCTTTCATTCTACGGCACCTAATCCTCTTTCTTTCCCGGTGGATAGTAGAAAGAGTCTTTGTAACTTTTGTACTCTCAAGTGCGATATATCACCGTAACTCTAATTATACTTTGTTTCTTTTGTCGTCAATTTCTTATCTCCTTGAGTCCTCGTTTGTTCCCACACCAAGTAAGTAATTTCCTTCAGCTTCTTTTCGTGGGCTTTGGGTTTTATTGAAACAGGGGAGAACCAGAAGCTTTGTTGGTTCTTCGGAAAACGCCGCGGGAGGAAAATCTCGAAGTGACAGATTTGTGTAATTGAAAAATTATAGCTTTTTATTTGTTTTTATCATTCAATTGTCTTCCTCTAAAGGGAATTTTTATTTTCTCTGATTCTTTCAAATTTGATACTTATCGCCCAGAAACCGTCTGATTTATGGTACTGACGGCATGATCGCTATTTATTTGTTTAATAATTGCATGAATTGTTGAATTATTAGCTTGGATGTTTGTGATTTTGAATTATTATGAAGATTTTGGCCTTCTATTGATCATACAAATTGTTTCTGGATATGGGTATGCAGATTATATGGATTGCAGTGGATAATATCTATTTTCTGATACTATTTTGTTTATATAGAAGATTTCACAAAGTGAAGGTTGTTATCTAGCTATCTGATATGAGTTGCAATACAACTTGATCGTTGAATTAATGAGTACTGTTTGATATTTGATATTTGATAGCTTCTAAATGTTTAGAGAAATTATTTGCTGTTACAAGAATGCTTTTATAACAGTGTTTCTTTTGTAACAATTGTGATTGCAGAATTCAATTGCAAGTTAAGTTAATACCATGGGCGGAAGTGCTGTAATTGATGATGATTGGGAGTTTGCTTCCTCATCTAATGAGGTTCGAACTGTAGTGTTGGTTGGAAGAACTGGCAATGGCAAAAGTGCAACAGGTAATAGTATTATTGGAAAGAGGGTCTTCAAGTCAAAGGCAAGCTCATCCGGGGTAACTACCACTTGTGAAATGCAGAGGACTGTATTAAGAGATGGCCAAATTGTTAATGTTATTGACACACCTGGTAAGGCATAGTAACTGTAATTATGTAATTTGCTTTGCTTTATGTTGGCTTGTCTTATTGACTTGTTATTACTTTATCCACTCTGAGTCAAGTCTGACATGTTGGGCAGGATTATTTGATTTTTCTGCTGAATCTGAGTTTGTCGGAAAGGAAATTGTCAAATGTATTGATTTGGCCAAGGATGGGATCCATGCAGTCATTGTTGTGTTTTCTGTTAGAACTCGCTTTTCTCAAGAAGAAGAAGCTGCTCTTCGTAGCTTGCAGACATTGTTTGGAAACAAGATTGCTGACTACATGATTGTTCTCTTCACGGGAGGAGATGAATTGGAAGATAATGAAGAGACGCTAGAAGATTATTTAGGTCGTGATTGTCCAGAGCCTTTGAAGGTTTCTATGACTTCTAAACTTTTTTTTTCTGTTCTTTTCTTGGCAGTCAAATCCATGGCAGATTAGGTTGTTTTGGTTTACTTCTGCATGTTTAATGCTTACAATGCATTTAGTAGCTATTAGGATGTCAGCTAGAAGTGATCTTCGAAAATTTATTGTGACATTTCTGTAGGAAATTCTGTCTTTGTGTGGAAATCGTCGTGTGCTTTTTGATAACAAGACAAAGGATGAAAGAAAGCGTTATGAACAAGTTCAGCAACTTCTCTCTCTTGTGAACACAGTCATAGAACAGAATGGTGGAAAACCATATACAGATGAGTTGTTTACAGAACTGAAGGTGCATGTTTATGCTAAATTTGACAATTGTGTTCATTAGATCTTCACAAATTCTGTGTATTACTGAGATTCAATAATTTGACTGCAGAATGGGGCAATAAGACTGCGTGACCAGCAAATCCAGGTTGATTCCTTGAAAGGGTATTCAAAACGGGAAATATCAATGTTTAAGGATCAGATGCAGCGCACATATGATGAGCAGCTGAAGCGAATTACTGAGATGGTACTTTCTAAAACAATGTTGTGTGGATAATTTTATAATATTATGGACACAATAACCCAAACAAGCCAGCGTGCACTTTATTAACACACACACACACACACACACACACACACATATTTACAATTTGGTCTTGACTCTAACTATGTACTTTATAAACTTGACTAAAAGTGTTCTTTAGAGGCTCATGATTTCTTTGTGAAGAAGTATATGTTCAACATACAAGCCAAACATTTTACAGGGCAATTTTGTCAAATGATATATTTATGTATGTATGTATTAGCCATTGAAATTTTTTTCATGTTTGCCACTACATCCTTAAATGGTTATCTGCTACTTACACATCCATCATATCATAAATGGTTTAGTGAGGAGTGAGAATCCGAAAAAAGTGGAAATAAAATGAAGGGTGTAATGGGGGCAGGACTAAGGAAAGAGTTGAAGATAATAAGGCTATTATGATTTTGAGAGACCCATCATTATTCCCAATTGACTTTGCATTTGCATCTGTACGGTAGTGTATGCATTCAGTTCTCTAAGTTGTTTCAGCAGGTGTACCACTACTTACACTTGCTCAACAGAAATCGTTTTGATTATTACTAATTTCTTTTTCTCATTGAAATGGTTTTGTAGGTTGAATCAAAATTGAAGGAAGCAACTTCGAGGCTTGAGCAGCAGCTGGCAGAAGAACAAGCTGCAAGACTTAAGGCAGAGGAGAATGCAATGTTGGCTCAAATGAGATCTAATGATGAAATTCAGAAACTCAGAGAACATCTCCAGAAGGCGGAGGAGGAGCTCCGGAGGAGAGGCGAAAACCGTTGCAACATTCTGTAAAGATGGTAGTTCAGAGAATGACTATGGTTATATTTCTCTCCTGGTTTAGGACAACAATACTTTGTTGCATTGATTTAAACCCATTATGCTTAAGTACAAGGATAATGCATATTGATTTCTATGGAGATGTGTTCTTGTGGTAATTACTTTCTTTATATATATATATATATATATATATATAATAATCTGATTTTATACACCAAATTACTAATTATACATTCTAATGATGAGCATATCTCCTCTGGTTTCTGTTCTATTACAAGGTTGAATGTTATTGGCTTAATGTGCCATTGCATATTCTGAAAGAGCATATATGTTTCAAATGAGATAAAATCTTCTGTCCCACTAAGTGTGCCAAATGTTATGATTGGTCAAAAAATTTGATTTGAATAAACTAATCACAATTTTTTGGCAGAGAGTTTGGCACATCTAATGGGATAGAAGATTTTGTTCTGTTTCAAAAATATTGCATTATTTGCTTCATACTTTATAAAATTTGTTGATGAGTTAACAATATGAAGGGGAAGCTAGCATACCCATTTCAAAACAGGGGTTGGCAACCTCTGCCACTTGCTGGTGGTTATAGTGGGATTAACTGTGATTTTTCTTTTGCAAACAGTGATATTTTTACACCATTGTTACATATGCTGTGTTATGCAATATATTTAGCAAATATTTTGTATGGGTCCATTTGTATTTTTTTTTTTAATTTATTTCAAGTTTTGGTTGTGCACATAAAAGGTGGAAAAGGTGTAATAGAACTGATGAAGAATAAGAATTTTTTTTTTAGGTGTATACTGCCCTTGCAGTCATCGCCATTTGAATCATGCTATATGGCTTGGGATTTTCACCTTGTGAAATGCATGGATCAAGTGATATATACAAACTAGTCTAGAAGTGGTTTGTGTTTTGCTGTTCTTCTTCTTCCTCAACCGAAAATTAAAAAAAAAAAAAAAATGATGTGGGAAGAGTTAAGATTGACTCAAGTGGAAGGAAGGTTTGATGGTGACTGTTGTGAGATGGAGAAAAGAGGGTAATGTAGTTTGATGGTCCGGATCTTATGAAATAGCTGTATTTGGATAATGATGAACTAATGGAAGGAGTAGCAGGTCCAACTTAAAATGGGCCCTAATGAAGTAATGGAAACCATCACTGCTCTAAATTATCAACAACAACAACAAAAAGCCATCGTTTATTGTTTTAGATCACATTTAGTTCGTAAAATTGTTTAATGTAGGGATGAAAAGAGGAATGGAAAAATCTATTGCTATATTTGGTATAAAGTGGGAATAGATTAATATATTGTTTAGTATGTAAAGAATAAAATGAAATTTTTAACAAAATAATTAGAATAACCTTGAAAATTTTTAATAAACAAAGTTGTTCACCTAATGTAGTAAAGATATTCGCTCACTTAAAATGACTAAAATACTTACAGGAATGATCTAATACTACCAAATATTTGGCAATAGTAAATTTCTTAAATTTGAGGAATATAACATTCATAGAATGATCTGTTTCTATTCTAATAGTAACCAAACAAGTATAGGCAATGGTAGATTTCTTAAATTTGAGGAATAGAACATTCATAGAATGATCTGTTTCTATTGTAATAATAACTAAATATGTATGATGTGAAAATGGACCATTCTAAGATTGGTCAAATCCATAAACTAAACATGCTCAAGAAACTTGACTAAAATCCAAATGTTCAATGAAAGGTTTAGAAAGTTTTAGTTGAGAGGTTCCAAAGAAAGTATCAACTAACATGACCAAGGGTTTACATAGTTCATGTCAAGAAACTCTACTAGTGTTACCCGATATTAAAGGAACAAAGAACCCATAAGTGTGATGTAGTGGCACCCAAGAGCTTTTAAGGTTTTTTTGATTCATTTGTCCTGGATCAAATCTAAGTCCGTTGATATTCTTACAATCCTCTCATCTATTTAATATATATATATATATATATATATATATATATATATATATATATATATATATATATATATATATATATATATATATATATATATATATATTAAAGAAAGAAGATTTGCTATCTTGTAAACTATTTCACTTTTTTGCTTTGGCACTTGGGTTCAATCCCCCTTCTCATCCAGGTTAAAATTCTTAGTCCCCTTACTTATTTATAAGAAAAAAAGAAAATCACTTTATTTTTTGTCTTACTCTTATTTTATTAGTTAAAAATTATTAAAATAATACTGTAAGTATTAATGAATTATTTAAAACACATTTTTTTAACTAACAAAAAGAGGGGTAAGATAGAGAATAAGACATGATTGATTTTATTTCCATAATAAATACTTAACTAACATGATGAGTTGTTGTTGGGCAAACTATATAGATCCTTGAATTGGACTTTGTGTGGCACTATAGTAGCTTATGAATAATGCTATATTCTTTTACAAATTATTCTACCAATTTCAAGTTGACTCATTCTTTCTCTTTGTGGCTATCTCTTCACTTTTCTTCCTCTAACTTCCTCTGCAGCTAAACTAAACCTCCATTTGGAGTGGTTGTAAGTTTTCAGTTTTTAGTTTCTAAATCAAAATTTAGAAATAAAATACGTTCAGTTATAAGTTTTCAGTTTTGTGATTTTAATTGATTTTAAAACAAATTTAAAATTATAAAAAAAATTCTAATATTAGTGGTAAGTTGTAAATTTTCTCCCCTCCTCTCTTGACACACTTCTCCATCTTTTGACACATTCAAAATTAAGTAATTTATCAGATTTTTTAATTTGCAATATTATTATTTCTATTATAAGTAAAAGAAAATTATAAATAAATTAAAAAAGATAAATTTGGCAAAAAAGAGGAAATGATGCCCACCATTCTTCTTCATGGGTTCACATGTCAACCATTACTGTTTCAGTTTAATGGTGCCCAACAAAATTGTACATTAGGCCATAATTTGTAAACTGAAAAGTGAAAACTTAACCTAAGTTTTGGTTTTAAATTGTTTTAAAAATTTTTGAAACTCAAATCTAAAAACCTAGCCTATTGGAGTTTGGGCACCAACAATACAGCCTTGTAGGTCACTTCTGACCCTTGTGCGGGCTACACTACCAAGATCCAAACCTTAACACACAAGTATCATCAACAATTCTCATTGTGTAAATTGATTTTATATCTATTAAATTAGTTCAGAACTCCACTTAAATAATTTTAAGAGTAAGTGTCTTATTAATTTTTTTGTCATTGGTCAATTATTAATATTTGTATAATAATAATAATAATAATAATAATAATTAATGACTTTTAATGCTATTAATAGAAATATTAATTATGTTTTGTTTATTGGTTAATACTTTAATTTTTAAGGTTTAAATTTTAGAGTTTAAGCTCTAAACTAATACAAAAAATAACTTTTTTTATATCTTCAAACTTTTAATGCATTTGGGTTTTTATTTATTGAACCAAACATGTTTTTAAGCTTTGTTTTCTTGTTTACTAGAAATGAAAACAAGAAACACTTTGCTAATGTGTTAAGCACTTGCTATGAAGCATGAGCTGCTCATTTTGATGCAAATCAAATCTATCTACACATGATGCTTTATATACAAACATAAGTTATATTATTCAAAAAGATGTGGCAACTAAACCACCATTTTTTTTTTAATGAGAAAACACAAATGTATTGCTTTAAGCCAGTAAAACAAATTAATGACTTCATATGAAATTTTAATATACTATTTAATTTGGTTCAAAATGAATGGAGGGGAAAACTAGGTTTTTTTTTTTTTTTTTAAATGAGTCCTTGTAAAATGTTATTTGAAAAAAAATAAGTTCTATTCAAAATTATTTATGAAATTGGGTATTTTTAATAAAATAATATTTTAATTTATCCTCAAATAAAAAAATGTCAAAAATCACAATGAAAATGCCAAACAAAAAAAACACCGTGCATTTAAGCCAAAATGCCACGCATTTTTAGCATTTTTGGCTTAAAAAATGGCATTTTAACTCTGATTTTTGATGTTTTATTTATTTGAGAATAAATTAAAATATTATTTTATTAAAAAGAAATTTAATTTTGTAAATAATTTTGAACGAAACTTATTTTCACATATAATATTAAATAGGAATTCAGAATAATCAAAAACTCGAAAAGCTAAAAAGGAGAAAAGAGATTTTAATAAAGTGCCCTCCAATTATATGGTCCGTAAAGGAAGGAGAGAAGAGAGGTAAAAATTTATTATCATACCCTTAAAAGTGACAAAAGAAAGCACAATATAAAAAATAATTTAATAGGTTATGTTTCCTCCGCTCCAAGATTATTCACTTTTGGAGGGGAAGAATAGGAGGGGAAGGGATAAATTAATTTTACTTCAAAATTTTTCTCCATTCCTCTTAGTTTTTGAACCAAATGAGGTGATTTTAAAAATGTCCCTCCCTTTCAAATTTCTTGAACCAACAATATGTTAGTAAAACATATTTTTAAAATCCAAAAATTTAAAATCCTAAGATATTCTATTTCAAACCTCTCAACCAACAATATTAGTAAAACATATTTTTGAAATTCAAAAAGTTAAAACCCTAAGATACTCTTTTACATTTTTCTCCCTAGACTAAAAGACAAATAAAGGAATGACTCCAGGTTTCAGCAAAACTGTAAGCATTTACAATCGATTTCAAAGCATTTTTATTTTTGATATCACAAAGCATAATTTCCAACAGAGAAAAAAACCCTAAACTATTATTTTAAACATTAATTCACAATCTAATAATAGTTGGAATCATATTGCGCCATATTCATATGTATGTATATATGTAAAGTAGGATATATATGTTAATTTTGTGCCTTAGAAGAAGGCAGCTGACACAGTTGCCATAAGCAATCATCAGGTCATTGATAATAATAAAGAAAGTACTGGAAATGCAATATATAAGCTAGCTAGATGGATAGCAAATGATAAATTATTTTATAGTAGATGCCACTAGTAGATTTGTTCTTCAACTATCACCTGCATTAGCAAAGAAAGGAAAAAAAAAAAAAACACACACACACAGAGAAGGATCAAAATGTTCTTATTGTTGACATAAATTGGTAAAGTTTAATTTACTTTAAAACAGAGGTAACAAGGTAAAATAAAATTAATTTAAAAATTTCATTCAAATATTTTGAAAAATAATTAAGCATTTATATATAAAAAAGGAAAACTTCAAAAACACCCATAAACTGTGTTATGTAAATTTTATTTCTGAAACTTTCAAAATATGCACTAAGAGCCTGTTTAGATTGGCTTCTTAAAAAATGAGAAGCCAAAAAAAGAAGTAGAAGTTATTTTGTGTTTGGATTGACTAATAAAAAGTCCTTTCCATTATGAAAGGTGTTTGGATGCATAAATATAAGTGTTTCTAATATATTAAAATGATAATAACTAAGGGTATTATTATAATTTAAAATTGGTCAAAATGACTTTTGTTTCTCTTATATTTTAAAAGCATCCCCATACATGCTTTAAAAAAAAAAGAGGGGAGATTTTGGCTTTTACATGTGCTTCTCCTTTTACATGGAAGTCAATCAAAATACTGACAAATTGAATAGAAATGTTTCCTTTTCAAATTAAAGAAGAAACATATTCCCAAAAGTCAATCCAAAAGGGCTCTTAACCCTCAAATTTTTAAAATATACACATTAACTCAAAGCTTTGGCTTCTCTATTAAAAATTTAACAGAGAAAGTCATCTTTGTCTCATCAATTTCTCTATTTTTATTTGTTTGTCACAAGAAAGAGATTAATAGAGAAACAATATGATGCAAATGTTTTTTTCTTTATGTTAAATTTTTATTAGAAATTGAATTTTGAGGGTAATGTACGCATTTTAAAAGCTTGAAAGGATTAAATACATGTTTAAAAAGTCTTAAAAGTAAAGTGTATGCAACAAAAAGTTTAAAAGCATTTTTGAAGTTTACCTTAAAAAAAAATTAAGTGAATAAAATCTATTTTTTTAAAAAATAACTAAGAGTTATATTATGAGATGCATGCAGAAATGGCTAGGAGGAATTTTCAATTGATAAATTACTTAATTAATTTCCCAAGATGAAGAATCTTCTTGGCTGGTTGTGGATATGCAGACGCACCTTCAATCATAGTTGGGTTGAAGAAATTGCGAGAAGCTAATGCTTGAATGGCATTCAGCTCTGGTGCAGAAACCATGTTTACTTGTTGAAGCCTCTCAACTTCTGCTATCTGAGAATTTTCAATTTGGAATGAAATTTTAACATGCATTAGCAAATTTTGAAAGTATTGTTTTGAAATTTAGATCTGGCATTTCACTTATTAACCGGATCAATTAGAAAATTTTTGAAATATATGACTAGTTTTAACTGGCTATTCGAATTAGTTTCATGTTCAATTCTCAAGTTAACTGGTCAAACCAACTAGTCTAATCTAAGTTTTAAGACTATGGTTGAAAGTGCAATATCGTGTGTATATATATATATATATATATATGTCTCCACACCACACCTAGTAAAAAGAGAAACAAGTTTCCGAATCAACATACCTTAGTTCGAAGGCAAAGATTTTCATTTTCAAGTTCAATCTCCTAAGCCAAATTTTCATAGTTTTAGTATACAATGCATTCAACAAAAGCTAGTAAGAAATTAAGAATTTGAATCCATAGAAATCAAATCATAGAAAATTACCCTTTTCTGCAAATATTCGATTTCGGCAAGCAGCATCTCATGCTACATGTTGCAGTACATAAACATCAGAAACACAAGAACAAGATTAGCCAAAAGCCCTAATATGGTTTACTCACTATATTATTTATAATCAAGTTTGAATGAAAAAAAAAAACTAATGAAAGAAATTGAAATAGCTTTGTTTTTCATTCCATGCACATTTTTTTTACACTACTAAAAAATAATTATTTAGTGAGGAACAATATTCATCGCTAAATGACTTTTTTTTTTTTTTTTTTTTTTTTTTTTTTTTTTTCCGCTAAATGACCTTTTTCTTTACTTATTTTTCTCACTAATTTTCCTCACCAAATTACATTTTCCCTTAGTAGTATTAATTCATCAATTTAACCTTCTTGGACCTGATTCTGTTGATTCCTCTTTCAAGTCTATTCTACAGATGCTTGAGTTCTTTCACAGCAAGAGTGCTCAGTGCACCACCCATCAAGTGCCTGCAAGCAAGAAGAGTGTATATCTCTGCATTAGTTGGAATGTTTCTATGATTTATAACTAAACCTCAAGAATTATTATTTATTTTGGAATATGATTAATCTTTTTTATTTTTTTTATTTTCTCACATATTTGAATTTTGCAGCATCTGAATTTGCTGTCGTAGCTTTGCAGATTCTTGTTGATAGTACTATAAAATTAGGGTTTTTGACATGACAAAAGGAAGAAAATATTAGCTGTGATCATTTGGCTGTAAAAACATAATCATGTGTATAATAAAAATAGGAAAGAAATATAAATACTCAATGGGAAAACTTTAAAAACGCTTTTGAAACTGTGTTACGTGCACTTTATCTTCAAAGCTTTTAAAACATACACTTAACCCCTCCAAATCTTTAAAATGTGCACAATATCCTTCCAAACTCCAATTTCTGTTAAAAATTTAACAGAAAAAAGATATATGTATTTGCATCATTTTTCTACTAATCTCTTTCTTGTGACAGATACATAAAAGTAATGAGTGAAAATAAAGAAACTGATGAGATAAAAATGAGTTTTTTTTATTAAATTTTTAACAAAAATTAGAGTTGCGTAACAACTAGATAATGTACACATTTGAAAAATTTGAGAAAGTTAAGTATATATTTTAAAAGTTTTAAGAACAAAGTGTACATAATACAAAGTTTTAGGATATTTTTGAAGTTTTCCCATATTCAATTAATCATTTGAATCTGTATAGCTGATTTGAGTAGAATAATCATTAAAGGGAACCTCTAATCAGATTGCAACTGAGAAAATTAACAAGAATAATTTCAGTCCGGTCTAATGACTATATTTTACAACAGAGTAAACCATACTTGATTACAGTTACACAATAATCACATTATAATTTAAAAATAATTAATAATGAATAATTGTTCCTAAATGAAATTATACCATGCATGTGTTAAATTGAGTAAAGGAAGGTAATTTATTATGTTAACTTAATTTTTGTTTTTGTGGTAGATGTTACTAAGTTTTAAAAATCCATATTGAAAGTTTAATATTAGAATTTCCATTGAGTAAATTCTTTTATGGTTTTAATTTTTAAAGATAAGAAAAAATACTCTCAGAATAGCTCTTTCACAATAAAATTAAGTTTCTCCTTATAAAGGTGAAACCTAATGGCCTAATGCATTAATTCAGAGAACATTTTTCTTGTTGCAGCCCAAAGAAAAAAAAAAATAGTGTGTAAATTACTCAAATTTTATATTAAGAAATCAAACTTGTCACTATTTATAAATTACTTATGCAATTCAATTGGGGATTAACCTATGATTTTGAAAAAGTTGTCTGATGTTTATATAGGCCTTTTGACTATTATGGGTTTCTGCATAATATTATTTATTAAAATGAGTTAAATTTAGAATTATTTACAAAAACGAGTCTCTTTTACAAATTATTTACAAATTATTATGCACATAACGCCTAAAAAAATACTGACAAAATGTCAAAAAATACTATTAAAACGTTAAACATATGGAGTTTTAGTGAAAAAGCCAAATTGGTTGCTCAAAACACAGTAGGTTTTGGAGTTTTAACATTGCTTTTGATTATTCATTTTGGCATTTTGTTTATCTTCAATAAAAAAACCTATTTTTGTAAATAGTTTTAAACTAAATATATTTTAGTAAACAAGCCAGCGTGCACTTTATTAACACACACACACAGCGTGCACTTTATTAACACACACACACACTTACAATTTGGTCTTGACTCTAGCTATGTACTTTATAAACTTGACTAAAGTGTTCTTTAGAGGCTCATGATTTCTTTGTGAAGAAGTATATGTTTCAACATATAAGCCAAACATTTTACAGGGCAATTTTGTCAAATGATATATTTATGTAGGTATGTATTAGCCATTGAAATTTTTTTCATGGTTTTCACTAAATCCTTAAATGGTTATCTGCTACTTACACATCCATCAGATCATAAATGGTTTAGTGAGGAGTGAGAATCTGAAAAGTGTAAATAAAATGAAGGGTGTAATGGGGGGGGGGGGTAGGACTAAGGAAAGAATTGAAGGTAAAAAGGCTCTTATGATCTTGATTAGCCGGAGAAATTGACAGTGAGCTTCAAATACTACTAATACCAATAGGTGCAGAATAAGTTTATCCCAAAAAAATATTCTGATGACTAGTAACTGTCAAATCTGTCCAGTAAAAGTTTACTTAATGATTTCGAGAGAACCATCATTATTCCCAATTGACTTTGCATTTGCATCTGTACAGTAGTGTATGCATTCAGTTCACTAGGTTGTTTCAGCAGGTGTACCACTGCTTACACTTGCTCAACAGAAATAGTTTTGATTATTACTAATTTCTTTTTCTCATTGAAATGGTTTTGTAGGTTGAATCAAAATTGAAGGAAGCAACTTCGAGGCTTGAGCAGCAGCTGGCAGAAGAACAAGCTGCAAGACTTAAGGCAGAGAAGAATGCAATGTTGGCTCAAAAGAGATCTAAAGATGAAATTCAGAAACTCAGAAAGCTTCTCCAGAATGCAGATGAGGAGCTCCGAAGGAGAGGCGAAAACCGTTGCAACATTCTGTAAAGATGGTAGTTCAGAGAGCGACTGTGGTTATATTTCTCTCCTGGTTTATGACAACAATACTTTGTCGCATTGATTTAATCCTATTATGCTTAAGTACAAGGATAATGCATATAGATTTCTATGGGAGATGTGTTTTTGTGGTAATTACTTTTTTCTATGGGAGATGTGTTTTTGTGGTAATTACTTTCTTTATATATATATATGAATGCATAAACAAACCAGAAATGATGATTGTTCAACAAATTCTCAATGTTCAAACACAAATGGAAGCTGAAACCTGAAAGCAGAAGTGAAAAAGAAAGAACAAATAGTCAAATAGATCTCAAAACTTGCTTTCTTTTTCCCCTTTTCTGTTTCTTCAGTTTCTAAATCACTTATCCCTGAGACCAAAAGGTAGATACTATATAGAATGCAACAGAACCAGATAGACAAACCAAGAAAGTTAAGTAGACAAGAAAAGAGAAAAGAGAAAAGCTCATCTTTTTTCTTTTTCTTTTTTTCACTGAAGAAGGGAAAACAAAAAACTGGGATTCCTCCCTCTCAACTAGAAATGGAAATGGATAAGCAAGCAAATTGGATGTCCGAGAATACAAGGGAACAAGAAGTTATTTATTATCAGGCCCTTTTTTTGGCTAGTTTCTAATAAAAGTAAGATCCATTCTATAATATTAACATTTGATAACACATGACACTACATTGATTTTTTTTTTTTTTTGCAAGAAACAAATCATAAATAAATAAGTTTCAAAGTTTTTTTTTTTTTTTTTTTGTTTTTTTATAAATGAAGATTAGAAGCATTTGATTTTGATTAAGAAATTATAATTTATAATTATATTACATAATTAGTAATGAATTTTAAAATTTAAATTTCTCACCTAAAACTTTCTTTAGCAAAAACGGTTAATGTAAAATGGGTAATTTCTGAGCTCTTGAAAAAACCCAAAGACATTAAAAGAGGCTATTGGAGAGCTAGATAGGGCAATTGAAAGAAAGAAATGGGTTAATGTGAAATATAATGAGGCTGCAATTGATACCAAGGACTGCAATGTTGCAAGGTATCATATCCCCAAAGGGATTGGTGGGCATGGGATTGGTTTTTGTCCATCCCGGTCCCATCTTAAAATTCTTCTTTGTTTTGTTTTGATTCTAAATTATGTTGTTTTAGTCTTGTATCAGTTTCATCTCAAATTTTGTCTTATTTTTTTTAAAAAATAAATTGTTCATGACTTATCCATGTGCTTTTTTTTTTTTTTTTTTGTGAAATTCATGACTCATCCATATTTTAATATCTATCCAAGCTATTATGATGAATGATATATACTATTACACTCTGTTTATAAGTTCATAATGAAACCAAACTCAATAGCATCCTTAGAATTTTTCTTACCATAAACTCAAGAAAAGTTGTAAGAACTAGAAGTAAGGTCTTTTTTAACCTATGCACCCTGTGTATATGATAAATAATAAATAACTCTTATTCAATAAGAAAGAAAATTAAACTCTCGTTAAATTAGTATTACTTGTATTTAATGCTTTTCTTAAATTTTAAAATCATTTATATCTCTCATTTATTACATTAATTATTGCACATTCTAAATTCAAATATTTTAAGCCCTAATCTTTATCTCCAAAAACCTTATCCCTAAAATATTTTAAGTTTCTCCTTAGATGAACATAAAGGTGAAACCTAATGGCCTAATGCATTAATTCAGAGAACATTTTTCTTGTTGCAGCCCAAAGAAAAAAAAAATAGTGTATAAATTACTCAAATTTTATATTAAGAAATCAAATTTGTCACCATTTATAAATTACTTATGCAATTCAATTGGGGATTAACCTATGATTTTGAAAAAGTTGTCTGATGTATATATAGGCCTTTGACTATTATGGGTTTCTGCATAATATTATTTATTTAAATGAGTTAAATTTAGAATTATTTACAAAAACGAGTCCCTTTTACAAATTATTTACAAATCATTATACACACAACGCCTAAAAAAATACCGACAAAATGTCAAAAAATACTATTAAAACGTTAAACATATGGAGTTTTAGTCAAAAAGCCAAATTTGTTACTCAAAACACAGTAGGTTTGGAGTTTTAACATTGCTTTTGATTATTCATTTTGGCATTTTGTTTATCTTCAATAAAAAAACCTTTTTTCGTAAATAGTTTTAAACTAAATATATTTTAGTAAAAAATTGTAATATGAATTGTTATATATATATATATATATATATATATGTAACTACATGATCATGGTATAAGAACAGTATATAGATATTATAATCTGTATCCATGTTGTCAAGCATGATTGATTATCTGAACTTCCTATAAATTTATCTTGTAATAATGTAATTAAATAAAATAAAATGAACATAAAAATAAAAGCAGCTTTCTGTACAGTATAACATATTACCTGAGCATTGATCTCAGTAGTAGAGCTTGTACTTGAGTTATCAGCACATGCTTTTTTGTACCTCTCTATGGTTGGCCTTATGCTGCTGGCAAGAAGATAAAAAGGGAATGGAACAAAAAATGTAGAAATATAAGTAAGAAAAAATAATATCAATGGCTAAAAAAGAGAGAAAAAAGTAATTAAGAAAAATTAAAGGCTAAGGATGATAACATAAAGATTAAATAATTAATCCCTAGTGTGGAAAATAAAAACTACATATATATATATATATACATTTCACTAACTGTTTGTTTCAATAGAAATGGTTACATTTTGGTCTAAGAATTTTTAGTTCTTAAGCAAAATGGATTCTTTGGAAATCATTTCTATAAAAACAAACAAGCCTTAATAATTTTGTAAGACACAAATTAACACCATGATTATTCACTGATTTAAAAACATTTAACAAATTAGAAATTGATGACAACTGCACAATTATTTATCTAGCAAATAGGAAACATGAAATATAGGATAATTTATTATGTTGCCCATTAAACATTCAGATGAAATGAGAAATTGTTGGAGTGTATGTTCTACTAATGAATTATATATATATATATATATATATATATATATATTATTTTATTTTCAATTTTATTTTTGTGATATGGTTATTCTTTTTGAACATTTAGACTGTGTTTAAAGCTTGTGTTCTGCAAGAAAGTGATTTTACATCTATATATACATTAATTTCCCTTTTGCATCTTTTTTTTTTTTATTACATTTTCTAATTTTTATAATTATTTATTGCAAGAAAAATAAAACAGCAATTTTGACGTGATTTTAACCAAAATTCTTCATTTTCACGCAGGAAACAGGGAATCAAATATCGGACATTTTGACTGGCAAACATTTAACCTAGTGATTGAGTATGTCCTTGGTATAGGCTAAGTTTTGGGATCAAACCCAAATGCCCATGGCCTCTGCTAGTCCATGTTGAACAATCTCTAGGCGCTAATTTACATAGTGTAAGCCCCTTGCCAACTGGGACTTATACTCGAGTTTACTTTACCCGGTGGTTGAGCTTCTACTATGTTTGTCGGGGCTCTGCTGGGAATAAGAGGTTTCATTCACCCAAATATTGGACATTCTGAAAAGCACTAGCTGGGTCCATGCCATGATGATAACTTTTGAGTCGATACATGAATGCATAAACAAACCAGAAATGATGATTATTCAACAAATTCTCAATGTTCAAACACAAATGGAAGCTGAAACCTGAAAGCAGAAGTGAAAAAGAAAGAACAAATAGTCAAATAGATCTCAAAACTTGCTTTCTTTTTCCCCTTTTCTGTTTCTTCAGTTTCTACATCACTTATCTCTGAGACCAAAAGGTAGATACCATATAGAATGCAACAGAACCAGATAGACAAACCAAGAAAGTTAAGTAGACAAGAAAAGAGAAAAGAGAAAAGAGAAAAGCTCATCTTCTTTCTTTCTTTTTTTTCACTGAAGAAGGGAAAACAAAAAACTGGGATTCCTCCCTCTCAACTAGAAATGGAAATGGATAAGCAAGCAAATTGAATGTCCGAGAAATTTAGTTGAATACAAGGGAACAAGAAGTTATTTATTGTCAGACCCTTTTTTTGGCTAGTTTCAAATAAAAGTAAGATCCATTCTATGTAAGATCCATTCTATAATATTAACATTTGATAACACATGACAATACATTGAATTTTTATTTTTTTTTGCAAGAAACAAATCATAAATAAATAAGTTTCAAAGTTTTTTTTTTTTATATAAATGATGATTAGAAGCATTTGATTTTGATTAAGAAATTATAATTTATAATTATATTACATAATTAGTAATGAATTTTAAAATTTAAATTTCTCACCTAAAACTTTCTTTAGCAAAAACGGTTAATGTAAAATGTGTAATTTCTGAGCTCTTGAAAAAACCCAAAGACATTAAAAGAGGCTATTGGGGAGCTAGATAGGGTAATTGAAAGAAAGAAATGGGTAAATGTGAAATATAATGAGGTTGCAGTTGATACCAAGGACTGCTTATGAGGACTGCAATGTTGCTAAGTATCATATCCCCAAAGGGATTGGTGGGCATCGGATTGGTTTTTGTCCATCCCGGTCCCGTCTTAAAATTCTTCTTTGTTTTGTTTTGATTCTAAATTATGTTGTTTTAGTCTTGTTTCATCCTAAATTTTGTCTTTTTTTTTTTTTTAAAATAAATTGTTCATGATTTATCCATGTCCTTTTTTTTTTTTTTTAAATTCATGACTCATCCATATTTTAATATCTATCCAAGCTAGTATGATGAATGATATATGCTATTACACTCTGTTTATAAGTTTATAATGAAACCAAACTCAATAGAATGCCTTAGATTTTTTCTTACCATAAACTCAAGAAAAGTCGTAAGAACTAGAAGTAAGGTCTTTTTAACCTATGCACCATGTGTATATGATAAATAATAAATAACTCTTATTCAATAAGAAAGAAAATTAAACTCTCGTTAAATTAGTATTACTTGTATTTAATGCTTTTCTTAAATTTTAAAATCATTTATCTATCTCATTTATTGCACTAATTATTGCACATTCTAAATTCAAATATTTTAAACCCTAAACTCTATCGCCAAAAACCTTATCTCTAAAATAAAAACCCTAAATTATAAATTTGAAACCCTAAACTCAAAATCTAAAACCTTGTATTCCAATATCTAAACCCTAAACTTGAATTCTAAAACCCTAACTCAATCTCTAAACTTTAAAATTATAAATACAAAACCCTAAAAAACATAAAAATCAACATAACACTCTAAACCCTAAGATCTAAAATCCCAAAAAATCATAAACTCTAAGTCATAATCCTTGAACCCTAACTCCAACACTAAACCTTTAAACTCTAAACTATAAAGCCTAAAAACTAAAAACTATAGAATTAAATTCTAAAACCCTAACTCAATTGCAAAACCCTAAACCATAAATATAAAACCCTAAAATTGTAAACTCTAAACATATCTCTAACTTTAAACCCATCTTAACCATAAATCCTAAGTTTTAATCCTTTAAACCTAACTCTAACCTTAAACCCTAAAACTCTAAACATGAATCCTAGTTTTAATTTTAAACCCTAAATTTTGAATCTTAAATCCAAAATTTTAAAACTATAATAAAACTCTAAAAACTATAAACCTTAACTCTATTCCCAAACCTTAAATCAGTGGAATAAATAAAAAAAATTAATTAATACACTGAATAGGAGGGAGAGAAAGAATTTAATACAATGTGAGAGAAGAAATAAAAATAAGTGATAGTTCAATTGAACTATAAATATACATCAATTCCTGTAGAACTGATTAAACGCTGCATTTAATAGACCTTAACCGTGCAAAGGTTAAAAAATCCTTTATAAGTATATAAATCAATTTTATATGATAAATATTGATATAATAGATATGTGTGTATATTAATTACTCCCTCATCCTATCATAAGATAGTTTTTAGAAGCTTTTTATGGTCTTTTTATAAGTTATTTTACATTTCCAAAGATGCATTTATTTATTTCTTTCTTTTTTGCCCTTAATAATAGTTAGTAATTCTTATTTCATATTGTTCATTACCGAAAAATAATAAAGCCTTCTTTCACACTTCCAAGGCAAACTAATAGCCAAGTGGGAGACTTTTGCCCTTAATAATAGTTAGTAATTCTTATTCCATATTGTCATTACCAAAAAATAATAAAGCCTTCTTTCACACTTCCATGGAAAACTAATAACCAAGTGGGAGACTTTTGCCCTTAATAATAGTTAGTAATTCTTATTTCACATTGTTCATTACCGAAAAATAATAAAGCCTTCTTTCACACTTCCAAGGCAGACTAATAGCTAAGTGGCAGACTTTTGAAGTTTTCAATGTCTATTTCATTTCTACCAACTAAGTTTTATAATAACATATAGGAATTAGATTGTAATGTTCTAAACTTTTTTAAAGAATCAAAAAAATTAATTACTTTTTCTTCATTTATGTAATTTGATTTAGCATGCTTTATAATAAGAACCATAGAGAATAATATTTTGTCAACTATACAACTTCTATTAAAGATATTAATTCTTAGCTAGTCAAAATCTATCCAGCTTAAATAAGACTTTAGTCTAGCTTATGCATTTGACAAGTTATTTAAGCTAACCTATACTTATTTGACTCGCGTGTGAACTTGTTTATCCAACCTTGAATTTTAAGGGCCAACAAAGTGCCTTTTAAATAGCAACACCTATCTAGTAGTATTTGATTAAGTTATCCTACATTATAAAACTTCTTTTTATTGAAAAGAAATTGTATTTTGTTTCCATTTTTTGCTAATATTTATAATAGCAAAATTTCTACATTTGCCTAAATATACAACTTCTACCCCCCCCCCACCCCCAAAAAAAAAAAAAAAAAAACTACCATTCACATGGTTTGAATTTACATGGTTGTCTATCATCTAATTATTTTTGTCTTTATCTAAAACGGTTGAAGTATAAGAGACATACATATATTGTTCTCAAGTTTCACCGTTATGTGATCACACATAAACAACTTCGATATCATGAAAAATATCCTTCAAATCATCTATTTCATTTTTTTTTTCAAACATTTACTTCATACTTTATCTATAGTATTTATGTTGTGCAATAGATGTAATGTGAGAAACCAATTTATTTTCCAGTTCTTCAGTTATTTCATTTTTTTTAAAATAATGATAAATTGGTGTGATTATAATGTCTTGACTAATGGTGAAAGATTGGAGGAAATTAAATAAATTTGATGGGAGGTCAAGGCATA
Organism: Bauhinia variegata; assembly: GCA_022379115.2. NCBI lineage: Eukaryota > Viridiplantae > Streptophyta > Magnoliopsida > Fabales > Fabaceae > Bauhinia > Bauhinia variegata. Next base: position 7,410,283 of record CM039432.1, read on the forward strand.
ATTAATTTGGTTTTTCTTTTGTTGTATTCTGGGAGTCTAATGGATGAGGGAAGAGTGCATGCCTTGGGGGTTTGTCCCCATGGCAACCTCACTTGTTACGAGTTAAGGTTATTCCTCCAATGAGTTTATGGTAAGAAAAAATCGATGAACTTCATATATAGTGGGTTAAGAAGGTTGACCCTTGCCTCAGAGACATAGGGTGGGGTGTCGCATGGATTCACCGTCGGTGCTAAGACTTTTAACTCATGATAAAGTAGTATCAGAGCAAATTTATCATTTAAACATTGCATGTGGAACATACTACTAAATGTTAAAGTCTATAGATTAAATTGTAGTTGAAATTCTATAAATAGTTGGGGAGTGGGAATCTCTTAAAATATCATGAGGTGTGGCATGTTTGGATGAAAGACATGCTTAAAATAAAGCTCGTTAATTGCTTATTTGCGAACTAAGGGAATGCTAGTTGCAATGGATGTAGGTTAAATAAACAATGAGTGGCTGACCCTTCAGCTAAAAATGGAAGTAGCAAAGATAGAATTTGGCTAGCCCATGTAGATTGAAGTGAGCAACTCTAATGTGTTTAAAATACCATTAAGCTATGCATGAAACAATAGTAGGAGAATGTGATGATCAAAAAGTTCAAGAGTGTTAAAAGCCTGGCATAATTGTACTTAAAACATGGTTCATTTATTTTTTCTTCTACTATACTCTAAGAGGGCTCTAACAGATGAGGGAAGAGTGCATGCCATTGGGATTCTTCTTCATGACACCACATTTGTTGGGAGTTGAAGCAACGTTTAATGAATCCATGATAGGATGAAAACCAGTAAACCTCATATATATTGTGTTTGGAACATTAACCCTTGCTTGTGAGCTAGAAGTGAAGGTGCTGCACGACCTGGTGGATTGCAAGCGCTAAGGCTTAAGTCTGTAATATTGTATTTTGTTTACATCTTAAACTCAAAAAGTTTTGATATATAAAACTTAATTGGAAATATTAACATTTTTAAATTTATTTACATATAATTATTTTTATAAAAAATTTAAAATTCAATTACATATCATTCAAAATGTATTATACCTTCATATTAAATATTAGATTGTACTTTGTTGAATGCATGAACTAATTTTAATTTTTTTTAAGGTTTAGGTCTAGAGATTAAAGTTCGAGATTGAAAATTGAGAATTTTGAAGTTTAGAGTTTCACATTTAGAATTTAAAGTTTTGGTATATGTTTTAGTCTTTGGAGATTATGATTAAAAGTGTTTAGAAAGATATATTTACTAAATAGACTACAAAAAAAAATATTTTTTTTGTAAAAACAAAAAATATTTACCAAATAAATAAATAAAAATATTTTTTTAGTGAAAATAACAGTTTTACAGATTGAAATTCATTCCTGTGACTACAATCAAAAGAGAAATCCAACTCTACGACTTCACTCTTTAAAAAAATTAATTAATAATTAAAATAGACGGCTCCGATCTTTTCTCCGAGCGCCCTTTCATTCTACTGCACCTAATCCTCTTTCTTTCCCAGTGGATAGTAGAAAGAGTCTCTTTGTACTCTCAAGTGCTATATATCACCGTAACTCTAATTATACTTTGTTTCATTTTTCGTCAATTTCTTATCTCCTTGAGTCCTCGTTTTGTTCCCACACCAAGTGAGTACTGTTTGATATTTGATAGTTTCTTAATGTTTAGAGAAATTATTTGCTATCACAAGAATTCTTTTATGATAGTCTTTCTTTTGGTAACAATTGTGATTACAGAGTTCAATCGCTAAGTTGAGTTCATACCATGGGCGGAGGTGCTGCAATTGATGTTGATTGGAAGTTTGCTTCCTCATCTAATGAGGTTCGAACTGTAGTGTTAGTTGGAAGATCTGGCAATGGCAAAAGCGCAACAGGTAATAGTATTATTGGAAAGAGAGTCTTCAAGTCAAAGGCAAGCTCATCCGGGGTAACTAGCACTTGTGACATGCAGAGGACTGTATTAAGAGATGGCCAAATTGTTAATGTTATTGACACGCCTGGTAAAGCATAGTAACTGTAATTATGTGATTTGATTTGCTTTATGTTGGCTTGTCTTATTGACTTGTTATTACTTTATCTACTCTGAGTCAAGTCTGACATGTTGGGCAGGATTATTTGATTTTTCTGCTGAATCTGAGTCAAGTCCGTCGAAATTGTCAAATGTATCGATTTGGCCAAGGATGGGATCCATGCAGTCGTTGTTGTGTTTTCTGTTAGAACTCGCTTTTCTCTAGAAGAAGAAGCTGCTCTTCTTAGCTTGCCGACATTGTTTGGAAACAAGATTGCTGACTACATGATTGTCCTCTTCACGGGAGGAGATGAATTGGAAGATAATGATGAGACGCTAGAAGATTATTTAGGTCGCGATTGTCCAGAGCCATTGAAGGTTTCTATGACTTCTAAACTTTTTTTTTTGGTTCTTTTCTTGGCAGTCAAATCCATGGCAGATTAGGTTGTTTTGGTTTACTTCTGCATGTTTAATGCTTACAATGCATTTTGTAGCTATTAGGATGTCAGCTAGAAGTGATCTTCTAAAATTTTTGACATTTCTGTAGAAAATTCTGTCTTTGTGTGGAAATCGTCGTGTGCTTTTTGATAACAAGACAAAGGATGAAAGAAAGCGTTATGAATAAGTTCAGCAACTTCTCTCTCTTGTGAACAGAGTCATAGAACAGAATGGTGGAAAACCATATGCAGATGAGTTGTTTACAGAACTGAAGGTGAATGCTTCTGCTAAATTTGACTATTGTGTTTATTAGATCTTTACAAATTCTGTGTTTTACTGAGATTCAATAATTCGACTGCAGAATGGGGCGATGAGGCTGCGGGACCAGCAAATCCAGGTTGATTCCTTGAAAGGGTATTCAAAACGGGAGATATCAATGTTAAAGGATCAGATGCAGCGTACATATGATGAGCAGCTGAAGCGAATTACCGAGACGGTACTTTCTAAAACAATCTTGCGTGGATAATTTTATAATATTACGTGTGAACACAATAACGCAAACAAGCCAGCGTGCACTTTATTAACACACACACACACATATTTACAATTTGGTCTTGACTCTTTAGAGGCTCATGATTTCTTTGTGAAGAAGTATATGTTCAACATATAAGCCAAACATTTTACAGGGCAATTTTGTCAAATGATATATTTATGTATGTATGTATTCGCCATTGAAATTTTTTTCATGTTTTCCACTACATCCTTAAATGGTTATCTGCTACTTACACATCCATCAGATCATAAATGGTTTAGTGAGGAGTGAGAATCTGAAAAAAGTGGTAAAAAATTGTAGCGTACAATGATGCAATTGTCACATTGCGTAGTTTGAATGTTAAATTCATCTTGCAACAGAAAGCGAGTTGAGGCCACGGAATTTCCAAAGCAGAGGAAAACCTGAAACAATGAAATTGATGATAATGATCACAAATAATTAATATGTGGACAGAAACCAGCCTTAAAATCAATAAACACATTCATGCTCTCGATATTAAGGTAAACACAGACTTATAAATTGCATCTGGTCTATCTTTATTGTTTTCTAGTTTAGCCTGTTTTCCCTTAAGTTAAAGCAGCTCAAATTTAAACCCTGCAATCTTTGACTCAAGCATTACTTTCAATACATTTTCAGCTTTTTACTCTATATGATAGATAGCTCACCAATCTACGAAGTAAAAAGAGGAACTAAAAATGAAATATGGCTTTGTAATTGAAATCTACAAATTTTTAATTGAGCCAATGGAGTAAATAAATAAAACAAGCTGCATTTAATCCTAGCCTAGAACTTCTGTCTTTATCATAACTTAGACCTGACTGGTCAGATGGAATCTATTGCAGAAAACATCTACGATAACATATGTAAAGTACATATTTATTTACCTCGGTACAAAGACAAAATTCAGGACATCTACTTTCTCCACACCTACCACTACATGGCATATAACCAGCACAACATGTGTGTCTGGAACAAATCAGTCAAAACCATATCAAACCAACATGCTATATAAGTCATATTTGAAGCTTGGAAAAACTGCAAAAGCATTAATTACCGTGACATGTCATCATAAAGAGCTCGTTTGCGGGGAAGGTATGATACACACGGTGCACTATAACAAAACAATATAAATTAAAGATTACTACAGTTGAAAATACATAAAAAGGACTGCATATATGCCTTCAACAGAGGTCCAACCACATAACATTCTTGGCAATGGAAACGTGGAAGCTGAAACTCAACTTCTCAAGAGCACATTTGGAACGTCTCAGTAAGAATTGATTAGATTTTGATTGAAAATAAATGACTTACGAATCACAAAAAAAATTATAGGATACGTAAATACTTGTCTCGTACACATAAAATGATTAGTAAAAGAAGTCAATTTCTAGCCTAATACGATTCCAAGAAGCTTGACCAAAAAAATAAAAAATCATTTAGAGATCAAACCAATTTCATAATTTTGATGGTTCGAAACATAACCCAAGATATATTGGCAACTTATGTAAACCCATATCTATCAAGTCTACTGGACTTGAAACTCCACAATATTTTAGCAAATAGCCACCGAAGAATGAGCAATGAGGAAAGTCATAGATATGTATTATTATTGATTCCCACAACTGATCGAATTTCAACTATGAATTCCGTACCTCAATTTAGAACAATAATATACAATTTGGACAAGGTGCTGAAATTAAGTCAGGACATGACAATACAAGTCAATGTTGTTCTAACATCTCAAACTTCTAAAAAGAATACACAAAAGATCAAAAGCGAACTAGTGATTCTCCTTGAAATTAAATAGACGAATAATCTATAGCAATACCAGCAACAATCGACATACGAAGCAGATAAAATAGGACTTTAGTAACAAAAAAAATTCACTTACCACCACAAGGCAAAGCAACAATCTGCATAAAATTTAGCAGCAGTGTATAAGACATTAGAGAAAGAGAGTATGGTGGGTACAAGGAGTGTCAGCCTGGATGGTACTCATGAGATCGGTGTGCCAGAGATTCCCGTAATTCTGGCGAACCTGCATCTTACCGAGATACTCCTGGGACGCCATCTTCAGCTCAGCAGCCGATATTGAGAATGACTATCACAATCACAACAGCCGAACCCAAACAAAATAACCCAACCCTAGAATCAGATCTGTTATTTTGATCTTTATGAAACCACAAATGAGATTGACTCCGTAGTCTCTGACTCTACTATATATACAAAATATGCATTGCACGCTAAGCCATGACCAACTCAAGTCTTCGTAAATTAGATGAAACAAGGAAACAACTCAATTCGCATCGCTTTCGCCGTTGAAGGCTCACAACGCGGCAAACTCCTATTGCGGGCCCACCACGATGTCAAGTAGGATATTTTTCACACAAAAAATCAAACTATTAATAATTATCTATTTCTTTATCGGTTTAATTTCGACGGCAGGGTGTATTTTGTAAAGCACCACGAGACACAAAGCGATTTTTAAGAATATTACAAAGTATAGGGGCAAATTTGAAAAAATGATTACTATAAATAGCGAGGCGCATTGGAGGGAGGAGAAATAAATTTAGGTTGTCCCGTTGTCTTGTTGCACCGCCCCAGTAATACAGAGACAAAATAGCAATAGTATCGGCTGTAGCACCACCACACCAACCATCCCATAGTCTAAAGAAACAGTATCATTTCTACCCTAACAACGAAAAAAGTTGTTCTTTTCAGTTGCTGTGGTAGATTTAGGGTTCAATTCCATTAACAATTCTGTTTCAATGTCTTCGGATCTCTATGTTCTCGATGCTTCATTCCATCGACATTCAAGTTCAGACATGGCCTCCCCTAATGGAGGAGGAGACCTTGTGTTTTTTTCTGACTCTTATCCTTTCCCCTTCTGCACTGCCTCTCCCATTATTGATATCGCTCAAGAGAATTCCAACAGCCAAACACAAGAAATCCCACTGGATGAAATTCCCTCTCTTGACCCCTTAGGCTCATCCCCTTCTTTCTTTTCTTTTTCTCCTCCGAGTAGCCACTTAGAAAGTTGGAGCCTTTATGAGGCTAACCCAGTGCAGCCTTTGTCTACCATCCAAAATTTAGATAGCGAGTTTGGCAAATTCTCTGTTTTGGATGGGCTGGAGGCGAAAAGTGAAGAATTCCAAATGGGTGTGGATTATAACTACAATCACCAATTTGCTACTCATAGTTACGGTGATGCTGAAAATGCATCAAAATTCATGCAGAGGAGCTTCAGCAGCAAATCCTTTGATGCGAAGCCTGGTTTTCTTTGTCAACCTCAACATGAAACTGTCATGGACTCCCCAAATTTTCAAAGCCAGGCCTTAAGCTCTCCTGAAAACAGTTTCTCCAATGGCCAGATGAGGAGGGTGTGTAGCACTGGAGATTTGCAGGTTTGATTGCACAGTGTAGTTTACACTCAAATTCCATACCTCTGTTCCCCTGTTTTTCTTTATTTAATATTTGAATCATGGAAGAGTGTTGTATCACCTATCAGAATATTAAAAAGTCAAACGCGGAAGTGTCTTTCCTGGAGGAAGCAAACTTTAAAGTAGGACGTTACAGTGCGGAAGAAAGAAAAGAGAGAATCTCGAAATACAGGGCCAAGAGAAGTCAGAGAAACTTCAACAAGACTATCAAGGTAATAACAACATAATATTTTAAGAATAATAATTGAAAGAAAAGAATAAACAAATACTAGTTGCTGAATGTTACCTTATTCGATTTGTATGGTGCTTCATTCTGAATGAGGGTGCTTCATTGTTTATGTATGGTGCTTGCAGTATGCATGCCGAAAGACACTAGCCGACAATCGACCCCGCATACGTGGCAGATTCGCGCGCAACGACGAGACCAACGATATTCCCAAGGCTCCTTGCTCCAACAGAGATGAAGACGAAGACTACTCCTGGGTAAACATTCATAATTTTGTTTCTTTTAACTGTAACTGCGTTACATAGCAAATTGTAACACGTGGGAGATTTTAATGCAGATTGAAGGGCTGTTGTTGAATGACGAACAAGATCAGGATGTAACTATTAGAGCACAAGAGTATGCAAACAGTTGTGGAGGTCCTCAGTTTCAGTACGATGGCTTTTGAGCTTCCACAGTAGAGGAAGCTTTTTCTGGAAGCAGTTGACCAGCAGAAGGGAAAGTCTTTGCAAAGGCTTTTTATTTTTTATTTTTTATTTTACTAATAAGTCCCAAGATGTGGCCCGTTACTGAGGTCAAAATTTAAGTAGGCCTCTCTAATAAAGTTAGTTTCTCATAGCTCTATACCCTTTTAAGTATTTCTTTTAAATTATTTTTTAATTCTTATAGTCGTCTGGAATTAAGTTTTAATTTTTATATTTTAAAATTTATAAAATAATTATTAGAATTTAAAAAAAATCAAAATTTTGTTTTTATCATCAAAATCTTTCTTAACTAAATTATCTTTTAGTCTTTATAATTTATTAAAAATTAACATTTTATTATTGTCATTCAATAGAAGTTTTTTATTTTTTTTTATTATACTTCTCTATAAAAAAAAGTTTCTTAATTTAAATGCTCATTTATTTATCTTATTGTATAACAACAGTAATGATTTATACATAATTTTTAAATTGTATAGTTGTTTGAAACTATTTATTGTGTCCTTTAAATTTAAATATTATAGTTGTATAGTTTGAAAGCTATAACATAGTACAAAAGTAGGAGACATGAGAAAGTTTGCACAAAAGAGAGATTTTTATTGATGGATGAGAATGTAATATTAATTTTTAAAAAATTATAAAAACTAAAAAATTATTTACTTAACAGATACTTTGACCATGAAGACAAAAATTTAACTTTTAAAAAATTATAAAAATTATTTTATAAATTTTGAAAATATAAGAAGTAAAAATTAATTTATAACTAACAACTTTTTTCTTTTTTGTTTTGTCATTTACTGTATATGATAATATTCAATAATTATGAGTAGCAAGTTGGAATACATTATTCTCTAACACGTTCACTAACTATTACAAGCTTCCTTTCAGAATGTTATTATTTTAGGCAATGTTTTTAACTCTTAAGCTGACTATTAAAGTCACACTAGATTGGGAAGATTGAATAAGCATTAGTACTTAGTACAGGGAAAATGCTTTGGGTACACTTATTAGGGTATACCTTTTCGTGGAAATGGTGTATTGGGTATACATATATATAACACCGTTATTAGTATATATAAAGTAAAGGAAAAGATTGATCCCGTTTGCATATATTTAAGCCATACCCAGCTATGGAGTTAATATTGGTAGGTTATACCATTGTTAAACGACTTATATTGTTCACGTTATTGCATGGGTTGTTTGTATAGAAGAAGAACATCGACCGCATCTTGCAGGCTCCTAATACTGACCACTGCAAATTCCAATTAATTAATTAACCGTATCTTGGGTTTGCTACGTACAAGACAATCAACCACCTTTGAATTCTGATTCCCACAAACAAACAAACAGCCATTTATCTCAGAAATGACTTGAGAGATAGTGGGCAGGATCAGGAGCAGGAGGATAATTGAGCAGCATCTATTTGAAAGTTTGAATTGTTTTGTGATTGTCCGAAAGTGGCAAATATTATATCCAAAATTCCAATCAGATAAAATAGATTCCAAGGACAGAGGGCGGTTAGATGAATAACTGGTTTATGTTTTCACAACGTTCATCATTCATCATAACCATGATTCAACAAACTCAATCGTGCAGTAACTCTTTTATTTATTCTTTAGGTAAAATCTTTCTAACAAGTAACAAGAATTGCACAATTCTGATGTAAATTTTTCTCCTAATTGCAATTTATTCGGGGAATCAGGTTGACACTAGCCTATTGGCCCTCACAAATAGCGAGTGGAGTAGAATACTAATTATTCAAAGTGCGAAACTCTTCTGATTTTCAATTGTCAATCGGTGATGAATGGTAATGGAAATCAAAGCCAGATAGAAAGGCCATGCAAAAGAAATGACTTCTGCGTTGCAAAAAAAAATAAAAATAAATATTGTTCCTTTTATTTTTCGGGGTATAAATAAAAGGTTACAACTAAAGAAAGAATACCGTGCATTATTATGCTTTGTGCCATTTATTTATATAATAAAAAGTTGAAGCCAATCAAGGCTCCTAAAGCAGCTGTGATGTGATGAGCTTGAACTGCCAATTTGGTAGAAATCATCGTATACAGAGACATTCGGATGTCACTTCATATTCTTCAAGATATAGCTAGAGACAACATAGATACCAGCGATGCATGCTTTCACAAACTCTCTTCTAAACACCAATTAAGAGATGCTCCTGATTGGAAAGCCTCGTCCTTTTATTGAATGGTTCAGATGCCTCTGTGTTGGGTTGACAGGAAAGTAAGTTTAAGAAAGAATCTGAGAGAAAGTAATTGTATCGACAGCAAAAGATAAATCTGAAATGAACCTGGGGCTCTAATAGAGAGGCTAACCAAAAAGACTAACTAACCCTTCAACTAGAAGCTTCCTGATTAAGTTACATTAACCAACTAATAACAAGTATTAATACTTGAAGTAATTGGAAAAATTGATCTCCCTTTCTTTTTATCAATGGACTCTGAGTTCTACGACCAGACTAAAAATATCAAGAGAAGAAAGATAAGTATCTCTTTCTCATTTCATGAGTCATAAAATAGAGAAGCAGAGAGCGATTATCCTCCTCAATATTCCATCTGAATCTGTCACCATCAATTTTAAACTAACAAGCTTCCAGTTATGACAAGAATGTGAACGAAGATACGGGAGACAAGACACTTAATGGACGCTTATAAAAACGATATTCCAAGCGCCTACTTTTTGACCCCCACAGCATAATATGTAAGACCACTTCAAATGATACCCTCTCATTGCAATGCTAATGCTATATATTATTATATCATAGTATATAAAATGATCTCTAGCGTAGCATGTAGCATAGCGTTATTCCAAAGGGCATGTCATCTGAAACTGCTGAGTGCTTGGGGAAGTTGGCCAATGGCTCTGTTCTTTTGTGTATTTCAAGAAAACGATTTTAATTGGGTAACCCAAGGCTCTGTTCTGCTCTAGAGATTTCATTCACCAAACACAAAATTGGTAGTATTTTATTTATGGCTTGAGTTTTCAGTGGAACGGCCAAATACATAAAAAATTTGTCGTGGGCAGACAAGAGTATCGTCGAGGATGGAACTTTTGTCTGGGGTAAGACTGGGAAATTGAAAAAGTAGAAAACTTTGAGAAACCCTTTTTAACTTGCGTGGAGAAAGCTAAAATGCCATAAAGGTACAAATATATTCTTCCAAAAAGGCAAATTGCATTGCCATAATTTCTTAAACAAGTTTATATCTCTTGTTAGCGAAAATAATTATCATCGGGCCTTGGCCCAACCTAGTACGTTACGTTTAATTCATCTCTTTTTTAATATAAACTTTTTCCTTTTCTTTTGTATTTTTTTAATATAATAACCAAAAAAATTAAGGGAAAACCTGGAATTCCTCTAAATATTTTAACACGTTGTTATTTTTTATAAAAAGAAAGAAGAAAGAAGTTATGGCTAACAGTTAGCACTTTATTTGCATCAGATTTGAAAAACTTATTATAATAGTATTTTACTTTCATATACTTTTAATTACTACTTGACTATAAATTATAATTATTGAATCATAAATCTTTTTGAAATATTATCAAAATAAATGAACAGGTGTATAAATTGTTCAAACTTAAATTAAAATATTTTAACTGACTTAGTGAGAAGTTTAAATTTAGAAGAAAAAACATATTAAAAAATAATTATAGTTATTTTATTTTTAATGTAGAATAAAAGTACTTGTGAGTGAAAAATATATATATCTTGAATGCAGGGAAACACATATTTAAATATTCAAAATTAGTGGTTAATGTGATAGGATTAATTAAAAAAAAAAAAGTGTTATGGGCCTAGATTTTGGGCCGAACTTGCGGAGAGATTTCAATCGCGCGACCGAAGCAATGTTGGCCGGTCGTTATTCTTTGCCGCAACTTGCAAGGGTCTGCTTCCAAGGTATGCTGCTGCTGTATCTCCAACGTTGCCATAGATTTTTGTCCGGTTGGCAGCGAATACCTCGCAAAATGTTGGTTTGATTTTATATTACGTTCATGTTCATGGTGCTCTGGCATCAATTTCTTTAAATCACAAGCGTTTTGATGTTCTAAGAGATCGACGCTTTTGAGTTGGCAGAATCATCATCGCGCGACAGCAAAATAAAATGGAATGTCAGAAATATGAGTTGAAGTATTTTACTATATATGGTTTAATCTGTTATTATTTTTTTTTTATCCTTCCTGACGACGATCCATTGGTCTAACCTAGGCGATATTGTTAAATCCAAATCCAAGATCAACTACTTGAATCTCGGAAACGGCAGTGATTATAGTGCAATCAATTATAAATCGTTTGATTTATACTGTGTTGATTGTATAACTTTAAATATATCATACGCCAAAAATCCATATCCCTTAATCTCTGGAACTGCAAGTACAGAATCATCCCTCATCCTCATTTTCCGTCCCCACTTTCTGTTTATGTATCTATGCCTAACACTTGATCACTCTTTCTATCTCCCTTACCTGCTGCTCCGTTTGATTTGCCCATGAATGAAATGGATTGGGGTACACAGTTGCTGGGAACAAGAAAGAACAAATACAAAACAGGCGCAATTAGATGGACTAGATTTTAGATAATTAGGAAAAATCATGTCTTTTTCTTTATAATTAATTACTAAAATATTAAAATAATAATGTCATAAGTGGTATATTAATTTATTAAAATTAATTTTTTAATAATTACAAATTATGAGATCAAATATAACAGAGACAAAAAAAAATCTCAAATAATTATAATTGGTTTATACTCCACCTTATATTCTCCAGATAAAAAAAAAATGACGATAAAAAAAAATATATATATATATATATAGTGTTTCAGAAAATCAGAATTCACTCACTTTGGCGCAAACATAAAAAGATCGAAAATCATCGGCTGGCAATGGAGCCGCGCCATCATCTGGAGTCTAGAGTAGAAGGTAGAGAGGCTACGTAAATACCGGTTAAGCCGGTCATAAAGTCGTGACCGTACGGAACATGGCAGGTCGTTTCCATGGCAGTTCGTAGGCATTTATAGTGTGTGCTGTTTCTCTTTCTTGCTTCTGCCACAGCTCCTTCTTCCTTCTCTCTCACTCACTGTCATCCCAATAAAATAAGATAATTTCTCGTACTGGTACTCGCTTAACGCCCCTCCCTTCAACAACTGCATTATTCTATCCTTATTCATTCCCAAATCCAAACCAGTTTCGTATATTCTAAACCCTCTTCAATAATTTCAAAAGCTTTGGATTTCATTGCCTGCCCTGCACTGCATTTCTTTCCTTCTCTCTCTCTTTTGCGCAGGTATTTTAATTCTCTTTATCTTCTACTTGCTAATTTCATGCTCTAAGGCTTCTCTCTTCTTTTGTTTCTGTTTTTCTTTTTTCTTATATATTCAATTTTGGTCTCTTAAAATTGAGCTACCGATACCTTCTATATACGCTCAATCTATGTTTGAATTATACTCTGCGGGGTTTGTCATAGTTCTTGATTGAAGCACAATCACCTTGCTTTCCATCGTGCTTTCTTGCTTCTCTGCTTTCTCTTTTCTGCATAGCTTTTTAGTTTCGTTGAACACGACTGAACAGTAACCAGAAACATGAAACTAAAAATCATTTTTTTTTTTGTTTGGTAGCTCTTTGAATTCTCGCTCTGTCTCTACATTGACCTATTAGTGGTTTTAAGTTTGAATTTCAAAATCGTTCCTCTATTTTCTGCATTTTCTCAAAAGCCAAGCAGTGTTTTAAGGATGAAGAAAATAACCTCTTTATAATGACAAATCTATATTGACCGAGTACAAATTGTCCTGCAAGTATTATAATTATAAATTGATTTAAAATTTAATTAGTCTTCGAGCTTAAATAACATGCAATAATCTCAATATTTTAATGTTAACTGCGTCAGTCTGATATTTACAACTTAATGATCAGTGAATAGTGTATGATTCATCCTATTGATATGAACTAAGGACAGTGTTGCATTCATTGTCACGGATCTGGGTCCGTGAGTGAGAATTGTACCTTCCTTGGATTCTTATCGCATTTAACACATCGCTAATATTTGGGTACGCGTGTCAAAAGAAAATTTAAAACAAAAAAAGAATTGCGAAATTCTTCTCTTTCTCATTCATGCAAATCGTGTTATGGCTTTTTATTCGTGATTTCAGCTTTCCCCTTTATTGCTTCTTTTTCAGTTTCATTGCACGACTTCAGGATCTTATAGGAGAGAAAAAATTGGGTCTTAAGTACGACGCAAGTGCAGTTTTGGAGGATTGGAATTTAAGTGCGCAACGAAATTTGAAAGAATATCAACTTGATTGAAGATTATGTGCTATTGTTCTGCCATGATGTTTGCTTATCTTGAAATTTAGAGGTTTTTGGATTGGATTGGAACGAATTTAGCATTCGGGTTCTTTGTTTGAAAGCTGAATTTGCTTAATTTCTTCCTTTCCTTCTGATCAAAACTGAGGAAAGTGTAAGTAACGGTCAAAATGCTAGAGCCGGAGCTCTGTTCTTCTAGGGTTTTATCACCCTTCCGGGAGGAGAGTGGAGACGAGGAACTTTAGGTTCTGCCCAGACACACCAAAGTTATTGTTACTGGGAACAACAGGTCTGAGTCCGTATTGGTCGGCCTACAAGGCGTGGGGAAGAAGGCTGTCCGCCTCGGAGGTTGGCATTGGCTGGTATTTTCTATTTCTTTTCCCAAACGTTATCTGACTGCTTCAACGCTGTTAATTGTTTTATCAGATTTTTTAATTTTTAATATAATTATTTTTGTATTATAAGTAAAAGAAAAGTATAAATAAATTAAAAAAGATAAATTTGGCAAAAAAGAGGAAATGATGCCCACCATTCTTCATGGGCTCACAGTCAACCACTACTGTTTCAGTTTAATGGTGCCCAATAAAATTGTGCATTAAGCCATAATTTGTAAACTGAAAAGTGAAAACTTAACCCAAGTTTTTGTTTTAAAAATTTTTAAAATTTTTGAAACTCAAATCTAAATTATTGGAGTTTGGGCACCAACAATCCAGCCTTGTAGGTCACTTCTGACCCTTGTGCAGGCTACACTGCCAAGATGCAAACCTTAACACACAAGTGTCATCAACAATTCTCATTGTGTAAATTGATTTTATATCTATTAAGTTAGTTCAGAACGCCACTTAAATAATTTGAAGAGTAAGTGTCTTATTAATTTTTTTGTTATCATTGGTCAATCATTAATATTTGTATAATAATATTAATAATTAATGACTTTTAATGTTATTAATAGAAATATTAATTATGTTTTGTTTATTGGTTAATAATTTAATTTTTGAAGTTTAAATTTTAGAGTTTAAACTCTAAACTAATACAAAAAATAACCTTTTTTATATTTTCAACTTTGAATGCATTTGGGTTTTTATTTATTTAACCAAACATGTTTTCAAGCCTTGTTTTTGTATTTTGGTTTTTTACTAGAAATGAAAACAAGAAACACTTAAACTAGCCTTAATTTGATCTCCTATCCATTTAGTTGGAAAGCTATATATGATACTACATGAAGAACAAAATTATCTCATCTAAAATATTTAAGTTATTAGGTAAAACTCTACAAATAATTTTATATTTAACACTTTGCTAATGTGCTAAGCACTTGCTATGAAGCATGAGCTGCTCATTTTGATGCAAATCAAATTTATCTACACATGATGCTTTATATACAAACATAAGTTATATTATTCAAAAAGATGTGGCAACTGAACCATCATTTTTTTTTTTTAATGAGAAACACAAATGTATTGCTTTAAGCCAGTAAAACAAATTAATAACATCATATGAAATTTTAATAGACTATTTAATTTGGTTCAAAATGAAAGGAGGGGAAAACTAGTTTTTTTTTTTTTTTTTTCCTTAAAATGAGTCCTTGTAAAATGTTATTTGCGAAAATAGATTCTATTCAAAATTATTTATAAAATTGCGTCTTTTTAATAAAATAATATTTTAATTTATCTTTAAATAAAAATATCAGAAATCACAGTCAAAACGCCAAATAAACAAAACATCATTCTTTTAAGTCAAAACGCCAGGCATTTTTATAGTTTTTGGCTTAAAAAATGGTATTTTAATTCTGAATTTTGGTTTTTTGTCACTTCGAAGAAAAATTAAAATATTACTTTATTAAAAAGAGATTCAATTTTATAAATAATTTTGAAAGAAACTTACTTTCATATATAATATTAAATAGGAAAACCTAAAAAGCTAAAAAGGAGGATGAGATTTTAATAAAGTGCCTCGGATTGTATGGTCCGTACAGGAAGGGGAGAGGAGGGGCAGAAATTTACTATTATACCCTTAAAAGTGACAAAAGAAAGCACAATATAAGAGATGATTTAATAGGTTATGTTTCTTCTCCTCCAAGATTTATTCACTTTTACAATCGATTTCAAAGCATTTTTATTTTTGATATCACAAAGCATAATCTCCAACAGAGAAAAAAAACACTAAACTATTATTTTAAACATTAATTCACAATCTAATAATAGTTGGAATCATATTGCTCCATATTCATATGTATATATATGTTAACTTTGTGCCTTAGAAGAAGGCAGCTGACACAGTTGCCATAAGCAGTCATCAGGTCATTGATAATAATAAAGAAAGTACTGGAAATGCAATATATAAACTAGCTAGATGGATAGCAAATGATTAATTATTTTATAGTAGATGCCACTTGTGGATTTGTTCTTCAATTATCACCTGCATTAGCAAAGAAGGAAAAAAAAAAAAAAAACACTGAAGGATCAAAATTTTCTTATTGTTGACGTAAAAATTTACTTTAAAACAGAGATAACAAGGTAAAATAAAATTAATTTAAAAATTTCATTCTAATATTTTGAAAAATAATTAAGCATTTATATATAAAAAGGGAAAACTTGTCATGTAAATTTTGTTTCTAAAACTTTCAAAATGTGTACTAAGAGTTAAAAGTTAAAAGGCGAAACAAAAGGTAAAGTTAAAAGGAGAAAGAGAAATTATTTTGTGCTTGAATAGGCTAATAAAAAGTCCTTTTCATTCCAAAAGATGTTTTGATGCATAAATGTAAAAGTGCTTCTAATATATTATAATAATAATAATTAGGGGTATTATTATAATTTAAAGTTAGTCAAAATGACTTATGCTTCTCTTATTTTCAGAAGCATTCCCAGACATGCTTCTAAAAAAAAGAGATTTTTAGTTTCTACAAATGCTTCTCCTTTGCATAGAAATCAATCTAAACACTGACAAATTAAATAGAAGTGCTTCTTTTTCAAATTAAACAAGAAGCACATTCCTAAAAGTGAATCGAAATAGTCTGAGCCTTAATTCTCTCAAACTTTTAAAATGTACATATTACTCCAAAGCTTTAGCATCTTTGTTAAAAATTTAATAGAGAAAGTCATCCGTATCTCATCAATTTCTCTATTTTCATTAGTTTGTAACAAGAAAGAGATTAATAGAGAAACAATATGAAGCAAATGTTTTTTCTTTCTGTTAAATTTTTATTAGAAGTTAAATTTTGGTGTAATATACACATTTTAAAAGCTTAAAGAGGTTAAGTAAACATTTAAAAAGTTTTAAAAGTAAAGTGTACATGACACAAAGTTTAGGAGTATTTGTGAAGTTTATCCTAAAAAAAATTAAGTGAATAAAAATCTATTTTAAAAAAAATAACTAAGAGTTATATTATGAGATGCATGCAGAAATGGCTAGGATGAATTTGCACTTTCTAAATTACTTAATTAATTACCCAAGATGAAGAATCTTCTTGTCTGGTTGTGGATATGCAGACGCACCTTCAATCATGGTTGGGTTGAAGAAATTGCGAGAAGCTAATGCTTGAATGGCATTCAGCTCTGGTGCAGAAACCATGTTTGCTTGTTGAAGCCTCTCAACTTCTGCTATCTGAGAATTTTCAATTTGGAATGAAATTTTAACATGCATTAGCAAATTTTGAAAGTATTGTTTTAAAATTTAGATCTGGCATTTCACTAATTAACCGGATCAATCAGAAAATTTTTAAAATATATGACTAGATTTAACTGGCTATTCGAATTAGTTTCATGTCCAATTCTCAAGTTAACTGGTTGAACCAACTAGTCCAATCTAAATTTTAAAACTATGGTTGAAAGTGCAATAATGTGTATATATATATATATATCCACACCACACCTAGTAAAAAGAGAAACAAGTTTCTGTATCAACATACCTTAGTTCGAAGGCAAAGATTTTCATTTTCAAGTTCAATCTCCTAAGCCAAATTTTCATAGTTTTAGTATACAATGAATTCAACAAAAGCTAGTAAGAAATTAAGAATTTGAATCCATAGAAATAAAATCATAGAAAATTACCCTTTTCTGCAAATATTCGATTTCGGCAAGCAGCATCTCATGCTACGTGTTGCAGTACATAAACAACAGAAACACAAGAACAAGATTAGCCAAAAACCCTAATATGGTTTACTCACTATATTATTTATAATCAAGTTTGAATGAAAGAAAAAAAAATAATGAAAGAAATTGAAATAGCTTTGTTTTCATTCCATGCACATATTTTTTTTTACACTACTAAAAAATAGTTATAGAGTAAGGAACAATATTCATCGCTAAATAACTTTTTCTATTCGATAAATGACTTTTTTTCTCGCTAAATGACCTTTTTCTTTATTTATTTTTCTCACTAATTTTCCTCGCCAAATTACATTTTTTTAGTAGTGTTAATTCATCAATTTTACCTTCTTGGACCTGATTCTGTTGATTCCTCTTTCAAGTCTATTCTCCAGCTGCTTGAGTTCTTTCACAGTCAGTGTGCTCAATGCATCACCCATCAAGTGCCTGCAAGCAAGAACAGTGTATATCACTGCATTAATTGAAATATTTCTATGATTTATAACTAAAGCTCAAGCATTATTATTTATTTTGGAATATGATTAATCTTTTTTTTGTTTTAGTTTTCTCACCTGTTTGAATTTTGCAGCATCTGAATTTGCTGTCGTAGCTTTGCAGATTCTTGTTGATAGTACTATAAAATTAGGGTTTTTAACATGACAAAAGGAAGAAAATATTAGCTGTGTGATCATTTGGCTGTAAAAACATGATCATGTGTATAATAAAAATAGGAAAGAAATATGAATATTCAATGAGAAAACTTTAAAAACACTTTCTAATTCTTTGTTATGCATACTTTGTCTACAAAATTTTTAAAACATGCACTTAACCCCTCCAAATTTTTAAAATGTGCACAATACTCCTCCAAACTCCAATTTCTGTTAAAAATTTAATAGAAAAAAGACATATGTATTACACCATTTTTCTACTAATATCCTTTTTGTGACAAACAAATGAAAGTAATGGGTGAAATACAAAATGATTTTTTTTATTAAATTTTTAACTGAGGTTAGAACTTAAGGGCAATTGAATAATGTGCACATTTAAAAAGTTTAAGAAAATTAAATGTATATTTTAAAAGTTTTGGTATCAAAGTGCACATAATATAAAGTTTTGGGGTATTTTTGAACTTTTCCCATATTCAATTAATCAACTTAATCTGTATAGCTGATTTGAGTAGAATAATCATTAAAGGGAAACTCTAATCAGATTGCAACTGAGAAAGTTAACAAGAATAATTTCAGTCTGGTTTAATAACTACATTTTACAACAGAGTAAACCATATTTGATTACAGTTACACAATAATCACATTATAATTTAGAAATAATCAATAATCAATAATTGTTCCTCAATGAAATTATACCATGCATGTATTAAATTGAAGAAAGGAAGTAATTTATTATGTTTAACTTAATATCTTTTTTTTTAATATATATTTTGTGGTAGATGTTACAAGTATTAAAAATCCACGTTGAAAGTTTTATGTTAGAATTTCCATTGAGTAAATTCTTTTATGGTTTTAATTTTTAAAGATAAAAAAATACTCTCAGAATAGCCCCTTCACACTAAAATTAAGTTTTTACTTAGATGATCATAAAGGTGAAACCAAATGGCCTAATGCATAAATTTAGAGAACATTTTTCTTGTTGCAGCCCAAAGAAAAAAAAAATAGTGTATAAATTACTCAAATTTTATATTAAGAAATCAAACTTGTCACTATTTATAAATTACTTATGCAATTCAATTGGGGATTAACCTATGATTTTGAAAATATTGTCTGATATATATATATAGGCCTTTTGACTATTATGGGTTTCTGCATAATATTTTTTATTAAAATGAGTTTAATTTAAAATTATTTACAAAAATGAGTCTCTTTTTTACAAATTATTATACACAAAACGCCAAAAAAAAATACTGACAAAATGTCAAAAAAATACTATTAAAACGTTAAACATATGGAGTTTTGGTCAAAAAGCCAAATTGGTTACTCAAAACACAATAGGTTTGGAGTTTTAACATTGCTTTTGATTATTCAATTTGGCATTTTGTTTATCTTAAAAAAAAAAACACTATTTTAGTAAATAGTTTTAAGCTAAACTTATTTTATAAATAAATTTGTAATAAGACTTATTTTAGTCATATATATATATATATATAACTACATGATCACGGTATAAGAACAGCATATAGATATTATAATCTGTATCTATATTGGCAAGCATGATTGATTATCTGAACTTTTTATAAATTTATCTTGTAATAATATAATTAAATAAAATAAAATGAACATAAAAATAAAAGCAGCTTTCTGTATAGTATAACATATTACCTGAGCATTGATCTCAGTAGTAGAGCTTGTACTTGAGTTATCAGAACAAGCTTTTTTGTACCTCTCTATGGTTGACCTTATGCTGCTGGCAAGAAGAGAAAAAGGGGATGGAACAAAAAATGGAGAAATATAAGTAAGAAAAAAAAAATCAATGGCTTAAAAAAACAGAAAAGTAATTAAGAAAAATTAAATGCTAAGGATGATAATATAAAGATTAAATAATTAATCTCGAGAGTGGAAAATAAAAACTCTTGATATATATATATATATATATATATATATATATATAAAACACAAATTAACACCATGCTTATTCACTGATTTAAAAACATTTAACAAACAAGAAATTGATGACAACTGCACAATTATTTATCTAGCAAATAGAGAACATGAAATATAGGATAATTTATTATGTTGCCCATTAAACATTCAGATTGAAATGAGAAATTGTTGGAGTGTATGTTCTACTAATGAATTTTATATTATATATATGTTTTATTTTCAATTTTATAGATGGGATATGGTTATTCTTTTGAACATTTAGACTGGGTTTAAAGCTTGTGTTCTTCAAGAAAGTGATTTTACATCTATATATACATTAATTTCCCTTTTGCATCTTATTTTTTTATTACATTTTATAATAATTTTTATTATTTATTGCAAGAAAAATAAAACAGCAATTTTGATGTGATTTTAACCAAAATTCTTCATTTTCACACAGGAATCAGTGAATCAAATATTGGACATTTTGGCTGGCAAGCATTTAACCTAGTGATTGAGTGTGTCCTTGGTATAGGCTAAGTTTTGGGATCAAACCCAAATGCCCATGGCCTCTGCTAGTCCATGTTGAACAATCTCTAGGCATTAATTTACATAGTGTAAGCCCCTTGCCAACTGGGACTTACACTCGAGTTTACTTTACCCGATGGTTGAGCTTCTACTATGTTAGTCGGGGCTCTGCGGGAAATAAGAGGTTTCATTCACCGAAATATTGGACATTCTGAAAAGCACTAGCTGGGTCCATGCCATTATGATAACTTTTGAGTCGATACATGAATGCATAAACAAACCAGAAATGATGATTATTCAACAAATTCTCAATGTGCAAACACAAATGGAAGCTGAAACCTGAAAGCAGAAGTGAAAAAGAAAGAACAAATAGTCAAATAGATCTCAAAACTTGCTTTCTTTTTCCCCTTTTCTGTTTCTTCAGTTTCTATATCACTTATCCCTGAGACCAAAAGGTAGATACTATATAGAATGCAACAGAACCAGATAGACAAACCAGGAAAGTTAAATAGACAAGAAAAGAGAAAAGAGAAAAGCTCATCTTCTTTTTTTCTTTTTTCTTTTTTTTTCACTGAAGAAGGGAAAACAAAAAACTGGGATTCCTCCCTCTCTAAACTAGAAATGGAAATGGATAATCAAGCAAATTGGATGTCCCAGAAATTTGGTTGAATACAAGGGAACAAGAAGTTATTTATTATCAGACCTTTTTTTCTAATTCACTTTTTCAATCTTTGCACAGATTCTCATATATTTTTGCATTTAAAAGGAAAGGGAAAAAGGGATTATTGTGCAATGAAGCTATGGCTGCGTAGTTTCCTAATTGGTGCAATGCAACTTATGGAGCTCTTGCTGGTGATCTGCTAAACCCACTGCCACAAGTTCTGTGTCCCTTTCAATTTTGTCAACTAGCTCAGTACGGTGTTTCACATAAAGGTGCTTCTACAATTATTATCACCATCATGATTGTTGTTCAAATTACAATTATGTATTTAAGATATAAGAATTAGCTGTTAAATAATGCTACTTGAATTTTAGATATTGGATTTGGTATTTTCAAAATATTGTATAATTAATGACTTTTGTTAATGTAGTGCGATATGAGTTTGTCATCCAATAACTCATTGCAACACATAAGTAGTTGCACTAACTGTACTACTTTTTTTATTTTTGTCGTAGATGGAAGAGGGAGTGAGATGAGGCGAGAGTTTCAACCCGTAGTTTTGAATTTTAATCTTGATAGGTGAAAAAGCTCCAAGAACCCTTAGAAAGAGAAGGTAGACCACTAAAACAAACCCCACTTCTAAAATCTGGGTTTGATTCGAGGGTTGATAATGTAAATTTAATATAATATGAAGTTAACTAGTGTACATGCATGTAACTACTCTAGCTTTCTTAGACGAGGAATAGCGAGTGATACTTTTTCTTTGATGCATGGTGGATCAGAAATCAAGTACAAGTAAGTATTGAAACCTAAGTTGCAATAAAGGTGGAGACAAAGTCAAATTGCCCCATAATTCTATGGTGCTCTAGAGTAAGTCTCTTTGCCAGCTATGCTATCAAAGATAAAAGACTAAATGATGACCTGTACTGCATGGAATTTAAGTTTTAACCAATTTCTTCTGTTTCACCTTTTTCTTGCAAATGTTCACATGGGGAGAAACTAAAAGCTTTTTTTCAAGTATAGAAATCCCAACTAAAGAAACACAACAGAAAATCCTACCTTCTGTCACTTCACTATGAACAAAGTTGGGTGAAAAGCCTAGAAAAGCTATTAGTAGAAGCAGAAGACAAGTCTGAGATATCCCATAAAAAGACAAGAGAAGAAGATGAGAAAAGATGGCAACAACACACAAAGCAATTGATTTTGGTATTGCTACCCTCAAAATTCTTCTTACAGACAAGTTCTTGTTCTTTATCATTCCAATGTGACTAGACATGATCCATTTCTTTTCTTTCTTCCTTCAATAACTGAATATAAGTACATGCCATTGGAGTCAGAAGCAAGAAGGGATCTATTCTTTCATTCTTTAGTATTTATGGAGATAGTTAAAGACACAGTGGGTTGACCATAACCTCTAGTTCCCATATTGCATGGATTCATAATGACAAAAGGGTCTACAATAGCATGTGTCTCCTTTAGTTTAGTTTGACTTTATGCTTATAGTTTATGTAAGCTTTTGCTAACACTTGGGAGATCAAAAAATGCATTTCAATTAATTATTTTTTTCTTTTTTATTTATACCTAAGATATCTTCACATCTTTTGGAATGAGACCAATTCTGGCATAAATGATAAATCCCTTTAAACAAGCTAACATGCATTTACCTAATATTAAGCACTCTTTGAATTTGCATTAATTTAGTTAATTAAAACTCAATCATGAAGTACAAAGTAGTTAAATTTTATGATTTATAATAACCTGCAGGACCACCACTAATTTCATGTATTACTAAGGATGTCAGTGGTTTTAACTATAACAGTTCTTAATTTAGGGTTAGGATAACCACATGCTCAAGATATATATAGCAAGCATCTAGCTCTGTGAGACTATAAACAGAAGCTCAGACTTCATTTCTTTAAGCAGTAATCTTATGTGATGCTATCATATTATTATTTGAAATCATATAAATTTTTATGGTTTCAAATAGTCTCCATTTCTACTAGTGAAACAAAATTTATATGATTTCAAATAAGGGTATTTGATTTTTACTAATGTAATGATAAAAATAATTAATTAGGGACAATTGTCCCTTATTAAATTTACCATGTTAATTAATTAACAACCTCAAGCTGTCAATCAGAAAAGCAAAAGAAACTTAAAAGATATATTCTCTCTTCTGTTCTCTACTTTAAAATCAACCTCAACCTTGTAAAAAAAATTAATAAAAAAAGAATCCAGAAAAGGAAAAAATGAAAATTAATTATCTGTATTTTGCCCATTTTTTCTCGCTTCAATTTTGACACACAATAAAAGAAAAAAAATGAAAGGATAATAGTCGATAATATAGGGAAGAAGTAAGTAAGTACTTGTTGTTTGAATACTCATAGAGGCGTCCACGGCTGGAGAAGACAATAAGAGCAACTTCAGCTTCACAGAGAACAGATAGCTCATAAGCTTTCTTCAGAAGCCCATTTCTTCTCTTGCAGAAGGTAACTTGGCGATTAGTTGTGTTCTCAATCCTTTTGATCTCAATCTTGCCCCTTCCCATCTCTGAAACCCCTTTTTATCATAACACCAAAAATGGAAAAAGAAAAATTATAAGGTAATGAGAGCAATTAAGATCCCAAAAGCTTTGATCTGGAATGAGAAAATAATAATAATAAAAAAATCCCACTTTCTGCTGGGCATGATTTCTAAGGACTTAGATCCTTTCATGTTCCATGACTCATGTTTGTTTAATCTAAACCGTACATTTAATAATAGCTCATCTTATTGATAGTAGACTGCCACATAAGCTTCTACGGTTCTGATGAAACAAACACGAGTCCTATTATCTTTTAAACATGAGAAGATCCTGATCTGATTTCTAAACAAAATGAAATGAAATCACAGTTGAGAAAAAGATTCAAGAAAGGTGGTTCTGTGCATAGCCATGCAACTTGCTAGCTAGGGCTTTGAAGCTCGTGTTAGAAAGGAACCAATAACAGACAAGATTGACACCTACCCATAATTTTTTCAGATGAAAAACCAAACAAGTTCTAAAGAAAAAACAAGACGTGAGATGCCAAAGCACTAGTCCTTTTATTACAAAAGAAGAGATATAAGATTAAGACCCTTTTTACAGATCTTCTCTCTATCACTCTATGTCTTTCTGTACTGTGCTTGTTCTTTTGCTCCATCATGAAAGCCCTCTTAACCCCAGAAAGACTTGTAAAGCAAAAGTGAATCTCTTGTGAAGAAAACTGAAAACCCTTTTGGTTTAACATAAGAATATTAATGTACAAACACAAGAATGATCAGATTCAGAGATCTTTGTCTAGGAAAATGCTCAAAGTCAAGCAAACAAGCTGAACAAAGTCTTGAAAAATGAAGCAAAACGTTTTTAGCTCAGAAAACCCATAACTCCTTCTTCAATGTTTTCTTTCTTTTTCTGGAAAGACACTTCATTGATGTGAAGATGGAGTGAAGGAGAGAACAAGAATTGAAAAAAGGCAGTAAAAGAAAAAAAGAAGAAAGATCTTCAAGCCAGAGAAAAAGAAGATTCTATGTTTCTGGCAACAGATCTATATGATGAAACTCTCTTAGATACGAAAACTGAACACCATGAGTTTGTTCTTTCACGAGGGCTTATAAGAAAATGAAAATTGAACCACAGACCTGGCTTTTGGCTCTCTCTCCGGCTACTTCAGCTTTCGGAAAAATTACTAATCCCAAAGAAACCAAACTGCACCATAGCCTTTCTTCCACTTCTATCTCTCCCTATTTATAGCTGTTTCTTTCTTTGTAAATCTTTGAAGCTAGAGTAAGAGAGAGACGATGATATCTTTTGTTTTATACTCTGTTTCATTTTTTATTCTATTCTCATGTATTATTTAGCTTAAAATTAAGTGATTATAACAAAATTTTATTTTTTTGATTAAGTAAAAACTTTGAAAGATATTAAATGAAACTGAATGTAAAATAGAAGATGTTATTTTGAAAAAGATATACACAAATAGAGAAAATGACTTGAAATGGTTTTTTTTTTTTTCCCAAAACCTTCTGCCAGAAGTGGTAGTTTAAGCTAAATAATGCATCTTTTCTAGGTATATATTCGCACTATATATGGTAATATTTGTTTTGTTTAATCTTTTATCATGGTGTTCAAAATGACTAATATGCCCTAGCAGGGAATCTATCTCTTTCATTGTCAGAAATTGCAGTTAGTGCCAAAATATGCACCATGAATCCAATGAGTTGAGTTTGAATGAATTGGCAAGGTGATATCTGTGGTGGGAAAAGAAAAGAAATCAGTGAACTTACATTATGTTTTAAAGGAGATTAGGGTTTGGTGCTGTCCTCGTGTTTCTGCACTTGTACGAACAAGATTGAGGACAAAGATAATGAAATCAACAAGATTTAGTCATTTGATGTCTTGGTGTCTCATTAATGAAAGGCATTGACCGGCTTATTTACATAAAAGTTTTTCGTTTTTTGGTATAAGCTGTATTTTGTATCTTTTTGATATAAGACTGATCTTTATTTAAAATAAAAGTAGTAATCAATGGGAGTGTAATTTAATTATATCAAATTTTCTATTTGTTTATTCAATCCGATTATATCAAAAAACTAATCCAATTAATTGCAGAGGAATCATCCAAACTAATTCAATCTTTATTGAATTGATTTGATCAGTTTTTGCCATTCAAAAAATTCATAAAATTATATTTTTTTAAGCTATTCAACATCTAATAAACTCTACAAGACAATAATACAAATAAAATGTAATTTAATCATGTGTTGTATGCAATGTTTTTAAATAAAATCCGTAAGACAACAATAATAAACAATAAATTCAACCAAAATAATATTACATCACTCGGTTCACACAAAATCCAATAAGACAGCAAAATAAAAAGGACCAAATGAACACAATTCACTTAAAATTGAGTTGTCTTCCATTTAAGTTTTCAACACTCTACAAGCATCATTGATTTGTTGAACCTATTGTAATTAAAAAAAATGCATGTTACAAATTATATAGTAATATAAAATATTTCGAGAAAGTCGTATTGAATTGAAGCTTACCAATTTGTTTCCATATATATATATATAAAGCACCATTGATCAGTTTGGTTGTTATCAATTTTTTTTTTTATTGCCATCCAACAATCGAACTAATTATATCAGTTTTTTTAATATTTAATCCAATCAATTCAATTAAATAATCAGTTTTAGGTAATTTTGGATAGTTTAAATTGGATTAGTTTAGTTGAGTTCAGTTTGGTTTGAATCTACATACTCTTAGTAATCAATAAATTTCTCTTAGCCTATTTTCATTTAGTTAATATTTTATTTTATTTTTATTTGATACTGAATCAACATCTTGATGGTAATTTTTTTTTTTCTTTTTGTTTTTAAGGTTTGTTTGTGTATAGAAGTTGATACACTTGCGAGACTAAATTAAAAATTTATTAAATTCACGTTCAAAAAGAAATTCATTCTAAACTTTTTTCCCCCCTCCTTACGATGACTTTTAACTTTATAAAAATTTCTTTTAGCTAATTATTTTGGTATAATAGGGTGAAAATGAAAAAAAAAAAAACTTACCATTAATTTTATATATATATATATATATATATATATTACTTGTATTCAATCCATTTATATTTTCTTATAAACTAAGATTTAGATAGTACTTGGAAAAGTTTGGACATTCTCACATTTAATAAAAAAAATCCATTTATATTTTGGTTCTTTTTTTTTTTTCACCAATGAATATAGCGCATATTATAGTATTTTTAAAAGATTTAAAGATTAAAATTGGTATGTTACTTAGAAAAAAAAATTCTTGTTTTCCTGTTTTCTCCTTTGAAGGTTACATTATAGGAGTAGTTTATCTGTCTATTCCCAACTCATATCCATATAACCATAAGAGGTGAAGAAAGAGTCTTGGTTTGATTTAAATTTGACCAAAAGTTTCATAATTCATGATAAAATTTTAAATCTAAGCTGTTAGAACTCGTCTAGTGCTAAAGAACTTGAGTAGCTTCTAAGAAAATTATATTTTTAATAATTTACTAATACTTTTATTATTATTTTATACTATTTTGAGAAGTAAAACAAAAAATGGTATAGAATATTTTAGTCCCTAAAGTAACACTTCAAGATATATTGGGTTAAGGAACAAACAAACTCTTGATTTTTCTCAGATTACTGCCTTCTCCATCACTTTTATGAAATCATTGCATGAAATTAAACCCATGAATTTATAATTTTTAATTTTATAGAACTAAAAAAATCCAAACAAATCAAGACCTGTATTATTTCTGGCTTCCTAAGATTTGAATGCTTAGCATTTCTTTTTAATTTGATAAAATGTTTAGGTGGAACACCTCCATGATCGAGTATTTTTATAGGTATGAAATTTAAATTCTATTGAAACTATATTGGATAGAATTTTTTAAAATAAAATATTTATCAATGTGTATGCTCCATTAGCTTAGAAAAGGTAATTTATACATAACAAATTAAAAAAATACAAATTTGTTCTAATTAATTACAAGAATCTTAAATCATTAACCATATCTTCCCTTTATACCAATATTATTAGTCTTGAATCTGATAATAATGTGAACACAAGCTAGCTTTTAACACGATCTCCTTTTAAAGAATTTGGGATATTTAGTACTCTTTCGAAAGTTAAGATACAACTTTTTAACTTAATGGATAATAGAGCACTTAATTCCCTTTACACTTGATGCATGTATATGTCTACGTGTATGTATATGTATTGTATAATATAATGCTTTTCTTAATTTATTCATTATGTAAAACTACGTGCATATAATTGAAGATTTGATTTGGAAAGTGAATGAAGCGGTATAATAATGCTGTCTATGTACGGTGTCGGAAAGTGCTATACCGCAAAAGTAGGTCATCATTAAACAAACTTTCTTTCTTAATTACTACTAAATCCTCATTATTTAATTCTGAGTTCAAATGCAAAGTTCACAGAAGTAATGTGTGATTATTTAATTTCAAGTCTATTTTTCTTTATCTTGACTATTAGTATTTATAAAGTCGACTCGAGCTAACTAAAAGATGCAAAGATAAAAAAATTTTAAAGATATGTTTTTGTATATATATAAATTTAAATTTAAGTTAATATATTTAAACAGTTCTAACTCTTTACTACTAAAACTAACACGATAAAATCGAGAAGTTTTCACTTTGTACATGCCAAATCATGAATTAGTAACTACATCCAATTTCCAAAAAAATCCCAATTGTTTCGAATTTTCTCTTTTTGGAATGGAATATTTACAGAATCCCCATGAATAGGACCAAACCTTATTCCATGTTATTTACTTAAGATTTCTTAAGCAAGTGCCCGAGAGGACTTAGTTGATCCATGATTTATGTTTTGTCTTTCATTTCCTTTTCGGTTTGTTTCGAGAGAGATATACAGATCAATTCTATTGATTTTCAAGCTTGATTTAAAAGAAGTATGAATGAGCATTATCGGTGTGAAAGGTGAAATTACTGCTCATTCCATGTTCCATAAAATTAGTATTTTATTTTAGAAAAAAAAAAATTACCCCCTTTAATACTATGTTTTAAAACTTTTTAATAAAGTGTATTGTTGTCTTTTAAATTGACGATGAGTCAATTCCGCATTTTGGAATGGTGCTTAGAAAGCCATTTTATTCCACGAAGAACCAAACTATGAAATAGAACAACTATTCTATTTTTATTTTTATTATATGATGTACCAAATGGGGCATTAGAAAGTAAATTAGTCAAAGTGCAAGCAAATTAGTTGAAAGTACATCACCTAACTATAATAGTCAACAAAGAAGAAATATGTCAACATATCTTACATCTTAAATCTATATTGTCCTTCGAGTGTTCATTGACTCTAAGTCTTTGTTCAAAGTCAACATGACACATCAACTTCCCTCCCAAAATACTTTTTTTTTTAAAAGAAAAAAAAAAAAGAAGAGAAAAAGCTTTCTGCCGTAGGTAGAAGTTTTGGTGAACGAAATTTAAGTTTAAGTAAATTTAAAATCACAAATAAAAAAAATTTAAAATCTACTATATATAAAGGTATAGAAACTAGAATGTATTTTCATGTGCATAAATACATAACTCTTAATGGGCAGTGAAGGAGTTAGGATTTAGATAAGAAGAACCTAAAATTAAAAATAAAAAATTAAAACTTAGAGTGATCAAATGTAAATTTTGCATAAATTTTTTAAGTTTAATGTATATTAATTATATAATACTAAAGTAAAATTAACAATTTAAATGGAATGAAATGTCTATTTCATGGCTCATGGAATATAATTGCTTTTTAAGGCATTCTATTGTTTGATATGTAATTAATCTGTAATAGAATCATAATTAGTTTTTTTTAAAAAATAACACCTCTCATTAAAAAATAAACAAATTATAATTAAAGATGATAGTTTGCAAAATAAATAAAATGATGATTTGAAAGTGCGTAGAATGAGCAATCTCATCTTTCAACGTGAGAATCTCATTCCTACTTTTATAGAATCGAGTTTAGATAGAACGGAATAATTATTACTTTTTTCTCTAAATTTTTTGCTTTTTAAAGTTTTTTACATAAATTAAAAAATTATTAATTAACGTATTATATTTATTATAATATCTTTATTTAATTTCATTTATTTATAATGTAATTAAGAGAAAGAATAAGTGAATTATATAAGAATATAAAAAAATAAGTTTAATATAACTTTAAAATTTTAAAAATGCAATAATTTTAAGACAATTTTTTTTTTATTCTAAAACAACAAAAGATTTGGGTTGGAACAAATACATTTTTTTTCCCACTAAATGTAAAAATACTTATTTCATAGAATATAACATGGAATAGAATATCATTTGGCGTAACAAATGGGCCATGACCCATTAAGTAAAATTACAATTTTCATAGGGTAAATTTATTTGTGATTGATATTGTTTGACTTGATCAAATAGGGTTCAAATTGAAACTAAACAAAAATCAGTACACAAATAGATGGGATATTTTGGTTTGAAAACACTTTTAGGTTTTGACCTCTATTTTTTTTTTTCCATGAACAAATATGAATAATAATTAAGGATTGTACCATTACACTATATATAGACTCAATATGATCATTGGGTCATACTTAATACAACTAACTATTTCTTAATATTTAACCCACAGATGAAGCATATTTCATGGACCCAACAAAAAATAATTGCTTTCATAATTATTTAAGTAATAATTGAGTGTGGCCCAATCAACCAAGTTTGGAATGACTTAAAACCTTGGCCTCAAGCGAGGAAAGCAAGTGCCTATACCATTGTTGTTAGGCTTCTAGAGCAAGGATGGCATGGTTTAGACTTGTGAAAGAGAATATATTTGTTTTGATAAAAAGTTATTTTTACAGCTTAATAGTTGAAGTACATGGGTCAATTTTATATATATATATATATATATATATTATCAGAGCTACTTTGATCAAAAACAATTTTTCTTTACACCTATATCTTCAATTTTAAGTTGAAATTTTTTTTTCATAAAGTGCAGGTGAGTTTTTGTTTTAATCCTTGTTTTAAGTCAAAAACAAAAAAAAAGTTGTGGTATGTGCCTTTACTGTTTCAATTTAATTGAAAAGTGGAATCAGATTTGCTCGTGTTGGAGGTGTTAGCATAACTAATCATGTTAACTTCATAAAGAAAATCAAAAAATGATACGACTGTACAAGATGAATCTCATCATTTTAAGAATAACATATTAAATTTTACATGAAATAAAGTACAAATAACTATTCGATGATCAAATAGTTATTTTTATTTTTACGTGACTCATTTTTATTATTTACAATTTGAGTTGATAATCAAATAGTCATTTATGCTCTATTTTTAATAAAATTTTGATATGTTATTTTTGGAGGTGGTAAGATTCATATCATATAGTTATATCACTATTTAATTTTCTCTTATGTTGATGGCTCTAACGTGATGGTCATGTTGACACTTTTAATATAAGTAAATCCATCATATTTTTTCATTATAAGACCAAAAGCATCTTAGATTAAATATAAATTATTTATATACTTTCATCTAATAATTTAATTTTTTAAATTAAATTAATTCTTAAAAATATTAACAAATGAAAAGAAGGCACTTTACATGACAAATCAATGAAATAGTTTTTTTAAAAATAAAAAAAAAACTTTTTAAATATTTTTAACATTTACAACTAGAAATTTGAATTCTTCTAATAATTAAGATCAACATTATGTATAAAATTTCGTATTTTACTCAACATCTAAGTCATAAGATTAGAGAATTTCATAAACTAATCAATGTATTGTAGTTTGCGTGTAGAAGTTAAAGAAATGAAGCGGCCAAGCATGATCATAGTGAATGAAATTGTCATGGTTTCCCCAAACAACAGTTAATGATGGAAAACGACGTTCGTGCCAATCACTATCTATCTTTTTCCTTCACATGGGATGCCAGCCATTGGCTTATCGATCCTTGTCAATATCATATGAGCCCCACACCTGTGCTCATCAGTGATATTTACACACTTATTTTTTGCACACTTATTTTTTTATATATATTTATTATTTTATATTATATATATATTATAATTTTATTCTTATAAATAAACTAAAATTTAAAGGTGTGTACACAAATAAGTGTGCATCAAACATTGCTCCACTGAAGCTTCACCTTCACGCCGGTTCTCTGCATTTAATCTATCACCAGATTTAGGAGTATGGACTTTGCAGGAAAATGATAGAGTTTGGCAGCAAGATGATGTTACTAAAATTTCCTAACATAGTGACCTCTTAATTGGTGTGCAAATATATTAACTTCTTGATGTGTACATTCTAATTGGCACCAAAACATCAATCTTCTCTCTCAAAACCACATCCATAAAAAAATAATTAATTCTTGTTTAAATTTTTTTTTTATGCAGTGAGTATAAATTCTCAACGCAGTCAAAGGTTAATTCTTTTTAATACAATTAAATTATCAAAGTAAATATATTTTTTTCTAACAAAACCAAAGATCAAATCTTTTATTAAACAAATAAAATATGATTATGAAAAATGAGGGCAGGAAGAGAGTACAGTCCCTATTTCCAATCTCCTCTAAGAAATTTTTAAAATATTTTTAACTTTTTTTAATACAAAATAATATAAATTATAAAAAATACCCTCAATCTAATTAGGGAATCTCTATTGAATTTCCGCTCAATCAAAGAAAATTATTTTTTTAATTTACTTATTTTCTTTTTAATTTTTAATACTTACACTTTTTTAGTGTAATATTAATTCTTGTTCAAGCGAGAATAGCAGCTTGCAATCCCTTCAATCAAGTTTGTTTTACTTATAGTTTCATTCATTAAGTATATCATTTATTAGAAGATTTTGAGGTCAAAAATCAAATGCAGCCATTAGGAATTAGAAATGTTCAACAATTTAATTTAGGATGGTTTTGACCTAAAAAATGAACCAAACCAAGTGATTTGATAAATTCTCAAACCCAAAATGATATTTTGGTTTAAGAATTTTTAAACCAACAATATAGATAGTTTGAGACAAGTTGAAACCGTTAATATATATGCATATGAACCAAGGGTACATAGTTTCGCACTTACTTATTTGTGTTAGGACCGTGGGATGCCACAAAAGAAAAATACACAAGAGTCAACTTGTGAGATAACATATTATTTTAAATCTAAAACCTTAAGACATTAAGTTAATAAATTTTATTTATTTGTATATTTTTCATAAATTTTACTTTCTTTGAATGTGAGATTTATTTTCTATTCTAACTCCAACTCACATTTATATATTCAACAATTTGAACACGAGTTGAATCAAAATATATCGTCAGCCAAATAGAGGGACTAAACACATGATAAGACGGTGTTGCTTTTGTTTAGGGTGCAATTTGATTTTTGGCGGTTTGAATTTTTTTGAAACTGCAACCGTTTGAGTTTTTTTGAAACTGCCAAACCAAACTACATGTGCAATTTGTAAAAATTAAAACCAACAATTTATAACTTGGCCAACACTAGGTGAGGCCCAAACCTATTTCCATCCCTAATGCTAACGCTATAGAATGATTTAATTCTATTTTGGGTGGTTTTACTTCCTTCAGACTATGGACATGAAGATTCTGAACACATACATTGTCCCATTTACAATATAAGAGTGGTGGTGCTGTGTGTATATCGAAACGTATCCACTAATTTTTTACACTTTTTTTTGTTATATTTCTTAATTTTTTATTTAATAATTTCATCCTTACATTATAACTAAAAAAATAAAAAAGTAAGTATATAATCTAAAGTGCACATATTTAAATATACAAATGATTTTTCCCCATTTACAACAACCCGAACACATGAATCTCATCATTCCCACATCGTTACTTTTTAGACAACCATTTATCTAAGTTTTAAGGGTGTGTGTGTCCAGAAAAAAATAGAAAAATAGGGTGTGCTGAAAGAAATGACCACTGACCCAACATGGGTGTGGGCTCTATCACAAAACCTACAAGATAAGCACCAAGGATGATCTTAATATTATCAGAATGTTAATAGCTAAGCATCATATACAAAGGCTAAATCTTGCAAAAACATTGATACAATCAAGGATACTCCTACACTGGAATAAGAACACCTGAAAGGAGCATTGAGACAAGGAGTAAACTCACAACTGAGTAGCCTTCAAGGGGGCAAGGCTTCTTGCATTGATCATATATTTTACACTCATACTATCATTTATCTTAAATAAAACCATCACATTATAAAAATCATAACAAAGTCAACTTTCCGTATAGATAAAAAAGACCCTTAAAAGGTTAACTATGATATGATTTTTGTAGTGTGAGAGTTTAATTTGACAAAATTAAAATATAAGAATTGTTTTTAAAATTAGTTATAGTGTCGGGGAATAAAAAGAAATTTTACTTTTTATTTTAACCCCTAATCTGAATTTGCCAATCCAACCTTACCATCAAGGACTGCCAATTTTCTTTCATCTCTCAAGACTTAGATAAATTACATTCACTATATTCCAATTTAATGAATGTAATGCTTTAATCTCTATATCTCAATAACAAATACAACAAACATAAAATAAAATTTCTACATGTATTAAGGGTAAGACCATCTAAATATAGGAAAAGTCATGTCTATGCTGCTATCAGAAAGTTATGAAGCTATGCTGCATAATAAATAACTCCAAAGTTCCAAATTGAGATCACAGCTAAAACTCTAATGGGAAATTATGCAATTAAGGATACTCCTAACATGATGAAATCTGCATACTGGACATGAGCAGATGAGTCTGCTTGGTAATAATAAGCAGCTCAGTTCAAAAGTTCAGCAAAAACAAACATAAAAAGAAAAATGAATACAGGACAACTCAGACACTATTCAAAGAGATCATACTTGTGTAACCAGTGACAGCCTCTTCCTTATATATGCTTTTCTGTTGAACAAGTCACAAAAGTTGGAAGAAATAGATACTTGAAAGAGCCTATGTGCAATTTGAATTTGCTTTAGCAAGATCAAATAGGAGCAACAACAACACATCTGACCTTTTTTTTTTCCCCTCATATAAAACTCATGGATTGCATTCTTCCATTATAATAAACTATGAAACTATCTCATCTAACACCAGATCAGTGACATATAATGATATAATGCCTTATTTTCAAAATTGTAAAAGAATACATAAGGAAAGAAATCACATTTAGCAGATTCTAGATGACTACATGAAAGAAGAGGAAATACAATCTGGAGAGAATGAAGGATGTATGAAGAAGGAGAATACTTTAACTCATTGATATCACCTTATTAGTACAACCAACCAAAAAAAAATTACAAACAAGTATATATAAACAAATAAAATCTTGCTTAACCTTGTTTCTATCAGAAACTCCAAGCTACAAGATGGGATTGAACCCTAATGATCCCCCGTTAAAGCAGGAGATGAACCAAGTGGTGACAAGCTGGTTTCTAATTACAAAAAATATGTATACAAGACCTGATTTGAAGAGTTACAGTTCATTTTGCGAAAGCAAACTATGTGCACCTCTTTTGATGTGAATCCAGCGTATGAGCAAGGGCCCTCGTCAATCCCGCATGCCAAGTTCCACCTCAAGTTCTTCATCATCTTCAAACAGCTTCAAAAGACGGGCATGCTGCTCTTCTCTCTTCTTCTTTTGCCATAATTTAAAAAGGAAAAAACAGAATGCTACCACTGTCACCACGCCAAGGCATACCAACGTTATCTTCAGCCCCATATTGTTTCTAGAAGCACCATGACTCACACCTTTATTTTCATTGTTGGCAGCTGATGAATCATCGGCTAGGCCTTCAAGGACACAAAACTTACATAAGCCACCAATTGGAAAAGAGAAGGGCACAAACCTCCCTTTCTTGCTTAAAAGAAATTAAGATATAAATAACAAATCAATCAGTGTATAGAAGTCTTTTGGTCTTACGGATTAGGATTTCTCATAAAGCATAAGCCTAGTTTTCAAACTTAATATTAAACATTAGTAAAAAATTCATGAAATTCTCTAAAGGGAGAAAATTTCAAAGCCATGGAATTTATCTTGTTCTTTTTGTATCATATTCGATAAACCAAACTAATATATTAAAAATTCTCTCTGGGAAACTCAACAATCTTAGGAGCACAATTGAGTAACTATTTGAACTTTAGCTAGAAACCAAAACTTGTGAGAATTTGTTTTCTCCAAAAATCAAATGGGGTAAATCTAACATGCAGACCAAATCTTAGTCAGATATTTGCTCCTCTACTCTAAAGCCATGAGCAGCCAAGCAAGCAACAAAGAATTTTAAGGGAAAATTAAAATGACAGAATCTCCACTCACTTTTCATAAACCCTTCAAAACAATCAGGATTACAATAAACAAAGTCCAAACAGCTAACAAAAAATAACAAATTGCTGATACGCCATGATTAAAATTCATTCCAAACAAGATTCCTTGCACCATCCACATGAAATTCTTCAAATCAAGAGACACCCTTTATCCAAATCAGTTTAAAGATTCAGAATTTCAATTTTTTCTTTCGGGTTCTCAGCAAGAAGAGAAGTGGGTATTCTGAATCAATAACAGAAGATATAAAATCAGATTTGCAATAAACAGAGACATACCAGAAAGGATTTGTAGAGAGATCAAGAGAAGAAGTGGGAATTGCAGAGATCTTCTGGATGTATAAGAAATCATAGCTCTATTCTCTTCTTTGCGCCTTCCCTCTCTGTGTAGGAAAGGAAAAGGTGCTTTCTTTTTCTCTCTCGCTCAGACGCGCTCTCTCTTCTTCTCCGACGGAAAGTGAACAAAAATTATAGCTGAGGGGTTACTTCAATTAATTCTTGGGTGCGACTCAAGATCAGCACCTTCAACTACAATACATTGGTATTTTCCATTTTCTTCTTAAAAAAATAAAAAATAGATTTTTTTAAGACAGTTACGTAATCTCTCAACACAAATTATTTTAATTTTGTAATTTATATTTTTTTCTTTCCTATGGAAACTTTATGACTTTTCTGCTTTTTGAGAAATTTTCCCTCTTTCCACATTTTTTCCATGTTGTAGCTATGCGCGTAAATGGACAATGGTCAAAGATGGTGTCCTTTCAAATCTAACTACAAATATTAAAAAAAAAAACTGAGAAATGCAATGTATATACCAGTTTAGGGTTTTACCTTCTACTATTTTAATTTTTTTTTATTTATAATTTTATCTTTAAAAAATGTACTAAGAGATATACATTATTAATCGTACCACTAGTTATTAAACGTGGTGATTTGAAAATTTGAATGAACATGAAACATTGAATCAATCAAATGACTTAGATGTTGACATATGTTTGAAAATATTCTTTTAAAACAAACAGAAATTTAGGGCAAATTTAAGAGTTGATTTAGAGTTTATGCTTTTAGCCCACTGGATATTGTTAGATGGCAGTTCACTAATTAAACAATCTAATACAAGAAAAGTTACCTCTTTTTTAAGTCACACTTAATAAAAGCCACTAGGATTTTTACAATATATATGTGCTACATATGACAACTAACTTTTTTATTGGTCTAAGTTAATGCTAAACATATCTTAGCCATCCATCTTCTACTGAACAAATATCTTACATAATGATTTGGTTCCTTCTACTTACAGACATTCATCAAGATTGTCTATCTATTTCCATTAAAATGCCCAGTAAAAAAACCCAATAAAAAAACTGATCCACTACATATCAGACCATATATTATAGTATGAAGTACAATGTAACAATGACACAAAAGCCAATGATGACCTTTTTTATTCAAAAGGAAAAAGGATGAATAACCTTGTCCTAATCATTTCTAACATTAACCTTCAGTGATATATTTCAATGAAGTCAAAGCCTCCATAGGGGAAAACACAGGAAAAGAACCGTGATAGCTGCAACAAACAATGACAAAATTGAGCTGTTTAAAACAAAAACTAGACCCCACGAAAAGGCAAAACATAAACATTACATGAATCATATCAGCTGGTTCTGCATCACTTGAAGCACTTGGCGTCCAGCAAAGCTTCACCTTCAAAAGGCTCGTGGTCTTCAATCATCTGATTCACTCGTTCCTTCTGAGCTTCATCAGAGATATCAACCTTGGTCCATTCGTACAACTCCATGTCGTAGCACTCATCGATAACGAAATGCGGAATCTCTTTTCCACGGAAAATCCACAAGCCCTTCACTTTAAATGGTGGTTCTGAGCCAATTATCAACATCTTCCCAAAAGCATACTTGCGAGCCAAATCCATTCTTTGCAGAAAGCCACTGACTTTATTCAAAGTCACAAATGAGACTGTGTTCTCATCGTTGTATTTGTAATCACAGAACCATAGAGAGTATCCTTCAGGATCATACATGTCCCAAAATCCTGCAAAATGAGTCAAAGTTGAGAAAAGCAGCCCTTCATATATTATTATTATTATTATTTTTGGCCTATATAGATAAACAGGAGACCCGAGAATTTCAACTTGGAGGGGAAGGCGGGAATCGAACCCGGGTGCCAAGCAGCAAAGCTAGGGGGTGGTGCCATCTCAACCAAACCCTACTAGCAGCCCTCCGTATATAATGATCATGTAATTGATCATAAAGATGTCCATCCTTAATTAATAATAATAAATGAAGGTAAATGTTAAATTTAGTTTCTAATAGAGCACAATAGCATCATGTAATCCATGTAGTTGACTTCACCTTGTGGGATAAAGTTTGTTGTTGTAAATGTTAAAGAATAAGCTTAATTAGTTTGAAACTATCTAAACCAAACAATAACAGAAACTGCTCTCAAATGTAAAAGAAAGGGGGAAGCATGGTACAAGCAAGATTGCCAATAGCAATTTAAAACTGCAGAAAACTACTAGTGTAGTCTAGTCGTGAGGGGTTGGAGTAGTATGGAGGTCAAGACTCAAGAGTTTGAACCTCCTTGCCGTTATGTAACTTAAAAAAATTATTTTAAGGAAACGACATATAACCAAGACAACAAACTGAAAATAGAGTACCAAATTATCTGCAAATTTTAATTAATTGGAGGATATAATAAACAAAATACAACTAGCCTTGAAACACTCGTGTAATCAAAACATGCAAAATGAAAATGGTATGAGAGCAGATAGGGTATGAGAAATATGGAGGTCCAGGACCCATGCTAGAGCAATCAAAAGTAAAAGTTACAGAGACCGAAAAAAAAAATTATTCAGTTGTTTTAATAACCAAACGAAAAACCAAAGAATTTCATACCCTTAACTGTTGCACATATATTCTGAGTATAAAGATCAACTTGCAGTCTCATTCAGCAGTAAACAATAAATAAAACAATTTGAAATGTGTTTACCTTTAATTGCAACTTCACGGAAGTTTGTCTTTGTGTTTGAGTACAGCCTCTTCCATTCATCCAAAATCATCTTGCTAGGAGGTAACAGATCAAGAGGATTCTTCGGCTTGGGTTTGGGTGCTTCCTCTTCCTCAACAGCAGGTTCTTTCGCAACTTCCTTCTTAGCTTCTTTTGCTGGTTCATCCTTGACCTTCGGTTTGGCAGGCTCTTTTGGCTGTGAAGGCTTTTTGGCAGACTGAACAGGTGGGACAGATTCTGCTTGCTTCACTTCACCAAGTATCTTCCGGAAATTTGGCTGATTAACCATGGTCCAGAAGTACCTCTCAACATGAGGGAACTCAGAAGTAAAACTCTTGCTCAATATTCGGCTAAATCCCAAAGTCAAGTTACATGTCATAATGATATCAGCCAACGTAACAGAATGTCCAACAAGGTATGTTTTAGAAGCAAGATGTGTGTTCAAAGCTTCTAAT
This sequence comes from Bauhinia variegata, assembly GCA_022379115.2. Classification (NCBI taxonomy): domain Eukaryota; kingdom Viridiplantae; phylum Streptophyta; class Magnoliopsida; order Fabales; family Fabaceae; genus Bauhinia; species Bauhinia variegata. The sequence goes on from CM039432.1 coordinate 7,450,037, forward strand.
GCCCTTTTCAAAGCAGAGATTGCTGCCTCTTCCGCCTTTGTTAAGATGACAGGAAAACACGAGATTTATAAGTCATTAATTGCCATTTTTTGGGATATTATACACAAAACAGAACTACAAGCCAGAAAAGCCCAAAAAACAAAAGAAAGATTCTAACCGGAGGAAGATACACAGCAAAACCAATTCGGGGAATGTACCACCGCAATATATTGGCATCTATTTCCATTGAAGCAAAATCAATCCATTGCTCGATATGGGCCTGCCAAATTGAAATTTGTAAAATGATGGAGTACAGATTAATAGAATAAGGAAATCAAACAGGAAAAGATTATCAGGATTATGGAACTACAATTCATTATCTTCATATAAATTGGAGATTCATTATAGTTGGATATTTAACAGTAGCTTGGATATTAAGTATTTTCTAACAAATTCGAATTTCTTCAAGTTAAATATTTGAATCAAAATAGAAATATTCTCTCCTAGTTAGTGCTTTTATATTGTGGGTATTAGGATTAGTTGGGCTCGTCTGTTCAATTGAAGGATTATTGTGTATATGACACTCTTTGTCCGTTTTTAAAGAATTAACCATATTTGAGCAGTTATCTCTATTCTCCCTCTCTTATACTCCCCTAGCATTTTATCACTCCAGATTCTCTCTTTTTATTTCTCTTCCCTATCCCCATCCCTCTATAAGCATAAGCTCCATTTTGAACACTGCATAAGCATATATTTGTGAAAATTTAATGGCAAGAACAAACTGGACCCTTTAGCCCAATTCAAGCATTATGATGCTACGTACAAAAGCTTCTAGTATGCCATTGAAGATAATACAGACCAATCTATACACCTAACAAAACAATCAAACATGAACTACATCAAAGATAGTGCTTACATATTCAATCAAGGATGAACCATACAGAGGATTATCAACTTTCAAGCGAGCAACTGAAACAAATAAAAACAGACCATTAAACTCAAATGATAGTATAATTTCCTGAGCATCCAGAGCACACAAAAAGCTGGACTAACCATAACGTGCAATAGCGTTGCTTTCAAATACAGGACCATCTGGTGTTTCTAGCACAGGAACCTACATATCCAGACAAAAATTCTAGTAAAGCAAAGATGATAAATTTGGCTCAACAAAGTTTTAATCCAAACAATTTACCTTTCCAATAGGGTTCATTTTAAGAAATTCAGGGCTTTTATTGGATACACCCATCTCAAAGTTCTTCACCAACTCAACTTTGACACCAGTATATTCTGCAGCAATGAGTGCTTTGAATGCATTTTTATTTGTGCTGCCGGCGTGAAGAACCTAAACATAGTACAGGAAACACAATACCCAAACCCATTACACAGTCATTTCCAGTAAAATGATTACTTCAAAGATATAGAGCTCTAACTACGGTAGAGGATCAAGCACAATCAAGCAGTCTTTGCAAAAGCAACTCATAACATATCTACGCTACAGTTAATCATCTTTGGAAGGAGACTGAATACATGAGAAAATACAAAAGAAAGTACAAGAAAACGAAGGCATTCCCTGAACAATTCAATCAAAATTGGGCATTATGTAAAGAAAAATTGTAGAAAACAGATTGCCAACAGAAAAATTGATGTAGATCCCAGGCCATCGTCTGAGATACACAAACCTCATTAGTATCAAAGTGCAAAGTTGCACTCTTTCTAGCAGAATAAGTTTCAAAAATCTACAAATAGAACAATATTCACTTCAATTGCAAGAATTAATGCAGGGTAACTTGAAGAAATGAATCAGATGCTGAGATTTTACTTGCAATTTTCCAAAATATTCAACCTCAACCGTGAATTTTCATAAAAAAAAATCCAGATTTCTTCAAAGAATTAAATTTCCCAACTTTCTCCTTTTCACAGTAATTCCTGACACCAAATAGAAATGCATAACACATACTGAAAGTTTCCAATAAAACACTTGTTGTTAGACATTACAACCACAGTAATTAAGAAATTGAAGAACTTACAAGAGCCATTGCAGAAGGAGAATGTGAACTGAAAGAGTAAAGGCTAGTGATGCAAGAGGGGAGCGTCAAACAGAAACTATTTACTACTTTTTAGATGTTTTGGGTTTTGTCAACTGAAACATAGGGACGGTGTTTATTGAGCAATCTTCTAGGGTTTGTGATTTTTTTCTTTAAAAGAAAATTCTGTTTAATTTTTATTTTATTCTTTTTTATCGAATTTTATTTTTATTCTTAATTCTTAATGGTTGGACCCACTACGCAGAAGCATGCGATGCTTATGCGGATATTCGCTCTCTTGGTGAAACGCGGGGTGCCGGGTGCCTTTGGTCGAAGTTCGCTTTCGTCTTTTCGGTAACCCTTTTCGTCTTTTGGTTGCGAGAAAATGTTTTTTTTTTAATATATATTATTATTAATTTTTTTAAAAAAGTTAACATCTTAAATTAAAAAAAATAAATTTTTATATTTTAATTTTTAAAATATTTTTATTAAAGCTTATTTTTATTTAAATATAATAATTTATTTTATTTTATTTTAAAAGACAATTAAAAAATTAACAAGTGAAAATTTGTTTTCCTTATGTTATATAGCATAACATTCAATATGAACTAATTTAAAACTATAAAAAATAAAATTTAAATATTAATTAATTAAAATTTTAAAATAATTATATTTTAAAGATTTGAAACTGAAAATGTCATTTTATCACTTAACTTCATATGAATGTTATATGCGGTATAAAAAATAATATATTAATCCAAATTTGATTAATTGTTTTAATTTATAAAAAATAAATATTTTCTATATAACTACTGGTATAGTTTTAGAAGTATTATATTCGTTTTATTCTCAAACTAAGAAATTATTGTTTTCCTTTTTAAAATTTTTTAATTTGATAAGAAATTATTGTTTTCAAATTTCATGTATCAATGGGGCGTGAGGAAGCTAATGGAATTGGAAAAGGAGAGTGGGCCATATCCAAGTGCTAGGTTCTTGATGTTTGAGTTGGGGAACTTTGGCTGGGAGACAAGAGAGGGAGGGTGAAGAGAGAGAGACCAAGAGATGCATTCGCAGAGGAGAAAAGATACAATAGCATCTGATTCTCATTATAGATGTAAAGATTTTGTTAATAGATAATTTATAAGAATCTTTGTAAACACTCACTCATGGTTTACTGCTAAATCTCATGATAGTATTTACGCAAATAAATGACAAAAGATTCTGTACATGTTTTTTTTTTAACCAATCAAACACATCCTTAAAAGCTTTTAGTTGAATAGTTCATTGGCACACTCATGGTTGACAATGAAAAAAAGTTTAAGATTTATATATAAAAACAAAACAATGACAAGATCAAATAGGGAAGATCTTTAGTAAAAATACATAATTATAAGTTTTTTGTTGTTTCATTCTTAATTACAAAATACATGCACAACTAAAATATCTCGAAGATGTCAGATTGTTCTAGAGCTGAAATTTTACTTTAGCCCAAAAAATCCCAAAAACAAAAAATAGAAAACATTCTTTTAAAATAAGAAAGCAAGAATGTATCTCATTGTACATATATATGCATTTCAAAGACTAGAGGTTTTAGCTAATCAGGGCCATATTCTTCACCACAAGCAGCTCACATCTTTCTCATTCTTCTCTTCTATTCATTTCTTCCTTTTTTTTTTTTTCCCAAGAGATGACAATGTCAAATACTTTCACCTAATTGCCTGAGTAAAACTTTCTCTTTTGTCTCATCTTAAAGGGTCTATAGCGACTTTGGACAACGGAGTAACATTGAAACCCTTAATAACTCACCTCTGTCGTTGGTGTTGTTGCAAAGGCTAGAATAGTTGCTATATGTTCCCTTATGAATATGCTAGGGTTTTGATTGTTCCTTTTGTCCTCGATTAAAATAATGAAAGGGTTAGGGTTTCAGTTGTTTGTGGCAAGTTTTATGTAATATGATTTAATTAATTTCACTTTGAGAAAATTAGGTTTGATATATTGAAATGAATAATCTAATTAATAAAATGTAATTTAATTAGTAAATAAATTAAATTTAGCAATTGAGAGACCTATATTTCAAGAATTTGAGCCTATAAAAAAACAAATATTGAAAAAAGAAATAATCATAATTGTTTCATTTTTAAAACAAAACAAAATTAATCATACCTTTTAATGTAGAATAAATATACTCATGAGTTATATCAAAAAAATTATTTAATTCAAAAATAATAAAATAATATATGAACCCAAGTGGCCCAATTATCAAAACAACTAATAAGATCATGCTCTGGGACTTTTCAATTTTTTTCTAAACAAAGATTGATCCAATTGATAAGAATATGGTTAATATTCTAAAATGATTAAATTTAATTTCCACTGTCAATGTAAGAATTTTATCAATAAGTGGTTTATAAGAACCTCTATAAACACTCCATGAGCCTTAAAGCATACCCTGTCCTAATAGGCCCCAAAATATAACTTACCTAAGCTTTCTATTGATGAAAAAAAAAATAAAAAATCTAGAATTTTAAGCGTAGCCTAGTTTTAACTAGCCAGTTTAAACAAAGAATTTTGCACTCGCTTATGACGGCTTGATATTGAATTGGTTAACCATGTGTATATAGCTTGCAGGATGCAAAGCTGAAACCCGTTTGCAAAATGAAGCTTGTCAAGGAAAATGCACATAACTTTCAACTTGCTATTGAAGATGGATTTAGTTCAACTTGCAATTCATGGTTTGGGTATCCTAAGTGCTGGAGAGTAAATGCACATAACTTTCTACCTAGATGTCCGATTAACTTGATTCTTGAGGCAATGGAAAGCTGAGATCTAAAGCTCCAACTTGAATGTTCACGCCTCAAGCTAGTTCTATCATCTTGGCAATGTAAAAGGCTTGACATTCTAGTATATAATTTCTGCATGCCACAAGAGAAACCTCCCGTAATGTGACATACAACTCCTTTGTCGCAACAGAAATTTGCGTAGCTTCCGTGTGCCATGACACAACATGGCTATAATGCAACACACGAACTGTTTTGCAGCACTTTGCAAATTTTCAGGTTTTATTCAATAAAGTTGAATCTGTCCAAGTTGTTGGGTTTTATTTTTATTTTTATTTTTTTTACAAGTAGAACAATATATCACAAGCAAAGGATGAGAAATTTGTGTTTTTCATTATTTGATAAACATAAATAGTGGACAAAACAATAAAAAAAAAAAACTTATTATAATACCCTTAATTAAAAATTACAAAAGAAAAAAAATGAAACTTAATCATGTGAAATATATCTTATTTTTTATTTGATTTATACAAAATGTATCAAACTTCCTCTTAAAATCAACAAATATGCACATAATTACATTCATCCACTCACATAACAAAACCATCTCTGCTACCATCTAACTATTAATTTGATACCTCAAAAATAAAAATAACTATGGAGGAGATACATTAGAATGAAAAAAGAAACATAGAAATTGGAAATTAAGCAATAGAGAAACAATGTACAATATCAAGAATTAATTAGCGCCTCCAGAGGAATATCCCATCTCTAGCCATCGAAGAAGCACAAAAAGGAGTTATCTTGATCTATTTTTGTTGGACTTTGGTCGTTGACCCTGCTTAATTTTTGCCTTGATATCTACTTTGTCTTGCTCTCGCCTATCCTTGTTGGTTGGGTTTGTTCAATCCATCATATGGTTTGCTGCTAAATCACGAGATAGAATCTAGGCAAAGCTTAATTCAACCTCTAGATGAAAGAAACACCCGCAAGCAGTGATTTTGCTTGGCTAGGGAGAGAAATGTAACAACCCAAAAGTTCAGGAGTATAAGGGTCGGGCACAACTGCACATAAGGCATGGTTCACTTGATTTTACTTTTGTTATACCCCGAGAGTACTCCAGTGGCTAAGGATAGAGTGTGTACCTTCGGGGTTTGTACCCATGGCACCTTGCTGGTTGAAAGCTAGGGCCACTCCTTAGATAAGTCTATGACAGGACAAAACCAATGAACCTCATATATATGGTGCTAGGATGGTTGGGCCTCACCTACGAGAGTAGGGTGGGGTTGCTGCGAAGTCGATCATAAGTGTCAAATCTTAGACTAGTGACAAAGTGGTATTATTCCTTTCGGATGCTACATGAGACACTACGCTAAATGTGAAAGTTTGCAGACTAAGTGGGGTGGCTAAAGTTCTGTAAATGGTGAAAGTGGAGAAGTATGTTTGGATGGAAGACATGCCCGATTTGAAACTCGCCGAGAGATTTTCCGCCAACTGAGGGGATGCTGGTCTAACTCATGGATATGCTAATTGCTATGGATGCGAGGTCAAGTAAGCAAGAGTGGGTGACCCTTTAGCCAAAAATGGATGCCGCAAAGCCAAGTGGATGGAATTTGGCTAACCCATGTGGATTGAAGTAGGCAACTCTTATGCATAAAGATGCCGCCATGCACGAGGGTGTCAATGAAATGGTAGTGGGAGAATGTAACAATCCAAAATTCAAGAGTATAAAGGCCATGCACAGTTGTTTGTACGACATAGTTCACTTGGATTTACTTCTGTTATACTCTGAGAGTGCTCTAACGGATGAGAATAGAGTGCGCACCTTAAAGATTCGTCCCCATGGTACCTCATTGATTGGGAATTATGGCCACAACGCTGATAAGTCCATAACATGATGAAACCAATACCTTGAGTAACTTTTGTCTAATATTCAGGTCTCTTATAAAATTAAAAAAATGACAAAAACTTTTGTGTTGTGCTTTCTTTATTATTTAGCAAATCAAATGTATCCTTAAAGTTTTTAACAATTATTCAATACAAACACTTTTACCTTCAGAATTCTTAAGAGTTCTATCCATATTATATTATTGTGTCTTTACTTTGTCAATCCTCTTTAAAATTGGTGATTTAATGCTGCGAGAAGATCTTAATTCATGCCTTAGGACCGATTCTTATTGTGTGGGGTAGTTCCCTTTTCCAAGAAAATTAATTATTTTATAGGTTTAGGCTACAAGTTAAAGGTGACAAAATAGGCTAACTGGCCTGTTTCGGGCTAGCCTATAACGGGTTGTGAGCTTACAGCATCTCTAAGGGTGCAACTAACATTTATTGCATAAGGGATTGTTTAAAAAAAAATTTATGGGTCTTACACTGACACATCATTTATCACACTTTATATAACTTAGACCATCTCTAATGGTCTACATCTTCCAGTTGCACAGCACTGTGCATCGACAACAAGTGCCGTTCCATGACTATAGATGCTCCATGGTGGAGCTCCACTGGCAGAGAGAGAAGAGCTTCGATGCATAATGAGAGATAGATGCTCAGAGACTCAAATTGTACGAAAATATAATAAAAATTACAAATCACATAACCGGATTTTGGAGCCAATTTCTTCTCTCTTTCAGAAATGAACCAACAACAGAATGAAACCAAATCCAACAATCAAAAAATTGTACTAATTAAATGTAGTAAAAATAAAAAATTTTCTAAACCCTAAACAAAAATGAGCAGCGAACCAGAGAGGAGAAAGGAGAAACAAACTGCTGACAGTGGAACCCACGAGGCGATGATCACACTCGCGACCTCTCCAAGCCACGAGCTCATAGCTTTGGCAATGAGGAGACCTACACATGCAGATGAGTTGAAGAGAGAAGATGAGTTGAAGAGAGAATCGCATTGAGTCAGATTTCAAGCCGTGGAACTAGAGAGGAAATGAGAGGACACGCGATGACAAGGAAAGAAAACAAGAAGCCTCTAGAACCCCTTCCTTTGACCGTTGGATTCAAGGAGATAAAACATATCTAATGGTCACAAATGAGCAGCGGATGAGAGGAGAAGATGGGCAATTATGACTATTGGATTCAAGGAGATAAAACAGATCTAATGGTCACAAATTAAACCTTATTTGGAGCCGTTAAATGGGTGCCTTTAAAAAAATAATAAAAATATTCCAATGGTTATAAATTAAATCGTTGCACCCTTTAAAAAAAAAATTATCAAACACTGTTTGTAGCTGTTGGATTGCAACCTTATATATACCCACATTTGTGATTTTTTTTCCTCACAACCAAATCATTAATCTTCTTTTTTCTTCACCTCTTTTGTTTATTGATATTTATATTTCATTCTTCCATGGATCCCACTTATTTTAATTTAAATTCTCCACCTTTGTCAAATAACATGCAAAATTCTTCATCTCCTAGCTTTCCAAATTCTTAAAATCCTTTATATTTTTCAAATTACATGCAAAATTCTCTATCTTCACCTTATTCAAATTCTCAAAATCCTCCGTATCAATATCCAATGTATCCACCACCAAGTAACCATTTGTATCAATATTCATATCAAAATTCTCCTTATCAATATCCAATTTATCCACCACCAAGTAACCATTCCATTGATCATGGGATTTCATTAGCCACTAATTCTGTTAATAAAGAACTCGAAACACCAGTCGGGTCTATGTTTGAGTCTCAAGTACCTCCATTTTCTACCCAAGTTGAAGAAGAAAGAGGATCTGCTAGTAAAAAAAAATCAAAAGTTAGATTCAACATGGCAGAAGATAAACTTCTCATTCAATCATGGCTCAACATTTCGAAGGATCCACTTGTGGGGGTTGATTAAAAAACAGAACGTTTCTAGTTAAGGATTAAGGAAAATTACAACAAGTATCGTAGCGATTTACGAGAAAGGGATATAATCCCACTAAAGTCTCGATGACATAGAATAAATCATATCGTTTCAAAATTTGCTGGATGTTATAAATCAGCTATTCAGAGGAAGAAAAGCGAAAGCTCCGACAACAAAACTGGTGAGTAGTTTAAGTTTGAGCATGCGTAGTGGTTATTAAAAGATGAACCTAAATGGATAGGAGAATCATCTGAATGTTCTTCAAAAAGAACAAAGACTTCTGCTTTTGGAGCATACTCATCATCTTCCAATCCATCAGATCCAACAAGTTGTGATTATGACCCTTCCTCTCCTATACTAGTCCGCCTAATTGGCAAAAAAGAGACAAAAAGGAAGGTAAAAATAACAGTAAATGACACTGCCCCTAGCAATGTCAACTACGATGCAATACAAGAAACATTGATCCAAAGAGTATAAGCATTGAATGTCATTGCAGCTCTTAGGAAAGAAGAAAACAACAAAGAAAAAGAAAGGATTCTATTAGATAAAGAAAATGTTCGTTTAGAGCAAGCAAAGTTGAAGATGTATGAGAAGCGAGAGAAGCAAAGACAACATTTAGAGAAGGAGAAATTGAAGGCAAAGGATTTGAAAATCTTGATGACAGACACATCCCAAATGCCAGAAAGGTAACGCCGAGATCATGAGGTTATATGTAACATGATCAAGGAAAAATATGGGATTGTTTAGGATTTCTTGTAACTTAGTGCTTTAGATGCTAATTAACTAGATTGATTATGCTTTGGTTGTAATCTAATGTGTTAATTTGTTATAAAAATTATTTTTATTTGTCTTAAAATTTTTTAATATTAATTTTACACATATGTAGTGTATTAAAAATAAAATAAAACTAATTTAAATATGTCAAATTACAAAAATAATTGTTAAAATAAATAATGATGTGGAGTAACGTGAGACCCATTTATTCAACCAATGTGTGTTCCATGACTAGAGAGGATTTTACTTCTAAGTTATATAAAGTGTGATAAGTACGTGAGACCTATTTATGCAACCAATGTGTGTTCCATGACTAGAGAAGATTTTACTTCTAAGTTGTATAAAGTGTGATAAGTGGTGTGTCAGTGTGGGACTCACAGAAAAATGATTAAACAATTCCTTATGCAACAAAGGAGAGTTGCACCCTAGGAGATGCTCTTAAAAACAAAATTCTCTCTAGTGGTGCAACTCATATTAGTTGCATAAATGGGTCCCACATCCAACAATAAGATGAGCTCATCTTCTCCTCTCATCCGCAGCTCATTTATGATCGTTAGATCTATTTTATTCTCCTCTCATCCAATGGTCACAGGAAGGGGTTTTAGAGGCTTCTCGTTTTCTCTCCTTTTCACCGCATCTCCTCTCGTTTTCTCTCTGGTTCCACGCCTTCTCTCTTCAACTCGTCTGCATCTTTGGGTCTCCTTGTTACCAAAGCTATGAACTTGTGGTTGCCTGGAGAGGTCGTGGCTGTGAATGCGTGGAGACTCAGTAGAGTGATCATCGCCTCGTCTGCTCCTCTTTTCACCTTGTCTGCTCTGTATTTGCTCCACCACTAATCATCGCCTCTCAGATGGAAGTAAATAGTACGAAGAGGATTTTTACTATGGGTTCCAGCTTCTCGGTTCCACTGTCAGTAGTTTTTTTCTCCTTTCTCTGTTTAGTTTGACACTGATTTTTGTTTAGGGTTTAGAAAAAGGTTTGATTTTCACTACATTTAATTAGGACAATGTTTTGATTAATCTCTGGTTTCATTATGTTGTTGGTTCATTTCTGAAAGAGAGAAGAAATTGGCTCTAAATCTGGTTATGTGATTTTTAATTTTTTATTATATTTCGTACAATTTGAGCATCCGTTCTCTCATTATACATCGCATCTCCTCTCTCTTTGCCAGCAGAGCTCCACCGTGGAGCTCTGTAGTCATGGAACAGCACCTGTCTTCAATGCATAGTGCTGTGCAACGGGAAAATACAGACCATTAGAGATGGTCTTAATCGGTTTAAGCTAAAAATACTTGTTTTTTTGAGCTTAAGAAATTGAGCCCAAGACTGACCTTATACAAGTAGTAGGTTTAATTGTGTTTTTAAGGCTTTACATACACTTGTTTTTTAACAATAAAAACTTCCCAGATGTATTGCAATTTGTTATAAGAAACCTTAAAATTTAGATCCTATATATATTTATTTTATGCCCAAAGTCTTGTAAGTGAAGTCATCTTTTAATTCTAAATTTGTTTTATAGAATAGAAAGGTAAAATTGTTGACTTAATGGATGGGTTAGGCAACTTATCAACCATTGCTATAATTACAAACTTTCACAATCACTTACTATTATTTATTCTCTAATAAAATGTCATACAATGTTTTGAAATTAAAAATATTTCAAGCCGGTCAGGCCTTATCAAGTAACCAACGTAAAACTTGATTTGGTATTGAACTCTATCGATCTGGGCTAAAAATGCCCAAATTTTTTATTGCTAATTTTGCTACCCAAATTCACGTTTTTATGGGGCAAAGTTAGACCGGTTGTATCGGACTAGCTCATTTTGCCAGTTCTATTACAAATCACGTGATTACTGATTATGGTTAGTAGATTATAGTTACGATCGGTTAGTTTTCATATTGTTTGGTTGTGTATTTCATTTCAACCCTACATTGTGAAGCTCAAGACCGCACCCTTTTCACATCAATTTGAATTTGCCATATGCATTCAAATGTCTACCAAACATTAGTATAAATTCAACCAATGAATCCATTACCTATATGGACAATCAAAAATAACACAAAATAATGTCATAAAAACCAATAAATGCTCCTAATTATTATTTATCTAAGTGAACTCATCAAGAATAGAAGTTTATTACTCACGGTCCATAAAATATTGCATAAATACTTAATTAAACGTAAAAGTATAGTTCAAATTCATGATCACCTTGTAAAGAAGTAATTTGAAGGATATTCAAATTCAAATCATTAAATAACACCCCTATTAATTATGAGAGGGATTCAAATATTAAATTCTCCCCATTAATTACCATATTAATTATAATTCTTATTAATATTTTATGTTTTCTTATATTATTTTTATACCTTTATTCTCCTTTATAAATTTTTGATAAAAATACTTTTTCTGTCCCTCACACTATATGACATTAACAAATATACCTCTAACACTTTTCTTTTAAAAAAATTACTCTCGTCATTTTAAAACGTTAAGAAATCTACCCAACACTATATGACATCAACAAATATACCTATAACATTTCATTTTTAACAAAATTGCCCTCGTCACTTTAAAATGTTAACAAATTTGCACTCTTGTCTAACTCTGTTAATAAAACTTCATATATGTCACAATAAACAAATAAAATAAAATAGATCTTCAAAGTTACATATTTACCCAAAATGAAGAAATTCTTTACCACAAAGACATGCACATACATAACATTCTATAAATGGAAAATGATTGCTTTTACAAAACAAAGTTCCTTTCTAAAAAACCCAAAACATTTTTTTGTCAAAAACAGTGAAAAAAATATATTGACTTGGACACTTTTCCAAGTTGATCAACCACTTCATCAACAGCATACAATATCCTAACTCGCATGTAAGCAAAAAATCTAGCATACTCATTCAACTAGCTTTGGGTGGGAATATTTTGACTACAACAAGTGAAGGTTTATGGTCTGAAGGGCAGATAAAAGACTATTTAGATCATTTTTGTGACGAAAAGTAGAGAAGAGGATGGTAGGGCAAATTTGTTAAGATTTTGAAGTGATGAGGATAATTTTGTTAGGAGTGTAGTGTGAGAAATATATTTGTTAATGTCATATAGTGCCGGGGTAGAAAAGGTGTTTTTCTTCAAATCTTACAAAAATTTTAAACCCTAAATCCCAAAAAAAACCTTAAACTCTAAACACAAACCCTAAAACCTAAAACATAAACCCCAAACTCTATACATAAATCCTAAAATCTTTAAGGTTTAGAGATTCATTGAAAAAAATAAGGGTATATATGTAGTAATTAATATAGTTGGTAATTAATAATTGCATTTTAAAAAAATTACATCTTTATTTAAATTTTTCATAGTTAATATAGCTGCATTTAAGGCTTATCCTCAGCCCTTAAGTTAAGGTTAACAAATTCCTTAAGTTAATTAGATCCTTGGCGCACCCAAGGTCTATAGCGAAAACAAGTTGAAGATTTATATATAAAAGCAAACAATGACATGATGAATTAGCGAATATCTCTAGTAAAAATATATAATTCTAAGTTTTATGTCGTTTCCTTCCTAATTATGAAATATATGTACAAATAAAATATCTTGAAGATACCAGTATGTTCTCGAGCCCAAATTCTCTTTAGCCCAAAAAAAATCCCGAAAATAGAGAATAGAAAATAATTTTTTTCTAAAAAAAAAGAAAAGACAGGAATGTATCTCATTGTACATATAAATGCATTTGAAAGACTAGAGGTTTTAGCTTGTCAACCACAAACAGCTCACATCCTTCTCATTCTTCTCTTAGATTCATTTCTTCTTCTTTGCCAAGACATGACAATGTCGAATACCTAATTCTTCCCCCATTTTTTGCTACTGTGATCTACCGAATACTTTCACCTAATCGCTTAAGTAAAACTTTCTCCTTTCTCTCTTATCTTAATAGAGGGTCTATATCGAATTTGGACCACAAAGTAACATTGAAACCCCTAATAACTCACCTCTATCGTTGGTGTTGTCGCAGAGGTTAGTATACTTGCTATATGTTCCTTTATGAATATGCTAGGGTTTCGATTGTTCCTTTCACCCTTAATTAACATACTGAAATGGTTAGGGTTTCAATTGTTTGCGCAAGTTTTATGTTATATGACTTAACTAATTTCACTTCGAGAAATTAGGATTGATCGATTCAAATGAATAATCCAATTTAAGCAAATCCATGTTTAGATTCAACATTACTCACATTAGTTGTTATGTAAAGGTTTCATTTGTTAACAAATCCCATGTTGGGTCTATCTTCAATCTTGAATGTGTTATCCCTTTGTCCATTTTGTTTACTATTTATATTATAATGTGTTACTTCATAGTATATGCAGCATACAGAGTGTTTGGTAAATGGCCAATGAAAAGTTTAGTACACCTATTTTCTTCTTTTTATTATTGGTCTTAATAATCAGATTTTTATCCATGTGGATTGAAATTTTATTCCTTCATAGATTCATTTGTCATGAAATTGACATGCTTTATAACATTATGAAACCTTAAGTTTGTCCAAGAATTTTGTTTGTATAATAGTCATTGTCAACTTAGATAAATTAATCCCTAGTGTGCTTAGCTGAAAATCCATGGCCCCGATTATATTCACAAAGTGCGTTCTCATTATAAAAATTTATGTATTTAGATTATTATGGCACCAAAGAGAAAAGTTGATGACAAAGGCCAAAGATCTTCCTCCAGAATAAGTTCGCGTCGACAAGGCCGCAACACTAACGAAGGCAATGCTAATGAAGGCAATCCCATTCAGATGCCTCTTGCCTTAACATATAATCATACTGAGGAGAATCAATCACTCACAAATTCATCTGATCCAGTTGAGCAGTTCAACAAGAAGGTCAAGTTGCTTGATTCACTACCAAGAGGAAATAGATTCTTCCCCTTGCTTCCATTCATCTTCTTATCTTTTATCATCTTTACATATAAGGGGAATGGCTTGTTTAAGTTTATCTTACCGCCACATTCTCATGATATGTGTTTTCATCCATCACAAGAAAGGAAGAAGTCAGCTAAAAGCCCGTCGTCAAGCCGTAATGATGAGTTGGATGATGAAATTATTGAGCTTGGAGATCCTCGATACATTTTCCTTGATAGTAAGTAATTTCTTCATATGCTCATCTCAACATTGTTTGCACTACTTTAATTTGATTTTCCCAATTTATTTATATACTAACAAATTCCTCACATATAGAGCTTCATGGCGAACATAAAGATGTTGTCAATGTGGCTGATTCCTTTAATGTGCAATTGGCATCAAAGAAAATAGGAATATCAAGACTGGTAACTAATTGAGCAATCTGTCCAAAAAATTCAGCAAATTTTCCTTTGTGGTTTTCTTACAAAATTTTGCACTTACTTAATCGTTGTTGTTTTCTTTATGCTTTCATTTTCAGTATGTTCCAATTGACTTCTCACACCCTGACATGCTGTTAGCCCTTGGAATATGGACAATCAAAATTGGTGAAAGTGAATGGGATGTGAATATGAATTGTTCCTCCCCTAAAATAGCTGCAAACAAGACGAGAAGTAAGTGGGAAGAATTTTGTATCGATAATGGAATCGAGGACAAGGACAGTATAATTTTTGAGATCAAGTTAAATAGTCCAAGGGTTCTCCATGCAACAATTGAGAAGGAGGTAAAGGATGATGCATGATAGTTTATTTTCATACTCCTATGTTGTTGGAATTATGTAAGGTTCAAAACTATGTAATCCACCCTATAATATCAAAATAAAACAAAAATTTTCTAAAAAAAACTATGTAATCCAACCTAAACATGTTGGAGACAAGTCAATTACCCTTGCTTTCTGTATCGCATGAACAATTAGTTAAAATTGTATGTTAGGGGACATGGTAAACTCCTTTCGTTTATGGGAAACGTCATTCCTTTGTATATCATAGTTTTATGTTTGGTTGGTCTTAAATAATTTTGGAATTGTGAGAGTATTTTCTCGGGATCTTTTATTTTCATATTTAGTTTAAATGCTACTTTCTTGGGAATTTCGGTTTTTCAAAATGCCCCTTCCCCTTATCTCGCCTCTCTCTTTGCGAATCAGATGGGTGAGGTCAAGTAGAAAAATAGAGTTGAGAGAATTGAAAGAGTCCATTTGTATATATTGTGTTTCTTTACCTCTTTACCTCTAGTGTTTAGACTTTCATCCTTCCAAAATCTATTTTCAAATAGTTCCATCAACCCTCCATTTCTTCACATTTGCACCTATGTGCATCACCCATATGTGTCTTCTATGGTGATGAAGTCGCTGTTCTGAGAAAAGGAGATTACTGATGAGGCAGAATAAGGGTCCAAAAAGGGCGATGCAGGTAGGGGTGCCAGCAAAACGAACCAAACAGACTACAAATGGAATAACTCAGTTTGGTTCTCGGTTTTTGTTGCTTCAAACCCTAAGGGTGTATTTTCGTTTGGAGACATCTTTTCATTCTCAGTTTTCATTTTCTGAGAGTCAGTTTCGTTATTATTATTATTATTATTATTTAAGATTCTTAGAAACACGTTTGGTTTACGAAGTTAAAATTCTAAGAAAAAAAAAAGAAAGAAAAGAAAACAATGAAATCTGAAATTTTAATGTCTCTTCTCTATCTGCTGCTTAGGTTTCTTTCTCTGTAGCTCAGTCTCTACATTTCTTTCATAATCTCTCACTCTACCCTTGTTCTCTGCCCATGCCATCAAAAGGGCATTGCATATGCTCCATTACTTCAGAGTTTTACTAGAGTGTGGTTTAGTTGCCAGTGAAAAAATTTTATACACTTAGCAAACTGTTGAGATTATTGGTGAATTTTACTGCAGACCAAGGTGCAAGTCTGTTGACATGATTTCTATACATACTGAGAGGATCTAATTCTGCCAACAGTCTGATTAGCTTTATAAAATCTTGCTTGCTTGAGATACTCCGTGGATTGAATGCTAGGCACTTGAGCAACAATTAATAGGTCTTTTGCTTGTACACGATTGTAGTGCGAACATGCATGGTCAAATGCTAAAAGAAAAATCTTCTTGTTTTTGGTTTGCGACTGGACGATACATTCACTAAACCAAGAAAATCGATTGCTAAGAAACATAGATATCTCTTAATTTAGTAATGTCAAAGTGTAAAATGTGTTTCTAACATTGTACCAACATGATACCTTTGCAACACTTATTAGACACTTCAAAAACGTGTCAAATGAGAAATTTTTTTTTTTTTTTTTTGGTTGGTATTAATACCTGAGCTTAACATCTTAAAATGGCTCAAGCACCTATATAGGATACATTTGTCTAATCTTTTTTAAAATTAAAATCAAATTTGTAGATTTAAAAATGTAATCCTCCACAACTGTAAAATTTAAAATTCAAGAAAAACACAAGTCTCTAGCCTCTTAGCTACCAAAAGATATAGTCGGCTCAGGTATAGTAGCGAATCGGCTATTGATATAATCAACCATAAAATCATATCAGTCCGCCGTGAAATGGTGGTTGCCATTCAAGGGTTCATGAATCAATAATTTCAGTCGCTAAACTATAAATTTCGAATGCTAAAGGGTATTCATCTTTCAAGTTTTTGTAATTGCTTAGTGATCGTTTTTAATCAGTCACAAAGATCACATAAAGAATTATTATTATTATTATTATTTTGGCCATAGATAGAGGGGAGCAAGATGATGTAGGAGTTACAATTCGTGGTCCTACAGTGATAAGAACCTAATTGCAATTGCTTATTTTATATGTGGTTTATTCATGACTCGATTATTGCTTGATTTCCAAAAATGTAGCTTACTTTCGTAGAAAATTAATCCAAGCTACATCATGGAAGGCACAGTATGAATAAAATCTCATACAAGAGAAGGTGAATTCAATCCAAACAAAGATATTATGATAGCACTCTTTCAATTAAGAGCCACCCCTTGACAGTATTGTGTCCATTAGTGAAACCCAATATTGAAACTTCAGTTTAGATGCATTAACAAGAAATTAACTCAAGTGACCAAAAATGCACAAGAAGTTTTAATTAACTCAGTAGCTAAAATTTGTAACCTTTCCACTTCTGATTAATTTTGCAACCGACTTCTGAATATTGAATATTTTAGTGATCATCTTTGGCAATTGATCGCTCAAGTCAAGATTATAATTAAGTTCAGTGGTACAATTTCGAAGTTTTTAGCAATGTGGTTTTGCAAAATGGATTTGACTTTTCATAATCTAGAGACTAAAATTCAACAACGTTGATTTAATCTATATAGTTGACAATGATATAATTGTTGACTGATTATTGTTTTGAATGTCCTTCAACTAAAGCAATCATCTTCATTGTCTACATACGAATAGGCAATTGCTAAGGCAATCATTAATGGTAAATGTTCAGTTTTGCGACTCAACATCATATCAATTCCTAAGTCAATGTATTTAACTTTCAAATAAATTTTGTGACCAAAGTAAAGTCTAACACGCCAACACAATATCTTGTTGCTAAACCAATCCCCAAAGCCTTATCTGAACATGTAACCACTGAATTTTCTCCTCAATCACAACATCGATTGTTATTGGCAAGGGCTCCTTTTTCAATCACAAATGTTGCAAGCATTGTTAGTTCCTCTAATAATGGCCCTTGACTGAGGAGGTCTTTGATGCAAGAAGACAATCTTGGTACTGTTAATAATGAAAGTTTCAATTCTTTTTATGTCCAAGAATTATTGTATCTCAGACACCCTGGCATCTTGGCATGAAGACCTCCTCATCTGATTTGAAGAGAAACATAAAAGCAGAAGCCATGAGAATCTTAATTATTACAATACAATTATTCAGCCTTTTACTTCTTCCATTCTCTCTGAATCTTTAATGATAGGTGTTAGGATTAAATATTTGGGAAAGGATTTGTTGAAAAAAATTTAAAATGGAGAGATACTTTTCTTTAAGAAATCACATCCTTTAAATCAAAGGTAGATATCTATATGAAAAGTTATATATGAAGTCATTATATCTTTAAATTTAAAGGATACAACATAAAAATCACCTAACTAGTTTTGGTTGATTAAGTCAAAAGATAATAAATTTAAAGGTTATTGGTGAAAGGTTAAGTTGGTTCATGAAATGCTAAATAATTAGAAATTGTAACTCTTCATAGAATGGTTAATAGTAATTAGCAAAATGTTATGTTGGTTGATGAAACATTTTCACATGAAAGGTTATATCTATTAATGGAGAGTTATGACTAATGAAAAGTTATGTCTATCGAAAAAATGTGTCTCTTCATGAAGCAACGCAATTTGTCTCTATTGAAGAGTTATGCCCATTTATGAAGCACCACTTCATGTCTATAAATAAACAACCCTACAAACACTTTTGCATTCAAAAATTCCAAAAAATGAAAAAAAATCTAATAAGTATTTATAAATTCCCTTGCCTTTATCTTGAGTACACACGAGATAAAAAGCAAACCACCACTTTATAAAAGCTGTTATTGTCCTGGCTTGAATTTTAGAAATGCAAATCATACTTAGAGACCTTCATTTTATTATAAAAGAGGTCAAACCTAATTTGTACCCGAAGGATGTATTGGTGGATGTGAATCAAGTCAAAAGAAAAATGTGTGGATTAGATTTTATTTCATAGGTTGGTGGGGACACACTTGCGTGTATTGATTTGGTGACTCTCACTAGCTAGGTACACACTTTTGTGTGTATTAAGGAGGGGTTGAGTTGGAACCTAAGACCATAAGAATGTTAACACTTTATAGTGTTAGGGAAGGACTCTTAATCACTTGTGCTCATTTCTATTATCCTATACCTTAGAACCATAAAACACAATAAATTACATAAAGAGAAAATACTCTTTTAGTATATGTTATATACGGTTGACATTAACTAAGGACCTATCAAATTTTTGACTTGATAATATTTTGACATTAAATAAAAATCTATAAAATTATTTGACATTAAAAAAAAAAATCCCATGTATTTCTGTCAATTTTAATGAGACGTTGACTCATATTTATTTTTTTCTAACATACCCTTAACCCCTTCCAATTTCTATCTCGTCATTCCCCTCTCTCTTTCCCTCTCACCATTATTACTGATCTACTATACTTACCAACCAACTTCTCCCCTCTCTCTCACCACCATCACAATCTCTCTCACTTACCCATCTTCCTTATCTCATCATCACATGACTATCACACCTAGAATATTTTTTTAAAAAAATAAAATAAAATAAAACTCCCTTCTTCTAATTTCAATTTGCAATGGACTTTTTTCTTCAACCCACTTTATAGACTTCTTTTTTAGCTTTTACAACAATCCATTGTACTATTAGTAAGTACTAAGACTACCTTTAACCATGGTATTCATCAAGGTTCTATATCTTAATTATTTATATTATTTTTATAGGTCTCACAATAACACATCACTTTATATAATTTATATAATTTTTTCTCTACTCATACAACTCTAAAAACTTTTTTAAATGAGTCCCATAAATTATCTCTTTTACCTTATAAAACCTTCTCTTTCTTCTTAAAAAATATAAAAAAAATTCTCTTGAGCCCCACAATTATCACATGCATCGGCATTTAATTTTGCAACTCACTTTTCTTCTCTTTGCTCCATGTCAGCACCTCCCTCTCTCCTCTCTCTTCCAGCTCAATTGTGCTCTCCCTTTGTAACTCTCATTAGAGATGCTCTAAGACCATCTTTAACCATGGTATTCACCAAGGTTTCATATTTTAATTATTTATATTATTTTTATGGGTCTCACGATGACACATCACTTTATACAACTTATACAATTTTTCCTTTATTCATACAACTCTAAAAAAAATTTTAAATGGGTTTCACAAACTATCTCGTTTATCTTATAAAACATTCTCTTTCTTCTTAAAAAATACAAAAAAATTCTCTTGGGCCCCACAATTATCACATGCATCGGTATTTAATCTTGCAACTCCCTTTTCTTATCTTTGCTCCATGTCAACACCTCCCTCTCTTCTCTCTCTTCCAGCGAAGTTGTGCTCTCTCTTTGCAACTCCCATTAGAAATGCTATAAGCACCATTACACAAGATAGAGAAAATGTCCTATAGCTGCAAAAGCCCTAGAATTAGACTTATTGAACCCTAGAGTCTTCTCATTGGCCACACAGAGAGAAATAATAGGGCAGCATCCATTTTTTCTCTCTCTCTAGAGTCTTCTCATTCTCTCTGTTTTCTCCGTTTTCCTTTTTTGCAGCATTTTAGAATTTGTGGAAAGGGCTCACAAAATGTCAAACTGTCTAGCGTTTAGGTTGAGGAAATAGCTTTTTATTTGGATTATGGTAAGGGTTACCTCTAAATTTGTGGTAGAGTTTTGCTCGAGGAATAAGATGTACGAAAGAGCTCGACTTACCACACAGGCCATTCATGTTTTATTAAAAAACAAATCATGGAAATGTAAAAAGATAAGTCCAGCATTTTTAATATACCATAATTATTAAAATAGAGTGAATGATTTAGAATTTTTAAAAATAAAGTTTTGACGTTTTATGAAATTTAATTTAATTTTTTTCTTAAATATTTAAATTAATATTAAAAAATTTACATTTTAAAATAATAATAATTGTCAAAACACATTATGTAAATTCCCTCGTACATTTTTTAATGGAGATTATAAGAGGAGAGAGACGAAGGAAAGAGATAGAGATCATATGTAGGGTGGGATGGGCATGGTTTGGGTATTAAAAAGGTATTTTAAAAAAATAAATAAAATAAATTTACTGTTAGTTTTAACAGAAAAATTAGATAAAAAAAATTTTATGTAAAAATAATTTTATAAATTTTTATATAACGTAAAAATTTACTAAATACTTAATTAATGTTAATTCTATCTCTCAAGTATTACAAAATATAACTTTTCTTTCGATTTTTTATTTTAATCTACACTCAATACGTAAATTAAAAGAAACATAAATAGAAGTTCAATTGACGACTTATCGCAAGAAGTTACAGCTGAGTTGACCCTTAAAACATGAATTGTTCGCCTTGGAATTCGTAAGTTTAGTTTCATTCAGAGATTGCTAGACACTAGAGAGTGAGATGAAGTTGCAAAATTTAATCTAAATGGTAACGCAAAGGAACTGCTAGATTGTTGGCAGCAGCATACTATAGTGCAGAAACTCAACCCGAGAGCTTTCTGCGAGACTACCAAAAACAAATTCAATGTCTTCAATGGCTTGTCCCTATTCTTTGCTCCCTTCCAGTTCTTCGCCGGTCGCGGCAGCTTACGGTAAGCTCACAAATGTAAGATCAGCTGATTTTTCTCAAATCCCTTCATGGGTCTCCTTGAAATGCACTCCTTCTTCTGCGAAGACCCATAACGGTAAAAGAGGCCAAATTGAAAACTTGCATTTGGTTTCTGTAGCCAATCAAGGGAAGCTCAGAGAAGTTCATGAATTCATCAGAAGGATGGACGACGATGGTCTTTCCATTACTCCTTTTTCGTATGAATGCCTCTTTAAAATCTGTGGCAAGTTGGGAGCTTTGTCAGATGGAAAGTTAATTCACAGTAGACTGATGAGAATGGCCAAGAATTATTCTGGGTTTCTTGATAATTTCATACTTCAAATGTATTGTGATTGTGGGAGTCTGGTAGATGCACAGAAACTGTTTGATGAAATGCTTAAAAGGGATTTATTTTCTTGGGTCACCATGATATCTGCTTATGCTGAGGAAGGATATTTGGATGAAGCCCTTCGATTGTTCTCGCAAATGCTAGCTTTGGGAATCAGACCAAGCCCCGCTATCTTCAGTAGTCTTGTAGGAGCATTTCAAGATCCTTCTATGTTAAACATAGGCAAACAGATACACTCTTACCTTATAAGAATTGGGTTGGCTGACAATGTTTCAATTGAGACGTTAGTCTCCAATATGTATGTCAAGTGTGGGTGGTTGGATGGTGCTGAAGTTGTCACAAATAAGATGACTAGAAAGAACGCCGTGGCTTGTACTGGATTGATGGTGGGGTATACCCAAGCTGGGAGACCTGGCGATGCTCTGGTGTTATTTGCTAAGATGATAAGTGAAGGTGTAGAGTTGGACCAATTTGTATTCTCGATAGTGCTCAAGGCATGTGCTGCTTTGAGAGACTTGAACATGGGCAGGCAAATTCATGGTTACAGTGTAAAACTTGGGCTGCAATCCGAGGTTTCTGTTGGAACTCCACTCGTAGACTTTTATGTTAAATGTGGAAGATTTGAATCTGCAAGTCTAGCTTTCGAGAGCATTTCTGAACCCAATGATGTTTCATGGAGTACCATAATCACGGGGCATTGCCAAAATAATAGATTTGACAAGGCTCTTAAAACTTTTAAATCCTTGAGGAGTAAAGGAGTGGCTTTAAATTCATTTACATATACTAACATTTTTCAAGCATGCTCAGCTGTCTCAGATTTGATTTCAGGTTCTCAAATTCATGCAGATGCAATAAAAAAAGGACTAGTTGAACAGCTCTATGGTGAGAGTTCAATGATCACTATGTACTCAAAGTGCGGAAAACTGGATGATGCTGATCAAGCATTTCAATCCATAGATAAACCTGACACCGTTGCATGGACTGCTATAATATGTGCATATGCTTACCATGGCAAAGGTTCTGAAGCTCTGAGACTTTTTGACAAGATGCAGACATCTGGTGTGAGGCCAAATGCTATCACATTTATAGGAGTGTTAAATGCTTGTAGTCATGCAGGTTTAGTGACAGAGGGAAACCGGTATTTGAATTCAATGCTTGGTGAGTATGGCGTGGAACCAACGATTGATCATTACGATTGCATGATTGATATATACTCTCGTGCTGGATTACTTCAGGAGGCACTTGATATGATAAAGAGTCTACCATTTGAACCTGATGCAATGAGTTGGAAAAGCTTGTTGGGAGGATGTTGGAGCCATCGAAATCTTGAGATTGGAACGATTGCAGCCAAAAATGTCATTCGGCTGGATCCATTGGACTCGTCTAGTTATGTGATCATGTTCAACCTGTATGCTTTGGCTGGGAAGTGGGAAGAAGCGGCTCGTTTTAGAAAGATGATGGCTGAACAGAACTTGAGGAGGGATGTGAGTTGCAGTTGGATTTCTGTAAAGGGAAAAGTCAACCGCTTTGTGGTAGGTGATAGACACCATCCTCAAACTGAGCAGATATACTCAAAATTAAAACAGCTCAACTTCGCGGCAAATAAAGTTGATGATGGTCTTCTTAATGAAGAGGATGCATTATATGACTTTGCCGAACGAAAAGAGCAGCTTCTTGATCACAGTGAGAGACTTGCTATTGCCTTTGGACTCATATCTACTGCTTCTGAGATGCCTATTGTCATTTTCAAGAATCTTAGATCATGCAAAGACTGCCATGAATTTGCAAAAAGGGTCTCAATGGTAACCGGTCGCGAAATAGTTATCAGAGATGCCAATAGGTTCCATCATTTTAAGTCAGGGGAATGTTCTTGTTGTGATTATTGGTGACTTTAGGTGCATTTCTGAGAAGAAAATGTAAGATTGTTGAAAAGTCTGAGCAGTCATGATTATTGCAATAGTTGCCTTGTGATAGAACAATGCATGGCAACAGGGTGTATGTGAGGAGGAAGTGGGGGATTACTACGAAAGGGAAATAGGAGAGTCAATTATAGTGCGATGTAGGAGGGGAAGGAATGGAGGAATATGTAGGGAGTCAATTACTAGAGTAAGAGGCTGTTGGGATTGGATATTTTTTCGGCAAGAAGTGCTTCTGTGCAATTTTAGATTGTTTGGATAAGCTTTTAAAAAAGGTTGAAGCACTTGTAAAGGTATAAAAGAAGGCCACTGATTATGGAAAAGAGCACTTTTAGAAGTCAAAAAAGCTACTTTTGGTCTCTGTTTTTACTTTTGCACCTTTAAAGCATTTTTTTTTAAAGCCAGTCTAAATAGACTCTAACAGAGTGACAGATTGTCTTTGTGAGGGACATCGAATCTACGGCCCTTTGGGTAGGTGCTGCTGTTAGTGTTTTCTTTTCTCTGATACCACACTTGTAATCCTGCTGTGATTAGCAGAGGATACTCATTTCTGATTGTTTTAATAATAGAGAAGTGGCCTTTTCTTTTATTTTCTATGGCATTCTATTCTGAATGCTCTTGTCATGATTATTGGTGATTTAGGTCCATTTCTCACAAGAAAATGTAAGGATGTTCAAAGTCTGAGCATCCATGATTATTGCAATAGTTGCCTTGCCTCTAAATTATTAGCATTTAGCATTGAGGTATCAAGTTGGGTTATGGTGTTGAATGTTGGTTACTTCTTGTCTTATTATTTCTATCAACACAAGCATCAGCACATCTAGCACAAGTTGAAGAGTGTGGTTGGCCTGTTCTCTTTGCAATTTGTTTCGTCTCACCTTCTCTAACTAATTATATGAGAAAAAATTAAAAAAAAAAAAAAAATAGACAGCTAAGCCTAATTTGGGCCAACTTTATATTCGGATCGGGCCCAAGTTGACCAAAACTTTTTGGCCAATAAAATTGTGGTACTTACAATTTAAAAAAAAAAAAAAAAGTAAATTTATTTTGGGTCTGAATTTTCCTTCCAACAATCCATTAGCCCTGGTTCAGATTGAGGCGGGGACCAGAATGGTTGCAATTTAATATTATTTATGGAAATGAGTTTTTTTTTTTTTTTTAAATTATTTATAGAATTGATTTTTTTTTATAAAATAATATTTTAATTTACTCTCTAATAGCCAAACACCAAAAATCAAAATCAAAATGCCAAAAATCAGAGATAAAATATATAAAAAAAATATAACTTCATTTTTACATGCAACTTTTTATATTATTGTGTTGGTTGAATAAAATATAGAAAATAGTTTGAAACGGTCCGTGTCAATTATGTTAATTATACATTATTGGTATTTATTGGTAACCAAGCCAATTCTGAAATTAAAATTTTCTATAGTACTATGTCATTTTGGTTAAACACATATAGTACTTGGACCCACTTTCTTATTTCCTTCCACAATTATTTATCTTTAACCTTATTCTTCAAGACACTTGGATCCGAAATACTTGTAGTTGATTGCACTGTACAATTAATTTGTTGGTCATTCAATTTACTTGAAGTTGTATAATTAGCTTAATTTTAGATAAATTAAATGACTAACAATTAACTTTATTGTATAATCACTTTAAATAATTGGTTTCCCAAAACACTTACGCTCTTTTATCGCCAAATTCTGTGTCCTAACACTCTTTTCACATCCTCGACTACTTGTTAGCTTTGTGTTTTGCACAAATTCAAACTTGCACACACCGCACATCTCATACTCTCTTTATTCCCATTCGCAACTTAGTACACTTACTCAAAAAATAACTAACATTATACCCAACAAAAAACTAAATATTTGAGTTACATCAAATTATAATTAATGATAATTTGAAAAAATAACTCATTTAATTTACTTCAATCAAATTAAATAAGTTATAAAATTGACCGAACACAACCCTTACTCTTGGCTTAATTCAAGTAAATAAATTTAAATATATCCCTTTTTGTAAATAATTTTCAACTGTGATTTTAGGTGTCGGAGAAATAAAAAAATAAATTATTCACAGTTGACTGCACCGTATAATTAATTACGAGCCGTTCGATTTATTTGTTAATTGTGTTAATTATATAATAATAAATATATCAAACTATCTATAATTAAATTTACAGTATAGTTAACTGCAATTAATCTTGAAAAATAATAATAATAATTAATTAATCTTAAGAAATAATAATAATTGATCTGATAGTGGGTTGTTGAAATTGAACCCTACTTATCTTGGAGGATTCTGATTGTATGTGATATATATCCCGATTCGACGAAATTACAAATATAGCACGCCCTGTCCTTCTATGGTACCATGGGGAATCGTGCACTTGGAAGCATGTGCTGCCACTGACATCTCACTACATCTGGAAGCCTATTAAGTACGGTGGCTGCTTCAGCCATCGATGCGCCACCGTCCATGTTCATATCATTATCTCTTTATAGCTCCAACTTTTTGGAATTTTCTGGTACGGTTCGGTACCAAAGGAAAGCAAAATATTCCACACTCGATTTTACCAAAATGGGTTTTTGTATAAAATATTTTACAAAAATAAATTCAGTTTAAATTTTAAAAATAATAAAACATCAAACTCTCTGGCATTTTGATCAAGCACTTGACAAAAATACTATAGAGTTTGACGTTTTGTATTTTTTTTGGTTTTTTAAAATTATTTTATAAATAATTTTAAATTAAATATATTTTAGTAAATAATATTTTATAAGAACCCATATTAGTCACTTCGCCCACTGCTGGGACTCCCAGCTATTGAAAAGCTGTCCCCATGTGATGGATGTTTCTATGTTGGTCACGTAAATATTTTGTCTCAATATAATTTGTCTGTTTTCATGATTAAAAAAATATCTCCCCATGTGAATTGGCAAGCAATTTTAATTTGTAATGATTTTGTGTTGAAGCCTAAAAAAATATATTATTTTAATCTCGTATATCACATACTTTACACTACATGCTCGTTCACTTTTTTTTTTTGATTTAATTAAATTATTTTGTGTCTTTTAAATAATTGATAAATATATCTTTTTTATTAAAGCTAATCCTTAAGAATTTATTAATATATCACTTAAAATGTGTAACACAGAATGTCATATTTGACGGAATTAATAAAATATTATATTTATTAATTATTTAAAATGTGAAGAATAATTTAATTAATTTATAATATTAAAGATATATTTATTAATAATAAATAATGTATTAAAAAATATTTTTCATCTAAAAAATGAAATTATGCTAAAATTTAATATTTTGGGAAGTCGTATTATCATCTCCATACCGAAGTCTTTATTGTCATTCTAAGTCCCTTCAAAACTAAAAAAAAAAAATTACCTAATAATGTAAAGTTATATACACATTATTTTTTAGGTACGTCTACTTTTTACTGCTTTCTTTAATTTAAATTATAGTTTATTACCTTTTTTACACAAAGATTAATATATTAACTAGAATACTTTTGTTTAATTTATTTATTTTAATTAATTCACAATGTAGTCAAGAGAAAGAGGAGTAAATTAATTAAAGATAGACATGAAAAAAAAAAAGTTCACATAAATTATAAAGTAAAATAAATTATATAAAATTAGATTAACCTTCACCCATCTAATTCAATTCGCTTTTTCAGTGAAATTTTAGTTAAGTTAATCATTAATTGCAACGAAACTGTTTAACATCGTGTTTAAATTTCTTAAATCTTTATATTTATTCCTCTTCCCTCCTAACTATATAGAAAAAAAAAAATAATCATTGACCACATAAACCAAAAGATTTCTAAATGTCAATTTGATAGATATTTTAAAAAAAGATAGCAAATATATATATATATATAGAGAGAGAGAGAGAGAGAGAGAGAAGTGTGTATAGATATTAATTAACTAACTATTATTTTAAAAAAAAGAAATTGAGGTTACAATGTTATTATATAAAGCAGCTCCGTCTCTTAGATTCTCACCTCAAGTTTTCAATGCAACAACACATTCCAAACCCCCCAACCAAACACACCGAACTTACCTTTTCAATAACCCAGAAAAAATAAACACTATGGGAGCTGAAGGAAAAGCGCTTCTTCAGAATCATCAGCAACCCGGTACCGGTACCGGTACCCGATCCATGATTTTCACGTACGGTACCCTCAAGAGAGGTTTCTCCAACCACACCCTCCTCCAGGACCTGGTGCGAACCGGGGACGCTGCCTTCGTCGGCACTTACCGAACCGCCCAGAGTTACCCCCTTGTCTGTGGACCCTACAGAGTGCCGTTTCTGCTCAACATCCCCGGGTCGGGTCACCCGGTAGAGGGCGAGATGTACGCTGTGTCGAGCCGGGGACTCGCCCGGGTCGACGAGTTGGAGGGGACCACCCGCGGCCACTACGTGCGGCTACCCGTGAAGCTGGTAGAACAAAAGGAGGGCGACGGCGGCGAGAAGAACGGTGTTGTTTCCGGTGGGGAGGACGGGACGGCGCTAACGTGCGCGGAGGCGTACTTTGCGCACCAGAGCTACGCGATGGAGCTGTGGAAGAAATCGGAGAAGAGAGGGTTCAGGGCGTATACCGAGAAAGAAGCGAAAGGGTACGTGAAGCGCAAAGATAGGCCTCAGAATTTGACGTTTCTTGAGCAAATTCGCGTATTTGTGTCTTCTGATTGATCGAGAAAAGAAAATCTCAGCATTTTCTTTCTCGAAGAAATTTCTAGTAAGGGCATATTTGTAATTTTGTAGTACTGCATCGAAAAGAAGAGAAATAATCGAGAGTTTCAGTGGAGATTTCTTTCCATTTCCTTCGTTTTCAGAAGAGGGAATATTTGTGTTTTTAATTATGGCTTAATATTTATAATTTATAAATATTTCCTGATTTTTCAATAGACATAATTTAAAATGAGATAATTTCTTCGTCATTTAATTTGTTATGGCAAAAGAAATTACGATTATGAATACTATTTTGTTTTGATGATTTTTTCAACACCAATTTTTTAATCATCCGCGAATACTATTTAAAATTTCATTTTTCTTCCATTTTTCTGCAACCGATACCTCCCATGGAAGCCTGCGGAGAAGGCTGATTAGGCTTCTGAGTGTTTTTTTTTAAATAATTTTTTTTTTTATTTTTTACACCAAGTAAATTTTATTGTATCGAGGTGTTTTTTTATTTATATAAAAAATTATTTTTATTTTATGTTTTATTTTATTAAATTTTAATTGTAATTTTTTAAAAAAATTAATATAATGTGAAGAGTAAAAACAAAAAAATTTGATAAAAAAATCCTTTTATTGTTTCAATTACCATTGAACATTAAACAATTTACCTAAAATAACTGAATACCCATAATTCTGTTTGACGAGGAAGCCACAATATTCAATTATTGCTACAATATTAATATCTAATAATAAATATTTAATTTTTAAACTCTATATTTTAAGCTTTTGGACCTTAAAATATCAAAAGAAGATACCTTTATGGGCCTCTTCCAGTGGTCTAACTTCTAAGCACTAGGGATATCTTAGGAATAGAACAAATTAGGATACCCAATGGAACTAAAGATGAAATTAGAATCTACAAGTGGAGAAATCAATTAAATTGAGGGTTGAAAGAAAATTTTTGAAGAAAAGTTAGAAGGGACGAAGTCTAATTATTAAAGAAATTTACATAGAAAAGTCTAATTTTAAAAATATTTTCATATAAAAACTAACAAAATTTTGAAGGCGGAGGAGTCAAGCTCCCACTTGCCTTGCTCCATTGGTCCCTACTAGAATCCCATCCTATCCAAAAATGCTTATTTCTCATTCCAATTTCCATCACATTGAAAAAATACGATGTTTCTTTTTTTGGTTCCTTGCTATCGTTTGTATTATAACGGAAATAGATTTCCTTATATTTCTATTATATTTACATTTGATCTATTTATCAATGTTAATAAAATAAGTAAAGTACATACATAATGAGTAATAGACAATTTAAATTAAAATATGATGATTATGTTCTTGTTACGAACATGAATAAATTCAAATCCGTTGTAATGTGAGCCGCTATAGTTGGTATCAAATTTTTTCTTTTGATAATAAATAAGACATGAATATAGATTTTTTAATATTAATTCAAGTATATAAAAAAAGAATCATATTTAATTTTGATATATAAAAATATTAGACTCTTTGATTAGGACTTTGTAGTGGAGTGACGTTGAATTTGTCCTTTTAAGACTTGTGGATCCTACGTTGAAATCTACAAAATTGTTATTAAATATGAAAAAAAAAAAAATCAAATCAATCGGTGGTTGGCGAAAGAGAAAATAACAAAAAAAAGTAAAATAAAAATAATAATAAAGTTAACTTTTATTTCAATAGATGGCTTGACAAAGTGGCGATTGAGTCATCAAAACAACTAAAAGTGTTCAATTATTGTGGCTACCTCGTCATAATGAATTACTTATGGCTAATTTTTTATTTTATGTCGATTTTTTTTTTATTAGTGGTATCTGAAATCATAATTTAAAAAATCCATGAGCATGGTCACTCCTCCCTGGTTGTTTATTCAGCTAGAGAAAAAAAAAAAAAGGAAATTTTATATTCTTAAAATAAAACTATTTAAAACGTCACTAACAAAAATTAATTTAATTAATAAAGATAAAATTTATATCTTAAAAATACATAACTTTGAGTTTTATTATCGATATAAAATCTTTATTAACGAGTGGTATATAAAACTTTTGTAGGCCCATGCTCTCTAAACTTAAAAACATACCATAGCCATTAATATCAAGTTTTAGGAATTTGACTAAAACAAACTATTTTGACAATTTTTCGTTACTTGTGACAATAAGAAGGTTCGAACTTTAAACTCCAAACTTCTCAAAATTTATCAAAACCCTTTAGTGACTTATTTCATACATGCTTGTACTAAGTTGAATGATAAGAGATCGGGGGCAAGAAAATCTCTTTTTTCCTTGACATTTTCATTAAAACTAAAAAAAAAAAAAAACCAGTAATTGGTTAATATGGTATGTTGTATTAAATTATTAAAATTAAAATTTTTAAATTGATCATAACTCTTTAACACAGGTTTAACACATTAATGGGATAAAAGATTATGCCCCGAAAAATCCTATTTGATAAATATAGTCTCTTTCAATCTTACTCCGGCAATGCACCTGCATAGAGTTGATACCAATGATTGATTATTGTTAATGTCACAATTTCTCAAATAAAAATCATATAAGAACGAGTGATATTTTAGTTTTTTGACATTTTAAAAAATATATTTTTTAATTTTTTTGTAAATATTTAAAGTCAACCAAATACATTTTAAAAATTGTAAAATTCATAAATTTTAAGATATATGTTTTTTATGATTCATAAATTTATCTATTAAACACTCCTAATATACTTTTGAGTATTTGTATTAGTTTTATAAAAATAGTAGTAATACTAAATACTAAAATATTTGTTTTTTTTTATTATAAGTGGCTGAGGAAATATTTTTTAATTTTGACCATTAATATTTATAAAACATGAACTTATTATATCTCTTAACTCATAACTAATTTAATTTAAATCAATAAAATTATAAAAATAACAAAACTCTTTTTACTAAATTTTAATTCATTTATATTTTCATATTTCAAGACCTCTCAATGCTTTAAAAAATAGAGAAATAACATTTAGTCATTGTTCATGACCTGTCTCTTTAATAACAAATTTGACTCTTTTTTTTTTCAAAAACAAAAGCTTTTTTTTTTTGAATATTTTTATCCAAAATGCAAATGTACCCTTAATAGGCAATTTATAAATCTATATAATCTATAAATATCACATAATTTCACGACAGAACAAAGTGACATAACCTTAAAATAAAATAACTTTTCATTACTTTATATACCAAAAAGAAATCGTGATTCTGAAAAAAAAAAAAAATTCTATTTAAGTTATTGATAGTTTCTACGGGTACATCAACCAAACTGCATCTGTTCTCTG
The DNA here is from genome assembly GCA_022379115.2 of Bauhinia variegata. NCBI lineage: Eukaryota > Viridiplantae > Streptophyta > Magnoliopsida > Fabales > Fabaceae > Bauhinia > Bauhinia variegata. Next base: position 7,482,051 of record CM039432.1, read on the forward strand.
TTCGAGAATTAAGGTGGTTTGTTACACTTCACTTTCGTTTAGAGACAATTTAAAACTGTTGATTTATGTTAATTTATTAAATTTATTAATTTTTTGGTGATTAAAGTTAATTTAAGAATTTAAAAATAAAATTTTATGATATATATACAAAATTTACTTAATTTGAATTAAAGTAGTTAAACTAACAAATCGATTCAACAGATTGAATATATTTTGAGTTATCTCAAATTACCCTTAAACAATTTTAATCGGTTTTAATACAGTTAAGTTTGGTTTAATTAGTTTAATACAATTTGGGTTGATTTATTGATACCCTAATAGTTGCTTTGATGATTTGTTTACTTTTTTTTTTTTTTTATTCCTTGATCATTAATAAATTTTAATTTTTCCATGACTGATACCTTTCACACGTGACAAACACAATCAATGGGTGACTAGGCTCGTGAGTTTTTTAAAATAACCTTTCATTTTTTCAACTACCTATAAACAATAAGCAATTCTACGTACCTAAAATAATTGATTACCCATAAAAAATCTGCATGATGAGGATGCAAAGGCACAATAATTTAACTATTGTAAGCTTTGGCGATTTGATAGTATAAATATTAAATTCCTTAAACCCTAATTTATTTTTGTGGGACCTAATTTTTTAAAACTTTAGACCTTAATTAAAATATTAAACATCATATTACCTTAAAAAGTCTAAATATTGGACCACCGACCTTAACTTATACTAAATGTTAACAATGAATAAATGCTGACATTGTCTTTAAAACTTGTAAATCTTCTATGTTGAAATCTAAAATTGCAATTAAAAGTTTAAAATAAAATCAAGTCAATCAATGGTCATTACTCTAAAAAAAAGTCAAGTAAACTATAGAAGTGTTCAATTATTGTGGCTTCCTCTGATTTTATCAAAGTTAACTCTCTGGGTTCTCCTCTGATTCTCACAATACACAGAACTTCCAAGAATGCAGAGCAAAGAGATTCTGCTTAGCAAAAATGTCTTCTGAAGCTGAAGCACCCACTGTCCTTCTTCTTACTCCTTACAAGATGGGCAACTTCAATCTATCTCCTATGTACAAAATTTCTTAACCATTCTCTTGTCTGTTTCCATTTCTTATGCTGCAGAACCGGTGTTTGATGAAAAACCCAGCTGGTGATTGATTGATCAAATGTTCATATCACACTGATAAGTGTAATGAAAAAGACAAAATCACTGCTTTAAGGGCTTTTTGTGAAGGTTTTGGTGACTATCCTGCTTAAATTCGTCTGCTTATTTGCATTTCCAGAGTTGCACCATTGACTAGACAAAGATCTTATCATAATGTTCCTCAGTCCCATGCTATGCCTTTTGATAGCGGAAGCTACCGGTATTTCTGACACTGCTCACTGGTAGTTTTATAACATCTTATAGTTCTTCACGTTTACTTACCTAAACTGGAAAGGTTTATAAAGGGTGAATTCTTATATATATACACACACAAAGGTATTCAAACACACCTGGTATATGGACAAAGGAGCAAGGGGAATCAAGGAAACCCTTTGTGGATGCCGTTCATGCCAAAGTAGGTATCTTTTTTTGCCAAATTTGGCTTGCTGGGAGGATTTCAAAATCAGGTATCTCTTGACCCAGTTGATAATCTTCTATAACAACAATAGCTAGAACATGAGCTGTGTTTACAATTATACATGGTTTAGTCATAAATGCTTCTGTAGACAGTCAGATAAATGAAAGGAACTATATTATGTTTGGCACTTTGAATGGCTTAAAATTGCAAGAAGTGCATCTGCTTGCTTGTTATATGCTCTGAAATGATTTATGCTCTTCAATGGTCATTTCAGGTATTGGAAATTTTGATAATCAGTAGTGGTTCTTTCTTCCAAGAAATTGGCTTAGAATTAGTTGCTTCTTTATAGAAGTGATGTTTTAGGTATGCATTTCTTGCATCTCTTTTCTACCTTTAGGAGTAGTACATTCATGCTATTAATTCAGTTTTAGTTCTAGACATGTTCTAGTGGAATCAATATAGTTATGTTAATGCTATGCTGGTTACAACTCAACTTCTACAACACATTAACTTATTCTTATTAAACCCGTATACTTTCTTTTTGGGTGACACCTGTTTTATTTTTTTGCTACTTTTGAAATTGATTTTTACCCATACATGGTGTGAGAACACACCCTAGTTATATCATATAGTTTTATTATTTTGGTGAGGAAGTATGAGAGGCCCTCTAGGCTACATTTTTCTTCATGTGACATAAGATATGTTTGATTTAAGAATGACAATAGGGTGAGGACAGAGAGTATAGTCTTTGTTGGGGATCGATAAATCAGAAGACCCCATAGAGATTTTTTTATAAATAAAAATGTATTATATTTTGAATATTTGTAATATTAAATACAATAAGTGTTTAAAATTATAATTTAAATTACTAAATAATTATAAAATTAAATAAATCCCTTTATAGATATATTCTTCTATTTTATATAAAAAAGTTAATTATAAATTAAATTACCTTTAGTTAGTATATGGATTTTATTTTATATATAAGAGTATCTTAATAATTTGACATTTCAAGGTTTCCACCAAGCAAGAGGGTGATTCTCATCTCCGTTCTTGTTGGAGAATCCCACGGATCCTCACTGAATTGGGAAGCTACCATCCCTAGTTTAGTTTCGGACCTAATGGCTCCAACTTGTAGTACTCCTGCCTTGCCCCTCTGTTGATTATATATAAGAAAAAAGATTGTTTATTATCATCATTGAATTCTATTAGGAGAAGAGAATACCTTTGTTGAAGATTTCGATGTTCCATTGGATGCTACTGTATCAAAATATGTGATGTAGATGGTAAATATAACCCATTCTTCTGTTTTGTTTGAACAGAATATCAACCAAATTGGCAACCCCCATTCTCTTCTGCAGACAAGCCACGAAGACGAGTAATTCGAAGCAATGGCATTGATGTGGGAGAATTCATTCCGCCAAGGCAGCTAAGGACAGATGAAATTCCTACTATCATCAGTGACTTCAGACTTGCTGCTAGAGATGCTATAGAAGCTGGTAATTTACTGATTGCAATGTATAAATGTTGTGAAATTCAATCTGCTTCAACCATAACCAAAACAAAGATACTTTAGAATGAACTATGCCAGGAGTTTATGCCAATCTTGTTTCACAAACTTTAGTGTTTTTCATTTTAATATATGGATTTATTAGAACATTGCAGGCACCAAGTCTTCTAGAAAATAATATTTCATGTGGGTGAAAAGCAGATTGATGGGTAAGTTTGGTGCAGCATCTTTAAATTCTTGATACTTGTCTAATTGCAAGTTTTGGTGGAGTTGAGATCCATGGAGCTCATGGTTACTTAATTGACCAGTTTCTGAAAGATCAAATAACTACTATATTAACAGATAAATATGGCGGATCCCTTGAAAATCGCTGTTGATTTGTTTTGGAAATTGTTGAAGCCGTTGCTAATGAGATTGGGGAAGAGAGGGTTGACATCAGATTATCACCTTTTGCAAACTATGCAGAACGTGGAGATTCATATCCCAAAGAACTGGGACTTTACTTACCTAATGCCCTGAATAAGTACAATATTTTGTATTGTAGCCAAGGATAAGACTCTTGGAGAAAAAGTACTTGACTGCCCTCATAGTCTTGTGCCAATGAGAAAAGCCTTCAATGGCACTTTCTTAGTTGCTGGAGGTTATGATAGAGAAGATGGAAACAAGGCTATTTCCAAGAACCGAGTAAATCTTGTTGTTTATGATTGTTTGTTCTTAGCTAATCCATATTTGCTAAAGAGATTTGAATTTAAAGCTCCTCTCAACAAGTACAATCAAAAGACATTATTACATTTACGATCATGTTATTGATTATATTGACTACTCTTCTTTTTTTTTTTAAACTTAAGCATCCTAAGTGAGAATGGCATTTCAAACATAAAAACTTATTTAGTAAGTTTGTCTCTTGCAAACCTATTAGAAGGTGTAGCACAAGAACATGAACAGAGTTAAGATTCTCTCAATCCTTACTATGTTTGAAATAGGTAAGTTTTATTGTATTAAGTCAAATTAAGCCCTAGCTCCACTCTTAGTTTTGTTACTTTTGTTGATTCATTTAAATTTTGGCCTATAATTTTATTGATAAGAATTGAAAAAACTATAATTAATTGATTTTTGCTTTTCAATTTAAACAGTGGGAATGTTTTGCCAATATGCCTTGTCATATTTTAGTTATAATGTGTATTGGGAAGGTCATAATGGGAGGTATTGCAAGAAATATGAAACAAAAGCTGAAGTTTAATTTGTTCCAATGGTGATAATCTTCTTTCTTCCTTTACCATTGTGATTGTTTCCTTGTTAAGTGTTCTTCTCTTGAAATTGTTGGTCGTATCTATTGGACTTTTTTTTTTTTTTTAATTTAATATCATATAATCTATATAAAATAATTAAATAATCAAAAATATTTTGAGTCAATAGTAAGCAATTAAACCCAAAACAATTTAGAGTAAGAATTTGTGTGAAGAATCTTAGAATGACATACTCATGTTTAAAGTGTGAGAATGCCAATTATTTATACATATAATTTCTTTAATCACACATTTTCAAATTTTAACTTTTAAAATATAAATTATATTCTAAAATTTAAAGTCTTAAAATATATAAGATTTACAATCAAAAGATTTGGATTATGTAAAAAGAATTGGCCATACTTGCATATAAACTTGAGGGGGCCAAAAAAAAAAAAAAACACGTGATCTGAATTTTAATTCCTTCTCGAAAGTGGGCACATATATTTATGCATGATTGTTTTATATATTTATTTTTATATTTTTATTTATAATTTTACTCCAATAATTAAATATAAAATATAGTGCTAGAAAAAGAGTGTTAAAGCATCTCTTATGAAAGGCATTTGAAGAAAGCATAGAAATGTGCAATCCGAGAAGACCAGATGCATACTAGAGGATGCTTAGTTGGCATCCTCTTAATAAAAAAAAAAATAAAACGGTATTTACTTAAAGAACGGATGCATAACTTTTTGCGAGTCGCGATTTATACTTCAAATAGTAAAAAAGAAAAAAAAAAGAAGTGGAGCAGAGAAAGGAAAAAGGAAAAGAGGAAAAAAAGGAGGGAATGGAAAAAGAAAAAGAGGAAAAAAGGAGTAATTTTAATTGTTAATTAGTTATTAAAAAATAATTAATATGTTATTAAAAAATAAATATTAAAAGTAAAAGATTTTACTAAAATTAGATATTATTTTAATTAAATATTATTATGTATGTTAGGTGATGTTTAATCTATTTTAATATATTATTATGCATCATATATTTTAATTTATATAAATTTATTAAATTTGTTTAGCATTAATTTTATACATATGTATAGTATTAAAAATAAAATAAAATTAATTTAAAAATATCAAATTAAAAAATAAATATTAAAATGAGTTGATAATGTGAAGTAATTTGTGGGGTGTATTTATATAACTCATATAAGTTGTACTATTAGAGAAAATTTTATTTTCAAGTTGCACAAATGATATGTCAATGTGAGACCTACTAAAAATTATTAAAAAATTAGTCGTATAATTTTTGTAGGTTGCATTGTTAGATATGCTTTTAGAGGATCTCTAACGAGGGTATTTTTATCGTTCTATGAGTTTTGTGCAACGGTGTACAACAAAAATTACCATTAGAAGAAAATGACAAGGAAGAGAGAGAGAGATAATCGTTTCATGAATATGGAACGATGTACAAGGAATATAAGTTATACTTTTTTTGTAAGAGAAAGAAGATTTACGAGGACAAAGAGACAATTTTTAGAATTATATGAACAAAAAAAAATTATTTAAATTATATAAAATATAATAAATAACGTATCAATATAATACTCATAAAAAAAAATAACTTGTACAACTTTAGTGAGTATTATAATTAAAGATACTCTTAGTTTTGGATGTGCAAGTACCATTTCTCCAGTATGTACGCTCACTCTTTTACACCTATTGTTGTTTTTTGCGACCCGACGCACGCTCTCGCGTCATCACCTTAGGAATGGCGTTTTCACCTTTGGAATGGTAAAAAATGCCAACGGCCATCACCAAAGCAAAGTCAATTTGGATAAATACCCAACTGGGTTCTCCCTTGATTCTCATAAATCATAAGAAGAACTCCCAGAAGTGCAGAGCAAAGAGAATCTACTCGGGCAAAATGTCTTCTCAAGCTGAAGCACCCACTATCCCTCTTCTAACTCCTTACAAGATGGGTAACTTCAGTCTATCTCATAGGTACCAAATTTCTTTAGTATTCTCTTGTCTGTTTCCATTTCGTATGTTGCAGGATAGGTGTTTGATAAAAAACCCAGTTGGTGATTGATAGATCAAATGGTCATTTTGAATTCAGAAGTGTTATGGAAATCACTGCTTTAAGTACTTTCTGTCAGGGTTTCTGTGATTTCCCAACTTAGAATCCTCTATTTGTTTGCATCTTCAGAGTTGTTTTGGCACCATTGACTAGACAAAGGTCTTATAATAATGTACCTCAGCCACACGCTATTTTGTATTACTCCCAGAGAACTTCCAATGGGGGTCTTCTGATAGCAGAAGCTACAGGTGTATCTGACACTGCCCAAGGGTAAGTTTATAACAGCTTATTGTTCATCATGGTTACTTACCATAACTGGAATATCCGAAGTGAATTCTTTTATGCATAAAGGTATCCTGACACACCTGGAATATGGACAAAAGAGCAAGTGGAAGCATGGAAACCCATTGTGGATGCGGTTCATGCCAAAGGTGGTATCTGTTTTTGCCAAATTTGGCATGCTGGAAGGGTATCAAAAGAAGGTACCCTCTTAGCCAGTTGATAATCTGTTCTAACGAAAATACCTAGAAACTGTCCTGTGTTTACAATTATATGTTGCTTAGTCTTAAATGCTTCAGTAGACAGACACTCAAATGAAGGGAAATATACTGAGTTTGATGCTTTGAATTGTTTTAAATTAGAAGTTATTGGTCACTGGGAAGTACTTTTGCCTGTCCGTTATACACTCTTCAGCCATGTTAATATCTATTGGTTATACTTCAGTAAACTGATTATCATCTATTTTTCTTGAGTTTACTGTACTGAGCCACAGACCACAAGAGAAGAAATTTATCCTTACCATTTCTGATTTGTAGATCACTTGACCAATGCAAGTTATGTAACCTGTACTGTTTTCAATGTGATATAAATAAGTTTTTGGTGATTTATACTCCCATATTAGTGTAATTAGCTTATGTTCAAACCTTTGTTTTATGCTAATGTGCCTTCTATGCAAATACGGAATTGCTGCTTGAAATTGGCGGTCAATCCTCACCATGTCATATTTTAAAATAATAAAATCAGAGTTATCAAGAATTTTGTGTAAAATCACATGTGAATATAAGCTATATCATTGGTCGATCCTAATTTTAGTTGTTGCTGCACATGTCCACTTTGTGAAAAATTAAATTACTCGGCCTGTCATTGCCCTTGATGAAGTAGTCACACTTGAACAGCCTCTTTTAATCTCCTTAAGAGGGGCGAAAAGAAAGAGGTGCCTCCCTAGGAACAGAGTTTTTTAAATCATTTCAGGTATTGGGAAATTTCGATAATCAGTATACTGGTTTTTTAATCTATAGAAGTGATGTTTTATGTATTGATTTGCTTCTCTTTTTCTACCTTCGGAAGTAGCCATATCCATAGCTAAAAGTGAAGGTTTAGTACACCTAAAAGTAAAGATATATGCCTACTTGAGACCTAATAACCCCAACTTACTCTCCTCTCTTGCATTTCTCTATTGTTTAGATATAGAAGTAAAATTGTTGGTTATTGTTATTGACTTCTATTTGGAGAAGAGAATACGTGTGTTCAAGATTTTGATGTAATATTCCATTAAATGCTATAAAATGTGATGTAGATGGTCAATATAAACCATTCTTCTGTTTTGTTTGAACAGAATATCAACCAAATGGGCAAGCCCCGATCTCTTCTACTGACAAGCCACTTAAACCAGTAATTCGATCTAACGGAATTGATGTGGCAGAATTCACTCCACCAAGGCGGCTAAGGACTGATGAAATTCCTCATATCGTCAATGACTTCAGACTTGCTGCTAGAAATGCTATGGAAGCTGGTAACTACTGATTGCAATGTATAGATGTTGTGAAATTCAAACTTCTCCAACCACAACCAAAATAAAGCATGCCTTGAATGAAAGGACTATGCCAGCAGTTTATGCCAAACTTATTCCACAAACTTAGTGTTTTGTCATTTAAGTATGAGGGTTTATTAGTAACATTGCTGGCACAAAGTCTTTTAGAAGAAATATATATATATATATATAAAACATACTCATGGTGGTATTAACAATAATTTCTATGGGTGAAAGCCAGGTTGATGGATGAGTTTAATATACTTCAAGTGTAACTGGATGCAGCATCTTTAAAATGATGATACTTGTCTGATTGCAGGTTTTGATGGAGTTGAGATCCATGGAGCTCATGGTTACTTAATTGACCAATTTCTGAAAGATCAAGTCAATGATAGAACAGATAAATATGGTGGATCCCTTGAGAACCGCTGCCGGTTTGCCTTGGAAATTGTTGAAGGTATTGCTAATGAAATTGGGGCAGAACGAGTTGGAATTAGATTATCACCTTTTGCAAACTATGCAGACTGTGGAGATTCAAATCCCGAAGAATTGGGGCTTTACTTAGCTAATGCCCTGAATAAATATGGTATTCTGTACTGCCACATGGTGGAGCCAAGGATGAAGACTGTTGGAGAAAAAGTTGAATGCCCTCACAGTCTTGTGCCAATGAGAAAAGCCTTCAATGGCACTTTCTTGGTTGCTGGAGGTTATGACAGAGAAGATGGGAACAAGGCTATTGCTGAGAATCGAGCAGATCTCGTTGTTTATGGTCGTTTGTTTTTGGCTAATCCAGATTTGCCAAAGAGATTTGAGCTTAATGCTCCTCTTAACAAGTACAACCGGAATACATTTTACATTTCTGATCCTGTTGTTGGTTATACTGACTACCCATTTCTTGAAACTCAAGCACCCTAAGTCAAGAATGGTATTTCAAACATTTGTTCTTATCAAATAAGTTGTCATCTTGCCATTACCTATTTGAAGATGTACTATAAGAATGTCACTGTACTATTTTGTACAAGAAACGTTGGGGAAATTTTAGTTACCTGATTTTCCCTCTTAGTATCAACTATGGTAATGTTCTGCAAGTTTGCCTTGTAATGTTTAAGTTATATCTGTATTTGGAAGGTGACAATGTGAGGAATTGCAAGAAAATTGAAACCAAAGCTGAAATCTGTTGCAATGATGATGATTTATTTTCTTCTTTTGCCATTATTATTGTTGACTTATAATGTGCTCTTCTCTTGAGATTGTCGTTTAATAATTTCTTTTAGTACTTGAGATTGTTGTTTAATGATTTCTTTTAGTACCAGAAATTGAAAAAAGATATTGCTAGAAGGAAGTAATGTGGCTAAAGTACAAAGAATCAGATTTTTATTGACCATTGATAGAGCTCATTTCTAAGTACCATATCAGATTTCTATCCCAAAACCTATGGAACAGGGTTTGGAATAAGAAGTGACACGGAGGATTTTGTCCCATAAATACCATATGTGCTTTGCTGGTTTTGTTCCTGGATCCTATGCAGAAGTCAAGTGAGACCGCTCTAGATTACATCCCAAAAGATTCAACTTGAAGAAGAATGACAGAACTAGAGTAATCAGTTAAACTGAGGAGAAAAAAATACAAAAGCAGAAAGCATGCTATAATCAACTTTATGATTAGCATGCTTCTTATTCACTCGGAAGTTGAAATACTGGGTTAGATATCTCAGAGCGGGAGAAGTTGAGCATTTGGTCAAGTGTTCATCTACTTTCTTTTACTTTCTAGGCTTGCAACTGCAGAAGTTACCTCTTTATATTCATTAGAGAACATTTTCCCATTCCCTTTCCTCTTCCCCCTTTTCAGGTCCTAGACCTCATTGATTTACCCAAAAACAAAAAAAAAAAAAAAAATTAAAGCAGAAAGCAATCACTGTTGCACTTGGGAACAATAGAAGGATGCTATGGCTGAAATATAAACGCTGTCGTTTAAGGGAAGCAGTGGGTTAGCTTGAAGGATGATGTGGCGAGTCAAACAAGTCAAAGAGATAGTTAGAAGTAATGAAGTAGTTTCATTGGTTAAGAAGTAGTTTTGAGCTGATCTGTACCGTTGTAACTCAGCGTTAGTTGTATAGACTATAATGAATAGAGGGAAAGGGGAAAATTGTGTATTATTCAATCAACTAATTATACAACTAATAAGAATTATAGAGAAATTGAAGTGTGTAAAAGAAATTGGAGATTAATGGAAAATATATGTTAGCTAGCTATGTGTCAATTGATGATTGGTTGTAACCATTTAGTTAGTTCAAATTGTCTTCGTATCCAATACAATAAATTTTCTGTAATTTTTTTTTTATTCAAAAACTTAATATGGTATCTTTTGAATATAATAATATAAAACTAATCATATGTTTTTTCCTAATAACTTAAATTTTTGAGTTGAATCCTTAACAGTATTAGAACAGAAAATGCTCTCCACTATCCTCTCTTTGTCTTTGAAGCACCATGGTATCCAACTTCAAGATATGGAGATACTATTTTGGCTTAACTATCCTTTCTTTTGTCAATGAGCCACTCTCCCATTCCACTTTCGGCATTTCCTTTCATTCATGCACTCTTGATGTCAAGAAATCTGATGGTAGTGCAATGGGTACCAAGAACCAAACAAAAAAGTGATTCTTCCAGAAAATTTCCAATTTGTTTTATTTCCCTGCAACAGTTCTCATCCTCATCATGAATGTCCAAGAGGTTTCAGTTCTTTTCCTTCTCACCTTCTTGCATCACATCCAGCAAGAAAAACAGATATATCTGCTGCATCAAATAATTCTGATTTTCACACCAAGATTGATAGAAATCAAAACACCATTTCAAATAGTCTAGTTGATCCATTGCACATTTCTAGAGGTCTAATTATATGAGCTCGTGCTAGGAGGATTGCAAGAGGCTTTAAATGCTCTAATGAATAAAGAACTTCGAGCAATTTCGTTAGCAAAATGCAAGCAAATGGAGTTGAGAATACCATGCCAAAAGTTTTAGTGCTGAATTGAGAGTCATATTTGAGTTAAAACAGACATACATTCTTATTTTAGGGGGAACAATTTAGTTTCTAGTTTAGTTCCTCTTGGGCTTAAATAATGTATTCAATTCATGTTATTTTAGACTTTAATATATTTAGCTCTGTTTGGATCTTGACCTAACAAGTTGGATCTTTTAGTTAGGCTTGGATTTACTTATTTAGCTTAGTTTTAGGGTTAGGGTTTCTTAAAAGGAAAACAGCCCGTTTATGGTTTCAACCAATTTAGATTTTGAGCATTTTTCACATTTAGTAAGAGCTTAACATTTTAGTTCTCTTAAAGAACACTTTTAAGAATGGTTTCTCTTTGTGGCATTTAAAATCAGAGTTTTACGACTTATATTTTGGTTTTGTTTCTAACTTGGTTAGATTTTCTTGGGCAAAGATTCATATGATGAAAGACACCCAGCAAGAAAATGCATGTCAAGATTAGATGAAGAGTCCTGAGGAAGAAGATTCAAAAGTTATCATGCCATGCAAAAGGAAACAACTCCAAAACATCATCAACTAAAATGATTTTACGTTTCCTCCAAGAGATTCACTTGTCTCTAACCTAAGCTTTCCACTTCGTGACTCGGTAAATTCTTTTACTGGTTTCAACCCACTTCTTGACTCTACAGTGCATCCTTGGAGCATCAAAATCGAAGAAAACACCTAAAGTCTTGCTGAAAATCCATCTTCCCAACATGATTTTGCTCCAAATTATCACCCACCATATTACTTCAGATCTTTGGGTGCTGATTTAGATGATAGTTACAGCTCATATATATACCCAAAATATTATGCATATTATCAGTGAAGAAACTGCCATGAAGAAGAACAAAAAGAAGACCATCTTGATGTGAACCAAGCTGATTCAGTTTAAAACCTTGATGGTGAAATTTCTGAAGATGAAAACAATGCGGTTCTTGTTTCTTTTGACCAAAAAAAAAACACTCAATTCAGGGATTTAGTTTTAAAATCTACGTAAATTCTAAACTATCCTTTTAAAGTTATTTACTCATTAAAAAGGCTCATTTAACCACTATCTTTATTATTATACAATTATCTTTATTGTTATATAAGGTTATTTTTCTTAAGTAGCGCTATTAAATAGTTAGGTAGTATACATGAAGGGTAGTCTATCCATAGACTATGGCAAGAAGTCCATTGACTTATCAAGTTCCTCTGCAAATTCCTAATTATAAACAGCATTGGATAGCAAAATATTCGGTTCAATGCAGCAGTCTCCTTTGGATTCCCTTGTCAACTTACTTTTTCATTCTCATCTTGTCGCTCTAGCAAAGAAAGGTGTTCTCATAAATCAAGATCTGATTTATTTTAATGTTATGTTAAACTTTGTTAATTTAGTCATGTTTGCTAACCTTCTAGAAATTCAGTCAAGTCCCTTGACATTGTATGCTTTAATTATCTTTAATACATTTCCACTTTAATCCAAAAAAAAAAAATCTCATCTTGTCAACTTACAGCAATTTTGGTTTGTCAAGGACAAATTGAAGCAATTTGTAGTATAAGAATACTAATGAAAATTAATTCATGTATAATTTGAAGACCAGTTTAAAGTGTTATTTTACCAAGATAAATTGAAGTTTGATAATGAATATATAATTTGTACAAGACTAACCTAGGGTTTAATCTACTCTTTGAACGAGGCTAAAGCAGTTCTATTTGTGAATAGCCTAGTTTTGTTAGTCAAAAGCATACCAATATACTTGATGCTTTAGCTGGGCAATGAGGTACCTCACTCTTTCAATTGATAAAAAGAGATTCTATGAAGGACCAAATTCAATATGAGCATCTAATAGAGGACCAAACTATAATTTTAAATCACACAAATTCTTAAAGCAACATTGACATAAATTTCTTTTCTAAATTGGGAGAGAATACTTTGTTTCACGTTTTGTACCATGTTTCACGTTTTGTAAGACCATAAGTTAAAATCTTCCTTGAAAATATAGCGGATCCCTTGAAAATCGCTGTTGATTTGCTTTGGAAATTGTTGAAGCTGTTGCTAATGAGATTGGGGAAGAGAGGGTTGGTATCAGATTATCACCTTTTGCAAACTATGCAGAATGTGGAGATTCAAATCCCAAAGAACTAGGGCTTTACTTACCTAATGCCCTGAATAAGTACAATAGTTTGTATTGTAGCCAAGATGAAGACTCCCGGAGAAAAAGTACTTGACTGCCCTCATTGTGCCAATGAGAAAAGCCTTCAATGGCACTTTCTTAGTTGCTAGAGGTTATGACAGAGAAGATGGAAACAAGGCTACCAGATCTTCTTGTTTATGGTTGTTTGTTCTCAGCTAATCCATATTTGCTAAAGAGATTTGAGTTTAATGCTCCTCTCAACAAGTACAATCAAAAGACATTCTATATTTATGATCTTGTTATTAGTTATACTGACTACTCTTTTCCGAAACTTAGGCATTATTTAATAAGTTTGTCTCTTGCAAATACATATTTGAAGGTGTAGCACAAGAATGTGAATAGAGCTAAGAGTCTCTCAATCCTTACTATGTTTGGACTAGGTAAGTTTTGTCGTGTTGAGTCAAATTAAACCCTAACTCCACTCTGGGTGATGTTACTTTTGTTGATTCTTTTAAATTTTAGTTTGTAATTTCATTGATAAGCATAGGAGAAAATATAATTTACTGATTTTTGCCTTTTAGTATAAACAATGATAATGTTCTGCCAATATGCCTTGTGATATTTTAGTTATAATGTATATTTGGAAGGTCATAATGGGAGGTATTGCAAGAAATATGAAACAAAAGCTGAAGTTTAATTTGTTCCAATGGCGATCATCTTCTTTCTTCCTTTACCATTGTGATTCTTTCCTTGTTAAGTGTTCTTCTCTTGAAATTGTTAGTCATATCTATTGGACTTTATTATTATTATTATTATTTAACATCAAGTAATCTATATAAAAATATTCAAATAATCAAAAATAATTTGAGTCAATAGTAAGCAATTAAACCCAAAACACTTCAGAGTAAGATATTGTGTTAAGAATCTTAGAATGATTAAAGTGTGAGAATGTCAATTTTTTTATACATATAATTTTTTTAATCACACGTTTCATGTAATTTTAAATTTTAACTTTTAAAATATAAATTATATTTCAAAAATTAAAATTTTAGAATATATAAGATCTACAATAAAAAAATTTGGATGATGTAAAAAGAATTGGCCATACTTGCATATAAACTTGAGGGGGCAAAAAAAAAAAAAACACCTAATGTCGTTATCTGAATTTTAATTCCTTCTCGAAAGTGGGCACATATATTTATGTTTTTAGATGTGCAAGTACCATTTCTCCATTATGTACAGCCGCCCTTTGACACCAAATTTCGATTTTAGCGCGACCCCGACGCACACTCTCGCGTCATCACCGTTGGAATGGTCAAAAGTGCCAGCGGCCATCACCAAAGCAAAAATCAATTTGGATAAATACCCAACTGGGTTCTCCCTTGATTCTCATAAATCATACGCAGAACTCCCACAAGTGCGGAGCAAAGAGAATCTACTCGGCAAAAATGTCTTCTCAAGCTGAAGCACCCACTGTCCCTCTTCTTACTCCTTACAAGATGGGTAACTTCAGTCTGTCCCATAGGTACCAAATTTCTTAAGTATTCTCTTGTCTGTTTCCATTTCGTATGTTGCAGGATAGGTGTTTGATTAAAAACCCAGTTGGTGATTGATAGATCAAATGGTCATTTTGAATTGATAAGCTTTTATGGAAATCACTGATTTAAAGTACTTTCTCTCAAGGTTTCTATGATTTCCCAACTTAGAATCCTCTATTTGTTTGCATTTTCAGAGTTGTTTTGGCACCATTGACTAGACAAAGGTCTTATAATAATGTACCTCAGCCACACGCTATTTTGTATTACTCCCAGAGAACTTCCAATGGGGGTCTTTTGATAACAGAAGCTACAGGTGTATCTGACACTGCCCAAGGGTAAGTTTATAACATCTTATTGTTCTTCATGGTTACTTACCATAACTGGAATATCAAAAGTGAATTCTTTTGTGCATAAAGGTATCCAGACACACCTGGAATATGGACAAAAGAGCAAGTGGAAGCATGGAAACCCATTGTGGATGCGGTTCATGCCAAAGGTGGTATCTTTTTTTGCCAAATTTGGCATGTTGGAAGGGTTTCAAAAGAAGGTACCCTCTTAGCCAGTTGATAATCTGTTCTAACGAAAATAGCTAGAAAATGTCCTGTGTTTACAACTATATGTTGCTTAGTCTTAAATGCTTCAGTAGACAGACACTCAAATGAAGGGAACTATACTGAGTTTGATGCTTTGAATTGTTTTAAATTACAAGTTATTGGTTAGTGAGAAGTACTTTTGCCTGTCCGTTATACACTCTTCAGCCATGCTAATATCTATTGGTTATACTTCAGTAAGCTGATTATCATCTATTTTTCTTGAGTTGACTGTACTGAGCCATAGACCACAAGAGAAGAAATTTATCCTTACCATTTCTGATTTGTAGATTACTTGACCAATGCAAGTTATGTAACCTGTACTGTTTTCAATGTGATATAAATAAGTTTTTGGTGATTTATAAGCCCATATGTAATTAGCTTATGTTCAAACCTTTGTTTTGTGCTAATGTGCCTGCTATGCAAATACGGAATTGCTGCTTGAAATTGGTGGTCAATCCTCACCATGTCATATTTTAAAATAATAAAATCAGAGTTATCAAGAATTTTGTGTAAAATCACATGTGAATATAAGCTATATCATTGGTCGATCCTAATTTTAGTTGTTGCTGCACATGTCCACTTTGTGAAAAATTAAATTACTCGGCCTGTCATTGCCCTTGATGAAGTAGTCACACTTCAACAGCCTCTTTTAATCTCCTTAAGAGGGGCGAAAAGAAAGAGGTGCCTCCCTAGGAACAGAGTTTTTTAAATCATTTCAGGTATTGGGAAATTTCGATAATCAGTATACTGGTTTTTTGATCTATAGAAGTGATGTTTTATGTATTGATTTGCTTCTCTTTTTCTACCTTCGGAAGTAGCAATATCCATAGCTAAAAGTGAAGGTTTAGTACACCTAAAAGTAAAGATATATGCCTACTTGAGACCTAATAACCCCAACTTACTCTCCTCTCTTGCATTTCTCTATTGTTTAGATATAGAAGTAAGATTGTTGGTTATTGTTATTGACTTCTATTTGGAGAAGAGAATACGTGTGTTCAAGATTTTGATGTAATATTCCATTAAATGCTATAAAATGTGATGTAGATGGTCAATATAAACCATTCTTCTGTTTTGTTTGAACAGAATATCAACCAAATGGGCAAGCCCCGATCTCTTCTACTGACAAGCCACTTAAACCAGTAATTCGATCTAACGGAATTGATGTGGCAGAATTCACTCCACCAAGGCGGCTAAGGACTGATGAAATTCCTCATATCGTCAATGACTTTAGACTTGCTGCTAGAAATGCTATGGAAGCTGGTAACTACTGATTGCAATGTATAGATGTTGTGAAATTCAAACTTCTCCAACCACAACCAAAATAAAGAATGCCTTGAATGAAAGGATAATTAAGAATGAACTATGCCAGCAGTTTATGCCAAACTTATTCCACAAACTTAGTGTTTTTTCATTTAAGTATGAGGGTTTATTAGTAACATTGCTGGCACAAAGTCTTTTAGGAATAGAAAGGGAGGACCGGGGCCCAGAGCAAGAAGAAATATATATATATATATATATATATATATATATATATATATATATAAAACATACTCATGGTGGTATTAACAATAATTTCTATGGGTGAAAGCCAGGTTGATGGATGAGTTTAATACACTTCAAGTGTAACTGGATGCAGCATCTTTAAAATGATGATACTTGTCTGATTGCAGGTTTTGATGGAGTTGAGATCCATGGAGCTCATGGTTACTTAATTGACCAATTTCTGAAAGATCAAGTCAATGATAGAACAGATAAATATGGTGGATCCCTTGAGAACCGCTGCCGGTTTGCCTTGGAAATTGTTGAAACTGTTGCTAATGAAATTGGGGCAGAACGAGTTGGAATTAGATTATCACCTTTTGCAAACTATGCAGACTGTGGAGATTCAAATCCCAAAGAATTGGGGCTTTACTTAGCTAATGCCCTGAATAAATATGGTATTCTGTACTGCCACATGGTTGAGCCAAGGATGAAGACTGTTGGAGAAAAAGTTGAATGCCCTCACAGTCTTGTGCCAATGAGAAAAGCCTTCAATGGCACTTTCTTGGTTGCTGGAGGTTATGACAGAGAAGATGGGAACAAGGCTATTGCTGAGAATCGAGCAGATCTCGTTGTTTATGGTCGTTTGTTTTTGGCTAATCCAGATTTGCCAAAGAGATTTGAGCTTAATGCTCCTCTTAACAAGTACAACCGGAATACATTTTACATTTCTGATCCTGTTGTTGGTTATACTGACTACCCATTTCTCGAAACTCAAGCATTCTAAGTCAAGAATGGTATTTCAAACATTTGTCCTTCTCAAATAAGTTGTCATCTTGCCATTACCTATTTGAAGATGTACTATAAGAATGTCACTGTACTATTTTGTACAAGAAACGTTGGGGAAATTTTAGTTACCTAATTTTCCCTCTTATTATCAACTATGATAATGTTCTGCAAGTTTGCCTTGTAATTTTTAAGTTAAATCTGTATTTGGAAGGTGACAATGTGAGGAATTGCAAGAAAATTGAAACCAAAGCTGAAATCTGTTGCAATGATGATGATTTATTTTCTTCTTTTGCCATTATTATTGTTGACTTATAATGTGCTCTTCTCTTGAGATTGTCGTTTAATAATTTCTTTTAGTACTTGAGATTGTTGTTTAATGATTTCTTTTAGTACCAGAAATTGAAAAAAGATATTGCTAGAAGGAAGTAATGTGGCTAAAGTACAAAGAATCAGATTTTTATTGACCATTGATAGAGCTCATTTCTAAGTACCATATCAGATTTCTATCCCAAAACCTATGGAACAGGGTTTGGAATAAGAAGTGACACGGAGGATTTTGTCCCATAAATACCATATGTGCTTTGCTGGTTTTGTTCCTGGATCCTATGCAGAAGTCAAGTGAGACCGCTCTAGATTAATCAGTTAAACTTGAAGAAGAATGACAGAACTAGAGTAATCAGTTAAACTGAGGAGAAAAATAATCAAAAGCAGAAAGCATGCTATAATCAACTTTATGATTAGCATGCTTCTTATTCACTCGGAAGTTGAAATACTGGGTTAGATATCTCAGAGCGGGAGAAGTTGAGCATTTGGTCAAGTGTTCATCTACTTTCTTTTACTTTCTAGGCTTGCAACTGCAGAAGTTACCTCTTTATATTCATTAGATAACATTTTCCCATTCCCTTTCCTCTTCCCCCTTTTCAGGTCCTAGACCTCATTTGATTTACACAAAAACAAAAAAAGAATTAAAGCAGAAAACAATCACTGTTGCACATGGGAACAATAGAAGTATGCTATGGCTGAAATATAAACGCTGTCGTTTAAGGGAAGCAGTGGCTTAGCTTGAAGGATGATGTGGCGAGTCAAACAAGTCAAAGAGTAGTTAGAAGCACTGAAGTAGTTTCATTGGTTAAGAAGTAGTTTTGGGCTGATCTGTACTGTTGTAACTCAGCGTTAGTTGTATAGACTATAATGAATAGAGGGAAAGGGGAAAATTGTGTATTATTCAATCAACTAATTATACAACTAATGATAATTACAGAGAAATTGAAGTGTGTCAAAGTAATTGGAGATTAATGGAAAATATATGTTAGCTAGCTATGTGTCAGTTGATGATTGGTTGTAACCATTTAGTTAGTTCAGATAGTTTTTGTATCCAATACAATAAATTTTCTGTCATTTTTCTCTCTATTCAAAAACTTAATATGGTATCTTTTGAATATTATAATATAAAACAATCATGTGCCTTTTCTTAATAATTTAAATTTTTGAGTTGAATTAGTTCTTAACAGTATTAGAACAGAAAATGCTCTCCACTATCCTCCCTGTCTTTGATGCACCATGGTTTCCAACTTCAAGATATGGAGATACTATTTTGGCTAAACTATCCTTTCTTTTGTCAATGAGCCACTCTCCCATTCCACTTTCTGCATTTCCTTTCATTCATGCACTCTTGATGTCAAGAAATCTGATGGTAGTGCAATGGGTACCAAGAACCAAACAAAAAAGTGATTCTTCCAGAAAATTTCCAATTTGTTTTATTTCCCTGCAACAGTTCTCATCCTCATCATGAATGTCCAAGAGGTTTCAGTTCTTTTCCTTCTCACCTTCTTGCATCACATCCAGCAAGAAAAACAGAGATATCTGCTGCATCAAATAATTCTGATTTTCACGGCAAGATTGATGGAAATCAAAACACCTTTCAAATAGTCTAGTTGATCCATTGCACATTTCTAGAGGTCTAATTATATGAGCTCGTGCTAGGAGGATTGCAAGAGGCTTTAAATGCTCTAATGAATAAAGAACTTGGAGCAATTTCGTTAGCAAAATGCAAGCAAATGGAATTGAGAATACCATGCCAAAAGTTTTAGTGCTGAATTGAGAGTCATATTTGAGTTAAAACAGACATACATTCTTATTTTAGGGGGAAACAACCTAGTTCTAGTTTCTAGTTTAGTTCCTTTTGGGCTTAAATAATGTATTCAATACTTGTTATTTTAGACTTTAATATATTTAATTCTGTTTGGGTCTTAACCTACAAGTTGGATCTTTTAGTTAGGTTTGGATTTACTTATTTAGCTTAGTTTTAGGGTTAGGGTTTCTTAAAAGGAAAACAGCCCGTTTATGGCTTCAACCAATTTAGATTTTGAGCATTTTTCACAATGAATAAGAGCTTAACATTGTAATTCTCTTAAAGAACACTTTTAAGAATGGTTTCTCTTTGTGGCAATTAAAATCAGAGTTTTACAACTTCTATGTTGGTTTGTTTTCTAACTGGGTTAGATTTTCTTGGGCAAAGATTCATATGAAAGACACCCAGCAAGAAAATGCATTTCAAGATTAGATCAAGAGTCCTGAGGAAGAAGATTCAAAAGTTATCATGCCATGCAAAAGGAAACAACTCCAAAACATCACCAAATAAAATGATTTTACGTTTCCTCCAAGAGATTCACTTGTCTCTTGACCTAAGCTTTCCACTTCGAGACTCGGTAAATTCTTTTACTGGTTTCAACCCAATTCTTGACTCTACAGTGCATCCTTAGAGCATCAAAATCGAAGAAAACACCTAAAGTCTTGCTGAAAATCCATCTTCCCAACATGATTTTTCTCCAAATTATCATCCACCATATTACTTCAGATCTTTGGGTGCTGATTTAGGTGATAGTTACAGCTCATACATATACCCAAAACATTATGCATATTATCAGTGAAGAAACTGCCATGAAGAAGAATAAAAAGAAGACCATCTTGATGTGAACCAAGCTGATTCAGTTTAAAACCTTGATGGTGAAATTTCTGAAGATGAAAACAATGCGGTTCTTGTTTCTTTTGACCAAAAAAAAAACACTCAATTCAGGGATTTAGTTTTAAAATCTATGTAAATTCTAAACTATCCTTTTAAAGTTATTTACTCATTAAAAAGGCTCATTTAACCACTATCTTTATTATTATACAATTATCTTTATTGTTATATAAGGTTATTTTTCTTAAGTAGCACTATTAAATAGTTAGGTGGATAATATACATGAAGGGTAGTCTATCCATAGACTATGGCAAGAAGTCCATTGACTTATCAAGTTCCTCTGCAAATTCCTAATTATAAACAGCATTGGATAGCAAAATATTCGGTTCAATGCAGCAGTCTCCTTTGGAACCCTTGTCAACTTACTTTTTCATTCTCATCTTGTCTCTCTAGCAAAGAAAGGTCTTCTCATGAATCAAGATCTGATTTATTTTAATGTTATGTTAAACTTTGTTAATTTAGTCATGTTTGCTAACCTTCTAGAAATTCAGTCAAGTCCCTTGACATTGTATGCTTTAATTATCTTTAATACATTTCCACTTTAATCCAAAAAAAAAAAATCTCATCTTGTCAACTTACAGCAATTTTGGTTTGTCAAGGACAAATTGAAGCAATTTGTAGTATAAGAATACTAATGAAAATTAATTCATGTATAATTTGAAGATCAGTTTAAAGTGTTATTTTACCAAGATAAATTGAAGTTTGATAGTGAATATATAATTTGTACAAGACCAACCTAGGATTTAATCTACTCTTTGAACGAGGCTAAAGCAGTTCTATTTGTGAATAGCCTAGTTTTGTTAGTCAAAAGCATACCACTATACTTGATGCTTTAGCCGGGCAATGAGGCACCTCACTCTTTCAATTGATAAAAAGAGATTCTATGAAGGACCAAATTCAATATGAGCATCTAATAGAGGACCAAACTATAATTTTAAACCACACAAATTCTTAAAGCAACATTGACATAAATTTCTCTTACGTTGTTTCACGTTTTGTACCATGTTCTATCTCATCGTCTTCCTATTGGTCAAGAAAAATCATTTTTAATAATTTAATAATTCATGTAACACTTTTTATCTTATGTTGATCAATAGAAAGAGGAAGATTAGACATAATATGACAGAGACAAAGGATTCTCTCCTTCTAAAGTAGTCAGTTGAGTTGCCTAAAAAAAAAATATGTGGACTTATATTGGCCCTTGAATAAATATGTGATTTTACCTTTCTGTTTCCCTTAACAACCACCTTAAATTCCTTTCTTCTTCTTTGTAATTAAAAGTAGTAGGCCAAAAGTAAGTTATCTTATTTTATGATCTGTTATAGGTTTCTACGAGAATTTATAATGATATTTGCATATGATTTATCAAAAATATTAAGATTTAAACTTCAACTTTATAAGTAAAGTTATTAGATTTAAAAAGAATTAACCGACATAAGTTAATATTTTGTCAATTGATTTTTCTCTGAATTAATAGCATTATTCAAAAATTATATGAAAGACCAAGTGTATATTACATTAGATAAACAGTTTTAGCCAAATAATATCACACTAAGTTATAATTAATCACATTACTAAAGTGTACATCGGCTATGGGAATAATTAAGCAGTTATCCAAATTATCAAATTAATGTTGACTTCTAAGTGATTATAACAATTTCTATCAAACTCAAGCTCAACTATCATGAAATACTATTGAGAATAAAGTAGAAATGTTTATAATTTTTTTTCTGCAAATATAAAGTAGAACTCTTGGGCTATACATATATACTGTCCCATTTTAAACAATATCACAAAAGTTAGTGCAGCATTTGTGCGCCAACAGAAAATGTTTATTTAATCTAACACCAAGGAATAATTAGAAAAAAGGCTTTATGAGCAGGGCATCAATCCAAGTTTATGACTTCTCAACAATTTAGTTATATTTTAATTGTTATAGTGGTAAGGAGTTAAAATCACTTAAGTATGTTGACTTAAATTTGAGTATATATATATATAAAAAAAAAATCTTTAGGAGAGTTCCACTTTTATTTGAATTATTCAGCTAGCTCGAATTATATTAGTTATAGGTTGAAGAATTTAGTAATAGATTTGTGGTTATAAATACACTTACTTATATTTTAATTAAAGATTAATTATTTGGAGTCATATCACTTTTTTGTTGGCACACCATATCAACTTTTTTATATATCTTGGGGAATATATTGAGTGGATCCAATCGTATTCATCAAAGTGAGCAGTTGTTTAAAGCCTGGGTTTGCATCCAATAAGCTTAGGATGTCATGATGAAATCTTTATAAGTTTCTAATTAAATATTGGTGATTTGACAAGATTCTTGTCTTCAAAGTTAAGATTAAATCAAAGATTATTAAAAAAGGGTCAAGAGAGGAGAAAAGGTACGTGAAGGATGCTTGGATAATTCATTTTCTTATACATATATTTATGAATTTTTATTTTTATACTATCAATATAGTTTTTTAATATAAAAAAAAAAATAGTTCAAACTTTATACATCTCATAACTCAATGTTTGGTTGGAGGAATTTCGAGGAGAGGGTAGAGGAGGGATTCTTTTTATTTTCCCTTGTTTGCTTTGTCACATAGGAGAGGAAGGGAGGGATTTTAATCACTTATTTTCCCTCCCTTCTTCTCTATCTCCTCACTCCCAAAATTGGTGGTTTTGGAAGGAGGAGAAACTGTTGCTCCTTTTGGATAAAAACACCCCTACATTTTATCCTTTTTTTTTTTTTTCTCATTTATAAAGTTATAATAATAAATTTACACATTCCCTTTGCACCCCTGCCTTCTACTTATAAACCAAATAAGAAAATACCCTTCCCCTCCATTAAAATCCCTTGTCTCCCTTGAACCAAATACTCCCTAAAAGTTATTTTATAGATCATCAGGAATATTAAGTACTTTTATATGATTATTTCGAGAAAAAATAACAAATTAAATACCATCTGCCAACTAGGCTTGAGTCTAGCAAAAAGAGCTAATTTTTCACAATGTGGTGAACCCAAGTTAGAAACTCTCTTGGAAGAGGCATTCACATTTAGGGTCTGATAGTGTCTCAAATAGAATTGCCTCAATAGGAAAATTAAGGGTATATTGTTGGTTTAGTTTGGTGCGGTTTGGAAGTTAGAAACTTTGTTGGGAGATGCATCCACATTTAGTGCATGACAGTGCTTCGAATTATATTGCTTTAATAAGAGGATTAGGGGTATATGCTATTTCAATTTGGTGTAGTTTGGTGTCTACTCCGCACAGAATCAACTTTGTTAGTTTGAAAAAATTACAAATCATTTTTTTTTTTTTTTGTTGGTTTGAGAATTAGTGTAGTTTGATATGATTTCGTTCGATTTGAAAATAGTTTGAAACTCTCTATTTTATGTGGGTTTGTTAAAATTTATAAATTTCTCTATCTTTTTTTGTGATTTAAAGACTGTTTGGGTGGTTTGAAAATAAAAATTTGTGTGTATATATATATATATGGTCGATTTGATTTGGTTTGGAATGTTTGAAATTTTTAAACTAAACCGATATTTTAATTATATGTAAACTGATTCAAACCGCCATTTTTTGGTTAATTTGAGTGTGATTCATTTAAACAGAATCTTTTCAAATATTAGGAGACTGCACAGTAACATTAATCTACATAGATATACTGCAAATCCTTGAATGTGAATCCAAAAGCATACAACTAAATCACAAAGCAAACATTAGTTAAAGCTAGAAATACCTTTATGTCACATAGACACAGAAAAGTGTTTGAAGTTGAAGGCTATGGAATATGGAACGCATAAAAGGGAATAGTTAGTGCAAAAAGCCAAACATTAAAATAGAGAAAGCTCATTGGCTCAGCAACAGATATAGGATCCCGCACATGGAAAAGCATGCAAGTTGTTGCCGACTAGCTGCAGAATATAACTTTGAATGTGAATATGGTACTAGGGTTTCGTGGCCTTTGTTTAGAGAAGGAGCAAAAGCATTCGGTGTAGCATTTAATTGGTGGAAAGATGATTCCCCCACTTACAACTTATCCTGAACTTTCAATATAATCGAGAAAGTGAAGGAGTATTATTTAGTCTCTATTTGGTTAAACAAATTTTAATACAATCGCAACAATTCATTCAACTCAAAAACAGATCTGTTTAGTTTAGAAAATGTTTTTGTTATTTTTATTTTATAAAATTTGTTTGTTTGTTTTCATAGTAAAATGAAAAATCATCTTCAATAAATTTTATTAAACTATTAATTTTTCTTATTAAAAAATAAAAAAAGGCTAAAACATAACAAAATTGTCATTGATCATTTCTAAAAATATTAAAAACAACTTTTTTTTTGTGTTTTCAATTTTTAGTTTATTTCAATAAAAATTTATTGTTTATTAAACTAAACATGTTTTTAAACTTTATTAGAAATGAAAACAAAAAAAAAATTCAAACAAACAAGTCTTATATATATATATATATATATGAAGACTTAAGTTATTAAATGGAGAATCAAAAATAATTTTATATTTAACACAAAAGTAAAATAATATCTATTACATAGGCTCGCTGCAAGTATAAGAAAACAGTTTACTAATTAATCGTTGCATATAGTGTGCCAATGTCCATGTATACCGACATGGAACAAAGCTAAGAAATGCTAAGATGGACTTAACACACCTAGTTATGTGCCAATGAATCACATTCTTGGTCTAGGGATATGGGTTGCACTTAAATTCTTGAAAGGAGGGAGATACTTGTTCAATGAACAAAGAATTTGATTCATTCAACGTACACAAGTTTTAAAAATTTACCCTCCCTAAGTAAAAAATCATTTGAGTGAGAATATTCTGTCATTGAAATGACCATATCAACTTTAGTATCACATGCTTTGATATGATTTCCTTGTAATCTAAATAAATACAACAAAGTGGAGAATGTGAAGATAACAAACATAACTAGGTAAAGATAATATATTTTGTCTCATAATATATTTTAAAACTTATAATTAGTCAATAAAATTAAAGTTTTGATTAGTTACTTAATTTTATACTTAAATAAATTATGACTAAAATTTTTTTTTGAGACAAGACAGAAAATATTTTCCTAATTAGGATATCAAAGAAAAGTTAATGAGGTATAAAGTAGTTTATAATTTTTTTTTATTGATTAATTATTCTTAGTTTGTTAGTGTTGTTGTTTTGTTGTTATTATTCTACCATGATTTCCTTCATCACAAGGCAAACCCTAATGGGTTTGCTTCCACTTACATGGATGAGAAACAATTGATGGAGAAACTATTATGCGCTTCAGGTGACGAGTTTTTTTTAATAACTTAAACTTTTAAAATTGATCAGTTTTTAACATGATATCAGAACTAATGAATACAACAATATAAAATCATCAGTGGACTTTTTTTTTATAGTCTAATTATAACCTTAATAAATACAATGAACATAATTAAGAGATTAAACAAAAGTTAGTGATGTGTAAAGTACTCTAACCCTTTTCGTTCTATTAATTATTCTTAATTAACTTTTCTTATTATTAATATCATTGTACTATGATTCCCTTCAACACAAGGAAAACCCTAATGGGTACATATAGGCTTCATCTTACAGACATGAGAAACAATTGTGTAGAAACTCTGCCTCGCTGTTCTACAGGTTTCTGCAGCAACCTCGAAGCTAGTTCAAACTAGTGGGAGGTTGTGTGCATAGAAGCACACTTTCTTCTTCCTCATACTCAAAACTGAAAGCTGAAAACTCAACCTCATCGTTGAATAATGACTCGTGGGAAGGTTCAGATGAAGCGCATCGAGAACCCGGTGCACCGGCAAATTACCTTCTGCAAGCGCCGATCAGGGCTTCTTAAGAAGGCCAAGGAGCTCTCTGTGCTTTGCGACGCTGAAATTGGCATTGTCATTTTCTCCCCTCATGGAAAGCTCTATGAACTATCCACCAAAGGGTCTCTCTCTCTCTCTCTCTCTCTATGATAATATCTATTACAATAAAACTCATTCGGATGATTAGAAGGGATAACTTCTTCTATCTTATTCTCTATCTCATCAATTTTTAATTGATTAAAAAATTATTTTTAATAACATAATACTTGCAAAATTATATTATTGTTTTTTTGATCATATCAAATGAAGTGAGACAAAGTGTCAGATAAAATATATTCTTTTTTATAAATAGTCCTATGTCAACTTGTAATATAAGCTCCTCTCTAAATTTGCGGTTTGGTACTAAAAATATTTGTATAATTTTTAAGTATTTAGATTTTTTTTAAAAAAATACTTTTAAAAAAAAAGCATGGTGATGGGATGCTTCTAGGTAAACTAAAACAAAAGAAAACATCATATATTGTTCATAAAAAAATAACACATTTAAATACTAAAAAATCTTCTTCACTTCTTTTGTTGTTTTATTACATAAAAACGCTTCTTTTTTTTTTTTTTCCTTTTAAAGTATATTCAAATAGATTCTAATTTCTATTTGTTAAATAATGCTGTATACAAGCATAGTTTCAATTGTCTCTAATCTTTCTGTTTCGGCCATTTTTATAAGAAAGAACCATGAAAGGGCTCATAGAGAGGTACATGAATTGCACCCATGGGGCTCTGCCTGAAGCTGCCATTGAAGCACATCCTTTGGTATGTAACCTTGCTCTCTTTCCGTGCCTTAATTATGAAAAATTATGAGGACAAAAAAGAAAGAAAGGAAAAAAAAAGAACTTATTCGAAGTCATTACATTAGTATAGTCGTTGGCAGAACTTATAATGATTAGTGTTATTATAATATGTGTGAAAGAGTGAGATGCTGCTTAATGCAATATCATCATTGAATAAATAAAATAATAATATAGTGCTAATGATGATGATAATAATAATAAAAAAAAAACTAGCTATTAATCCTGTATAAGCATGGGTAGATTTTTCTTTTATTTTTTATCATAAAGCAAAAAACTAATAGGAACTTTCAATGTTCTTAATCAATCAGCATAAATCAAAAGGAATTATATTGCTCTTAATCAACCAGAAAGAAGAACTATGAAGGGAAAGTGAATTTCAGAAAGCAATAAATCCAGAAGTAGAGGAGAGAATAGTAACGGAGAAGAGATTTAAATTTAAAAGCAACCCAACATGTGTCAACACAAGAGGAACACATGCCAAAAAAAAAAAAAAAAGAAAGATGTGAGATATACCATAACAATACCTTATAAACAATAAATTAAACAATTATAGAAAAGATTCGTAGAAAAGATGCCCAGTAAACAATTATAGAAAAGATAATGATCACAATTAAACAATCGTCAATTAAATCTTTTTTATTATTTTTTGAGCAAAAGTTTATATGAGTTGTGTCTTGGGATAATATTAATGCCACTGTATACCCCAATTTAACATGTATTATAGATGTATTTATAAATTATTAATTATATAATGAGATTCTCGAATCGATAAGAAGACTCAAATTCACTTATGTTTGAGATATGGTTCTAATTTTTATTAACTGGATCAACTCTCTAAGGGTGAGCACAATGTGATTTTTAACAATATCTCAAATCAAACCACTCAAACATTTTTTAAAGTGCTGTTTGGTTTAATTTTTTAAAATTTTGAAAAAAACCAAACCAAATTATTAAATTGTGGTTTGGTTTGGTCGGTTTGAGCTGTTTAATAGTTTAATAAAAAAAGTTAGAAAATTTGACATGTTAATTCACATGAAAAGTATTTTACCAATCACTTTCACATAGCTTATAGCTCTTTACTTATCTTGTATTTAAAACTTAGCTTTTATTCTCTAAGAAATCATTAAGATTAGAAAATTTCAAATGCAATCATCATACTCATATAATAGATTAACAAAGAAAACAAAGAGAAAAATCATATTAATGTCTTTTTATATATATTAATTGTGTTATTTGGTTTTAGCATATTAGGAATCATGAAAACCATAGACCGGACTATAGTAAACAGATTGAGAAATTTTCAATTCAAACCAAATACCATACAAATTGGTTTGGTTCAAATTTTACTGCTCTTAAACTCTCATTGGGATGATCAATTAAATCTTTCTTTGTCAATACATTCATGGTTACACATATAATTGGCTAGATTCTAGCTATAATATAAAATCCATGTTAATTGTTTATTATATGAATTAAAGATGTTGCTATCTTGACTTTTATCTTAGAAGTTAAGTTAATATGATTAGGGGGTTCACATCTTAATTGCATCACTTCTATTTTAGATATAAATATTCTTTGAAGAAAATAATTAATTGCAGCAGAAAAGGTTGTTGAGTTCATTAAAAGGGCTCACTATTAAAAGAATTAAACAAAATGCATGGTAGGATATTTTAACAAAAAATTCACCAAACCTTACAATGCCTCATGTTTGTAATCTTTGCAAAGGAGATCCTAGACAAACTTAGCTTAAAAGAAAAGTAGGTTTCAATCAGTACTATTAATTCAATTTGAAAGCTAAAATTGATGCCGGTACTTAAAGGTCTAAAGTAGTAGATTGTCTTAGTTTTTTCTTAAAAAAAAAAAAAAATACATATGGAGATGATTATAGATTCAGAAACGCTAAATTAAAGTGACACTAAAAACAAGTTAAACCAAGGAAGAATATAGTGGGTAATTGATTTCTACTCTTTTTTTTTTAAAGAAAAAATAAATCATCTATATGCTTTTGTGAAAAATAACTTTTTTAACTTTAGGATGTATTTTTTATTTTTTTAAAAATAAATTTAAATATTTAAAAATTACGTAGAAATATTTTTAATTATCAAAAACGCTTTTGGCATAGAAAAGGCAAAACAATTATTAAAATAAATCCAAAATAATGATAAAAATGAACTATTAAGATTCGATGCAATTGATAAATAATTTAATTTTTTTAAAACTTGTTAATAAAAATTCAATCCTAACAGTGCATATAAAAAGGATTTTATTGGGATACCTTGGTCCAAAATGATAAGAATGAAATCATGCTTGAAGTATTATTTATAGTCATTCATAACCACATCCATTTAATGTCCCAATGAATTACATGAAAAATTCATTTAGAACATAGAAATAGCTTACCCATTAGTTCACATAGCATAATTGACTCAAATTATCTTTTTCTTCCCCTTTTATCATATCTTAGAGTAAGTAAATCATTAGGTATAGGCTAATCGCAAGGGGTTGAGTATTATCTAAAAAGTTTGAAGTTCAATTCTTTCATATATCTAAAAAAAAAAAAAAAATCTCAAGTAAGTGTTTAATTAGTTTGTTGGAAGTTAATTAAATCATATTTGTTTCTTGGACATAGTTGGCATGATTATATATCTTAATTTCTACTAGATACTCCCTCCATCATTAAAAGAGATTAAGTTGGTACTAGCTATCAAAATATGTCAAAGTTTGAATACAAATTTATGATTTATGGTAAGACTAGACGAAATTAAATTTACTGTAGTCGAATGAAGCATGCAATTGACTGTCAATTGTCTGATTAATATATATTTGTGTTGATTATGTAGTTGTATATTGATTGAACATTTAGTACTCAAATATAGCAAATTCAAATTCTAACTCGATAATATTTTCTAAACCAAAGAGAGATTAAGTTATCACCAAATACTTGATCCACACTTGTCAGTGAAGTTAATGTTAGCATAATTTATTCACAAGCTTGCATACTCCCACTTCAGGATTCTAAGGAGGACATTCATGTGCTCAAACAAGAAATTGAGACAATGCAAAAGGGTCTCGGGTAATTAAGTTATTTCTCTCTCTCGTTTTTTTTTTTTGCCTTATTCATATTGTAGGTGGTAAGTGCTTATTTTTCTCGACTAAATTAAATCATGTTTGTTTCCTGGACCATAGTTAATAATCATTTTTTTTTTATGATATATATATATATATATATATATATATATATATATATTGTAATGAATAAATATAGCCAAAAAGACTGAAGATTATAAAATCTACTGGACACTCCCCTCTATCATCAAAAGAGATTGAATTCTCATCAAATAGGAAAACTTTTTCTTGGTATTCTGACTATGACTCCATGTACTGCCAACTTTAAAGACAATCTTAGCATCATTCGGCTATAAGCTGTTTGGTAAAAAAAATTAAATAATCAGAAAATATGCTTTGAAATGACAAGAGACATGGTTTATGATAAAGAATTTTGTTTCTTCATTGAGAAGGTGAAATTCACCCTTTGCATAGAATATATGCAGTAAAAGTTTAGCAACACAAGATAA
Organism: Bauhinia variegata; assembly: GCA_022379115.2. Taxonomy (NCBI): domain Eukaryota; kingdom Viridiplantae; phylum Streptophyta; class Magnoliopsida; order Fabales; family Fabaceae; genus Bauhinia; species Bauhinia variegata. The sequence continues at coordinate 7,513,072 of CM039432.1, forward strand.
TATATATATATATATATATATATATATATATATATATATATATATATATATTTCTTTGTTTAACATTTTTTTTTCTGATTTATCAACTTTATTTGGTAATACTGATTTATCAATTTTAAATACACCAACAGTATCAGCTCATATTTGAGAGTTGTTTCACTATTTAAAAAAAAAAATTGAAGTACCTATTAAAAAAATTGAAATGTTCTTCCATGATTTATTGTAATCTTCGAATCTAAATTCATGAATGCATATGCTTAATTTAAAAATATTAAGAAAAATAAAATAAAATTATCATCTCTCTTTCTCAGGTATTTATTTGGAGGGGCAATCGAGACAATGTCCATTGATGAGTTAGAAGTATTGGAGAAGAACCTTGAAATTTGGATTTGTCATATTCGCTCAGTCAAGGTATGGTATCACCCTCTCTATATGTATATATAGGATGTTATTGAAGACACTCTTTTTAATAAAGTGTATGTTTTAAAATAACACATGATGAGAAGGGTGTATAAAAAAAAAATAAGAAAGTGCGTTAAGCACTTCTCATATGTATGCATATGTATATATATATATATATATATATATATATATATATATATATATATATTCATGGATTCTTTACAATCGAAATATGTAGAAGTAAGAAAGAGATAAAAAGAAAGCAAGGAGAGAGAAAGGCCTATCTCTTTCTTATTTTACTGCTTTACAGAGAATCCCAGCTCTTATGTGTATTCTCTTTTAACTTAGATGTTATATCACTAACTAGCAGTTTTATGAACAACAGATAAACAATATGACACAAGAAGTCCAAACATTGAGGGATAAGGTACGTACATTTGCAATGTTTTACTTCATAAATTGATTGGTTTTGTAAATTAAATTCGTAAGGCTTTGTTCGAATTAGTTGTAGTTTTAAGTTTTAAATTTTAAATCTAAAATAAGAAGGGTATTTTTTTCTTTCAAGAAAAACTAACTTTTTAACCAAGTTTTTTACAACTTAAACCTAGAAATTTAATATTTTTTTTTTTTTTTGGTTTTAGATAATAGAACTAGATAGTTTTGAAAATAAGTAAAAAAAAAAAAAATTGCTCTATTTTTTTAGTTTAGAAACACTTAATTTTAGTTGTATTTGATTGGTAATTTGTTGCAACATTTTCTTAAAGGTCTACATTATTTTGAAAAATATTTTTAAAATAGTCTTAATGTTAAAAAAATTTAAACAATGTGAGTTTGAAAGTAAGACATTAATAGGTGTCGATTTTAGTAATAAAAAATCAAAGTTGCTTAAATTTATTAACTCGAGTTAAATTTTTTTTATTATATAGAAAATGTTTTTGAATGAGTTTTACTTTCAATTTAGTTAGAGATAATTATCTCATGTGAGATGATAGTTAGTCTTTCTATTTGCAACAACAAATGCACAAATGGATAATTTAATTTGGATATGATGTGATTAAATTCTCTATTTTTTGAACATTTTACCTTTCTCTCAATAAAAATATTTTTCTTTTCTATTTTATACTATTTTTAATCACTTCATGCAAAATAAATAATCTAATTATTACTTTTTTTGTTATTGAAGGAAGGAGTACTCACAGCTGCAAATCTATATCTCAGAGATAAGGTAATGAAATTAGAAATTTTAATTTATTATTTTTAATTGTATTTTTATTATAAATAATAATTCATGTTATATATTAATTGTTGTAGCTTGTGGAGAATACTGGAATGACCAACTTTGCACCATTTCACACTGCGACTTCATACCCACAAGTTATACAGGATGAAATATTTCAGCTCTAGTATTTTACTTTATTTGTTAATATTATTATTATTATGGTATATTGGGTGATTGAGAAAAATAAATAAATAAATAGAAAGATCTGCAATAGTGTGTTGTAGCAATTAACTATGAGAACTCTTGTATAAATAATAATGGTGAAGCATTGTATCATTCTTATAGTACCTTTTAATACTTATATTCAGGGTGTGCTTTCTATTTTTTTTTTTTTGTATTTTTATTCTTTTGTGATTTGCGGAGGATTATGATTAATGCTCAAAGTTTATGATGTAACCATAGATTTTTTTTTTAAGATTTCATTAGAATATTTAATATTTTGACATCAACCATTAGATATTGAGTTTTTAATGAATAAATATCAATAATTAGATATCATTAAAATAGAGAGTTATAAAACTTCAAACTTTGTTTAGAGAAGGACCTAGGTTCAGTTTTACTATATCTTTTATGAAGCTAACTTCTGCACTGTTTGTATCGATAAAGAAATACTCAAAGATGGTTCAATTTTTGTAATTTTGGAACAACTCCCGTAGTGGCTATCAACTAAGCTCATAGCTAATTTTTCTAGTATTTCCTTTGTTAAGTTGTAGTGTTTTTGTCTTTTTTCTTTTTCACGCCAAAAAAAATAAAAATAAAATTAAGGGCAGATGTCTCTTAGGTTATGTTTGGGAAAATGAAACATAATGAAATAAAAAGAAAAAGAACGGAATAGAAATGAAGTTACTTTTCTATTGTTTGAATGTTTTAATAAAAAAAGAAAAAAATGCTATGTTCTCGTATCTTACTTTGTCATTCTCTTGTTGAATTTCATAGTTATCAACTCTTTCATGTGGGCAAGAAAAGTGCATGAACAAAGCTATATTATATGACAAACAAGCATTTATGAATTGAATTGGTTTAAAGTTCAATTATATTAAAGCAACATAATCAACTTGTAAAGGTGGGTAATGTGCCAGAGCAGTGATGAGATCAAGTATGAGGTAAAGAGCAGTGGTGTGATGGCCAGGGAGGAGATAGGATATGAGTGTGAATGAGAGTGGCAAAAATAAATATTAGAAAGTACTTTTATAATGCTTTTAATCAGAGATATGTTTCATTCCATCTATTCCACCCTGATTTCGGAGGGAATAATTTTGAAGGTTTGAAGGAGAAAGGATGGAAATGTTTCCTTTCCATTACTCCCAAACAATTGAAGACTATTTATTTTATTTCATTTCATTCCATCCCTTTTCACTCTCTTCCCTTCATCCAAACATACCCAAAATTTCTTTAACATTTATTGTACTTTCTTTAAAATACTTATACACTTATTTATCTTCTTTACTTGGCCATTTTCAAATTCTTATATAGTCTCTATTGCTCTTGTTAAATTTGATCCCATATCTAATTTTTCTAATTTCGTTCCTAGTCGAACGAAGCAAGACAAGGTTTGCATTCAGTAGCCTCAAGCCCCCACTCACTTTTTTTGGTGAGGTAAGTGTATGTTCTTTGTAGTACTCTTTGAGTTTTAAATTTTTTTTTTTTAATTTTTTATACTATTATCAATTTAAAAAAAAATCCTCATATTTCAAACTACATAAAATAAACTTTCATATTTACTACTCATAGTAACTTTAAATGTAACTATCATGTTTATATTATCGATAATAAATTAATAAAAAAAAAATTATACTCTTGTTTTTTTTTTTTATATATATATTGTGTTTTGTATAATATTTATATATTAGTTATCATTTAATTAAGTGATTGAATATATAATAAATAATATATTTTTAATTATAAGTAATATATACACACATATTTTAAGTTACAAATAAATTTTTTTTTGTTACAAATAAAAATACTTTAATAAAATTTATTTTTGTTTATTATTTAGAATGTAAAAATTTAATTTATTTAATTTAAAACGTTATTTTTTAAAAAATAAACTATATTGTAAAGAAATAAAAAGGATTTTTTTTTTAAAAAACCAACCTACGTTGCCTAATTCAGCGAACGGGCTACAAAACACGACATTGGGCTATACAGTGCCCGGTGCCCGTCTAACTATAAACCCCTCAAGTCGAGTTTCCCCAATCCGACCGGACTCTTCCCTCGCATTTTCTGTTATACAAAGAGCGTAAAGCCCTACTCTTTCTCACCGACCGATAGAGACCAGACAGCCATGTCCACTCTGGAAATCGAAGCTCGAGAGTAAGTTTCGGTTTCGAAATTCATACATTTACAATTCACAGTGTTTCACATAAACTTTAACACTTTTATCCTGGCAAAGAGAAAAATTTGAATTAGACAGTTAATTCAGCAAAGTGCCTTTGATAGGAAAGAGGAATTTGATTTCTCTGTTAGATTTTTTTTTTTTTGGGGCCAGCTGAAGGTGCTCATTTTTGTTATTTGGAATCAGGGTTTTTTTTGTTTGTTTGTTTTTTTTTTTTTTTAAATTAATAGAAATTCAGTGTTTTATTATATATTAGGGTGGCAGTCAACATATTTTTGTTTTGGGCAAGTGAGATGGCTTTTGAATTAATGATGATATTTTCTTTGACTGGAATATTGATTGCATTATTGAGTGGTTTGTTTTTCTTCCTGTTTCATGTAATATATTGTGTGCGCGCTCGCATGAATATGTCTTCTTGTGTTTTCTTTTGTGGTTGTAGGTCATTTTGTGCTTCTGTTACCTAAAGATGCTTGCTAAGTATTGTTGTACTGATTTCGTTTTGTGGTTGTTTGGATTTGATTCTTTTGTTCGTTTCAGTGTCATCAAAATTGTGCTTCAGTTTTGCAAAGAAAATTCCTTGAACCAGACATTTCAGACATTACAGAATGAGTGTCAGGTTTCTTTGAATACTGTGGACAGCATTGAGACATTTGTTGCAGACATCAATAGTGGAAGATGGGATGCATTATTGCCTCAAGTTGCTCAACTTAAGCTTCCAAGGAATAAATTGGAGGATTTGTATGAGCAGGTATTTTTGTTGTAGCAGGTTGATTTGTATTAGTATCTATGCCTTGTATTACAAGCCTTCTGGTTTTGCACTTTTGATTATGTAGAATTATTAGTTGGGATAAAGCTTATTTTCCTGATATGTGAATCATGTGTTGTTTTAGTTTTCAGATGCATAGTCATTTGTTTTTGTATTACCCTGTGGCTTGGAGATGTTGAGCATGCTGTGCAGTATTAGTAGGGATTGATTATGTCCTGAAAACTGAGAATCTTGTTATTTAGTAAGCCTTTGATTTAAGAGATGGAGTTCTTATTATTTATTATTATTATTTTTGACATACGTGATGTTTTCTATAGTGATGATTCTAAAAATAAAAATTTTCACCTTGTTTAGCCTCCTCTGGTGTTTGCCTTCTGTCTTTCAAGGGGTCATCTCTTAAAGTGATCCAAAAGATATTGGAAAGCATCTTAAGTTTGAGTTTGTTCATCTTATTTTCTCTATTTATTTCAAATTCTGCTTGATCATTTTTTTTTAAAAAAAAAAAAAAAAAATGGAATCAACTGCTTTCTGCCCTACATTCATGTGTCTTGTCATAAGAAAACTCTCATCTGCTTGTTGTACTTCTTTCTCCTTTAATAAGATCTGCGAGTTTTATATTTTTTAAAAAAATATTCAGCAACTTAATATTCTTCAATTCAATCTCTTCCTATGAAAAGAATGAACAGTTTTTTAATAGGTATTTTATTCCCAAAACAGTGAAATAAGGTGTAGCATTCACTTTTCCTTTGTTACAATAGAACTAAATAACCAAACATGGGTGGAAGGAAAAGTAGAGGCAGACAGATAACACTATTATGGAGAGGAGGGTTGAGAGAGATAGGTGGAAAAGCTTATCCTTGGATAGAGCAGAGGCTGTGTTACCTAATGAATTGCATCTAAGCAGCATCCATTATAAACTTGTGTAACATTCTAATATTATTCATTTCTTGAAAATTTCTTGATGCTTCAACTATACCAATTTTACTTTCATGTGCTGCAGATTGTATTGGAAATGATTGAACTTCGAGAACTAGATACTGCCCGTGCAATTTTGAGGCAAACACAGGTGATGGGTGTCATGAAACAAGAACAACCTGAAAGATATTTACGGCTTGAACACCTTCTAGTTAGAACTTATTTTGATCCTAATGAGGTTTGAAGCTACTTCTTATGTAAAACTTCTATTCTTCTTGTAATTTATGTTGGTCAAATTGAGCATATCTTAACTCATTTCTCCTTCCTGTTTTGATGTCCAACTCTACTATGTAAACTTTGTCAGCAGTCAGCAGTAGTCCTGTACTTTTGTGTGTTTGTCTGTAAGTATATAGATTTTTAATTTAATTCTCTTGATGAAAGAACATTCATGATATTATAGAAGGAAACATGTGAGATCCACAATTTTTCACTGTAGGGTTAGATAATGTATTTGACTCTTTGGCAAAACCATTTTGTGTGGGTTTGAACATGGTAGTTCATGCATTGAAAGTGGGACTTATGAAGGAAGTTTCATTCTGGTGTAAGGTAATTCATGATTGCAACACTATCTGTGCATCTTGGTTTGTGGAAAAGGCCAATACAATGGTGAGTGTAAATGATTCTAGAAATGAAATGCCGAGTCCCTAGCTGGAGAGTTCATAGTGGTGTTTAAAAAAAAAAGTGGGGCAGAATATTATTGCTGTTGCCAGATTTGGTAGCCTAGTTGGAGACAATAACCAAATAAACAAAGCCATGTGAAATATGCATGAAGTTAGATGTACTATAGTATAGGCATTTTTTCACCAGTACACACTAGAGAAAAAAAATAAATATAAATTATTTACGATCACAGGGTTTTACATTTAAATAATTAGATAGATTTTTATTTTAACTTTCATTTTTTTTTTTTTTTTCATTCATCTGTTGTTTTCAATAATCCAGATTAATGTTTCATTTTTTGTTTTTGTTTTATTTATCTGAGTTGTATGTTTGAATCTTAGATAAATATCTTAAACTATAGCATTACTTATTAAGTCCTACTTTTTATTTTTGTATGCATAATGCAAATGCTATTGTGCAAGTTTATAATATCTGCATGCTGTATAAATTATTATTTTGTTTATCTTCCTTAAGCCATTAAATAATTTGAATTATGCTTTATTTTGCCTTAAAGGATGTTAAATGTGGAGGAATGCTAAGTAATATTAAAGCATTTTACTTTTAACTTAAGATTTGTTTTATTATTTGGTGTGTTATTCAAGAAGTATACAGTTAAAGTGTCTCATGGAAGCACAAATACTAAAGGAAGGGACTTCATTGATTTGGTTTTAGTTTCTAGTTGTGGATTATGGAGTGTTATCATTTGATTTCATTTTATTTGTTCCTTTGTACAAAAGTTTATGAATTATGTGCTATATGGCAGGCTTATCAAGATTCAACTAAAGAGAAACGACGTGCACAAATTGCCCAAGGTTTTCTCCTTCAATATTCTCATCATTTATTATATCTAACTGTTATGCCAGTTCTATGACCATAATGAAGCAAATATCTGTTTCTTCTCTTTTGTAAGAGAAAATTATTCTTCGAGTTCCAAAAGTTACAAAAAAGGCCATTTTAATTCCAAACATGAATGAATTTCATTTTGTTTTGTCCTTATATGGTTCAAAATGCCCCAAATTTCCTTGGTGCTATGTGGTCATTTAATTAACATCTGTAACTATCTTGAATAACAACATTACGACAAGGAGTATTTTGGATATTTCCATGGTACAGGAGGAACCAAATTTGAGTTTATGTTTGGAACAAAATGTTCTTTTTTGTCAACTTGAGGAACCAAACAATGATTTTCTCTTTTTATAATTATACAAATCTATAATGAAGATGAAAATCTTTTCCTTTTGTTGATAATTCTTTTTGGGCTTTTATTTTATTATAGTGGGTAGAGGACTTGCCCCATTGATTGGTAAAGCTGTAGCTTGCTGACTTTTCCCTTTATTTTAGTTAGGAAATCTAAGTTACTTCTTGACATAATTGAATCTGTTGACTTACCCTTGACATTGTTATATTGTTTTTTTTTTTTTTTTTTTGGGGGGGGGGGGGGGGAGGAGAAGAGGGGAGTGGAGGTATTTTTGGAGGAAACATCAATATGAAGATATTTTAAATATCTAAATACTTTTTGTCTGATATTGAACATTGACTTGAACTGATGCAAGCATGAAACCCTTTTTTGGAGATTATGGCGATTTCAGTAATACTAACAGTTCTGAGATAACAAAATTACATGAGAATCAGTAGATGTTTGTTTCAATAGAAAGGGAAGAAAAATAAAATAAACTGCCTTGTAATTTTGCTATTTCTTGCCATTTGTTGAATTTACATTGCTAAGCCCCTATGTGAGAGACCCTCGTAAAACAGAACAGAAGACACTGTCTCCCTCTTCTTTCTTTTACCTTTGCATCAAATTTATCAAAATCAACGTTGGACTGCATTTTGAGAGGACTTTACAAGCAATCACCCTATCACATGTTGGACGAGGCTTGGCACCTTTTGTGCCTCATTCCTCAGCCTAGGTGCTCCCCTAAACATGATGTACCTTCAGTGGAGATGCTTTACAACCTTAAAAGTGTTTCTTGCTCCAAATCAATGCGTCAGGGCTGGAGCAATGCAGTGAGCCAGTTAATTTCATTGTAGCCTGCAAGGCCTCAGAGGTACTGGTATAGGAACTGCTGTAGGGCCCCATCCTTTCTTTTGTGTTATCATGGAGGTTTGAGAGCAAAGTTTCCTGTTTGCCACTTCAGGCTTGTTAAGAATTGAATTAGCCAAAAACTTAAGCTTTTTGAGAGAATGGATAATTCTATATCTAACATGGCTCAGCAAGTAAAGGCTAATTGTTTTGAAATTACACTTAGCTATGATAAATAGGAGTGACAAGGATCAAACTCTTGATGACATGGTCAAATAGGCTCTTAACACTATGTTGAGGAACTAGTCAACCCAAGAGCTTAATATGTTTGGAGAAGGCTTAAGAATGGTTTTATATCTAACATGGATTTGAGGTAAAGTCAAATCATAATTCCTGAAAAAGTTATATGAAGCTGGAGGATTGGTTACAGCTTGTACATTTTCATTTTGTTTCATCATGTACAAGTACCTTCTATTGTGATTTTGTGCTTTCTTGTTCAAACAATTGAATTTCTTCCTCTTTGTATTTACAGCTCTTGCTGCAGAAGTTACCGTTGTGCCACCTTCCCGATTGATGGCTCTAATTGGTCAGGCTTTGAAGTGGCAGCAGCACCAAGGTGATCTTATTCTTATAAATGAACGGCACATTAATATACCTTCATTGCAAACTTTTCTAGGAATTTAAGTAACTGGTTATCAGTTACCACTGGCATGTTTGAATATGATATGTTTTTGTTTGTTTTTGTTTGTTTTTTTTTTTTTTTTGAATCCGCTATTCTTTTAGTAATTTTTTTCTTCTTTTGGCAAACCTTTTTATTTTATTTGTTATTTTTAATTTGTTTGTGATATATTCTCTTGATGATTTAATCTATCAGAAGATGCCCTGCCTGCTGAGGCTAAGTGCTTGGTTACTGGCATGTTGCTAAATTAGCTCACCGTAGAATGCATATTTTGGTTGAGCTATAATTTCTTTTGGGATCTTTCAGGGTTACTTCCTCCTGGTACGCAGTTTGACTTGTTTCGTGGTACAGCTGCTATGAAACAAGATGTGGATGACATGTATCCAACAAATCTTTCTCACACAATAAAAGTATGGTGTTTATGTCTTTGAAGACATACTTCTGTGATATATATATATATTTATCTTTTTAGTCATAGAATAAATTATCTATTGAGCATTCATTGCTACTGTTCTATTATCTGCTGTTCCTGCTCATTTAGATTTTTTTACTATTGTTGTTTACTTTCTTATATTCAACTAGAGCATGACCTAATACAAAATTATGTTTCTCTTTGAATGGCCACCTTCCTCTCTAATCAATGCACTTTCTTTTGCTTATGTTATTTTTCATTTTTCATTCTGTTGATTTAGTAATGTGTTCCATCTTCATCTATCTGTAAGATTAGGCAATGTCTTGTCTTATTTCTTCTTATTCTAGTGGATGATGCTTTTATTACTGGGCAAAGGGGAACTTGGAGGGGCTGTGATTTCTATGTTTGCCAGTGGTTGTGCTGTTATTATAGTCTTTCAGTTGTAGTTTAAAAATGAGTTCACTGTGAAAAGGGAGTATTTTTGAATCTTTTTTTGATCTTTTTATCTCTCTTCTTTCCTTCAATAGGGTGTCTTCTTCCCCGCTTTTGTATTTGTCTGATCTTCTTTCACAATAGAAGTTTATTTCTTCTATAAAAAGAAAATGTAGTTCTTGTCCATGAATTACTTCTCCACTGCACAGTATTGTCATCTTTTATTGCCTGATAATCTAACACATTTTACTTGTTTCTTGCCTGTGTGCTTATTTAGTTTGGGACAAAAAGTCATGCAGAATGTGCTCGCTTTTCACCAGATGGGCAGTTTCTTGTCTCTTCCTCGGTTGATGGATTTATTGAGGTATACATGGTTATACACTTATTTTTCATTTAATAATTTCATTTATATTGCTTTCTTTTTGAATTTTGGAATCCTGATTATATCTAGGTCTGGGATTACATTAGTGGAAAGCTGAAGAAAGATCTCCAGTACCAGGCTGATGTGAGTTATTTTTCTAAACCTTATTAGCTCTGTGTTAATGTTTTACCTTTCAAGTTTTAACAGATTGTTGATTTTACTGCTACAATATTGCAAAATTGGTAGCTACTTTCTGCTTGAATTTGGGCAAGCTAACTTATTTTCAGCATTTGTTAATTACTGAAATAATCCTTTATCTCATGAAATTTTGGCATAATTGAATAGGAAATGTAGTGTAGGTTTGTTCTTTTGCTTAGATATGAAATCAATCACTAACTTTATGGAGGCCTTTCCTGTCATTGACTGCTGCTTGTTCTTTTCCTATCATTGACTTCCCTTTATTGATTCTTCCTTGCCTTTTGTCTTCTTTCCATAATTCCCCCATCCATTATATCTATGTAGTGTTACGATTCCAATTCTTGGAAATCTGATTTCTTTAGGAACTTACGATAGAGAAATTTCTCAAAATTTTGCTCTTGTTTGATTCTTTAGTATGTAGTCTCATTTTGGGGTAATAGGGTTTGTCTTGTGGTCTCATTGGTGTATGTTCATGTAAATCTTATTTCAAGTTTATTACCAAATAATGGAGTTCCTTTTTCATGAGCACATTTGGAAAATCCAAAGCTTCTGCTCAATGGTTTCATCTGGATAATGTTGGTGGAATTAATACTAATGATATGATGCAGTTCACAGACAGCACAATTTTTTTCGGGTGCTCTGTACGGCTCTTGCTCGGAAACAACTGCCCATATAATCATACATTTTCTGGGGGTATTTTCAATTAATTATAGGGAAAAGTCTAAATAAGCTCCCTAAACTTTAGGTCATGTGCACTTTACCCCCAAATGTTTCAAAATGTGCACTTTACTACCTCAAGGTTTTACAATGTGCAATTAAATACCAAAAGCTAACTTCTGTTAAATATTTAACAGAAAATAGCATGTGAATATCACATGCCACATTTAAAACACCTAGAATCACAAATAAATAAAAGCTAGAATGGGTAAAGACTAAAAGTAATAATTAGGTAAATCAATAGGCTGTAAAAATCATCAATTATACCCAGAAATCAACGAGTTGTAAATCAACAACCTATATTTTTATGATTTGGAACGAACAACAGTGCAACAAGAGCACAAAAGAAAAGTGCAGCAAATATTTAATTCAGTGTACATCAAACAGCAATGCAACAAGAGCTTGTAAAGGATTTTCCATTTACACAGAGGAGCATAAGGGCTCTTAGTCTACACAACAGACAGTCTTTGCTTCCCACTATTAACCAGCCAAACATGGAAAATAGAGCAGAAAAAGATGATAAACCAATAATGAAAACATAGTCTTAAAATGCATAGAATTGAAATAAGGTCAAACTACGATGACATAATAATGGGAAGCATAGAATTGAAAACATATTATTTGTTATTTTAGGTGTTCAAGTGTGTCACGTGACAAACACATGTCATTTTCTGTTAAATATTTAATGGAAGTTAATTTTTAGGGTTTAAGTGCACATTTTAAAACCATGTGGTAGTAAAGTACATATTTTAAAACGTTTGTGGGTAAGGTACACATGAACTAAAGTTTGGGGTGCTTATTTGGACTTTTCCCTTCATTATAAGTGTTTTTAGACTTTTGGGTGAATTTTGGGAGCGCCCTTGAGTTTGGAGCATTTCTTACTCATTGGAGTGCTATGTGCAGATGGCAAATATATTTGGTTGGAGTGCTTCAGGATACTTGTCTTCAGGGTTTGTAGAGAATTGATTTGACCTAAAAGCTTAAGCTATTGAGTGAAGGCCTAGGAATGGTTTTATATTATATCTTAACATGCCCTTGCACATGAAAGCCCTTTGGGCTTGAAGTGTGAACAAGGCACAAACCCCTTTATATCATGTGCTGAAATTGTTAATTTTAATTTATGAAATGGGAGTAGTAGGATCCAATCTCCTAACTGTCAGATCAAAAAGGTTTGATATTGGGTAGTGAACTAATTCAACCCAAAACCTTTAGCAGCTTAGCTATTCAGTGAAGGCCTAGGAATGGTTTTATATTATTTCTAACATAACTCTTATGAGATAATATCTTTATGGTTTCTATTTCATGCTCCTCTATCCTTGTTTTCTTTTAGGGAACCTCTGTCAATATGCAAAGAGATTAAAGAGCTTTATTGCCCTGTGAGCTTGTTTGTTTTTGCTGCTTTCTTTTTATCATATTTGTTCAGAAGGATATTTTTTCCTCACATGCACTTGTATTTGTTATTTCTTTCTTTATCTTAAACAAATTTTAACTTTCCAAGTTAATTGGAGACAATTTACTGTTTTCCCATGAGTTCTTGACTTCTCTTTACAAGCAACCTCAAAAAAAATTGCTCTCTGTTTCTTCTTTGTAATATGCCCAAAAAATTTTGGGACCTTGCTGCTCTGCATTAATCATGTTATGCAAGCATGTATTCCTTATATTTGTGGACTTAGTGCTTGAATACTATCAATAGTAATTTTGACCTTTGACAGGAAGTTGGGCATTTATATAGTATTGTTACTTGGCTTTTTGGGAAATAAAATTTTAGCTAGTGCACCATATTCCTTTTCCTTGGGAGTTTTCTGATGTGCTTTGGACTTGCAGGAGATATTCATGATGCATGATGAACCAGTGCTTTGTGTTGATTTTAGCAGAGATTCAGAGATGCTTGCATCTGGGTCACAAGATGGGAAAATTAAAGTAAGAATTACATTATGCTGCGCAAGAAATTATTATTTTTTTTTTTAAAAAAAATCCTTTTATTTTTGATCTTTACCTTTATGATCTCAAGCTTGAAGTGTATGCTGGTTTGCACATATGCTGCACAATTCAGCTCGTGGTGAATTCAAGATCCCAAACTCTGATTGAGTTGAGTTAATATAGTGTCTATAGATTGATTTAATGTTGTGCATAAAGTATCTGAAAAAATATCTAAAAGAAAGGTAGTGATCTTAGTGCCACTTTGGCTGGAGTCAACTAGAAAATATTTGGTTTGGTGGTGAGATAAAATCACCTACACTTATCAAAGGGTGTGCTCCCTTATAATGAATTTAAAGAGCACCCAATACTCACTTGGGCTAAATGCTCAGCTTTTTGTTGGGTTTTTACTGCTCCCATTTTTGGGCTTTATTAGCCTCAAAAACCTTTGGCCCTTTCTTCCTCACCAGTAATATGCTTGTCCTTAATTTCTGCCTATGCTGATGATTTTTCAATTTGTGTTTCTGTAATCTTTGTATCTATCATAGATATATTCTGTTATTATGATGTCTATCCTTCGTCTTTTGATTCAGTTATATCCAATGAGTCTAAAAATCTATATAATGCTGGTCGTCCCACTAAGTCTATTCTGATGATAAAATAGCATAGCAGATTGTTACTTTTACAATTTTGCCGAAATTACACTTAAACATCTGTGAAATTTTATGGTACATTTACGTTCAATTGGGTTAACCATGTAGGAAACTGAGTAAAAAGTAACTGCATTAACGGAAAGAACTAGCAAGTCTTTACAAACCAACTTGGTAAAGGTTTATCAATAAATTATGAGCCCTTCTGGTCTCGCTTGAAATCTGTGTCCAATTATGTTGCCATTGAAAATAATCTCATAACTCGTGATTGTCTACAAAAACCTTAAGAGAGTCTGTCTTAAGCTATGTTTTATCCAATTGATGAAAGCGCAAGGCTTGTAAGTGTTCACAAAAGAATTTCACTGGGCCTTTCTATTGTTGGTTCTTGAAGTCTCACGAGTCTTCTGCTTTTTGTTTTTCTTTCAACACCCCCTTTTTTTTTTTTTTTTGTTTCCTATAAGAAATTTGATGCGATGATAAATAAGAAGCATGAGTCTTGTGTTTCAAACTTTCAAACATGAGTTTATTATGATAATATTTCATTGAAAGTAAAGTGAAGTAGTCTTTACACATATAGCCTGGTTTTATGCATCAAAGTTGAATTTGAGTTAGATAACTGAACTGAAAGGCATAAATATATGAAGTGTGTCAGCAAAGAAGGCTTTATATAAGCTTGTGCGTCAAATGAAATATGAAAAATATTCATGATTTCATTACTCAACTTTGAATGTTTTCTATGAATCCCTGTAAATCCTAATTACCACAGGCTTGCTTATATGATTAAAAAGTGTTCCTAACAAGAACTAAGTTGAAAGACATAAAGGATTGGGTGGTAAAAAAATTAGGTTTTCCTTTCCTCTCTTGACATTACCTGAAAATTGTGCATACTCTTTTGGAAGAGATTGAACGAGGTTTAACTGCTTTTACACTGCACCACGTTTCATAAGGAAGATTTGTTACCTTGGGTAGTGTTGTTTTTGTTAAGAATCGTTAATGTTGTTAAGATTGAAATTTCAAATTGTAAACTTCAAGTTCCTTTCAGGTCTGGCGTATAAGGACAGGTCAATGCTTGCGTCGTCTTGAACGTGCACATTCTCAGGGTGTCACAAGTCTTTCCTTTTCTCGTGATGGAAGCCAGTTGTTGAGTACTTCCTTTGACAGCACAGCAAGGTTTGTTCAGTTAATTCTACCTTTTTTTATCTGTTAGAGATAAAAATATTTATGGTCCTTCACCTAACAGAATAAGCATTTAGGTTAAGAGTTTTCGTTTATTTTAAGCATCACATAAGATACAAGCATTCATACCAATAGTCAGAAGCTTGATCCATGCTGTTCCCATTTTCATAAGATTCAGCATTATGCAATGCTTGGTTCTTGAAGCCTGAAGGACATTTGGTTGGAGTGCATTAATATAGAAACTGTTTCTCTGCCTCCACCCACCTTTAGCTCTTTTGGTTGAATTCAGATATGATGTAGGGGCACCAATAACTTAACAAAAGCTACCATAACCTACATGTTCTATTTATTTTCTTTGATCTAACAATAGAGAGCTTTGTGCGAGAAATGAGGTTGGGTTAGTGGAGCCCCTCCCCAGCACTGAGGCGCTGGTTTTCTTATCTTCTGGCTTCAATCCCACCATTTACCCAATACTAGGTTGAAACTCTTGTGTGTCCCCCTCTCTATGGCAAATATAAATAAATAAAAAGGAAAAAGGATAGAGATCTTTCTGCATTGAGCTTCATGGGGATAGTTTGCAAACTTATTTCTGATACCTTCTTTTTTCCTACTCTTTTCTAATTCCTTGAAAGTTCAATATAAAATCCTATTTTCCTTTATGATGTGCATATAAAATATCAGCAGCTTGTGAGTGATCATTCTTTTTGATCTATTGTAGAATACATGGCCTAAAATCTGGCAAGATGTTGAAAGAGTTTCGTGGCCATACATCCTATGTGAATGATGCAATTTTCACAAATGATGGGAGTCGTGTTATTACTGCATCCAGTGATTGTATGATCAAGGTTGGTTTATTCCCAACTTACACTATATAATTGCATTTTTTCTTTCCTTTTTTGTTCTTTAGTAATCAGTTTTCCTCTTATTGCAGGTCTGGGATGTGAAGACCACAGATTGCCTACAATCCTTTAAGCCACCGCCACCTTTGAGGGCAAGTCTATAATTAAACACGGAATACTGGATTTGTGCTATCCAATTCTGTGGTTGTTTCATTGAATGCAAAATCAGTTTTTACCTAATTTCTGGTTTCTTTTACTGTTAGGGAGGTGATGCGTCTATAAACTCTGTTCATATATTCCCCAAGAATGCTGATCACATTGTTGTATGTAATAGAACATCTTCAGTATACATCATGACACTTCAAGGACAGGTATGCGTTAAACAGTTAATGTGACTTTGCTTATCCATGATTCATCTGTACTTGCGGTACTAGATATAGGCTATTGACAATGTTTTCCTCTGTTATCTTTTCTGAGTAGACTAAGTGCATATAATTCTGAAATCTGTATATATTCATGTTAGTGGATATTAACCTAAAGACACTTAAAATTGAAGGGCATTAAGCTATTCTGTTTCTTTCTCTTAGTTTGTTTTGGATGTGAACTGTGTATTATGAACTGTTATTCACAGATCTCATTAATCTTTTACCAGATTGTTACTTTCTTCAAAAAATTATTAATGGAAAAAAAAAAGTTTTTTTTTTTCAGAAGAATGAGTCATTGCATAATGTTTGAGTTTAGCAGAAGCTCCTCTATTATTTCACCTTATCAAACTTTTTTCATCAAATGTGTTATCCCTATACTTTGTTTTAGCTCTTTCAAGTCAGTCAAAATCCTGAATCCCGATGCATCTGAACTTTCTAAATCAGGGGTCGACATTTGCTGTTCTAAATAATCTGTTGCTGTGCTACACCAATGTATTATGCAGACTTTGATTGGACCTAGTTTTATGTCCATGAAATGGCTGCAACCATTATCCACTGTCTCACCGAGTATTTTTTATTTGGATAGCACAGCCAGTTTTTGTCCTCTTAATCTCTTTCGTTTTCATACAAATTGAATTTTTCAAGTAAATGCAAAAAATACATGAGTATAAATAAGTTTAAAATAAGAACATGCATGGAATTTAGGCTTCAAATTTCGTTTACTGGCCATGTTGAAAAGTAGCAAATTATGGTATTAACCTTTCCATCTATAACGGGCTGAAAAGTTTATTTGAACAATCATAATTGTCAATTTATATTTCAACTTTTATATGAAAAAAAAAAATTCTCATTGCATCAAATTAAATGAATTGGCATTTTTTTTTCCTGTGTGTAGTAGCAGTATCTCACTAGCAGCTGAGCGTGTATAATGTACTATTATTTAGGGTGTGCATTTGTCTAATATTTGGTGTAGGTTGTCAAGAGTTTCTCATCTGGTAAAAGAGAAGGTGGAGACTTTGTCGCAGCATGTGTTTCTCCTAAAGGGGAATGGATTTACTGTATTGGTGAAGACAGGTATTTTCTGTAAATTTGATCCATGCTTCTTTATCAATTTTACCGGCAAATGTGTTCTTAAATTTACCATATCTGATACTGTACACTTAAATTAGTATCCTTTTAATGTTTTAGCATATTTTTTGGTTTAACATTTTCATATTCTTACGTGAAATGTGATCGGGAAATTCGATACAGGAATATCTACTGCTTCAGCTATCAATCTGGAAAATTGGAGCATCTAATGAAGGTATATTAATTGAGTTAGCCTGCAATTACGTCTATAAATTGCTGTCAAATTGGTTATTACTTTTTTTTTTTTTTCCCTAAACATTTAAGTATTTTTTTTTTCTTTTCTTTTTCAATAATTTGCATTTATTTTACACAAACCAGCATAGCATTAGATACATTTACCAATTTTAAGTTTTCTGAGTTGGATGCTGGTGAGAAAATTTCATGTAAATATGGAACTAAAACTGGAATCTTCAAGCCTCTCATGATGTTATATACTTTGAAGCATCACTTGGTCCAGATATTGCCTTTGGAGTTAGTTAGATGGCCAATGTGTCCAAAGCTGCCAATTTGCAGCTGAGGAAGATTTTTTTTTTTTTTTTTGGGATGTACTAAGTTTTCTTATTGGTTAAAAAAAATAGAATAATATACATTTAATGCTTGTTTTATTATTTTTGATCAATAAGAAATCCTGAGACAAATTGTGAGATATATTTTGGGACAACTGATTTTATTCCCTAAAAAATTTGCTATTTTCATTATATATGCAATTTTATAATATTGATTTGATATACTCCATTCTTTTGTGCCTATGGCAGGTCCATGAAAAAGAAGTTATAGGTGTAACTCATCATCCCCACAGGAATCTTCTTGCAACATATAGTGAAGACTGCACAATGAAGTTGTGGAAGCCTTAAATGTGGGCTGCCCTTAGTTGATTTAAAAGGGGAAGACCAGCTCTGTATGATTGTATAATGTTTCATTTTTCAATTTATTGTGCTTTTAACAATGTAGACAGCAGTGAAATTTTAGGTGAGAAGGAGAGACTACTCTGTACAATATTCACCCATGCTGTAACTTTTTTCAATATTTTGATAATTAAAGGATGATTATTAGCATCCATATATTCTTGCCTGTGTTCATCAATTAGGGGATTTGTTATCCTAAATTGAGTTTTAAGGGTTTGGGTAAAAAATAATACTCCTTTCTACAATATATTCTATAATATATGTTATTTAAGGTTATTGTATACATGTTAAAAAAATTATTAATATATTTAAAATTTATTGTATTTTAATTAAATTGTTTTTATTTAATTTTTGTTGACTATCTTAGTAATTTTTATATTTTATTAAATAAAGGTATAAAAAAAAAAGTTTAACGAAGTTTTAAAATTTTAAATCAACATATATTTCAAAATAAAACAAATTTTAAAATAACATAATTATAGAATAAAAGAAGTACTTTTTAAAAAATAATTCTGTTCCAACTGTCCATACAACATGATTTGAGACGGAATTGGATTGGATGAGTTATGAGAGTAGATTTTGTAGGGGTGCAGTAAAGACAAATCATATATATATATATATATATATATGCATGCTCTATTAAGAAATAGTATTTATATGGATGATTGGTAAGACATTATTCTTTTTGTACTTCTCTTTTGGAAAATTTTCCCTTGTATTTTCTACTCCAGATTCTCCCATGGCACAAATCAAAAAAGTGAAGACACTGCTCTGGAATTACAACTTTTGAACAAGAAAGAACGTTCTTATAAATTATAAGCGACATACTATAGGGACACTTGTTTATATATATATATGTGTTTTTTATATTTTTTTATATTTTTTCTTTTTTTAATAATTTTATCCCTATAAATAATTATAAAATTCAAGATGTTTAGAAGACATTTCATTTATCATCATTGATCTATATGTTCTAAGACTCCATAATAATAAATTTACTTTTGAATAATTATTTGTTGGGATAAAATTTGTTGTCCCAAAAGGTGTTTTATAGTCTATTTTAAAGTAAGTTATTGTCAAAAAATAATAAAATAATAATACAAATATTAAATATATGTTATTCTATAATTGTGCGGCTAATAGGATGCTTTAGAAGAGAGTACAAGACATTGCAGATTTTTATCTTCTCTTAAATAAGAGATTAAATTTACTATTTTATATATTATTTTACTGCAATAAATTAACATAGAAAAATAATTCTGAGCGATTTTAATCTTTCAAACTTAAAAAGAGGAGAAATGAGGATGCATGGATGGATATTTTATTCTTTTTGAATCGAAAGTCAAATGCGCATGAATGCTATTGCTAGGCTAGCCATGGTCTCAACTGCTCACCGCATTTGTCATTCAATTTTCATCTGCTTGCAAAGCCATAACCTGACTGGCTCAGTGGCTCTACAATTAGCAGCCAGAGTTTGCCTTGGGAATTACAATCACCCCAAAGAGAAGTTGAAGCACATTTATTAGCTGATCAGGGATTGTTATGGTTGTATTATTAAGGATTCCGCTTTTCTCTTAAGTTGAATATCTGCTGATCACAAAAATGATCACCATGGAAGATGGGCATTTATTTACTAATTAATAAAGGAAAATCAACATAGAAGCTAAATGTTATTTTAAGCTCTAAAATAGCACGAATAAACTTTTTTTGATTTGATCTCAAAATTATTATTCTATGAGCTTCATTCATTGCTTGAGCCAATATAACACAAGTACTAACAAAAAAACACAAACAATTTATCTTTGAATTTTGAAACAATGCAAATCACAATATTTAACAGCACAATGAATATCGATTAATTTGATTTAAACCAAATAAAATCATAAGTAAAACAAAATCATAAGTTAAAATTTTTGGTTAAAGCTAAAATAACCTTCTATCAATTTATTTACACGCTTAGTAGTAATATCAATAACATTACTATTATTTGAGACAAATGAGATTGACGGATCAGTATTATAAGTTGTTTCAATAAAAGCTACATCTGAATTCAAAATTTCGGTGTTTTCTGCTTTAGTACCAGGGTTTCAACTTTTTTTCTTTTTAGAAGAAAACAAAAAACTTGTATATGCACAAAGTGAGATGTGAGTTTAATTGGCTTATATTAAAATTTTATTTAATTCACTTAATCTCTTACATCTTTTTCTTTTTCTTTTGATAGAAAAAGTTTCTTTTATCTTAAGATAGTAAAGACAAGTCAATAAATGATGCACATGAAATACATATGGGATCTAAAAACAATGAAATTTAATAAAATGAGAATGAGAATTTAAGTTGATTATTTTGAATTTGAATTCTTTATTGTCCTCTATTGTAATATTCTATTCAACGATGGGTAACAACGACTGCAAAAGATCTAAACTCTATACCCTCTCTTTTCAAAGTTTTAAGTTCAAACCCTAATTAGTAGTCTATATTCTATCCTTGAGCCTTTGTCCCCTAAGATATGGTAGAGAAATTAAGAAGCTCAGAATGAAGGTGGCGGAGGAAGTAAATATTTAGATGTGCAATTACTACAAGGTAGAAAACTGATGAATGCATTGAATGCATTTCAACCACCACTCTTATATCTTCCCTTATATTTAAACCCTTCACCTTTCACTTCTAAACCCAACCTCATATATATAACTCGCAGCTAGAAAAAAGAATAAGGCAAACAAAACAACCCTCTCTATTTCTTTTTTCTTCTTTGATGGCTAAGGTAGGGTTACCTCCATTAACATTATTCTCTGCTGTGCTATTCATGGTGTCAAGTGCAGTTACAGGCCAAAATGAGAACCCGAGGGAAATGGTGCCAGCCATGTTCATATTTGGTGACTCTCTCATTGACAATGGCAACAACAACAATCTCCCTTCTCTTGCCAAGGCAAACTATTTCCCATATGGCATAGACTTCAAGGGAGGACCTACTGGTCGTTTCTCTAATGGCTACACCATGGTTGATGAAATAGGTTAACTCTTTCTCTTAATCTTCTCCTTCTTTTTCTGTGTTATTTTTCCTCCCTCGTTCAAATCATACATACATACAGGGCCGTGGATGTCCGAAGGCCATTAAGACAATAGCCTTAGGCCCTAAAAAATGTCAAATATCAATAATATATGTATTATTTAATTACGTCGTTAATACTAGGCTAAATATTAAGAGTTGTTAATTGAATTTGAAGTATAATTTATTACATTTACCTCTAAGTTTTCAATTTCTATTGCTTTTTATATTAATTATTGATATATATATATATATATATATTTGTATTGATTTTGCAACTTTTATTTTATTTATATTTTTATTATAGTTTTTTTTTTTTTTTTTTTTTTTTACTTTTACACTTTGTAATAGTAGATGTCAAAAGTATAATTAAATTAGTTTTAAAAATTAAGGAAAAATTAAAATTATAAAACTTTTACTAAAATTATTATATGAGAACACGAGTTATATATATATGAGCTAAACCTAGAAGTAAAATTACATTTTGGAGTTTTATAAGATGGCTTAAAAAGATAGCATATTTTCTCACCTAGTGTGAACCATGCTATTGAGAAGAGGGAGCATATTGAAGTGTATACATTATGCATTTAAGAAGAAAATGTTGCAAATAATTTTCTACTTATCTCTAGTACGCAAATGTTGTTCTCTATCGATAAAATTCAAGTTTTGCACTTAAGAATTCCTGTCGTCTTAGATAAATTGAGTAAAAAGTTGAGTGTTTTATTTTTTTTTAAAAAAATCATTTTACTTTTTTTTTTTTTTTTAGGTACTTTTCAAGAGTTTCTTTTTAATGGTATATTGTCTTTTAGGCCACATTTCTTTTTCTCTTTTCTTCTTGTACCCTGCTATATTTACCTGACTAGATTCTTTCACAGCAGCTTGTTATCTGAATTAATTTCTCACTGTGTTTTTTCTTTTCTGTTCCAATGGTTGAGTTATATTTACATGTGCGTTTCATATGGTTAAAAGGGTAAATCTATAATTTCACTTTGGTGCATTAAAAACTATTGGTTCTTCATGTATTTTAGCTATACAAACCTTACTAGCATAAACAATTAATGCCCAGCTGAAAATTACCTACAAAATAGAAGAAACCGAAATGTCCTGTGAATGCTTTTAGTGCAAAAAATTTATTTATGGAACATTGAAGGGAACATTTCATGTGGTTCCATTTCAGTAGTTACTTAATCAGATGTGAAATATCAATCGCTTTCTCAAAATAGCGTATAAGGCTGTTCATTCCTAGTCCTATATATATACCTTCCATTTAGGGCATGCTCTCAGTCATATATAGCACCCCTATAAATTTACCATGCTTATATTATATATATATATATATATATATATATATATATATATATATATATATATATATATATATATATATATATATATATATTTTAACCCTTTATACTTTCTCCTCTTCTCTTTTCCTATGTGGCGAAATGTTAAATTTGATATACATTAGTTTGTGAAGAGTCAGATATAATCTAATTCTGAAGTAAACTTACCTGGTAAAATATGTTCTATACCCATTGTTTTTCTATGTGAATGTGTGAATACTCAGACATGCTGTTTGTGTCTGCTGAAAGTGGAGGGAAAATGGATTCGGTGAGACTTAAAAGAGAGAGAAAGGAATAGGTTTTATGTGAAACTTATTTTCTCTCACTAAAACTTTTTCGTATCTCTTTCTAAAATTACTTTCAAAGTCAGAGAATCCTAATTCAAGTATTGGAGTAACCTGTGTTTACTATTATTTTCTGAAAACATATGAAAATTGATATGTTGATATTGAATAATTATGCAGCTGAACTGCTTGGACTTCCCTTGATTCCTGCATATTCTGAAGCCTCAGGAGATCAAGCTCTTCATGGAGTAAACTACGCTTCAGCTGCTGCTGGAATTCTTGACAATACTGGCAGAAACTTTGTATGTGTAAACATCTAGTTATCTTTACAATTTCACATCAAAATTAATAGGAGAGCAAGTAATTTATATTCAGTGAAGGTTTTGCTAGCTTTTTCACCCGTGCTTTGGATCAAATTGCAATCTATGTAGTATCTCCCAAATATCTATAGACAAAAAGAAGTAGTTTCTACCCTGCATTGCTCATAAAATAATATTTTTATTCATTAAGTTATTCTATGAAATAGTTGATTTTGTGTTAATTAAAATTCCTTTTTTTTTTTTGAAGGTTGGTCGCATACCATTTGATGAGCAAATAAGGAACTTTGAGAACACATTGAATCAAATTACTGACAATCTTGGAGCAGCAGATGTAGCCAGTGCCCTTGCAAAATGCTTATTCTTTGTTGGAATGGGAAGCAACGACTACTTAAACAACTACCTTATGCCTAATTATCCTACTCGTAATCAGTATAATGCACAACAATATGCTGATCTCTTAACCCAAACATATTCTCAGCAGCTCACTGTAAGTTCTCCAAGTTACTTTACAGCCTCACTCTAAATGTGGAATCATATCATGATGCGATTAATGATCATTCTGATTTTTTACATAAATTAGAAGGGGAAACAAATCTTGCAGTTCAAATCTTGTGCAATCATGCAGCTGTTAATATGATGCATTGTGAGCCATTGGATGAATCGATTAATGCTGCTCTTACCATCCAATGGCTTATAACTTGCTACATTAACTACTGCACTGACTACCCAACATGTTGATAACATCCGAGTCTGATCGAAAGTGGTTGCTGCCAAAGTAGTATAATTTTTTCCCTCATGGGAATGATTAGAATGTGAACTATGTTTCTGTTTTAAACCACCAGATGAGATATAATGTCATATCAAGTGGCTTTTTACATATCATCTATACTAGATATGATATAACTTAAATTCAGTACATAAAACCCTTGAAATGTGACTCATGTCACATCCCTCATCAGTTATATGATAGGAAACCCATATTTTATACGCAATGCAAAATTTGTTAATGAGATGAAACTGTTCAAATTTTGTAACATACTCCAAAATTTGGAACTTGATTGGGGGCAATTTTTCATTTTCTTTCTGGTTTCATGTTTGTGCTATTATGTCCAACAGAAGCTTTACAATCTCGGAGCAAGGAAGATTGTGGTTGCTGGATTAGGGCAAATGGGATGCATTCCAAGCATCTTAGCTCAAAGTGCGAGAGGAAGCTGCTCAGAAGAAGTAAACTTGTTGGTGCAACCTTATAATCAAAATGTTAAGACCATGTTGAGCAATTTCAATGCCAATCTACCTGGTGCCAAATTCATATTCATCGACGTTGCTCGCATGTTCCAAGATATTCTTGTCAATTCAAGATCTTACGGTATGAACAACTAGCACAAAATCAGACTGAATTTTTCATTGCTTTGTTCTTACAATACTTGAACTGTTCATAAATGGTATACATTTAAGTCCTATTGTGTTAGGGTTTGATGCTTCTTTTTCTTTTGTTTAGGGTTTACTGTTGCAGATAGAGGGTGCTGTGGCATTGGAAGAAACAGAGGCCAAATTACATGTCTCCCATTCCAAACACCATGTCCAAATAGAGCACAGTATGTGTTCTGGGATGCTTTCCACCCAACAGAAGCAGTGAATATTCTGATGGGAAGGAAAGCTTTCAATGGAGATCTTAGTGTCGTTTACCCAATGAATATAAAGCAGCTTGCTGAACTATGAACCTTGTTATGTCACTTGATCTGCTTCAATGTTATTATGTAGTAACTGATGACTTATGAAGCAAGAAATTAATACATTGCTAATGTATTATTGATGAGAAAAATACCTGGTTTTACTAGTGTCATTTTCTTATATTTTGCTTATAATTGAATGAACCATAGCCCATATCTTCAAAACGGGACAAAATTTGTTCTGGATTTGGGCATCTCATTCTCTGTTCTACATTCACATTCATTGTGGTTAATTAAAAATTATAAAATAATGTTACACAATAAGTAACTCTACTTATTTAGACTAATTATAATAAATAAGATAATAATTAAACACAAAATAAGGCAACAAATTAAAACATATCTAATGTTACCCCTAATGAAACAGTGATCTGTTATTGATTTATGTAATAAAAAATTAAATCAAGAGATAAAGGGAAAAAGAGAGGAAAGAAAAAAGAAAAAATAAAGATAGAACAGAGGACTGCCTGAGTATATTCACATATGGTAGAACTCAAGCATCTTTATTGCATTATTATTGTTAAATGATTTCGTAAGACACAGACACAGAAAACCAAATCGTTTAAATAACAAGACAAATGCTTACTAGCTAGTTCTGAAGCACAAACAAGCAAACAAAGTCATGAAGAATAATGGGCAATGAGAAATTTTGACTGCATACACTCTAGTTCTCTTACAGCATAGCCAATTGTTGTATGTTAATTGGATAAGTGTATGATTGTGAAGCATATGATGCCTTTGCTAGTAAAATGTTGGCTGTCTCAGTGGGATGAAAAGCATCCCAGAACAAATACTTCGCACGATTTTCACATGGTTGTTGAAGAGGAAGGCAAGTTATCTGCCCATTGTTCCTGCCCACTCCACAGCATCCTTTGTCTATTACATCAAATCCTGCATGCAAATTTCAAAATCATTTCAGCCATATAAACTTATGGGTGTGCTAAGATTTCACAAGATGTTTTGAGCATGTATTTAATTTTAAGGAAAAAGAAAAAAAAATGCTTTTAGGTTGAATGTTAATAATTGTTTCAACTTAAAAAATTTAAACTATTGGGAGAATGCTATGTTTTATATATCCAAACGCAACTTATATGCAAAAGCTTTATGGGCTTAAAGTATAAAAGCAACACTTGCTCACTTATACCGTATGTTGAAATTGTATTTAAGTGTAATTTTGTTAAAAAAATTGTATTTAAGTACGAAAGGTTTTATATTATATCCAACACTATGCAACGTTACTTTTGAGTATAAAATGTCAAACAAATTCGAGAAATAGTTACCAAGTGATGTTCCATTTAGAGATAGATCTTGACTGCTTTGATAGAAATCCAGAAATACAAACTTTGCTCCTGGAAGCTGCCCTCCGTTGAAGTTCTGAACCAATTTCTTGAGGCCTGTGTTGAAATAGGTGATGATGTTGTTGATTTTCTCATTGCATCTGCTACTGTTACTGTGGAAACGAGCTAGCTGATATGGTATGCAGCCAATTTGGCCAACTGCTGTAACAATCACTTTACGTGCTCCTAGTGAATACAATTGCTGAAAGAGAAGAAAATAGTAATTCCCTCAATAGAAATATTGAAAATATTAGAATCCTCTCAATGGCTAGGGATAACAAGAATAACAAAGAAAGTACCAAAAGTCAATCAAACAAATGGAGAGGTATTATTGCTATCTACTAACTACATGGTGCAATTAAGATGATGTCTTAAGCTCGTTTTCTGACTAGCTAATGCATGAATTATATATCTTACAATCAGAACAATTTGATTTAAACTACATCAATCTTAAAAATATACAAGTTCCATTTTGGCCACTCTTTATTCTAATTGCAAGGAGAGTGATAAGATCAAGTGTGACTAATTATGAATTTGCTCCATGGACAAAAAAAAAAAGAGTTTTGATGATATCCAATAAAACCTCTAACCGCACTATTGGAAGAGCACAATAATGCCATTACTTGAGGTATATATTTATTTTTTTCACTCTAGCTCTAATAAACTCATTTTTACTTATTTACTCTCAACATATATTCCCTCTCGGATCCTCTCTCCCACAAGAATCTAAATCTCTTGTAGTCATTTCTCGTGTAGTTGGTGTAATTATCAATGTAGCAAATTATGAATTGTTAGATAATAAATTGTATAGCAATTGGTTCATTTAATATTCCATAATTTATTACGTTAATGACTTCACCAACTGTAAAAAAAAAAAAAAAAAACTACCGAAATCCCATTTCTGCTCAATACCCAACCTGCTATTTTCTCCCTCAATACCAAGCAAATTTGATCATCATAGGTGGTACTGGAGCTCCAGGTCTAACCTTCCATTGACTTTGCTTCTCTTTCTAAAGTTTTCAATTTCACTTAACTCAAGCAACGAGTTTACTATTGTTCTTATAATACTAAGGCTGCTATGGATGTCAAATATACATTAGAATAGCATTAAACCTTATTCCATTTCCAACATCATGAGATGGCCAAATGCAATTGTGTAAAATTAGATGCAAATAACTTACAATTAGTTGGCGAGCATAGTCTTGAAGAAGGACAGTAGCAAAAGCTCTAGCAGTATAATCTGAACTGGTTGTATAGAACTCTGGCATAAAATAGTTGTTTAGGTAATCATTGCTTCCCATCCCAGAAAAGTAGAGACATTTGCCTAAGTAGCTATTAAGTGTATCATTGTCTCCTCTGAAGAACCTCCTAAGTTGCTGCACAGTGTTTCCAAAGTTTGCTACTTGCTCATTCATAGATGTATGAGCGCCCTGCATAAAGCTACCATTAGAATGTACGAATATAACAGCAGCACATGCCAAGATCACATTAAAATTAACATAAGAATGTGAAGTACTAGCTGGCTTCTGCACCCCCAACTTGGCGTGGGGTGAAGTCATCCCTCATCTTTACTAGCTGGCTTCTGCACCCAGGTTCGATCCCT
The DNA here is from genome assembly GCA_022379115.2 of Bauhinia variegata. Lineage (NCBI taxonomy): Eukaryota > Viridiplantae > Streptophyta > Magnoliopsida > Fabales > Fabaceae > Bauhinia > Bauhinia variegata. The sequence goes on from CM039432.1 coordinate 7,541,017, forward strand.
TTCCTTACCAAGTTAAAATCCCTGATATCCCTCTGTAATTACAGCAAAAAAAAGAAAAAGAAAAAAGTACTAGGGGTAGTGTTTTTCACATCCTTAGGCATCTCTTTCATGTTTTGAATGATTTTTCATTGTCTTATATTATATTTTGAATCGTGAAAGTAAACAGGTTTCTCACATTTTCATATTACAATGCCTGCATATATACCAAACAACTCTCTTATACAGAAATGTATAAAGGTCTAGCTGCATATAATTGATAAACATATACCAGATTACTGCCTGTTTCATCTCGGATGCCTGCTGCTCCTGATGCATAATTGGCACCTCTCAACAGTTGAGGACCCCGGGCCCTTGAATAAGGTGGAATATAAGTTGGAAAACTCAGAAGCTGAGCTGCAATTATCATGGAAATTTTCAATAAAAAAATGTAAAAGAAGCATGTAGATCAATTGGCATAAGTTGTTTTAGTTTAACCAGAAATTTTAAATTCAAGCTCTAAAAATATAGTTATATTAAAATTTAGTAAAAACAGTTTTGCTACTATTGAAGTATTATTTAACTTATATTATATTAATTTTACGTTAAAAGACTTAATAACAAGTTTGTACACTATAAATATAAGTGATGAAGACTTTAAAAAAAAGTTGGAGGGCTCATGCAAAATACTAAAAGAGATTGTTAACTATAACTATTTGATAGTGACAAGTGTTTCAAGTTTTTAATGCATGACAGGTGTAATACTAACCACTTAATGCGTGACAGGTGTAATACTAACTACTTGGGTTAACAAAAGCACACGTTAGTGCCACTTTTTTTTTTCTAATTTTAATTTGACTTTATTATTATTTTTTTCTGTATGTATCAATCTCAACTGATAGTCAGAGAGTAATGCAAACTCTGATTTGTCATCTATATATAAAACATTCCAAATTTATATATAATGAAAAATTTAAGTTAACCAATATATATATATATATATGCAATTCACAAACCACAAGTATACAGAACAACAAACACCATTAATTAACCCTTCTTAATTTAGGGTTGGAACTTACCTAATGCATCAACATAAGTTCTACCATTGGTGAAACGACCAGTGGGACCCTGAGGGAAGTCAACGCCATAAGGCCTATAGTTAGCCCTAGCAAGTGTGAGAATCCCATTGTTGTTCCCATTGTCAACCAACGAGTCACCAAAGATGAAGAAACATGGCACTTGTGGCCCTTGTGGCTGTAGCTGTGAGAATCCTCTGGGACTTAGCCACAGCAAAATCCATGAGAACACCAAAGCCACTTCTCTAAAATGCCTCATCATATAATTGACCAATCGATTTTGTGTCTTGTGCCAAAAGAGTTAACTCTGCTTGTGTTCTTATATGATTCAGTTTTGACACCGTTGTGATGCACCAAATTCATGGCTTTCACGGGTGATCATGTGAAAAGAAAGCTTGCTTCTTTTGGAAAGAATGTGACAAGGGAAGAAAAGTTTATTGTTTACCAACACGATATGACTCAATTGGTAAATAAACTAAGTGAAGCAATTAAGAGACTTTTGTAATGCTAGAAGTTTAAGCTTGCATGAAAACATGATGTTCTACCAATACGATATAGCTTAATTGTCAAACGAACTAAGTTCAACATTTAAAATTTTTTTATAATGTCAAAAGTTTAAATTTAAAAGAAAACATATATTGAGAGAAAAAAAATAATATTAATTACTCTATTTCCCAAATGAAATTAATATTATCTTTAATAAGAAATAAGAATATTTTGAGTTCTTAAAAAAAAAAAAAAAAAAAAGCTTTTGGTTGTGATGTTCATATTAATTGCTCACTTATCATTGTTGTAGTTGAGAGAGTCACTTTAACGGCTTGCAAGCGGTGATTGTAGGGTTCAATCTCGTGACATGTTATGCTGTAAAATACTTTAACAGGAACATGCTAGAAAGTTTCAACCAACACTGGTGATTGGCTTAATTCTTAGCAGCCTTTTTCTTTTAATCCTTTTTTGGCGGAAGGCTAGCCATACATTTTGAACGGTAAAGTAAACAAAACAAAAAAAAATTAGTAAGAGATATAAAAAATAAAATAAAAAATTATAGGTGTACAAAAATATACGTGCATATATCATCACTTCAAAATTAAACCTTGCCTTTGCCTTGTGCTCATTTTAACCTTTTTATTAATAAACTGATTCTCAAACCCTACTAATTTTTTTTTTAATAAAATACCTTCTTTTTGTCATTGTATTATTTCTGATCAAATATCACTTTAGTATTATATTTATATTTTTTATGTCACTTTATCAATCTAGTTGTACTTATGGATAATATAGGAACCCAGTTCTCAACACTTTATACTAGTTGTTAATTCAATGTATTTTCCAGTTATTAAAAAAAAAAATTCCCTTAGCATAAAAAATTATCACTTTTGACTCGATAAAATGCATTATTTTTTCTTCAGATTTGCATCCTAAAAGCCTAATACCTCATATTTTTAGTTGTCTTCTTTTCAAATTTGCATCATAAAAAATAAATCAGGTTTGCAGATATCATTTTATTTTGCTAATTAAATTACTTACAATCGGAGATATCTGCTACATATAGTTAAGTACATAGAGAGCTATACATACTACTTATCTTTAGAAGGGATAAAAAATTTTAAAAAATAAAATAAAATTGATAAAATGCATTTCTTTTCTTTTGCTAAATTTTTTAGTTAGAAATATGAGGCTGAAGATTTGAACTTGTTAGTCCTAAAAAGGGATGAATAGAACAGTACCATACAAATGTTTCCAAATTTAAAAGTAAAACAGTTTCTAAAGCAACTCAAGTAAAGAGAGATAAGTCTAAAAACAGTTATGAAACTATTTTAAGGAAAGCAGCTTTAAAAACAATCCAAATAATTAAGCAAGGATGTATATATAGGTGCAACTCAAAGATGACTAGATATCCAATTTTATATGACTCTAAAACAAGTTATAAATAGAGTTCATAAGAACTACTATTTATCATATATAGTTTGATATAAGGGATAAAAACAATTTTGTAATCAAGCATCTTGAGAGTAACTTGAGTAGATACAAAGATATGTAGTTTTAAAAATAATTTGACTACCACTAAGTATTTAGATCAATTAACTTGAGTGTATTTTAACTTATACAAATGTTTTGGATTCGAGCTTTGAGGATACAACCAAAAAAAAAAAAAAATATTTTGAGCATTTTATCATGCCATCTATATAGTTTCCCCATTAATGTTAAAATTGCAAAACTGTTGCTGCTAGTGCAGCCATGTCTACGTTAGAACATCACTCAAAAAGGAATAGAAGGATTATACAACGTGATGGTAGAAGTTTAATTAAATATGATTTCTTAAAATTTCTAGTCAATTTTCAAAGGATTATGTCGAATTTCTTGTTATTGTATCAATGGATTACTATATTATTTATATTAATCTATATGATCTAATGGGTTTTTTTTTATTATGTGCTCATGCGTACACAATAACAATTAATAAAGGTGCATCAAAAATATAAAAGTTAAAAAATCAACACATCATTTATTATAATAGCATTAATTACTCTTATTAATATCTTTAATTCTAATATTTATAATTTAAGGTTTTAAAATTTAAGACTTAAGGTTAATATTTAGAATTTATATTTTAGAAATTAAGATTTTAGGGTTTAGAGTTCTTAGAATTTATGCTTAGATTTACTTTATATTTTAGGATTTAGAATTTCAGGTTTAAGGTATAAGGCTAGTATTAGGGTTTAGAAATTATGCTTTAGATATAGAATTTAGAGTTTTTAATTTAGGGTTTAGGGTAAAATATAAACTCTAAAATATTTTAAATCCTAAAGACTAACCCTAAATTTAAATACTAACCTTAAAACTCTAAACTTTAAATGTTAATCCTAACCTCTAAAATATAATCTCTAAATTTAAGCAGAAACCTTAAAAATCCTAAACACTAATCTTAAATTTTAAAACTTTAAATTATAAATATAAAATTAAGGGTAAAAATAATTTTAAAATTATAAAAATATTAGTGGGAGTAATTAATGATATTATAATAAATGATGTGTTTATTTTTAAACTTTTATATTTTCAATACACCTTTTTTAATAGTTATTGTTTGACATGGGTACACAATAAAAAAACTCTAATTTAAATTCACATCTTTTATATATAAAATATTATTTTCATAATTTTATATTTTATTTTAAATTTTATATTCCTTTAAAATTATAAATTTATATAAATGAAATTTATAAAATAAATATTATAAATATAATATAATATTATTTTATAATATTTAAATTAATCATAATAAATGAATATCATAGAAAAAAAAAAAGTATCACCACCTAAAAAAGAAAAAGATTCAATTTTTACAAATGGCTACCCTAGTTCCTAACGATGTGATGAATGAAAAGTCTATTTTAGTAACATATATCTTTCTTGCCAGCAGTCCCTCTTATCCTGAGTCCATTACTACGCGTATGGGACACATGCATCGCATTGAATCGGTAAGTGGGTTCGATGGGGACAGCCAAGGAGACAAGGAAGTAGATGGATACGGATTTTCCATGCCGTATTATTAGTAGACATATGTTATACTTTAAATGTATTTATGGAATAAAGTAGTTTTATTTTCATATAGTCGAGATTTGTGCATGTAAAGTATAGGTTTTATTTTTTTTTTTGTAAGTAAAGGGAGATATATAGCGATTTTCTGATTCAAACTCAAAGTTAACGAGAGTAATAGCTTATTTATTTAGTGCTTTTCTGCATCTTCTGCGCTAGCTATAGCAGAAGCAGCATTTGTAGATTCAATACTGAACAAAAGAAATAATCAAGTAAGAATTAATGTGGAGGTTGAAGATAGCACAAGGTAGCAACAACCCTTACCTGTTTAGCTCTAGAGATTTTGTGGATCCTGAAGAGCTTGCTGAAGTTGAACCTGCTCGTCAAAACTACTATGAAAACCGCCATAAATAAAGATTAGAGATAATCAAATAGCTAAGAAAGTTCCAAAAAATTGCTTAATTTTTTGGGATAAATATTTAGAGAAAAATGTAGTAAATAATTATGTTGCGAGTAAATTATCCTTCAAATTTAATTAATAACTCCTAATCTTAGGCCTAATAACACATTTGTAGGTAACAATATAATCAAATAATCATATCAAATTGTACTAAATTTTAATAAATGTATTATTTATTTATATTTTTGGGGGGCTTAAGGCCAATGCCTTAGTTACCTACCCATACCCACCGCCTGTTGGTACGGATAATGGATTCACCCAATTTCTTCAATGATGATTGTTACAAATAAGAACCATCATTTTCATTAGAATCACTATCATGTGAACATGATATCTTGATAAAAGGATCATTCTCAATATCTTAATAGTCATCAAGGAACTTATCATTTTTTTTAGTCAAGAGAACAATTGACCACTTATTATCTCTAATGGGTCAATGACCAAAAAACACTTGTTGAGCTTGAGATACTAAAATAAATAGCTCATATTTGTACCAAACCCTATTATTAAGATCCACTTGCACAAACCCTATATCATCAACTTGGCGGTGAAATAAGCAATATAAGAAGAAATAAGAGAACAATGAATAGATTTAGTGTTTCATAAGTATGAACTCAAAGAAAAAGAATGGGTATACGAGAAAAAACAAACTTCACAATAGATTTGTGTTGTTTTGAATGCACAATATATCTTTGATAGCGGTTCAGTTTGTACGTGATGTCTATTAAAGAACATAGACAGTACACAACAACTGCCCACCGATCGAGACACACTCCATCTAGACATACCATAATACTCACATGGCCCTAGTTCTCAAGCCCTAACACATTACATGGTGATCATCCATCTACATCAAATGCCTCCCAGTTTGTCGCTTTCTTTGAGGCACCATCACCTTATATGTTTTATCACATTGGTGCATCCCAGTTATCTTCCCGGGGTGGATCTTTCGACTCGAGATTGAGCAATAGTTTATGGATGCACAAGAGCCTATAGCTAAAGGTGGAGGGAGGGCTATAGGTAGAGGGAAAGGTATACCTTAAGGGAGAGTTTGTGGCAGAGTGACTGTGGATGTCACTCCCCAGCAAAGGAGGAGTAGATTTGGATGAGATATTTATAGTCATGGATTAGAGGAATGTAGAATCACAAGTATCCTTATCACTTAGGTGGTAGATTATTACTAATGTATTGCTAGATTTTGCTCACTGTCTCTGGAAATGGATCTTTTGTAATAAGAACTTATAATGTCACACACAGGAATTATGGATAAAACTATAATTGATTGGAGTTTTAGTTAGACCAAAATCTTGTTAATAAGGGCCAATATTATGCGATGATATATTTAATATTTTATTAAATTAAATAATATTATGAAATATTACATCATTAGGGCAATAATAAAATAACGTAATGTCAATTTTTATTAGAGTAAAGATAAAAAAAATATTATAGTAATATTAAGAATATTATGTAGCATTATCTAATATATTAGGGTAATATTTGTTAATGATATTATTTAATATTAAGATAACATTTAGGTCTATTTGAATTGGCTTTAAAAAATATTTTGAGATATTGAGGCCGAAATTTTTTTAAAATTTTAAAAGTATTTTTATAAAATAGTAGTATGCATATATTTTTGTTTTTTTTTAGAATTATCTCATTACATGTTTTTACCAAAAATAGACTATTTTCTAATTTTTGGAGGTGTTTCTTTTTTTTTTAATTAAAAAATTATTCAAACATATGCGCTATTTACACTTTCTAGAAGTGCTTCTAACAGTAAAAATCTAATCTAAATAAGCTCTAAATAATAAATTATTTGAGTTTACCTTTTCTCAGTCTTTATTAGCACAAGGTTTAAATATTTAAGTGGGATTAGAACATAAGAGAAGGTATCCTAGTAGGACTAAAAAAGTGTTAAAACCCTAACCCAATAAATAGACTCAAGGGAGCGTGGCATACAAATGAAAAACACAAGAAAGCCGTTCTATCTCAAGCGTCTCCTAGTTTAGGGTTTCAATGGAAAATTTTGAATTTCATAGTGATCGACTATGTGCAAGAGAGACCCAACACTGTTTACATAAGTTTTAATGTGTCCAAATGGTAGGTTCACAAAATTTTCAATTCAAACCAAACACTACAAGAGAAATGGTATGAATTCTTTGTGATTTGATTTGGTTTCAGCAATTGATTGATTTGGTCCAAATTTTACTCACCCTACCATAATACCAGATCCAGAGTTAACTCAGAGCAAATACACTGTTGGATAGTAGTTATCTAACATCCAACATATATAACGTGGTTTTTTAGTCTTCACAAGTTTTATTGAAAGATCATTGAATTCCTTTAATTTTATTAATGCACAATTAATGCATATATCTACTAAAATAATTTTTAATCTGATTATCTAGTGCCAAGAGTTCCACAAGAGAAAATTGTAAGAGATAAATTGAGCTAAACAAATCAACTTCTCTTATTCAGCTAAAACTCTTTTCAACTTCAAGTCAAACAAAGACACGTGATAGAATTGAAATAAAATTTCAAGTCACAACTCTAAGTGGGGACATAATTAGGACAAGGAAAATAATTTCAGTGTCCCACTTAATCTTGTTCACATAATACCTCAAATCTTGCTCCCTCCTATTTATGACTAAAAAAGATAAAATAAAATAAAATAAAATTGTGGACCCATCCCATTACATCATCCCCTCTCTATGAAATGATAAATAAGTATCCTTTCTTAAATTTTCAAAATATAGGCTAAAACATTAAACATGTTTGGCTAGCTTATTAGCACAAATGTTGGTTTCCCTGTATGCATACTTGCCAATCTAGCATTGTATTTTCTAAAACGAAAATGAGGATAAAAATCTATACATTTCACATAGCAATGGCCCTTAATAAAACGTGCTTTCAAGATAGATAGTGTAAGACTATGAGAGAATCGTTTTTTCCCTCAAGTACAAGCAAATTAAGGTGACGTTTGGGAGAGCTTAAAAATAATTTATTTACGCTTATCTTATGACATAAGCTCTTTAGCTAAGAAAACTTATCCTACTTTTTCAAAAAAGTTAAAATTTTAAATTAAGGGTAAGAATAATTTTAAATCTTAAACATTAATCCTAAACCTCAACGTTAATTTTAAATTTTAAAATTTCAGATTATAAATATTAAATTAAGGTAAGAATAATTTTACATTAATAAAAGTAATCAATACTTATTATATAAATGATGTGTTAATTTTTAAAATTTTATATTTTCAATGAACCTTTTTTAATACTTATTGTGTAATTACACAATAGAAAACTCTAATTTAAATTCACACCTTTTATATATAAAATACTATTTTTATAATTTTATATTCCTTTAAAGTTATAAATGTATATAAATGAATTTTATAAAATAAATATTATAAATATAATATAATATTATTTTATAATATTTCAAATAATCATAATGAATAAATAAATATCACCACCTAAAAAGAAAAAGTGATCATAGGCCATGTCCAATGAGTCTATTTAATCTATTGCTGTCCGTATGGGAGTCACATGCATCGCAATAAATCGGTAGGTGGGTTCCATGGGGATAGCCAAGGAAACAAGGAAGTCGATGGGCAGTTTTCCGTGCCATATTAATAGTAGACATATTATATATATATATATATATATATATAGAGTATTATTTTTGATTAAATGTGATTTCAAGAGCGATATTATGAGACTGTAAGAACTTTTTTTTTCCTCTAAGCAAAAGAAAATTAGAACATCTTGTCTAAACTTTTCACTTAATTTTCAATTAAGTTAAAATGTTAGTTCAAAATATAAGAAAAATGTGTTTCTTAAACTTTTGGAATGAAGTAATTTTTATTTTCATATAGTCAAGATTTTGTGTGTGCGAAGTGTAAGTTTTTTTTTTCGTAAATAAAAGAAAATATATAGAAATTTTAATTTATATTTAAAGAAACAGACGCATTCTGATTCAAACTTAAAATTTAACGAGATTAATAGCATATTTATCACGTGTGAGGTATAAGTTGGCACATCTACAGTCATGTCACTGAAGTGCTTGTTCAATCTGCTTATTTATTAAGTGCTTTTCTGCATCTTCTGGCTAGCTATAGCAGAAGAAGCATTTGTTGATTCAATACTGAACAAAAAAGATAATCAAGTAAGAATCAATGTGGAAGCTGAAGATAGCACAAGGTAGCAACAACCCTTACCTGGTTAGCTCTAGAGATTTTGTGGGACGCCAGACATGGGAGTTTGATGCTGATGCCAAGAACCCTGAAGAGCTTGCTCAAGTAGAAGCTGCTCGTCAAAACTATCATGAAAACCGCCATCAGGTGAGGGTCAGCAGTGATCTTCTCTGGCGCATGCAGGTATGGACCATGTAAATTTGCCTATTATGATTTTTTCTATTCTTTTTCTTCTTTGTTTGAGTAAATTTTTTTTTCCTCTTCATTGTTAATTTTAAATAAAATTTTGATGTGTTAAACTTAATAAATTGAATAATCACATTATAAAAATTATATCAAAGTCAATCTTTTAAGTTTTTTGCAATTGCACGAAAGATTAATTTCTATACATTTTTGTAATATGAGAGTTTATTTTATTAAATTTACAAAATATAAAAAAAATTAACAATAGTGTGAAAAAACAAACAAAAAATTTACTCTCTTGATTTACACTTACCACACGTCTAGTATACAGGATGGTGATTTATTTACATGCTCTATTCTACTAAATGAGCATTTCTATCTTTGCTAGCCAAAAAAAAAAAAAAAAAGACATCACATAGCTTGTATTCCAAACCTGATTCATAAAAAGTTGGAATAAGTATTCTCTTCTTGAAAGGTAAGATTATTCTATGAATTATCCTTGCTTGAGAAGAGATCAGTAATTTTTTTTTTAACAAATGTAATTTGAAAGTTTGAATTTATAAGCTTTAATTTAGAAAATTGAGATTTAGATTATTTTTTTATATAATTTGCTTTGTCTTTTTTTTTTTTTTTTTGCATAATCTTTTGTTGCCATTGTAAGTGTAGTTTTTGAGGGAGAAAAATTTTAAGCAAATCATTCCGCAAGTAAAAGTTGACGAAAAAGAAGAGATAACATATGAAACTGCAACAGCCACATTAAGGAGGGCCATCCTTTATTATTCTTCTCTGCAGGCATGTGATGGACATTGGCCTGCAGAGATGAGAGGTGTAATGTATGTCTTGCCTTCCTGGGTAAGTATTCCTCCCCTCTCTATATTTCTTTTTTCATTTTTTTGATAAGATAGAATGAAGTGTTAGTTAGTTTAAACTCTTTGAAAATGCTATTAATATACTTCTTCTTTTATTTTTATCTGTCGCTTTTAAATAAAATTTTTGTTATTATTAATTTGTAGTTTTAAAATTTTAAGATAATATTTATTTTTAATTTTTCACTCTGACTCTATATATGTATATTAAAAAATAGAGTAATTATAATGATAGAGTCTTTGAGAATAAATCAAATAAAGGTAGAATAAAAAATTAGATGGTAAATTCACTTTAATCAAGAAAAATAAATGTATGCCTTAGTATGTATGATTTGATCTTAAGCGACAGATAAAAAATAACGGAAGGAGTAGATGTTTATATGCGAAGGATAAAATTTATAGGTTTAAAATATTAGAGGTGAAATTATATTTATAAAAGTGAGGGCAAAAATAATATTTAACTTCTAAACTAAGTAATAATTAAAATTTTCATATATGCCTTGAAAGGTTCGAAGACTTAATTTTGATATTAAATTTTGGTAAATCTAACTTTTGGTATACTTCAATTTTAATGGTGGAGTTTACTAAAATAGATTTATTTTATAGAAAATTGCACCAACCTTTAGTTATCTTTTTTTTAAAATAAATTCTTCTCTATTTTAAAAGCTTATACACATGCCTCTTATGATTTGAAAAGGGCAAAACAACCATCTTAAAAATTGATTTGTAGAAGTATTAGTTAACAAATAATAGATAAAATAAACGCTAAAATATTTTAAATTCTCTCAATAACTTATAAATTTGACCTCCCTTATTTTTCACCTTTCTCTCTTATATTTTCAAAACCTTCACATACCTGTAATTTGAAAAATGCAACACATAAATCGAAATTATGATAATTGCCCATAATTTTCTGAATAATATTTTAGAAAAAATGAAAATTCTAAAAAGAATATTAGTTGACGACGTTAGTTTAATGAATTTAAATGTAAGATTAGGTAAGTGAAAATAAGGTAATTAGAAAGGATGTTTGTGTAATTTACTCTTTATTTTGTCTCTCAAAGAAAATAAAATTTGGGTATGTCACTCTAAATAGTTTTGAAATCATGAAATGTAGGTTTTTTGCCTGCACATAACAGGCCATTTGAACGTCATATTTTCTCCAGAGCATCAAAAGGAAATTAAGCGATTCATATATAATCATCAGGTATCCATCTAGTTAATTCAGCCATTAATTAATCCACTTCCGTATTTATATTGAATTGGCTTTTATAGTTTAAGAAAAAATCATTTGATTTAATTTTAAACTATTCGAATTATTTTTTTAAAAAAGTATAAACATCTTTATAACATAAATATACAATGAAATGTTTTTTTTTTTTTTAAAAAAAAAGAAGGTTTTTATGTAAAAAAAAAAACTTTTATAGAAGCCTGATTCAATTGAATTATTTTTTTTAAAAGTAAAAATTAAAAGAAGAAACATCCCTCACATACTTTTAAGAAAACCAAGATTTTTGTTTTTAGAGATATTTTTATTTCTATAAGAAAAAAGTAATTCAAATAGTAATTTTTTTACAAGTATTTCTTTAAAATTAAAAAGAAAAAATATATTAACAAAAGCCAATTCAAACAAACTTTAAATTAAAAAAATTACTTTTAATTTTTATTTTTATATCTATACCTTAAAAATATTTTTTTTAAAAAAAAAATCCAATCAAAGTGATACTCTGCAACACTTCATTGATCTTAAATAGCAAGCACACTCTTCTTTTTCTTTTCTGTACTGCAGAATGAAGATGGTGGGTGGGGATTACACGTTGATGGCAACAGTGCTATGCTATCTACCGTTTTCAATTACATATGTCTGAGGATACTTGGAGAAGGAGCTGAGGGAGGCCATTTCAATGCTTGTGCTCGAGCACGAAACTGGATTCTTCATCATGGTGGTGCTACATACATACCTTCATTTGGAAAGATTTGGCTTTCTGTAAGAAAAATTTCTTAGATTCCCATTTTTCTTATTTGTTTTCACACTCATTTTTGTGTAATTTCAATGTTTTGAGTTAATTTTTTTTTAAAAAAATAAAAGCATTAATTTTTAAAAACTTAAAAAAATTACTTTTGGCAAAAAGTTGTCTCACTCAAAAATATTTTTGTAAAAAGCAACAAAGCTATTTTTCTCGTTTAAAAGCATTTTTTAAATTTAATCCAAATAAATTTTAATCTTTGTTTTAAACCAAAGTATTAACCAAAAAAATAATAATTTTAAAATTTTAGACTCAAGATGAGTGGGACAAAATTTATTCAAAAATTTTGATTAATTAAAAAATAAACTTTAATTTTAATTAATTATTTAAGGTAAATAAAATAATTAATTAAAAATTTTAAATATATAAAATAATAAGAGGAGACGTGATGTAAAATAAATATGTTATCTCGAGTATGTTTAGTCTAAAGTTTGAAATTCAATCTAGTTCTTTTAAAATAACACATTAATTTTAGAGTTTAAAGTTTATGATATTAATATTTTTAGAGTTTAAAATTTACATTAGAACGAAAACTAACACGTTGGTTTTACGTTATTGCAATTCACTTACATAAATTTCTTGCAGATACTTGGCGTGTTTGATTGGTCTTCCAGCCTGCCAGTGCCCCCGGAATTTTGGTCTCTAGTTCCTTCCTTTCTACCCCTGCATCCAGGTTCTTCCTTAATCTTACTTTTTTTTTTTTATGTTTCTTTCTTCATCATTTCAAAAACATAATTTGTCAATTAAAAAAATACACAGGACTATAAAATTGAACTTTTATTAAATTTTTTAATTTATAATTAATTCACTTAAAATTAAGAGTAAATACTTATTTTAGTCACTCACATTTGAAACTCTTATTAATTTGGTCCCTTATACTTTAAATTTATCAATTTGGTCCCTTACATTTGAAACCCTAATCAAATTTGTCCATTATATTTGAAATCATAATTAATTTCATCTCTCACATTTTAAATTTATCAATTTAGTCCTTCATACTTCAATTTTTTTATTAATTTCGTTCTTTTAATTTATCAATATTTTTTGAAGTATGAAAGATTAAATTTATAAGTTTTATAAATTTAAGGGACTAAATTAATTAAAATTTTAAATATAAGGAACTAAATTGATTAGGGTTTTAAGTGTGAGGGATTGATAAACTTGAAGTCTAAATTAATAAACATAAAAGTGTGAGAGACCAAATTAATAAGAATCTTAAGTGTGAGGGACCAAAATAAGTATTTACTCTAAAATTAAATTTTTTATTTCATATCATGATTATATATATCATTTCATTGCAATAAATTAAATAAAATATACGAAGAACAATAACATTATAAATTACTTTGTTTATTTTCTTTCAATCAAATATGGAAAATAGGACAAAGAATGAAATAAAGAAGTGGAATAACTAATTTTAATATAATCCAGCTCAAATTAACGAAATAATTTAAATAAAAATACAACTCTTTCAAAAATATTTTATGTATAAATATTTAAATTCAAGCATAGTACTTAAACAAGTACTATAATAAGATTTTTCCTAGAGAATTTGATTAGGTCATTTTTTTATTCTATTTAGATTTTCAAATCTTTTTCTTACTTTGATCATATCTATTTTGACCTAGCTAGCTATAATTTCAAATTATCTGTCACTCCCATTAGTATGAAGCTATTTACAATCATTAATTATATATATCCCATAAATGCAGCAAAAATATGGTGTGTCTCTCGGGTGATTTTCATGTCCGTGTCTTATTTATATGGGAAACGATTTGTTGCCCCAATAACTCCTCTAATTCTCGCTTTGAGAGATGAACTTTTGACCGAGTCATATCGGGAGATAAAGTGGTCAAAAGTGCGCCATCAATGCGCAAAGGTACGTTTCTCCACTTATTAATTCTTGATGTTTAAAGCAATTAATTTGAGGTAATAGCGCAAACTTTAAAAATAAAGTTTTGATAATTTATTTTATTAAATTTAATTTTTTTTATATGTTTAAGTTAATATTAAAAAATTTATATTTTTTATTTATGATAATAAAAAAAATTTAATCTTTGTGAGAGTATTCTTATTTTTGTTTTTTGAATGTAATTTTTATGTCAAATTTTCAAATTTTCAAGAACAATTTTAGTTTACCAAGTACAGAATATCATTTGGGATAAAAATTTAAAAAAATAAAAATTGTGAAAACATGTTTGGTTTTGGGATGAGATTATGTTGTGATTTGATTCCGTTATCAAACCCCCTCAAGCTCATGGGTATAGCTTTTATAACTTGATTATATTCAATTGAACTCATTCCTAGGCTTGTTATCTACTTTCGTTTCCAATGAAAATAAGAAATGGCTAAAGCCAAAATACCCTGAGATCTTAGATTAATTTGTTTCCTAACAGTCCCAACTTTTTGTTTTACAAATTAAATCAATCATATACACAGACACAAACTTACATGTACGACAAAATTTTTCGTTCTATTTTTATTTCAAATTTTATTTTATAGACTTAAAATTAATAAAATATGCTACAAGAAGAATCTAAATTAATTTCAAACTCACAAAATTGAATTTGTCATAAAAAATAACACATGAAATTTTTTCCACTTACATACATATTATATTTAAACTTTAAGTATTAGAGTTGAGAAAGCATATTAATTAATGACAGGAGGATCGATGCTGCCCTCATTATTTCTTTCGAGAATTGGTTTGGGACACCATCTATTTATTTACAGAGCCTCTACTTACACATTGGCCCTTCAATAAGCTCTTGAGGAAGAAGGCTTTACATGTTACAATGAACTATATTCGTTATGAAAACGAGAATAGCAAATATATAAATCTCACTCCTGTAGATAAGGTATGTCGATCATATTGTGTCAACATATATAATATAAAAAAAAATTAAGGAGCATACTGAGTTTAATTCTAAAATGGATTACAATGGATAGATTATGTCTATGCTTGCTTGTTGGGTTGAAGATCCTCATGGTGACCATTTCAAAAAGCATTTGGCCAGGGTCTTGGATTACATATGGGTAGGAGAAGATGGAATGAGCGTGCAAGTAAGTATTCAGACATAATCATTGTAATTTAATGGAAATAGGTTCTCTCTCTCTCTTGGCTACACGAGAAAATCTACCTGCTATCAAGCTTCTCACCACTGGCTATACCTACTGGCTTAGTTTCTCTCTTTATATATTTCCAAAAAGGGATTTCCTTGCATTTGATTTTATATTTCCCTAATCTTCCAGAATATTTTATTTTAAAAAATATTTCTCGTAAATATTTAAAGTTAACCAAACATATTTTATAAATATCATGATTTATAAATCTTAAGAAGTAAATGTATATGCCTTGCTCAAACCTTGCACTCTAGTTAAGCTTGTAGTTAGGTTTTTGCCAATTTAAGCTTCCTACCAAATGCCATTTGTTAAGCTAGAAATAATTTCTCTCTCTCTCTCTCTTTCTCTCTCTATATATATATGCAGGCTGGAACTAGTCAGATTTGGGATGCTTGTTTTTCCATACAAGCCTTGCTTGCCACCAATCTTATTGAAGAAATGGCACCTACACTTACCAAAGCTCATGAATTCTTGAAGAAATGTCAGGTAAGCTATATATGAGTATTATATATATGATATGTGACCTAGTAAATTTGTTTCTCTTACTATCTGCCAAAGATCTCGAGTTTAAATTTGTTGCCCAATTTTTAAAGTAATACAGGCTAAAAGTCTTGAGTTTGAACTTGGAGTTGCTCTCTTAGTAGAAATTTATCAGTTATTATTCTTGGTTATTGTCGTACTTATACCAAAACAAAAGTGGCACGTCTGACTTAAAATTGATGCAGATGAGGGAAAATCCTTCTGGCGACTTCAAAAGCATGTACCGTCATAATAGAAAAGGAGCGTGGACATTCAACGATCAAGATCATGGATGGCAAGTGTCTGATTGCACTGCAGAAAGTTTGAAGGTTAAGTTTGGTTATCCCATATATTATTACATGTAAAGTCAATGAGTTATCTCAATTAGTAATTTATTTTCATCTCCAAATTCTGGTTTATTTCGCAGTGTTGTCTTCTCTTTTCTATGTTGCCAAAAGAAAAGGTTGGTGATAAACTTGAAATAGAGTGGATATATGAAGCTGTCAATTTCCTACTTACAATGCAGGTAAGAGTGGATATCTTTATCTTATATGTCATCCTTAATTATATATATTCGGTATTCAATGGTGAATGAAAAACAGGAGAGTTTTAAGAGTGTTGAGATACAAATATAAAACTAGTCATGAGCCTTCTCCTAAATAGCTTAAGCTTCTAAAATGAATCAATTTCAAATATGGTATTAGAGCCTCTATGACTTCGCAAGGATCAAATCCGTTTACAGTTACTTAGTTAATTAATTTAAAGAGCATTTCAACAGATGGTATGAGTAGACTTATACTGTTTCATACTTCAAGGTGAAGGACTTTCTTATGGATGTGTTGAATATATAATATAAAATTAATCCTAAGCCTTTTTATAATAGTTTTAAGCTTGTCTTGAATTATTTTTACAACCAAACATATTCAAAACAAATTAAATCTTACTCTTTTTACTCCCCTATCAATGCAAACATATTCTAAAGCTTAAAATTGAAGTTATTTTTTGTTGAACTTCTCTAGAGTAAAGATGGAGGAGTAACAGCTTGGGAGCCAGTAAGGGGTTCTTCTTGGTTGGAGGTAACTAATACTCGAAGGCACAGCTTGAGTTCTTACTCCTTACTAATTATTTGCTATATTATATGATCCATATTCACTATTTTCTCTATCTTCTTTTCAGTTGATCAGTCCAATCGAATTTATGGAGGACATGGCCACTGAGCATGTGTAAGGCTTTTAATTTTAAGATCAACGCCATTGACCACTATTAATCATCAATTGGCATTTAATTTCAATTTGCAATTAAGTTGAGTTAGATTATAAGGTAAACTACCCCAGCTCATTAATAGCTTAATAAGTTATGTTTATGAGTTAATAAATTGAATTGAATTTTAAAATTTTAGTACATTTATTAAATTAAATAAGTTAAGATTAAACTCTTATAAGTTCAGTTTGCTAGCTTATGAATTAATTGACTAGCTTATATATATATATTGGTTATTTTCTAATGGTTTTAGATATCTTATGATTATTTTTATTATTCTTGTAGTCTATGGTTAAAAGTGATCTTTGACGTCTTTGTTTTGTTAATATTAGCGAGTTGATAAATGCTAATGGTTTACATTTTACTTTTATTTTTTTGATAGTTTGGAATTTGATTTTGTTAAATTAATATGAATTTAGATAATTTTGATTCAACTCATCAATCTTATTTATTGAGCATAAGAGTTTAAATGATTTAATTTAATTTATTTAATTAAACTCAGATCATGAGCTCATTTAGCTTGTGAGCTCTAAGTTCGAGTTAAGAAAACTGACTTATTAGTTAAGTGAGTTAAGTTTGAGTTTAGTAACGCTAGACTCATATCAATCCCTACCTACATCTATAAAAACCTCTTGCCATTGTGTCACACCTAGTAGATCATGATAAAATATATATTACATTAACATAATAATAACTTTCATTTATACATTAACAATATTTGTGGTGCTTCAGGTCTGTTGAATGTACTTCATCTTCAATCCAAGCCTTAGTTATGTTTGTGAAGCTACACCCTGATTACAGAAAAGTTGAAATTAACAATTTTATCAGAAAGGGATTGCAGTTTATTGAATACATGCAAACGGCGGATGGATCTTGGTATGTATATATATATATATATATATATATATATATGTTTCCATTGATTTGTCTTTGTAATATCCTAACTATCTATTATCTATTAGATATAAAATTATTTTTAGATATTCACCTCTAATTTAAATTTTAGCGTAAAATATTTTTTTTTATTGGTTTAGCTTAAAATAATTTGTAACATGATATTAAAACCGTTTTAACCGTACTTTTACTCAGTTTATATTATATTAGTCGATATCTCATGTGGTATAAAATATTGATAGTTTGCACACAAAAAAAATAAAATTTAACCATCCTTTTTCAATCACTAGACTTGAAAAGAACGTTAAATATCAAAATATTGTTAAGTTTTTGCATAATAGCTTAAACTTTTTCACTTAAATATTTTTAGACATTACTTCAATGTTCTGAGTTTTTAGACAAATTATAATTAATCCATTAATCTGGTAAGATATAACAACATAATATAATTTGACTGCAGGTATGGAAATTGGGGAATCTGCTTCATATATGCAACATGGTTTGCTCTTGAAGCTTTTGCAGTGGTGGGTAGAAAGTGCCAAGATTGTTTGGCAGTGCGTAAAGGTATTGATTTTCTTCTCAAAATACAAAACAAAGATGGTGGCTGGGGAGAGAGCTACCTTTCTTTGACAAATAAGGTAACTTGCCAGTCATTTTTTTTTTTTATTTCCATTTTCCTCTGAAATCAAACAAATATATTTTTTTAAAAAATAAGAGCATGTTGGGTCTTCATTTTAATATTTTATTTTTTGAAAATAATTTTTCATATTTTCAGTTTTAAATTCATTTCAGGAAATTTTTTTAATTTGCCAAACCAAACATATTTTCATGCTCAATTTTCATTTTCACTAAAAATGAAAACGAGCAAATGCAAAATGTAAATACATCTCAAAAAATGGAAAAGAAAAACATGAATGGAAATATGTAAACATTTTATAATAACCCAAACACCCTATTAGCTATTGATTAATTATTATTATTCATAATGAGCCTCTTTAATTTATGAGAGCTTCTTAATATGCCCAATTTTCATAGCTGGGCATAGCATTTTCCTTCATTTTCACTTCTGAAAAAATGCTTGGAAAACCTTTTTTTTTTTTTTTTCCAAAAGTGATCTCTAAATAGAAATAATTTATAATTAGTGTTATGCTTGAAGGGTGAAGTTTTATGACACAGGTGTATACACCACTTGAGGGAAATGAGTCCAACATAGTGCAAACTGCTTGGGCACTAATGGCACTGATTCATGCTGGGCAGGTAAGTTAAAAGATTTTATATATTTTGAAATACTTTATTAGAATAGATCATTTGATTATTAAATATTTGAAAAATATTATTCCTTCTTCTAGGATTGCATGGGGCATTACCATGTTCACAAATTAACCCAAATCAATCAAACCGAACTGAGTCACAATAAAGTCAATTGAGGATAGTTTGAATTAATTCCAAATATATCCTTGCAAGTGTTCAATTTTAAATTTATAATTAAGAAAATAAGATAAATAAATTATTTTGAATTGAAACTAATTTGGTTAATAGGCCGAGAGGGACCCAACTCCTCTTCATCGTGGGGCAAAGTTTCTGATAAATTCCCAGCTAGAGAATGGTGACTTCCCCCAGCAGGTATCTATCTCTCTTGGATTCTATTAAATTGAAATTTAAGATTATCTTAATCCTATTTTATATATTATTGAATCACAGAAAATAATGTCACATTACTAAAATAATAATAAAAATGCCCTTAAGCACATACATCAATTGGCATAAAGTTATAGCTTAATATTGATGGTATTGTATAAAACTTATAGATATTAATTAGTGATAAAAAAATAAATTTATAAAAAGGAAAGAACATTTATATTATTAAAAATGAGATTTTAATTAATAAAATAGAACAAGACAATATATAAAACTGAAGATAGAATGTTATCCATTTTATTGATCTCTTTAAGCTTTAACTAATTTATTTATTAGGGTTTGTTTTAATTATTTATTCATTTATTTGTAGATTGCAGTGGGAGGTTACTTGAAATGTGGTACATTAAATTACGCGTTGCAAAGAAATATATTTCCAATATGGGCTCTTGCAGAATACCGTGCAAAAGTTTGAGTGCCTTCTACTAATATCTAGTAGATCATAGAAGCTAAAACTTGTACTAGCTGAGAATGAATTAATGTTTTTCCTTTTTTTTTTTTTTTTCCTTCTATTGCATTCAAGTGTGACTTTTGAAGATTAACTATCGTGTGTAAGCAAACCTTACCAAATTACATTCAACTATTTGAACCGACAATAATTAATGTTATATTGCTAAGAACTAAACTAAACCGACAATAATTAATATATTAATTTTTTATATATTATAAATTATATATAAGTATAATTATATATATTTATATTATATTTACGGAATTGAAGTATATATATATACTTACGGAAAAAAGAAAGAAGCTAACGGAATTAAATATATATATATATATATAAGTCAATTGAATTGATAATATTTTTTAACCTTATTTCTTATTCTTCCTCTTTCAATGAATAATATTACTTGCATATTGAATGTTATAGAATTTAGCAATTAGTCATTCTAATGTTTGAATTTAACCTATATATTGCTTTTAGTATTTTTATGTGCTATTTGTTTGATTTTCTTGTAAATTTTTTAGTGGATTTTTTATAGAAAATATTTGCTTTAAATTGAGTATGATTATATTATGTGAGATTTTGTTTACTCAAACCGAACAATTTTAAATCTCTTTTAAACCACACTAAACTATCCCAAACTATCTCATCTCTTAAACCGCCAAAGTAATATCGGCTTGTGTTTTTCTTAAACTACTTACATTGGTTTAGTACTTTTTTTTTGTTCAAACTGCATCAAACTAAACCCCTTACACCCCTAATCATAAAATTGGAATCTAAATATTTTATAGAAAGGTTACAAAGATATTTTATATAGTCTTCAAGCCTATTAGATTAAATATAATTGTTCTGAATTTAAGAATTTTTTAATTTTTAATTTCCTAAAAAGTAAGTTTTGTCAATATTTGGAAGAAATAAAATTTAGGTCTCTACGTAGTTTTTTCTACATCTCATCAATTAAAGTCTACCATTTATTTTATATATCTTAAAGGGATCTTGATACTTTGAATTTTTAAGTGAGTCCATGCTATCAACTCTTCTTCTAACACTAAATAAAGTGATAATTTATCCTACACTAAATCGCAGGTTTACAAAATTTTCTATCCAAACCAAACATTCAAACACTACGAGAAATGGTATGAATTCTTTGTAGTTTGATTTGGTTTAGGCGATTGATTGATTTGGTTTGAATTTTGCTCACCTTACCATAACACCAGATCTAGAGTTAACTCAGAGAAAATACACCATTTCATATATTGTTGAATAGTAGTTGTTATCTAACATCTAACATATATAAAAATATTAATGAGAATAATTAATGCTATTATAATAAATGATGTGTTGATTTTTGAACTTTTATATTTTCAATCCACCTTTTCTAATAGTTATTGTGTAATATGGGTGCACAGTAAAAAACTCTAATTTAAATTCACATCTTTTATATTTAAAATACTATTTTCATAATTTTATATTTTATTTTTAATTTTATATTCCTTTAATGTTATAAATCATTAAATTTATAAAATAAATATTATAAATATTATTTAATAACATTTAAATTAATTATGATGAATGAGATATCATACTAGATAAAAAAAAAAATCACCACCTAAAAAGAAAAAAGATTCAATTTTTTTAAATGGCGACTCTAGTACCTAAGGATGTGATGAATGAAAAGGGTGTTTAAGTAAGATATGTCTTTATTACCACCAGTCCCCCTCGTCCTGAGTCCATTACTACGTCGGTATGGGACTCACGTGCATCGCATTGAATTGGTAAGTGCCGTGGCGACAGCCAAGGGGGACAAGAAAGTAAATGGGTAAGGATTTGCCGTGCTGTATTATTATTAGACACGTTAACATTCATAATTTTACCCTAATTTCTTTTTTTTGTAATTTTTTATTTTTTTACAATTTTATTCCTGAAATCATTATAAAACAAAAAATATATAAAATAGATTTACATAAGTGAGGGCACATAAAACATTTCCCTTGTTATTATTAGGGTAAGGATTTGTCGTGCCGTACCGTCGTCGTCATTATTATTAGGGTAAGGATTTGTTGTGTCGTATAGTCTGGTAACAACCACATAATTCTTAACCAACCATCTCCTCTCGCATTTAATTAGCCTTTTTACTATTGAAACTTCGGAAAGAGACACTTTTTTGCTATAGATATTAAGAAGAATGAGAAATTTTCAAATTTCAATATAATCTTAAAAAATTTTATCTTAAATAAAAAAAAAAAAAAAAAACTTATTAGGGAGATGACAATCATGAAAATAGATTTATTAGAGACACTTTTTCGCTATAGATATTCAAAAGAATGAAAATTTTATGAATTTTAATATAATCTTAAAAATTTGATCTCAAATAAAGAGAAATAATAACCACAAAAAAAACACTTGGAAATGTAGCATTATATTTTTAGAAATGGAAATAAGGATCAAAATCGCATACGCTTTATATATATGGTTTTTTTTTTTTTAACACCGGTATTTATAGAGCATGAATTTAATATCAAGTTATTTAGCTTATAATTAATTTAATTCAAACTAACTAAAAAACTTAAACAGAAGTAGAATTCTCTCAGAGACGTTTGTTACATACATATAAACTCAAAATTAAGTCAACATATTTAAGCAACCTTATCTCCATATTGACTTTACATATATGCATTTCTTTGAATTTTTCTTAGATTTTATAATTTATTAAAGAATTATGTATTGTATTTGATATTTTAATCTTTTCTTTATATATATATATATACCATTTTCTTCACCAGTTTAATAACCTGTCCAGTTCTCAAAATATTGATAAAAATATATATTAATTTTTATATAATTTTTAGTGTAGTTAATATATTTCATAAAAGATTTATTTTTAAATTAGATGTTGGTGAAAGAAAATGAGATTAATTGAAAATAAAAAGAGTGATGAGTGGGGATCAAAAGGGAAATTAAAGGCTAATAACCTGTTAGTTTAATGGCACCTTCTTTAGTTTTAAGTATTAAAAAGTTAAGTTTAATGTACCCTAGGTTCTATTGTCATTGTAAGCGTTTTTTTTTTTTTTCCTCTTATAAAAAGAAAAAAGAAAGAAAGAGAGAAGTGAAGGGATGAGGATGTTGTGGCCTCCCAAGTGTGAGCTGAGTGGATTGAATATTCTATTTGGAAAGCAACAAATTAGTGATTCAAATTTGAAGAATAAGAAAGGGAAGTGAGCTAGTTTTTCTTCCACTCTCACCTTGCAGCTAATGCTGTTGTTGTCAGTATAAAATTTGTCCTTTCAATTGGTGTTTTATTGAAAAAAAAAAAAAAATATATATATATATATATATATATATTTCTTTAGAGTTTTTGGAAAAATCACAAAGTAAATCATTCAAATATTATCAATAATTTGGTTTCAATTAACAAAATGTCAAAAAAAAAAAAAAAACTACTCTATTGTGCTTTGGTATGGTTTAAGTAATTTAACAAAAAAATTAAAAATAACATATTTAATTTTAAAATCAAATATCAAAATCAAAAAACCCATGATTTTGTAAAGTGAATATGTCTGAATAACATGTCAAACATAGCAAATAATTAGTCATGATCACAAAACAATTATTTGAGATTCCAGAGGTGTTATCTTATTAGGTTTTTTTTTTTTTTTTTTTTATAAAAACACAAACTTTTAATATTAATTTAAACATTTAGAGAGGAGGGAAAATTTGATCTCGAGATATAAAAATGATAGAACCTTAATTTGATGAGTTGCACTGCTATACTAAACTACTTCTTCGTCTTGTTAGTGATTTTACTTGGTGCTTGCAGATATATATTTATATATAAATAGGTTGAATGTTGACGTGCCTTTTGATGCCTCAAAGTTCAACATAAATATCAGTATACAAAAGGGACTATGTGACATATTAGTCACGGATTAGATGAATGTAGAATCACATGTATTCTTGTCTCTTAGGTGATAGATTAGTAGTAATGTGTTGCTAGATTTTGCTTACTATCTATACAAATAGGTCTTTTGTAATAAGAACTTATATTTTCACACATAGGAATTATGGATAAAACTATAATTTATTGGAATTTGAGTTAGATTAAAATCTTGTTAATAAGGGCCAATATTATGCGATGATTTTTTTTGGTATAAGTATGCAATGATATATTTAAAATTTTAGTAAATTAAATAATATTATGAAACATTATATTATTAGAGTAATAATATAATAACGTAATGTCAATTTTTTATTAGAGTAGAGATAAAAAAAATTATTAGAGTAATATTAAGAATATTATGTAGCATTATCTAATATATTAGGGTAATATTTGATAATGATATTATTTAATATTAAGGTAACAATCACGTTTATTTAAATTGGCTTTAAAAAATACTTTTGAGATATAGGGCAGAAAATTTTCTAGATTCTAAAAATACTTTTATAAAATAATAATATGTATGTATTTTTTTTTTTCTAAAATTACCTCATTACATACTTTTACCAAAAATAAACCATTTTCTAACTTTTAGAGTAGTTTTTTTTTTTTTTCTTAAAAAAAAATTATTCAAACATTTGCGCTTTTGCACCTTCTAGAAGCGCTTCTAATAGTAAAAGAACTAATCTAAACAAACTCTATATAATAAATTAATTGAGTTTACCTTTTCTCAGTCTTGAAGTGGGTCTAGAACATAAGAGAAGGTATCCTAGTAGGACTAAAAAAGTGTCAAAACCCTGCCTGACCCAATAAATAGAGTCAAGGGAGCATGGCATACAATTGAAAAACACAAGAAAGGTGTCCTATCTCAAGCGTCTCCTAGTTAGGGTTTCAATGAAAAATTCTGAATTTCATAGTGATCGACTATGTGCAAGAGAGACCCAACACGGTTTACATAAGTTTTAATGTGTCCAAATGGTAGGTTCACAAAATTTTCAATTCAAACCAAACACTACAAGAGAAATGGTATGAATTCTTTGTGATTTGATTTGGTTTCAGCAATTGATTGATTTGGTCCAAATTTTACTCACCCTACCATAATACCAGATCCAGAGTTAACTCAAAGAGTAAATACACAGTTGGATAGTAGTTGTTATCTAACATCCAACAACATATATAACGTGTTTTTTTAGTCTTCACAAGTTTTATTGAAAGATCATTGAATTCTTTTAATTTTATTAATGCACAATAAATGCATATATCTACTAGAATAATTCTTTTAATCTAGTCAAACAAACAAAGACACGTGATAGAATTAAAATTTCAAGTCACAACTCTGAGTAGGGACATAATTAGGACAAGGAAAATAAATTCGGTGTCCCATTTAATTTTGTTCACATAATACCTCAAACTTTTTTAGGATAGCAAGTTCCAATCATTGTCTCATCTTATTCCCTCTTATTTAGTGTTTAGAGTTTTAAGTTTAAGATTTACTGTTTAGAAATTATGCTTAAATTTAAGGTGTATATTTTAAAATTTTAAGTTTAAGGTTAAAGGTAAAATATAAACTTTATATTTAAGTATAAACCCTAAAAAACTTTAAATCCTAAACACTAACTCTTAACCTTGAATGTTAATTTTAAATTTTAAAATCCTAAATTATAAATATTAGATTAAGAATAAGAGTAATTTTAAAATTATAAAAATATTAATGAAAGTGATTAATACTATGTCTTGATTTTTGAACTTTTATATTTTCAATGCACCTTTTTTTAATAATTATTGTGTAACATGAGTACACAATAGAAAACTCTAATTTAAATTCACATCTTTTATATATAAAATACTGTTTTCATAATTTTATATTTTATTTTCAATTGTATATTCCTTTAAAGTTGTAAATCTATATAAATGAAATTTATAAAATAAATATTATAAATATAACATAATATTATTTTATAACATTTAAATTAATCATAATAAATAAGAAAAATCTCACCACCTAAAATGAAAAAGATTCAATTTTTTCAAATGGCTACCGTTGTTCCAAAGGATGTGATGAATGAAAAGTGTGTTTAAGTAAGATATCTCTTTCTCATCCTGAGTCCATTACAACGTTCGTACGGGAGTCACATACATCGCATTGAATCGGTAACTGCCGTGGCCACAACCAAGGAGACAAGAAAGTAAATGGGTAAGGGTTTGCCCTGCTGTATTATTATTAGACACGTTAACATTCATAATTTTACACTAATTTCTTTTTTTAATATTTTTATTTTTAAGAGTGTTGAAATATAATATAAAACTATTCGTGAGCCTTTTCCTAAATAGCTTAAGTTTTTAAAATGAATCAATTTCAAATATGGTATTAGAGCTTCTATGACTTTGTGGTACAAAGATCAAATCCGTTTACCGTTACTTTGTGAATTAATTTAAAGAGCATTTCAACACATAGTATGAGTAGACTTATACAATTTCATCCTTTAAGGTAGGGTTTTACCAAATACCACCCCTACTTTAACAAACACCACCCCCCTCCGCGTGAAATGACTATAATACCATTACAGGCTAAAAAAATACCACTTGTGTCCTTTCCCCCACCCCCACTTTATGGCTAAAAACGCTCATACACAAGCGTTAATAGCTGAAAAATACCTATGCATAAGCGTTATTATATAAACGCCTCTTCAGAAGCGTTGAGGATAATCAACGCCTCTGAGGAGGCGTTGGGTGAAATATGAATATATATATATTATTAAATTTAAATACATTACTTATACTTAAAGAAATATATATATATTTTTAAAATTAAACATTTAATAATTTATAATATTTTTAAAATTTATTATGTATATTTTTAAAATTAATTATATATTTTTATAATTTTTTTACATTAAATATATATTTTATAAATATATATATATATAAACGCCAGACGCGGTGATCAACGCCTCTAAAGAGGCGTTATAGTGAAATATATATATATATATATATTATGTTAAATTAAAATACATTATTTATATTTAAAAAATATATTTATATTTTTAAAATTAAATATTTAATAATTTATAATATTTTTAAAATTCATTATATATATTTTTAAAAATAATTATATATTTTTATAATTTTTTTAAATTAAATATATATTTTTTAAAATATATATATATTATTTATTCCTCAACGCATGTTACTTATTCCTCAACGCCTCTCAAGAGGCGTTGAAGAATAAGTAATACGTATATATATTTCACGTTATTAGTAAAAAATATATATATATTTATAATTTATATTAATAATTAATAATTTATAATTATTGTATGATAAAAAATTATATTAATTTATTAAAAATATATATAATTTTAAAAATATTATTAATTATTACATATTTAATTTTAAATATATATATATATATATATATATATATATATATATATATATATATATATATATTTTTCATTTCACGCTCCTTCACGAGCGTTTTTGAGATGATAACACTTTTACATAAGCGTTTGAGATATAAACGCTTGTGTAGGGGCGTTTTGGAGCTATTATTGCCTGTATAAGGGCGTTTGACGCACTAAAAATTTTTTTTTGATTCAAAACAAAAATACAACATACAAGGGGGTGGTGTTTAAGCATTTTTGCCTCAAAACGCTTGTACATGAGCGTTTTTAATATCAAAACGCTCATGGAGAAGCGTTTTATGTAAAATAAGGGGGCTGCATGAGTGTTAATAATAAGGGTATTTTAGGTATTTTTGCAAAAAAAAATTAAAGGGGTGGTATTTGTTAAAGTAGGGGATGGTATTTGGTAAAACCCTTTAAGGTAAAGGACTTTCTTATATAGGGATGTGTTGAATATATAATATAAAATTAATCCTAGGCCTTTTTATAATAGTTTTAAGCTTGTCTTGAATTATTTTTACAACCAAACATATTCAAAACAAATTAAATCTTACTCTTTTTATTCCCTATCAATGCAAACATATTCTAAAGCTTAAAATTGAAGTTATTTTGTGTTGAACTTCTCTAGAGTAAAGATGGAGGAGCACCAGCTTGGGTGCCAGTAAAGGTTCTTCTTGGTTGGAGGTAACTAATACTTGAAGGCACAGCTTGAGTTCTTACTCCTTACTAATTATTTGCTATATTATATTATCAATATTCACTATTTTCTCTATCTTCTTTTCAGTTGAATTGTCCAATCGAATTTATGGAGGACGTGGCCACTGAGCATGTGTAAGGCTTTTAATTTTAAGATCAACGCCATTGACCACTATTAATCATTAATTGGCATTTAATTTGGTTAGTGGCATTTAATTTCAATTTGCAATTAAGTTGAGTTAGATTATAAGGTAAAGTAGCTCAGCTAATTAATAGCTTAATAAGTTATGTTTATGAGTTAATAAATTGAGTTTAATTTTAAAATTTTAGTACATTTATTAAATTAAATAAGTTAAGATTAAACTCTTATAAGTTCAGTTTGCTAGCTTATAAATTGACTAGCTTATATATATATATATTGGTTATTTTGTAATAGTTTTAGATATCTTATGACTATTTTTATTATTCTTGTAGTCTATGGTTAAAAGTGATCTTTGACGTCTTTGTTTTGTTAATATCAGCAAGTTAATAAATGCTAATGGGTTACATTTTACTTTTATTTTTTAGATAGCTTGGAATTTGATTTTGTTAAATTAATATGAATTTGGATAATTTTGATTCAACTCATCAATCTTATTTATTGAGCGTAAGAGTTTAAATGATTTAATTTAATTTATTTAATTAAACTCAGATCATGAGCTCATTTAGCTTGTGAGCTCTAAGTTTGAGTTAAGAAAACTAACTTATTAGTTAAGTGAGTTAAGTTTGAGTTTATAATGCCTGGACTCATATCAATCCCTACCTACATCACATCAAAACCTCTTGCCATTGTGTCACACCTAGTAGATCATGATACAATATATATTACATTAACATAATAACTTTCATTTATACATTAACAATATTTGTGGTGCTTCAGGTCTGTTGAATGTACTTCATCTTCAATCCAAGCCTTAGTTATGTTAGGGAAGCTACACCCTTAGTACAGAAAAGTTGAAATTAACAATTTCATCAGAAAGGGATTGCAGTATGTGTGTGTATATATATATATATATATTTTCCATTGATTTGTCTTTGTAATATCCTGACTATCCATTATCTATTAGATATAAAATTATTTTTAGATATTCACCTTTAATTTAAATTTTTAGCGTAAAATATTTTTTATAGGTTTAGCTTAAAATAATTTGTAACATGATATTAAAACCATTTTAGCCGTGATTTTACTCAATTTATATTAAATTAGTTAATACCTAACGTAGTATAAAATATTGATGATTTACAAGCACATACAAAAAAAAAAAAAACTATTTTAACCATTCTTTTTCAATCAATAGACTTAAAAAGAACGGTAAATATCAAAATATTGTTAAATTTTTACGTAATAGCTTAAATTTTTATGGGAATACAATCTCGTAACTATTAAATAAGGGACATAAAAATGAATTTATACATTTAATTGTATATATGTAGTATTAGTCTTAATTAAATGTGATTTCAAGAGAGATAGTATAAGACTGTAAGAACTTTTTTTTTTTTTTTCTCTCAGCAAAAGAAAATTAGAACATTTTGTCTAACTTTTTCACTTAATTTTCAATTAAGTTAAAATCTTAATTCAAGATATATAAAAAAAAAATGTGTTTTTTAAGTTTTTGGAGTAAAATAATTCTTATTTTCATATAGTCGAGATTTGTGTGTGTAAGGTGTAAGTTTTTTTTTTTTTTTATATAAATAGAGAGATATATAGAATTTCAACTTATATTTAAAGAAATAGACACATTCCGATTCAAACCCAAAATTGACGAAACCAATAGCTGTACCAATACACTAACCCTTGTTTATCACGTGGGAGGTATAAGTTGCCACGTCTAAAGTCATATCACTTCAGATAGAAAACTGAGAAGTGCTTATTCAATCTGCTTATTTATTTAGTGCTTTTCTGCATCTTCTGCGCTAGCTATAGCAGAAGCAGCATTTGCAGATTCAATACTGAACAAAAAAGATAATCAAGTAAGAATCAATGTGGAAGCTGAAGACAGCACAAGGTAGCAACAACCCTGACCTGTTTAGCTGTAGAGATTTTGTGGGACGCCAGACTTGGGAGTTTGATGCTGAGGCCAAGAACCCTGAAGAGCTTGCTGAAGTAGAAGCTGCTCGTCAAAACTATCATGAAAACCGCCATAAGGTGAGGGTCAGCAGTGACCTGCTCTGGCGTATGCAGGTATGGACCATGTAATTTTGCCTGTTATGATTTTGCCCTTTCTTTTTCTTCTTCTTCTTCATTTGCACAAATGGCTCGTCTGGTATACGACCAGACGGTATGTTGATTTCATTCCATGCTCTATTCTATGGAATGAGCATTCCTATCTTTGCTAGTAAAAAGAGACATTGAATAGCTTTCATTCCAAGCTTAATTCCACTGAAGTAGGAATAAACATTCCTTCTTTGAAAGGTGAGATCATTCAATTCATGCTCTATTCTATGGATTAATCTATGCTCAAGAAGATATTAGTAACTAAAAAGTATTTTTCAATAAGCCTAACATGAAAATTTGAACTTATAACTTTTAAAATTCTTTTGAATCGATTTTTGTTTTTTAAAAAAAAAGTGCTTTAGAGGTACAAAACTTGAAATTAAATGTGTTTTTTTTTTTTTTTATAAACAGTAATTTTCTTTTCCTCTACTTTATTAAAATCATCTTCTAACATTCTTATAAAAAAAAAAGTAGCCTTTCTACTTTTAGAAATGTTTTTGTTTTTTAATAAGTTAATCTAAGTAGTTTAAAATTTCAATGAAATATTTTCATGCCAAAAGCACTTCTGGCATAACTCAAATATTTCGTCAACTTTTTGTTGTCAATGTAAGTGTAGTTTCTGAGGGAGAAAAACTTCAAGCAAACCATTCCACAAGTAAAAGTTGATGAAGAAGAGGAGATAACAAATGAATCTGCAACAGCCGCATTAAGGAGAGCCATCCTTTACTATTCTTCTCTGCAGGCCAGCGATGGCCACTGGCCTTCTGAATTGAGAGGTGTAATGTTCGTCTGTCCTCCCTTGGTAAATACTCGTCCCTTATCTTTATAAGATGGAATAAAGTCTTGGTAAGTTTAAACTGTTAAGATATGTGAATTGAGTTGGTTTGCTATTCCTCTATATTAAACAGCAAATGAATAGCTTAGATCAATTCAAGAGACATGTTTTAAATAGTATCACTTTTAAGTATTTTAAATTAAATGTTGAAATGTGTCTAGTACAAACTCAATTAAGCAAAAAAAACTAAACACGAGAAATGCTATTAATATAAATTTTTATGTGTGAAAAATGAAATTAGTAAATCAAAAGGAATTAATTACAGTTATAATTGTCAGAGGAAAAAAATAATTTTTAACTTCTAAAGTAAGTAATAATTCAAATTTTCATATATCAAGCCTTGTGAAAGTTTAAAAGACCTTAATTTGATATTACATTTGAGCACCTTTTGGTAGGCTTCAATTTTAATTACGGAGTTTAGTAAGATTTATCTTAGAGAAAATTGCGCCATCCTTTAGTTACTTTTTTTTTTTTTAAAAAAAAATCCTCTTTATTTTAAAATATTTACATATATCTCTCTTATAATTTGAAAAAGACATAACACTTAAATTTAATTCTTACAAATTGATTGGTAGAAGTGTTAGTCAACATCTAATAGATAAAATAAATACTCAAATGCTCTAAAGTCTCATTTGGTACACCTAAAAGGGAAATAGAATAAGATAAATTATCATGTACTACTCTCATTCGTTCTAACGAACCAATATGACATCATTAGCTTTTCCTACTACCTATCCTATCTTACTCCTTTAGTTACGATTTCTATCAAGAGGGAGGAGATAAATTTTGTTAGTTATATTTTTTATAATTTAAAAATGGATTAATATTTGAATTAACCAAAAAATATATATGAAAAATTAAATTTAAAAAATTATATGTAGTCCTATTATAAGGGTATTTTTGTCTTTTACATGTAATTTATATAATATCTTAACATTATTTTGTTAATATTAAACATATGACATAATAACATAACACTATTTAGTAAGTTATCTAATGTGTATTAAACACTATATAAGTGCTTATTAAGTTTTTATCCTCCTCACTTATCATATCCGCCAAATGAGCCCTAAATGTTCTCAATAAATTATAAACTTCACCTCCCTTATTTTTCACTTACCTTTGTTACATTTTCAAAACTAATTTGAAAAATGCAAAACATAAATCAAACCTACGATAATTGCCATAGTTTTTTGTAAGATATTTTATTTAAAAAATCTAAAAAATAAATTATTCGACAGTTACTTTACTGAGTTTAAATTAAGTTTCTAAAATATATAAGAGGTAAGTGAAAATAAGATAATCAGAAAAAATATTGATGTAATTTAGTCTTTAATTTAATCATCTATTAAAAAAAATCAAATTTGGCTATGTCACTCTTAACAGAGATGAATTTATTTGCTAGAAGCTAAATAGTTTAACTCTTTAAATGTAGGTTTTTTGCCTATACATAACAGGCCATTTGAACGTCATATTTTCTCCAGAGCATCAAAAGGAAATGAAACGATTCATATACAATCATCAGGTATCCATCTGCTTCAATCATTAATATCTGCTTTGTATCGGGTGTGTGTGTGTATATATATATAAAGGAATTTTTCTTTTATTCTCTTACACTATTATCAATTTCAACAAAAAAATCTTCATGTTTTAAATTGAACAAATTGAACTATCACAGTTAAACTAGTGAACCAGTGACCTTTTTGAATCGATATCCGTCCAATTTTTAAAATATTGCTTCATTAATCTTAAGTAGCAAACACAAGAATTTTTTCTGTACTGCAGAATGAAGATGGTGGGTGGGGATTACACGTTGATGCCAAGAGTTGTATGTTAAGTAGTGTATTCAATTACATATGTCTGAGAATACTTGGAGAAGAAGCTGATGGTAATGGTGGCCATTTCAATGCTTGTGCTCGAGCACGAAACTGGATTCTTCATCATGGTGGTGCCACATACATACCTGCTTGGGGAAAGTTTTGGCTCTCGGTGAGACAAATTTTAGATTCCAAGTTTTTATTTATTTTTGGATCGCTGTGATTTTGACAAAAAAAAGTAATTCTTTAAAATTTTAGATGGTGTCTGAAAAAAAAAAAAAGATTTAGAAGCTAAAAAGTGAGCAGAAGTATCACAAATCCGTTTAAATTGACTTCTATAAAAAGAAGTCGAAAAGAGAAATTATTTTGTATTTGAATTAATTTTTAAATTTTTTTAACAAAAAGTAAAGCATTCTCACACACTTCTAAAAATACAAGATTTTTAGCTTTTAAATATATATATTTTTTACATAAAAGCTAATTTAAACAGTAATTTTTTTTTATAGAAATATTTCTTTTTTAAATTAAAAGTAAAAACAGGTTGGTAAAAGCTAATTTAAACTGACTTGCTGTAAGATACTTCTAAAAAACAACAGCAAAAGTAAGTTATAGATTTTACAAAAAAAAAAAAAAAAATCATCTAAAAACCAAAAATTTATTCTTGACTTTTGTTTTTATTTCTGCACTTGAAAATTATTTTTTAAAATTTTAATCTAAACAGACCAAGCACTCGAGATATTTCAGAATTTAAAAGATTACATTTGTTCAAGACCAAACCATGAAACTTATTTTTGATTGATCAAGAAAATAAACTTTAAAATTTTAGTAAGTTATTTAATTTTATATTTAAATTAAGTAACCAATGGAAAATTTTAAAGACAGAGAATGAAAAAACCTAGGAAACAAAAGATATTATTTGCAAGATGTTTGACTTATCGAAATTTAACCAAGTTACATGAGTGAATGCATTTTTAGTTTTAGAATTCAATTTGTTGTGAGAGTAATGAGATATGAATGATTTGAGTTCACTAACATAAATTTGTTGTAGATACTTGGTGTGTTTGATTGGACTTGCAGCCTCCCAATGACGCCCGAATTTTGGTCTCTAATTCCCCGTTTTCTTCCTCTGCATCCAGGTTATTCATCGTTCCATGAACATCATTCGTGAGCTATTAGTGTAATTCTTAAAGATAAAGTTCTGATATTTTTATTTTAAAATTAAACTTGGCTTTCTCTTAAACACTTAAATTAATATTAAAAAAATTATATTTCTGTTTTATTTATAATAAAAAAAGTTGAATTTTACTAAAATTCAAATGGAAAAAAAAATATCAAATTTTAAAAATAAAAAAATAAAAATGGGTAAAAATTGTGGCAAGAAACATACATAATTTTTTTTAAATGAGTGAACGCATTTTTAGTTTTAGATTTCATTTTGTTGTGAGAGTAATGAGATATGAATGATTTGAGTTCACTAACATAAATTTGTTGTAGATACTTGGTGTGTTTGATTGGACTTGCAGCCTCCCAATGACGCCCGAATTTTGGTCTCTATTTCCCCATTTTCTTCCTCTGCATCCAGGTTATTCATTATTCCATGAACATCATTCGTTAGCTAGTATTAAAGAACATTAATAGTCATTATTTATTGGTGCAACTCTTTAGAAATAAAATACTGACATTCTTATCTTAAGATTAATCTTGATTCCGTCTTAGACACTTAAATTAATATTAAAAAATTTATGTTTTTAATTTATCTATGACAAAAAAAAAAAATAGTTGAATTTTACTAAAGCTAGAATGGGAAAAAGAAATCCCAAATTTTAAACACAAAAAATAAAAATGGGTAAAAGCATATTAGTTCATTTGTCCGCTTAAATTTGGATTTAGATTTAGTGATTTTGTGGCAAGAAACATACATGACTTTTTATTGGTACAAATCACTAATATTTAACACTTTATTGGTTATTAACTAATTTAGTTCAAGTCAAACAAGACTAAGTAGGTGATATAAAATATTAGTTTAAAATTTAATATCTTAGATTTTATGTAAGTGTATCTTTTAAGGTGAATTTATATTTTTTTTAAAATTATTTTAAATATGTAGTGAAATCTAAGTCATTAAATTTTAAATAAATATCTTAAATTCACCCAACGTTTTGTGGCTATAATCTTAAATGATTTGTCACTCCTATTAATATGAAGCTAATTTACTTTCATTATATATCCCATAAATGCAGCAAAAATATGGTGTGTGTCTCGGAAGGTTTTCATGCCCATGTCTTACTTATACGGGAAACGATTCGTTGTTCCAATAACTCCTTTAATTCTCGCTTTGAGAGATGAACTTTTGACTGAGTCATATTGTGAGATAAAGTGGTCAAAAGTGCGCCATCAATGTGCAAATGTAAGTTTCTTCGCTTGATTCTCATCAATTTATTAACTCTATATTTTATATCCATGACTTAGTTATCAGTCATATAAACAAGTCTCTCATGCATTATTAATATCCTTTTCTTAATAATATTCAACTAAGAATTATTAAAAATTATTCTTTAAGATAATTATCATATTAATTTTTAAATTACATATTTTCTTATGATCATCTTATAGACATGTTAACTAGACCTGTTTCAATGTGTAAATTTGTGCCTAATAGAAAGAAACTCAATCTTTCCTAACCTCAGAAAACATCTTTTGGACTTGTTTTAAAGATTTTGTAAAGGAAATGCTAAAAACATTTTCACTAAATTCAACTAAGGGAATTCTTTTCCAACACCCTAAATTTTGCATAATCCCAAACAACCCTTTCGTACAAAACAGATTTCATACACCCCATTTCACTTTCAATTGAAAACACAAAAAATATTGGGTATACCCACTTAAACGCAACAACACAAAGAGGAGAAAGGAGGATTTCGCACAACCTTTCTTTTTTTTTTTATTAGAAATGACTATGATTTTCACACCTTATGATCATTTGAATTTTTGAGCAAAGATTTGTTGTTTCAGCTTGAGTTTAGTGTTTTATATCATTTTCAGCTTATAGGTGTGCAAGGGTAGGTAAAAATCCGAGTTTTTGGTTGTTCAAACTTAATATTGTGGAATTTCAAAGATTAAACAAATTTTGTAATATAAACAAATTTGTAATTACAAATTTTTAAGTTTTGTAGTTATAACGAAACAACTTACATATTTTAAAAACAAATATAATATAAAAGACTACTCAATTTAGAATTATACAATATATCAGTAGTTTTCTATGATATATAAAAGATATGCCTTCAAAATATATAAGTTGTTTAATTATAATTACAAAATTTAAAAATTTGTAATAAAAATCAGTTTATATTACGGAAATTGTTTATTCTCCGAAATTTTGAAATACATAGTAACGAAAAGCATTCTAAAAAACTTAAATGTTTATCTACTCCCACAAACCCATGAGCTGAAAATGGGGTAGAACACCCAACTCAAACCAAAACAACAACAAATTCCTTACTCAAAACATCAAATGACCATGAGATGTTAAAAACATACTCATTTCCGACACAATAAAAAAAAGAAGAAGGTGAATTTCAAGTTTGTGCTATAGTTTCCAACTATTACATACAATGTATAAAGGTTTTCTCACAACATCAATATTTTCCAGGGATGGGTGCAGTTGGTCTAGGGTGGTTTTGGTTTATTTTGGTTTATTCAGTGGTGATTTGTCTAAGATGAGTGTGTGAAATTTTTTTTTTTTAGCACAGTAATTTGGGTAAATTGCAAAATTTGGGGTGTTGGAAAAGAATCCTCCTTCAACCAAACATGCACATTCTCAGGCTTGTTTTCTTATTTTACTAGATATGAAATAAGAATTGACCAATGTAAAAAGCACATAAACTTTCAGATTGAATTGATTTCTAACTTTTAGTTTTACAAATTAAAGCAATCATATACACATACAAACACAAAGTTAGTATTTAAACTTTAAGTACACGAGCTGAGGATGTAGATTAATGACACAGGAGGATAGATACTGTCAACATTACTTCATTCAAGAATTGGTATGGGACGCCATCTATTTATTTACAGAGCCTTTGCTTACATGTTGGCCTTTCAATAAGCTCTTGAGGAAGAAGGCTTTCCAGGTTATAATGAACCATATTCATTGTGAAGATGAGAATAGCAGATATATAAACCTTATGTCTATGGATAAGGTAATTTGATTACATTGTGTTGACATTAAAAAAAAATATATATTAAGGAGTACACTGAGGTTCTAAAAATATCATAATGGATAGGTTATGTCCATGCTTGCTTGTTGGGTTGAAGATCCTCATGGAGACTATTTTAGAAAGCATTTGGCAAGGGTACCGGATTACATATGGGTAGGAGAAGATGGAATAAGCGTGCAAGTAAGTATTCAGATATAATCATTGTTACTTTAATGGAACTAGTTTCTCTCTCTCTTTGTTACATGAAAGAATTGAACTCGAATCTCTAAGATACTACTCAAGCCTCTTTATTTTCTAGACTATATTTAGTGGCTTAGTTTCTCTCTCTCTCTATATATATTTATAACTATAAGATGAAAGGGATTCACCTGCGTTTGTTTTATATTTCCCTAATTTTTTTTTTGTAATAGTTAGGAAGAGAAGGAGAATATATACAGAGATTTCTCTAATATTTTTCTAAAATATTTTAGATTAATTAAACACATTTTAAGAATTTCATAATTTATAGATCTTAAAATATTTTACATGATTCGTGAATCTTGGAGTTCAAAAATAATTCCTTCACCAAACACCACCTAATAGAAATAGATGCATATGCCTTGCTCAGATCTTGCACTCGAGGTAAGCTTGTAGTTAGTTTTTGCCAATTCCAGCTTCCAACCAAATGCCATTTGCGAAGCTAGAAATAGTCTCTCTCTCTCTCTCTCTCTCTCTATATATATATATATATATATATATGCAGGCTGCAACTAGTCAGATTTGGGATGCTTGTTTTTCCATACAAGCCTTGCTCGCCACCAATCTTATTGAAGAAATGGCACCTACACTTACCAAAGCTCATGAATTCTTGAAGAAATGTCAAGTAAGCTATATACGAGTATTATATATATATGATATGTGAGCTAAATTTGTTGTCTCTCTTGCTAACTGCCAAATATCTTGAGCTTAAATTTGATGCCCAATTTTCAAGGCAATACAGGCTAAAGGTCTTGAGTTTTGAGCCTTGGGAGTATTTGATAGAAGGATTCTTTTTTGAATCTTGGGAATTCTAACTTAGAGTTTTTTATTTCTTATGTTTAGTATTGATTTTTTTTAAGAATAGACTTCTAGGAAACATGTTTCACGGGATTTTTTTTTTTTAATACAAATTTCATTAAAAATAATCTTATGGAAGAGAGTGGTATTCTAATTTCCTGACCTTTAAAAAATATTTTTAAAAGTTTTTTATAAATATTTAAAACCAACTAAACACATTTTAAGAATAATAGAATTCATAAATTCTAGGATTTGTGTTTTTCATACTTTATGAATCTTGAGATTCAAAAATGGATCCATCTACCAAACACCTCCTTGAGTTGCCCTCCTAATAGGGATTTATGCATTATTACTCTTGATGATTGTCATACTCATACCAAATAATAGTAACATGTCTGACTTAAAATTATATATGCAGATGAGGGAAAATCCATCTGGCGGCTTCAAAAGCGTGTACCGTCATAGTAGAAAAGGAGCATGGACATTCGGCGATCAAGATCATGGATGGCAAGTGTCTGATTGCACTGCAGAAAGTTTGAAGGTTTAAAGTTAATTCTGCTGATTCCACATCAAATATATGTGGTCAATGAGTTATCCCAATTAGTAGTAATTTCTTTTTCTGTCCAAATTCTGTTTTATTCTGCAGTGTTGTCTTCTCTTTTCTATGTTGCCAAAAGAAAAGGTTGGTGATAAGCTGGAAACAGAGTGGATATATGAAGCTGTCAATTTCCTACTTACAATGCAGGTAAGAGCTAGTTTGCACTGGGAGACACACATTACTTATGATGTGAATGTAGCAATTTGGTTATATTAAGAGTAGGTTTCCAATGGGATAAACAATACACTAGTGCAGAAAATGCTTTCCACAACAGGATTTAAGATCGGCTACAAAGAAACCGATTTAAAAAAAAATGCTTGCTGGCATTTTTGAAATTAACGGTTAAAGATTTAACGTCAGTTGAGGGGTAACTGATGTAATAAGTTGAAAAGTAGGGATTTTACATCGGTTAATTAATTGACTGAGGTTGAAAGCTGTAAAAAGTCTGACTTTCTACGTCACCTAATTTAACATTAGTATAGGACCTAATGTAAGAAGTTAATTTTACCCAATTTTAAAAGTTTTTTTTTCCAACAATGATATTAAGGGAATATCATTTATTTCCTACGTAGCACTTGTATATTTTGCATGCAATCGCAAGAGGTAAACGGAAGAACATTAAGAACACCTAAAATTTTTTTAAAATTGTTTTCATATTCAAAGAAAAATAAATCTACTAACAAAAGTTGAGTCTAGTAAAAATGGTTAGTACTCATAACATGGTGAACTCATGGCACCTGTATTTAGTGTTCCACAATGCCTATAATAGAATTGCCTCCAATTATAGGATATTTGTAGAAAAAAAATGAAATAAAATCTTATATTTCTTTTTACTCCCCTATCAGACATATTCTAAAGCTTAAAATTCAAGTTCTTTTGTGTTGAACTTCTATAGAGTAAAGATGGCGGACTACCAGCATGGGAGCCGGTAAGAGGTCATCCTTGGTTGGAGGTAACTACTATTAAGTTGAAAGCACAATTTGAGTCCTTACTTATTTGCCATATCATATTATCCATAAGAACTATTTTCACTATCTTCTTTTCAGTGGCTCAATCCAATGGAATTTATGGAAGACGTGGTCATAGAGCATGAGTAAGGCTTTCGTTTAAAGATAAGCTTGTCATTATTAATTCTTAATTGCATTTAATTTGATATCACTATGTAAGATACTTTGCTCTGAAATCTATTCTAAATATGACATAATTTTTCAAAAATTCTGGAGATTTTGAGTTTTAGATATCCTTCATTTGTGTTTTTTACTATGATACAATAGAAATTGTTTTTATTACATGACAGCAAAAAAAGATTCAAACCTAAAGAGCTTGATTAGTTTAAGAAATATTTTCATATTTTCAATTTTTATTTTCATTTAATGTTTTCATTTTTTAAAACATTTTTGTTCATTTTTTATTTTCATTTTCAACTATTTTTATGTCTATTTTCTACCTAAGAATCACCTTATTTATTTTATCATAACAAAGGTAATTTCTTTTCAAAAGAATTTAAAAATTACAAAATAGACATCAATTATTTCTTGAAACCCTGGAAATTAATAACTATTATTTTACCAAACTTTTTGGGACCCTCATTTCGTTTTTGCTGAAATACTGCTGAAGCAAACAAACCTCTTACCGAAACCATCACTTCTTTACTGCGTCTATTAGATTACAATACAACATATTGTATCTTACAATTATGTTATGTGAAAATGCTGACATATCAAATATACGTATTTCTTTAATAAGATATGTCATATGTTGACCTATTTATGTACACTCATTTGTTACTCCTCTTTTTTCTTTTTATATCTCTTATGTTTTGTTTGGATGAAGAGGGACAATGAAAGGAAAGAAAATAGGGAGAAGAAATAAGTGAAGAAATTTTTTTTTCTTTCTTAATGTTTGGATGGAGAGAGAAAATAGCAATGAAAGAAAATAGTTAATTTGATAATGACAATAGTATCCATTATTATTATGGAACCCACTATAATTGTAGGATAATTTTCGAACATAAACATTGACACAGTTTTTTTTTTTTTTTAATCAAAATCTCTCCATATTTAGGGAGAAAATTTTTATATTAACCCAGATCTATTTTTTCTTTTTCTTTTTTTCCTTCCTGCCTTTCTCACCTATCTAAACGGGAGAAAATCTACTTTTTCTCCATTTTTCCTCTCTAGTTTTCTTTCATCTTCGTGTATGTTATTCTTTCTTTTTTTTTTAATATTTTATAAATTTTTATCTTAGCTTTTGCCTCTGTAAAACATTCTCAAAACAATTGCAAAACAATAAATTTTCAATGAGTTGCATGAATCATTATAAGTGCATTGAAAGATTTTCAATTACATTATACATACACAAATCAAAACAAACACATGTACATGATATGAAAGAAATAAATAAATCTAACCATTGATCACAATGGGAGGAGAAGCCATGACTATACCTACAAGAAAATTAGAATACATAAGTAAAAATTCAATTTAAAAGAAGAGATGAATCAAATATACATACATAAAAAGATTTAAGTACATATACATACAAGATTTAAGGGATAGTTCAATGGAAGAAAACTTATCACATAGACTGTGATGATGGCGGGTGAGATGGTGCCAACAACAATATGGATAAGAGGTCCCGGCAACAAGAAGGAGGAAACCAAAAGTTATAGAAAATGATGCTCGGAGGTGCATTCTCTAAGAACAAGAATGAGTATTATGCGAAAAGACTTCCAAAAACAAAAAAAAAAAAATCACAAATCTATAAATTCATCAAAAAGATTGAAGATAAAAGACTAAATGGAGGAGACCGAAATTAAAGTTGTAGAAAATGGTGCTCAGATATGCAATCTAAAAAATGAATGGGTATTTGAAAGGAAAATTGTTCTCTCTATTCTAATTTTGAAATTCAAAAAGATCTTTTACAATGCTTAAATTTTGAAGCATCATAAAAAATTAGCTCATAAACAGAGGTTTGGCCTATAATTATTGCCTATGAGCTTGCGCTGATTCATAGATAGCGCTTTTACAAAGAACCGTTGTCTATGAGCCACCTTTTTACAGCACCTCATGTGGAAGCGCTGTAAAAAATCTCCGACCTCACTTATTACAACGCATAGCTAATATGTGTTGTAAAAAATGCACTATTAAAAATATTTTGTGGCACACTATTAAAAAATGCTTCCACGTCTACCTCTCCTACCTCACACAAGTGATTTATAGGGTTCAATAAAAAATAATGACAATCTATGTCCATTCATCTCAAATACACTTTAGAGAGTTTTCCACCGTCTCCAATTCATTTACAGGGTCCTGTACTCTTCCTTCAACTTATCCTAGTTTCTGGATTATCCAGAACCTTACAGCAGCTTCACAACAACTCAGGCTGAGCTTCGTTTTTTAGAGCACCAAGATCCTTACAATGTGTATCTTTGGTTCAAACAAAGCCTCTCGATCCTAAAAGGAATAAGAGATCAAAGGTATATGGCACGAAGCCTTTTACAAGAAAAAATTACAATGATAGTTATCAAGCTCAAATTTGCTGATTGTATACGGCAGATCTTTTAGATGAGCTCAAGAACACCTTAAAATGATTTCCAAGTGAAGAACAAGTGTATAAGAGTTGGGGAGAATGTATATGATTAGATTTTCGCACTTCTTAATTGTACTCAAGTGTTTAATCACTCCTCCTTTTATAGCCATTCTTCAAGCATCCGTTTGAGAGAAGATTTGAATTTTCAAATCTTGTCTCTTCAATTAGTTCAGCCATGCTATTTCAATTGTAGTGTACAAGGTTTGTAGTAGCTAAGGTTGACTTTTTATGTGTACATTGTCTCTTACAGCTTTGTCTTGCAAGTGGGCTAAACAAACTTCTGACAATGGCCATGAACATTTGTCCTTATCTAGTTGTCTTCCCACAGAGAAAGTTACTAATAAGAGTGGTAGGAAGGTACGTAGTATCTCTAACGTTAATTTGTATGTCTGATTTGCACCATAAATTGTTGTAATAGAAGTTTTTTGCACTTTATCAGTATTGTCTTGTTGCATTTATTTATGTTGCTTGAATGGGCTAAATAGAGGGAATCCGCTAGAAGTCCAACTTTGTTTTAGCAATTAAGCCTACAAATAAGACATGAAAAGCAACTGGGACTAGACTAAACTTGAGACCAACATTTAGTGCTTTTTTCATGCTGCGTGGAGTTTTGTTTCTTAGATCCAACAAAAAGTTGTTTCCTTGTTCGATTAAACTTTTTGGCTAGAGAGAAGAAGTCCTTCTTCTTTTTTTCACACTATGGTTAATTCTAAAAAAAAAATTCATATTTTAAACTGGATAAAATAAATTCTCACATTTTAAGCTTAAAACAAAAATGTACCTTTCATATAAACAAAAAATACCTTAATAAAATTTATTTTTGTTCTTAGTTTAAATTATGATGATTTCTTTTATAAAATTTAAAATGTAAAATTTAAGAAAAAAATTAACGTCAGTACGAGAGAGGAAATAAAATTTTTCTTTTTTTGACTAACACAATTTGACTTCAAAAACTAATATTTTAAAATGCTCATGTGAGACTAAACGTGGGCCAAAGTCAGAAAATGATATATGGCTATTTTCAAGTCTGAGAAAGTTAAATATTGTAACTTAGTTAAACATAAATCCTAAATTGTACTTTTAGTTTAATTTGAAGTATCCTTTACATCTTAATCCGTGAAGAGCAAATTAGTTTGATAAAATCAATTCGTGAATTATATTTAAAATATGGTCCACTAAAACATCACTTTGTCATTGTATTATTTCTGATCAAATATCACTTCAGTATTAGATTTA
This sequence comes from Bauhinia variegata, assembly GCA_022379115.2. NCBI lineage: Eukaryota > Viridiplantae > Streptophyta > Magnoliopsida > Fabales > Fabaceae > Bauhinia > Bauhinia variegata. Next base: position 7,584,902 of record CM039432.1, read on the forward strand.
TATGTTTTTATGTCACTTTAATTCTGAAATAATCATATTACCCACTAAATAAATTCTCCCGGGCACTTTGCAATGCAGCGGAATTCTTACATATAGTTATCGCTAGGAGAGATCATGTCAAAAATCACCTTTCTTATATTAAATGGAATTCTCCCCTTTCAGGATGGTTCAAATCTTATCATTGAGTCAGATTCTCTCTTAACTGTTCATGGTCTACAAAAACATTTGGATAAAAAGTTGACAATTGCAGGTTATCCATGCAGAGCTACCAGGAATTTAGGATCTAACATACTTTCAAAGAAGCAGATGTCTTAGCAAAAAAAAATGACTTCTCATAAATCGTGGTTTAATTTATTTTAGTACTTGCTAATATTATGGAAACCTAATTCCCAAGACTTTGTACTAGTTGTTAATTTAATGCATTTTCCAGTTATTAAAAAAACTAAATAAATTCTCCATGGTATAAAAAATTATCACTTTTGACTCGATAAAATGCATTCTTTTTTCTTCAGATTTGCATCCTAAAAGCCTAATACCTCCTATTTTTAGTTGTCTTTCTTTTCAAATTTGAATCATAAAAAATAAATTAGGCTTGCAGATATCATTTTATTTTGCTAATTAAATTAATTATCTTTAGATGGGAGACAAAATTTAAAACAAAATTGATAAAATGCATTTCTGTTCTTTAGCTAAATTTTTTAGTTAGAAATATGAGGATGAAGATTTGAACTTGTTAGTCCTAAAAAGGGGTGAATAGAACAGTACCATACAAATGTCTTAGGTTCGAGAAGCTGAAACAAAAAAAAAAAAAATAGTTTGAGCATTTTATCATGCCTTCTATATAGTTTACCCATTAATGTTAAAATTGCAAAACTGTTGATGCTAGTGCAGCCATGTCTACGTTAGAACATCACTCAAAAAGGAATAGAAGGAGTATGCGACATGATGGTAGAAGTTTAATTAGATATGATTTCTTAAAATTTCTAGTGGGAATAATAAATGCTATTATAATAAATGATGCATTGATTTTTGAACTTTTATATTTTCAATGCACCTTTTTTTAATAGTTATTGTGTAACATGGCTACACAATAGAAAACTCTAATTTAAATTCACATCTTTTTATATATAAAATACTGTTTTTATAATTTTATATTTTATCTTCAATTTTATATTCCTTTAAAGTTATAAATTTATATAAATAAAATTTATAAAATAAATATTATAAATATAACATAATATTATTTTATAACATTTAGATTTATCATGATAAATAGAATATCATATGACACAAAAAAATATCACCACCTAAAAAGAAAAGGATTCAATTTTTACAAATGGCTACCCTAGTTCCTAACGATGTGATGAATGAAAAGTCTATTTTAGTAACATCTCTTTCTTGGCAGCAGTCCCTCTAATCCTGAGGCCATTACTACGCGTATGGAAGTCACATGCATCGCATTGAATCGGTAAGTGGGTTCGATGGTGACAGCGAATGAGACAAAGAAGTAGATGGATACGGATTTTCCATACCGTATCATTAGTAGACATATGTTATACTTTAAATGTGTTTCTTAAAGTAGCTTTATTTTTATGTAGTCGAGATTTGTGTGTGTAAAGTCATATCACTTCAGAAAGAAAACTGAGAAGTGCTTATTCAATCTGCTTATTTATCAAGTGCTTTTCTGCATCTTCTGGCTAGCTATAGCAGAAGCAGCATTTGTAGATTCAATACTGAACAAAAAAGATAATCAAGTAAGAATCAATGTGGAAGCTGAAGATAGCACAAGGTAGCAACAACCTTTACCTGTTTAGCTCTAGAGATTTTGTGGGACGCCAGACTTGGGAGTTTGATGCTGATGCCAAGAACCCTGAAGAGCTTGCCGAAGTAGAAGCTGCTCGTCAAAACTATCATGAAAACCGCCATAAGGTGAGGGTCAGCAGTGACCTGCTCTGGCGTATGCAGGTATGGACCATTTAATTTTGCCTGTTATGATTTTGCCCCTTCTTTTTCTTCTTCTTGATTTGTACAAATGGCTCGTCTGGTATACGACCAGACAGTACTTTGATTTCATTCCATGCTCCATTCTTTGGAATGAGCATTCCTATCTTTGCTAGTAAAAAGAGACATTGACTAGCTTTCATTCCAAGCTTAATTCCACTGAAGTAGGAATAAGCATTCCTTCTTTGAAAGGTGAGATCATTCATTATGTAAGTGTAGTTTCTGAGGGAGAAAAACTTCAAGCAAACCATTCCACAAGTAAAAGTTGATGAAGAAGAGGAGATAACACATGAATCTGCAACAGCCGCATTAAGGAGGGGCATCCTTTACCATTCTTCTCTGCAGGCCAGCGATGGCCACTGGCCTTCTGAAACGAGAGGTGTAATGTTCGTCTGTCCTCCCTTGGTAAGTACTCCTCCCTTATCTATATTTCTTCTTCATTATCTTTATAAGATGAAATAAAGTCTTGGTAAGTTTAAACTATTGAGAAATGCCAATTGAGTTTGTTTGTTATTATTCTGTATTAGTCAACAAATAAATGATTTAGATTAATTTAAGAAATATGTTTTAAGTGATATCACTTATAAGTATTTTAAATTAAAAGTTGAGATGTGTCTAGCACAAACTTAATCGAATAGAAAAGCTAAACACAAAAAATGCTATTAATATAAATTTCTATGTGTAAAAAATAAAACTAATAAATCAAAAGGAATTAATTATAGTTATAATTGTGAAAGGGAAAAAAATAATTTTTAACTTCTAAACTAAGTAATGATTCAAATTTTCATATATCAAGACGTGAAAGTTTAAAAGACCTTAATTTGATATTACATTTGCTGACCTTTTGGTAGGCTTCAATTTTAATGACGTAGTTTAGTAAAATAGATTTATCTTTGAGAAAATTGCGCCATCCCTTAGTTACTTTTTTTTTTTTAAAAAAAAATCTCTTTATTTTAAAATATTTACATATATCTCTATTATAATTATAATTTGACAAAAACATGTTATATAAATTTAATTCTTAAGAATTGATTGGTAGAAGTGTTAGTCAACATATAATAAATAAAATAAATACCCAAATGCTTTAAAGTTTCGTGTGGTGCACCTAAAAGAGAAATAGGATAAGATAAATTATTATGTATTACTCTTATTTGTTATTTGATGAACCAATATCATTAGCTTACTAGTTTTCTTTTTTTCTTTTATTAACTTTTCAAAGTTAATTGCAATTAGGAAATGGTGATTTCACGTTTAAACCGGTGTACTTTGATGAAAAAACTTATATGAATTGAATTTTGTTTAATTTCAAAATATTAATCAAAAAATTATTTTCAATTTTGTTAGTTATATTTTTTTATAATTTAAAAATGGATTAATATTTGAAGTAACCAAAAATATATATATGAAAATTAAATTTAAAAAATTATATGTAGTTCTGTCAAAGGGTATTTTTGTCATTTGCATATAATTTATATTATATCTTGACATTATTTTGTTAATATTAAATATATGACATGATAACATGATACTATTTAGTAAATTATCTTATGTGTATTAAATACTCAATAAATGATCTCAATAAATTATAAATTTCAGCTCCTTTATTTTTCACTCACCTTTGTTACATTTTCAAAACCTACGCCTAATTTGAAAAATGCAAAACATAAAATCAAACCTACGATAACTGCCAATAGTTTTTTGTACGATATTTTCTTTGAAAAAAAAATCTAAATAAAATTATTCGACAATGTTACTTTACTGAGTTTAAATTAAGTTTCTAAAATATATGACAAAAAAGTGAAAATAAGATAATCAGAAAGGATATTGATGTAATTTAGTCTTTAATTTAATTATCTATGAAAAAAATCAAATTTGGCTATGTCACTCTTAAGAGAGATGAATTTATTTACTAGAAGCTAAATATTTTAAATGTTGAAACGTAGGTTTTTTGCCTATACATAACAGGCCATTTGAACGTCATTTTTTCTCAAGAGCATCAAAAGGAAATGAAACGATTCATATACAATCATCAGGTATCCATCTACTTCAATGATTATATATAATTTTATTTTTTATTTTTAAAATCTTCTTAAGTAGCAAACACATGCATATTTTCTGTTGTGCAGAATGAAGATGGTGGGTGGGGATTACACGTTGATGCCAAGAGTTGTATGTTAAGTAGCGTATTCAATTACATATGTCTGAGAATACTTGGAGAAGAAGCTGATGGTAATGGTGGCCATTTCAATGCTTGTGCTCGAGCACGAAACTGGATTCTTCATCATGGTGGTGCCACATACATACCTGCTTGGGGAAAATTTTGGCTCTCGGTGAGACAAATTTTAGATTCAAATTAATTTTTTTTTTTTGGGGGAGCCGCTGTGATTTTGACAAAAAAAAAAAAGTAATTCTTTAAAATTTTAGATGGTGTCTGAAAGGAAAAACAAAAAAGATTTAGAAGCTAAAAAGTGAGCAGAAGTATCAACAAATCCCTTTAAATTAACTTTTATAAAAAAAAAAGTTGAAAGGAGAAATTATTTTATATTTGAATTATTTTTTAATTTTTTTAACAGAAAGTGAAGCATTCTCACACACTTCTAAAAATACAAGTTTTTTTAGCTTTTAAATATATATATATATATATATATATATATATATATTACATATAAGCTAATTCAAATAGTAAATTTTTATAAAAATATTTCTTTTTCAAATTAAAAGTAAAAAATAGGTTGGTAAAAGTTAATTTAAACAGACTTGTTGTAAGATACTTCTAAAAAAAACAACTAAACTAAGTTATAGATTTAAAAAAAAAAAAAATCACTTAGAAACCAAAAATTTATTCTTGACTTTTGGTCTTATTTCTGCACTTTAAAATTATTTTTTAAAAATTTAATCCAAACATACCAGCACTCAAGATATTTCAGAATTTAAAGATTACATTTGTTCGAGACCACGCCATAAAACTTACTTTTGATTGATAAAGAAAATAAAATTTAAAATTTTAGTAAATTATTTGATTTTATATTTAAATGAAAAATTTTAAAAACAAAATGAAAAAAGTATGAAAAAAAAAGATATTATTTATAAGATATTTGACTTCTCGAAATTTAACATAGTTACATGAGTGAACGCATTTTTAGTTTTAGATTTCATTTTGTTGTGAGAGTAATGAGATATGAATGATTTGAGTTCACTAACATAAATTTGTTGTAGATACTTGGTGTGTTTGATTGGACTTGCAGCCTCCCAATGACGCCCGAATTTTGGTCTCTATTTCCCCATTTTCTTCCCCTGCATCCAGGTTATTCATCGTTCCATGAACATCATTCGTGAGCTATTAGTGTAACTCTTAAAAATAAAGTTATGATACTTTTATTTTAAAATTAAACTTGGTTTCCTCTTAAACATTTAAATTAATATTAAAAAAAATTATATTTCTGTTTTATTCATAATAAAAAAAAGTTGAATTTTACTAAAATTCAAATGGAAGAAAAATCTCAAATTTTAAAAATAAAAATGGGTAAAAATTGTGGCAAGAAACATACATGATTTTTTATATACATATAAATCATCGGTATTTGATACTTTACTAGCTATCGACTAATTTCGTTCAAGTTAAACAAAACTACATAAATAGGTGAATATAAAATATTAGTTTTAAATTTAATATCTTAAATTTTGTCTAAGTGCATCTTTTAAGGTGAATTTATTTTTTTAAAAAAAATTATTCTAAAAATGAATTCAAATCTAAGTCATTAAATTTTAAATAAATGTCTTAAATTCACCTAAATTCACATGAGTCTTTTGTCACAAAACCACTAAATCCATATCAGCTCTTTGTTTTATCTATTTGTTACTATGTTAATTTTTTATTTTTATTTTGACCTAGCTAGCTATAATGTTAAATGATTTGTCACTCCTCTTAATATGAAGTTAATTTACAATCATTTTATATCCCATAAATGCAGCAAAAATATGGTGTGTGTCTCGGAAGATTTTCATGCCCATGTCTTACTTATATGGGAAACGATTTGTTGCCCCAATAACTCCTCTAATTCTCGCTTTGAGAGATGAACTTTTGACTGAGTCATATCGTGAGATAAAGTGGTCAAAAATGCGCCATCAATGTGCAAAGGTAAGTTTCTTCGCTTAATTCTCGATCAATTTATTAACTCGATATTATATGTCCATGACTTATAGTTATTAGTCATATATACAAGTCTCACATGCATTATTAATATATTTTTCTTAATAATATTCAACTAAGAATTATTAAAAACTATTCTTTAAGATAATTATCGTATTAATTTTTAAATTACATATTTTCTTATGATTATATTATAAACATGTTAACTAGACTTGTTTCCATGTGTAAATTTTTGTCCAATAGAATGAAACTCTTATCTTTCCTAGCCTCATAAAACATCTTTTGGACTTGTCTTAAGGATTTTGTAAAGGAAATGGTAAAAACATCTTTATGTTTTCAGATTTGGGACCTTTTTATTGAGAAATGCTTTCAAGGAAATATTTTCGCAAAAAATTCAACTGAGGGGATTCTTGAGCAAGGTTGTGTTTAGTGTTTTACAACATTTTCAGCTCATGGGTGTGCAAGAGTAGGTAAAAATTTGAGTTTTTCATTGTTGATACTTTGTATTGTGGAATTTTAGAGATTAAACAAACTTTGTAAACTTTGTAATGTAAACTAATTTGTAATACGAATTTTTAAGCTCCATAATTATAACTAAACAACTTACATATTTTAAAGACAGATTTTAATATAACATGGAAGACTAGTCAACTTAGAATTACACAATATATCAGTAGTCTTCTATGTTATATAAAAGATATGCCTTCAAAATATGTAAGTTGTTTAATTATAATTACAGAATTGAAAAACCTGTAATAAAAATTAGTTTATATAATGAAAATTGTTCAATCTCTAAAATTTCACAATACAAAGTAATAATAACGAAAAGCATTTGAAAAATTTAAATTTTTAACTACTCTCACAAACCCATGAGCCAAAAATGGGGTAAAACACCCAACTCAACCGAAACAACAACAAATCCCTTGCTCAAAACATCAAATGACCATGGGATGTTAAAAACATACTCATTTCTAACAAAAAAAAAAAAGAGGTGAATTTCAAGTTTAGGCTATAATTTCCAACAATTACATGCTATGTAGAAAGGTTTTCTCGCAACATCAATATTTTTCCAGCAATGGGTGCAGTGGGTCTAGGGTGGTTTTGGCTTATTTTGGTTTTTCCAGCGGTGATTTGTGTAAGATGAGTGTGTGAATTTTATTTTTTTTTTAATACAAAGAGTAATTTGGGTAAATTGCAAAATTTGGGGTGTTAGAAAAGAATCCTCCTTCAACCAAACATGCACATCCTCACGCTTGTTTTCCTATTTTACTAGATATGAAATAAGAATTGACCACTGTAAAAAGCACATAAACTTTCAGATTGAATTGGTTTCTAACTTTTAGTTTTACAAATTAAAGCGATCATATACATATACAAACACAAAGTAAGTATTTAAACAATAAATACACGAGCTGAGCATGTAGATTAATGACACAGGAGGATCGATACTGTCAACATTACTTCATTCAAGAATTGGTATGGGACGCCATCTATTTATTTACAGAGCCCTTGCTTACATGTTGGCCTTTCAATAAGCTATTGAGGAAGAAGGCTTTACAGGTTACAATGAACTATATTCATTATGAAGATGAGAATAGCAGATATATAAACCTTGTTTCTGTAGATAAGGTAATTTGATTAAATTGTGTTGACATTAAAAAAAAAATTAAGGGAGTATACTGAAGTTCTAAAAATATTATAATGGATAGATTATGTCCATGCTTGCTTGTTGGGTTGAAGATCCTCGTGGAGACTATTTTAAAAAGCATTTGGCAAGGGTACCAGATTACATGTGGGTAGGAGAAGATGGAATGAGCATGCAAGTAAGTATTCAGATATAATCATTGTTACTTTAATGGAACTAGTTTCTCTCTCTCTTTGTTACACGTAAAAAAGAATCAAACTCAAATCTCTTATTTTCTAGACTATATTTAGTGGCTCAGTTTCTTTCTCTCTCTGTATATATATATTTATCACTACAAGATAAAAGGGATTCACCTGCATTTGTTTTATATTTCCTTAATATTCTTTTTTTTTTTGTCATAGTTAGGAAAAAGAGGAGAATATATGCAGAGATTTCTCTAATATTCTCTTAGAATATTTGAGATTAATTAAACACATTTTAAGAATTTCATGATTTATAAATCTCAAGATTTATATTTTACATGATTCGTGAATCTTGGAGTTCAAAAATGAATTCCTTCACCAAACACCACCTAATAGAAATAGATGTATATGCCTTGCTCAAATCTTGCACTCGAGTTAAGCTTGTAGTTAGTTTTTGCCAATTACAGCTTCCTACCAAATGCCATTTATTAAGCTAGAAATAGTTTCTCTCTCTCTCTCTCTCTCTCTCTCTCTCTCTCTATCTATTTTTATATACATATATGTATGTATGTAAGCATGTATGCAGGCTGCAACTAGTCAGATTTGGGATGCTTGCTTTTCCATACAAGCCTTGCTTGCCACCAATCTTATTGAAGAAATGGCACCTACACTTACCAAAGCTCATGAATTCTTGAAGAAATGTCAGGTAAGCTATATACGAGTATTATATATATGATATGTGAGCTAAATTTGTTGTCTCTCTTGCTAACTGCCAAATATCTTGAGTTTAAATTTGTTGCCCAATTTTCAAGGCAATACAGGCTAAAGGTTTTGAACCTTGAGAGTATTTGATAGAAGGATTCTTTTTTGAATCTTTGGAATTCTAACTTAGTTTTTTTTTTTTTTTTTTATGTTTGGTATTGATTTTTTTAAGAATAGACTTCTCGGAAACATGTTTCACGGGATTTTTTTTTAATACAAATTTCATTAAAAAGAATCTTATGGAAGAGAGTGGTATTATTATTTCCTGACCTTTAAAAAATATTTTTAAATTTTTTTATAAATATTTAAAACCAACTAAACACATTTTACGAATAATAGAATTCATAAATTCTAGGATTTGTGTTTTTCATACTTTATGAATCTTGAGATTTAAAAATGGATCCATTTACCAAACACCTCCTTGAGTTGCCCTCCAAATAGGGATTTATGCGTTATTACTCTTGATGATTGTCATACTCATACCAAATAATAGTGACATGTCTGACTTAAAATTATATATGCAGATGAGGGAAAATCCATCTGGCGACTTCAAAAGCATGTACCGTCATAATAGAAAAGGAGCATGGACATTCGGTGATCAAGATCAAGGATGGCAAGTGTCTGATTGCACTGCAGAAAGTTTGAAGGTTAAAGTTAAATTGCTGATTCCACATCACATATATGTAGTCAATGAGTTATCCCCAATTAGTAGTAATTTCTTTTTCTCTCCAATTCTGTTTTATTCTGCAGTGTTGTCTTCTCTTTTCTATGTTGCCAAAAGAAAAGGTTGGTGATAAGCTGGAAACAGAGTGGATATATGAAGCTGTCAATTTCCTACTTACAATGCAGGTAAGAGCTAGTTTGCACTGGGAGACACACATTACTTATGATGTGGCTGTAGTAATTTGGTTATATCAAGAGTACGTTTCCCATGGGATAAACAATACACTAGTGCAGAAAATGCTTTCTACAATAGGATTTAAGATCGGCTACAAAGAAACCGATGTAAAAAAATGTTTGGTGGCATTTTTGAAATTAATGGGCAAAGATTTAACATCAGCTCAGGGGGTAACCGATGTAACAAGTTGATAACTAGGGTTTTAACATCGGTTAACTAACTAACCGAAGTTGAAAGCCGTAAAAAGTCTGACTTTCTACATCACCTAATTTAACATCAGCATAAGACCTGATGTAAGAAGTTAATTTTACCCAATTTTAAATTTTTTTTCCAACAATGATATTAAGGTAATATTATTTATTTCCTATGTAACGCTTATATATTTTGCATGCAATGGCAAGAGGAAAATAGAAGGATAACTTTAAGAGACAGGAGATTTTGAGGGGATCTAAAATTTCTTCAGATTTGTTTTCATAATCAAAACAAAGCAAATCTACCAACAAGAGTTGAGTCTAGCAAAAATGGCTAGTACTCACAATGTGGTAAACACATATTCAAATTTTGTTGAGGGAGGCACCTGTATTTAGTATCCAACAATGCCCGTAATAGAATTGCCTCCAATTATAGGATATTTTTAGAAAAATGAGATAAAATCTTATATTTCATTTTACTCCCCCATCAGACATACTCTAAAGCTTAAAATTAAAGTTCTTTTGTGTTGAACTTCTGTAGAGTAAAGATGGTGGAGTACCAGCATGGGAGCCAGTAAGAGGTCATCCTTGGTTGGAGGTAACTACTATTAAGTTGAATGCACAATTTGAGTCCTTGCATATTTGCCATATCATATTATCCATATTAACTATTTTCTCTATCTTCTTTTCAGTGGCTCAATCCAATGGAATTTATGGAAGACATGGTCACAGAGCATGAGTAAGGCTTTAGTTTTAAGATAAGCTTGTCATTATTGATCCTTAATTGGCATTTAATTTGATATCACTATTTAAGATACTTTGTTCTGCAATCTATTCTAAATGACATAATTTTTCAAAAATTCTGGAGATTTTGAGTTTTAGATATCCTTCATTTGTGTTTTTTATTATGATACAATAGAAATTATTTTTCTCATAAAAAATATTTTTATTACATGACAGCAAAAAAAGATTCAAACCTAAAGAGCTTGATTGGTTTAAGAAATATTTTCATATTTTCAATTCTTATTTTCATTTTATTGTTTTCATTTTTCAAAAACATTTTTTGTTCATTTTTTTACTTCATTTTCAACTATTTTTGTGTCTATTTTCTACCTAAGAATCACCTTATTTATTTTATCATAACAATGGTAATTTCTTGTCAAAAGAATTTTAAAATTACAAAATAGACATGAATTATTTCTTGAAACCCTAGAAATTAATAACTATTATTTTACCAAACTTTTTGGGTCCTTGATTCCATTTTCCCTGCTGAAAACTGAAAACTGCTGAAGCAAACAAACGTCTTACCGAAACCTTCACTTCTTTACTGCGTCTAATAGATTATGATACAACATATTGTATCTTACATATATGTTTTGTGAAAATGCTGGCATACCAAATGTACATATTTCCTTAATAAGACATGTTATATGTTGATTTATTTATGTGCACTCACTTTTTATCCCTCTTTTTTCTTTTTTCATCTCTCTTATGTTTTGTTTGGAAGAAGAGGGAAAATAAAAGGAAAGAAAATAGAGAGAAGAGGAAAGTGAAGAAAGAAATGTTTTCTTTCTTAATGTTTGGATGGAAGGAGAAAATAGCCATGAAAGAAAGTAGTTAATTTGATAATGACAATAGTATCCATTATTATTGTGGAGTCCACTATAATTATAGGATAATTTTGGAACATAAACATTGACACAAAGTGGGGTGACTTTTCTTTTCAAAATCTCTCCATATTTAGAGAGAAAACTTTTATGTGGACCCAGATATATTTTTTTCTCTTCATTTTCTTTGTTCCTGCTTTTCTCACTTATCTAAACGGGAGAAAATCTACTTTTTCTCCATTTTTCCTCTGTAGTTTTCTTTCCTCCTTAGTTTTCTCTCATCCAAACATAGGTTTTTCTTTTTTTACTTACAGTTTTACTCCTACAAATAATAACTACAAAATATAGGGTGTATTAAGATACATTAATAATTGTGCACATAGCATTTTTCTTCTTTAATATACTAATTAATAGTGGTTCAGGAGTGTTGAATGTACTTCATCTTCAATCCAAGCCTTAGTTCTCTTCAGGGAGCTACACCCAGAGTACAGAAAAGTTGAAATTAACAATTTTATCAGAAAGGGATTGCAGTACATTGAATACATGCAAACAGCTGATGGATCATGGTATGTATATATCATATATAGATATAAAAAAAAAAAAAAATCAGGCTTTCACTTGATTAATTTTTAAACTTTTAGCTTAAATCGAGTCTTAAAATTTGTTATCAGAAGTCTAGAACCTCTTTGACGAGTATCCTTTATCAATTAAAAAATAGTCAAGAAATTTATAAGTAAACTTATACTTTGTTCACAATTTAAACTCACATTGGACTACTTATGTGTGTTAGGTAATAAAAACATTTTTTGGTCTTTACTTAGCAACTTAAAATCTTTAAATTAAAGAGTAACTTTTTTGATTCCCAATACTTAAAACTTTAATTAATTTGACTTCTTATATTTTAAAATTTATATCAATATTATTTATAAGTTTAACGGCTGTTTAAACCGCTAGTCAAAAAATACAAGATAGATGAAATTAATATGAATTTTACAGTCTAAGAACCATATTTATTAGAGCTTTAAATGTTCTGAATTTTCAGATGACTAATAATTTATCCAGTCTCATGTCTAACACATAATATAATTTGACTGCAGGTTTGGAAACTGGGGAGTGTGTTTCATACATGCAACACGGTTTGCTCTTGCAGCCTTAGCAATCGTGGGCAGGAAGTACCAAAATTGTGTGGCAATGCGTAAAGGTGTTGATTTTCTTCTCAAAACGCAAAATAAAGATGGTGGCTGGGGAGAGAGCTATCTTTCTTTATCAAACAAGGTTACTTCTCAATCCTTTTTTCCATTTCCATTTTACACACTTCAACAACAATAACAACAACAACAATAATAATAATTGGAGAAAAATTATTTTTTGCCCCTCACACTATTGTTAATTTCAAAAAAAAAAATTACATTTTAAACTAGACAAAATAAACCCTCATATTTATAGTCAAAAATAAAAGTTGACTTTTAATACAAACAAAAAGCATCTCAATAAGATCCACATTTACTCTTAATTTAAAATGTAAGAGTTAATTTTTTTAAGTTTAAAACATGATCTCTTTTGAAATTAACGATAATGTGAGGGAAAAATAGAAGTTCTTCTCTAATAATTGTCTCACTTTAATTAGAATAATACTCCTTCAATCCTTATTATAATACATATTTAACCAAATCACATCCCATCTCATTCACATCCCAAAGTTTTAAATACAAAGAAACAATAAATCTTTGTGCAATCAAGTTACACTATCCTAAAATGGACAACTTCGGTGAAGAAAAACAAACAAAAGAAACAAGAGAACTCCAAGATGGATAAGAGAAGGAGAGTTGTATTACTAGCTTTGATTACTTTATAAATAATGAGCAATTACATAGATATTTATAAGACTCTAAAAGAAAATGATTCATCACCTAATTAACTCCTAATACATAAAAACTAGCAACATTAAAGATAATGCATGAAAAGGAAGAGCCTTATACAATCAACTAGGAACCACTCACCAATCTATAAATATAGGAAAAGTAAAATATATATAGATTATTGTGTAGTCAAGTTTCTTGAAAAACAGAGATAATTAAGTTATTCCTTGAAAAATGAAAAGGCATAGAAATTGCTTTAATTTTAACATTTAACTAGTTGAAAAAATAAATTTCATATTATGATTGGCTACTTTATTTTATAGTCAAATAAAGTGATCAATTGAAAACCTGAGAAAGAATAAAATACAGTGTAAGATAGAAGACGTTATCCCACCATAAACATAAATGAAATCACCTTGCTAACATATTCTTTAAAATAAGGGTTTAACACAATCATTTCACTCAATTTTTTCATTTTAGGACAAAGTAAAAGGTTTTATGCCTCGTTGCTAAACTCCACTAAATTATTGTTATCCAGACTGACTAAAAACAATTACATATTAGCACAAGTTTTTCAGATTTTAGTTATGACTCCATATACAATAACAAAACCTAGAAACTCCGAAAACTACTGTTCATCTTACATATACAGTAAAATTTTGACCATTAAATTTAAAATCAACAACTTAAATTTATCTAACGTTACTCTAACATTTCAGCCATAATGTAAAGATCCAAATCCTTATAAATGGTTTGATACATTATAGCACAGTGAAAGAAATTCTAACTATATAAAACACCTTTTTTTCTATATGATACAATCTAAATTTGATTGATTATTTTGATTCACAGTAAGCATTTTCTTTCATTTTCAAGTTTGGGAAACTCTTTTTTTTCCAGTGATCACTAAATATATAAAACTCATTTATATTGAGTGATATTCTTCAAGAATGAAGTTTATGATACAGGTGTATACTCCACTTGAAGGAAACCAATCCAACTTGGTGCAAACTGCTTGGGCTTTAATGGCACTGATTCATGCTGGACAAGTAAGTTATTTTGAAACACTATTATTTAGAATAGTTGGTTTGATTATTAGATATCTTTTCAAATTATTCATTCATTTAGAAACACTTGCAGTTTAAGAATTTTGAACAATATGGATAAAGAAATTATTAATTAGTATAATAATTTTCACTATATTACTCTTATTTAATCTCCTCTATTTTAATATATGATATAATTAAGAGAGAATAAATGATGTTTAATTAAATAAGGGATTAAATGAAGAAAAAAGATTGACAAGAGTGTTGAATTTTAAAACTTCAACAGTTTTGGAATGGATAGAGCATCTAAAAATTTTATAGAATTTGGCTTTAAGTAAAACTATTTTCTTAGAAACAATAAATCTTTTGAAAATTTAAGAGTCTTTGAACATTTATTCTTGAAAAGGTTCAATCTTGAAAATATATCTACACCAAATAATCGTTTTTATAATAATTTTGCATCAAATACTTGGAAAATGTAGAAAATTGTTTCTGATACTGTTTTTATCACAAAAGAAATGAATTTTCATTTTCATTTTTTAAATTAATTCCATTAGTTCAACTAAAGACTTATGAGTCATGTATAGGGATGATAATGGAATTGGAGTCTCATTTTCCTTCGCAAGGTTGTTGGGGGAGGCAATTTTTTCCCCACAAGGATTTCGGGGATGGAGACAGGGACACTATTCTCTGCCCCACGAAAATCTGCTATATTTGAAATTATAAAAGTACCCATACCTATTAAAAAAATTATATAAGAGTGGGGGAAATATAATAATATAGTGATTATATATATTCAAAATTAGAAATAATAATTATATATAATATTTATAAATTAAAAAGTATTCTAAAATATTAAATATCTGCAATGTTGGCATTATGAGTCGGGGATCGAGAACAAGTGGAAATTCCCGTTGGGTTGGGTTCGGAGATAGGGACACCACTCCCTACCCTCGCCCCATTGTCATTCCTAACTCATGCATTCTAACTAAAATAAATTTTAAAAAAAAAAATACGACAAAGAAAATATTGTTTAATTGAAATTAATTTGGTTAATATATAGGCCGAGAGGGACCCAACTCCTCTTCACCGTGCAGCAAAGTTGTTAATCAATTCCCAGCTAGAGAATGGTGACTTCCCCCAGCAGGTATCTTATCCTTTTTTTATTTGTTCTCTTGGATTCTATTAAATTGATTTTCCATTTAAAAGTCATCATAATCATATTTTATATATTATTGAGAAACAAAAAATAATGTCACATTAAAAATAAAAAAAAATTACAAATTTACATATTCTAGAATAGTTTAGCTGATTTTTGCCATTGAAGATTAATTAATATGTGTAAAATTTATTCACAATAATTAGTTGTGATCAAAATTAAATTTACTGAAGAAAAAGGCACCATAGCAATTGATGTCCTCTTACTGATCTGACCTACTTAAGTTTTAATTAATTTTTTAATGGTTTGTTGTAATTATTTATTCATTTACTTGTTATTTATATATTTGCTTATTTGTAGATTGCAGTGGGAGCATTCTTGAAAAGTGGCACATTAAATTATGCATTGCAAAGAAATATATTTTCAATATGGGCTCTTGCAGAATACCGTGCAAAGCTTTCACTACCTTTTGCTAAGATTTAAAGCAGAGAGGATGAACTAATGGTTTTTCTTTTATTAGTGTACTAAAGGGTGACTTTTCACTCTTGAATTTAAGAAATCTATGTTTAGTTGGAGGATCAATATTATAATTAGGTATGAAAATAAGAATTTGGCGGAGGTTCTTTAATGAAGATGGGGATGAAGATCATACTGCTTCCGCAACCTGCAAGACTCATTTATTAGAAATTATAAGTACTTCTTCAATAAATCTAACAACACAACAATAACAAATCCAACTAAAATCCTACATGTATTATTAGTGATATTATTATGAAGTCAATTCAATTCGGATTTGATCGATTTTCTTAGATGGTCATCTAACAACTAAACTGAACCAATCAAATTTTTAAAAATCTTATTTAATTAATTTGATTAAATAACTAATTTTGATTAGTTTGGTTTAGTTGAGATCAGAACATTCCTATTCAGAAGACAATATAGTAGTAATTCTTTTTAGCAATTAACATTGTTATGTTTATTTGAGATTTTTATGGCCATAAGTTCTATTATGTATTATGCTCTCTCTTTTAAAACTTCAATTGAACAATTTATAGTACAATTATTTTTTTAGTGTACTTTATCAATTCAACAATAAATTGGACAAACAATTTATGTTTATTTCTTTTTTTATTTTATCTTTACTTTTAGAATAACACAAGAGAAATGAGATTAACTTAATGATTCACGCCACCTAGCAAAGGCATTACTAGCATGTTCACTTAGGTACTATTGAAAGCTTGGATGCTTTGGTAAAAAGAGTTCAAGTCTCCTTAGTAAGGAGTTTCTATTCTTATCCAACTTAAAGTGTTTTTGGGAATTCACTAAACTATCCTATAAAATAAAGAGTGACATTATATACATACACTTATTTTTATATTTTTCTTATAAGGAATTTTTTCATTTTTTTTATTTATAGTTTATTCCTACAACTAATAACAACCACAAATTGTACTTTAGGCTATGTACAAATAAATTTTTCCTTTGTAAAATACACAATCCAAAGAGTTATGCTAAACACATATTTATTTAGACCACACCAACTTTTTACATTTTTTCTTATTTACAATTTTGAAAAGTGCGTAAAGGGTTCTACAAATAGTTTTTTCCCAATATAATTTTTTGTTATTTACGTTTCTTCTGGGAACTATTGTCTATGAGTAAAATTTATGCTTATAAATAGTATTTCCCAGAGAAAAAATTATCTTTGTGTATGTTTTTCTCTTCTTCTTTTTTTTAATATTTTACAAATTTTTATCTTAGCTTTTGCCTGTAAAACAATTGCAAAACAATAAATTTTCAATAAGTTGCATGAATCGTTATAAGTGCATTGGAAGATTTTCAATTACATTATACGTACACAAATCAAAACAAACACGTACATGATATGAAAGAAAGAAATAAATCTAACCATTGATAACAATGGGAGGAGAAGCCATGACTATACCTACAAGAAAATTGGAATACACAAATAAAAGTTCAATTTAAAAGAAGAGATGAATCAAATATACATACATAAAAAGAGTTAAGTATATATACATACAAGATTTAAGGGATAGTTCAATGGAAGAAAACTTATCAGAGAGTGTGACGATGGTGGGTGAGATGGTGCCAACAACAATATGGACGAGGTCCCAGCAACAAGGAGGAGGAGACCAAAAGTTATAGAAAATGATGCTTGGAGGTGCATTCTCTAAGAACAAGAATGAGTATTATGCAAAAAGACCCCAAAAATACTCACAGATCTATAAATTCAAAAAGATCTTTTACAACACTTAAATTTTGAAGCATCATAGAAAATTAACTCATGAACAAGGGTTCAACCTATAATAGTTGTCTATGAGCTTGCACTGACTCAGACGATGCTTCTACGAAGAACTGCTATCTATGAGCTACTCTTTTACAGCACCTCATGTGGAAGTGCTGTAAAAAATCTCTCGCCTCACCTATTACAGCGCATAGCTAATATGCATTGTAAAAAATACACTACTAAAAATATTTTGTGGCACAATGCTCTCTTATCTGTTTGCTTTTGGATGAGATTACCAAAATCTGCCATTTTTTCCCACTTTTCTCACTTGGCAGCTAATAATAACCCGTCATTTATCAATTTGTTCTACATAACTTCCTCCGTCTTCCCCACAAAAATAAAGAGAGAAAGAGTGAGAGAAGAATGATAACTATGTAGATTGCCCATCTTATAGCTCTAATTTCTAGATATTTCGTTTTGATTCTCCTTTAAAAGTGTAGGTATGTGTCTTAAAAGGGGTGAGTAAGACACTTAAAAAATTTTACAAAATAAAACTTTGTTTAAAATTGTATCAAGCTTAAGTCTGGTAAGCTTGTTTAAAGACTGATTAAGCTTGATTACTAGTTTACTATAAAAACTCCGTTTGTAAAAATTAAACAAAATGAAGTGTCAATGACAAAAGTAAAATATATGCTTCAAGGTAATAAAAGAGTAAGAAAAAGAGAGAAAATAACACAAGTTATTTATAGTAATTCAGTCACAAATGATAATGACTTATGTACATTTCTCTTAAACACATTTAAGAGAGTTCTCTACTATCTCCAACTGGTTTACAGGATTCTAGCACTCTTTGTACAACTTATCATAGTTTCTGGATTATCCAGAACCTTACAGCAACTTCAAACAACTCAAGCTAAGCTTAGTTTTCTAGAGCACCAAGAACTTTAAAATGTGTATCTTTGGTTCAAACAAAACCTCTCTATCCTAAAAGGAATAAGAGATCAAAGGTATATAGCACGAAGCCTTTTACAAAGAAAAATTACAAGGATGGTTATTAAGCTCGTATTTGCTGACTGTATACAACAGGTTTTCCAGATGAGCTCAAGAACACCTTAAAATGATTTCCAAGTGTATAAAAGAAATAAGGAGAGTGTGTATGATCAGATTTTCACACTTCTTAATTGCTCTCAAGTGTCTAATCACTCCTCCTTTGATAGCCATTCTTCAAGTATCCGTTTGAGAGAAGATTTGAATTTTCAAATCTTGTCTCTTCTTCAATTAGTTGCCACGCTATTCCAATTGTAGTGTACAAGGTTTATGGTAGCTAAGGTTGAATTTTGTGGACATTGTCTCTTACAGCTTTGTCTTGTACGTGAGCTAAACACAACTTTTGACAGTGGGCAGCATAAACATTTGTCTTATCTAGTTGTCTTCCCACAGAGAAAGTTACTAATCAGAGTGGTAACAAGGTACTTATGTAATAAAAGTTCTTTTGCACTTGATATTATTGTCTTGTTGCATTTATTTATGTTGCTTGGATGGGCTAAATAAATTTGTCACTCGCACTCTCATCAATTTAAAAAAAATATATATTTAAAATTAAATAAAATAAATCTTCACATATAATAAAAATAAATTTTTTATATAAACAAAAAATATATCAATAAAATATAATTTTATTTTTAATTTAAAATATAAAATGTATTTTATATAATTTAAAATATAAATTTTAAAAAAATTAATAATAATGTAAACGCATCAAAAGATTTTTGTATTCGCTAACACAATTTGACATCAAAAACTAATATTTCAAAATGCTCTTGGGAGACTAAACGTGGGCCAAAGTCAGAAAATGATGTATGGTTATTTTCAAGTAAGTCTGAGAAAGTTAAATATTGTAACTTAGTTAAATTTAGTTTAATTTGAAGTATCCTTTACATCTTAATCCGTGAAGATTAAATTAGTTTGATATAATTAATTTTGTATTATATTTAAAATATAGTCCACTAAAACATCTTAGTAATATTTTAAAATGTTTTAACTAAATTG
The DNA here is from genome assembly GCA_022379115.2 of Bauhinia variegata. NCBI lineage: Eukaryota > Viridiplantae > Streptophyta > Magnoliopsida > Fabales > Fabaceae > Bauhinia > Bauhinia variegata. The sequence goes on from CM039432.1 coordinate 7,604,699, forward strand.
ATTTTAAAGGATTTTTAATTTTATTATCATCAAAATCATTAAAAAAATTTCAAAAATACCCTTGAACTAACATCCTTATATATGTTTCTTAAATCTTATTGGGTAAGGCCGCGTATGGTGGGTTATGGGTACGGGCATGGAATTTGGGTTAGTATTTTATTAGATATTAATCCGTGCTCAACGCTCGTAAATTATTTTTTACTTTTTTCTTTGTTTTTGTATAAAAATTAACTTTATTAGTGAAGAAATTGTTTTCCTTTTTTAATTATAAAATTTTACTTCTCTTTTTATCAGATTTTTTTTTCACTTTTTCTTTATCACTCAAAAAATTAAGAGAAATTTTTAATTTTTATGTTTTTAATAAACTATAAATTAAAAGAGATCGTATTACTCTTAATCAAGATAAAAAATTAATTATAATAAATATTTATTTTATTTCCTCACATTTAAAATTTTTATTAATTTAATTTTTTATATTTTAAATTTATTAATTTGATCCTTTACACATAATAAAATTCTAATTAATTTGGTTTTTTTATTAAATTTATTAATTTAATATCTTATACTTAAAAAATATTTATAAATTTAAAGAATAAAATTAATAAAAAATTTGAAGTATGAATCACAAAAATTAATAAGTGTAAGGTATGAAATTAATTAAGATTTTAAATGTAAAAGATTAAATTAATAAATTTAAAATATAAAAAATTAAATTAATAAAATTAAGTGTAAAAAATTAAAATAAATATTTTATAAATTAATTATAAAAAATAAGTGAAGAAGAAGAAGAATGATGGAGAAGAGATTACGTGGGGTTCACAAAAACAGAGAGAAAAATAAAAAGTAAAATATAATAATAAATCAATTTAAATAACTTGAGTTAGTTACACTAATAAAAATCCTTTAGCGAGACGCAGAAAACGCACCGTTCTATTAACAAATTTCCAAAGTCAAAATATCTCATTTAATAAAATAAAAACGCACCGTTTTATATCGTTTACAAATTTTTAGTCAAAATATCCACTAGTCCCGAGAGAAGTCCTCTTCTCTCATCAATTTTGCTGCTTCTCAGTCCTCTCGACTCTGGTGCACCGAAGCGTCAACTTATAGCAAGAAAGAACAGAGCAAGAAAAGAGAGCAAATCGAATTCGAAGCCCCTGTGTTTCCTTCTTCAGTTTCTTCTTCTCCATCATCAATCTCTATTGGAATTTCTTCTTTGATTGGCTTCTGAATCGGGAAGAAATGGCGCCACGAATTCGTCTCCACTGATTCGCTAACTGGGAGATTTTTGTTCGTGGATTGGTGGCGCATCCGCGCCGGAACCGCAAATCTGCCGCACTGAATACGATCCGGCACCCCTACTAGCCGAATCCTGTAGTCTAGCTTCCACAGTCTTGTTGGCAAACAAGAAAAAATCTCTCGCTGTTTCCGTCTCAGTGCCACTGTCTTCGTAGGACTTGGATTTTCACAAAGAAACGGTGAATTTGGTTTTTCTTGCGATTTCTAAGTTCGTCTAAGTCGCGGTTTTGCATTTTCTTGCTTCTGGAATGTGTGAGGTATGCTTGATGGAATTTATTGCTATTGTTTCTAGTGTTATTTCTTCTCTGCACATGCGCTGGAATTATGCCTGTTTGCCCATGTTCTAAAGCTTCAGATTTATTTTGATTCTTGAGGATTCTGTTTTAGTGTTGATATGTAGTTGTAGTGCTTCTGGAATGTGAGGTATGCTAGATGGAATCTATTTCTACTGTTTCTAGTGTTCTTTCTTAGGTCTGGTTGAGCTATGTTTTAGGGAACCTATTTCTTTCTTTTGTTGGGTTTGGGTCAGAAGTCCTAGCAGATTCCTGTATACCAAATTTGAGTTTGGGGGGGGGGGGGGGGGGGGGGGGAGAGAGGAACAGAAAGAAAGAATCAAAAGATTGATGTGTATTTTAGATGGCTTGGTGTGCATTTCACCAATGGGTAAGTCAAATTGATAAATGAGGGAAATATTGCAATAAGACTCACAAAACACCTCAAATTGGCAATTTTCTATGAAGTATTTCTACATTATTGGAAAAGATGCACCCAATTGTTTTCTAGAGACAGCAAGGGGGTTAGAATATCATGGTTTCCGTTTGAAATATGACTGGAATGTGACTCCAAAAGCTTGTGCATGCATCTTGTGTGAAAGAAGCAGGTAAGTCTAAAAAGATGTTTATTATAGTGTTTAGATGACTCCATTCCTAATAGTTTTCAGTAAAGTTTTGCTTGATTTATAGGAAGTTAGGAACGGAATGACTTCAAAGGGGGGTTACGGTGAGATCTTATCCCTCAATCCCTTCATATTAGATAGATTTGTTTGTTCTTTTGACATCTGGCTTTGGAATTTGAGGTAGAACTTCGAGGTTATTAAGGGAAAGGAATGAAAAACCTCTAGGATTAGGAAATGCCGCTCTAAGCCATTAGGTTTGGTGTGATGGGTTTGGTTTGTTTGCTAGAGATCAAGATTCAAAGTTCCATGTTGTCATGCAGCCGAAAAAAAAATGAAATACAATCTCTTTACCTTCGACTACAACGTTTGTAATTGTCACCTATAGGGCTCTATCTTTATTTTTGTTATTTTTTTCTTCCTTTCTTTTGTCTTTTGGTGACAACCGGTAACTTTTGGATCTGAGCTGTCTATTATGTCTTCACTTTTTCTTTTTTGTTTTTAATCTCAATGTGGATAAATAATTAGTGTGTGTAAGCATTATATGCAAGAAATTTTAAATTTTTATTTTTTTAATTTGGATAAATGTAATTATTTGAGTGAACTTGCATGGACCATGGGAAATATCTGAAATTTAGGATTTGAGATCATAGGACTGTGTGTCTAGGTGTTATCAAAGTAAAATTGCTTTAATACTTCAGGACTGCGTTAACACATAAAAAATAAAACTCACTAGAATAGTATGAGAAAATCTAAATAAAACTTCATATCATCCAAATGTAACAAATTATTGAACAGCAAAACAAATTGCTAGCACAGCAGCATGGATATTAAATTATCAGAGTATGGACTTCAAATCTAGGTTCTTGCTGGAATTAATTTGTTTCTGTGCTTGTGCAAGCATATGCATATAAACTAACTGTAACTGATACATTTTTTGACAGGTGCTTTTGTGAAGAGATTGTTGTTTGCTGTGAAAGCTAGCTGATATTTGCAAAATCCCCATTTGCTTTAGGAGATAATGGAGAATAAAGAAGCACCCCTGGAAGATGGGGAAATAAAACCCATGAGTGTTTCAATGCCGGACTTAGATGAATGGGGCAATTTTGGGGATGATGACATAATGCAGCAGCAATCTGCAATTCAGGCTGAGGAAGCCAAGAAAGTTCCTTTCATTGGCGACAAGGCAAGGCCAACTATGTAACTCAATTCTTTCTTCTGTCATATAGTTAATTTGCTATAGGCCAATTGAGGAATGTAAGGAGGATGGGCTCCTCACTCATCCAACACTTAAGTGGCCTTTCTAACCAATTCACCCCCACTCCTTAGAAGTCGCTCCTTTCTTTCTCCTTATATACACCTTCCACTCTTTTGGGCCATTAGTAAAGTCAGGCCCATCCTCCTTTATTTCCTGAATTGGCCTATCAATTTTCTTTTCCAACCTTTTTATAGTTGCCTTTCTTATCAAACTGAATTTGACTTATTTGAGGGAAATTACATAAGTACTTTCACTGTAATTGCATTAGTTTCAGCCCTACCCTTTTTCTTCATCGTGTGCTGTTTTTTCTTTTCTATATGGGATGGAATGGAATTGATTTCTTATAATGAGTAAAACCAAAATATTCACCCTGACAGGAACCACTCAGTAGCTTAGAAGCTGAATATCAGTCAGGCAGTCCTATCTTGCTGGAAAAAATAAAGGTTGGACTTCCCCTTTTTTGTTGGCTGTAGTACTTTCTGTGATCCAATTTTTTTTTTTTTTTTTTTTTTTTTGCTTCTTTTCATGTTTGTTGTGTTTTTCTTTTCACAGGTGCTTGGTGAACACTATGCTGCCATTCGACGCACTCGTGGAGATGGAAACTGCTTCTTTCGCAGCTTTATGTTTTCTTACCTGGTGTGTTTTTAACGTATATATATATATATATATATATATATATAAAAGTATGGATGTGGAAGATCATTTGGATGGCCAAAAATACCCCTTTTTAAAGTAAAATACTCTTGTTAATTACAATAAGATTACAAAATGTTCTTCGTTTTTGGATGAACAAAAGAAGTATATTTTTTCATTCTGAAATTCCAGCTGAAACAAAATCTTTCTGTATCTGAGATTCTGAAAGAGTTTGTTACAATCTCTTATCATCCCCAATTTACTTCTCTTTCAAATCATTACTCTCTTTTAATCTGAACCTCTTTCTCTTCTGTTCTCATTTTCTGACTCTTTCCTGAAAATGTTTGTTGTATATATATAAAGAGATTAGACATGAGCTATGTATAAAACAAGTATTTCCAAGAAAGAGTACATAAAAATAAGAGACAAGAAAAAGGTTACATAGATATGAGCAAAGATCCACTTACACCTTTCAATAATTTCCTGTAGAATGTTTGAATTAGAAGTTCTACAATGCAGATCGCACTCATAAAATTTGAGACTCGATTGGTAATTTGTTTGATTATCTTAATGGATGACAATATTTTAAGAGGTGTAAATGGACAAGAAATGTTTGAATTAGAAGTTCTGCAATGCAGATCGCACTCATAAAATTTGAGACTCGATTGGTAATTTGTTTGATTATCTTAATGGATGACAATATTTTAAGAGGTGTAAATGTCATCAATTAGACTAGGTAGTTAGGAATTTTTTATTTATGTAAAATTTGACACATCACATGATTCAACAATTGGATCGATAAGATTTGTCTTCTAGAAGAACTTATTGAAGGGTGTAACTGTTCTAGTCTTACAATTGGTATAGGTAAATCTCCTCTATATATGTATATATATTTCCCTGCGAGTTTTGTTAATGGATAATTTGGTGACAACCTTTTACAGGAACATATTTTGGAATATCAAGACCAAACAGAAGTTGATCGCATCAAAGCCAAAGTTGAAAAATGTAGCAAGACACTTCAGACATTGGGTTATCTGGAATTCACATTTGAGGATTTTTTTGCGGTAATTTATCAGCTATTTTTTCTTCATTCCTTTCCTAGGTGTATTTATTTATTAATTTTGGTTTATCTATCTCTTTAGAATTTTCCAGGTCATTGTTTGCAGGACATGTTACTTCCTTTTTGGGGTTGGGGAAAGAATAAGCCAGTGATTGAATCATGTGATATTATTGTGTTGACATCATGTGGACCAAATTTTACATAAATCAGACGTTGACAAGTTCCTAATTAGACATTATTTTTTCTAGGCTAGGATGATCTTGTTCTGATGTGACAGAATCCTAATGAAGCACAAAGTAGTATTCTAGGGCTGTTCAGTTTCTTAGGTAAGTTGCTTATGATAGACACGCTTTAATCATTCATATAGTTTCCAATGTTTAATTTAGGCAGTAGTTGACTTGGATGGAAGTACATCACCTTGCAAGTTCTTTCAGATGCAAGAACCTAACAGTCCTGATTGCAATCAACAAGCAAGATATTTCTAGTATAGGTCCTATGTTATGAACCAATAGCTATGACTGTTCAGGATGCCTGTTAAATAAATTGAACAAGACACAATATATATAAAATGCATGATGCTAATGAACCATGTATGTAAGATAGAGTATAAACCCTAGGCCTGAATAAATTCTTGCTCATTTAACCTGGTGAATAAACCCAATTAAGGATGTCTAACAGGATCAACCGATGGTTACCCCTTTACCCAGTTAACTTTAAACTTTGGACCAGTATTTAACATGTCTTGTGTTAGTATCCATACTTCACGACACGCTTGATGGAGGTACTGTAAATACATCATTTTGGTTTGAGTATCCCATCCCCTTGGAACATGCCCTTTTTGTTAAGGAAAGGAGGGACTTTAAGGATTACACGAGTAAATGGACTATTGGTCAACATTATGACCTTTAAAATATCAATGAGTAAAATGGATTACGGGTAAGGAATGACTCAACCCATATCTTCCATTAGCTTTCCGTATGCCTCCTTTGGTATACCCACCCCTTGTTTCCCTCATTTTAGGACATGAACTTACTTTTGGCTTTCTCTCTTAACTTCTGTTCTGTCAAATTTTCAGTTATTTCTTGAGCTGCTGGACTGTGTTATTCAAGGAAAAGAGACTTCCATAAGGTGTTGATAACATTTTCATTCACCTTGAATTGGTGTTTTCATATATCCACATTTGTATTCTGTCTAGCTCTTCCCTTTTTCCTCTTTATCGTTTTACAGTAGACTTTATTTAAATAAATTTTGCATGTGACAGCCACGAAGAGCTTGTTCTAAGAAGCCGAGATCAATCAGAATCTGATTATGGTGAGTGATATAAAACTCACCTGAAATGCCTTGATGTATCTCATTTCTTCCATATAAATTGACAAATTTGTTTGGTCAGTTGTCATGTTCTTCAGATTTGTTACCTCCGGTGAAATACAAAAGCGCTCAGAATTTTTTGAACCTTTTATAATGGGTTTAAGCAATACAACCGTGGAGCAGGTTGGTTTCATGTTAAACTTCTTTACACACTCTCCCCTCTTCCTCTGCTTGCAAATCATATATCTACAAGTTGTGCTTGGAAAATTTGTGTGACAAACTGAACCAGTATTATTGGTTTCATTTTGTGAACATAGACATTACTCTGCCTGATCTCAATGCTTAATAGTCCAGTTCAATCTCTAGGATCTCTCTCATGCTGTGTTATTTGTTTTTGCCTAGTTTTGCAAATCAGCTGTTGAACCAATGGGCGAAGAAAGCGATCATGTGCACATCACCGCCCTTTCGGATGCATTGGGCGTTCCAATCCGCGTCGTGTACCTTGACCGAAGCTCATGTGATAATGGCGGTGTCAGTGTAAATCATCATGATTTCATACCTGTGGCTGATGATCTCCCAAATGCTAGTACTTGCGCTGAAACCAATACTCCTTACATCAGATTGCTTTATCGCCCTGGTCACTATGATATCCTCTACCCAAAGTGATCCCTTAAACCTTCTCTGTTAGCTTTGTTTTTGTTGAGCCAAGGCAGCTCTGTAGTGTAGCAGGGTATTCTGGTTTACACCTTGTTAATGTTGTTGGATGACCAATTGTCTTGAATGTTTAAACGGAACAATTATGTCAGTCAAGGTAAACTCCCTGATTTTCATTCAAAACGAATATAGATCTCACTCGCACATGTAGCATTTTGAGTCAATCATATGTTTTGTAAATATACTTTAGGCCATGCACATAACAAGTACAATTTATGGCATGTTTGTTTGATAGAATGGAATGGATCTTAGTGGGAAGAGATCTATATATAAATGACATCATGTATGAAACTTCTCAAATTAGATCACTATCTCAATAATCTTTGTAATAATGTAGCAAGATAGTGGACCATTTCATTTTACATGCTTTCTTATAACTCTTATAAGCTTGAATGCCAAGCTAAACCATTAAGGCTAACATCATGATTTCTGGTAATTCAAGCTTGGATTTCACCACTGCCAAATCTAAAACGGAGTTGCTAAGTTTCTGATTTGATTAAAAGTGCAGTTTTCTCAATGACTTTGCTACTAGTGCAGTTAAATATAACAGGAGGATCTCTAATAGTATTCTATAAAAACACGATAGCTTACAAATGAGGGAATTATACAGCAGAAAACTCTTCTGCAAAGGAAACTTGATAAAACATCAAACATAGACCGTGATACATTCATTATAAGATGCAACTAGCCATCATAGTCTCCCTCAGCAAATTTATTCTCTGGATAAAAGACAGCTACGACTTGGTTCCCGCCAAACTTTCGTCCATTCAATCCAGAACGAGCCTTTGTAGAACCCTCGACGTCAGCATACTCCAAAAACACCTGAAAACATAAGTTAATTTGCAACAGCTAGTTTGATAAAAGCATATATGTTTTGTTACCGCAAAAAATTACGAGCTACTTGCACATGACTTGAATTCCCAAACCTTGATAATCAGAATAATTTCCAACTGATCCTAACATATTCCTAGTTCATCTTTAGAAACTGCTATCATTTCAAATGGTAACACTTTTTGGCAGTCTACACTGGCAAATTAAACCCCATTCACCTTTCTAGGCAAGAAAAAAACAAACAAAAAGAATTATATGCTCAGATGGGGAGAAAGAAATTGAAACAGAAAATATCAGACCTTTCCAACTCCAGGTGATGGTTCCCCATTTGGATTTGGGCGAGGGATCACAACATTCACCAAATTACCTGCAGATTACGCAAAAGAAATTAACATTGAAATATGCACAAAGATTTCATAAGATGCAATGAAATAACTCCACGTGAACAAAGATGGAAGGTTATGGAAGCTTCAGTCTGTTAGGCTGGATTCTTTATAGCAGAATGTGGGATACAAATGGCTGTAAAACAAATAAATAATACAAAGAAAAATCAATATAACTGCATAAGAAAATTGCAGTAAATGAGAGCAAGTTAAATCAGTAAATACCAAATTTTGAGCATTCCTGTCTCATATCATCAACAATCTCTTCATAGTCCTCATCTTCTTTGAGCTCATCAGCAGATACCGCGTGAGTTAAACACACAACCTTTGTAGCCACTAATGCCGGTTGAAGCATGAGTTTCTACACAAGTATACAACAATTAGAATTTTAACAGCAAATAAAAGACAAATGTTTTTATAATGGAGGGATAAAAACCTGCAGAGCGATCTGCTGCTGTGCATGCATTAATATGCTCTCTTGCTCAGGTTTAGGCTGGCTAGTACCTTGATTCGCTCGTCTAACAGTAAGAGTCTTATCTCCCATTTTTATTCCATTCAAAGCTGCACAAGCTATATCTGTAACTGCAAGGTCTTGGTAAACACAGAATGCATAGCCTTTTGAGTTTCCTGTTTCTCTATCTTTAACCAAATCAAAACCCCGAAGGGGACCAAATGTCTCCAATAGCTCCCTGATTTGTGTTTCTGTAAAGTAATAAGGAAGCCCCCCTACAAAAATGCGATCAGGACCATCAAGTCCCCCAGCTGAGCCAGGAGTTAAGCCAACGGCAGCCAGGTTCAGGTTTGGGTTAGGTTGGCTTGGGCCTAGAGTTGCAGCTAAAGAAGGATTATAATCAGTAGGTCTCCTCACTTTAACAGGCGCCCCCTGGAGTAAAGGATTCAAATGGTTAATATATACATTAACCCACAACAGAAATGAACCCACAGTTTGGAAGATATAGTTATAGGACAGAACTTAAGATACCTCAAAAATAATCCCATCTAGAGCCATTGCATTGCTAGCTTCCTCAACAGACCTCATCTCCACAAAGGCAAACTTCTTGTCATGGTTAATATATACATTAACAACTGCATCACCTGCACAAAAGAAAACGAGAATTTAATTTAATCCCAAAGTTCGATAAAAAGTTTATACTCAAACAAACAGATAGACTACAGATCCTATGTACCTGGACCAGCAGTGTTTCCTCCAATATTAGCCATAACCTGACTGAAGAAAGTTGCAACCGACTGCAGCGTAACAGTCAAGGTCATAGTAAGCATAGATTGAAGCCAAAATATTCCAGAACACAAAGCTCAGACAAATTTGTTAGACTTGCACACTATTTATTTAACCATATGTCTAGTAGCAATATGTTTGTTCCAAGTAACAGTTGCATATATCAAAAGACAATTGGAAAAGAATCAATAAGATTTCACAGTAGCAATATCTGTATAAATGTCAATAAAATAAAGTGAAAAACCTGTTCATTTGCAGTAGGAGGGAGTCCTCCAACATAGACCCGCCTAGCATGTCTAGTAGCCTGCATATTATGTATATTACATAAGGGCCAAAATTAGGGAAAGTACCGATAAAGGAAAGAAAGAAACCCTTATGCCACTGAAAATCATGATTACCTGTTGCGTCATTGCCTGAATGGGCATGACAGGAAGCGCACCAAATGGTTGCACCTTAATAGGACAAAAAGAATGAGACACAGAAAATCAGAAAATCTTATTGCTGTATAACTAGAGGCAGAAAGTAAATGGAAAAATACCTGACTGGTAGCCATTGGAAACACATTTTGAAACATGCCCGGAATTGCAGGAGTTGCCCCAGCGATCTGGCCTGCAAATAGACACAAATTACATCTCAGAACAAACTCATCATTCAACCTTTAGCATTCCTCTTGCAAAAGTACCAAATGCCTCCTAGTGCTTGAATTCCATGAAAGCTTGAGCATCTTTAAATTTAACCTTATAACATATAATATATCAAATTCAAAGAAGATGAATAAAACATTTTATACAAGTGATATTACAAGACTACCAAAGTAAGCAACAGTTTCCAGTTGAAGACGAACAAGACCCACCAAAACCTGGTGCATTGATTCCTCCTTGGACATTAAAGCTACAGATGTCGGCTCACGCCCATTGTCAGCACAGTGGGGCAAGTAGCCCAACATTGCCTTCTTAGAATATAAGACAAGACATAGAAACAAAAACAAACAAACACCAAACACAAGACAAAAAACCAAAGCGCTTTTTAGTTCCAGTTATATCACCAAGTAAGGAAAAAAAACAGAAAAGACAAAATTACAGACCCTTGAAGACTGGAGTCTTGGAATAGCTATACACTCAGATGAAACTATATAAGCTTACCAAGATAACACCATGCAATTTGATATGAACTTTCCATACTAAGACCAAGAAAGAAAGAAAGCAGTCAAGATCAAAGAAGTTCTAAAATATACAAGAACAAATGTACCTGCAGCAGCGGCAGCGGCAGCATTAGCTAACATTGCAGAAGCAGGGGGAGCCATATCAAAACCACTAATCCTTTTGCTGTAAGTGAAGATAGTTAGTATCCCGATGATAAATGCTCTCTCACACCATGATATTAACCTTTTTTTCTTTAACCATATAACATGTAGTCAGAACCTTAAGAACTTAAGATTTGGTCATTACATCCTACTGATGCTTTCCATTTCAAATTCCTTTCCAAGTCCCCAATATAAATTAGCATACTAGGTTACTTTTTCATCTTTTTATAGAGTTTCCAATTGCCAAAAAATGAAAGACCAAAACAATTAAAATATATATATATATATATATATATATATATATAGCAGAGAGCACTAGTATGGGGAAGACCAGACGAGTTTATTGTGAATCAATTTGCTACTCTAAAAGTACAGCAGCACAATAAAACAAATAGCCGAGTAATTTACTTTTGGATCTGCTAGTAGTAAAGCAAATAATCATGCATGTTTTAATGACTGAAAATGTTCCTAAAACAGGCCAAGCTAAGCCAACCAATTTACTAAATTTACATGCATGAAAGTATTTTGATAATAAAAATTAAGTCTTTCAGATTAGTTATGTTCTCTCATTCTTCTCTCTCTCACCAAGCCTTCAAAGAATCACACAGCACACTGGTTCCACTTCTACACTCAGCAACTAAAATTTAAAAGATCAAAACTAAGGATTTGTTGGATGGCCAGCATATATTTTCATCCGTTCATTTGGGAATACATGTCCACATAGACAATTTTAAGGATCTATCCCTGTCTCACCTCTTTGAGCGTGAGCGTGAACGTGACCTTGACCTTGATCTATGTCTTGTACGTGAATGGGACCTGCGTCTGTGCCCATCATCTCTATCTCTATCATAATCCCTTCGTCTGTATCATCAAACAATATCAGGAAACAAAAAATGGGAATGCTTGAAAGCATTAATTGGGAATCAGGGAGTTAGCTCAAGTTTCAAACGTGTGAACAAGACGGTGCATTAAGAATATCAACCAAGCCACTGCCGCTGATGAAAATCCTCAGGCTGTCAATTAGATATAACTTATAAAAAATCAATAAATCAAATAAGCTTTTACCTGTCATAGTCCCCTCTGTGATAATCAACATCATCTCTATCCCTCCCCCTTTCCCTCCTTTCACTTCGGTCTCTGTGTCTATCTCTGTGGTGATCACGGTCCCTTTCCCTCTCCCCATTCCGATCTCTTTCCCTGTCTTTGCTTATTGCCCTATCTCTACTTCTCTCTCCATCCCTGTCCCTTTCCCTGCTTCTATCCACATCTCTCTCCCTATCCCTGTCTTTCTCCTTTTCTCTCTTCCTCTCCTTATCTCTCCCCTTTTCTCGTTCCTTTTCCCTGCTTCTTGAAGATTCTCTGTCATAATCACGAGATCCATGCTGCCGCAAGACATACATATTAGCAAATTTATAGAAAGAACAAGTAGTGACACATAGAAAAACAGGGCTACAAATGAACATAAAAGAAAAAATAAATAACAAAAACCTAAAATGAACATGAGACCAACACAGTGATACAGATGCCCCACTTTCAACTTCATACTGAACAACACCAAACTACCAATCAACACCATGCTCCATAGATAGTAAATCTATGAAACGTATTTTGCATAATTTCTCCTAAACAAAACCAGCAATCTGCCCATGCCAACAGAGAATCCTCATCCAGCATATCCAATTGGTTTTATTCTCTTAAATTACCCATGTTTAAAAAAAAAAAAAACTATATTGAAAAACAACAATGGCATGTACATATCAAAATTCCACAGCTAATGTCCAATACAAATCTCAAGCAGATCATCATATCATGTGGAAAATTCAAAGAAATGTATAAAAAAAATATATGACTGTTGTGCTCATACTAAAATAGCTAAAAATCCTGTGTGAGCATAGAATTAAAATTACTACATACAGATGATTACTAAAGCACAGCATGAGGTGCACCATATACCTCATAATAGTCTTATATTTAACACGTTTGAAACTGGCAGAAAACTCCAATTGTAACAAACTTACTACTCACTAGTAAAGCCATCGTTATCATCAGAATGCAAAGGAGTACAATTTCAACTACTTCATTTTGCGGAGATGTTTAAAACTCAGTACAGACAATGAGAAAGAAAATCCCTCGACCTAACAACAAGCTACACAGAAATAAATGTTCAAGGAAAAATTATTAAATTTTCAGAAACCCATCAGTTAGCTAAAGAAGCAAAATCTTGACCTAACCGGCTAACATCAAAAAGACGGGTAAAGAAACAACAAAGAAAGCCTTCAATCAAATACATAAGAAAGAAAATCAACGTAAGGTCCAGCAAAACCCCAACTAGGGTCTAAAAGAGCTAATAAAAAACCCTAATACCAACTTAGTAGGGAAAAGAGAAAAAAGAATCATTCAGATCACAAAATCCACAATCAATATATAGTGGAAGAACAAGAAAAGCTAAATGAAGAAATAAGCGGGGAATAAAGAAGCATACGCGAGATTTGGAATCGCTGTGATCGTCAGGACCCCCATGGCTACTTTCTCGAGCAAGGGGAGAGGAACCACCATCGTAGGCCTCAACGTCCTCTCCATTACCTTGGTATCTCTCTTCATAGTCTGCCATCTCTGCTCTTCTCTCCCTCTTGTTCTTGCTCACTTCGAACTTCTAAGGTGCTCAAGTTTCGTTCTGCCCCGGCTTCACGATACCTAGACACCACAAGATAGAGTTAGATACCCAAACTACCCTCCCCTTGTCACGTGCTTGATGCTCTACACGTGAAGGATAATCTTTGCGGTTTTCCTTAAGCTGCAGGGTTTCTCATTGTCAAATTGTCGTGGGATTAATTTTTGCACCACCAAATTAATATTTACACTACTCCTCACTCCTCCAGAAATATATTTCCGGAAGCCAATGAGTGGTGAGAATAGTGGTATGAAAACCAACTCCCAATAATTGTCATTTGCTTATGGGTCAAATTTGGGCCAAAATGAATTAACAAATATAAACTAATGTACGGAATTTCTTTTATAACCCCCATTTTTCACCCCCAAATTTTCTCACCCCTTGAAACCAATTTGGTGGCCTTTTATCACTCTTACACTAATATATGTTAATAACTTTAAAAAAAATAACCTAATGAAAAAAGTTTATACATGGACTTTGAAAAATTTATAACACAAATAAACAAATATATTGTGTTATAAATTTTAAATAATTTGTAAAATAAAAAAAAATATTGTTATAACTTTAAAAAATTTGTTAAAAAAAATTATATTATAGACTTTGAATAATTTATAGTACAAAAAATTATAATGTGTTATAAATTTTGAAAATTTTATAACACATAAACAAATATTGTAAACAACCATTAAAATTCTAACTCCAAACTATTGAAAAACACTCCAAAACAAAAGTATAATCTAAACTCATATTTCATTGTCAACATTCACACTTAAAAATTCACAAAACTCAATAAAATTCTCAAGTAAATCACAAATCTTATAAATGAAAATCTCAAACAATTGGCCAGTCTCTACATAGGCATTGTAAAACTATAACATAGAAAAATAAACAAAATAGGGTAGGAGAAAATGGACGTAGTTGTTGTCGTAGCTACAATGAGAGAGAAATTTTCTTATTTATTTGTAAAATGGTTTAGGGGTTAGAATAGAAATTATGGGGGTGTTAAAAGAAATCTGCCAAATGTATTTGTAAAATAAATTTTTCTTATTTAAAGTGTTAAATTTCATATGGTTTTAATTGATTATATAATTTACAATATTATTTTATAAAATTTAATTAATTAAAAATTTATGAGACAAAATTATACACACTAAATTAGGCAAAAGATTTTGTTTCCTTTTAAACTACTTAACTACTTAAAACAATGTTTTAAAATTACAACATTGACACAATGAAATCTTCAATTTAATTTTTTTATGAGAAAATTCTTGGGTTTGTTCGTTCAACCATGAAGTAACTAATTTAATATGAGAAGTTTTAAAAAATATTTTAATAAAATTTTAAAATATTACCGAATCAATTGAGTTTGACCAATTTTTTACTTGTTCCTTAATAAAACTCACTAGCTAACTGGATTAGTTCCTAGGTTAATTAGCTGAACTGCCTAGTCCAAGTTTTAAAATTATGTTTGAAGTATTATTATGATGATAAAATTTAAAATAAATTTATTTGATAGATTATAAATCAATTTTAAAATTTTATAACTACCGTATAAAATCTTTAATTTATAAAATTCAAGAAAATAAAATAAAGAACACGAACTAATCAAATTGTATTACACAAACAACTTAACACAGCAAAAATGCTAAGAGTTCTTGAAGAAATCATGCAAGAGGCGAAGTGAAAATTAGTCACAAGAGATGGTTCCATTTTCCTTTCGTTCTTTTGATTTTGGATTTTCCTTTCTTCATCGAACGCGTCGAGCTTTTTCTTCCTGCCCTATGCCCATGGATTTCTGGGCATTTGCAATACCTTCAGGATCTGCAGTGAAGCAAAGATATAACCCCCATATTAATGGAAACAGGGCAAAAACTGCAGTCTCAAGTTTGTGAATGTTTACAGAAATAAAAGCAGGAAACATCATAGAGCTAAGAAATACTCTTGCCTAACAGTCTGTTTGGATTGGTTTCTAGAAAAAAGCAAAAACACCATTAAAAGCCAAAAAAGTGCTTTTGCAAAAGCATATAGTTAGATGCTTCTAAACAATATAGATGCAGAATTAGATCACAGTTTTATGGGAAAAAAAAAAAATGCACTTTTAGAAGTCATAAAAAGCTACACTGGGCTTTTGCTTCTACCTCTGCACCGCAAAAGTACTTTTTTTTAAAAAATCGATCCAAACATGCCCTCACTACATTATAAACCAATCAAAAACTACATTAGAACAAATAGAAATGTTCTCTCTCTCTCTCTCTCTCTATATATATATATAAATATATATATTCTCCATTCACTTTCAAGTTCTGGAACAAGGTTAAATCAAACTTTACCAAAGAATTGTGTGAAAATGCGGGTGAAGAAGCTCAAGTTACGAGAAGCATTGTACTGCATGGCCGGAGGAAGGGGTTTCACAAGAGTATCAATGCTAAACACCCGTTGAAGGAACTGCATGAACAAAAAATTATTACAAGTAGATGCAAAATGATTGATAAAGAAGAAAATGGCAAGCAGTCTTCTGACTGAATCTGGTCAAGAACATTAATAGGAACCAACTTGTGCATTTACTTAGTCTTTTCACAATGACAATACCAACAAACTTTTCTTGCCATATATTCACACTTTACCTAGTCTGTGACAGTCCTGACATCTAAAGGACAACATTGGGAAAATAGAAGACCAGATCATTCGACAGAATACAAGAAGCTAAATTTTAAAGAGAATGCAATCTCTACCATGGTTGAAGACACGACACTTGTTTTCTTTTCATCCATGACATCAGCAATGGAAGTAAGTTAAAAGAGAATCTAAAGGACAACAACCAACATTAACCAATTGAAGCTGCGCCAGTGCCACAGACATCCATTCAACAAAGTAGAGTTACTGGCACCACAATCTAGAAACCTTTTACTAGGTTGGTAGAAACTTGGAGGAAGAATGGATTTGACAGCAGTTAGATAACATGTTTTTGAACATGACAGGGAATGGATCATGTCAGAGATGGACCGAGCAAATTAGAGGGGAAGAATTTTTGCAAGCCTCCTGTAATGTAAACTAGAAAACTATTGATCCTGAATAGTTAAAAGGGGAAAGGGGTTACAAGAACAGATTATGTCACGCAATATAACTACCAAGAATATAACAAATAGATAACTTATGAATCTCCTTTAAATTATTAAAACAATTTCTATTTGTTAACTTGTTAGAGATTGCAATAGACAAAGAACAGAAAGCTTAAGGGGGCAGGTATCTTGGTGAAAATTACCAATTAATTGGCATATTTCTTTGACAGCAACTTATATATGCTAAAAATCTTGCACTAGAGCAAGCAAAATGTTGAGGGCGATACAAGCTTTGTAGACAAGAGAATATATTTTTTTCATTAATTTCGCTAAGTCCCAAAGACTAGTGCTGTTAAATACACTCAACATCACCATCTATGCTATCAGATAACACCAAAATGCAACCAAATATCCTAACCACCCAAGGGATAATGACTAAATAACAATAAAAGAAAGAGAGTCCCAACTCTTCGTGCAACATTCCTCATGCTGGTGTGGGTTTGGCTTCTTGGTTTGGGTGCTAACCCGCCTACCCAGTGCATCACTCTTATTCTGCATAATGTTTTCTCCTAGGTTGTGTAGTGCAATCAACCTAGGTCTTATTCCTAAGGAATCCCAGGTCAGTGTTTATTTCTGCTCCACAACTTCTAATTTGTTTCCTGCTTTCTTCGCAAGAAGTACTTTAAATTACATCATTCAGAACCCTATTTCTTCAATTTACAGTAGAAAACATAAAACAAAATCATAATATCCTTAAGTGCAGATACTGTTCACAGCGCCCAACCAGTTACTATTGACCCCTTAAAATCCTGTGTTGCTTGCAAACCACTTTTACCTTTGGCCACCTATGATAAAACAAAATCCTCTAAGGTCATACCCTTAATCAGTTCAAGAAATCCAAACCTTATCCAATATCACTAGTGAGCAAAGAGAAACAAACTTCCTGACAAAAATTGCAATGAAGACAAGCCACTGAAACTGTCCTAAGATGATAGAAGAAAGATAACATTGATAAAGATCATAATTACTCAAGGCAAGAGGGTTTGAATTAATCACAACCAAGCATATGTGTTCTTAGTCCATGCATGATTTTTTAAGTATCGATTAAATAAGGAAGAGAGTCACAAGTTCAAATTACATGCTGCATTAATGTTTGGGAACTCAACATCTCATACTCAAACACAATGTTTATTCTCTATAACATTTAACAGAAAAGCAATCTACAGATTCAACCAAAGTTTAATAACAAAATCAGATAGTTGAAAATTGAATAAGCAGTTCCATGAGCATACGACACCAAAACATAGAATGCATAACTCATAATATCGACGAAGCACGCATTTTTCTAGCACTGAAACATCAATTGAGAGATTGAAAAAAAATGGGCAATCGAAAATTTGGGTTTTTATTTGACCCTAAAAAAGAAATGGCAAAAACCAAAAAAGCGCAAATTGTTATGGTAAAACCTGATAATTGCGCTGGAAGCTGTAGCGAAGCTCAGGGTCAATCTCGAGGCCATCATCGTCAACGTCGGCCTTGGATTGCTTGGACTTCTTGCTAGGGACGTGCATGGTCGGTGTAGTGCCAGGCTGGCTCGTCACTTTGAGCTTTGCATCTGGGAACTCTTCCTCATCTTGGCCGGCCCTCCATGGAGCTGAAGACAGCAACTGCTTTTTGTTCTTTGTCATTTGGTTGGAATTGACAATTGAGAGAACCCAAAAAGTATCAGTTCCAGACTCAAAGGTGTATAGTGCAGTCGGCTATCTATAGAGAAGAAAACAGATAAGGTTTTCTTTGCGAGTGTTCTTCAGAAGACAAGCGTTTCATATAAAAATAAAAAATATATTTTTAAAAAATATATTTTAAAGGATATATTTTATAATAATTTAATGTGTGAATAATGATTTTATTAATTTACATATGTTAAGAATATATTTGTTAATAATAAATAGTGTGAAGAAATAAAAATAGTTCTTTTAAAAAAAAATTGTGCCACTTCTATTATTTTACATTTAAAACAAATTAATATAATATTGTAAAAAAATTAAATAATAAATAACATGAGTTTTATTTATTTTTAATATTATACTAATATAATATTAAATATTTTTTAAAATTATTTAATATATTTTAATTAGTTAGATAATTATTTTTATTAAATAATTATAATTTAATAAACTAACTATATAATTATAAATTTTTAACTATAATTTTACAACCTTTAGCTCATTTTATAGTTATCGACTATAATCTCACAATTATTAATTAGTTTTATTAGATAGATTTTAAATTATTTCTCAAAATTCATTGTTTCTAGATAAAATTATTATTTTTATGCAAATTACTTGATAAGATTTTGAGATATTCATTCGAGAGCCTATTATATCAAAGTTTCTAAAATTAAGTATTATAAAATGTATTAGGGGTTAAGAATTGATCACGTGTTATTTAGCTACAAGAAAAGATGTAGAATGAAGTTAAAAAGAATATTTTTTTAAAAAAAAATATCTTATAATAAATAATATTCTTTAAAATATAACTTTTTGAGGTCAGTACGATGAAGTATGATGAAATTTATACGATTGACTTCATTTAGTACAATAATAAGGCTTTGTTGTTTTTATACAAATTATTTGATATGAAAATCTATTATATTGTTTGTCACATCAATTCTGTTAATTAAAACGCCAAATCAAATTAGTTGAACTTAGACAGTACATTTTCTTTTCTTTTTTTAAATTGATTGCAAATCCACTAAAACCTTGACACACCTATTATATTAAATTCTTTGCCATTAAATATATTTGAAAAACTTAAAAAAAAAAACCCTTATAAACTTTATGTTATGGATATTTTATTCTTAACTTCTAAAACATGTATTTACCTTTTAAACTTTTAAAATACATCATCCTTCAAACTCTAATTTTTTAATAATTTTTTTTAAAAAAAAATCATTTGATTTAATTGATCAGTCTCTTTGCTTCCATTTTCACTTTCTCTTGAAATCTCTCTCAATAAAAAGGTTCCTCTTTCCTTCCCTATCATTATTTTCTCTCTTCATGGACAAAATTTGGCTCTTGCAGGAATCCCAGGGTCATCTACAAACTTTTTCTATTTTTTTATAAATTTAAAATTTTTATATAATTTTCTAAATTTAAATTTGAGAGTTTGTTTGTTTGTATTTATTTTTAATTGTTTTTTCATTTATAAGATTTATCTTTCTTAATATAGATGAAAACTAAAGAGCTTAATAAAAATTTCTTTTATTTTCTATTATAAAGGAAAATTAGATTTTATTTATATATTTTTTTGTCAATTAAAGAAGGACCTTATTATAAAAAAAAAAAATTGTTTATTTTTTTTTTTATTTTTTTTGGATTTAAATTTTCTACATTTAACCCCTTTGCAGTAACGATCTAACGGTTGCGATCAGCCTTCAACACCCTAAATTCATCTCAGCCGTCTAATTATCAAACATTTGTTTAATGAACTTTGTCTCTTTGGTCTTGACGTTGATGACTGGGATAGGTCTAGGGTACTGAAAACTAATCACAGCCGTTAAATCGTGACTACAAAACTGAATACAAAAGAATTTAATGTGGAAAATCCAAATTCATTTTCTTTCAACAATTTTTTTTTTTTTTTTCTAAATTTCTTGATTTCAATGTTGACTGAGTTGTACCTAACACTCAAGGCTTCACTTTCACTCCGGCCCAGGCCCAGCAGACCAAAGCAAAGTCACAACCCTAAATTTCTTCCTTTTTGTCCTTTAAATAGTTAAGTGGTCAAGTACTTTAGCCAATTCCCCAATGACGAAACCAAACCCTAACTATTTTGGGGTGGCTGACGATCTCAGCATCATCAGACTTTAATATCTGCTAAATCTGTGTTGTAGTTCTGCCGATTAAGATCAAGGATCCTACTGGAGTCCAAGTTGAAACTGTTCGGCGGCTGGGAAAATATTTGGTGAGTGATTCCTCTTTCAGCTTGGTGATGCATCTTTCATCAAAATTTTAC
This sequence comes from Bauhinia variegata, assembly GCA_022379115.2. NCBI lineage: Eukaryota > Viridiplantae > Streptophyta > Magnoliopsida > Fabales > Fabaceae > Bauhinia > Bauhinia variegata. The sequence goes on from CM039432.1 coordinate 7,625,364, forward strand.
CAGCTGTATTGTCAGGAATGGTTTGATGAAGTTTTGGAATTGCTATTACAAATATTGAGATTAATCGACCACGATTTCTCTGTATAAATAATTTTTCTGCGGTGGTTTCAAAATTTTCTGTATTTGGGAAGATTTTGAACATCCCTTCTTGGATATCATCTTCGGTACAAAAGGGCCAACTATAGTGGTAACTATGAGAATAATTACAACTGTGTTACAATTGATTTCATCTATTTCTCACTCTAACTATGATGTCACAATTGATAGTAATACAATTGATTTTATCTGAGACAGATTATTTTATTTTTATTAGTTATTTTATGTAATTAATTTTAATTTTTTAGTAGAGTTACAATTGTAATAGTCTCTTATGAAAATAATGAAATTTAATTATAAATTAAGAGTTAATAGATGTTTTAAGGAGGTTTAGTGTTTATTCTTACTCTCCCAATCCCTTATTATTTTCTCTCCAATCTTTTTATTATTTTCGTTATTATTTGTTTTGAATGTAATTCATCATTCTTTTTGTCAAAAATTGTAACCGGATAGTCCATGTTGAATGTGTTACACGAATATTAACTATTTAGAGAGAATGAGGTGGAGAGTACGAAGAGTATTATATTTTATTTTTTAAAAAAAAAAGAGAGAATTGGGAAAATTGAAGAGAGGAACATGTTTGGATTTTTTTTTATGCGAAAACTAGATTTTTTAAGGATAAAATTAAAAATTTATTTTTGATATTCCTTTCCATATGCTTTTATTTTTAATATTTATTCCTTTTTGTATATGAGGATAATATATCATTATTATAGCATAGGCCCCAAAAAAAAATTGCTCTAACAAAAGGAACCAATGAATATCCCAAATCTAAGTTAATAACATCCTTCTAAAACATTTTTATGATAACTCATTCAAGAATGCTTGGCTACTTGCCCAATCATGTACATTTTAAATTGGCATTATGAATTATAAAATATTTATTCAATTGATCCTAAAATATTCCTTACGACTTTGGTATTGTAATTTTTTTTTTTTTTATAAAAATTATCAATACCTCACTAGACATTTTGATTAATTTAATTTACGTTAATAATATTAAAAAAATAATAAATTTTTTTATTAAATTTTAATTTAATTATATTTTATGTTTGAATTCATATTTCTAATTTTTGTTCAAATTCAGAGTTATAATTATAATTGAAAAACACCAAAAATAGAGTTTATTATTAAATAAATGCGGTCCCACTTAAGAGGATAGTAAGTAAATATATATGCCTATTATTACCCTAATTTATGTGTCTAATTGTTAAATTTCCTATGTTTTGAGAATGTCACCAAAACCTATTATTACTCTCACTTCTTTAGAAAACCGAATTTGGTGGTGCATTTTTGCAGTTACGGGAAGCAATATTTGTCATTGAACCTATATTTTCCCGTCACATCCAACCTTTCATTCTAAATTGGCTTTTTTCTTTTTTCTCCATCCAAGTTCCCTTTTAATTTGGCTCATTGTCATACAACCCACATCTATCTATTGTTACTTGTTGACTGTATGCGCGATCTAATGTTCAAAATTGGAAAGACTTAAACAATACCATTAACTTCAATTCATGGATGTGATAAAAGCCTTAAGAGGCTCTTTAGTTCATCTGTCTCAGAGATAAAACTCAAGTGTACTTGCTTTTCCAGTAAGTTAAAATTCTTACAATTTCCCGTCTATCTATGTCAAAAAAAAAAAAAACTTCTTTCAAACCTTATTCATGCAAGGGCACCACCAGCTAATACAATTGAGTTTTCAACCTAAACAAAACGACGACGCTTTTTTCCACTTTGCTTTCTTCTTCTTCAGTCTTTTAGTGGCACCAAATAAACCCTTAGATGAAAAACTAAGAAAAGCCACTATCCACCCTACCGTAAATACCAACTATACAAAGCAACCGATGCAAAGATCCCTCGGACCTTTTGAGTCCATATCAAGTGGACACCATGCCACCAAATAACCCCTTTTCCATGCCAAGCCATGACAATAGATTTACATCAAGTTCTATCACATTTTAACGCCCATCACTGTCCACCTACCCCAGTTTTTCAAGGCTAGAAAGTTTGTAATATTGATGTCCTGGCGGTTTGCTACTGACCGGGCTGTGTAACCCGTATGTTTTCTTCCATTACCGTCTCTTTCGGGGGAGGGTTGCCAGTTTCATTTGCTGAAGAGGATGAAGGTGAAGGAGGTGCTGCAGAGGTTCTGTTTCTGCTGGTGCAGATTGGCTGGTTGTTTCGGATGCAGCATTAGACTTCTGGGTACTTAAACCTGCTACAAGGGAGGCTGCTTTAGGTTGTGAAGAAACCAACTCCTCTGTTACCTCCTTCTGGTGCTGACTTGAAGTTGTGCTAGAGGTAGGAGATGGAGGTTCCTCAGTTTGTGGTTGCGTTGCAGGTGGGCAATTAGAAGGAGGAGGTTGACTAGCCCTATTTCGTCGTGGCTGTCATTTGAAGAAACAAATTGTTCGTGAGAGTAACCATAAAAGGTTTACAAAAGAAATGTGATTAAATGATGCAAAAAAGACAAAGAATCAAAATAATATCCACCTCAGTGACTAATCAAACAAAAGTATACAAATTAATCAGTGACAATCATTTAGGGAATGTTAAAGAGTATAACATCCAAAGAGGTCCACATATCATCATTTAGAGATCAACTAATTGATGCATGTTTTACAGAAGTTCTTCCATTTTAAATAGTTACTTCCAAAATGATTTCCTCAACCATATGTTGAAAGCTGATCATAGAACCCTTCAACAATATCTATGGTAGAAGAAACATGGCCATCAGATTTTCCCACTTTCTTCCGAAAAAAAAAAAAACCAACTCAATTGTTTCCAGACAAAGGTTTACATACTAATATAAAATATATCCACTTCCCATATTAATTGTTTGACATATATGTAGGCACATGTGAGTTGGCATGTTTGATGATGTGCAAAACTTCATGTACTATATATGTAGCAAAAAATATCCTGACATTGAACATCACAGGAAATGGTAGAGAGCACAAGAATCTCTCATCCAAATAATAGAAAGCTGCCGCTGGACATTTTAGCTTGTTCTACTTCAAAGAAATACGAGGACATTCATGGAACATCCCATACAGCAAGCAAGCCTAAGCATACTTGTAATACACTACCTGAACAGGGCGAGGTGACGGTGTTGATTGTGCAGCAACATAACGTGCAGCTCTTTGCCAATACAACACTGCAATATCTCCAGCCCTGGTCCGTAGTTCCAGTAAGTTGCGATCAATTTCTGTCTCATGTTTTGCAACATATGGTCTAAAGAAGGAGTCATACACATATGTTGTCCCCTAAACACAATACAAGCTTCACAGTGAAGTTAAAGGCAACAAAAGTGACGAGAAAAATCAAATTCTGCACAGTAAATGAATTTATACCTTTGTCTTAGGGTACCACAGATATATAAAAAATGTCAACTTAGCTTCGCTGTACATTGGAACCCTTCGAGTATAAAATACAAACTGAGAATAACCATAAAATCATAATCCTTTTTCCGTTAACAAAAAATCAAAGGCTATACTGTTATCTTGTCATATCCAAGAAAAATTTCTCTACCATGATATAAAATCATCACCGATCCTCTCACAAACTGACAAAACAGCCACCAAAATCCTGCAACCCAGATTGGGAGAAAAGAAAGTTGACGTTTATCAATAAAAAATTTTAAAAGATTAGTTTAGAAGAGATGATTTATCTTGGAACATACCAATACTGGCACCAAAAGCGAAGCTGTTCAATTTCCAGCTTATTCTTTTCAACTGTTTTATAGCATTCATATGCTGGATAGGCATAGCCAAAAACCATCCTGGCAAAACATCAAAGGCAAAGAACAAAGATTAATTCCAAATATTACAATGCAAACCTTTAAATTCATATGAAAAGATAGAGTAGGATGCTTGAAAACATACACAAGAGCCCTGGTAAGAAGAGATCCTATCATTTTGTATTCCTGAAATGTAAAAGGAAAAAAATACAAGCTTAAGTGAAAAGCATAGCTTCAAAGCATTAAGACGGAAAGAAAATAACATTGGCTGCTTAAAGTTCATGAATGGCAAACTCAACTCAGCAAAGATTTTTTAAAATTTATAGTGCATTTTGATAAAATTTATATCACAAAATTAATTATATTACATGTACTAGTGTAAGTATAAAATTTCTTACATCCTCACAGCTAATGCTACACTGTCACACACAATAAAGTACGGACAAAAGGATTTAGGTTTCCTTTTCTATCTTTCTTCAGAAAAATTTTACACTACTAGAATATAAGTTCAGACAGCTCGTAGAGAGGGGTGGGAGGAGAAACACTGGATGTCCATTTCCATATGAACAATGATTGATAAGCACAGTTCAAGCCATGCTAAGCTTCTTCAGTAAAGATATCATATTCCCCTCTCTTCATAATACGGAATCCAGATTCAGAGTTAAGAGCAATAAACCCCACTAATACAAATACAATGCAAAAGAGGGGAAAGCAAAGAAGCATTTTAAACAGCTCAAACTACTTTGCTTCTCAACTCTTCCACTTTTTTCAGTCTCCCCCTCCAACAACATAACAGCTCACAGAAGCATTTTGGCAGCACCAGCAATCTTCTCCACCTCCTTGAATATTTACATTGACCTTAGCTTCTACTGAGCATTTCTGAATAGAACTCTCATTTGGATTTACACTTTAGTTGCCGGTTTGTATTACATCATTTGAAGAAAAACAATAAGGATGTTATTGTTAATTTCCCTTTCTACCAACCCTTCTATGACTTCCTTTTTTTTTTTTTTTTTTTCTTAATTTGATATTACTTAACTGCTGCCGATGTGCATATCTGTTTACTGCTTTAGATGCTAGTCCTACTTTGTAGTTTGTACAAAGTGTTTATTGTTTTATATTATTCATCTTTTCATCATTTTTTGCTATATATTATAATTGATAATGGTTGTGTTCAATTTTGCTTTAGGCATTTATTGTTGTTTTGCCTTCTATTTGCTATGATTGCTATAGAGGTGATTTTTATTTTATTTCGCATTGCTTTGCCCTGATACAGGATTCTTGATATTATATGAATCTGAATACAATATTTAAGAGGTTTATTGAGATGAATATTGTTGTTTATCAGGTCCCAGGTTATGAAGTGGCATGTTGTATTATATACTTAACCCATATGAATTTAAATTCATCAATATATATATATATATATATATATATAGGATTCCAACATACATCACTTCATTCATCGTGTAAATTTGAATTGTTTCAATTTGCTTTGTTATCTACTACTGTGGTAGGTGGTCCTCATTATCTGCATTGCTGCAGTACAAACATCAAGGTTGAAATTCAAGCCATTTTTTTGTTTAACTTGAAACTGAGAGTTCAGTGCAATATATTTTCATCATATTAGCAGAATCAATATTTCTAAAAGTAAACTGACCGGTGACTCAGTTGCAGCGTGCTGGTTAAGCACCTAAGCGGTGACGATGGCAGCGTGCTAGTCTGAGTGCCTAATCAGTGAGGGGTGACACCGAGAGAACGTGACTGACTGCGGGCCTGAGCTGCGCCGCCAGCGAGGGAGTGGGAGAGGGAGGAAGCTGCCGGCCGCCGGCGCCGACTGCAGGACTGAGGAGGAGAGGTACAAAGTGACAAAGAAAGGGGAAGTGGAGAATGTTGGGGTTTTTGAAATTTGAATTGGGGAAATTGTTGCATGAGACCTCTCAGATTTTCATATTTCTAAATTAAACCCAAATAAGTTCAATCATATTTTATTAGCCTCCCTAATGTTAAGAAAAGTTAGGGTGGTTTGCTTATACCAGAAAAGTTAAGAAAAATTGTCTCATCTAGAAGTTTATAGATATAAAATAGATACATTCCAATAAAGAAAAGAAAAATTAACGCTAGTTTTTTTCTTAATCTACCCTTTCAATTATACTTTATTTTAAATTTTAATAACTAATATTATTATGTCTTAAATAGATTATGATTCTATGATAAATCAACATGTGATACTAAATAATAAAATAAATTTCTTATAAAAAAAAATAATAATAATAAAATGACTTAAAAAATTATTTCATTTTATAAGCTATTAAACTATTAAATACAATAAATATAGATGTAGATAGTTTATTTCAATTCTTGTTTTCATTCTTTTGGAGAATTTTATTGCCTGTATCAAACAAGTCACTAATCTCATGGTCCAACATCACTAATCCATCAAATTTACATATTTAACAAAGGTCGTAAAACTCTTTTTTATCAAAAATTTTTAAACTTCAATGGACTACTATTACACATCATTACGATTTTCATAAAGTTTGAGGACCACATGGTCAATTTCCATTAATATACTTGTCTAGTGCATGTGATTAGCACATGACTTCGTAACTCATGATTTTAGATGAATGTATTTACGTGTATTTACACGACAGAAGTTTATTCACCAGAAAACCTATAAAATATACTCATACAAATTTTAAATATAAAATTTTGATACTCACATATTTTTTAGATTAAATTTAGTTAATTTTTTTAAATATTTAAATTAATATTAAAAAACTTATGTCTCACTTTATTTTATAACAAATATATATATATATTTTTAAAATATGGACTTTTTTATTAAATATTTAAAATGTGTAAATCATTATAAAAACATTAATTTTTGTTAAAAATTTAATAAAAAATTGTTTGTATCCTAATATTATTTCTCTATTATCAATGTTTAATGAGATCTATAATCTCACAAATATTCACAACTTATTGATCTAATTCTTCATGAAATATTTACTTTCTATTTATTTAAGACTTGTTATTGAATTTACGATAAATAAGTAATAACGCTGTTTAAAACACATATGCAGATGACAAACAATAGGGGTACGATGAAATGCGTAGACATATTAATAAATCTAATCCAATTATTATAATGTATAATGATGTATATGTCTTTAGGCATGCATTGTTTCTTTACATAAAGTTCGATCTATTCCACATAAGAAATTGGGATTTGGATATGCATTGACTATCTTTAACAACGCGAGTCGTGAAAATCTCTTCCGTACTACACATTGCACATTGTCCCCGTTTTTCATTTTTGTTTTCTTTTGATTAATTAAAATATTATTTAATAATAATATAAATGTTTGTATATTTCTTTATTGCATCTATGTTATTTTTAATATATACACATAAATATGCACTTTAACATTTATTTAAGGTGAGAATAACGTCACTTCTCTATCCAAAAAGATAGGATAGCCTTCATGACATAAGATATGAATTGAACAATATGGTATAAGAAAATAATCAATGTTAGTTATTTTATAATATATATTATAATGAAATTTATTATTTATATAATATACATTTTATTTTTTACATTTTTTATTTAAAATTTTATCACTGCAACATAAATATAAAAATAAATGTACATTTGAGATATTCAAATTATGTGAGCAAATAGCTTTTCTCCATCATAATTATGCATGTTTCTTGCCCTATCCCTCTCATGGCTATTCTTGTCTCGTTCTTCATGATGCCCTGTCTGTACTAGCTAGTGTGCAATTTAGGGTGGGTGCAGAATATGGAATTGCACAAGAGAAGTTCAGAATGGCTTTGATATGGGATTAAAATAGATAGTGAATCTCAAGGAATAATCTTGTAATAACTAATAGTCTATTACTTTAAAACTTATTAATGTAGTTTTAGAATTTTTTGTTTGTTTGGAAATTATTATAGTTTTAGATATTTAAAGCTTGGTCATATTTCTTTTCTTTTTTCTAGCTATAATTTCATTTAATAATTGTCACATCTTTTTTACTTGTTATTTTTTCGCACACATTTTATTAAATGAGAGTATTTCAATGTGGCTTAAATACACTTTTCTTTTGGTGTGAATTGTGCTATTTCTTTTAAAATGAGGTAATGCTAGTGAGATGTATATCTTGAAATTAGCATCATTTGAAGTTTTTGGAATTTGGGAAGTATGTACTCCTTCAATTAATCCTATACCTAAAAGTATAAAAACAACTTGAGTATATTCATATAAAAGAAAAAGAGAAGAGTAAATGTCACAATAACAATTCTTTTAAAGTAAAGGACAAAATTTATTATCTCATTTAATGTCTTATATCTATCTCATTTATAATTATTAATCTAAATAAGTAAAATTATACATTAACGAATATCATTTTATAATATTTAAACCAATCATAATAAATGAAACAACATATAAAACACTAAATATGAGAACAATTTGCTTCCCTGTAATAATAGTTCTAACTTCTCACTTTTTTGGTTAAGTTCAAGTCTCGCTTTCTCCTCTTACACTGCAATATTATTTAAGAAGCTCGTCCAATATTTATTGTAAACAAAAAAAGAAAGAAAGAAAATATATTCATATAAAAATTGAGTATTAAAAGAATTTTGTCAAGGTTTTACTGACTTGAGGCAACATCATCTATCTCAAACTCAAACCTTGTCTTATAAACTAAAAGATTGATAAAAAAAAATTAATTTATTGTCTATTTATAACATTAATTCGTTTCTAATTAATCTGAAATTCACGATTTGAGACAATGGGGATAAAATATTTTCTCCTATAACTTGGGCCAAGCCCAGTAAATGTAACAACTGTTGTGATTCTTTCTGACCAACCCGGCCCACAGCGATGGCTAAATTTGTCTCTTCCAAGTTTCAATTGTAGCCTCCAAAACCGCAGCATTGGAATTCCCTCCTTCTATCACAGAGCAGAAAGAAGACTCCCGGTTTTTATTTTGCTTGTTGCAGGCTTGCAGCAAAAGAGAGAGGGAAGAGACAAGAGAGTGTGAGGACAGGAGATGAAGTTTGCAGTAAAGACATGGAGTGGTGGGGCGCGGTTAGGTGTCCTTGAAATTGGTAGCTGCCCAGCCCCTATAGAGACCCCTGCTCTTATGCTATCTACCCGTAAAGGGTTGCCTCATTTTATCTCCCCTGACCTTCTCACTTCTCTGCCTTCCCCCGATTCCAATCTCCTACAAGTTTGCCCACTACACTTGTAAGTATTTTAATTACTGCCCATGTGGTCTTTTTTTTTTTTTAAATAATTATTCTCACATGAATGGTTGTGACTATTGTGTTTTTTAAGCAAAAATCTTGGATAGGGATAATTGGGAGTTGAAATTTTGTTTACATTTAGAATAGCAGTTGTATCGTAAATGAGGTGTTGGGATTGTTGCTACTGTTGTTATGGTGGTGGTAGGACTTGGGTGCAGCTATTTTGACTTGGTCAAGATGGAGTTGTAATGAAATACTAGAGACATGCTCTATGTTTTTCATAACGATGGTGGCAGTATTTTTATTGGTGGTTGGGGGTAGTGTAGTAATGGGGACATGAAAGAGATGATGCAGTGTAATTCAAGTTTCTATTATGTAATAGCTTCTGCATGGGTATCTCCACTGAGTTAGTATCTTATTTGAATTATGCATGGATAAATAATTTATTATGTTAGTGTGTTTAGATTGGCATCTAGCTAGACCTAAAATCTAGTAGGGTGTATTATCAGTCCCTGGGTGTGGTGGATCAGTAATAATTATGGTATATTGAATTCATTTATAGCGAACTACATTGTTTTACTCTCGGAATTCTTGCTGTGTTTTATATAATCTGCTATTATGTATGAATTAGAGTTCTTTTCTTTTCAACTTTTTTGGGGTTGTCATTTGCTGGGGGAACACATAAGGACCAAATTTCTATACATTGAAAGGGCAGTCTTCTTATTTATTTTCAAGAGGCAATAACAGATATTGTTTCTTCTTCATTGAAACAAGAGGAGAAACATTACAAATTTAAATAGATTAGAAGAATAAAAAGTTAACTTCGCTTTTGGCTCTAGTAGTGCTTGCTTTTCCTTTAAAAGCAAATGTGGGGAAAAATTCATCTGTTTAATATCGACCAAAACTGCAAGTAGAAAGCAAGAAAAATGACACCAAGAAGCTTCTACTGCTGTACAGGAAGTCATGTTAGAGATTTCTATTGTATATCATTTTATCAAGAGTTGAGTAACATTTCATCTTTAATTTTACAGTTTGGAAGGACTTTCCACAAAAACCATATCAAAAATAGGAGGACTTCATCAAATGCTCAGTTTGCATGAATATGGTTTAGCAGCTGTAGCTAGGGATTCCATTCAATCCATTCCTGAGTCTAAAGGAAGTAGCAAACTTGGAGCATCTTTTGAGACTCCTTGTGGTCGTCTCTTGGTAATATCAGTATGCCTTGCTGGTTATTGTATCTTGTTCTCTGTTTTTATTTTAATAGTGAATGTTCTAAATTGACCAGGTTAAACCCAAAGATTATGTTGAAATGATTTCTTGCATGAGACCAAACATATGGGCAACTTTGGCAGATGAAGTGCCTGCTTGGGTGTCAGATAAAAGGAACAAAACATCTGTAGATCGAACTTTGAGGTGGCTTGATGATTGCCTTGAATCAAATCCGGTAAAGGAAAATACATGTTTTTCTTCTCCAGTTGTGATATAAAATTTATAAATAATATCCTGCAACTCACGAATTCAATAAGATGTATGAACTTGGCACATTGTTGTGTAATTTTGAAGTTTCCTATTAATTTGGCTTATTGAGAATGTGAAAGCTCAATTACAAAGTCTTACAATTTAAATGAACTTCTCTCATTTAAGATTTTGGGCATTCCAGATGCACCTTAATTATCTTTAATAATAATAAGATATAATGTTGCTCCTGAAAATTGTTCTTCTTAGCATCACTGGGATGAATTGGTGATTTTTGCTTCCTCTAAGCTATCTCTTCCTGATTTATGTAGGATGCTCTAGTCTTCTAGATTAGTTTAATCTTCCTATGATACAACATGAGAGAATGGGTGAAATTATTATCTCCATCAGTCAATCATTCATTCCAGATTATTCCTGGTTTAAGCAGCTTGAATCTAGAGTATGGTGCTGCATATGATTTCCAATTTGGTCTGAATGTCATGTGATGTGATGTTGGGTGGTACAGTTTTCAGTTATGCTAACCCAAATAGCCTAAACCTATGCTCCCTACTCTTTAAATTCAGTATTTCAGTTTAGAATTACTGGCCGGAGTGGTTTGTTATCTGGCCTTAGGTGATATCCATGGATCACATAGTTGCAGGTAATGTTCTCTGTCCATTTTCCCCCTTAGTTTTTCCCCTTTACTCAAGTAGAAGGAAGAAGCTGGCAAACAGTTTATAATGGATTTATGGTTCTGAAAATGAGGGCTTCCAGCCCTAAGCTCAGGGTATAGACACCTGGATGCTTGCTTTTAGATGTCTCCTAGCCTCCTGCATTTTCACATCGGTCATAAAACAGTGTGAGTTCCACTAAGTATGTTGGTATCAATTTGATGGTCCAATTGAATAGTAACTTTTCCACATCACCGAACAAGTATTGATTCCTCAAAATTTAGGCAGGTGGATCTGCCTTTGGAGCCATTGTTGGAGGGTCCAATTTGGAAGAACGAAAAAGATGTGCAGAGGAGGTAGCCAAGCGAAATGTAGCAGGTTCTCTCTGTTCATTGAGTAGTTTAGAACAATTGATCATTTAACTAATATTCCACCTTGATTGCACGTCTTTTGGTTTGTTGTAATTGTTAACTTATTTGGATGAATTTCCGTAGTTGTCTTTTAAACTTCTTTCCTTTTGTGGTTTTGATCAGTAAATGTGTTTTTCTGATGTTAACTCAATCATGCAGTAGTCATGGCTGTTTTCCATTTGGTGACTCTTCTTTTATGGAAGCCTTTCTTGTCTTGTATCGGCTTTCTCTTTTACATGGTTCCCCCCTTCTCGCTAACCCAGCTAATTTACATTTTTGGCTTTCCATTATTTCTTTAACCTTTTCTTTTCAAGAGCCTAAATGATAGAGAAGCTTCTCTGTTAGAATCTCTTCTGCTTTTGCTTGATTCTTTCCATATGTCTTCTAGGTTGAAGAGAAGGGTTAGACCCTTGATTCTACTAGTGTGTTTTCTTGCAAGTCATTCTTTCAACTTCTTACCCATTCATTAAACAGAGAAGCTTTCCTTCTTGACGAGCACATTTGGAAATCAAAAGATCCTTACAAGGTAGAATCTTTCATTTGGAACTGGGTGCTTAATTTGATAAGTAATAATTATGCATTGCAGTCTCGTAGAATGAATAAAGTTCTTTCATCTGGCATGTCTGTTGCATGTGGTTCCAGTTTGGAAGTGGTTGTTTTGCATCTTGATGAATGTAGGGTTTGTACGCTGAATGAATAGTAGTTCTTATTGGCTAATTTCAGAGGTTTTGTAACAAAAAGGATGGGCACACTCCCTGGCCATTTGTTCTTTACGCCACTGTTTGCTGTTTTGGTTGGAGCTTAATTCTCATATCTATAAGGATGCTTCATTGACTTTGCAGCTGCTATGTGATAAAAACCGTTTTATGTCTTTCCTTTAGGTCTCTGCACACAGTTTCTTGTAGAGTCTTGTTAATCAATATGCAGAGCGCTTGGAAAGCTTTACTTGTCATGTGTCTTATTTTTATTTTTCCCCTCTTCTGTTGTGTTCTTTTTAGCATTTCCTTTCTTCCTTCCGTCTATAGAAGTCTTCTCTTTTTTTAGATAATCCAAAGAAAAAGAGAAAGGAGTTCACTCATTCCACTACAGATCTTTTGTGCTTACTGCTTAGTACCATATTTTGTTGTATAGATCTTGTTCAAGCCAAAAACTGCCGTTTTGCAAACAGGGAAAAATGTGATCTTTCACTTATATTACTGTTGTGAGATTAGATGATAACTTGTTATTTAGTTTGCTATTAAAGTGTGTATTTTCATTTTATGTTTTCTGATTGCACATAAATACATATATGTCTGCATACATTTATCAACTACTGTAACTATACTTGCAGGTTATTGGATTGGAGGCTTTGGGCTTGGAGAGAGCATGGATGAACGGCCTTCCCTTCTCAGTGCTGTTATGGTAAGACACTTTTTCTCCTTAAGCCTTCTATATATTTAGCTTTTGACATACTTCGATATCCAAAAAATTTAGTGAATGTAGCCATAGTAGTCAAAAGCAAATTGTGGAGTGGCTGACTCCAAAACTGCAATAGTGGGATAGCAGATTGCATTGCAGCCGCTACACTGAAGGGAGAGAAATAAAGATAAATAAATTACTTACACACATAATAAATACTTAATACTCATAAAACAACACATACAATCCTCAACACATAAAGCAGACAAAACATCCTAAACAACAATTATTGCTTAACTAGATTCCACTATAAACAGGCTGAAAATGGAAGAAAGTAGGCGGAGTAAGAAAATTGAAGGAAAATGGGGGAGAGATGAAACAGATCGAAGAAAAAAATGGTGGAGAGGAGAAGAAGCTGCTGGTGGGGTGTTCTTATGTTTGTCTTAAAAAACCCTACTCTTTGGGGTTTTAATTTGAGAAAAGCTGTAAAATCTCAATTTTACCCTTAAAAATTTCAGTCAAAACGCATAGCATCATGGTTGCACCAAGATTTTGTGCCGCTTCCAGATTGCGGCCATAACACCGAAGCACAACTGCACCAGAGGAGCTGTAGCAGGCAGTGCTCAAACCGCTCCACAATCCCAGGATTGGGCGCAATAGTGCCTCAATTGACTACTATGAATGTAGCTAGTCATAGGGATGAAACTAACAGGAATAGGTGGGAATAATTACTTGCTTTATGGTATTAGTGGGGGGCTTGTATGTTTGCTTCCTGTATGCATGGATTGGAGTTGTCATTTAGCAAAATCTGTTATATTAGAAAAAAAGGTATTCAACAGAATCTTACGCACATGACTTTATCACATTACATAATGGAAAGTAGTGTTGTCAATGGCTTATGGCGGTTCATGGTGGCAAGGGCAAAAAGGGCCATGACAGATGGTGTGGCAGCTGCCATTTGAATGCATAGTGATTTTTTTTTTTTTTACAAAAAAAAATGTAAAGTTGAATATATCAAAATCAAATACAAACATTCTACCAATATTTTCATTAAGAATAATTACATAAGACTAACAAACACCATCATATTTAAGTCCAAAATCATAACTCATAAGATGGTAAAGGAAGAGCAACAAGAGTTTAGGGTTTTTCATGTTTTTTAGGGATTTTGGGTGTTAAAAAGACAAATTTGCCCTTTCAAAAAATAATTTTGTTTGTTTGTTTTTTTAGGCTAGGGTAAGATGATAAAAATGGGAAAAAATCTGTATGGCTGCAACCATAAGCCATGGCCACCATGTATATTGTGGACGCCATGGCATCACTATGTGTAACTGCCAAGCCATGGGGCGTTCCATGGCTTTAGTGGTGGCACCAGACTAGGCCATGTTGCCATAGCCCCGACATTAACAATACTGATGGAAAGCTATTACTTTCCCTGAAACATGAATTATTACATAATATAACTTGCTGATTTTATCCTCAGGACATCTTGCCAGATCAAAAACCTCGCATGATTTGCGGACTTGGACTTCCAGGTACTTGGTTTATCTTATTTAATCATTTGGAGTTTGTCAGCCTCAATCATATTTAATTCATTTAATTTGATCACAACGAATTTATCCTATTTAGTTTGGAAACATGTGAGGCCATATTCGAATCATAACAATGAAGAAGGGGTAACTAAGAGAAGGATGAGTCACAGATGTTGATTCAGTTTATTAGGTTGATTTATATATAAGTCATGATCATAGTTTTACTTGCTTTATGCTTTTCTGTAGAACTAGTTATTGGTCTTAGAATCTGCTACTGCTTGATTAAGTTGGAATAAATCTAATATCATTGCTCTTAAAAATTGATTGATTTTAACTTTACAGAGGAGGTCTTGCAGGGGATTGGTGCTGGAATTGATCTTTTTGACTCGACGTATGTCGCTGAGTCCACTTTCCATTTGCTCAATATACTTTCTTTTCTCCTATTTGGTATAAACCGTTAAGAATTTGGAATGGTTAATGTGATGGTCTACAGGTACATATATTCCCTCACACTTGGAGGATTTGCACTTACATTTCCATTGGACAAAGTTGGCAATCAACCTGATATTCAACCTAGTCAGATTGGAAGTGACTTGACCAAAATTAATTTGAGAGCAACAGTATATAGGTTGGTACTCTCTCCTTTTTTACTTTTTGTGGGGTGGGTGGAATTTGAATCTTTGATGTCTAGACTTCAAATTTCATTCTTAGAGTAAAACCATGTTTGCCCTCGGCACTTCTGCCAAAATAAAAAGTACCCTTTCACAGTGTTTGGTTGGAGGGATTTGGAGGGGAGGGAAGGGTTTCTTAATATTTTTCCTTGTTTGTTTCATCACATAGAAGGGGGAGGGATTTTAATTACTCATTTTCCCTCCCTTCCCCTCCATCTCTTCACCTCCAAAATTGGAGGGTTTTGGAGGGGAGAGAAATAATTGCTTCTTTTGGATAAAAATACCTTCACATTTTATCTTTCTTTCTCATTTATAAGGTTATATTAGTAAATTTAAACATTCCTTCCCCTCCCCTCATTTGAACCAAACACTCCCTTATGGTTCAAACTTCTCAAATTAAATTCCTACTACAAAATTCTATCAAAATTGACTCTTCCGAGGGTCTTGTTTTGTTTGGATGGAAGGTTTAATTTGGTAAGTTTTTTTCTAGTGGATGGGTTCAATTTGAGAAGTTTGAAATGTGAGTTTTTTCTTTTTTTTTGGTGAAACTATCAGGGGCAAAACAAGATTTTGCTCTTTATTCTTATTAGGGCTCTTATTAGATAGTTTCTGTTTTCTTAAGCAAATGACAGAAAGCATTCAATACCCAAAAAAAAAAAAGACAGAAAACATTATACTTACAAGCACAGAATTTGACAAGGGATATTTGAGGACTCAACTAATTTTGGATATTCGTGTGCTTATTTTATTTTGCTTAAATTTGAATTCGGTTTTATCATAAGGGTTTTGTTCATATGGGATTGAGTTGCAACTGGGCAATCATATTTTGAATTCTTGACCTGATAGGATTAAGATGCATACACTCTGAATTGTTGACCTGATAGGATTTAGATACAACTAAAAGTCCATTTGGATTGGCTTCTAAAAAAAGAGAAGTCAAAAGGAGAAGCATTCTTCACATGCTTCTAAAATATGTAGGATTTTAACTTATGAAAGTGCTTTTTCTTCTAAAATAAAAAAAAATCCAAACAGTGTATTTTTGTATAAAGTGTTTCTTTTTCAAATTAAAAGCAGAAACATATTGACAAAAGTTAATCCAAACAAGCTCTTAGTGTGTTTGTGCATGCATGTGAGTATTAGAACTCATTTTAAGCAACAAAAAATGTTATCAAATATGACAATGCAATAGTTCATGATAGTTATCACAAACTTTAGTTCATTGCTATTATAATGTTGTAGCATCATATTATTCTTAAAAACATAACTACTCTTTCCTCTGATTTTATTTCCTTTTGGTATCAAATGGATAAGTTTTCTAATTTTTATGATTTTTTTTCTTCCTTGCAGGAAAGATCTGTCTCCCATTCTAGGAAACTGCACCTGCTATACATGCAAAAATCATACCAAAGCATACATCAATCACCTACTCAATGTTCATGAAATGCTGGCACAAATTCTGCTAGAAATGTGAGTTTCTTTGATCTAAACAATAATGACAGTAATCTTATTACAAATATTAGAGAAAAATTTATTTTTAGTCCCTAATACTTATGACCATTATCAAATACTCACTGACACTTCAAATTTACCAAAATAGTCCCTAACACTTACCAAAAACACCCTTCCATCACTAACCCCATTAACAGAAATTACGTTGTTGCTTATATGGTTGTGATTTGATGACTTGGCCACTTATATCTTGTTGAGCAATTAACAGTACAAATCAACAATTTTTATTAATGGTTGGTGATGGAGAATGATGAATGGATGCATTTAGTAATGGTTTTTAAGTGTCAAAGACTATTTTAATAAATTTGATGATAATCATCACAGCTGCAATGATGCTGATAATGATTTTGTGCTGATTCTTGCAGCCATAATACACATCACTATTTGATGTTCTTCCGCGTAATAAGGGAAGCAATACAAGATGGACGATTCGAACAGTTTCGACAAGGATTCGTGGAGAGCCGGCGTGATTTTCTTAAAGTGGTTGCTATGTCTGCATGAGTTCAATCCAAGTTTAGGGTATGATCCTTTTTTTGACGATATCTCTGCTTAAGGGAGGTTCTTCTAGATAAATTTTGATAGACTATAGTGGGAAACAAGTGTATAATATATGAATACTTTGAATTTAACATTGTAGTGCAAAAGAAATCTTTGTGTTGACACACATACAACATTGTAATACTTGCTGAATTATGATCCCATATGCGTCATTTTTAGGTTTGTTGAATCCAATGTTGTTGTGGAAGAAACAAAGAGAAAGACAACTTGCAGAAACAAGAATGAATCTTTATGTTGCATTAACAATAGCAATTCTCAATGGATCCTTTGTCATTTATTTTATCTCTTACGAAATTTCTGTATTAGGAAATTATGATCCCAATGGCCTCAACTCCATCAAATCCTTCAATTTAGTATATATATATATATATATATATGTATCTTTGTGTGTGTGTGTGTAAAGAAAGCCTTTTCCTTTCGTTTCCTATATGTTCATCCTTGTCACTTAGCTTGAAAGATATGATTACGATGCTTAACATGGAACGTTTTTGTCCATTTTCTAATGGTATGCTTGGTTCGAGAGAGGGAAAGTAACTCCTTGTTTGGTATGGTTGGAGAGGAGGGGAAAGGAAATTAAATTATTATTATAAGTTTATTTTAAATTGAGGGTAGAGAATGATAATTTAGTTATTTTGCTTTTAAATCATTTTTTCCTCCTAAATTCTTCAATTTTGGGGAGGAAGGGAAAGTGGACGGAAAATAGGAGCATGGATTTTCTAAATTTGTGGTGGAAATTATATTGTGTAATCAATCCAAATAGACTTTTTAAATTTAGTTAAATCTGGAGAATTGCAAAGACTTAGAAAAACGAAGAAAATTCATTATAGAAAATTCAATTACTTTTTTTTTCCCTCTTGACCCCTCTAATTTTGAAGCTAAGAGAATGAGAGAAAAACCTTTTTCATCCCTCCTCTATAGAATTGTGATACCTACTTATATGGACTAAAGAATTGGCGTGAAATAGAATGAGAATTCTTTTTTTTCTCTCTCTACTACCAAACAGGGAAAGCTTATTCCATATAATAAAACATGAAATAGAATCACTATTTCAAGTATCAAACAAGCCATTAGTTAAACCGAGTTTTTTATAGAGGAATTAGGGTAATAAAAAATATCATTATTTTTATTATTATTTTATTATTATCATAATAATCAATAAATCAGAGTGGCGCAGCGGAAGCGTGGTGGGCCCATAACCCACAGGTCACAGGATCGAAACCTGTCTCTGATAATTCAGAGTGGCTTCCTCTCTTTTTACCATTGTTTTTTTATGGTAGAAATTCCCTTTGTTTAGGGTCTTTTTTTTAAATTTTTTTTTTTTTATGGTAGAAATCTCTTCTTTGTTTGGTAACTATTTTTGGGGCCAATATTTGGACTTAAAATAGCTATTCAGTCTAAAAACGAATTACTAGTCAGTTAAGTATCTAAAATATTTATAATTTATTATAATTAATGATCAAAATCAGATGTTATCTTAATTAATTTTAATTTTTTTTCAACAACTAAAATTTATTATAATTGATGATCAAAATCAGATATTGTCTTAATTAATTTTAATTTTTCAACAACTAAAACTGTGAACTTTAAAATTATCTCTCGATTTAATAATATTCAGAAAAAAAAAAGATTTTTTTATCAAGGAAAAATTTGTCGATTCAATATTTTATTCTTATATTAATGTATAATATGCTTTTACAATATAGGTTAAATTACGTTTAACCCCTATTTTTTTTTTTTTAAAAAATTAAAGACACAACTTCTATAATGCATGCAAGATAGATGGTGATTGGTGAGCAACATCAATTGCCTCTTAAGAAATTCAAGAAAAAGAAAACAAAGAAAATATTTACCCAACTCAAGAATGTCTTCAAATTTTTATACTTCAACTTAATTTTTATAAAGATCTTTATGGTAGTTTTCATTGTAAGAGCTTTTAACTTTCAATTTGATCACTCAAAGCATTTGTGAATAGAGTTAAATTTGTTTTCGAAATATGAGGTACCAAAATCTTATTTTTAAGAGTTGTGTCAATGCGCTAAATCATATTGAGTTCATAATATCATCTCCAATTATATCATGAGAATAAAACTCATGATTTTATAGCAAGAGTTGATGATACTGAAGACTCAATTAGATCGAAATGAAGAAGTCCAAATTGAAACTTGAGTCAAACTATAAGAAATTAAAAGACATTTAACCTCAAATATAAGTAAATCTATGAAGTACTTAGTACTTCATCATAGAAATCCTGCATTCAAATTCCATTGAGAAAGATAAGGTGATAGTTCAAAGAGGGAATAAATTATCCTTAATAACTCCAAATAATATTGGATGAGAGGTTCTCTTCCTACTTAATGGCTCATCATCAGTCTCAAAACAGCCCATATAAGTTTACTCCATTATTACCAAAAACAATAAAAAGTGCCCTTTATCACTCCAGAGATTTCTTTTTTGGTGCAAACTACTAGTATCCGGATCTCATTGAGTATCAATTAATCAGGTTCAAGCTAGGCTTAATCACGAAAGTGGCCAAGTTCTTCCGATCAAATTTTAATGCAGCTGACAATATTGATGCAGATTGAGAATTTCAAAATACTATCATCAATGACTTGTGCATATCAATAAATGTAATATATGAATTTTGTTTAGTATGCACACTGTCAAAACACAATGGTATTCAATAAATAATGGAGATCATACAGTTGCAGCTGAATAAGATTGGAACAAGTAAGATAAGATCAACTTGTAGTCTCCAGATTGAAAACCAGTGTTGGGATCAATAATGTAAGGAACCTGTACAGATAATGATATGCAAGGTCTTCAGGCGATAAATAAGCAAATGATTAATATCAAAATGGTTCAGAACTTGTCACGGTGTTATGGGGTCAACTCTTGTAAGCCCTCAAAAATGATTTTGGGGGAAGCAAAGTTGAAGCTTTGCCCCAGAATCCTTTTGGGTGATTTTCAAAAGCTTATTAACATTATGAGTTGCCAAACATGCTTTCATCCTTGCTAGTCTTTAGAAGTTATGGCATAGTAAACAATAACAACAACAATAAGTCTTATCCTACTAAGTGAAGTCGACTAAATAAATTACATGACACCATTGTACTCTATAAGAAACCAGATTTTCCGAAATATTATGGCATAGTAAACAACATTAAAAAAAGAGAATTGAGAAGGGAGGATATGGGCATCAATGTTTTGAGAATCAAATCAGAATCACACAACATAGGGCTCGATCCCACGACTAGAATATCAAGAGCTTTGCACTCCACTAACTAAACTGGCAAGTTTTTACTTTTGTGATATAATTTATATATACTATGTGCATACGTAAAAGAAACAAAAAAATAATTTTTAATTAAATAATAGTATGCTATACATAAAATAAATTTTAAAGAACTTAATGAGAATTATAATAGAAAGATTTATAAAATATATGTAAGGCTAATATAACTTTTTCTATATTTTTGTTTTTTATATTGGAGGAGATCATTGGCTACCTTCTATGGTTAGCTACCTGTCTATAAAATGGATTATTTTGCTACTGGTAGCATATGCTATAACCTAAGCAACATTCTGTTAGTTGCAAAATAGTTTATTTTTAGAGAGTGTAATCCAAGTGAAAGATTGTAAGTTGCTTGTTGGAAACTCCAAGAATGTGGCTGTAGTTGCAGCAAACATTTCCTTAACACAAAAGGAAACCAATACTTAATGGGGAAAGGAATGTGGGATGGCAACTGCAGAAGTTAGCTGGTAGATATTTTGTAGAAACCACTTAATACAAGAAGTGCTGAGCTAGCCTATTTTCTACCTGCCAAGTTTTGTGGTTACCACCCATTTCCTTTCCCACTTCCTTTTGTATTGAGAAAACCGTTTCAATAGCTCAAACCACCTTCAACTTTTAAACAAGTGATTTACAATCTACCACTTGAGTATGTGATTTTCCACACTATCCTTCTACATGGGGGTTGGAATATTGTGCCACTGTAGGTAGTGGTGCCAGTCACAGCTTACCATGCCAATGGCATCACATTCCCAGGAATTTTAAGTGCATACCAAACATCAGAATGTAACAACACTCCTAGGAATGTAGATTCTCAAGGATAAAATTTCAAAACTTGTACTACATATGTGGACACACTGATGTCAATTTAATCATTTAAATTCTATATGCAGTTTTTTATGTTTAACTAAATCTAACCTCTTTAGATCCAGAAACTGCAAAGAGTAACTTTGTTCGGCTAGATCCTTCTCCAACATTATGAAGAATGTAGGGAAGCTCCAATTCACATAACGCCTCACGCACAATTCGTGCATACTGGAAAGTAAAGATACTGATAAGCATACTAAATGCATTATTTCCTAACATAGTAGATTATCAGATAGTCTTTCATTCAACTAAATGGAAGTCAATCATGTTCAAAGAAACGTTTCTCTTTATTTGAATCAACACTTTTCTTTCATTTCATTTTCCTGGAAAAGTGAAGAGAGACAGGTAAAATTATCTCACTGGATTATTTTCGTACGAGAAGAGCTCCAATTTTTCAGGGGGAGGATCAGGTGTGGAACGTTCCCATAGTGTCATTCCTCTACCTGCTCGAAGTATTGTTGGCATCCATCCAGTGAACACAGTGCTGCACAAGAGATAGTAATTAAGAGCAAAGGAAAGCTAAAACTGCTCTCTAAGAGCCATGGAATATGGAACAAACATCACACAAATGTCATTGTCGGTTTGTCAAGGATCATAATTATTTGCTTGAGGAAATCTGTCCTCAATGACTGAACTGTTACTGTATCTATCGTCTGATATAAATAACATACTGGTCTTCTCACAGATATGCTAAACAAATTAACTAAGCTGGTAGGGTTTCATGTCAAGAACACATGAAAATATTGTTGCTCTCTACAAGCCTATAAATACATCAATTTTGTCCAATGAAACTGGAAATCTTTCTTCCCTGCTGCACTCAAATATATGATTACTACAAGATATGTAATTAAATTAAAAGTGGAAAGAGAATCTAATACCTCTCCAAAAGTCCTACTGATGGACCTCTGCCTTTTCCAAATCGCTCAAATAAGTATTTTACAATGTCACCTACAGAAATAACAGAAAGACTAGACTAAGAAATCAATAAATCATCAGATAAAATAGGTTTAGGGAAAAGTTACATGTTGATTTTGATTGAATATCTTCAATAATTTAATGCAGTAGATGATATTCAACGGGTTGAATTACTTAAAAGAACTTTACTAAGAAAAACTAAAACATGATTAGAAATAAAGTTAACATAAAATGTAGCAAGAAGCATAATAAGCTTTCAAATTTGGAGGTGACTTATACCACAAAACAAGTTCAGTTTGAGAAAGAATAGGAGAAAAGGCTGCATTGCTTACCACTTTCATACATAGAATTACCACTATTTGGATCAATGAGGAAAGGAAACCTGCAAAACAATGTCACAGAAAGGTATTTTAAATAGCATGCATATTGAAAAGACAACGAAAACTTCAAATTATTCTACTTTCAGTATTGTTGCAAAATACAAATATTATGCAACAGTATCATATGAAATATGTTGCAGCAACATTGTTGCAAAATTAATTTACTACTACTTCTTTTTGATGAAAAATTATGTATGCTTTTACTGAAAAACTTGATATCTGTTCATGAAAGCTTCTCCCTTATGATCAATATTTCTGCAACAAATTCATCAATAGAGAAGCGAAAAGAACGTGTCAGAGAACCACATACTGTTCTTTGCCACCAGATATTTTGACAACCTCTCTGTGTCTTATAGAACCCTTAGGACAAGGATAGACCTATTGATGATACCAATAGGTTAATGTCAGAGGAGTTAATTGACAAGAGTCAACCGGAAATAATAAACAAAGCTATAAAACCATTTATCATGTGACTGATATCAATTAAATCATTTCCAAGAAAAAGAAATTTCTTCTTCCTTTCATATGTTTATAAGAAAAAAGTAAATCATTTTGGCAAAAGGAAAATCCAAGCAAATGAGTCCCGTTCAGTAGTTATATTGGCTGTACTAATTTAATGATCCTAAATAAATAATCGATATATAATATTTCCAAGTGTAGAGTCCACAAATTTCTATCCTGCGTATACATTCTTTTCTACGAAACAACTGAACAGTATTATTGGCCAAGAAATGAATAAAATTGATCCAGATCCAATTTATTTACATAGTAGCAACAAGCAGTCAGTCCATTTTTTCCCCAAATTTGACAACTTTTGGGTTTCTTTTGAGTGCCAATTGTCCAAAAAGAGCTGTAAATAGGACTCGCTCAATATTTCTTATATGATAACAGAAGATTTTACTGCTGTAAATATAGAGGCTAGAAATCTTGGAGCATTTCGTATTGGAAAGGAGAAAGAGTGCTCCTTTCAAAATAAGCAGATGCTGAGTAAAGGGAACATTAGATATTGAATGTGTTGGTAAGTTCATGTGAAGTACTGCTGCTAACCTCTACAGACAGATCTAGCTCAGTCAATGCCTCCCGAACCCTTCTACAAAAGGGACATGCCTCTGTTGACAGATAATATTCGAAAGATTTAACATAGGAAAACTACAATTCCTATGACATATTGAACAACAGCAATGCATGCATTCTAGCAGTAGGTAAAATCTAAAAAATAATGGGAAGATCCTTACTCTGAAGTTTGTGCTAAGAAATTCTTTTTGTCATAGTATAATATTTCCAGCATTGATGCTGAGACTCGTGTCAAGTAATAATGATATAATCAACAGAAACAAGCCATCCATTCTAGTAACTATGTGTTAGTAAGAAAATGAAAGGATGAAGGAGCATACCAAATTCAAAAAGTTGCAACTGCATAGGCGGATCTGAAGTGATCTCTTTGTCTTGTGAACTTTTAACTATGGATTTGGAACCCCATGCAAATCTTGCCAAGCTAGCCAAGGAAGATGTTGCTGTCTACCGTTCATTGCCAAAATTACAAGAGAATCAGATAGAAGGTGCATCAAGAATGCAAAGAATTATACACACATTTGCCTGTATAATCATATGAAAATTCACAGAAACAGAAAATATAATTCTATACGATATACTTCCATTTAAATATACCAAAAACACTACTGAAAGGAGAGATTATTGGATACGACAATGACTATCTCCTCCTAAATTGATCTATTGAATTGCTATCGTCATCAGTGGTAAATGATGAATCATAAATGCCATGTAAATTAGTGATAACTAGCTAAGATGAGAACTTGAATCAGTGAGAACTTGCTTAAAATGACTGATACTGCCAACACCCCTAGAATTTTGAAGGTAAAGGGACACTAAGAAAACATTCAAGAACTCTTTCTGATTGCAAAATCTGAGATTCTTAAAGAATTTACCTCCAAAGTAGTGTTACGTTGTTGAGAAGGATCTCCCGTCTGCCAGAAACAAAAGTTGATAAATGCGGAGAAAAATCAATGAGAAATTTGAAAAATAACTAGTGCAAACATTATGTTAAAAAGCAATAGTTGAAGCTAATCACTAGATTTAAAGAAAACTTTCATTTCCAGGTGAAATTATGTCAAATAATGGTTAGACAGAGAAAATTTAGTATGACTATTTGAGGTTACCTCCGAAATTTCCTTGAGGTAGCATATATTATGTATTAGGAATTTTCCAGGGAAATATTAATTTTCAAAAACTTTGACTTTGACAGATAGAAACCAGGTTATATATGCCTGTCTTTTCATGGATAAAACTGATGCCAAACTGAAAGTTAGAAATGAAACTGAGATTAGAAAAAAATGTACTTCAGCAAACTAGTCCTATACTTTTAACACATTGATTTTGGTCCAACCTCCACAATTACCCATGATTAATAGGAGAGAAAGAATCATAATTTACTGCAAAAAGACAAGAAAAATAAGCAAATGAACAAACGATATAACACAACTTACAGAAAAAAGCTTGAGCAAGGGACAAAGAACAGATAAAAAACTTGTTGATGGGCTGGAAGTGGCACCATTTTTCCCACTGGTAACTTCATCTTTGTCTGCTGATTTTGCACGAAATTTGCATCTCTGAAAAACCCAATTCCGATTGCCAACGCCTCTATAGGAAAATTGCGAAAATTTCACCGAAGCAACTGAAACTGAAGTGGTCGATGTTTGAATGTTGTTGGCATTAGAGGACAAACTACGAGTTAACCACGAAAACTGGTTAAGGGAGTGAGAACAGTCTGGGTAGGAGAGGGTCATCTTTTCAGGTAACCATCTGTTATGAGATATTTCATTTTTATGGTAATTTCATACTTTTGAATAAAAAAAAACCTTTTTAAAAGAAAAAATAATTATACTTACTCTATTCTAAAAAAATATTAATTATATATTCCATGTATACAGGTGTAGTCAAAATAATCATTGGTGTGATTATCATTTTACATTTAGGGTCAATTTTGATAATATAGTAAAAAAATAAGAGTTATCAGGCATAAGAAAAATAATCTTAATGTAATGGCTCATCACCTACAAAATACAAAAAAAAAAAAAGGTCAAATCATTTAATCTTTTTTAACATACTTTTCTTAATACATAAAATGACTAAATCATTCAATTTTTTTTTTTTTTTTTTTTGTTGTTAGGAAAAATTTTTTTTTTGATATGGGCCTTGTTATTTTGGGCCCTGGCCTTCCAAACTAGCTTAGGGTCGAGAATAATAAAATTTCTAAACAAAGAGCGATCATTTGCGGAGAATCAAAGTCGAATTGATAAAAATATATATATAAAAACTTGTGATGATCTAATAAGAGATAACAATTGAAAAGCACATTGCTTTCTTTAAACGAGGAACACTTCTCTGGTTGATAAAACTGGATGATAAGATAAAAACACGATAAAATGGATTCATGAATATAAAAAATTAGATAATATAATTTAAATTTTTTGTAAATAAATTTTTTGTTTTTGATTTTTCTTTAAATTTTAAAAAAAGTTACACCTTCCAATTAATATTAAACGATATCTTAAAAGGTGAGCTTTATATTATTTTGAAATTATCAAATAGTGCTAAAATATAGAAAACAAAATGCACTCATTTTTTTTTTCTTTTCCAGTTTGCCAAACAAATCTTAAAAGAATTTTACAAAATTATTACATTATCCTTTATATCATATTTTTTTTTTCAAATTTTTTTTCACTTGTATAATTATAATAATAAATTTATTTTTACATTTTTCTCTCCTCACCTCTCTCCCTGTACAAACCAAACCAAACAAGGAATGTCCCTTCTTTCCATTAAAATTCCTCCCTTCCCCCCCTCTCCATGAATCAAACACTGCCTACTTGTCTATGTTTGCTGAAAACTCTCACTGATTTTTGAATGGTGCAAATCTGAATGGCTATAAGATTTTGAGTTTTCTGATACATAAACTTTCTTCTGCTTGCTCTCTCTAATAGAAGAAAAGGTAAATTAAACCTTGGTTTGCCGATAGAGGCAAAAGCAGAGTAGCGCAGAATCACCTTAAACCCTGCCACAGTGACCCACTGAGAGTCAGCGTCAACGAATTAAGAGCATCCGAAACTGAAAATGAGAGTCTTGTCCCTGATACGGAGAAATTCATCAGCATGGGGTAGGAGGAACTGCTTTGCCTCGTTCTGCACAGACAATGGTGATGGACTGCAGAGCTCAAGGGTCAAGATCTTCGATCGCCAACTCAAGCTCAAACAGGTTATCAAACCCTTTCTGAGTCCTTTTGCTTCTTAGGAGCATCAGCATTGCTTTTCTTCATTACAGGGTAGGAAGAAAGAAGCATTTTCGTACATTTTCCACTGAGGTTCAGTGATAGTTGTTGAAAATTTACCCTTTAAGGCAGTAAGTCTAGTTCTATAGCCAATCAAGGGTTGCTTAATCTCCTTACAGTTTCTGGCTTTTGGTATAATTGATATTTTCTTTTAAGTGGGGCGTTTTTGTGG
The DNA here is from genome assembly GCA_022379115.2 of Bauhinia variegata. Lineage (NCBI taxonomy): Eukaryota > Viridiplantae > Streptophyta > Magnoliopsida > Fabales > Fabaceae > Bauhinia > Bauhinia variegata. The sequence continues at coordinate 7,652,630 of CM039432.1, forward strand.
CTTTGGTTGATCAGAAGTTGAGGGAAAAATAAATAATGAAAAATCATTTTCTGTTTTCTTAGCCAATTAAACGGTTGTCTAATCTCTAAATAGTTTCTGGGTCTTTGTATTTTGAGATTTTCTGTTTACTGGATTGTATTTGTGTTGTTATATCTTGTTTGGATTATTAGAAATGGGGAAACAAAACTTAATTAAAAAAAAAAAAATAGAGAGAAAAACAGGCTCTTACAATTGTAATAGTAATTTTAGGAAATAGTGTTGGTAGAACTCGTTCTTTCTAGACGAAGGTTGACATTAAAATTTGTTCCCAAGTTCCAACATTTGTGTTTATAATTTTTTTTTTTTTATAATTATGCATAACGTCTTGGATTCGCCTCAAACAATGACTCAAAGGATTATTGTGTTGATACTGTAGCGAGACCGAGCAGCATGGTTAATGCACCAGAAAGATTCTTTGCTTGATACTGTTGCTGAAAATCTACTGGATCGCTTGGAGGTAGTTTCTTATAAGATCTAATCTGTTTCTGATCTATTGTGTTGTTGTAAGGGGTCTAAAGTTTGTAGAAGACTATCTGTCATGGCCTTTTCTCTTTTTTTTTTTTCTGATTAATTCTCAAAATGATGATGAGCATGTTTGTGGATAACGTTGGGGAGTTTGATTTTGATCATTATACTTTCTTTGCATCATCTGCTCAAATTTAAGTCTCTTGTTCGCTGAAGACTACTGTAAACAAGCCTCATAGACTTGGATGATCATGATGTAGTTTTTCTTATAAAATGCCAAAGCTTTGCACATGTGTGAACACATATCCACAAATATGCATTTTATTTCTTGCAGCTTGCATTGAAAGTGGAAGTATTTTTCTATAAAGAGGGAAGAGAGCTTGTGTGAAGGCTTTAAGAAATCTCATGCAAACGAGCCTTATTGAATAGGTGGTCCTGAAGTAGTTTGTCGTCAATAATGCCAAACATAAATGCGCTCACACACATATGCATATATTTGTGTGTCTGGATATACATTTTATTCTGGTGCAGCTTGCCTTGAAAGGAGTAATTATCTCTAAAGAGGGAAGAAATTGTGAAAGGTTTTAGGCAGTTGGATCATCCTGTAAGACTTTTAAGGGGTGACAGTTGTTCAGATTAAGGATTTCTGTGAGTCTGAGACTGTAGATGTTCTGACTGACATATTGTTCTTTGACTGCATTAACTCTTCTGATTAATTTTTTTAGTTAAATTGTTGTTATCCTGTTAAAATGCCAACTTGCTGTAGAAGTGTATTGTCTAATTGTTTCTGGATTCTTCCTCCAGCCACTGGTGGAAACTTATATAGATTGTGAAATTATATTTTTCTTCTATAGTAAGATGTTTCTAGTTATTTATCTGTAGATCCCCCAGTACTCAATGGGGATCTTTTTCATTTTCTTTGATTAAGTTGATCAAGCCAAAGATGTAGTTTTGTATATTGCATGATAGCTCAACAGTACCGGAGCTATTTTCAGTTAAAATTTTCCATGAGAATAAATCGAATTTAATTATGAATAATATTTTTTATGTAAATATATTTGTGTTAAGTATGATAAGAGAATGTTTAACAAAACTGATGCAGAACAATATACTAACTAAGGTGGTAGTTATGTTCTCATAGAAATGGTCTGTGAAAGCCTGCTATTTGATGCTTACTTTCACTGCTTTTATTGATACTTTGGAATGGGAGATAAACAGAATATGTAATCAAGGAAAGCTAATATATAATATGATATGTTATTTTCCTCTTACATAAATGTTTCAGAAATTTTCCTCTTTTGGGTTTATGTAGGCTATTGTTTGGCCTTTTCTTTAGGACTGTAAGAAGACTTTTCCTACAGCATTATGTTTGGGGGCTCATTGGAGGCTATTAGGCGCTTGCTACGTGGTCGTGGTAAGAAATCAGTGCAAAATATAGCATTATAGGATACTTTTGATTTTGGTTTGTGAGAATTCGTAAGACAAGCATAACCATGATTTTCAAGGATGTTGGTTTTCTTTCTTTATTGAGGTGCTGACTGAGGAAGATGTTGGATGTACAATTAGGGTTATGTGAACTGCAGGGAAGTTTTTATTTAATCATTACAGTCCTAATCTTTCTTGTGGTTACAAAAATGATTTCTTGTAATGTCAAAGAGCAATAAGCCATGTACGCTGTTTGGTAAAAAACTGAACATCAAATAGAGTTGAAGGAAAGAGAGGGGGGGGGGGGGGAGGGGAAAAGAAAAAACCAATATTCAAAGTTCAATGCCAAGAAAAGAAGAGAAAGCTCAGATTCGAGGAAAAGAGGAATAATCTTGAAATTCTGCCTCTATCAGCTGTAATGTTATAAACAGTCTGAAAAAGGGAAGGTGTACAACAACGGCCTGTTCTTTGAATAATGTGTAAATAGTAGCAAATATATTAACTCTAAAATCAATTCCTAGTTAGTTTTGGAAAGAAGTTGCATTATTTTTTATTTTATTTTTTTTTTTTTAATTCCACGAAATACTATCACATAGATCATAAAAATGCGTTTAGAATTTTTTTTTTTTTTTGCAAAAAGTTTTAGAATTTTGAGCATACTATATCGTTCATTTTAAACCAATCCATTTTGGCTTTGTCCTTTTTTCTGGTGCATATTTGCTAAATGTGATGACTCTGATAACTTTTGCTGGTGCCTGTTTCCTAATCGCAGAAAGTTTATTTACCAATTTATTCTAATTAGGCACTATAATTTATCATATTATAATTCATTCATTGATCAGGTGCTATCGAGAAGCTTGTCATGATGGATGCATCTCCTGATATGGTAGAGTTTTGTAAAAATGCTGAGCAAAGATCACCGAATGATAAAATTGAGACAACATTTGTGGTTGGTGATGAAGAATTTTTGCCTGTCAAAGAAAGGTGCGCGTAAAGTAGCCTTTGCTTAGTTCTAACTGCATAATTATTATGGATTTGCATATTGAATTCTTGTATTTATGGGTGTGAAGCTCTGTAGATTTGGTAATTAGTTGCTTGGGGTTACACTGGACTAATGATCTTCCAGGAGCGATGATACAGGTACCATAACTTATATAGTGTTCCTGATTTTAGGCATTGATTAGCTCAATTTATGTTAAGTTGTTCATTGTCTAACAGTACCCAGAATGGGTTGAAGCCTCAAATGAACATCATGGATACCTAAGAGAAATGCTTGGGGAGCAATAACCTGTTATTTCTTTGGGAGGGAAGTTCAGTAGAGTGATCAGAAATTTTGAAACATACAAATGCCTTTTGCATGAGAGACTATTCAAATTATAAAGGATCTTACTGTACTTGTAGTCATGCCATTATTGTTGGGTACTAGCTAATATATGTTTTGACTGTTATTTGCATAGTCGCAATGCTTTTTGCTTTCCTAAATATCTGTTTCAATCTCCTCTGTAGGTCATTCTAATTTGCATTTTATGTTTGCAGTCTAGGCTAGCATTGAAGCCTGATGGCCTATTTTTAGCTGCTATTCTTGGTGGAGAAACCCTGAAGTGATTGTTTTACTTTTTCTTTCAAGAGATTTCTTCAATACATCAATGCATGGAACACCTAGTTTATGTATCTGCTTGACTGTTTGTCACCAGAGAGCTCAGAATAGCTTGCACAGTGGCACAAATGGAGCGTGAAGGAGGGATCAGTCCACGGGTATCGCCTTTGGCACAGGCATGTATTATATCACATAGATGTTTGTATTAAATTACTTATTTGATCAGTTAACAACTATTTCTTTTATTGGGTTCAAACTTTCAAATTGTTTTCCATTTGAGCATATAATGATGTTTAATTCTTGACATGTTTAATATGATGTTCATGATTTAGCTTCATAGTTGTTCATCAATGTTTAATTTGTGAGATTGCTTAGTATAATCCATCATGGAAGAAACTAGCTGGGACTAAGCGGAGCTTTGGTTCCCATTCTCAGGTGCGAGATGCCGGCAATCTTTTAACCAGGGCAGGCTTCACCCTTCCTGGTGTTGACGTCGATGAATATATAGTTAAATATGAAAGTGGTGAGGATTTCATTCTTTGTTTTGGATCTGTTACTCAACTCTTCAATGTCTTTATCTTATGATATGCTTGTTTTGAGTGGAATTTCAATTTTGGTTGCTTAGCAAATAAATTCACTCGTTTAAAAGCATAAATAGCTCTTACTGGTTATCACGTTTCTATGTAAAACTTGCCAATCAAAACGAGTTCTTAAACATAATTTGTCATGATATATAGTTGGCTCTTCAATCCAAGGTTTATTTTTTATTCTTCTCATCTCAATGCTTTCTTGGATTCTGGTTGTGCTGATCTTAAATAAACAGCCAAGTTGGATTAGGAATTGAGATTGTTTATTTTTGATGTGCCAAAGCTGAATTCTATTTAGCTCTAAACTGGCATGAGTCAACATTCAACAACCTGGAATCTGTTCCCAGTGTTGCTGGGGATGGACGTTCTAGGAAAATTATAGGATAATCATTTGTCTTCCCTGAACAAAATGGGAAAAGCTATTCGTATATTTATTTGTGCACACCAAAGTGATTGTACATCTACTTTTTTTTTTTTTTAATATATATATATAATTACTTTGCAAGGGTAAAACTGTAAACTAAAAGAAATAACTGTACAAGTATCACCACTTGAACAAAATAGGATAAAGGGAAATGATATGTGGACAGCCATTGTTACACACTCTTCTTTACATTGCAGATTTTGTAGTTGTTTATGGGGGTAAAATTATAAATAGTAAAGTAAAAGAGACATAAAAAGAAAAAAGAGGTATAAAAAGTGAGTATACAAAAAGAAGTGTACATATAGCATTGCTCTAGGATAAAACATGAACTTTTTAATTGATTTCAAATGTAAACATCTTACATCATGTAGAGTGAGTCATTGAAATTCTTCTACTTTCTCCTTGTCTGACTAGTTTATCATATGATTACCTTTCTGTCTCTCGGCGCGTTTCATTTCATTTTTTAACCTTTTGGTCTTTCTTTGCTCTTTGTTTATTGCAGCTCTAGAGCTTATAGATCATCTTCGTTCTATGGGTGAAACTAATGCTCTTTTTCAGAGGAACACTGTAAAATTAATTAATTAATTTATTTTTATGAAGTTTTGAACATTTGGCGCCGTTGCAGTTTTGATAAAAATTTTTGCATTATGACAGATCCTAAAGAGGGATACAGCCTTGGCTACTGCAGCTATTTATAACGAAATGTTTGCTGCAGATGATGGCACGGTACCTGCAACTTTCCAGGTGAGATATAGATAACTTTTTTTTGTTAAATTTTTAGCAGAAGTTAGGGTTTGGAGGTGATTTGCACAATTTAAAAAATTGAGGGGTTAAGTGTACATTTTGAAAGTTTTGGGAGGCAAAGTGCACATGACACAAAGTTTAAGGGATGTTTTGGAAGTTTTCCTTTAAAAAATCTATCAATTTGGTCTATTTAGCATTCCACAGAGATTTAAACTATCCGTAAATCTATAAATAATCGTCAATATTAAGAAGTTTGAGTGACAAAACTGATGATTTTGAATTTTGAGGGATTAAATTGATATAAATTTTAAAGTGTAAGAGGCTAAATTAATTAAGATTTCATGTGTGGAGAAACTAAAATGTTATTTAACTCGCATGGTTAAAAATTGGTATTTGATAATCATGAATATGGTGTTGCAGGTTATATACATGACAGGATGGAAGGAACATCCTTCCCAGCAGAAGGCAAAACGAAGAGGATCTGCAACCATATCTTTCAAGGACATTCAGAAGCAATTTAGCAGCCAGAATTGATTTGGATTGGAGTTTCCCTCGCCAATATAAAAATTCTAAATATTGAGAACATTGTTTCGTTGAACACAAACCTGTGCATGCCAATACATATGCATTTTCTGTTCTAGCAAACTGTATCACGTTGTGGTGATATCATATTCTATTAAGTGATACATTAGTAATAATTTTCAGAAAATAAAATGGTGCAAAGTTGTGTTATAACAAAATATAGTAATGTCTAAAACAAGAATAATATCATAAAATTTAAATTCTATATAACATTAAAAGTAAGGTTAAATTAAACGAAAATGCCAATGCCAAATCACTTCTTCAAAGTTCTTATAAGTTGTTTTTATGTCTCAGACTTTCTTTTTTTGAATCTAACAATGTAAATTAGTTTCACTTTCACAAATTCAATCCTTTAAAAACAAGAATGACTACTTTGTATGAGAAACAAAAGTGCACACATTAGATATTTACAGAGGGAGGAGAAATGTTCAAAACCAACTCATTTCTACAATTGAATCTTTGCAAAATCCACACACTTCCTTTGTCCTTTGCCATGCTTAAAACAAATATTCAGATTCTTTTTTTCAACTCACCTCCTCTATCCTTTGCTTTGTTTAAAATAGAGATTCAGATTTTTTTCTTCAATCAACCCCCTTTGTTCTACTTAAAATAGATATTCAATTCTTTTTCTTTTTTTTTTCCAACCGTCCTCTATTCTACTTAAAATAGAAATTCAGATTCTTCAACCCACCTGTCCTCTGCTCTACTCATAATAGAGATTCTGATTCTTTTTTTCAATTTCCATGCTACATGTCATAATATGAGAGAGGCTATACCTACTTCATTAGTCTCTCCATCTCAAAGACATATAAGTCTTCAGTGTCGGTTGGGATATTCTAGGTGCAAACAAAAAATGAAAAAAAAAAAAGAAGAAAGAAATGAAATGCAATGGTTCCATAACCAAACAGAGCAGAACAGGAGTTTCACCAAATACTTCTGCATATTCTAACGTCTTCCTTTGAACCAAATAGAAGTATATCTGTAAGAAATTAAGTGCAATGTATCTGATTCAATATTTGACAGCTTGTCCATAAAGGCAGTCATTCCAAGTTTCCAGAGCCGCAAGCTGATCCTTCCCTGTGTTTCTCAACCAAATCAGAAAACAAAATATTATCTCTGATCATTCCTCTAAGTGTTAGAAGTAGCTGATAAAAGTAAACAATATGGATATCCACGGGTAACATTGGTACGGCTGACACAGTGAGTACTTTTATAAAAATTGAAGATACGGATATAGTGAGAGATGACAATAAAAATTATATAATATAAATATCATTGTTTACTAATTTAATTAACTTTTTTTATTAAGAAATAAGTTTTTTAAACAATAAAGTAATAAAAAGTTCCATAAATATAATAAAAGCTAATGTGAAAATAAGTAGAAACTAAGCTATAAAGTTTAATTCATAAGAAAAACACAAACAAAAGACAACAACATCAATTTATCCTTTTTATTGATAAAAAGTACTGGCTCTATATCAAGTTAATTAAGAGATAAGTTAGCAACTATAGCACCTTCAATTTCAAATGAATCAAAATAATTACTTCCAAGGCGAGTTGAAGAAGTGTCAAACACTTTTCGAGGCGTGTTAGAAGAACGTCTCATTGTTTCAAAAAAGCAAAAAAAAAAAAAAAAAAAATTGGTATCCATGTCAAGAAGCGTCGAACACTTTTCTAGACATGTTAGAGGAGTGTTGTTGTCGGACACTTATGCAACAACGATATGGAGGGTAGGGAGAAATGTCAATGCCCAACACTTTACAGACGTGTCAAAGGAGTGTCAGTGTTCGACACTTAAATAGCATTGATACGAAGGATCGGGAGGAGGGTCTGTACTTCATAGATACAGCAATGCAGCAACAAAGAAAAATGAAACAAGAAGTTCCTGCATAATGGGTCATCAAAAGCCTTGTGATGTGTAGATACTACGCAGTCGACATCTTCGTCGTCACTTTAAGCAACACAGGCAATCATATCCCCAGTGTGAGGAAGTTTGGTTGTTGTTGTGGAAGTCGTTTTTTGTGTCGAGAGAGTAGTAGGCCACGGCAGAGGAGCCATTGGACGAGAGTGGTAGTGGCAAAGGAGCTGCTGGGTTATAAGCATTTTCGTTTTAAAACCTGACCCAAAATGTCTTCAAAACGGAGTTAAAAACCAAAACACCACTATTTTTTGTTAGAACTGTTTTGTTTTAAAATTTGTCTTTGAAAACCAAAAACAACTCGCAACCTCCCCAAACATGCCCTTAGTTTTTGATTCCAAAGTGAGATTTAGTCTCTGTTTTCACAGTTGTGTCAAAATTAATTGTTAGGAGCCAAGTTAATTGACTGAAGATTAGAGTATTATTGATAGTGAAATTGAGCGTAAGTGATTTTACTGAGGAAAACATTCTTAAAACCAGAGCCAAAGCTCTTAGCTTGAACGTTATGTTCGTAAATCCCACCCAAAACTATAAAAAATAACACTACTCTAGTGCACACCTCTTGATTGTGAGTTATTGTAAGAGTAAACTATAAACAGAAAAGTAAAAGAGATAAAAAAAATATAAATACAAAAAATAAGTATATATGTAACATTACTCTTTAATAGTAATTGACACACATTCTTGATGATTGTTTGACTTATCTTACCTATCCTATAGCCTTGTTCTCAATGCTCAGACCCAACCAACAAACAAGATAACACTAGGCAAAATAATTATAGTTTGAAGTCTAAGAAATACAATCCAACCAACATGCCAGTTCCTATAACTAATTTCTATTGTTATTGAAATTCTAAGGATGGACACAAATGTCTGTATATGGCCTCTGAATTTCCCTACAATGATTTTGGTTAGTTAGGAACTCAAACATAAGCTGCATATTGCACCAGAACAATTACAGATAGCTCTTCTCTTTTCTTTTTTATTTATTTTTCTCTTTTTCCCCAAATATATAAATAGTTAGTTCTTACAAAACTATATAAATGTTTCCATCAACTTCAGATTTGTACAAAACATCAGACCACAAATGTTCAGTTATCCTGTCCTTGAGTCCTGTGTATATAGTGAACTGAGCAAAAGGCGAGGTGCGCAATTCTATCCATAGAGACTTTGGATTAGTTACGTTGATTGCATGATTGTATTGTATAGTTGACTATTAAACATTAGATCAACATACAAATACATTGACTATATAATTGTATGTAGATTTAATGGTTGAAAGTCAATTGTATGTGCAGTTAATTACAAATCATTCAAGTTTATTAATTTTACCTTTATATGACTCGGCATGTAAGATCTCGAGAAAGTGGTTGAAACTTTTCGTACAAAAATGTACAGATGACTAATTAAGAATAAACCTCATAAAAGAATAAATGCAAAATTTACAAAAAAAATAAGAAGCAAGATGAGCCAGTTAGATTTCCTAATATGAATCATCTAATACCCAAACCTTTACTAGTACCTATTAACATCTCTAGGATAAAATGATTTACAGTGAATTCTTTCAAAAACCAACAGAATTCATTTGTTAACTCTAGATGATCAATATTTCTCTGAAAGAAATCAAACTATGTACACATAATCAAGAAAACATCTTGTAAGTCTTCGCAAAAATAATAATCGTTCGTATTCCTCCAATAGGTGCAAGAATTGCTATCATAATGCCAAGAATTATGCAAATCTGAAATCAAACATATATCCATTAAAAGTTATGATATACATATAAATTTGACAATATGAAAAATAATGCAATCTACTAGTTTAATGTAGAAGTTATACCATTGATGCAGTCCAATGAAGGCTCAAACTTTTTGATTGTTGAAGTACCAACCATATTATACGAGGAATCTGCATCAAATATTTAAGATTTAGAATTCACATATGAAATTTTAACAATAACAACAATAATTTTTACAAAAATTGATGAAATTTCAACAATAACAACGACAATAATTCTTACAAAAAATGATGTCGACGCAAATGCTAATCCACCAAAAAAACCCTAACAGCCCTCCAAAAAATGGAACACAGATTGAAACGAATCCTGCACAAGCTGTAAAATGTACAAAACATGTCAAAGTTATCGTGATTATTGAAAAAAATAATAGTTTTATACTATTATCAATGTGTTGCATGTAATACTAATTAATTTAACTTGTTTTTGGAACACTCCCCTTTAGTTTATTTACATCATTTAATAATCATATAAAATATTTTAATTAAATTTTCATTTGAACGTATATAGTTCTTACCAACAAAAACACTCCTACAAACGATACGTAGAGTTATGGAAGGACTGAAATTCCATTTTTGCACCAGACATGACTCAATCATGTCAAAAACAGGCATTGCAAAAACCTGAAGCATAATGGAGAGAAAGGATTATTCAACAATATCATAATTGAAAATATTTTTTTTTCTTTTGTACTATTGTCAAATTAAAAAAAAAAATTTATATTTTAAATTTGTCAAATTAAATTCTGTAATTATAAAAATCATATTTAAAGTTAAATTTAAAAACCATATCAAATTGAACTTTGAGAAGATTTTTGTAGAGTGAGATTTCAATTTAGCAAATTTAAAATATGAGAATTTTATTTAAAATTAACGATAGTGTGAGAAGGGAAAAAGAGTTTTACTTATTATCTGATAACAATTATACATGTATATAGAAAAATAAATAAAAAATTCTTAAAAAAATTACCTGATAACTTCCTAGCACATGAAAGAATACCATAAAATTAGAAACAGCAATAAGCAAACTAGGATGCTCAAGTGAAATGAGTACATCATCTTCTACATTTGCTCCAAATGCCCAGTAACCAGATACTGCAACTGTTATATAACAAGCAATAACTATTAGATAAGCAGCTATGACTCCCCGCCACATTGGTTTCTTCGAAGGTTTCTCTTCGGTGGAAGGAATTGTAGCTTGAATCTCTAGAACCACACTGTGCCCTGCGAAGGCGAATGCGAATGCGATGGTTCCGAGTCCATTTAAAACATCAAAAACTTGACCAGCAGTGGTATGAGGTCGAATTCCATATCCATGAGGACGATGATGACCCCCGTGTATAGTTGAAGTAACAAAGGTCACCATAGAATAGCTGCATGAATGCAAGTGGTATTTGACATTTTTTCATAAAGTTCTATTTATAGGCAAAAGATAATCTCATAACGAAACAACTTTTTTAATTAAATAACCCTATCCTAGAGCTAGTATAAATTGATACAACACAATAAATAAAATAACCAAAACAGAATAACAATCCTAAATTAAAAGAAGCCGAAATTAAAAGCCTTAAATTCCTAAAAGTAAATATGTAATAGGCCTATTAGAGTTTTTAGACTATTAGGATTTATTTATTTTGATTTATCGGGCCTAATTGTGTTGGATTATTAGGGTTAGGGTTATTTTCATTTACCCATAAATATATCGCTTATGTATTCATTTGACACTTTTACCTATTGATTAAATAATAAGTACTTTACATTTAAAGAGTATCTTAAGGATTTTTATTATTTTTATTCCACTAATCTTCCCTTTTTCGCATTTCCTACTTTGTTTTGCATCATAAACCCTAAATGTAATATGCCCATTCTACATCATTGGCCATCCAAGGAACATAAAAAATTAGACACTTCCACTTCACAAGCTATCAAGGAAGAATTGCAAAAGAATTAGCATGTGCATCCTTTATGATAACCTCCACTATTTCCACAACCGTCGTGGAACAGAAGGTATTTTGGGTGCTTGAGAAGACTTGCAATTTGTAAAAACAGTTGAAGACCACTAGAGAGGCTGACAATTGCCTTAGTGAGGTGTTAAATTCTACACATTAAAAACATGCTTAAAAGTTGAATTATTAGATAAATCAAGTAAATATGCATTAGACCCGAATGTGTTAAGAATGTTAAAAAGCACGATAATGGTTCTAGCTTCCATTTAAAGGCTTGTGTGGGGCAACAGGTGGGCAGAGAAACTTAACCCAACATACCAACTGAGCACATGAATAGAAAAATCACATTCTTTCGTTAACCCAGCATCTGAACACACAAAATCAACCTAGTACTCAAAACATAGAGAAAAGATCCAAAACTATATCTTCATTTGATAAAACTTTGCAATGAATGTGAAATGATGGGCTAATTAAAAACAATCCTAGCAAACTCAGTCTAATCGGTTGAACAGCTTATTATTTGTCTCAAAATACTGTAAAACTCAAAATCCAAAAGTTTTATGCATGTGATGAAAATTGAGGCGTCATATTACAATAATCAAAACAAATAAAGAACCCATTGATTAAACGGATATATCTCTTGGAGCACAGTGTTCTGCTGATTGAGATTCAGCGTCAATTTCTTTGTTTGCGAGAACTTGAAAGCAAATTGGGTTGAGAGAATACAATAGCCTAATTTTCTGTTTCACCTAAAAATCTTCATCATCTGGTGAACCTAAAACTTCGATTGAACAAAGTTTTACATGGTCAAATTTGAAAAAAAAAAAAAAAAAAACAAAAAATTAGCAAGTAGAATATAGCACAAAGTCAAAACAAACAAACCTAGCTACCACCCTCAGGTCGTGCTGAAATTGGTATCAATTGCTCATTTAGACTTTCAGACTTCAACCTTCTGAGGACAGCATAATGAAAAGGAGCATTAGAAATGAGCATTCAAATGGAGGGTGATGATCATCTTTTGCTCACATAGCTTTCAGAGGAAAAATGAGCAAATTCTAGGTCTCTAAGTAGCTTTCAAATTTTGATTTATCAAGCTATATTTATAGATGTAGTTAAGATGTGACTTTATGATTTCCCACATGGGAATACAAGCATGCAATGAGGCATTCAATCTGCCTTGGTAATATAAGAATTCATTTAGTCTGCTTTCAGAAGACATGAAACATTTATGAGTGTGAATTCAAAAAAGAAATAGCTGTATAAAATGAGAATGAGACATATAAAATGAAGCACTTAATTGGTGGGGAAGAATTTTATATAAGGAATTTAAACAAGGCATTGCAAAAAAAGAAAATAAACTCTAAAAACGGAGGGAATACCATGTGTACATAGAACTCGTTAAGATGGAACTATATATATAGATAAATAGATAGATGTCTCATGCATAAAAAATGAAGCTTCTTGAAAAAAAAGATGTTCTTTATTTGGATGGAGAATATTATATGACTCGACATTGGAAGAATTAAAAAAAGATGAAATATGTTGAAAAGGATCATTAAAAGATTTAATGAAATGTATTACTAGAAAGGGTTAACTTCTTAAGTAGTATTAGATAAGGCATAAAAGTTCTTTCTTTAGGTGTCTTTGCTTGTTTGCAACTACTCCTCAACTTCTATGCTATTAACCATAAAAAGTCAAGACATTACCACAGCCTTTCATACATACCAACATACATACAAGTGTCTACGTAGAATTTTTTTTTCAGAATCAATGTCTACGTGTAATGTTAGGTAAGCTCTTATAACGGATAAGGGTCGAGATCTTTGCATGTTAGAGAGTAATATGACATTGTCATGTTAGTGAAATTTTGACACTTCAATTTCATAAAAAGCAAATCAATAAATAGAATTATATCACACATTTTTTCTCACCTCATTGAAACTATTTTTATTTTTTCCTTTTAAACTACTTTGCAGTTCCAGCAGATTAAACGTATTTAGCATCTTTCTAAGCTTGTTTCTATATGGAATTAGAAAGGTAGAGGAATGGCTTGTAGCGGTGGTAGTCATGGTGACAAGGCTATGACACGAGATAAAGTGTCTGGTGTTCGACCATTACCAACCTTAAAAAAGATAGAGTAAAACCTTATTTATCTCCCTCACATTTTGACCAAAATTAAAATAAACCTTTGCATTATAATTGTTACATAAAACCTGGCACTATTAAAGTGTCCCAAAATCGACCTTCTGTTCAAGTCTGTTACTAAATATTAACAGAGGTAGCCTATGTGGAGGGTTAACGGCTGTTATTTGGTGATGTGGCCAATTAAATTTTGTTGAGCTGGTTAAGTTTAAATGAAAGCACCAGTGTATTTTCTCTATAAGACATGAACAGTCTTTCATTCAAAAGAGAACAATAGAGGATTTCTTCCATAAACCCAATTACGAGAGCGAGATTTAGGAAACCTTAATGATTAGCCATAAATACCCAGAAAACCTTTTTATTCAATGGGCCACATGACTTTTCTATTGAAAAAGTTTGTTCAACGAGCAAGAGAAGATTAGAGGGAGAGAGAAAGAGAAAGCAGACAGAGATAGAGAATAGAGAGAGAAAGCTGAGCTCACTGGAATGTTATGTAGGGTTGGAAGAGATATAACTGTACGAGGTATCATGCTTGCTGATCATGTGCCAGATTAAGTCGGAGGAAAGGGTGAAGAAGGTGGACAAGATTGCAGCATCGTGTTGATGGTGAAGAAGCTGCAACTTTTGCCCCAATTCTACTCTCCATTAAATCGACACAATAACATGTGTTTAAGTTTGGTGCTTTTTATAATTAAGCCAGCTCAATTAAATTTAATGGCCATCACTAAATAAAGGACATGTCATCAGCTAACTGTCCACATAAGCAATATCCGTTAATACCTAATAACAACTTAGATGTAAGGTCCATTTTAGGACATTTTAATAATGCAAATGTAATTTTTGAGATAATTATATTGTGATGGTTTATTTTAGTTTTGGTCAAATTGGGAAGGGGATAAACAAAGTTTTCCTAAAAAAAAAAATTTGAAGAGATTAATGTTCTACTGTTAGACTAGTTTTCAAGGGCAGAAGGATGTAGTAGCATTTCAAAAAGCAACATTCACGGAATGAATTGTGCAATGGTAGTGGGACAAATATAAGAACATTAATTTCAAATAGCAATATTATGTGCAGCTTTCTAAGCTTTTCCTATATGTAACTAGAAAGGTAGAAGAATGACTCTTCCAATGGAAGCAATGGTTGTAGTTATGGCGAAAAGGCTATGACGACACAAGCTGGAGAGTCTGGTTTTCGACCATTACCAACCTTAAAAATAAATATGAAGAGAGTAATGTTCCCCTATTAAACTGCATAACGATTTTTCGAGAGTTGATGGATGTAACAACATTTCAAATAACAAAATGTAAAATAATAATTTGAGAAATACATATAAACAATGTTTCAATTTATTATTGTTGTAGAGTCTTAGTTTAGATATCCTACAAGAATTTGGCTGTAACATAAGAAACACAACCATAAATTTAAACTAGAGAATGCTAACCCTTTACTTGTCTTCCACCCATCATCATGGATTTAGAGGTGTCTTGTCCACAAAGGCAATGCAAAGAATATTGTATGAATTAATCTATATGTAGAAATTTTTACTATATTAAAAGGTTTTATCAGTTTCGTATTTATAAGGATTTGAAGCTTTTGGACAAAGAAAATCATACAATTTTTGCTGAGTTTATGATCAATATTAAAAAATAATACAAATAAATCAAGATAAAGTATTTGTTAAATCAACTTTCAAGAGTATGAAAATGATTTTATTAGTATGATAGCTTCAAATTCTTGTAAATTAATATAAACCTGAAAAATACTTTTTACTTGGTAAAATTTCTACGTTAGATTAATTCATACAATATTTTTTACCCTTAATGGACAGGACAACTCTAAATCCATGACTACAGGTGGAAGACAAATAGGGAGCAAGCACACTCAAGTTTTATTCATGGGTGTACCTACCATGTTACGACCAAATTCTTATAGTAGAATTTCTAAACTAAGACACTACCTATAATAAATCGAAACATTACATATATGTATTTCTCACATTATTATTGTACATTTCATTTTATGAATGTTGCGATCTAAAATGCTGCTATATCCATACTCTTAAAAACTAATTATGCAGTCTAACGGTGGAATGAGCATAATATATATATATATATATATATATATATATATATATATATATATATATATATATATATATATATATATATATAATGTTGATGCTATATCCATACTCTTAAAAGCTATCATATATATATAATGTTGACAATTTTAGAAAGTCGCTAAATGAGCATAATATACTTGGGGGGAATTGCAAAATAGAAAATTCCATACACTTCAATTACGTGTCTCCCTTTAATTTGTTATTCTTTTGTTGCTTCTTCAACGTTGAAAAATCTTTCTTTCGAATGTTCCATGGGGGACCCTAGTCTCTAACGGGATTCAATCAATTTCACCAAGAAAATTTGATGAGATTAGCATTGGCAGATTTGGCGTCTCACATGTGTTGTTCATCTTTCCAGAATTGTGTATTTGTCTTACACAAATCCAAAAAAGGAACACTTCGGAGGCAATGAACAACATTGTCAATGCTTGTGCAGTATGGGAGATCAGGACACATCAACTCCCATTCACAAAATCGATTGAACCGATCTAATGAAGGATGAAGAAGCACAAAAGAGTAATGAAGGTATTAAAGAATAGAGGCAGTCTATAGAAATTTTTTTTTCCCTTAAATTCTACTATTTATCTTATATATTCAATCCCTTCAAATGCTCAAATAAAAATTTATGTCGCGTACTTCCCCATTTTTCAAATTTTCATATAGCCTCTCCCGTCCCTATCAAAATTTGCCCCCTTTACTCGATTTTTCCTGATTCTGTCCCTAACAACGAGTACACTATTAAACCATGGCAACTTCAAGCATGTTCTCTAAACATATGCTCTAAACTTGTGCTCAAGATGTGCATATTTTCTAGCATTTGGAAATCAAAGAAACTATCACATGCTGTGAGATAACAAGCATACCACAGAATACGTTGGTGGTTATAATCCAACTGTAACGATATATTCTGAACTCTATCTTGGCTAGATTTTCTCTCTTCCTAGCAGTTAGGCAAAAGTCTGGCTTCTTGGTCTGAAACAATGGGGAACTATGAAGAGGAAAAAGCACACTGATTATTTACCCCACAAGTTTTGCTTATTGCGACATAAACTAATAAGGTATATGTACCAGTTTATCATTTGCTTAGAAACCAATCCTTCACCTTGTGTTATGCAAATGAACAGTTCTATCCAGCTCACAAGACCGAAAAACCTAACTGCAAAAAGCAATGTAAGTTATCTTAGGAAAAACTCGGGGTAACAAGGCAAAGAAATATGCAAACTGAAGTCTAAGCGTAAGAAAAACCCTAATAATGATTTCTTGCTAGAGCTTAAAAGTATTAATCACCCACTTCTTGAATAATAGAATGAAATTCTTAGATAGAAACAACAATCAGATCATTAAGATGTAAAACTAGAGAGTAAATGACACTTCCAAAAGAAATTTTGACAAAATACACAATAAGATATATGCCTAATGAAGCACAAAGAGAAAGCAAAAACCAGAATCTTGTCACGTCTTTAACAAGCAACTGACATTAGATATGCTATCGACAATATCAAATTTCTGCGGAAGCCATGAAAACATTCCATAGTAATCAAATGACTATCATAATAATGCCTACCTACTGGCTATTGACAGATAAACAACACCTTCAAGGTACAATACTTAAATTCGCAGATTACCCTGCAATCAAAACTCTTCAAATTACCGATGTAACTCCAAGTGAGCCTAAGATTTAGTACAAATTAATCCATTCAATAACTCCAATGGAGCCACATCAGTGACTACTTAGATTTCGACTATTTGAGATCCTAATCTAGTGTCTGTTTGGCAAACATTACACATAAAGAAAATGCTTTTTTTTTTTTTTTTGTAAGGATCATAAATTGAACTCTGAAATTCGATGAGCTAAAAATACGACTTATACATAGACCATTAAAAACATATGGTACAATAAGTATTATTACGAAGGGTTTCTTAAGTAGCAAAAGAAAAAATGCGAAGCCAAAATCAGATTATGTTTTCACTAACAACCGAGTAAAAGGCATACTAAATAAGGCATATAAATTCTTTCCTTAGTTATGTATCTTTGCTTGTTTACAACTTTTCCTCATCTTCTACACTATTAACCATCAAAAATTCAAAGTACTGAGACATTATCACAACATACATACGAAATACATGTATACATCTGTGTGTGTGTAATGTTAGGTGAGCTCTTATAAAGAAAATTAGGACTTACAACTATGTCAGGGGTACCATGACATTGGTATATCAGTGCAATCCTAACTTATAATCTCACTAAAGTTTAATCAATCTCTAAAATTATATAACTTTCTCTCGCACCTCAAAGCTCAAAATTTTATTGAGGGATTTAAAAAAAAAAAGAAGAAGAAGAAGTTAAAAGCAACTTTTTTAAGTTTTTAGAAGTATTTTTTTTAGAACATTCTTATATACTTCTAAAAAAGGTTAGTATTTTGGCTTTTACTAAAAGTGCTTCTACAAAAGTACTTTCTTGAACAAAAAAAAAGTTAATCCAAACTGCTTAACTCTTTTTTTGTTTTTTTAATCTTTCCTTTCAAGTTGTAAGCAAGTTACCTGATCAATTTGTTTTGGCGCCAATCAATTGGCCTTTTCAAACACGTAATTGAAGTGTAAGGAACTTTTTACTCTGCAGTTCCTCCTGCATATTATGCACATTTAGCAACTTTTTGAACTTGTTTCTACATAGAAACAGAAATGTAGGAGAATGGCTCTTCTAGTGGTAGTAGTGGTGGTAAAGGCAGCAAGGCTGTAACACAACCCCAAGAGTCCGGCAATGGGGCATTATCAGCCTTGAAAGAAAATGTAAAGAGAGTAATGTTCTACTGTTAAACTGCATAACTAGGTTTCAAGGTTATTTTCTTAATGAAATAAAGTTGTTTCGCAACTGATCACGAGCTCTCAGTAGAAACATATATGGATTAATTTATCATATACACAAGGAGGAGATCGTTTTTATACCACCTTGAAAAATGATTTAACAAATATAATATCTTTATAGACTCTCGGCTGAGGTTATGGTCAATTAAAAGAAAAAGGAAAAGAAAGAAAACAAGACACAAATAGATCACGATAACGTGCATCACTTTTAGAAAAGATATTATATATAAAGTAGGTTTTAGAAATGATTGTGGTTTGAGGTTAGATAATTCCATTAAGAAATTAAACTTGTAAACTTCTACAGTTTAACAAGTAGACATTGCTCCCTCCACATTTTCTTTTAAGCCTAGCAATGGCGGAGCCCTAGACTCTAACTCGTGTCACAACCTTGTCACCAGGACCACCATTAACACCACTGGAAGAGTCACTCTCCCACTTTTCTAGTTCTATATAGAAAAGCTCGAAAATATGCTAAATGTGCATAATATGCTTGAAAGAACTGCAAATTAAAAAATTCTATACACTTGTTTTACATGTTTTAAAAGGTCAATCAATTTAACATCAAAAGAAAATTGGCCAGGCAAAAGGTTAGCTACTTGAAATAGCTACTTGAAAGAAAAATAAATGGTTTCTAAAATTATGAGTTTTGAGGTGATAGAAAGAATGATATAATTCTAGTTATTGATTTGGCTTTAATAACATTGAAGAGTTAACATTTCACTAACATGACAATATCACATCACCCCTAACATAAGATGATCTTGATTGCAAAGAAAATTGCACAAAATTTTATTTTGCTTGCTATTCAAACCACTGAATAAGTTTGACTGATTTTAGTCATTTTCATAAGTTATCTCAAAAAGATAAATATTTTTCAAATAGCAAAAAAGTACTTATCGAAATTTTAATATAACATTAACATCAATTCTAATAATTGTTCTCAATGCCACAAGTTTGAGTGATTCTAATCATTTTCATTGTTTTTATCTCTGATTTTTGAAAAAAAAGGATAAGTTTTTTTCTTTGAAAAATAAAAAGATAAGTGAACAGTTCTATCTAGAACACAAGACCAAAATACCCAACTGCAAGAAGCAATTTAAATCGTCCTGGGAAAAACTTGGGATGATAGGCAAATAAATATGAAATCTAAACATAAGAAAAGCCCTAATAACTCTCAGAAAGCAACATAGCAGATGTAAAATGAGAGGGTAGATCATAAAGAATTTTTGGCAAAAAATAAACAAAAAAGCACATCAAGATAAATTCTTAATGCCTGCAAAGCAAGAGCAAAAGCCAGAATCTTGTCGCTTCTCTGTAACAAGCAACAGAACATTAGATCTACAATCGATAATGTTAAATTCACAGAGAAGCCATAAAAACAAACTATAGTAATGAAATACTAATTATAATCAAGCTTCCTGCCATATGTAACATCTTACAGGTACAGTACCTATTCAGAAAACATTATAAAGAAAATGCTGCTTCAGAAAGAATCATACATCGAGTGTGAAACTTGAATGATCGCATCGATAATCTGTAAATAAATGTTCTTTAAATTAATATTTCCTACAAAAAAAATTCAGAGAAACTGCCTTAACTCTTTTTCTCCATAAATTCCTCCATTTTCATAAGTTAAAATGCTTAATTTACCTTGTGTGGTGATTGAAACCTTTTTAGTAGAGACATGGCAAAGAGAACGTCTAGGGTTTGAACCTCGTTGCTTTCACGAAACAAAAAGAAAAATCACAAGAATGAGAATGGATGTAAGAAAACTGGAAAGAATGAAAGAGCAAGATGATAAAAATAATGTTGATGAATGGAAGCATATGAGAAATTTCAATCTCAATTCCTCACTCTACCTCAAAAGCTAGGTTATTTTGCCCCTGGACTCTGCTATCAGTCATACTCACGGTTGCATTTATAGGGGAACGTTGTTCCTTGCCAACTCGATCAATGGCTGAGATTTGCACACGCCAAACAAAGGAGCTGCATAAAATGTGAACTAGTTGTTTGCCACGCAGTGAGCACCTCTATTGGCCATTCCTGTATTGACATGTCAGCTTCATGCCTACGTGGCACCTGCTGACATGAACCCTAAAAATATCTGAGATGCATTAGTTATGAAGCATGTGAATGCCATCACATGGACCCTCGGGAGTATCACGTTCTCAGGCATTGTATGTATTACCGCTACTTATAACGTCCAAGTCAACATTGAATCTTATTAATTGCTTTCAAACTGCACCATTTATTTTTGGTATAAAATTGAGAAAAGCTCCAAAATAACTTACCTGAACGTTAGCTGAACATCCACTAAAATAATATTTCCCCCCATGCCAGATTATTTCCAGCTGTGGATGTGGAGCAATTCCCCATGCCAGTCAACAAAATAATTTCTTAATAAGGGTACTCTAAAATTACATCACGACCCAAAGAAAATTTCCTAATTTCTACATAAATTTTATTAATGCCTAAATAAATAAAAACACTCAACCGCCAAGTCTAAATTAACTTTAACTTAACGAAGTCTCAGGTTTTAGCTATGAAGTCTATAAATCATCTTTAACTTTAACTTTATAAAGAGAGTTTAGTCACTTTTATAATCTTGTCTGGCTTGAATTGGATTAATAGATGTCCAATATGGTATTGAATACCAGTGATTTATATCAAAAACAAATATAAAGACACTATTTTTTCAATTTAAGGTATAAGAGAACAACCATACTAAAATTTGAATATTTTATGTGACAATGGTTAATGAATATCTTAAATGAAATTCTCATATTTTTTAATAAAATTTGAAAATTCTTTTCATTGAACTCATCATGAAGTATTATATCTATATTTAAATAAGTAGGTTAATTCAAATTTTATGTATGCTTATGCTTTTTCTTTTTTTTTTTTTGGTTGATGTATGTTTATGTATACATTGCCCCAACTAACAAACTATTTTTCTTCTTTTTGTTGCTATTGTAGCAGACATATTTGGATCTGTCACTTTGCATAAGATATATACTTAATAGTCTCATTAGTCATTCCTGAAACACATCTGAAAGACCATTTGGAATAATTGTTACCAATTTTTCAGATATATATGAATCCTACTGATGAAATCCACACGTTTTTAACTAGATGGTGAAGTTCGTAAGAATTTAGAGGCCTGCGCTGGTTAAGTAAAATATACATCGAGATTAATGGGCACAGATAAATGTTTCCAGCATTAAGTTTCAAGTGCATCTCAAAAGAACCCAAGTATACCAGTAACTTGAAATCTCTCCATTTTTTGACTTTCTACCAGTCTCAGATCGAGTTCTTTCTTTATCCATTATTCATGCTCCAAACCATTCATATCAGACGAGAAGGCCACTGTCAGCTAAAAGAAATGTCTCTTATCACTGACACGCTCTTGGACGGGTTTTTGCTTCATACACGTTTCAACCTCAAAAGATTTTTGCATGCATAGATATAAAACTATTCATGAATTTTCGTAGAATAGCTTAAATTTTTAGGTTAATTAATTAAGATTTTTATAGGTTCATTCTCGGCGTCAAATAAATAGCACATATCTAAAACATCTATGTTGTATTAAGCTCAGGTTGTCATCTGCAATATAACGGAGCAATTGATGTAAATATACAAAGTCTTAGTGTCTTGCCTTTACTTTCTAACCATAAAATATATTTTTCATTCTTTCTTTTTGTCACGATATATAGTTTTTGCGGCAATCTAATTTTTTTATAGAGAGAGAAGCCTTCATAAAGAAGACCAGCAGCTATTTGTTTCCTTATATGGATTCTCCAATGGGGTTTGCTAAGAAAGCCTCAATTTCCAATGAAATTTTACAAACAATTGGATCTCTGTGTAAGGAAGAAAAAAGAATAACAAGAAATATAATATATATATATATATATATATATATATATATATATATATATATATATATATATATATATATAAAAGGATACAGCTAAATTTATTAATTTTACTCAATTTCAAGAGATAATATTGCATTAGAAAAAAGCATCATTCGTCAATATTAAACCCTAAAACATTTCGCATCAAAAGAAAAACAAAAACAAGGGTAACCCTGCCACCTTAATGAGTAATCTAAAATCCATCATCATGTAATCCATGTAAATTATGTTTCACAAAATGAGTCTTTGGATGAATCATCGATACACAGCTTTGTTCTGTTCAATCCATCCAAAAGTAACAGGCTACATTATTGACTACCTTATTTGATTGCATGTTCACATATGACTCAAACAAAGACAAGGACTATCATTATCTCATTGAAACGAAGTAAACGAGAGCCTTAGATTTAGATCTAGGTCTTCTGGTTCAACTTCCTCCATCCTGCTGGTACCATTTGATGACATAACAGAAGAAGTCCCGGAATCTAGATTTAGCCGAAGAGTCAAATCCAGTTCTCGTGGTTCCGATTGCCCTATTTTGACTCCAAAAAGATTGGTTCCGCCTCCAGCAATCAAATCATTAGCTCTGCTACCATTTGATGAATTCGCCATAGAAAACCTAGGAGGAGCAAGCTTCAGAGTCAAATCCATTTCTGTTGGTTCTTCATCATTCGTCATAATATTTGCATGACGTGAAAACCCATAAGGGCTAACACCTATAGGGTCGCCGCCCTTCTGATGTGACATGTTTGGCATGAACATGGTTTGATGCCCATGAGGATTCTCCAATTTCATGACACCGTTTGTGTCCACAGGCACTGATTGCAACATGAACTGAGCCACAGGTACTTGAGCTCCTCTAAAGTTGTAGGGACTAGATGGAGAAAAAGCCTTGTGGTTCATCAAAGGCTCAATTTGAGGCTCTGGAGTTTTGGATCGCCAAACGGCATTGCAATACATCTTGTGGTTCATCAAAACCTCAGTTTGAGGCTCTGGTGTAGAGGATCGCCTAACGGTGGGGTGATACACCTTATGGTTCATAAAAGCCTCAGTGTGAGGCTCTGGGGTAGAGGATCGCCTAATGGTGGTGTGATACACCTTATGGTGAGGCTCTGGGGTAGAGGATCGCCTAATGGTGGGGTGATAAACCTTATGGTTCATCAAAGCCTCAGTGTGAGGCTCTGGGGTAGAGGATCGCCTAACGGTGGGGTGATACACCTTATGGTTCATCAAAGCTTCAGTGTGAGGCTCTGGGGTAGAGGATCGCCTAACGGTGGGGTGATACACCTTATGGTTCATCAAAGCCTCAGTGTGAGGCTCTGGGGTAGAGGATCGCCTAACGGTGGGGTGATACACCTTTTGGTTCATCAAAGCCTCAGTGTGAGGCTCTGGGGTAGAAGATTGCCTAACGGCATTGCGATACATCATGTGGCTCATCAAAGCCTCAGTTTGAGGCTCTGGGGTAGAGGATCGCCTGGCGGCATTGCGAGACATGGTTGTCATGGCTTGCAGTTCTTGCTCTTCATACATTCTCAACGAGCTTCTGCAGAAACTGTTATCAGCCATGGCAGCGGAAAGTTCCCAAGATCAATGAAGATATATGTTGAGGCAATAAAACAAAAGGGATAATTGGTAAGCATTTGGGGTGTGTATATATACAGTGTTTGGAAGGGGAAAATCTTCTTGTGTTGAAAATTTTGGTTGCTTTCCTAGTAATGGGAAAGTATTTGAGTCCCTTTATTATAAAATATTTATTTCCTATTTATGTTACATAGATACGTCTATAGACCCATGTGGAAGATTTTCTCCCTTGGTTGTAAAAAGAAATATTTACTCTGTATGTGGTAGGAAATTATTGGCTGTCTACAAATAAATTTGAATTAATAGGCTCAATATTTTTCTTCCTTTTTCTTCTCTTTCTCGTTGAACACCCTTCTACCTTTCTGTTAACAAAATGGCGCTTTGACTCTTGAAAAATGACATTTTGACACTAATTTTTGACTTTTGTTATTTGAATTATTTTGTTAAAAGAAGACATAATCTTGTAAAAAATGTTGTATAGAGACCTAGAATAGTAAAGAACCTATGAATTCAGTGTCTTGTGAGCAATTGTTAGCAATACTACATTTTACGCAATTGTAAGGAAGTTCGAACACATGATTTCTTACATGTTATTCAATCCTAGCTCTCACAACTAAATCATATCTAAGCTTACGATAAATTTATATATAAGTAGAGATCAATAATCTCACAAGTATAATAGAATACAGTTCCTTTTAACAGGCACATATTTACAACATAACTAATTCGGTGATCTCTCATAAAGATCAATTTAACAAAACAAGAAAAACATAAATCTAAATTATAATGGAGTAAGATTTGCATATGTGCCATGAGATGAAATGGAAGATGGGGGTCAAGGGCCCCTGCATTCTCAAAAGTTCAACTGTAGCGTATATTAGGTTGGGTTTTAGAGTTTTGAGTTTAATATTTAGAATTATACAGTTTAGATTTTAGGCTTTTAAGATTTGTAGTTTACATTTAAGTATTTATAATTTAGAGCTTAAATATTAATTTTTAATATTTATGGTTTTGGAAGAACAACCACAAAAAATTTCACATTGCATAATGCATATTTCTTAACCATGTACATGGATTTATTCTTTGTTTTAATTTTTAATTGATTTCATTAATTATTTTATAGGAATATACATTTACTCATTTATTCTTATTTAACGGTTCATTTTTATTATTAGTTATTTATTTAATTTTTAATTTATTAATTAATATTTTTATCACAATTTATTACTTAATATTTGAACAAATAAATATTTGAATTTAAAAATTAAAAGAAAAGGAAGGACAGGTGGTATAGCAATGACACAACTTCCTATTTATATTATATTGGAAAAAATAAAGTAAAGGAAATTTGTGTTTGTATTATTGAAAAATATAAAAAGCAATTACAAGAAAAGCCTTATATAGGTCTCAACACTTGCACAATTACTTGAATCTAACCATTAACATGACTACATTCACTACATACTCCTAATATGATATATTCTAATACCCGCCCCTCAAGCTAGAAACTTCAAAGTGCAGCTTGAATGTATGAAGACCATGCTTGGGAGTCCTCCAAGATCAAAAATATGACAAACCAAAACAATCAAGTGATGAACATTCATCAAGACTTTCACATCAGCAATAAACTCTTTAGATGCTTTCATTTCCATCTTCTTTATGGCAACTTTCTTTCCTCTCAGCTCTCCATAGTAGACAGCTCTAAAACCACCTTGACCAATTTTATTAGCTACACTGAAATTATCTGTGGCATTGGCTAGTTCTTCACATAAGAATTTCACTAATTTGTCCACCATAATGCTTGTGATGCCAATAGCACCACCACCAGCAACAGGACCATCAGAGCCAAAAGTTTTATATTCAACATTGCCAAAAGGTTGTATCCTTCATATCTTGAGCAGAGAGCATTTCTCCATATCCTCTGTTCTTTCTCCAGGGAGGTCTCCATATCCAGCCAACACTCTATATATTAGTAGAAGAACTATGCTTAGACACCTACCATATATTAAAAAGAACTGTAGCTCCTTTGTCTAGAGCATCACTAACATTGCAAACATCATCTCCAAGGTACTCAGGCTTACAAAGTTTCATAACATGTCTTGCATTAGGTCTCTCCAAAAACAAGTAACTTCTTTCAATGAACTCGGCCTTGACAAATTTCATAAAATCAGTCTCCAACTGCCACTGAATGTCCTTAGAGAACTCGCTAGTGAAATGGACTCTGAAGGGTGTCAAGTAAGAAGCCAAAGTAGCCCTGCGTGTATTAGAGATGGCACTAAGAATGTCAAAGCCACCAACACATGAAGTCATGCACTGAACATTCTTATGAGGAATAACATCAAACACATGTGCACTATTTTCCTAGACATCAACTAACTCATGAACATCATAATTCAAACCATTAATCTTATGAGCACAAAGAGACTCATCCATTGGATGTTGCTTGAAATCTGAACAAGAATAAACCCGAGCAAAAACAATGGAACTAAAGAATGAACATATCTGCGTTGCTGTAATGTAGCAAAATGTAGAAGTTTCAGGGATTGAATCACTCACCACCTGTGGCAATGAAAGAGAGAATTCAAGTTCTTCTTTAAAGACCTCCGTGTCTGATTCCGTAACCTTAGCCTCTTCTTCAAGTTTCTCATCGTCAGAGATATCGTAGGAAATAACACATTCTTCAATTGGTAGGATTGATCCACAACTCACCGATCCATTACCACTCACAGAATTTTCTTTGCTTCTGTTGAATTCTGAGAGAATAAGATCATCAGAATTAGCTTCTTCTTCAAGTTCATCTTCAAACACATTTTCAAGGATCTCTGTAACTGCTTTTGTAGCATCTTCTCAAATTTGCCTTCAACAGACCCGATTTGTTCATCACTAACTGTGGCAGAGGATGAAGATAATTGTGGAGGAGAGGAATCTGTTGAAGCGAAACTGCTATAAAATTGACAATGTTGCTCATAATACCAGCAGTAATCTTGATAGTAGTGATAGTAACTAATATCAAGATCTGGATCATAAGGTCTATAGTAAAATGGAGGAAGGGAATAATAGTCCAAATTTTCTATGGTAGCCGTGGCAGAGGATGAAGATAATTGTGGAAGAGGAGAGGAATCTGTTGAAGCCACGAAAATATTCTGAAGCTCTATGTTTAAATCTACCGAGGAAGAAGATGAAGTGAGGATTGGTGATCCAGTGCCATAAGATCCAGATCGAATTTCTAAATCTGGAATTTCAAGATCACTAGGAAGTTGAATGGATGGTGAAGCAGGAGATTGGAATTCTGAAGGAGACTCTACATTGACTAATTCACGATCTTCAATGCCAAACGAGCCAAACAGAATCGGTGAATGCATAGAGGAGAAAGAACTTAGTTCAGTTATGGCAGCACGTGGAAGCATGAGCAGAAGCGAGAGCAAGTAGCTCTCTGATACCATATTGGAAAAAATAAAGGAAAGGAAATTTGTGTTTGTATTATTGAAAAATATAAAAAGTAATTACAAGAAAAGCTTTATATAGGTCTCAACACTTGCACAATTACTTGAATCTAACTATTAACATGACTACATTCACTACATACTCCTAATATGATATATTCTAATATATTAAAAAAAAAAGTTTGCAAAAGTAGTATAGTCATAATACTTTTGAACATGCCGAATTAGTGACATGACTTATGAAAAATCTTTATATATATATATATATATATATGATAAATTTAGTACATGTTACGTAAAATTTTATTGATAATGGTACAAAAACCATAAATCATGCATGTCAGGGTGTCCTATATGCAAGCATGGATGTGCATTTAATTATAAAGTAGTGGGGCAATTGCTCACACTAACCATTTAAAAATTGTAGGATGTTTCCACGGGCCCTATCCTATTTTTATTTCTAATTAAAATGAAAAAAAAAAACCAAAATGTTTGTTCCAATACTGTAGAAAATGTTTTTATTAAAAATAGTTGAAAGCACAGGGTTGGATCTAGGTCGTGGACATAGATGTTTTTCTTCATTTTAGAAGCCACCACCATTCCAAATGTAACAAATCTCTGGTTCTTTTCTCTTTCGCAAGACATCCTTACTTATAATTCTGATCATATTAGAGCTTGTCAAGAAGTACTCGATGCTATGATCAATGGAGGAGCAATATGGAACCTTAAGGATGTTTCAGAATCTTTTTCGATTACTCGTTCGATAACTATATGATCTATCTTTGGCTCTAGAATTGACGAACCCTAGGGACCCTTCAAAAGTAGGAGCCACCGATTGCTAAGCAATTCATTCGAAGGAAACAGTAATGGGTGATTGAATTTCACTACATATATATTTTCAAGAAACTAAAAATATGAAAATAAATTTAATTAATTTATCATTTTGTTACAGCATATCAGTAATAGGTTATATTAGTTAAATTAGCAAAAAGTTCAATTTTTGTCAACTATATACTAATATGATTCTGAGTTTAACAATTCATGAATAACATTGCCCTAACTTGTATGCTTTCTTCCATAAAGATTTTAGTTAACGTTGAAGGTATCTTCACATTTTACACGTATCGGATTAATTCATGTTTTGAACAGAGGTAGTAATCGGTAAAACTCTCCAAACAAGAGTAAGTATAAGATTCAAACTCAATATTTTTAACAAGAAGGCTTCGAGACTTAATTTACTATCTATAACCTAATACTTTGTTAGCCATAGGCAAGGACTACAATTGCTACAAACATGGCCATTTATTATTGGATATGCCACGAGACTCAACTCAAACTCAAGAAGAAGTATCTCTAATGGCAGGAAAAATAATGAAAAGAGAAAAGAAATGGTCACTTCTAACTGGGGGCGGACTTCTATTTTAGACTAAATTAGAGCAGTGTGATTAGGCGCCTTTTTTGTTTGTAGTGGGGGCGTAGGAAGAAGGGTTTAGAAAGTAAAACCACGACGCAAAAGCCAGCAATCTGTAGTAAGCAAAGAAAATACAGACAAAAGAAAAATTGGAGCTAAATTAATAAATTCCATCCAATTAATTGCCAAAATAAACAAAACAAGACCATTGTCTAATTTAAAATACTCGAAACAACATACTAAAACTCCAAAATCTCAGAAAGAAACCCTAAAACTAAACCAATCTGCAATATAATAAGCTGAATAATTTCAAGAGACATATTGTGATATTGATTCCTAGACCATTAATATTGCCTCTACCGATATCAATTACCGAAATTTCCCGGTATTGATGTCGCCGGAAAACTCCCCGGAGGTCCAAGCTTCAGAGACAAATCAAGTTTTTCTGGTTGTTGTCCTTGTGTTATAGCATTAGCAGGAGGGAACCCAAAAGGGGCCCGGAAACCAGGAGGCCAGTAACCAGCGTTGTGCATTTGCACTTGACGATATGCTATTTTATTCACCAGAGTATAGAACTGCGCCATGTCCATGACTATGGCAGCACGGCTAGGGAGTTGTTGCGCCATGAACGTTGTCTGGTTTGGAGCATGAACATAGGGATGAGACACGTGGCGTCTCTTTTGAATCGTCCTCGACTGAGATTGAACCTCTAAGGTTCTGAGGGAATGCCCACCAATGGGGTGCTGCCCTGCAGGGGCAGCCATGGCTGCATTAGGGTTTCGAGGATTTGACGGCCGGTTTCTGATAGAAGCAGCGTGCTGCCCTGCAGGTGCAGCCATGGGTGCATTAGGGTTTCGATGAATGGCGAACTGGTTTCTGATGGAAGCAGCTTGCATGGCTTGCAGCTGCTGACATTGTTGGTCCTCATTGCTTGCCATGGCGAAGCTTCTGTTGGAACTTTCAGCCATGGAAGAAAGAAGTTTTCAGTGGCAAAGGAGGGCAAGGTTATACAATGAGTTAATAACGAGAGGGCAAGATTTATATACTTATATATATATATATATAGATAGAAAAGATTTTATTTCCTTTAACTATAAAGATATATTCACATTGATTTCTCCATGTGTTAATTAATGACAAGAAATTACAATATCAAAGACAAATATATTCCTTGTGACAATTGGAAATTGAAAGGGTTATTTATATACTTTAATATATTGTTTAGATATAGTTAGTTTTATTCTCATTTTTGGCCAATAGACCCAACATACTGCAGTCTAGTATTTTTCTAATGTATCTCACTCAAATGTAATAAAACTAATTATATTGATTAATAAATACAAAATTGAATTTTATAAAGAAAAATACAAGTTCAACGTTCTAATAGTGATGTTACATTAGAGGGTTCAATGCAAGGAGTCCTTTTTGTTATGCATCCACTATTGTTGATGTTTCCCTGTATACCCACTCCATAATATTTCTTTGTAGAAAAAAATTATGCAATTTGACAACAAAGGTTGGTCCTATTGGTAAAAATATAATTTATATTATAAAAGGATGTGAATTTGAGTTTTGTTGTTAATATGAGAACGTTGTTGATAGACAATGTATATGAATCTTTGTAAACGTTCTCTGAACCTAAAAACATGCCGTGATTTAAAGTCTTTGTAACTCAATTCACTTAAACTTACACTTACCTATACTCACATATTGGGATACAAGACTAATCCTATCATCAAGTAAACCCTCTCAGAATATTTCTAGTAAGACTTTGAATAATAATATTTTTCTTAAGAAGTAATAAATTGTAATTCCAGTTTACAAAGGTGGAGGAAAATAGCTCATGGTTTGTTCTATTATCTCCTCTGCCCCATCAATATATATATATATATATACACATCCTAGTTTTATGATTTTTATAAATTAAACTCATAAATTGTATCAAGATGAATCAAATCAAATTAAATAATAGTTAAGATTTATAAATTATGGCAATGAGTCAAGTCCGGCTGCTTTGGTGTAGTTACCAAAGTCGCCAACATCAAATTATTAGCACCACCATATGATGAGTAGCAAGAGAAAGCCATAAAGGTCCTAAAGCAGTGGCGTAAGTACTAGGATTTATTTTTTCATTTTCATTGCCTTTCTTATACTGATTGAATCCTATATATAATATGTCGATAAATTTGTGATTTCTCACTTAAATATAAAATTCATTTTCTGTCTGCATTGTATCTCATTTCTATTCACTCTCTCTGATAAAAAGGATATAAAATATATTTTAATAACATAACAATATTGCAATATTATTTTATATTTTTTATCCAATCAAAAAAGTAAAACAAGGAATGAAACATGAAAGTAATATAAAAGATTTTAATCTCTCTAATATGACAATGACATTTTATTTCATTTAATTTCAAAATAAAATAATCTAACCCCAGATAAAAAAAATCTAACCAAAAATATTTTTATTATTTTTTTTATCAAGACTACATAACCGGATATAACCTTGATAAACGTTTTTTAATATTTATCATCAGAGTCTTGTATTTAACTCGTGTCATATTATTGTTGTGCTTAAATTATAAAGGTAGAAGAGGATTTTGTTGAATAAGAATAAAATAAACAATATCACATGCAAGTAAACTAAAAAAGTAAATAGAGACACATAAAATTTAAGTGGTTCACCTCCAAACTCATGAATGAGGCTATGTTTATAAGTAATTGCAAAATCCAATATATGAAAAATTGTAATTGATAAATAAAAATAATGAGTGAAAATAGAGAAATTAATAGAATATTGATAACTTTTATCAAATTTTCAACAAAAGTTAAACTTTGAGAGAATATGCATATTTTAAAAAATTAAATTAAATGTACGTTTTAAAATATTTTAGGATAAAATGTAACACAAAATTTATGGAGACTTTAATATTATATTTTTTTCCTAACAACAACAATAATAATAATAATAATAGTTAGAAAGTTTTATAGGTAGAACTTCAACGATTGATCATAGAGATCCCCCCTCAATGGAAGATAATAGCTAGAGAACATCAAATACAGTAGTATATCATTGCTGTTACCCACAATATCTTAGTCAAATAATTATAAAATGGTATATTCTCAATATTTGTAGCATTATGAATATATTTTAGAATTTCTTAAAAACAAAAAGTGAAATAGAGAATAAGAATAGAAGATGTTGCTCATTATAAAGTCATTTAGGAAGCATCTAAAATCATTGGTGAGCGTATAACTTTCTTGCAAGCTTATTTAATTATTTGACTTTTAAGCCATTTCTCTCTCACTTACTAATCTTCACGAATGACCGTATTCTATTTCTGCAATTGTAAGACACACAATCAGATATTTTCTCAACGTGGGGATGCGTTATTTCTTTTTCATCCAGCCAAACAGCACCTTCTTTACCTACTACTCCATTATTATTACTCATATGTTAAGGGAAATTTCAACTTAGTGGGTAACAAAGACCAAAAAATAATGGTGTGCATAAATAAAAGAGGGTTGATATGTTTACATACATTTTTTTACAATTATATATATATATATATATATATACTTTGTATCTCATTTTTTTTTTTCTGTTTATAACTTTATTCTTTCGAATAAATTGAAATTGAAAAAATAAATATGTACATAAACAAATATGTACCAAACATTTCCAGAAACAAAAAGAATATGGTTGTGCTTCAAAGCACTAGTCCAGCTTGTTAATAGTAAAATTGAATACTAAATAATAAATTAACTTATGAGATAGAGCTCTATATAAAAGGGACGTTACCTTATCACTCTTGGTCATCGCCTAAGAATAGATAGCAGTAAGAAGATGGCAAGAGACTCTGAAAGGGGGCAATATTGTCCTCCAAGTTGCTATGCTTTAGCATTGTGCATAATTGTGGCAGCTCATTACCCTATTGCATCAGCTCCATCGTTCCCATTCCCCAAACCCTACTTCCCATTAGCACCATTGTAGCCAAAACCTCTGAAACGTGAAGTTCATCCAAAATTTAGGTCAAAATCGCCAAAACATAAAGGGCATCCACCATTTTGGCGAAATCCACCAAAGCATGGAGAGAACAAGTGCCCACCACACCAATTTGTCTCACCACCACCTTCATATGTATACAAGTTTCCACCACCCCATCTCCTTCCCCCGCCGCTGCCGCCTCCCCCTTCACCTTCACCTCCCACTCCACATGTATTTATATCTCCATGCAATCCTCACCCCCTGCGTCTGCGTTTTCCACCTTACATTCACACTTCACCTCCACCTTCTCATGTTTTTTGAGCTTTCAACCATCTTGTACGTGAAAGATGTCTGCAATAAAGTTCCACATGGATATTACAGTTGATGAAGAAAATGTCTAGCATGACGTTTTTTTTTAATATATTTTGAGAGTATTTTAGCGATGAATATGTTTATGAGTTATTATTTTCTCATTTGAAACCGGTGGAACATATCAAAGAAAATGTACAGTTGCAATATTCCCTTTTAGCATTGTGACGAACATGATTAAACAGAATTTTGGTTTCTTTTTGTACAGTAATAGACGGTTTGTGATAAAGAAGCTTCTGTTGGCTCAAGGGTTGTTTTAATAAACATTTTAAATTGATTTTGATGATGAAAATATTTTTTAAGAATGATATTATATTTAGAATATTTGTTTAAGTAGAAAATTATTTTTGCAATCTAATTTTTCATCACTTTATGAAAAAGGTATTGTTGGATTATTTTCTTCTTTGTTACCTTCCCTCCAAATTTTTTAATGCTGGAAATTTTTTTTTTTTTGGAATACTAAAAATTTTGTTCTTGCTTCCCTCAAATAAAAACAATTTTTGGTTCTATTATCCTTTGTGCGGTTGACACAGCTTTCACTGTGCATGGTTCCCAAGTTATCAACTTTTGGTAGAATTAGGATGTTAAGGAAAATCAACCTAAGATGGCAGATGTGCAGCAAAGGCTGCAGCTGAAGTATGCACACCTTGGTCCTTGCATGCACGTTTGAAAGGGAGCCTTATGAGTGACATGTAATGTCTTGTGGGTAATACCCAAAGAGCAGCATTCAGAAAGAAAACTTTGGCCTCACATGAATGATAAAGGCATGCATCTTGGGCCTCTCAAATATGTCAACAAAGCATGTATCTCCTTTGTGCAACATTGGGCTTCATGTGTATATCTAAAGGGAAAGACTTTTTGGGCTTTTTTAATTTCTCAGCCCAAGGCTTATCACTTTGATGCAAATAACAATCACCTGCAGAATGAAGTCTATTTTCCTGAGCTGCATTCTGCCAAGTTGACTTGCTAGCTCTCCTAAGCCTATAGAATAAAAATGGTGAAGGTCAGCCAAAGAGTCCAACGTGCAACAAGAAAAATCATAAAAGCATCCTCTTTTAGCTCTTGGATAAAAGTCATTCACATGGAACAAAGTGCATCTTGAGAAGTGAAGCATGCAGCAGAAATTAATGTGCTCTAACAATCAAATTTTCTGAATCTATATAAGAGGAGAGGAGCCTCAAAGCAAAGGTTAAGGGACATAGAAAGAGAAGAGAGAAAAGAGAAGAGGAACAAAAAGAAAGAATACAATGGATCTTCATTTGCATATGCTCTAAAATGTTTTATGGTTTCTATCATTTTCTCTTCAACTTTCATACACAAATGCTCTCAACTTGAATATCATTATGTGTACTAAGCATACTGACACATCAACTGAATCAAGTAGCACATATCAATCTCGATTTCAAAATGCTTCTTTTCTGTAAGGGTTTTTGGTTAGCCTGAAAAACTAAACAGAGGTTACTAGCATCTTGTAAATTAGCATAGACATAATCTTTTAGAGACATAGTCTATTGTAAGGGTTTTTGGTGAGCCTGCAAAACCAAGTATAGACGGTTATGCTGTAAAAGGTGTTGACATCTTGTAAACCAGAGAAGATAGTAGATGTAGGTCTTGTTATGAACGAACCACTATAAATAGCTGAGCATTTCTATTCCCTATACTCTTTATATTCAGTTTATATTTACTGCCAGTACATTACTTCCGCTTAATATTCAACTCTAATTTGTCACGCTTAAAAACTGTGAAGTTTTTATTTTCAAGCTTATACTGTTTAAAACCAAGCTTATTATATTGTACTTGATTCTGGAAACTAACATTTATTCTACAAAATTTTTATTTGTCCTATTTACCCCCCTCTAGGACATTTTCACTTGCACTTTCATTTGGTATCAGAGCCTTGGGCTCTGTAAATTGGACTAACATCTTTGAGTTGAGATCCTAGGTGGTGGAAGATAATGGAAGACTTCAAGGTGGGAAAGTCCTGCAACAAGCCTCCATACTTGATGGAATATTCTACAGCCATTGGAGAAATCGCATAGAAATGTTTTTGGGTTCAAATCATTTTGAACTCTTGAGTATTGTAAGGAATGACTATGAGGAACCAACAAAAGAAGTTGATGGAGTAAGAGTCCCTAAAGAGCTAGATGACTACATGGAAGAAAAAAAAGATTTGTGCTCCATTCATAACAATGGTAAAAATGTTGAGTAAGTTTTATTTTTAGGCTACTCCTTGACTAGTAAAACTTATAGAGTGTATAATAAGCGAACTAGATATGTGGAGGAGAGCATGCATGTTATATTTGATGAATCTAACCGTGTTCCCATAAGCAAAGTTGCTTTTGAGAAAAATCAAGATTTTCAGGAACCAAGCTTACTTGAGAAGAATCAAGCTTTAAATGATATACTTTATTCAAATTAGAACACCAAAGCTGATCAAGTCTCTGTGCAACCTGAAGAACTATCAAACAGAGATAATGTTCCATACAAACAACAAGTACACATGACCACAGACTTGATAATGTGATTAGAGATGTAAATGAAGTGATGAAAACTAGAGCTTCAATTTTAATAATATAACTATTCATTTTCATATGCCTTTCCAAGAGACATGCATAAAAAATGAGAAACACTTAGTTTAGATGGTTTATTTGGGAGAAAAAAATTTACGGATGGACAATAAATTTGGATCTATTATTTATCATAAACATGAATGCTAAGTATAGATGAAAAAGGAATTATAGGTGCCACAACTTAGATTAACATGAGAAGGAAATAAAATAATCTGTCTCATACGTTTCTAATCCTCTATTAGAACACTAGGAATCAAAATCCACAACAGAACCTGCGTTCCTCGTGAAAAAGAATAGAAACTGTCTTTCCATTAATTTCCAACGTGAATCTATGCTTGCAAGAATTGACATTTTAATGACAACCTAGATCATCCATGGACCCAAATGGGTGAAACCCAATCCAACATAGCCTAAATATTATTTGCTCCAAATAATAAATTAGCCTAAAATATCAAAGCACGACTAAAAAATAAGGTAGTGTTTTGGGCCTAATTATAGTAAATCAGTCCATAACAATAAACCCAAACAGTAATTAGAAAACTAAGACGATATTCTTTTTCTACTATTCATTTTTATATTCTCAATCCCTATCTTCTTTTTTTTTTTAAAAAAAAAAATTAACAAATCATCCTTATAAAACCTATTATTTCAGTTCTGCTACACCACTTTTAAAGGTAATATAGCATAACACTCACTGAATTTTAAACTCTATTTCTTACCTTATCCCATGGATCTAGCTGGTGTATAAATCCATACAATCACAACACCTTTATTAATTCAATCCTTACTATTACTGAAGATGTCATAAGTATAGATAGCAGCTCCAACAAGTGAACCTGATTATAATCGGAGTCTATTTGAATTGATTTTTAAATAAAAATATTTTTAAAAGTGTAAAAGTAAAAATAAAAATAAAAATAAAAATAAAAGTTAAAAGTAATTTTTTTAACTTTTAAAATATTTTTTTAATAAACACCGTAACTTGCTTCAGCTTCTTTTTGTATTTTTAGAAATATATCATTACATGTTTTTGCTGGAAGCACTTTTATTTGTGAAGGTACTTTAACTTTTCTTTAACTAGGGTTTATGCACATCTTTTTATCACATTTATTATTTTGCTAGCATTTTTAAACATTGACTTACCAGCGCTCTTTCACACCCATTATTGTCTAACCCTTTGTCCAGGTTTCTAGCTCCTACAGTCCAAGTTTATATTGGATTGATCGACTAGCAACCTAGCTTATAACTTCACAAAACAATATTGTATTTAATAATAAGGATAGCGTGCTTAGGTTTAATTTTCCAAGGAAAAAATGACATACTCATAGCATATAATTTAAATTGAGTAAGGTTTTTTTTTTTTTTTTTTTAATACTTGTAAAAACCAATTCAGATTACACTATATTGCATAATTGATATTTGGTGTCAAAGTCGTTGTTTTCATTTTTTTTTTAAATGATGATGATAATAATAATAATAATAATAAGATTATATATAGATATTTATTATTTAGATAAAAATTATTTATTATTTATTATTTCATTTAAAATAGAGATTAGTTTCATAATTTCTTATATATATATATATATATATAATTAGAGGCATCACGGCACAATACCTTCGACCTATTATCGTGCCACAAAATCAAAAATTTCAGGTGAGTCATTTTTAATAAGTAGAATTGGCGATGTGGGATGAATTGAAAGCTGGGTTACGGTACCTAATTACACACTACTATATATATACATATATATAAAAGCTGTATACGTAGTAAACTTCAATCAAATGCTAGAGAACATTAAAGACCTTCATCAATACAAGACAATAGCTAGAGAACATTTTACATATAGTAGTGTACCATACTTTTGATATTATCCATAATCTTAATCATCACCGACAGTCTAAAAAAAGTGATTATCAGAAAAGCTATTGAGCAAGCTTCCAAAAAATCAATTGCGAGCAGATATATTTTATATTCAAGCTTCTTTATTTATTTGACTTTTAAGATACTTTCTAACTCGTTTACTCTTTTCTCACTCGTTTGCTCTTCTTCAGGAAAGATATTCTATTTCTAAATAAAATTGTGCAGAGACAGAATCAGATCTCTCAACGCTATTTCTTTCATCTAGCCAAACAACACCTCATCTCACCTACAACGCCTTCATTACTATTGTCAACGTTATAGGGAAGATCTTTCAACATACTTAGTGAGAAACAAAGACCTCAAAACAAATGTGGATTAAGAAAAAGAGTATCGTATTGCATCAAATCACTTGCCTTCTCTGGCCTGTTAGTAGTAAAACTATATATTAAAGAGTTGTGTTATATATATAATTGTTTGGGTATATTTTTTTTATATATTTTTTTTTTTTTTGCATCTCTCTTATTTTTTTAATTTTTTTTTTTTTTTTTTACATTTTTATCCCTATAATTCACTTAAAAATAAAAGGTATCAAATAGTGTGCACACGTAAATATGCACGTATCATTTTCCTATATTAAATGATGAGTTAGCTTGTGAGATAGAGCACTATATAAAGGGCTACCATATCACTCTTCATTGTCACCCGAGAAGAGTACGTAGCATTAAGAAGATGATGACAGAAGGGGGCAATGGCCTCCAATTTGTTATGCTTTAGCATTGTGCATGATTGCAACTGCTGTAGCTGCACATTACCCAATTGCTTCAGCTCCACCATTCCCATTTCCTAAACCCCACTTCCCATTGCCACCATTGTGGCCAAAACCACCACAACACGGAGGTTACCCGTTGTACTCTAACAAGTCACCACACCCCCCCTCTGCTTCTCCTCCACCACCTTCCGTATACAAATCCCCACGTCCTCCATCACCATCACCACCACCATATGTTTATAAGTCACGGCCTCCTCCTTCTCATTCTCCCCCCCAACTTACTTTTACAAATCACCACCGCCTCCTTCACATTCACTTCCTCCTCCTTAAATATACAAATCCCTACCTCCACCTTCGCCATCACCAACACCTCCTTCTCCATCACCACCCCCTCTTGAAGTGAACAAGTGCATACTACCCCCATTTCTCTTACCACCTAATCCATTCATATACAATTCTCCACTACCCCCATCGCCCTCACGACCTCCTCCGGACATGTACAATTCTCCACCACCCCTACCACCATTTGTCTATGAATCTCCACCTCCTCCATCACTTTCATCACCACCTCCATATGTGTACCAGCCTCCACCACCCCAATCCCCCTCACGACCTCCTCCGGACATGTAGAATTCTCCACCACCCTTGTCTCCTTCACCCCTGCCACCATTTATCTATGAATCTCCACGTCCTCCATCACTTTCATCACCACCTCCATATGTGTACCAACTCCACCACCTCCTCCGGACATGTACAATTCTCCACCACCCCTGTCTCCTTCACCCCTACCACCATTTGTCTATGAATCTCCACCTCCTCCATCACTTTCACCACCACCTCCAGATGTGTACCAACCTCCACCACCCACATCCCCCTCACCACCTCCTCCGGACATGTACAATTCTCCACCACCCTTGTCTCCTTCACCCGTGCCACCACCATTTGTCTATAAATCTCCACCTCCTCCATCACTTTCACCACCACCTCCAGATGTGTACCAGCCTCCATCACCCCTATCCACCTCACCGCCTCCTCCATAGACGTACAATTCTCCACCACCCCCGTGTCCTTCACCCCTACCACCACGGCTATAAATCTCCATCACCTCCATCCCTTTTACTGCCACCACTACATGTCTATAAATCTCCACCTCCTCTTTACGTATACAAATCCTCTCCTCCCCCTTTGCCATTACCACCACCACCTCCTCCATCGCCACCCCCTTCTGAACTGAACAAGTGCCCACCACCCCCATCTCCTTCACCCTTGCTACCATATGTCTATAAATCTTCACCTCTTCTATCACCTTCACCACCACTTCCATATGTGCACAAGCCTCCACCACCTCCATCCCCTTCACCGCCAATACCTTATGTCTATAAATCTCCAACTCCTCCATCACCTTCACCACTCCCTCCACATGTGTACAAATCTCCTCCTCCACCATCTCCATCACCTCCGCCTCCTTATGTCTACAAAGCCCCAGCACCACCTTCATCATACAATTCTCACTCCTGGCTACCACATTTCCCACCATATACTTACAGCTCACCTCCTCCCCTTCAAGTGTATTGACTTTTCTACTATCATCTAAGTCAAAGATTTCTGGAATATATATATGTGTGTGTATATATATATATATATATATAAAAGAAACATTTCTAGCATTACTTCTATTTTTGTGTTTGAGGGTGGTTTGTGAGAAATAGGTATATTTGTTTCTGTAATATCTTGTAAACATGTAATGCTGTCAATTCTGTTCAAGTTGTTGAGAGACTATTTATTATATTTTTTTTACGTTGGAAATATATTATAAATTCAATTTTCTTTTTTAAATTTATATTTTCTTATTTTTTATGCACTTTTCTTCTTTTGTCCATTTTCTTTTATCTTATTTTTCTGCCCAATCAAAGCACAAGTG
Source organism: Bauhinia variegata (assembly GCA_022379115.2). NCBI lineage: Eukaryota > Viridiplantae > Streptophyta > Magnoliopsida > Fabales > Fabaceae > Bauhinia > Bauhinia variegata. The sequence goes on from CM039432.1 coordinate 7,693,116, forward strand.
CAACAAAGTAAAAAGATAATTACCATGAGGTGGATAAGGAACTGGTGGAGAATATCCACTGGGTTTTCCAGAGGGGGAGGGCTATGGTGTGTTGATTGAAAGTTAGTTTTCTAGTACATGTAGCCACACTGTATAGCCATGCAGCTTAGCTTTGAGTGCTGTTGGTCACTTGGTTGTTTTATTATTTAGTGAGTTGGTTAGAAGGGTAATAATGTAATTCTGTAAGCATTACAGTTTGGTTAGTTATACTCCAAGCTGTCTATGTGAAGTTCTGCATTCTGTAGAATTGCTCATACTTCTCAAAATTTTCATTTAAAGAGTTTTAAAGGCACCAACCAAATACTAAATTTGAGGGCCTCTACAAAGTGACGAATCGTAGCTAGAAAATTAGCTTTTTCTGTTGAGCCCAACCTACATTGATTAATTGTCACATATTTCCATTTTTTATCATCAATGGCATTTTTAATAAAGAGAATCACCGAACACATTTGCAAGAAAGCCTGCGATGGTGTCAAGCTAACACGTTATGTTCAAACGATCTCCCTTTAGTGAAACAACATTCTCTGTGTTTTAACGTGTCTGATTCCAAATCTTGTCTCATAGATTGAAACTAGTAAAAATTCAACTTGTAACCTATTTATAGTATTATTTTAAGGACAAAGTTTGATGTCTCAAACTATGTCTTATAGTCTATTTCACAACTCTTATTAGCTAAGAAAATAATATAATAATATGCATTTAATACTTGTAGTAATAGTTTAGTTGTTTCTTAGCCAATAGGGGAGATGTGGGATAGGTTATGTGACATAGTAATATTATAAGGATAAATCTCTTATGTCTCATACAATGTCTTACTACAGAAAATTGGTTAAAACATATGAAAAAAATGAGACAATAACATTATTTTATTTTTTCTTAGCTAATTATGGAGAGTGAGATTGAAAATGAAACAGAAAAATGAGATTGTAGGTTTTGTCTCATTTTATCAATTTTTAACCAATTTCAAATTTATAGAATAGGGTTTGAGACGAGTTAGGTGACCGAGAATATTTTCACCCCTGTAACAGCTACACGGTGGGCTTGGACATTAATTTGCTGGGGAATCTATTTAAAGAACAATAAACAGATTCTTTAAAAAGCTCATAAATGTCATCTAGGATAATACCAAGGTGAGATCGAGCACTTTGCTTCTGCTTCATCATGTTGAAAACATATTGGGCACCTCCTTCAACTATAATTTGGTGAAATACCTCTACCATAAGCGTATAGAAATCTCAGTACAAAAAATGTATGTCGTACTTGTTGGGAAATAGAATCTTTAACTATTATTGATTTATGTAGAATAATATTTACTAAAATGAGTTCAGTTTGAAATTATTTACAAAAATAAGTTTTTATTAAAATATTATTTTTTAAAATTATGAGACCTAAAATGTTAAAATATATTTGATAAAACGCTAAAAAAATAAACACTGATAAAATGCAAAATATATAGATTTTTTGTAAAAACTTCAAGGGATTTAGAGTTTTGACATTTTGTTTTAGAATTATGTTTAAAAAGGGATCTACTTTCATAAATAATTTTTAATTGAACCCATTTTAATAAAAAAAAAATTGTACTGAAATTCATTTTAGTCAAAATCCCAAATAGGAATGCAAAGCACAGGTCAACATTCTTATCTTATATTAAAATCAAAAAATTTCAAGAGTAAGACTAGTGGGATATCCCGATCAGGAATGAATCGTTGGAAATATATATATATATATTCCGACAACGTGTATGATTGACCAGCTGTATTGGAAGAATAATATAGGCAATGGATCTTTTGACCTATATTTGTATTTTAAATTTACTTAATGACGTCTCTTTTGACAAAATAATTCACAACATTTCTTTCTTACGGGAAATGTAAATTGTACACTCAATCTTTTACACTCCAACATATATTTCCTATTTTAAGTATATTTATAAAAGTAAAATTATAAAAAAAAAAGAGATATAAAAAAAAAGTGTATAATTATAGATGTATATATAATACATCTTCTTTCTTATAGGCACTAAAATAAGGTTTTTAATTTGCAATATCATATTAAAAATTTAGGACATAGAAATTTAGCTATCATTCTTATTTTAGACATAATATTCACAAAACAATCTTTAGAATAATTTAGAGTTTTTTAGCCACAAATTGATTAATATATATCAATAATCTTTGAGATATATTTTTTTTTAATACACTAAGAGTATTTCTAAGACAGTAATCGAAAACTAATTCCTTTTGAAATACAAGATTACTAATGTAAGCACATATTTCTCAAAAAAACTTGTATTTTATTATAATTTGATAAAAATGTGTTAACTTTGAAAAATCAATTCAACCTAAATAATTATTAGGAAAAGATTCAAGATAGGTTTTGATATCTAACACCAATCACTTCCAATCTCAATTTGATTTGAACATGAGGACCTCTACAATGAAGTACTGGACATTCAATCATTAGCATATCTCTGTTTCTGTAATATGGATTGGTATGCAGTTTGAGATTCATGGTAACATAGCTCATTATCAAATTGAAAGTCAATTAATCAAGGAAAAACATAATTCAAATTACACTATATATTGTATAATTGATTTCCTGTCAAAGTTATTGCTTCATATTTTTGATAATAACAGTAATTGCAAAGCTGTATAGGTAGTCATTGAACTTCAAGAATATTCATAAAGAACCTCCATCAATAGAAGACGCTCTAGAGAATACAAGACAGAGTGGTTTACCATTCTTTTGCTGTTACCCACAATCTTAATCATCGCCGACAGTCTCAAAAAGTGATTGTCAAGAAAGCCATTATGCAAGCTTCTAAAAATCATTGGTGAGCACTTAACTTTTATGTAAGCTTATCTATTTATTTGACTTTTAAGCCGTTTCTCACTAGCTTACTCTTCTTCAAGTAAGATGATGTTCTTTTTCTATAATTTTGCAAGACTTAATCAGATCTCTCAACGTGGGGACGCGTTATTTCTTTTCATCCAGCCAAGCAGCACCTCACCCTCTACATTCCTTCATTATCGTCCCAATTAGGAAAGATTTTCAACACACTTTGTGGGAAACAAAGACCCTCAAAACAAATATGGATTAAGAAAAGGAATATGGTATTGCATCAAATTATTGGTCCAGCCTGTTAATTAGTAGTGAAACTATATGCTAAATGATGAGTTAGCTTGTGAGATAGAGCACTATAAGAAGGGCTACATGTCACTCTTCATTGTCACCAAAGAAGAGTACTTAGCATTAAGAAGATGATAAGAGACTCTAAAAGGGGCAATGGCCTCCAATTTGCTATGCTTTAGCGTTGTGCATGATTGCCACTGATGTGGCAGCTCATTACCCTGTTGCTTCGGTTCCACCGTTTCCATTCCCTAAACCCCACTTCCCATTGCCACCATTGTGGCCAAAACCACCAAAACATGAAGGCCATCCCCCATTTTTGCCAAAACCACCACAAAATGGAGGGTGCCCACCATTCTCTCACAAGTCACCACCACCTCCCTCTGCTTCTCCACCACCTTATGTATACAAATCACCACCTCCGCCATCACCATCACTAACACCACCATATGTTTATAAGTCACCACCTCCTCCCTCTCATTCTCCTCCTCCACCTTACATTTACAAATCACCGCCCCCTCCTTCACCTTCCCCTCCTCCTCCTTATGTTTACAAATCCCCACCTCCTCCATCACCATCACCACCACCACCATATGTTTATAAGTCACCACCACCACCTTCTCCATCGCCCCCCCCTCCTGAAGTGAAGAAGTGCCCACCACCCCCATCTCCCTCACCACCTCCCCCATACGTTTACAAGTCCCCCCCACCGCCATCTCCCTCACCACCTCCTCCATATGTGTACAAGTCTCCTCCTCCACCTTCACCCTCACCACCACCTCCATATGTGTACAAGTCTCCTCCTCCATCTTCACCTTCACCACCACCTCCATATGTGTACAAGTCTCCACCACCCCCATCTCCTTCACCGCCGCCACCGTACGTCTACAAGTCTGCACCTCCATCACCTTCACCACCACCTCTATATGTGTACAAATCTCCTCCTCCACCATCTCCATCACCCCCACCTCCTTATGTCTACAAATCCCCACCACCACCTTCTTCATACAATCCTCATCCTTGGCTACCGCATTTCCCACCATATACATACAGCTCACCTCCACCCCCTCAAGTGTATTGACTTTTTATCTATCTGATTGAGTCAAAGATTTCCAGAATAAAGTTCCACATGTTTGGCATTACTTCTACTTTTGTGTTTGAGAGTGTTTTGTGAGAAGTATTTATATTTGTTGCTGTAATATCTTGAAAGCAATCGTAGCATGTCATGCTGTTAATTCTGTGCAAGTTGTTGAGAGACTATTTGTTAAATTTTGTTATGTTGCAAAGATATTATAAATTTATTCCTATGAATTTTCTTTTTAGATTTGTATTTTCTTATGTTCTCATGCACTTTTCTTCTCTTTTTTTTTTTTTTTTTGTCTATTTTCTTTTATCGTTTTTCTTTTCTGCCCAACCAAGGCGTAAGTGCAACAACGTAAGAAAAAAAAAATTTACTATAAAGGTGGATATAGAAGTGCAACAAATAGTTTATTGTTTTATTATGTAGTTAGTTGGTTAGAAGGGTAATGATGTAATTCTATAAGCATGACAGTTAGATTAGTTGTACTCTATGTAAACATTGTAAACCAGAAGCAATTCAATTCATACACTGCATTCTATTTAATTGCTCACACTTCTCACTCAAAAAATTCATCAAGTATTTATCCATTTTGACTGGACGAAATGATACATTGTTTTATTAGGACTAACATAATTAATTATTTTCTATTAAAATTCAAATTTAATATTGAGTTAATTGTGACTTTTCCATATAATGAACAGTTAGTGATTCTGGCAAATGGAATTTATGGTTATGGAGCCATGTATGAGTAGGTCATTGATGGGAATGAGAATAATATTAATACTTTGTGCATGGAAGGTGAACTATGAGAATAAAATATCAATGTTAGGCATGACACTTATGCTCCTTTAACCCACCTAATCCACTCTATTAAGGGAGTTGTTCGCTTTAACTTCTAATCTTCAAGAGATAAAATTGTAGGGACTCTGTCCATAAATTTAATGGAGATTTGGACAAGCCAAGAGAGCAAGACTCTCTAACTTGGTGAAAACATGCCTTTTGAGCCTAGAGAATATACGTAGTAATTTTCAAGCTAACAACCAACAAGGTATATTCAATTGGGAAGCAAATTAAATTTGGTGGTTGAGAGATCTCGATAATGTTAAGTGTCTGAACTCACAAGAAAACATATGTTGAGAGGAGAAGTTATTGTAATTATTTTCTGTTGCTGAACCATATTAGACTCACTTCGAGATGGAGATATTCATAAATAGAACTAAAAAAAAAAAGAATAAATTTCAAGCTGACACTAAAATTTGGGGATGGCCAAAACTGGACTTTTGCAAAGGGATTTGGGGCTTGAAAATGGCACCAACTAGTCATATTATGGGTCTCTAAAAGACCTTTTCAACTATATAAAATAATAGTCCAAATTTCACTCAAGTTAAAAAGTTATGGCTTAAAAATTAAACTACACCATGCTTAGATTTGGGTAGTTGGTGATTTATCTAACCTATGAAGTCATATGCTTTCTTATTCACTTGGAAAAACTCAACCTCGAATGCAGTGAATTATTAGGCTACAATTAGGGGTGGACACGGGATGGGGCGTTTCGGTGTTCTGTTCTAGCCTGAAAGATTCGAGATAATTTCGGGATGGGACTAGGACACAATTTTGTGTCCGATTAATTTTCGAGATGGGATCGGGATAAGCACAATCCCGTCTCTGTCCCATTCCAAAATTGTCTTGATAAATATATATATTTGTCTTATTTATTACTTTTTACACCTCTATTTTTTATGTTTACACACCACCTTCCTTTTTTTCCTTATACTTTCAATACCCCTCTTATTAATTTTCATCCTGTCCCGAATTTTTTTTTTGAATACATTTAACCAGGACGAGACGGGACAAAGAAGTCAAGATGAGAATCAAGACGAGACCAAGATGAAATCAGGACAAGGCTATATAAAACCGAGACCGAGAAGGGACTTTTGTCCCAAATAATTTTTTGGGATGACCAAATTTCCGTCCCATCCCTACCCCTAGCTACAACACCTTATTAGAAGGGTACTATGTGTATATACTGGTGGAAACCTTAACACATCGATAGTCTAAAATTAATCTTATTAATATATTTAAGAGATTTAACAATTTATTAATTTTATTTATCTTTATTGATAAGTTTTGATTTTATTTCTTATCTTTATTCGTGTGATTAGAAAGTCCCTAGGTTGATTACATTTCATTAATTGTTAGTTTCAGCTTATTTGTTAATGTGCTATTTGTTGAATTGATTTTCTTGTTATTAAAAACCCTTAAATTTCAACCCAGAAAACTAAGACTTGTACTAGTGATTCTTCGTGAATACGACCTGTGTTGAAAATTACAATTTGAAATTTATAATTTAGCCACCACTTATAGTAGTGACACTATAGATGCACGTCACCCATAAAGGTCCTAAAGCAGTGACGAAAGTACTAGGATTTATTTTTTTCATTTTCATTGTCTTTCTTATACTGGTTGAATCCAATTTTTCTATATGTAATATATCGATAAATTTGTGATTTCTCACTTAAAATATAAAATTCATTTTCTGTCTGTATTGTATCTCACTTATAAAAGGATATAAAATATATTTTTAATAACATAATAATATTGCAATCTTATTTTATATTTTTTATCGAATCCAAAAAGTAAAATAAAGAATGAGACATGAAAGTAATATAGAAGATTCTATTCTCTCTAATATGACAATGAGATTTTATTTTATTTAATTTCAAAATAAAAAAATCTAACCCCGTATTAAAAAAAATCTAACCAGAAAATATTTTTGTTATTTTTTTGTCAAGGCTACATAATCGGATATAATTTTGATAAACATTTTTCAATGTTCATTATTAGAGTTTTATATTTAACTCTTCTGTCTTATTGTTGTGCTTAAGTTATACAAATTAAAGAGGATTTTGTTGAATAAGAATAAAATAAATAATATCACATGCAAGTAAACCAAAAATAAATAGAGACACAAAAGAATTAAGTGGTTTACGCCCAAAATCATGAATGAGGCTACGTTTATAAGTAACTACAAAATCCACTACATGAAGAACTGTGACTGACAAATAAAAATAATGAGTGAAAATAGAACTTTTATCAAATTTTCAACAAAAGCTGAACTTTGAGAGAGCGTCCATATTTTAAAAAATTCAAAGAAATTAAATGTACGTTGAGGATAAAATGTAATATAAAATTTATGGAGACTTTTTATATTATGTTTTTCCCTACTAATAATAATAATAGTTACAAAGTTTTATAGGTAGAACCTCAACGATTGATCATAGAGATCCTCCTTCAATAGAAGACAATGGCTTGAGAACATCAAATACAGTAATAGACCATTGCTGTTACCCACAATATCTTAGTCAAATAATAATAAAATGATATATTGTCTATATTTGTAGCATTATGAATAGATTTTAGATTTTTTTAGAAACAAAATTGAAATAGAGAATAAGAATAGAAGATGTGGCTCATTATAAAGTCATTTAGGAAGCATCTAAAAATCATTGGTAAGTGTGTAACTTTCACTCAAGCTTATTTAATTATTTGACTTTTAAGCCATTTCTCTCTCACTTACTAATCTTCACGAATGACCGTATTCTATTTCTGCAATTGTAAAACACACAATCAGATATTTTCTCAACGTGAGGATGCGTTATTTCTTTTTCATTCAGCCAAACAGCACCTTCTTTACCTACTACTCCATTATTATTTGTCATATGTTAAGAGAAATTTCCACTTAGTAGGTAACAAAGACCAAAAAAATAATGATGTGCATTAATAAAAGAGTGTTGATATGTTTACATACATTTTTTTTTTAACACTTATATATATTTTTTATTTTTTGTTTATAACTTTACTCATACGAATAAATTAAAACTAAAAAAATAAATGTGTATAAACAAATATGTACCAAACATTTCCCGAAACAAAAAGAATATGGTAGTGCTTTAAAGCACTAGTCCAGCTTGTTAATGGTAAAATTGAATACTAAATAATCAATTAGCTTATGAGATAGAGCTCTATATAAAAGGGACGTTACCTTATCACTCTTGATCGTCGCCTAAGAATAGATAGCAGTAAGAAGATGGCAAGAGACTCTGAAAGGGGGCAATATTGTCCTCCAAGTTGCTATGATTGTGGCAGCTCATTACCCTATTGCATCAGCTCCATCGTTCCCATTCGCCAAACCCTACTTCCCATTAGCACCATTGTGGCCAAAACCTCTAAAACGTGAAGTTCATCCAAAATTTAGGTCAAAATCGCCAAAACATGAAGGGCATCCACCATTTTGGCCAAATCCACCAAAGCATGGAGAAAACAAGTGCCCACCACACCAATTTGTCTCACCACCACCTTCATATGTATACAAGTTTCCACCACCCCATCTCCTTCGCCGCCGCCGCCGCTTCCTCCTTCACCTTCACCTCCCACTCCATATGTATTTGCATCTCGTCCTCCTCCATCTCCACCACCACCTTCTCCATGCAATCCTCATCCCCTGCATCTGCGTTTTACACCTTGCATTCACACTTCACCTCCACCCTCTCATGTTTAATGAGCTTTCAACCATCTTGTACGTGAAAGATGTCTGCAATAAAGTTCCGCATGGATATTATAGTTGATGAAGAAAATGTCTAGTATGACGTTTTTCTTTTTTTTTTTTTTTTTAAAAAAAATATATTTTGAGAGTATTTTAGCAATGAATATGTTTATGAGTTATTATTTTCTCATTTGAAACTAGTGGAACACATCAAAGAAAATGTACAGTTGCAATATTCCCTTTTAACATTGTGACGAACATGATTAAACAAGATTTTGGTTTCTTTTTGTAAAGTAATAGACAGTGTGATGAAAAAGAAGCTTCAACTAAAGCAGGATTATTGGGCTGACATGAAAGTTAGCATGGTCAAGATAGTTTCACATTCATCATTTTATTCCTTCAAATTAGATAATTGTTGCAATCCAGTTTGACAATCAGAGATTGGCTCATCACTGGAAGATTTCCATCTCAATCTGATGAACTCAATATATATATCATGAGACAGAACACAAAAAATGTGTCAAATATCTTGGTAGATATGAAATTAATGAATAATTTCTTTTTGAGAATACAAATAAACTTTTTTTTACGAGAACATGTAAAATATTGGCTTAAATACTTTAAAAAAATTACAAAAATATAAAATATTAATTACCAAGATATTGTAGTTTAAAAATTAGTTACTAAAATATTATTATTTTTGCCATGTTAATTCTAAGTAAAGAATTAGCTGAAGAGCGCCAAACAAGGTGGTGCCCTTCTAAGGGAAGAACGCCAAACAAATTGGTGTCCTTCCCTATAGAAGGGCGCCACTTTGTTTTGCGTCCTTTGGCCTAATTTTTTTTTTTTTTAATTTTTTTGGATATTTTTTAGTCTTACCCTATTTCCCTTTTGTCTAGGTTATCAATGTCCAAAATTATCTGTTGTTTAAGTGGTATTGTAAATTTTTGATGCGTTATCACGTGTTTGATGATGATTTTTTTAAAATATATATATAACTTGACAAAGTATCTTTAAAATTATATAACATTGTGTATGATTGTCAATTTTAATAATATAACTATTCATTTTCATATGCCTTTCCAAGAGACATGCATAAAAAATGAGAAACACTAAGTTTAGATGGTTTATTTGGGAAAAATGTTTTTACAAGGGATGGACAATGAATTTGGATCTATTATTTAACATAAACATGATTGCTAAGTATAGATGAAAAAGGAATTATAGGTGCCACAACTTAGATTAACATGAGAAGGAAATAAAATAATCTGTCTCATACGTTTCTAATCCTCTATTAGAACACTAGGAATCAAAATCCCCAAGAGAACCTGATTTCCTCGTGAAAAAAGAATAGAAACTGTCTTTCCATTCATTTCCAACGTGAATCTATGCTTTCAAGAATTGACATTTTAATGACAACCTGGATCATCCATGGACCCAGATGGGTGAAACCCAATCCAACATAGCCTAAATATTATTTGCTCCAAATAATAAATTAGCCTAAAATATCAAAACACTTAAAAAATAAGATAGTGTTTTGGGCCTAATTATAGTAAATCAGTTCATAGCGATAAACCAAACAGTAATTAGAAAACTAAGACGATATTCTTTTTCTAATATTCATTTTTATATTTTCAATCCCTCTCTTTTTTTAAAAAAAAAAATTTACCAAATAATCCTTATAAAACCTATTATTTCAGTTCTGCTACACCACCTTTTAAAGGTAATATAGCATAACACTCACTGAATTTTAAATTCTATTTCTTACCTTATCCCATGGATATAGCTGGTGTATAAATCCATACAACCACAACACCTTTATTAATTCAATCCTTACTATTACTAAAGAGTTCATAAGTATAGATAGCAGCTCCAACAAGTGAACCTGATTATACTTGTATCATCAGAGTCTATTTGAATTGATTTTTAAATAAAAATATTTTTAAAGTGTAAAAGTAAAAATAAAAGTAATTTTTTTAAATTTTAAAATAATTTTTTTTAATAAACACTGTAACTTGCTTCAGCTTCTACTTTTTTTTTTTTTTTAAGAAATATATCATTGCATATTTTTGCTAGAAACACTTTTATTTGTAAAGGTATTTCTATAACTTTTCTTTAACTAGGGTTTATGCACATCTTTTTACCACATTTAGCATTTTGCTAGCATTTTTAAACATTGACTCACCTGCACTCTTTCACACCCATTATTGTCTAACCATCCAAGTTTATATTGGATTGATCGACTTCCAACCTAGCTTATAACTTCACAAAGCAATATTGTATTTAATAATAAGGATAGTGTGCTTTGGTTTAATTTTCCAAGGAAAAAATGATATACTCATAGCATATAATTTTAATTGAGTAAGTTTTTTTTTTAAAAAAAAAAAAATACTCGTAAAAACCAATTCAGATTACACTATATTGCATAATTGATATTTGGTGTCAAAGTCATTGTTTACATTTTTTTTCTTAAATAATAATGATGATGATATTATTATTATATATAGATATTTATTATTTAGATAAAAATTATTTATTTTTTATTATTCCATTTAAAATAGAGATTAGCTTCATAATTTCTTATATATATATATATATATATATATATATAAAATAATAATTAGAGGCATCACGGCACAATACCTTCGACCTATTATCGTGCCACAAAATCAAAAATTTCAAGTGAGTCATTTTTAATAAATAGAATTGGAGACGTGGGATGAATTGAAAGCTGGGTTACGGTACCTAATTACACACTACTATATATATACATATATATAAAAGCTGTATACGTATTAAACTTCAATCAAATGCTAGAGAACATTAAAGACCTTCATCAATACAAGACAATAGCTAGAGAACATTTTACATATAGTAGTGTACCATACTTTTGATATTATCCATAATCTTAATTATCCCCGACAGTCTAAAAAAAGTGATTATCAGAAAAGCTATTGAGCAAGCTTCCAAAATTCAATTGCGAGCAGATATATTTTTTATTCAAGCTTCTTTATTTATTTGACTTTTAAGACACTTTCTAACTCGTTTACTCTTTTCTCACTCGTTTGCTCTTCTTCAGGAAAGATATTCTATTTCTAAATAAAATTGTACACAGACAGAATCAGATATCTCAACGCTATTTCTTTCATCTAGCCAAACAACACCTCATCTCACCTACTACGCCTTCATTACTATTGTCAACGTTATAGGGAAGATCTTTCAACATACTCAGTGAGAAACGAAGACCTCAAAACAAATGTGGATTAAGAAAAAGAGTATCGTATTGCATCAAATCACTTGCCTTGCCTAGCCTGTTAGTAGTAAAACTACATATTAAATTGTGTTATATATATAATTGTTTGTGTATATTTTCTTTATATATATATATATATATATATATTTTGCATCTCTCTTATTTTTTTATTTTTTACATCTTTATTCCTATAATTCACTTAAAAATAAAAGGTATTAAATAGTGTGCACGTAAATGTGCTAGTATCATTTGATGAGTTAGCTTGTGACATAGAGCACTATATAAAGGGCTACCATATCACTCTTCATTGTCACCCAAGAAGAGTACTTAGCATTAAGAAGACGATGAGAGACTCTAAAAGGGGGCAATGGCCTCCAATTTGTTATGCTTTAGCATTGTGCATGGCTGCAACTGGTGTAGCTGCACATTACCCAATTGCTTCAGCTCCACCATTCCCATTTCCTAATCCCCACTTCCCACTGCCACCATTGTGGCCAAAACCACCACCACACGGAGGTTACTCACTGTACTCTAACAAGTCACCACACCCTCCCTCTGCTTCTCCTCCATCACCATCACCACCACCATATGTTTATAAGTCCCCACCTCCTCCTTCTCATTCTCCTCCCCGCCTTACTTTTACAAATCACCACCGCCTCCCTCACCTTCACTTCCTCCTCCTTACATATACAAATCCCTATCTCTCCCTTCGCCATCATCACCACCTCTTTCTCCATCACCACCCCCTCTTGAAGTGAACAAGTGCATACTACCCCCATTTCTCTTACCACCTAATCCGTTCATATACAATTCTCCACTACCCCCATCCCCCTCACTTCCTCCTCTGGACATGTACAATTCTCCACCACCCCTGTCTCCTTCACCCCTGCCACCATTTGTCTATGAATCTGCATCTCCTCCATCACTTTCACCACCACCTCCAGATGTGTACCAACCTCCACCACCCACATCCCCCTCACCACCTCCTCCGGACATGTACAATTCTCCACCGCCCTTGTCTCCTTCACCCATGCCACCATTTGTGTATAAATCTCCACCTCCTCCATCACTTTCACCACCACCTCCAGATGTGTACCAGCCTCCATCACCCCTATCCCCCTCACCACCTCCTCCATACACGTACAATTCTCCACCACCCCTGTCTCCTTCACCCCTACCACCACGGCTATAAATCTCCATCACCTCCATCCCCTTTACTGCCACCACTATATGTCTATAAATCTCCACCTCCTCCATCACCTTCACCTACTCTTTACGTATGCAAATCCTTTCCTCCCCTTTTGCCATTACCACCACCACCATATGTTTATAATTTGCCACCACCTCCTTCTCCATCGCCAACCCCCTCCTGAAGTGAACAAGTGCCCACCACCCCCATCTCCTTCATCCTTGCCACCATATGTCTATAAATCTTCACCTCTTCTATCACCTTCACCACCACTTCCATATGTGCACAAGCCTCCACCACCCCATCCCCTTCACCGCCACTACCATATGTCTATAAATCTCTACCTCCTCCATCACCTTCACCACTCCCTCCACATGTGTACAAATCTCCTCCTCCACCATCTCCATCACCTCCGCCTCCTTATGTCTACAAAGCCCCACCACCACCTTCATCATATCCTCACCCCTGGCTAGCACATTTCCCACCATATACTTACAGCCCACCTCCTCCCCTTCAATTGTATTGACTTTTCTACTATCATCTAAGTCAAAGATTTCTGGAATAAAGTTCCACATGGACTTTATATATATATATATATATAAAAGAAATATTTCTAGCATTACTTCTATTTTTGTGTTTGAGGGTGGTTTGTGAGAAATAGGTATATTTGTTTCTGTAATATCTTGTAAACAATCAAAGTATGTAATGCTGTCAATTCTGTTCAAGTTGTTGAGAGACTATTTATTATATATATTTTTTTTTACGTTTGAAATATATTATAAATTTATTATGAATTTTCTTTTTGAAATTTATATTTTCTTATTTTTTCATGCACTTTTCTTCTTTTGTCCATTTTCTTTTATCTTATTTTTCTGCCCAATCAAAGCACAAGTGCAACAAAGGAAAAAGATAATTACCATCAGGTGGATAAGGAAGTGGTGGAGAATATCCACTGGGTTTTCCAGAGGGGGAGGACTATAGTGTGTTGATTGAAAGTTAGTTTTCTAGTACATGTAGCTATACTGTATAGCCATGCAGCTTAGCTTAGAGCACTGTTGGTCACTTGGTTGTTTTATTATTTAATTAGTTGGTTAGAAGGGTAATAATGTAATTCTGTAAGCATTACAGTTTGGTTAGTTGTACTCCAAGCTGTCTATGTGAAGTTCTGCATTCTGTAGAATTGCTCATACTTCTCAAAATTTTCATTTAAAGAGTTTTTAAGGCACCAACCAAATAAGAAATTTGAGGGCCTCTACAAAGTGACGAATCGTAGCTGCAAAATTAGCTTTCTGTTGAGCCCAACCTATATTGATTAATTGTCACATATTTCTATTTTTATTTTTTATTTTTATCATCAATGGCATTTTTAATAAAGAGAATCACCGAACACATTTGCAAGAAAGCCTGCGATGGTGTCAAGCTACCACATTATGTTCAAACGATCTCCTTCTAGCGAATCAACATTCTCTGTGTTTTAACGTGTCTGATTCCAAATCTTGTCTCAGATTGAAATTAGTAAAAATTCAACTTGTAACCTATTTATAGTATTACTTTAAGGACAAAGTATAGTATATTTCACACTCCTTATTAGCCAAAAAAAAAAGAAAAAGAAAGAATAATATGCATTTTTAGTTGTTTCTTAGCCAACAGGGAGATGTGGGATAGGTTTTGTGTCACAATTTAGGACAACAGATTTTGTCCTATTATTTTATGAGGCTAAATCGATTGTTTCATATATAGTGTCATGCACTGTCTTACCACAACAGATTGGTAAAAACACATAAGAAAATGAGATAATAGTATTTTTTATTTTTCTTAGCTAATTATGGAGAGTGAGTCTGAGAATGAGATAGGGAAGTAGGACAGTAGATTTAGTCTCATTTTATTAACTGTTGACCAATCTGAAGTTTATAGAATAAGGTTTGAGACAGATTGGAGACTGACAATATTTTCACCCTATAAGAGCATCTTTAGTGGAGTCAATTGTAGAGTTTCATAAAACTGTAAAACTATTCCTACTCAAATACCATCACTAAAGAGCATATGACCTGGATGAGAAAAGACAGAGGCAATGAACTAATGAACTATTCCATAAAAAAAAAATTGGGTCCAATTTGTACATAAAGTATATGAAAAGTAGAAAATTGCATAAGATAAAATATGGAGGCAAAATCTTCTCTCTTGTTCCATAACAAACAAACAGAGATTTAGAAAGGGTGTGAATAGGAACATTAATTAGAAAACACACAAAATTGATCAACTAAATATATCATTCAATTTTGACACAGAAAAATCCCCAAAATCCAAAACCAGAACACAGCAAGAAGAACTAGAACATAACAAAAAATCTGAACCAACTTGCTTTTGAACAAAAAAAAAATAAAAATAGATCTTTCCAAACATCCGATTGAAGCAAAATCTCAAGGATTTTGGGTTGTTTTTGAGCCTTTTCCTCTGATCTCGTTCACCAGTTGAATCTACTACTATGAAGCGGCTAGGAACGTCATCGTGGATGACAACAGCAGGAAACGTGATCATGAACGGAAGGCACCGTGGATGGCAGGTAGCGCCATCTTGAAGCGGGTGCATACGGTTTGGAAGCCGTAGTGAGGCTTGGAAACCAAATCTCACAGTCTGGGGTTTTGCCTCTTAAACTTTGAGAGTGAAAGTTATGAGCCACGAATGTGAGGGGTTTTGATGATAAGGGAGGAAGGGAACGTGGGTGAGAAGTATTGGTTTATGTTTCATTTAAAAAAAAAAAAAAAAAGAACAAAAAAAGATAAACAGTAACCTATTGGTTTATGTTTCATTAAAAAAAAAAATAAACAGTGACCCATTGATTTATGCTTCATCAAAAAAAAAAAAATACTGACCGTTGTCATAAAAAAAAAAATTGAATAGTAACAGTTGAGCTGTAAACGGTTATTGATTATTTTCTTCAACTTTTTATTGTTAAAAAGAAAAAAAATAATAAATAGTGATGCGTTGCTTCATTAAAAAATAAATAAACAGTTACCATTTGAAAGCTATAAGTGGTTATTGATTATTTTCTTTAATTTTTTATTGTTAAAAGAAAAAAGAAAAAACATTAAGCATGTGATGCGTTGCTTCATTTAGAAAAAGAAAAGAACAATGACAGTTGATTTATACTTTATTAAAAAAAAAATTAAACAGTGACTGTTTGAAAGCATTAAGTGGATACTGAATATTTGCTAGCCCTTGGGAAATAGTCGTTTGGCTAAGCTATTGTTAAAAATTTTACCTATATATATAATACAATTTTGACAAAATTAACTTAACCAAGTCATTATCTTCTATTTTCTTCACACATATCTCTATTTCATCTCCCACGTGGATCCCACTCAATTTAATTTAAATTCTTGTCAAAATTACATGTAAAATTCTCCATCTTCTACAAATCAAAATTCCCCAGCTTTTTCAAATTACATACAAAATTCTTCATCTCCTACTTATCAAAATCCTCTACCTTTTTCAAATTACATGCAAATTTCTTAATCTCTTATATATTCAAATTCTCAAAATCCTCCACCTTTTTCTAAATTACATGCAAAATTCTGCATCTTTTACTAATCGAAGTCCTCAAAATCCAATGCCTTTTACAAATTCACCAAATGCAAATATTCCATATCCAATGTATCCATTTCAATATCAATATTCAATCTATCCACCGCTGCCTAATAATCCATGTTTCATAGGGCTTCGATTGCTATTAATTCTATTGACAAAGAACTTGAAATGCTAGTCGAGCCTATATTCGAGTCTCAAGCACTACCATTTTCCACCCAAATCAAAGTGGAAAATATTATGCTTGAATAAGAAGGAAGACTCAATAGTTAAAGAAAATCCAAAATAAGATTTAGAATCATAAAAGATAAACTTCTCATTTAATCATGGTTCAACATTTCAAAAGATCCACTTGTGGGAGTTGACCAAAAAGTGTAAACTTTTTGGTTAAGGATTAAAAACAATTATAACAAGTATTGCGACGATCCACGAGAGAGGGATTCAGTCCCATTAAAATCTTGTTAGCATAGAATAAATCATGTCATTTCAAAATTTGTTGAATGCTACAATCATGTCATTCAAAGGAAGAAGAGTCGGAGCTTTGAGAATGACATCATTTCCAATGCCAAAATGATGTGGTCTGAAGAAACTAAAGGTGAGCAATTCAAGTTTGAGCATGCTTGGTGGTTTATTAAAATATGAACTTAAATGGATAGGAGAGTCATTTGAATGTTCTTCAAAAAGAACAAAACTTTCTTCTTTTGGGGCATAGTCTTCATTTTCTAATCCATCAACACCAATAAGTTGTGAAAACGACCCTTTATTGCCTACACTAGTCCACCCAATTGGTAAAAAAGTGGCAAAAAGAAAATCAAAAGCAAAGGTAGATGGAACTTCTAATAATGTAAGCTATGATGTCATACAAGAAACAATGATTTCAAGAGTAGAGGCATTGAATGTCATTGCATGTCTTAAAAAGGAAGAAAATGAGAGAGAAAAGGAAAGGATGAATATAGAAAGGAAAAAATTCGTTTAGGGCAAACTAGGCTAAAGATCGATAAGAAAAGATAAAAGCAAAGGGTTCGTTTAGAGAAGAAAAAGTTGAAGGCAAAAGAGCTTAAGATCTTAATTACAGACACATCCCAAATGTGGGAGAGCTAACACCAAAATCATGAGATTATATATAATATGATTAGAGAAAAATATAGAATTGTTTAAGCTTTGTTGTCACCTAGTGTTGTAATTGTCATATATGTAACATGATTAGGGATGAATTTTAATCTATTTTAATTTTGCTAGCATTAATTTTGTGCAGTATTAATTTTGCAAATTTTTATCATGTTAAAATTAAAATAAAAATGACTTTGAAATGTTAAGTTGCAAAAAAAAAAAATTAAAATAATAAAATAAAATGTGAGATAACTTGTGAAACTTATTTACGTAATTAATGTGAGTTACATTACTAGAGTTAATTGTGTTTGAAGTTGTATAATTAAAAAAAAAAAATGTGTTAAAGTAGATCCTACAAAAAAATTATAAACAAACAAGTTATACAACTCTAGTATGTTGCACCACTAGAGATGGTCTAATAGCTACACGGTGGGCTAGGACATTTATTTGCCCTAAAGAACAATCAACAGATTATTTACAAAGCTCATAAATGTCATCTAGGATAATACCAAGGTGAGATCGAGCAGTTTGCTTCTGCTTCATCATGTTGAAAACATATTGGGTATCTCCAACTATAATTGGGTGCAATACTTCTACAATAAGTGTATAGAAATTCTCAGTACAAAAAATATATCGACATTTCGTACTTGTTGGGAAATAGTATCTTTAACTATTATGGGTTTAAGTAGAATAATATTTACTAAAATGAGTTTAGTTTAAAATTATTTACAAAAAAAAGTTTTTATTAAAATATTATTTTTTTGAAAATTATGAGACCAAAAATATTAAAATATATTGATAAAACGCCAAAAAAAACACTGATAAAATGCAAAACATATAGAGTTTAAGTAAAAACGTCAACGGATTTAGAGTTTTGACATTTTGTTTTAGAATTATGTTTCTCTCTCTCAAAAAGGGATCTACTTTCAGAAATAATTTTTAATTGAACTCATTTTAATAAAAAAATTTGTACTGAAATTCATTTGAGTCAAAAACCCAAATAGGAACGCAAAGCATCGGTCAACATTCTTATCTTATATTTAAATAAAAAAATTTCAAGAATAAGACTAGTGGGATGATCACGAATGAATCGTTGCAAAAAATAAAAAAAAAAAAAAATTCCGATGACATGCGCATGATTGACCAGCTGTATAGGAAGAATAATATAGGCAATGGATCTTTTCACCTACATTGTTTTTTAAATTTACTTGATGACGTTTTCTTTTGACAAAATAATTCACAGCATTTCTTTCTCGTGGGGAAATGTAAATTGTACACTTAATTTTTTACACTCCAATGTATATTTCTAATTTTATGTATATTTTTAGAAGTAAAATTATAAATAAAAAATAAGAGAGATATAAAAAAAAATTAAAAAAGAGTGTACAATTATAGATGTCCACATAATACATTTGTTTTTTTTTATAGCCACCACCAAAATAAGGTTTTTTATTTGCAATATCATATTAAAAATTTAGGACATAGAAATTTAGCTATCATTCTTAGTTTAGACATAATATTCACAAATCAATCTTCAGAATAATTTAGAGTTATTTAGCCACAAATTGGTTAATATATATCAATAATCTTCAAGATAGTTTTTTTTTTTTAATGCACTAAGAGTATTTTTAAGATAATAGTCAAAAACTAATTCTTTTTGAGATACATAAATTATTAAAGTAAGCAAATATTTTTTAAAAAAAAATTATTTAATTATAATTTAATAAAATGTATTGATTTTGAAAAATCATTTCAACTTAAAAACTCAAGTTATTAAACTAATTCTAAATAAGTTTTATATCTTAACACTAATCACTTCCAATTTGATTTGAACACGGGGACCTCTACAATGAATTACTGGACATTCAATCATTAGCATATCTCTGTTTCTGTAATATGGATTGGTATGCAGTTTGAGATTCATGGTAACATAGCTCATTATCAAATTGAAAGTCAATTAATCAAGGAAAAACAATTAATTCAAATTACACTATATATTGTATAATTGATTTCCTGTCAAAGTTATTGCTTCATATTTTTGATAATAACAGTAATTGCAAAGCTGTATAGGTAGTCATTAAACTTCAAGAAATATTCATAAAGAACCTCCATCAATAGAAGACGCTCTAGAGAATACAAGACAGAGTGGTTTACCATTATTTTGCTGTTACCCACAATCTTAATCATCGCCGACAGTCTGAAAAAGCGATTGTCAAGAAAGCCATTATGTAAGCTTATCTATTTATTTGACTTTCAAGCCGTTTCTCACTAGCTTACTCTTCTTCAAGTAAGATGATGTTCTTTTTCTATAATTTTGCAAGACGTAATCAGATCTCTCAACGTGGGGACGCGTTATTTCTTTTCATCCAGCCAAGCAGCACCTCACCCTCTACATTCCTTCATTATTGTCCACGTTAGGAAAGATTTTCAACACACTTTGTGGGAAACAAAGACCCTCAAAAAAAATATGGATTAAGAAAAGGAATATGGTATTGCATCAAATTATTGGTCCAGCCTGTTAATTAGTAGTGAAACTATATGCTAAATGATGAGTTAGCCTGTGAGATAGAGCACTATAAAAAGGGCTACATGTCACTCTTCATTGTCACCCAAGAAGAGTACTTAACATTAAGAAGATGATGAGAGACTCTAAAAGGGGGCAATGGCCTCCAATTTGCTATGCTTTAGCATTGTGCATGATTGCCACTGATGTGGCAGCTCATTACCCTGTTGCTTCAGCTCCACCGTTTCCATTCCCTAAACCCCACTTCCCATTGCCACCATTGTGGCCAAAACCACCAAAACATGAAGGCCATCCCCCATTTTTGCCAAAACCACCACAAAATGGAGGGTGCCCACCATTCTCTCACAAGTCACCACCTCCCTCTGCTTCTCCACCACCTTATGTATACAAATCACCACCTCCCCCATCACCATCACTAACACCACCATATGTTTATAAGTCACCACCTCCTCCCTCTCATTCTCCTCCTCCACCTTACATTTACAAATCACCTTCCCCTCCTCCTACTTATGCTTACAAATCTCCACCTCCCCCTTCACCATCACCACCACCACCATATGTTTATAAGTCACCACCACCACCTTCTCGATCGCCACCCCCTCCTGAAGTGAAGAAGTGCCCACCACCCCAATCTCCCTTGGCATCACCTCCGTACGTGTATAAGTCCCCGCCACCCCCATCTCCCTCACCAACTCCCCCATACGTTTACAAGTCCCCGCCACCTCCATCTCCCTCACCACCGCCCCCATATGTTTATAAGTCCCCACCACCACCATCTCCCTCACCACCTCCTCCATATGTGTACAAGTCTCCTCCTCCACCTTCACCTTCACCACCACCTCCATATGTGTATAAGTCTCCTCCTCCACCTTCAACCTCACCACCACCTCCATATGTGTACAAGTCCCCACCACCCCCATCTCTTTCACCTCCACCACCATATGACTACAAGTCTCCACCTCCTCCATCACCTTCACCACCCCCTCTATATGTGTACAAATCTCCTCCTCCACCATCTCCATCACCTCCACCTCCTTATGTCTACAAATCCCCACCACCACCTTCTTCATACAATCCTCATCCTTGGCTACCGCATTTCCCACCATATACATACAGCTCACCTCCACCCCCTCAAGTGTATTGACTTTTTATTTATCTGTTGAGTCAAAGATTTCCAGAATAAAGTTCCACATGTCTGGCATTACTTCTACTTTTGTGTTTGAGAGTGGTTTGTGAGAAGTATTTATATTTGTTGCTGTAATATCTTGAAAGCAAAAGCAATCGTAGCATGTCATACTGTTAATTCTGTGCAAATTGTTGAGAGACTATTTATTAAATTTTGTTATGTTGCAAAGATATTATAAATTTATTCATATGAATTTTCTTTTTAAATTTGTATTTTCTTATGTTCTTATGCACTTTTCTTCTCTTTTTTTTTTTGGTCTATTTTCTTTTATCATTTTTCTTTTCTGCCCAACCAAGGCGTAAGTGCAACAACGTAAAAAAGAAAAAAAATTACTATGTAGGTGGATATAGAAGTGCAACAAATAGTTTATTGTTTTATTATGTAGTTAGTTGGTTAGAAGGGTAATGATATAATTCTATAAGCATGACAGTTAGGTTAGTTGTAGTCTATGTAAACATTATAAACCAGAAGCAATTCAATTCATACACTGCATTCTATTGAATTGCTCACACTTCTCACTCAAAAAATTCATCAAGTATTTATCCATTTTGACTGGACGAAATGATACATTGTTTTATGAGGGCTAACATAATTAATTATTAATTATTTTCTATTAAAATTCAAATTTAATATTGAGTTAATTGTGACTTTTCTATATAATGAACAGTTAGTGATTCTGGCAAATGGAATTTATGGTTATTGAGCCATGTGTGAGTAGATCATTGATGGGAATGAGAATAATATTAATACTTTGTGCATGGAAGGTGAACTATGAGAATAAAATATCAATGTTAGGCATGAAACTTGATGCTTCTTTAACCCACCTAATCAACTCTATTAAGAGAGTTGTTGACTTTAACTTCTATTCTTCAAGAGATAAAATTGTAGGGACTCTGTCCATAAATTTAATAAAGATTTGGACAAGCCAAGAGAGCAAGACTTTCTAACTTGGTGAAAATATGCCTTTTGAGAATGGAGAATATATGTAGTAACTTTCAAGCTAACAACCAATAAGGTGTACTCAGTAGATTAAATTTAGTAGTTGAGTGATTTTAATAATATTAAGGGTTTAAACTCATAGAAAAAATTGAAAAGAGAAATAATTATAGTTACTCTCTGTTTCTGAATCAAATTAGACTTACTTCTAATACGAGATAGGATATTTATAGATAACACTAAAAAAAAAACTTCAAGCTAACACTAAAATTTGGGGATGGCCAAAACTGGACGTTTGCAAAGGGATTTGGGGCTTGACAATTGCACCAACTAGTCATATTATAAGTCTCTAGAAGAAATTCCCAACAACATAAAATAATAGTCCAAATTTCACCCGAGTTAAAAAGTTATTGTGACTTAAAAATTACACCATGCCTAAATTTGGGCAGCTGGTGATTTATCTGGCCTATGAAGTCATGTGCTTTCTTATTCACTTTGGAAAAACTCACCCTCGAATGCAGTGAATTATTAGGCTACAACACCTTATTAGAGGGGTAATGTGTATATACTGGTGGAACCCTTGACACATCGAGGGAGAGAAAGGTGGAAGATAAGGATAATATTGTAATTAAATAGTCTAATAAATGAATTTTCTTGATAAATTAGGCTACTCACTTTAACGTTGAAAATTTTTAAAATAGAAAACCTTTACAATTTTACTTCACCAAGAAACTCATTTAGTTGCATCCACTGTTACTTGCAGCGACGGATCTCCGTTCATCCCAATGGGGCAGCAGCCCCCACTAACCTTTTTTTTTTATGTATTATATATGATATATCATAAATAGTTATGCAGATTATATATATATATATATAAAATACTTTATTGGCTCAATTTTTTGAATTGAGTCTTGATTTTATTTTTCAAAATTTTCTCTTGTAGAATTTTGGTGTTAAATAATTAGTTTGAAAATTATTTTGTAGTTGTACGCTCTCATAGTACATTTAGAACTAAGGAGAATTAGTGATATTTTCAATAAAACTTGTGGAGATCATAAAACATATATGTTGTATATTTGCTTTTGGAGTTAGCTTTGATATTATTTGCGGCACTACAACAGTCGAAAAGAGCTTTCTTTGTTATATCATCAAGAATTTGGATGCAAAATCACATAGGAAATGAATAGCTAAATGATTATTTAGTTACTTATGTGAGGAGAAAAATTTATGATAGTATTAAAAGGAAAAAAAAAAAAAAGCATTCTATGTTTCTAAAATTTGAAACCCATAAAGAATAATTATAATATATGTTCATACTCACACACACACACACACACACACACACACACACATATATATATATATATATATATATATTGCCCTCACAACTTAAACTTTCTGGATCTTTTCACTCTGATTGCTTGACTAAGTCACCCAAACCCAATATGCAATTAATTACATATATACATATACGTAATTAAAAGAATTTGTGTGCTATTCTTGCATTTTAAGAAGAATCATGTGTTCTTCACATATATTCTGAGTCCTGACTTAATTTTTCGAGATCTTCGCAAGACTATTAAAATCACTTAGTGAGTCCCACCAACCTATCTAAAGGATAAGTACTGTAATAAGGCATACATACGACACTCACCAAATTTTTAATTGAAGTCACTGGGTGAGTCTTACTATCCTCTTAAGAATTGTTCCACCTAAAAGCTTAAACTGTTAAAAGAAGGTATATGATAAATTTTACATCTAACATTATTTAAATTATGATAAATATGGTAATACAAGACATATATGATGCTCACCAAAGTTTTAGTTTAATATTTTTAATTTACACCAAGAATATTTCCTAGCATCAACAGTTTGAAATTAAACCTGTTAATATATTTAAGAAATTTAACTATCTGTTAATTGTGTTCAGTTTTATCGATAAGTTTTAATTTTATTTCTTATCTTTATCCAGTGTATCTAATATATAAACCCATAAAAGTACAGCACATTCAATAAATTATATCCTCATTTTTTCTGAGGAATACTTCAAATCTAAACAGCAGCCAGAGAGCCTCCTTCTGATTTATTATTATAGATTTAGCGTGGGCAGGACCACCCAAGCAATGACAACTCTTGATACCAGGTGATAGAAAATTTCAGTCATATTCTTCAATCAATCACTGTAGAAAAGTCAATGTGCTCCAAAGTCTAGAGATCCCAGAAGCCTCCAAAATCCCGCCATGATTAGCGCCTAGAAATGGAATGAGGACACCACAATACACACATTCACTCTTGGTGCAACAATTGTCACAAGTCATAAATCTTTGAACATTTTCATGGAACGTTTTTCCATTCTCATGGTCAATTTCATCATGCATTTGACATATAATATGCACAAACACAATTGTTTCAAGCGTTATTTTGAGAGAGAAATAATATATGTTGTTTCACAATTTATGCTACAGCGCCACTTGATTTTGATTGCTTAGTTTATTTAAATTTTAAAATTAAATTACTCATCAAAATTTATCGGTTTAAATTGTGACATAACAAATGTTTTAATCCTCTTGAGATTTTAAATTCAATTCTTCAGATAAACCTTGACTGATCTATGTAATTTTCTTTTTTTAAAAAAAAAAAAAAAGAGTAACAAAATTATGCTTATAACAATATGTATATGTATTTCCAAACAAAATTGAGTCTTGATTTTATTATTATTCACAAATATTTCAAATAGGTAGACTTAGGTAATATCTAATAGGCTTAAGGATCAATTTTCTCCTATTATGAAGATAAGAACTTATCATATTGAAAAATTAAATATTATACTTAAAAGCAATAACTATATTCAAAACAAAATGATCTAATAATCACTATATAACCTAATAGAGTGAAGCACCTACTTAAAAATTAAATATTTAAGCTCAATTTTTTGGATGATGAGTGAGTATTTTAAAGTCTCGCATTCCTCACAAATAAAGAGGCCTCAGTCTTTATACCTTAAAAAGTAACATGGGCTTGAAAAGGTGATGGGGATTTCTTTTATAACTCCCATTTTATTTTTTTTTCTATTCTAACCCTTAACCTCTCTTTTTTAAGTAAATTATCAGAAAGTCCCAATCCCTAACTCCCATCCTTAACTCCCACCCCTCTATGGGTGGCCGTGGTGCGGTTCGATGTGAAATTTAACAAAATTACAAATCAAACCACTTAATAATTTATATTATAGTTTGGTTTGAATCTTTAAAATTTCAAAATGAAAATCAAACCAAATCAAATCATTTAATTACGATTTAGTTTGGTTGGTTTGAGCAGTTTATGAAGTTACTAAATTATTTAATAAATAAAAAAGTTCGGTGATCATCTAATTCACAAAGCGAAAGCAAAATAATGGTTTAAAGAACATTTTATCATACAAAAGTTACAAGCATCTAAGTGTATTAATACAAAGCATCAAAATTAACATAAACAAATCACATTTTAAAATTAGTAGTTCATTATATAGTCTAAAAATATTATTCAAAGAAAGTTGTATAATATGTATATCAAGCATTTTAATACTTATGCTTAGTTTTCTTTAGTTATTAGTGTTAAGGTTATAAATTTGGTAAAAAAAGTCATTTCGGTTTGTAAATCTTTTAAGTGTTCTTCCATTTTACATGTAATTATGTGTATAAAAATTAATATACATATAAGTATATGTGTAAAAATTTAAAAATACATATATGCAATTCAATTTAGGTTTTGAAGAGATTAAACCACAAATTGAATTGCAAGTTATAGTTTAGAATTTTTAAAATTTAAACCAAACCAAATGCAATCAGATTAGTTGGGATTTAATGTAGTTTAGTTTGAGTGAATTGATTTGGATTATGGGCACCTTACACCCGTTATACCTGAACTGTCGGACCATCACCATGCACCACCCAACCTAGCAAATCCTCATTTATTTTCCTTTCCTCTTCTCCATTACTTTAAGGTGAGGCCTATACCACTTCCACTCTCTCTACCCTATATTTTTTTTTTTCCTCTTATTATTATTTTAAATGAGGCTTCTACCACCTCTTCAAAGAACACCGTCAAATTGAAGATGAGAGATTTTTCTTTTGCTCCAGATTATACAGATAATTTATAACTGAATTTTTTTTTTAATTCCAAATTACACATAATCTGTAACAAAAAATTTGATGTGTTTCGGACTATATATGATCTGAAATAAAGAAAAAAAAAATTAAGTTACGGATTACGTATAATCTAAAACATTAAAAAAAATTGTAATTATAAATTTTGCATAATTTAAAACATAATTTTCTCTCATCCCAAAATTCTACAAATACCAACCAAATTACATAATTTCAGAAAAATCAAATCACAAGCAGCTGCAGTCGGTTAGAATGTGGAAGTACATGAGCATGGTGGTAGCCCCACCCATGGACTCGCCAAAGAGAGAAGCTAACAAATCCTTATATGGCTCGCTGCGAAGGACATGGAAGTGGGGGCAACCTTTTCCATGTCCCTGAGGTAGCAGCGGAGTCCGTCAGAATGACTATGTCCAAGGAGATCGGCGGCAAAGACGGCATAAATGTGGCGAAGCTGATACAAATCTTTTGGAAGAGCCAGACGGTGTCGGAAGATGGAAAGAGTTGTTAAGGATTTAGAAGAGAAATTTTAGGGCTGTTAAAAGAAATCCCCAGAGATGATGGACTCTCACCCCCATGAGTATGGGCCACAAAGTCGTTTTTTAGTCCAATTCATTGATTTCCCCCGTCCATACACCAATAGATGTAACATTTCACCTATCAGGAATTATACATTTCCCTATACGCTTTCATTGCTTTTTATTTTTATTATTTAATTTATTTTTATAATGTGTAATTTAGTATATAATGTTCAAGAAACTAGCCAAGTCAAATTAGGTTTTCTTAATTTTGGTTGCTCAAGGCGTGGCTATGCTGATTTTCTGTTTGTTTGAATTATAAAATTTCAAAAAAAAAAAAAATTAAATTTGACTTGGCTTGAAACTTAACTCATATTTTCTCCAAGTAAATTTTTATTACAATTTTAATTTTAAACAAAAAAACTATGGCCGTCATATATCACTCAGATATGAGTTTGTATAATATCTCTCCACTAAATGTTGAAATTCTCACTGAAAATTGTTCATGTTTATTATCAGGAAAGAGGAATGCATAGCATGTAGGATATATATTATATATAGGTCAACCTTATGATATTATATTGAACAAAGTAAAACTAAGCAACAAAATGTTAGTTCAATGGTAGTTAATCCAATGCATTTCAAGATAAAAAAAAAAATCCAATGGAATATTAAGCATGATTGACCAGCTGTACATGAAGAATTAATGTAACAGGTTTTGCTGTTGGGCTGGGCTGATGTTGGACACATATGAGTCATCCAACAGTGATTGAACTTTTTTATTTAATTTAAGTCATTCATATCTAGCTTAATAAAAACTTAATAAAAAAAAAAAAAAGCCAAATCCAAATTATACAGATGATGGATCTTTTCACCTACATTCCCTTTTTTAAGCTACTAAATTACATTTTCTTTTGACAAAGATAATAGTTGACAAAGTTACTTTCTTGTAACCACCAAGTAAGGTATCATTGTTAGTTTAAACATAAAATTCATAAATTTTAAAATAATTTATTGTTAATTAGACTCAGATTGTTTAATATATATCAAGAATCAAGAATCTTCAAGATAACATCTAACAATAAAAATTTCAATAATTGAATATAAGTACTCTATTTTATAATATAGATAATGTCCTTTGATTTTTTTTTGTTTTGTTGGTTGCAAGTGACCTTTGGTTTTAATTTTCCAAGAAAATAGATCACTTACACACCTAAAATATTAATTTCAGTGTTCTTTCTGTCGAAAAATCATTGTAATTTGAGATGTTTTTACGTTAATTAACAAATTATTAATTAATATAATCCTTTGATTACAATACTCTTATTTTTAATTACTTTATAAAGTAGTCGAGAGGAAAAAGAGTGAGTTCTCTCTAATTGAATAATGGTTTATACGAAATAATAATTTTGACAAGGTAAACCATAATAGGACATGACACCACAATTTTATTTTATTTTTTTCCCATGTCTCAACCACATCCCAACTTTGTGTCAATGCTTCCATGGTCTCGTTAGGATGGCTCATGATATCTATAACGTAGCAGATGACTTTGTATACCAAATGGATTGTCAGAAGCCTTAGGTCTAAGATTCTTTTTTTAATTTAAAGAATCTTAACTTAAAATTTCTTATTTTTTTATGTTTGGTGTGATTTTCTTAAAAAAATAAAATTTTTGAAAATATGTTTTTCAAAATTCATTTTAATATAAATTTTATTAGAAAGATCTTATGAGAGGGGTAAAATTTTAGTTTTTTGATCTTTTAAAAATATTTTAAAAGTTTCTCATAAACATTTAAAGTCAATTAAACACAGTTTAAGAATTCTCAATATTTATAAATCTTAAAATTTATGTTTTCATTTATAAATTATAAAATTTAAAAATAAATTTATCTACAAAACATAATAAAGCATGATTCTTAGGTCATAACTTTTCAGCTTGAGTGGAATTTGTGCTATTTTATATATATTTAGAAGGCTCTTTGGGAGACCCCATCATAGCCAACATGCTATAGCCGGCGGGGTCGGTTTTCATGAATCACGACATTAGCATATCTCCGTTAAATGTATCCAGATGAGATTTATATTAAATTGGTGAAAAAATTTTATTCCATACTCTAGGTAGATTATTGATTGACTATCAAATTGAGTTAATGTAATTTAAATTATTAACGTTAACTTAAATTATTATTTTATTATATACTAATTTATCATGAGCTTATAAAACAAAGTAAGTGAAAGAATGTAAGATAGAGAATTCTCATCTCATATTAATATAACTCTACCAAATAAACCATCAATCAAGGAAAAACAAATAATTCAAATTACACTCTATTTTGAACACACTCTTAGTCTTTTTTTTTTTTTTGCTGTTTAGGAAAAATGTTTGTCACAAAATTATTATATTTTTAAAATTTTAAAATTATGTCAAATTTATTTTTTATATTTTTATATAATTAATGATAATCTACTTATTTTCTCTCTGAATTATACTATAAAAAATATTATAATAAATATAATACAGTAATTAATAATTTTTTAATTTATCCACAATAAGCTTAAAAGGAAAAATATTTAAGATTGAGAGAGTAATTGATTTCGTGTTAAAGTTATTGCTTCATATTTTTGGATAATAAAAATTGCAAAGCTGTATAGGTAGTACTAGTAATTTAACTTGAAGAAATGGTCATAATGAACCTCCATCAATAGAAGACACTGCAGAGAATACTCAAAAGAGTGGTGTACCATACTTTTGATGTTACTCACAATCTTAATCATCACCGACAGTGTCAAAAAGTGATTCTCGAGAAAGTCATTTATGGAAGCTTCTAAAATTCATTTGTGAGCATATATTTTATGTAAGGTCATTTATTTATTTATTTGACTTTTTATCGTATCTCTCAACGTGGGAATGACTTATTTCTTTTTCATCCGGCCAAACAGCACCTTACCAACCACGAGCCTTTATCATTGTCTATATAAGGAAAAACTCAACTCATTTAGGGAAACAAAGACCGCGATACTAATGTGTATTAGCAAAAGGAATATGATATTGCTTCAAAGCACTATCCAGCCTGTTAATAGTTAAATAATAAATAGTCAACTAGTTTGTGAGTTAGAGCACTATATAAAGGGTTACAATATCACTCTTCATTGTCACCCAGAAAGAGTTTGCATTAAGAAGACGATGAGAGACTCTGAAAGGAGGCAATGGCCTGCAATTTGCTATGCTTTAGCATTGTGCATGGTTGCGACCGGTGTTACGGCAAATTACCCTATTGCTTCAACTCCACCATTGCCACTTTGGCCAAAACCACCACAACATGAAGGTCATCCACCATTTTGGCCAAAACCACCACAACATGGAGGGTATCCACCGTACTCTTACAAGTCACCACCACCTCCTTCTCCATCACTTCCCCCTCCTATTGTGAAGAATTGCCCCCACCCCCATCTCCCTCCCCGCCACCACCTCCATATATGTACAAATCCCCACCACCTCCATCCCCTTCACCATCACCACCATACATCTACAAGTCTCCGCCACCACCTCCATATGTGTATAACTCCCCACCACCCCCATCCCCTTCACCGCCGCCACCATACATCTACAAGTCTCCACCACCCCCATCTCCCTCACCACCTCCACCTTCACCCTCACCACCACCTCCATATGTATATAATTCCCCACTACCCCCATCCCCTTCACCGCCACCACCATATGTGTACAACAACTCCCCACCTCCTCCATCACCCTCACCACCACCTCCATATGTGTATAATTCCCCACCACCCCCATCCCCTTCACCACCACCACCATATGTGTACAACAATTCTCCACCTCCTCCATCACCCTCACCACCCCCTCCATATGTGTATAATTCCCCACCACCCCCATCGCCTTCACCACCACCACCATACATCTACAAATCTCCACCACCCCCATCTCCCTCACCACCTCCACCTTCAGCTTCACCGCCACCTCCATATGTGTATAATTCCCCACCACCCCTATCCCCTTCACCACCACCACCATATGTGTACAACAACTCTCCACCTCCTCCATCACCCTCACCACCCCCTCCATATGTGTATAATTCCCCACCACCCCCATCCCCTTCACCGCCACCACCATACGTCTACAAGTCTCCACCACCCCCATCTCCCTCACCACCTCCACCCTCACCCTCACCACCCCCTCCGTATGTGTATAATTCCCCACCACCCCCATCCCCTTCACCACCACCACCATACGTCTACAAGTCTCCACCACCCCCATCTCCCTCACCGCCACCTCCATATGTGTATAATTCCCCACCACCCCCATTCCTTTCACCGCCGTCACCATATGTCTACAAATCTCCACCTCCACCTTCATCCTCACCACCACCTCCATATGTGTATAATTCGCCACCACCATATGTCTACAAGTCTCCACCTCCCCCATCTCCCTCACCACCACCACCATATGTGTATAATTCCCCACCACCCCCATCTCCTTCACCGCCACCACCATATGTCTACAACTCTCCACCTCCTCCATCACCCTCACCACCCCCTCCATATGTGTATAATTCCCCACCACCGCCACCATCATATGTGTACAAGTCTCCACCCCCTCCATATGTGCACAAATCTCCTCCTCCACCGTCACCTTCGCCTCCTTATATCTACAAATCCCCACCACCTCCTTCATACAATGCTCATCCCTGGTTACCACATTTCCCACCATATACTTACAGCTCACCTCCACCCCCTAAAGTGTATTGACTTTTTAATTATCTTTTCAGTCAAAGATTTCAAGAATAAAGTTCCACATGGACAAAGCTTATGAAGAAAATGTCAAGCATTACGTTTTTTTTTTTTTTTTTTCTTCTATGTTTTTAGAGTCGTATGTGAGAAGTATGCATAAGAGATTATGAATTGCTCTTATGAATTTCCTGAATGAAAAGGAAGGATGTAATGTTGTCAATTCTATGTAATTTGTTGATAGACTATTTGGTATTTTCTCACATTGGTATTTATTTTTATGAATTTTCTTTCATAAAATATCATTTCTTGTGGTGTACAACCAAAAGACGAAAGGAGAAAAAAATTATTTATTTCTCTCAGCCTTTTTTTTTTCTATTTTCTTTTATCTGTTTTTTTTTCTCTAATTAACCAAAGTGCAAGGACCCAAAAGTAAAAGAGCAATTATTTTATTCATTTATTGATAAACTCAATTAACAATTCTGATGCTTTATATTCCAAACATAAATTTGATTTATAGACCGTAGCAAATGAAATAAATTAAATTCATATATATTAAGAAATTGTTCCAAATTTTCATTTGTTAATTTAAATGTAACTATTAAATTCACAATGACAAAACTCACCAGTTTACATGTATGGGGAACGCTTACTATGGGGATGCATTATTTCACAAATATTATTACAAGCAAATAAACATATAAAATCTTTCTTTTTTTTTTCAAACAATTTTGTTAGTTTCCGTGGCATAATTTGCAAGTTTTGCGTTTCGTTGTAGCTTGGGTAATTCTTCTTCATTCTTTCCGCATTTAGAGGCATCAAATTGAAGGAAGAATCGCTTTTTAGCTCCAGCTAGAAAGAACCCTCTAATCTTGAAGGGGAATAAACTGATTAGATATGGACCTTACAAGGACAAAATTCTCTGTGCCAAACCTTTGTTAAGAGTAAAACTCGTGGCAAGCATGTACAGTTTATTAGTAATGGTTGAATGTACAGCTGGACGTTTAGTTGAGTTAGTGTTTGGTTCTGCAAATTGGGTTTGGTACTTGGAAGTTTTTGAAAATGCCAATTTGGCTAAGTATTACCATTCTTCTAGGTGGGGTGACTATTTTGGTAGAAATAGTAGGGGAAGAAGAGTTTGAAGTAGGTTGAGGTAAAGGAACAACAGTGGGACTAGGACCTGATGTAATATGATATGAATGGGTGTTATCTGGTGAAGATGAAGAGGGTGTAGTAAGGTCTGTGTCTAAAATGGTAGTAGCAATAGTATCTATGGCAACACTGGGAGAATTGCAAGGCTGAGCAAATTAGGGAAGAAAATTTATGTTCAATGCCTAACTCTGCAGTCATATGTGTGAATGTAATAAATTCACTCTCTGCATCAGATTGTATAGCCTTTAAATTGTCTCTCAACCATACTAAGGAGGACCTAAGTAACCTACCCCCACTTTCATTAACCCACCTCCCACATAAAATTTACCTACAAAAATCTCTAAAATACCCCTTACCTTAACTACCTGCGCCCCCCTCCCTTCAAACCCAAGCGCCGCATAACATCCCCTTCCATCTTCTTCTTCTTCTTTCCTTTTCCTTTTCCTCTAAACTTACATTTCAAGTGTTTATCTTCTTGAATCTTCATGTAAGTTTTTCTAAGGATTTTTTTTTTTTTTTTTTTTTTAATTTTGTCACTGTTAATAGTTGTTAAATTTATTCTATGCATGAAAAAATAGTCATGGTTGAGGATAAAAGGCCAAACGGCTCTTTAGAGGTGCATGGAAACCTAAACAGCTCTATAGAGCTGCCTAGAGTGTCAAATGGCTCTATAGATCCGTTTGACACTTCAAATGGACCTATAGAGTGTCAAACGGATCTATAGAGCCGTTTGATACTCCAAACGAATCTATAGAGCCGTTTGACATTCTAAATGGATCTATAGAGCTGTTTGATACTCCAAATAGACTTATAGAGCCATTTGGGGCTCCAAACAAATATGTAGAGCCATTTGGCCTTCCACAACACCTAACAACTGTCTAAATTTGTTTGACACTATAAATCCATTGAATTTTAATTTTTAATTTTATGTTTATTATGAAAATTCACAGCTAGGCATTATTGTAAATAAATATAGCAAGAACTAAAAACCCAAGCTATAAAAATCTTAAACTAGAGGAGGAGCCTCAGAATGCGGAGCGTCGTCTACCGACTACTTTTGATCGTAGAGAGTAGGTGAGTCTTAGGTGAGCACAGGCTGCTGCTGAAGAGGATCCCATATATGATATTCATTTGGCGGCTCCTTCTGATGACTCAGATAATGTAGATGAGAACAAAGGAACTTATCACATATATGTTCAAATATTTGAATATAATGGCTAATCATTGTAGAACCCATTGTATTGTTTGTACAAACATTATGCTTTTATCCATTATATATTTTCCCTTGATGTTCAGTGTTTTGCTTATATAAAAGTTATTTGTTAAGTTTCTACAAGTATTTGGTGTTTCTAACAAGTGAATAAACAAATTTACTAATACTGTGAAAATTATATAATCTTGTATATCTCAAATCTTTCGAACTGTAACTTAAACAAGTAGACAATGTCTAAACTGAACTGCACAATGTCTAAATTCACATCAAGAACGTCTTAATGTGTTTGGGGGAGGAGAAGTGGTCATTTTTTAATGTGAGGGCAGTTCAATAATTTCATAGGATAGGATGGGTTAATGAAAGTAGAGGGGTGGTATAATTAACTCCCAAACAACTGAAACATAGGTAAGGCTTGGCTTTTATTGTGCAACAAAGAGATCCAAGAGAAACAACATGATTATCAACAATTATCAAAAACTAACAGGCACCATTTGAAGATATAGCATAAGGAGAACCCCAAAGATCAATATGCACAAGATCAAACGGTTTTATTGCACAATTCATAGACCGTACAAAAGGCAGCTTGTGGCTTTTAGCCAATTGACACGAGCCACACACTGTAGAAACATTTGAAGAGACCACAGGAAGATTACACTGTTTAAGAACTTTATTGATAATATCTACCGAAGAACGTCCGAGTCTATTATGCCATAGCTGAAGTTTAGAGGCTATATCATTAATTGTAACTGAGAAAATCTGATAAGCCATAGCACTATGTTGACAATTCTTGCTAGATGCTGTGAGTGCAGAAGCAATCTTGGCCCTTGTTGTCTATAATTCTATTCCATCAGCTTAAAATTAGTCCATAAGTAGTAAAATAATATTATAAGTGGAGTCAATTCTATCTTTAATCAATGAGACAGAATTTGAGACATGAAGTGAAATAGAAGTTGTTGTCTCATCTCATTTAGGAATAAAATCTTTTATCTCACTTAATGTGTTACATGATTATAATTAGTTAAATTAATGTTACAAGTTATATTAATTAATTAAAATTAAATTTTATTGACTAATAACAACTTTTAGACACATAATTTGACACATAAAAGTGAGAATAAAAATTTTGTCTCTCTTGGTGATGGTTTTCCCCCCAATCTCATCACCTAGTGTCCACATATTAATTTACTAAGATTAAATTTAAAATCAATGATTTAGATTCATCAAAAGTCAATGACATTTTTTATTATAAAATCAGACTCCAATTAAATCTCAAAAGGGTTTAACTACAAATTGTTTAACAAAAAGGACATTACTTGCAATAGAAATAAATCTTATCAGCGAAGCAATTCTATCCTTGTCAGGTGACCCAAACCTGATTGGATAGCAAGCATTTATTATCATGATATATATAACTTTTTTATATATTTTTTAATATTACCTTGATGTTCTTTTATGAGATGTATTAATTAACATTTATTTTCATTTATTCATATTTATCATCTAGATCTTCATAAAACGATACTTCCCCTTTTTCTCCAAAAATATATTACATTCTTGTAAATTAAGTAATAGATCGAAATGCTTATTTGAAATAATAGATATATTAGCTTTTGAATAGGTAACAGGAGGTATTTTTCTTTTCTTTATATATGATTCTCTTACGTTGCTTCCCATAGACCTTTTTTTTTATATATATAAGGTATATTTTTTATACTTTATATATTAAATTTACAGACTGTTATTTCTGTTTTCTTATTTTCTTCAACTACAAGCAATATAAAGATTTTTCTGATCTCTCATAATCTCTCCTTAATTATCAGGGAAATAAGTGATGTAGACCATTGAGGAGCTATTTTGGATAGGAATATATCCAGAAACGGGTAATCATAAAAAGAAATATATATTCTTAACACGTTGTTAGTTATTATAACTCAAAAAAGAATAAGAATGAGTTATTAATTAGGAATAGATTGATTTCACCATATTCAGGGATAACTGATACGTTACAGATATCCTTATTAGCAATCGAGGGATTAGAACTGAAGCTATTCATACCAGGATATATCTTGAATCTTCTTAGTATCTCTCTAGGGATTAGAATTCAAGGTGGACTTAGGTCAAATATGGTTTCTTGGTGCAATTAGAATTCATTGGGGTTTTAGGTATTTTGAAATATATATGCCAATATTTTGATGTATATTTTGGATTATCTTAACTACATATACTATATGAGTAGATTTACCTATTGGATGTTGGTTTCTCTTATGGGATTCTTAAGGATTTCTTTGTTAAGATTTATTTTTTAGGGAGTTTGTAGTCTCCACAAGTTTTTTTGATTCCTCTTAACACAAATATTTCTTAGTCTCCACGAGTTTTATTGAATTATCATTGTTCCTCGTAATTCTTAAAATGCACCATCAAAACGTACATCTACCAAATAATTTTTAAGATGATTACCTAGTAGATACTAATATAAACAAGAAGTTGTGAAATAAAAAATACTATGATTTTATATTATAAAAGTAGGTTGCATTTTTTTTTTTTTGTGAACATTTGCCATTTTACTTGAATAACATGTAATAATATTAAATTAAAATTATATTGTAATTAAAATTATTTAATTAGGAAATTATAATATCCACTTAAAAATATTATAAGGTATTTAAAAAATATTGGAGAGATACGATTTTTATTTTAAAAAAATATTTAAGAGATATGATTTGTGATTTTATCAATAGTAATAGTCATTAAAAAATATTTAGAGTAATTCTAAACAGAAATAAGAAGATATTTATATACTTTTAAAAGCCATGAAAATCTAAAATAAAAATCTTCTTAATAGTAATTTAAAAATATTTTAATTTATACGACTAGAGATATCCAATTAGAAAAAGGAGGATTAGGAATTCTAATATCTAATTAGAAATGTTATACAGTAATTATAAAATATTTAAGAGATGTAATTTGTGATTTTACTAATGATAATAGTAATTAAAAAATATATAAAAAAACTAAGGTTCATAGTGATTTTTCTTTATTGAGCCTAATTGTTGTAACTGGGTTTTCTTTATAGCAAGTATTGTAAAAGTCCATGTTCCTTGTGGCTTAAGAAGTTTCATTTTCTTTAACTGGCTTATGTTTCATTTTCATCTTGTAATTATTATTTAAAAATGATCAATAAAAATTAAGAAAGTCAAACAAAACCATCGGTGAGAAAATTCAAAAAAAAAAAAGTGATAAATTATTCACTAATACATATTTTCTTTAATTTTGTAGATTTTTTTGTGGATTTCATTTTCGATTTGTTGCTATAATTCTTCTTGTATTTCAATAAATAATAAAAAAAAAGGTATCCTAATTTGCAGACTCCAATCTTGTGATGTTGTTTTGTATTTAATATGAAATAAATATTGAGTCATGCGCCAACGTGCGAGTACAGGTTGTAGAAATTAGTTCATCATCTTAAAAATTTTCATGTGATATTTTTCTTAGTTCATATTAATGATAAAAATGACAATTTCTTCCTAATAGACAAGGATCCAAAGGAGATTCTACAATGTAGACGGAGATAGGAATTACTCTCCTTACCCTTGTAGAGATTCTCGATTTTTTGGATTTTACCAAAATCTCTTTTACTTTTTTAATCTCGATACTCACGATTTCCCAATTCTATGCATTGGGACGAGAACCATACTCCATATCCCAGTCTCACTTTTTTTTTGTTATTATTTATAAGCTTTCATCCTTTTTCCTTTGAATTTATTCAAATTTATGATTATTTTGATTTAAATTTTGTTTTTTTGTAATCATTTATTTGCATTGAATATTATTGATACTTAAATTATAAAATGATTTCTCTCTTTGGATAGGGTGAAAAATTTTATGTTTTTACCTCAAGAATAGGACAGGAATTTACTTTTCACTGCCATAGTGAGACGGGATTAATGGGGAGCAAAATAAATTTTCTATTGAGGATTGGGAACAATCACCGTCCTCTTTATCTCTATCCTACTCAACTATATTGCTATTCATATAACTATTGTCAATATATACTAAGCAAACTCATTCATAAAAATTTAACAAAGACTATATATATGTTATTTTGCATATGGTTACATGCCTCCGCATCAGTCTAAGGTTAAATTTAGTATATTATAAAAGTAGGTTCGCATTTTTATAATATTGACATTTGTTATTATTCTTGAATGATATGTGACAATATTAAGTTAAAATTATATTGTAATTAAATTTTTTCAATTATAAAATTCTAATATTCAGTTAAAATATTATATAGTATTTAAAAAAATATCTGAGAAATATAATTTGTGATTTTATTAATGGTAATAATCATTAAAAAAATATTTAGGAAACTAGGTTCACAGTGATTCTAAACAAAAATAACGAATTATGTACATATATTTTTAAAAATAATGAAAATCTAAAATAAAAATATTCTTAATAGTAATTCAAAAATATTTTAATTTATATGGTAATTAGAAATATTTAATTAAGAAAATGAGGATTAAGAATTCTAAAATCTAATTAGAAAATGACGGTTTGTGATTTTACTTAATAGTCATCAAAAAAATATATGGGAAATTAGAGTTGATAGTGATTAGAAGTATTCTAAATAAAAATTAGAAGATATTATATATTCTCAATTTGGGTTCTTAAAGATTTTAGAAAATTTTAATACTCAATTATGAATTTCAATAGTGATTAAAATAATATTTGAGAGATATAATTTATAACTTTATTGATAGTAATATAATTTAAAATTAATTATGGTGAATTTATTCAAATATATGTTTTTTATTTAAATGTGTTTTTTGTAATCATTTATTTGCATTGAATATTATCAATGCTTAGATTATAAAATGATTTTTCTCTATCCTTGGATAAAGTGAAAAAACTTGTTTTTTGTCATCAATTCTCATGGCGGTTGTGAGGCAATATATACTAAGCAAAATAATTCATAAAAATTTAACAGAGGCTATATATGTTATTGTATATAAGGTTATATGTCTGTGTGAGGGGACTTAAGTCTAATTTGAAATAAAACTTACATACTAAAAAAAAAACCTTGAAGTCCCACTTATTAAAAAGATTTATCGATTAACTAGTTCCAAATAGGTACTAAAGTGGAACGAGATTGGCTTTTCATAACATGGGAAAGTAAATTTTAGTGTTTGGATTGGTTAGGGGAAAAAAAAAAAAGAAGGACACCTAAAAAGCATTTTTTTGAAGTCCTAACTGTTAGTCACATATTGAAAGGGCCTACCATAAACCGAAACAAACCCCTTCCAAAAAGAAGTAAATCAAAACAGAAAAATTTGAGAGAAAAGAAAAGACATTAAAGAATGATCATGAATCCCAAAAACTAGTTGCACTGAAACAAAGCAGTATGAAGTCTGTGAAACAAAAAATCATAAACCCTATTTGACTACACCAACTACCAAACCTCTAAAACTACTGCAGCCTCAAGAAACTTAATCACTCATTCATCATCATCAGCATCAACGCCCTCGTATGCCCATGCATGCTTTTCACGAAGAGCGTTCTCTTCCTCCGGAGTGTAATCATTATTGATCCCGAAGAAATCCCTGACATATTTCACGCTCTTATTCTTGATCCTATCGGCTGTGCCCTGACAGAGAAGATCAAGAAGCTCCTTGAAGTCAAGGTAATTGGCAGCTAGCATCAGCCCCTTCAACTCGTCGCTGTTGAAGCCCTTGACAAAGGCTTCGTCAAAGGCTTTCGCGTCGCCGGACCGGTCCCTGTCGCTGGTACGGAACTCAGAGTGCTTCCGGCAGTAATCAATGATCGGAGTGAGCTCCGAGCTTCCAATGTTGGGAAGGGGTATCGAGGACTCGGCAAACCCCTCTTCTTCCATCATAGCATTTAGAGTTCTGAATTGTTTGACGATGTCTTGTTCGATCTCGAAGATGTTATCATCGTTGGTTTTCAGTATCACCTTCTTGGATTGTTCGGCCATTGGTTAAGAGAGAGAGAAAGCAGAATAGAATTGTGTGATTTAAAGGAGAGAGGCTTTGTGATTCAAGGGAGGGATAGAGGGGTTTCTTATATAGTATAATGCTGGTATAAATAATACCAATTCTCAATAGGATTGGACTTTACGAGTACTAGTTTTGCTAAACCACTCCTTTCCGTATTTTTGGCTTTTAAAACTTTCTATGAATTCTAGGATTAAATCTTATTTCGAAGCAATTCAATTTTTGTCATGTGATGGAACCCTGATTGGCTAGCAAACGTTTATCACCAAGATATATATAATTTTTTTTATATATTTTAATATTACCTTGATATTCTTTTACGAGATGTATTAATTAGCATTTAATATTACAAACAGACTTTATTATTTTTGTTTTCTTATTTTCTTCGACTACAAGAAATATAAAGATTTTTCTTCGACCATGAAAGAGCATCATAGCTATTTTTGGATAGGAATATATCCAAAAACGTGTAATCATACAATATATATATATATATATATATATATATATATATATATATATATATATATATATATATATATATAACTTAACGTGTTGTTAGTTATTATAACTAAAGTAGGAACACGAATGAATTAGTAATTAGAAATAAATTGATTTATCCTTAGTCAGGGATAATTGATATGTTAGAGATATCTTTATCAGCAATCGAAGGATTAGAGTTGGATTAAGCGATTAACATGAGGATATGTCTTGAATTTTCTTAGTATCTATCTAGTATTAGGATTCTTGGTGAATTTAGGTCAAATATGGTTTCTTGCTGTAATTAGAATTCATCGGGATTTGAGGTATTTTAAAATATATATAATAATATTTGGATGTATATTTAAGATTATCTTAAATATATATGAGTAGATTTACCTACTAGATGTGGGTTTCTCATATGGGATTTTTGAGGAATTCCTTCTTAAGATTACTTTTCTAGGGAGTTTGTAGTTGACCTAGAGTTCTATGTGTGTTATTTGTTGACTTAGGCGCTCTAATGTACTAGTTTTATAATTGTAGCCATGGCCTGTGAACATATATAGCTCTAAGTTTAGATGAACCACATTATATTTACTTTGGTTGCTTGCTTGTGTTCTTATCTATTTTATTTCTTGCTCAACAAAGGTTCTGCCGTAACAATTAATAATAATCTATTATAACGAAGGTTCAGATGAAATCAGAAACCTTAGGGACTGTTTAGTTTAGAAAATGTTTTCATATTTTCATTTCTTGAAATATGTTTTGATTTCACATATTCACTTTCTAAAATTATGTTTGATGTGCTCTTATTTTCATTTTCAATTTCACTTGTTTTGAAATTCATTCAGTCAGGGATAGATTTATGTTTAATGCCCCAACTAAGTTTTTATACATTGTATGTATAGATAAATGAATCTAATTGAATATATTTGAAGACAATGGCAATTTTCATAGTTCATAATTAAATTATATACATGAGGAAGATTATACGTCAAGATCCCCACATACAGAGGCCAGGGAAAGCCTAAGGAAGAAACAAGATTTGGGAAGATAATTTCTTATAATTAATTTCTCAATAATCCAACTAACTATTCGTAACAAACAAGTCATCATATTAGGGAGATACCAAATCAGAACCAATAAGTAACAAAGTTCTTAATCTAATTGGGCATCCTAATGCTGCAAGAGCCTCTCCATCGCTTCAGTGTCAAGTACTTATGCGTTATTATTGGTCAAATATGATAAAATTAGGGAATGCAGCCAATTCTTAGAAATTTGATTATACGTGGTGAATTCAGGTTAAAATCTTGTTAAGATAGGTGTCCACATTTAACGTTTGACAATATCCTGCTAAGAAAAGTGTTCATATTTAATGTCTTAGATGTTGATTTGAATTTTGGCCTCTCTGTCTCAAACAGATGATAACCTCTTCCCCACTTTTATTGCACGCCAATGTATATTTTACTATAGTGTTAGGAAAAGTGATAGAACATATTCTCATAAATATTAAACTCAACCCTTCAATAGTAAACATGTGTCGTTAAACTAATAAATCATTCACGTTATATATAATTTATACTTAAACAAATGTAGGACATTTAACAATTTAAACAACTATGTCATTTTTATGCCTGTAATCTAATTTATCTATAAAACATGACAATATATTTGTTTCTTAATATTTGTATTATATTATGACTTTTTAAATTTATTTTAAATGTCATTAATCTAGTTTATATTAATTGAATTTATATCATATTTTAAGTATTTTCTCTTTATAAAAAAGTATATATAATTTGTTAAATATTTTTAAAAAATATATGCAGTTGATCCAATAAACCTACGTTGATTCAATCAACCCGTCAAAATCAAGAAAGGAACTCTGTTGGACACGTGGCAACATGTAATCTGTTGGATTGATCCAAGTACTCAAATCATCCCAAAGTTAGTCTGACGTGTCCGCATCCCTCAAAAAGAGCAAGGGTCACCCGCACCGCTAGGCCTTGTTGGTTTTGCGCCTACCCTTTTTAACAGAGGATTAGGTCTGCCTCCACCAACCAAGCTGACGAAAGCAGAAGAAATGAGAAAGGGCTGCTTCTGTTAGTGCTTTCCTCTGTAAAGCATGTTGGAGTTTCACGTTGAGCTCCACGATATTTCCATTGGAACTCTTTCAGAAAGTGATCCATGTTGTGACCAAGCTTCTCCCACTTCCAGCATCATTCCATAATATTCCCACAACTTCACATACTTGTCGATTTTCAGCTACGTCTTAACTCCTCCGTGATGGGCATAGGAGTATAAAAGGCGTGCTCTTACTCTCTGTTGATCACCAATCCGACTCTTTATTTCAGAAACAGCACCATCGAATTTGAGAGAGTAAAGGCTTGGAAGAGAAACAGAGACACCAAGAAGAAGCGTTTTGCAATGGCTGGAGGTAGGCTTTCTTGATCCGCTTCTGCATTATGTTTGAATATGCTTGTTGTGTTCATTAGCATGTTTGAACATTAAAAAAACATTGTTTTACAAAGCATATATATATTTCTTTTAAGCAAGAGATTGGTACTCATGCTGATTCCAGAGTTTCTTTTTTTGGCATGATTTTTTCAGATTCAACTTAATTTCATGGTTGCCATGAAGCCTTTGCTGCTTATTTGGACTATTATCTTTTGTTGGAATTAACGGCAAGGATGGAAGGTTATTCAACTGTTTGGATTAAATGTTTGGATTTGAGTATGTATCCATGGTGTGCTAATCTACAGCACAATCCTAGATAGATTGTGCAAGGGTAGAGTGTCCAATGAAGCCAAACTAAGGCCATGGAATTATTCAATCTCAAAAGTCATGTATTTGTGAAACAATATGAACTAGTCTAAACTCATGATCAAAAGGATTGATGCTAATGTTGTGTAGTTTTGCTCGAAATAGCTATTCATACTTTTCTACTCTTATCTCTAGTGTGCAATTTTGCTCAAAATAGCCACTTGATCACCATAATATGTTGTCAAATTGTGGACTTTGACAAGCTACAAAGTGCTCACTAATAGTTCTACATCAACATTATAATTGAAGAATGGATGAAGTCAAAGACATGTTATGTCCAAGGGTTGCTGTGTCAAAAGGAGTTGACAAATGGTTTTTGTGAAATGCTACAACCATGGCATGATTGTCTTGTCTCACAGGTAAAGGAGAAGACATTTTTCAAGAGCTCATGTACTTACAACATCAATTGTAACTTTATAGGATATCATTTCTGTATTTTTGAGATTGTTATGCTTAAACATAGTCTATGCTACTAGTTTATCAGAGAAGACCATGTGCTGGTCCATAAACATAACTGTTGTATTGTCTCTCTCCATTTACAAATGAAGTACTTTTATAGGGCAAGGAGCTTCCTTGTCATCTCAAAGTTTCAGAATAGTCTAAAATAGTTGACTATAGTAAAACTTATCTGACCTTAGAGAATCAGGTTTCTATTCTGTGGGATTGAGTATCTGTTTGAGATATGACCATTTGCTTGTAACCTTTGTAGTTATTAATGGAGGATACCAAATTGGAGCAGTTTAGCTTGTTGGAGAAACATAAATATCATAAGAAATTAATTACAGAAGGTAATATGATTGATATATCTTATAGTTGTATGGATTCATATGTTTCAAAGGGTTTTTATTCTGACAGATGTTTATAATTGGGAACGCAGACTAGCTTAGAAAATCTGACAGACATTTGAATTGCAAGCTAGTCAAGTGAATGGTGAACAGTGTGGATGTTAATATTAATGTTTGGTATGAGTCCTAATGCTTTTAAGTTATTCAAAAGTCTGTTCACCTCCTAATTGCTTTATTTAAAGTCTATTTAGATTAATTTGAAAAAAAAAAAGAA
The DNA here is from genome assembly GCA_022379115.2 of Bauhinia variegata. Classification (NCBI taxonomy): domain Eukaryota; kingdom Viridiplantae; phylum Streptophyta; class Magnoliopsida; order Fabales; family Fabaceae; genus Bauhinia; species Bauhinia variegata. The sequence continues at coordinate 7,737,838 of CM039432.1, forward strand.
AAATTAGTAAAAAAATTAATATTATAGTTTTTAAATGTGTTTTCTTTTCTATAAAAAAATCAATTTAGTTTATTCTTTATATGAAGTGTTTTTTTTAAAAAAAATTAAAAACATAAACAGATTAATAAAAGTCAATTCAAACAAACTATTAATACATGAATGATCTTCTTGACAATGTAATAGAGATTGAAAGCAACCAGCTTTGACTGCTTTTGTCCTTCCTTGATGATAGGATTTGCTAAATGAGTTAATATTTCTGATCCTTTTTGGTTAGAATTTTATTTATTTATTTAGTTTTTTCCTATCATGGTACTGATTTTCAAGAATGCAGAACCATTGTTGAAAAGGCTATAAATAATCAAATGATATAGTAGAAGAAGAGTAGCTGATAAAGAATCCAGTTTCTAAGGCAATGACTACAACTTCAAATCCTTTTTTTCTCTAATTAGGAGTTAGAAAGACTGACAATAGGAAATATTTTGTGGCTGACATTTTGTTGATAAGCTTCCTTTGCTGCTACCTCTGATGATGACATTGGGGTGGCCGTCATACATTTATTTTTTATATTTTTTTATAATTTTATTTTTACAACATAACTAAAATAAATAAAATGTGCATGAAAATATACATATTTGGATTATTATGCTCTTTTTTTATATGACTTCTTTAGCATAATTAATTTATTTTTTTAATTTTTGAAAAAAAAATCTGTATAACCTAACCTGTTTTGGCTCTCTGATTTGCAAATCAGGCTAAAATTGCAAGTTTAAATGAAGAGTAAGTAGAAAAAAAAAAAAAAAAAAAAAACTAATAGTTATTTTTGTTGGGACGAAATTTATTATTCTATTAAATGTCTGATAGCCTATCCCAAATTTATATTTTAGTCACAAAATTCTTTATATATATATATATATAAATAGGTCAAAATATCCTTTCAACTTTAATTTTTTATAAATGTCTGAAGTCTATGCCAAAGGAATATTTTTCCAAATAAGATTTCATAATATTCAACAAAGACTAGCAATTTATTTTATTAATATCCTTATCCTTGCTTGAATTAGTAACAGGACACATTTATCAAAAGTTCAGTGTGAATTTTGGATAATATGCCGACATATTCAACAATGTCACCTATATAAAATGCCACCGAAAGATAAACCTTACGGTGTCCCCACCTTATTTTTGCTTTTTTACTATTAATCAGCAAGACACACACCCCTTGGATTAGGGCTAAGCTTAAAAAATATATAAATAAGTTTAAAGGTTCATTTATTGTATCAAACTATGTTTCATATATCAAACATTTTATTTTAAAAATTTAACCTAATTCAAAAAATTAAAAAAAAAAAACATATTCTAAATTATTCAATTACTTACAAAAATGTTTCTTCTCAAGCTTTCAATTTTACTAAATTGTTTTGCCTCAAAGGTGTTTATGTTGCAAAATGAAAACCATCAAACATTATCTTGAAAAAGCCACATGATCCATTAGAGAACAAAACCAGAAAGACTAAATTCTCAAGTTAAATCCTTATATTACAAAAAAAAAAAAAAAATTGACCCTTTGATTTTTTGGAATTTTTTAAAAATTTTGACAAAAGTGTTAAAATGAAGAATTTTTTACTTAAATTTAATTGCAAGCTTATAATAAGATTTCATTTTATTTATCCCTTTTTCCTCTCCCCTTTTAACCAAACATGCTTAAAAAAACATCATTTTAACAAAGAGGATGCTGCTATTAAGAAACTTAAAATGAAAATTTCTCCTAAAATTGACATAACCACACACTCTCTAGTTTTACAGAAATAAAAAAAAAAAAAATCAGGATTGATATTTTAAAATGAAAATAAAAATATACATATATAAATATTTTATTTTATTGAAATTTTTTTTTTTTAAAAAAAAAAAAAGCCCCCGGACATTTCTACGTGAGGAGAAGAGGACGGGTTAATATGCGCCACAGCCGATAAGTTAAAAAGTTTCCACGTAATTCGGTTAAAATAAGCATATTCTCTGTTCACACCTTCTAAACATCACTTTCATTGTTTTAATCAATATCTAGTGATCTTCTATTTCGCCAGTCACTATGCTCGTTTGTTTTCTTACCCATTTTTCGTTTCCATCGTTCAAATAATTCTGCCTACTCTTCTGGGTGTCATCGTTCCTAACTCCGAGATAGAAAATCATCCAGAAAACGAGAAAATTTTAGAAATCGCAGAATCATTTCTTCAGAGAAAAGTAAAAAAGAAAAAGCTAACTTTTTTGAAGGATCTTATGGATCTATGGTCAGTGCACGTTAAGAACAACACTCCGAGTATCCTCTTGCCTAGAAACTCGTTTTGTGAGAAACCCATTTCATGGAATTTGGGAAAAACGGGTATTTCCTTCAGGATTGAAGATGGGCGAGTTTTTCAGATCAGAGTTTCGAGCCGCAAGGTTTGCTGTAAAGGGTATCGGCCATTTGTGGTCAATGCTATGGGGAAGAAGAATAGTGACAAGTCCTCCTCTTCTGGTGTGTAAATTTGCACAAACTTCATATGAATTTTGTTTATCGGAATTTCTTTCTTAGTCAAAGTTGATTCCCTCTATGGATTGCTCTTGTTTGTTGTTATTGCAATTTTCTTTCATGAAAATTTCCCCAATTTGTAGATTCGTAGAAAGTTTCATCTATTCTAAAGTAGCATGTCAACATTTTCACCGGATTTCTTTTCTGTTCTAAAGTTTCAATTTTCTGGAATGCTGAATATTGTTTTCTTTCTGCTGAGAAGATACTTCCAATCCTTTTATTCAGGTAGTGGAAAGTTCTGAGATATCATTTACAAACTGGAAAAGGCAGCTAAACTGTGTATTCATGATAGATTCCACTGTAGATTGAGGAAGACATTTGAGGGTAAAAATAATCTTTTGGAATTAAAAGATATATTTTTATAGAATGAGAAAATTTGGTCTATCTATAACAGATCATAACAAATAACAATGTCTTACTCTTAAATAGATATTTTGAATATATGGGTATGAGGCCCACTTGTTTTGCCTCCTCCTTGCCAGCGATTAGGCCTTGGTTGTCTGTTCCTTCCATAGAACTAAAATAATGCAGAATTTGCTTTTTGCATCTGATGTTGCCAACCCTGTTTCTCCAGTCCCACTGCCATTGTTGAGTAATTTGATTCTTTTTATTTGTTTGAAAATTCATGGTTATTTATAGGTATTGGCATGATGATGTCTAACAGTGTGGGTCTAAGAAACATATAAGAAATCTAACTTGAATTCCAATTATGCATGGAACTGCTTTATTGTAAATGTTAAGACCTATAAGAGGTGCAAACAGTGGATTGCAATACCAGTTTGCTCTTGGAAACAAGACTATTAATGTTAACTTCTTTATATTAACTAGCCTGACAAAAGATAATGTCTCTTGTTTGCTGTTTCCTTTTTGTTTTATCATTTTAAATTGATAATGAGAAACCTTGGCCAATCTCATGAGTTCTGAACCTGTTGTGATCATTACAGGAAATGAGGAGCGACCTGTTCCAGAAGGAGATGATCATAATAAAGGAAATGATTCCTCTGATGGCAATCAATCAAACACTAATTCTGGGAAATCTCATCGTACTAGTTTGGATTGGAGAGAATTCAGAGCTAAGCTATACACAGATGAACTGGTGATGTCTTTGTTCTTGAATGGGATCCATAGGTTCATTTTATATGTTCAGTTTGAGCGGATAGCTTGTAGTCATGAAAATTGCTATTTTAGGCCCTATTCAGGGTGGTTTTGAGTTTTATGTTCTTAGTTTTCAAATACAACTAAAATGGAGTGTTTCCGAACTAAAAAAATGGAGCTGTTTTGTTTTTCACTAATTTTCAAAACCATTTAGTTTTATTTTCTAAAACCAAAAAAAATAGATTTAGTTTCTAGTTTCAAATTGCAAAAGCTTAGTTGAAAGTTTGTGTATCTTGCTGGAAAAGAAATAAAGTCTCATCACCCTTCCCACCAAATATATAGCTTGGATTTAAAACTTAAATCTTAAAGCGGACAATTAATCTGAATACAGCCTTAAACTTTAGTAATTTAGCTGTACTCTATACCTGTTATAGAAATATGCAATAGAGTTGATAGATGAATGTATGATTTTTATGGAATTGCCATCAGTTGGATAATTCTTTTTTGGGCATGACTCCTTGATTACATCTAGTGATCTGCTTTGAGCACGACACCTTGATTTTAGTACTTGTATGAATCTTGAGCATCATATGTTTTCCTAGCTACTGAAATTTATGTTTCATTAACTGAAACTTGTTCACTTCATTAACAGAAAGAGAAATTAGCAGAATCTGATGCACAGAACCAAGGTGGAAAATTGCACCGTTCCAAACCTCTGGGCTCAAAGTGGGCTCATCCTATTCCGGTACCTGAGACTGGCTGTGTACTTGTTGCCACAGAAAAGCTCGATGGTGTTCGTACCTTCGAAAGAACCGTTGTTCTTCTTCTCAGATCTGGAACCAGGCACCCCCAAGAAGGTCCTTTTGGAGTTATCATAAACCGCCCTCTTCACAAAAAGATTAAACACATGAAACCTTCAAATATTGATCTAGCAACCACTTTTTCTGACTGCTCTCTGCATTTTGGTGGTCCTCTTGAGGCAAGCATGTTCTTGCTAAAAACAGCTGATAAATTGAAGTCTCCTGTATTTGAAGAGGTGATCCCCGGGCTATGCTTCGGGTCTCGAAACAGTTTGGGTGGTGCCGCCGGGCTCGTGAAGAAGGGTGTTCTTAAGCCTCAAGATTTCAGATTCTTTGCTGGTTATGCTGGATGGCAATTTGATCAGTTGAGAGAGGAGATTGATTCAAATTTCTGGTATGTAGCTGCTTGCAGCTCAAGCTTGCTTTCTGGGACTTCAACTGATTCTTCAGAAAGTTTGTGGGAGGAGATTTTGCAACTAATGGGTGGCCATTACTCAGAACTAAGCAGGAAGCCAAAGCAAGACATGTAGTCGCTTATCTATCTATTGTTCAGGATTAAAGGTGACAAGATCTTCTGTCTCATTTCTTATTCCAAACTCTGTATCATAAGTTTAAGATTGGTCCAAAAGTGGGATTGGCTCCACTTGTAGCATTATTTTATTACTAGTAAACCAATCCTAACCCTATAGAATAGAGTTTGGTATAGAACTAGGGACAGGGAATTTTGTCATGGATTAAAGAACCTATAAGGCTATTATGAAGTCAAATGTACAGAAGTTTGCTCTCATGTTAAATAAGTAGGTAAGTAACTTCTCCTAAGTTGCCCTATTGTTTGTTGATAAAGGAACCTAACTATTTATGGTTCTTGAATTATACTTGGCAGTATAGTTCAATATAAGCAACTTTCTTTGCATTGCATTTATGTTTTATATTTCAGTTTCATCCACAGCATCATTCAAATGATCATTTGAAGACCATGGTATGTTTGGAACTAAATTTTCTGTATTACTCCATGAGAATAAACAACACCCAAGCCAAGATCAAATGGAAAAAAAATACATAATATAATATATCACAGAGAAAATAGTAGAATACATAGAAGCTTATGTGGTTTGGCATCGTCTATTGATGTTCATGGAAACGCTTCAACAAGTAATCGCTATCTCAAATGAGAATACTAGTTACAATAGAAAACACCTCAAGATGTATACCCTTCTACAAACTAAAGTACCCCTCTTAAGAAATACAAGGAATGAACATTCACACAAGAAAACTCTCCATACAGGTAATTCTTATGTTTGCTCAAAGATCCTCTCACTCTACTTGAATCGCATAATTAACCCCTCTTAGGAAAAGAACAAATGAAGTTTCCATCATACTCTTAAAAAATTTCTCGTTATTGAGTTTGGTTCTTAAGTTCTTCAAGCTCTTAAAACAATGCACCATTTATTGTTTTTCACATTTTCAAAATCTTAGAAAAAATATAAACTCTCTTTCAAAATGGACGCGACTCTTCAAAGAGTTAATATTTAGTTAACATTGATTATCAAAATGACAGAGAAATTCACAATGCATAGGAATAATCAATTTAAATTGATTTTTTTAACGCAAACATTGTGCTATTATATTGAGATTTTGTCAAAAAAAAAAAATAATTAACCTAATTTGCAGCAATTTTATTAATTTTTGATCAATCTTAATATAGTCACATAGGATTTGACTCATTATGAGAGAGAGGAATTTGTCTCCCTATATTCAAATGTCCTCAACGTCTAGACCTAGAAAATCTTACTTTGCTTAATGACATAAGGACATACAGCAAATCTTGTTAACTACACCCTTTATACATCATTTTACAAGTTCAAGTTAACACAAATTGCTCTCTTTTTAATTATATCTTTGTCATTTTAATTAATCTGTACAACTTATCAATTTCTCTAGTTCTCATTCATAATAAATTAGGAGTATATTAGGAAATTTTAAAATAATTCTAATATATTAATTGTATTTCTTAATCCGCAACAACCTTAAACAATAAATAAAAAATGAATGAAAAGAGTATTTTTTTAATTATTGTTTAATTTTTAAAAAATTTGTAAATATTTTTGAACTTAATTGTGTATAGCATGGGATCAGAGTTATCGGTAAAAAGATTGAATAGGCTTAAGTTGGTCTAGTAGATAAAGATCAAAATCATATTCCCTAATGGGGGTTTGAAGGATATAAGGATATTATTAGTAAATAATCTATAAATATATCTATAAACACTTTTAAGTCTTTAGACTTGCACTGGTTTTGGTGAACCTATGACTTCACTGGCATAAACTTTTCATTACCATGAATTTAAAAAAGAAAGAAAATATTAGACAATATTAAAATCGTTCTTAATTGAAGCCACTAGATGTGATTTAGCAGTGACTAGATGTGACTTGGTAGTGAGGAGTTTAAATTACATTTAAACTGTTTAAGGTTCGATTCTCTCATACAACAAAAAGAAAAATTATTCTCAATTGTTTTCCCAAACGGTACCAAAAAAGAAGAGTTGAATCCCTTCTATATAATAGACACGCTAGTTTTGTGCTAGAATTAATGATGGATGGAAGCTTGTACCTTCGTGATATTTTAAATCCCTTCTATATTCTTATCTCTCCTAGATAAAACAACTTATTATCTACTAAATTGAAAAAAAAGATGCATATTTTTTAACAATAATTTACAAATAGTTCATTTTCATAATTTTAAACATATATATAAGAGTTTTGCTAATCTTATAATTCTACTCAGCTCAAATTACATTTACAAGTTTTTTTTTGGGGGTACCTCCCCTTAATTATGGGTTATAGGACCAAATTAACAAAAATATTAGAAGTAATGAGATTATTATATACAAATTAAACCCTTTTTTAAATAAAAAAATTGTCCAATGTGGATCTGCTCTTGACTACTGTAACACCATAACATGCCTGAGAAAAAGAAAGCTGAGTTCCATGTGCAGAAACACTCAGAAGTATTTGTTAATGGCAACTTCAACATATCTTATTGGTTCTGGCCTTGTCGTCGAGCATTACGAAATGCCTGTTGCATCAATGTCTCATGCTCTCTGAGCATGTCTTCAATGTTGCCCCTTGCAGATACCAGTGGTCCAGAATGGTGCATTCTATTTTTTTTAGGCACATAACCCTGAAATCACACGGAAATCCAAGCACAAGATCAAATTTTGAAACATAATATACAAACAGAAATGATACATGGTGTGGCAGAAAAGACAAAATCTCGTCTTATTTGGTGTCTCGTAGTCTTTCTCATTGCATCTTGATTGGTTAATCATGCACACAATTATAGAGTTTAAATATTATTTTATAATTTCAAAACCAATCAAAAGTAGCAAGATAAGGAATGAGACACCAAATGAAACAATAGATTTTGCCCTATGACAGAATCAACTTCTGATGGCAAATATAGGCTTGCAGATGAGCTCTAAGTCTATGATGGCATATATTTGATAAAAGGGCAAAACTATTGTGTAAAATGTTTTGTGAAGGTTAAGCACAAGAGCCGGAGACAATGAAGAAGTGGACAACTCTAACTGGTACTTTTGAGGCTTGTGTGAGGCTAAATCTAAGCTAAACGGGTATTGATACAGGTTTCTTAAAAAAACAAAAGAAATGTAAGAGTTTCCACTTCTAGTATGGGTTTCAAGTTTTTGGCATGCCTTGGAACAGGTATGGCTCTAATTTTGAAGTAACAGTGCAGCATAATAGGGCGAAAAGTTCATTTGAATTGACTTAAAAAAAAAATACCTTTTGAGAAATAAAAACAAAAGCACAAGTCAAAAGTAACTTTTTTTTTTTTGACTTCTAGAGGTGCATTTCTCATAAACAATAACCGGCTTTTAACTTTGCTTCTAAAAAAAAAATTTTGGCTTATGAAGATGTTTAAAAGGAACAAAGCTAATCCAAACACTCAAAAATCATACAAAAGTGCTTTCTTCTCAACCAAAAGAACTTCTGACAAAAAAATCCAATCAGGCTCTAAATCTCATATTTGGTGCGTCTAGATCCTTAATATTACTTTTTATGAGCCAGCGATATGTCTGCATATAAAATATGCATCACTATCAATTTTCCAAGCAAAATGCAGGTTGTCTAGGACCAAATGAGAACGCCATGCAGCATCTGATATACATACATATGATAACTGAAATGACATGTTTGTAAGATTCTAGGCGTAAATTTACTCATCACATTGCAGGCTCCATGATTACAGAAAACTAGCAAGGATATTATGAAGAGAAGGTTCTTCTTACCCCTCCAGGTTCTCTGGTAGACATGACTTTGCCCTGTACAACAGAAGATTTGGATAAATCTACTGCAACAGCCCCAGATACACGAGAGCTCTTCGTTCTTATCTCCGGCTTTCCTACTGCAGAGGCATGGGTAAAAGTAGAGTGAGAGTAGCCATTCCGTACAGATCCTTCACTTGGCTCAATCTTGACATGGGGATTATATCTATGCTCGCATGTTTTAGGATTTGATTTGCCCTGCCATTTTCAAGTCACCATGAGAGTTGAACGTACAAATGTAATTTGTAAATAAAAATGACCATGCACATACCTGCACGTTTATACCTCCTTGAGCGTTGAAGTCTGGTGTTCGTGGTACTTTGGCATCTCTTTCTCCTCTTGCAACAGACACTGGTCCGTGCCCTTTAACAGATTCAGCTTGTTTTCTGATATCAAAAGTTGTTGGGGGAGGGGGAATCAGTGATTGGTCATTGACATTTCTTTGGCATGATGTGAATAACCTCATGTTTCGCAAATATTACAATATGCAAGAAAACTCATTCGTGAGAACATATAATAGATTACGAAGATAGGAATGAGTTGAGTGCCCACTGAAACATCAGTAGCGAATATCCCAAAAGGCTCCTAATTTCACTTCTAACAAGATTGATGAATATGGTGTATGGTAATGACCATAAACTAAACATTTCACTCTCAACAAGAATTTATGAACATATATATATATATATATCAGCAACTTAATGGTTGCATCCATGTAACAGACATACCCAGGGCTATGTGTTGGTAAAAAGTAAAGATGGAATAGCAAAGCATTGTTACTGAAGGACGTTACCTTAAAAATCCAAGGAATTGGATTTTTTTTTTTTACTTCATAAATACAAAAAAAAAAAAAAAATCAATTTTGATGCTTGTTACCATGGAGATCAAGTTTCATACCTCTCTTCTTCGGAGATGCTTACCTTATTACGACTAAATATAGGGATTTGCATTAATAATATATAAAATGATTAAGACAAGTGAAAGCTACTTAAAAAGAAAAAGATAGATATTATGTAATATGTAAAATAATAAATAAAATTAGATTATGAATGAATAAATCATTCTTGAATTTTGATATCTAGAGAAAAATAAAACTTCATAACATACCTTCTTTGCTCCTTTTCTCGACGCCTGGTGTCTAGCTTCTTGCTTGGAGGTAACTTCGGTAAACTTGATGGATCACAAGGAAGGGGACTTGTTGTGAAGAACTGACATAAAAATAAAAGAATAGGGATAAGTATCCAATATATCATTAAAAATACCCCAAAAATAAAAGTAATCACAAATTAAACATCATCAGTTTAGAAGACTTCATCGCAGCAAAACAAGAACCTTTGCAATAAATCCATTTGCAAATTCAGAAGGAATTATAAGTGTTTTAAAAAAAAAAAAAAAAATAGAAGGAAACTAGATTTTAAAATTTTAATGGATTTCATACAGTGACGAACTTAGACAAGTCAGGGGAAACAAAATCAACCATAAATTAAGCATACTAGGATTAGACACATTAAATCTTGCATCAACGGCTCAACCGAGAAGCCACTACCTAGAATGGACTACAGTATCAATGGGAAACAATTTAAATAAGAGCAATATAGGGTTTGATTTATAGATACTGAGGAAGCATCATGGTTTAACTAATATTGAACGAACACTTTATAAACCCAGCAACTATATAATCAAACTTTACAACATTTTCAGGAAGATGACCAATGCATGACTTCAACTCGTATCTATGTCAGTATAATATATGTGTAAAACAGATTACAGATCAAAACTCAAGAATCAAAGGTCCAAAAGGAATTATAAAACAACTAATGGGTCAAAACTCAACATTTAGAGTCTAAAATAGCCACTAATCTCCAGCCAAAGAAGTGCGCTACAAAGAAAACAAATTGATATTTACTATAAGCAGGATAACAGCTCACTCAGAATTACCTCACTCTCAAGTGCAGAAGTTGCTGATCCTCTAACCTGAGGTTCTATTGCAAGGAGCTTATCAACAAGAGCCAAGGCTGAAGATGGAAAGTCTTTAAACGTTTCAGTAACACAACGTTTGTAGGGTCGGCCTTTAAAACTTGTTGGCCCAGTCAATTTTGTTTTTTGCAAGTACTCTTCAGTTGGGGAACCACAAAGCCTGAAAGTCTTATGCAGTTGTTCAACCTTGAGAGAATAAATGAAAATTTCAGTACTCAATTACATCAATAGTATCACTTCCAGAGCAAAACAACCTATAAAGATTGATCAAATGACTTGAATGGTTTTGTATGCACAAGCACATTTACTTACAACTTATACAAATATGTAAAACTTATATGAATTAACATGATGCACTGTCTTACCACCAACACTTCATGATAAACAGAAGAAATCATTTACAGGATTTGAATTTTATAGAAGAAACACAATGTAAATCTTATTAGAATATTTTCAGCACCAAAGTTGAGGAAAGTTCTTAATATTCCTGTCGCCTTATGCTCCAAAAGCTGTATTGGGTGGGTACTTAATTTTGTAAAGCTTTTTTCAACTTTTTACACAAAGATGATTTTTTATTAGAATTGACGTTAACTAGTTATTCGAGTTGATTCTTGTTTCCTTGTATACTTCCTTGTACTTTTCTCTTCTATTCCTCATTTATTTTCAGATTATTTAGAGATACATATTCAGGTGTTCAAGAAAAACAACAGGATGTAGTAGAGGAATATAAATTCAAAATTAGAAGCAGCATTTGAAAGACGCATAAATAGATGCATCCATAACAAAGCAAGGTAAAATTAAAATGGAAATATCTGGAATTATATCATCCATATTCAGATTATTATGTTCTTTTTAAAACTGAGAAAGCTTATTTTGGGAGCATGTAGCAGAGGATAATGCTTTCATATAAGTTCAGTTGACCACACTAGAAAACAATAATCAGGCAAAATAACTAAAGTTCTACCACTTTCATGTTTTCCCCAGGATAAGAACTTCAACATATCCAATAGACTTCTGGTTCTCACAATTGGTCTCTTAATAGTGTCCAATTCTTGCATGAGATATTTTATTAAAAGCAAATTACAAATAGATATAAATATCAAAGGAAATTTTGAATCAGCTTTGAAGTCCAAGAAGCCAATAAATAACCACTAAAATCTTATCTCAGCCAAATAAGTTGATAAACAAAAAAAGATAGTTAAATACTAACTCAATCATCCAACCACTTAATATGTACAAATAGCAAAAGAAAAATGAACTCACTCAACTTTCTAGAGTAAACAGCCATTGTATCATGGAGAACTTCAATCAAACTACAAATTATATATTTTAATATTTAAGAACCAAATTTTCAAGAAACAAATAGCAGGGAAAGCTTAATAATCATATCAGTAAGTGAAACATACCTCTGTTCTTCCAGGCATAATAGGCTTCCCAGCAAACAATTCTGCTAGAATGCAACCAACACTCCACAAGTCAACTGCAGCTCCATACTCTGTAGCACCTAGCAAAAGCTCAGGTGCCCTATACCATAGAGTTACAACACGGCTAGTCAATTGCTGCTCTTGATCAGGTTCATAAATAGTAGCAAGACCAAAGTCCCCAATCTTAAGAATTCCATTGTTGTCAATCAATAGATTTGAACCCTTGATGTCACGGTGCAACACACCACGATTATGGCAGTGTTCAAGCCCAAGAAGCAATTGCTGCATATAACATTTAATCTGTATGTCCAATGCATAGACAAAAGAATTGTGTAAAGCTAGATCTTCTGTATATAATCACAAATGCATTGTAGTCTTCTACATCTGTTTTTGTCAAACAGTTAAGATGTCATATTGATATTAAACTCATCATTTTAACATTACATAAACTAATGGAGTGGGGCCTCGTTTTCACTCATTCCACTCAATACCAGTATCCTGCCCAGGAAAATTCCAAATTGGAGCCCAAGTAACCTAATTATTAGTTGAGGAAATAACCATAATACAACTAAAAGATAATGTCCAAATCCTGGTAATAGGCGTGCCCTGATAAAAGAAACCAATCAATATTTAAAAAAGATCAAATATGCATTACCAATCCTTGACTCAGACATCTATAATTTCCAATTGTGTTTCATAATTTGAATGCATAAAATGCATTCTAGTCCTTTCATTTGTTTAAATACTTAACCTTAATTATTTTAAACACTTTTTTACACACTAGACAACTTATGTTACAAAATAAAAAACAGCTACTGTCAAATTTTGAGCAAACAGATAGATGACTCAGACCTCTGCTTCAGTCAACTTGATGCCCAGTCTTCCTTCTATTTCAGCAAGGTTATGTTCCATGTATTCGAAAACAAGATACAAACTTTCTGACCTCCTCGATGCAATAATACACTCAAGCTTCATGACATTGGGATGGTCAAGTTTACGCAGTATATAGATCTCCCTAGCCATAAAACGGACACTTTCTACATCATGGATGGTAAAACGAACTTCCTTCATTGCCACAATTTTACCAGTATTAAGGTCACGAGCTTTATATACATTGCTGTAAGTCCCATGTCCAATCTGCACATACAGAATCCATTTGATTGTAAATTATAACATATCCAAATAGAGAAATGTGATGGAAACATACTGCCACTATAAAACAAGCCTGCCCGGGCAGACACACAAGTAAAGACAAACAAACAGTAAGCTTACAAATACTAGCAAGAATGCAACCATGAAACTGAAGTACCAACTGTTAGAATAATTTCATTCCCTCAAATTGTTACATACACGAAGTCTAAATTTAGTTAACACGCAATGAAATTCAGATTATACAAGATAGTTTCCTTTTATTTATAATCATCAGGGTATATATGTTTACTTTCCTCTAAGTAGTTACTGATACAAGAATAGTTCAATCATTCGAGCAAACTATATTTTACCTTCATTTAAGATAGTCAGACAAAATAAGCATAAATATAGAATACTAAATAAATAACAAGGGTTCTCTTTCATTGTTTGGGATGGGAGAATAAGCTAATAGTCTAATCTCCTTCACCAAAGTTTATCTTCCTGTCTTTATAAGGTGTTTTACTTAGAATGGACTACTCACGGAATAGGCAGGTCACAGTCCAAACACAGGTAGTACAATCAGCAGCTTTTTGCTTAGGATGTTTAGTCTCTATGGAAAAAGGAATAAATAGAGGATGGCATCTTATATTTAATATCCTGATCTTTACGGTATCCTCATTAGCAATGAATCAATGATAATGAGAATAAAATCCTTTAAAATTTCTTAGCAGAACAACACATGTCAAATATTAAAATGCCAAACCCTATTAGCAGGACAACGATAATTCAAAATCTATACATCTAATACAACTTAACGCAGATAACTAATGAAAATAACATATAATATTACTGATTAACCTGACTAGCATTTCATTTTTTTTCTTCTGTTAAACAAAAATAGCAGTAAGGATAAGTTACACCAATACTACCAAGCAACAACGCAGTGGCACGACAGGAGCCCCACAAAGGAGCAGATAGAGGCCTAGCCCGAGCAGAGGCTATTAAACCAGCCGCTCAGTGTCAAAGTATTGACCCAAGGAGGGTTGCCCATTAAGCTGGACTTTTGGTTAATATACAGAAAAACTGATTCTTGTGTCCAATGACACCAAAGAGAATATATTGCAGTAATAGAACTCAGTCAAAGAAGTAATGTGAGAACTAACTTGGTATAACTTCTCAAAAGAGTCTGCACTACGAGGAACCCACCCAGCAACAGCTTCTCCTGCAGCGTCAGCTAACCATGATGGCCACCCTGCAGAAATCAGTTCGCCTCTTGCTCTATGTGGCATACTAAGTAATTTAGACATCACTGGCTGCCCTCGAACATGTTGACGACTGCCTGTTGTGGTTCTTCCAGCAATCACCTGCTCTTTGGTTTTAACTTCTGAAGGTGCATGAGCAGACACCAGATGTTCTTGTGAGGATCCATTCAGCATTCCATGCACAGAACCATTAGTAGCATTACCACCACCAAATTGTGCAGCAGGACCAACAAGTTGTAAAGAAGACTTGTTAGACTCTTTTTCTTTCTCAGATCCATCAACTCCACCTTTATCTGATGATTCTTTTGAGCAGATACACCCCATGTTCCACAGACAAATCCCCTCCTTGAAGAGGATTTTCCAACAGTCTATCACCACCGTTTTTGAAAGCTAAAAGTATTAAGCAACTGATTATGTTTGCATTTCTTGGGAACCCAGAAACTCCCACCTTTATATTCTAACTCCTATAGCCAGGCAACTGTCCACATCGAAATTTCTTATTGGATTGGACCAAAAATTATCACATCAGTGCTAAACCTTAGATTTGTACACTAATATGAATGGAATCCACCTAAAGAAAAGAGGTGAAACATACCAATATGGCGTTTTTTTCAAGGACAAACTTAAGAAATCCTATACAAATCAGGAAAATAATACATGCTCAAAATTTCCCTGACTCTCAATTGTAATACCTCAAAATTGACTCAGACACGGAAGGGAAGAAAATCAATTTTGAAAACAAAGCGCTACAATTGGATGGTTTCAATGTTAATTGAATTCAAAACGGTAAGAGTAAAAAAAAAAAAAAATTGAAAGGGAAAAAATCAAATTCCTTTATATATGAGAGAAATAAAAAATCACAAACTTCCCCCAGAATTCCCTGCTCTGAATATAAAAGATGACAAATTATATACACCAAAATATTCCCAGAGGCAGGATTTTTTTTTTTTTTCCCCTCTTCCTTAAGGGTAATCAAAACGTGCAATTTTTTTTTTTTTTTTGAAAAAATCAATTTCTAGTTTCTTTCCTCTGTGCAGAACAAAACCTAGCTAGAGGTTGAAGATGAGGACATGAACGGAAAATTAAAAAATAAAAATAAAAATAAAAAAAATTTGAGGGTATTTGAGTATAGCTTGATTTGGAATGTGGATGGCTGTAAAGAGAGAGATTAGCGGATTTAGATGATCCCCGAGAAATGCTAAATACCGAGTGTTCCAGAGGTTTGATAGTGTTTTCTTCACGATCTCTGTGTGAAGTTGTTGTTGCTGTTGTTTCTTTCTGATTTTCCTGCCCGTTTCCTCTTCATTTTCTCGGTAGAAAGACAGAAAGAGAGAGCCAGCGGCATCTGCAAATTCAAATGCAACAGAATGCAGGACGAGAATGCAACTATGAGGGGCATTCCTACAGTTCAATTTCAGTTGCATGTAACAAAATGAGGGCGCGACGTGCACAGCACTTGACTTGGAGGAGTCAGGCGGTTATTTGTTACGCGTTTAGCATTATACAAATTCGTTGAAGAATTTTGTATTTATTTATAATTTTATATAAAAAAATACAGGTAAAAAATATTTTTACTTGATTTAATCCATTTCCAAACTCATATCTTAAGTTTTAGATGAGTAATATTATTCATTAAATAAATTGATAGATATATTGTTAAAATATGAAGTAATTGTTAGGTAAATATAGTTGTGGAGATTGCATATTTAGTAAATAATGATTGTAAATTAATTGTTAGTTTAATTATACTTTTTAGTCTCAACTGTTAGGTAAATATAGTTTTTATGATTTATAAATATTTATAAATTTATTATTACAGTTTTTAAAATTTAAAATATTAAAATTTAGTTTTTATAATTTAAAATATTTATTTATTGAGATAATTTATTGTCTCAAATTATATTTCATAATTTGTTCTAAAACTTTTCATTGAAAGAAATTATTAAAATATTACTATAAACATAGAATACATATTACTATAACATTTTTTTTGTCAGTGAGGAGTCTTGAAACATGCTATGGGACAAAGTTTGGAACAATAGATTTTGTCTCTTATTTATTATTGGGAAGAATTTTACAAATATTTATATATTTTAATAATAAATTTTGTGTGAAATTATGAGGATCAATAATGTGGAGTTAATTGACAAAAATAAATAACAAAGACAAATTTGTAAACTATAAGGATTAATTTTTAATATTTTAAAATATAAGAATTTTTTTTAATTTTTGAATAAAACTGTTGCGACTAAAAATATAATTAAAACTTAATTTTTTAAGAAAAAATTTAGGTTAGTTAAGATAGACCTCAAAGAGTCGCAAATTACTCCAAATTACTCCTTAATAATATCTTCATATTAGGAAAGTGATTTGAATTCGCATCTTTTTAACTTTTATTAATTAGACTAAACTTTTTTAACATAAATTGATTTTATAATAACTACAGTCATTAAGATATATTCTCACAATTATAAAGCTCCTCACCCCTTTTTTAAGCACAAGTTGTCCTAAAATAATATATCATGTAATCTAATTAAAATTGTACAATGATAAAAATAAAATTTGCATAGTATGATCTTAAAGTGTGTTCAGTCTCTATTTTATCAGTTGAATATAGGAAAAACTAATTCTTTCAAGCATGGGAGAGGGGCATTTGACAAAGTGACCCCTTTTCTTGGCAATAATTGGTCAACTTGTATGCTTAACGAAACAGGATTTGAAACAATATTAACAACAAAAGATATTATCTCTTTAAAACTTACATATCAGCTCTAAATTTTAACTTTTATTAATGTTAATCTTTTTATTAACCCTTTTTTATTATAGATTTAAGAAAAATGGTGAATAAAAACAAAGAAATTAATCATATGTGTATGACTTCTTTTGGTTAAAATTCTCCCTATAAGGCAGCATTAGTAAATTTCTTTGAGACACTTAAGATTTGACTTGAAAGAAATAACCAGTGACAAGTTCTTGCTAGAGGAAGGAAGAAAGAGAAGCAATTAAGTTCATGCTTAATGATGCTTTTCTTTTACTTGTACATCATTTATCATTAAGACAATCTTGTTACTCATTTTAAATGGACATATCATTACACACACACACACACATATATATATATATATATATATATTGAAAAAATGGACTTTATTATCAACAATATTTTTCTAACATATTGTCTACTATCTTCATGAGCAAAGTTGAGTTTTCAACTTTTTGTAAGGTGTGCTAATAGACAATACAAGGCTCATCAATTCTTGTGTTTGAATATTAAACTTAAGGATAAAAGAATAAACACAATCATTGCAGTTAATACGATAACAAAATGTGATCTATTAAATAAATTTTATCCATTTTATTGTTTTACAATATGTCATATTACTTACTCTAATGACTTTAACTGTAGTGAATCCGACTGAGTCCACCTATGCTAATGAGATAACAGGTTCTCAACTTGATATATATGTGAAGTTTCCTAGTTGGCATGACATATTCCTACTGTACAGGGTGTTTGCTCCCAATGTTCTTAGCTGGGCATTCAGGCTACTCATTCCACCCCCAGGAGCTAAGAAAATTTGTTAAGGGACAAAATTTAACACATATTAATCAAAATCAATAATGACTTATTTTTATTAATTTTTTTTTTATTCAAATGAATGAGTTCATGGTATGAGTATTATAAATAAAGAATTTTTGTTTACTTGGCATTTTAATTCATTAATTATATACATAATTATGAAGTTAAAATATTATTTTATAATCTGAAGACCAATTGTAATGAACATTTCTTCATGCATTTAACTTGTATATATTCTAGTCATTGCCAATGCTTGGGAGAAACATGACCTTGTCAAGTTTGGGACTCGAGAAAGTAAACTTATGTTGAACCTTAATAAATGATGTGCTTTGGAGGTGCTAGGACTGACATTGGTGAGACTGTGATTCAATTCTAATGAAAGAACCTCAAACCTTAGCAGAATGATTCTATTATTTTTGGTGCATTAAAAATTGAAAAATGATTCATTTTTCTCATGAATGCTACTTCAAATACTAGAACAGGAAAGTGGGTATGTCAAAATTTGATTGAAGTATATCTGGATTGTAGTGTTATTCTTGTATTTAAAAAATTTAAAAATAATTCATGTTTTCTAATAATATATAGGATTTTTTTAATTGACTTAAATATAATAATTTTTTTTTATTTTGATATACATTATAAGTATTTTCAAGTGAACATTTATCTTTTTGGCGGAACAAAAATTATTAAAATAGACATACTTTTTTAACAAAAATATAATAAATTTTAGATATACATTAGAACTCATTTTATTTATTTTATTTTTGTTAATGTTCTATAGTCATTTGAAGGTCCCATATATATATATATATGAGCAGCGGTCATTATATGATTTCTAGTGATAATCAATATGTAACTATCAGAAACAAAGATAAATATTGATAATGTAAAATCAAAGATAATTGATTCATAAAATATACACATGTAAAAATAAATTAAAACTTTAAAAACTATATAAATGTATTTGTATAATTTATTAAAATTAATATTTGATTTACCAAAAAATATTTGAGTTTTTTTAACAATAATTTTCTCATCATAATTTTATTTTTTTATGGGACATGATTTTATTTATTTATTTCTTTGATCTGAACATAATGTCATATTTTTTCAATATATTTAATTTGCAGTTCCCAAATATTCAATTTGGATGCCAATTTCAAAATTCTTGTAATTATAAATTTTGCTGCGTCCCAACCTTATGACTTGTGAGAAGCCCAAATTTGTATCTTGCTCCTCACGTCCATTACGACATTCTTCGATTTTCACCACCCGTTACAGAAAGCTAAAACGACGAAGAGACTGTCGTTTAGGATCTTTAAACAATTCGCCGCCCCTTATTCCACAGGCTTCAACATTGCAACACTAATCCATCATGAAACCATGGTAATCGTTCCATGTTAGACATATCGGATCTTAGCTTGATACCTCTCACACGACAACATTGAAAGACAAGAATATCTGTGACAGCGGGTTCGTGCTTCCAATTCTTAAGTTTGTATTTTTCTGGGTTTTTCATGGAAAGCAACATTTCCAATTTGGCAAATCTTCTGCAGTCCTGCATCAGCAAGAAAGCCCATTTAGCTGGTAAGATCCTTCATGCTCGAATCTTTCGTCTTTGGCTTTCCTCTGACACGTTTCTCTCAAACCACCTCATTGAACTGTATGCCAAGTGTGATAATATCACTAATGCATACCAAGTTTTCAGCAAAATTCCTCAAAGAAACATATATTCCTGGAATGCCATCTTGGGTGCTTACTGTATACATAGAAATTTGCAAGACGCTTATGGGTTGTTCCAGCAAATGCCGGAGAGGAACACTGTGTCTTGGAACACCATGATTAGCACAATGATACGAAATGGGTATGAAATGGAAGCATTGGATATCTATGACTCAATGATGTTGGAAGGAGTTAGACCCTCATATATCACGTTGACTAGCGTACTTAGTGCATGTAGTGCTTTATTAGATGCAGAGTATGGCAGGAGAAGTCATGGTTTTGTGATCAAAGTTGGTCTTGACAGAAATATGTTTGTGGTTAATGCTCTCTTAAGCATGTATTCAAAGTGCGGGCTTACTAGGGATGCAATTCATGTTTTTAGGGACATCCCTGACCCTAATGAAGTTACTTTTACTGTGATGATGAGTGAATTGGCACGAACAAATCATTTAAGGGAGGCTGCAGATATGTTTAAGTTGATGTTGAGGAAAGGCCTTCATATTGATTCTGTGTCATTGTCAAGCATATTGGGTGTCTGTACAAAAGGAGGATTTGGGGAAATTGGTCTCTCTAGGCATAATGATGGCTTTTCATTTAATGTGCCAGGTGAAGAATTACATGGTCTCTCAATCAAACTGGGTTTTGAGACTGATCTCCATTTAAGCAATTCATTGCTTGATATGTATGCAAAAAATGGGGATATGGATAATGCTGAAAAGATTTTTGTCAATATGCCTAAACTGAGTCCTGTTTCTTGGAATATAATGATTGCTGGATACGGCAACAAATACGAAAGTGACAAAGCTGTAGAATATCTTAGTAGAATGCAGTGTTATGGAGTTGAAGTAGATAATGTTACTTATATTAATATGCTAGCAGCATGTGTCAAGTCAGGGGATATTAAAACTGGGCGTCAAATATTTGATTGCATGTCCTGCCCGAGTTTGACTTCATGGAATGCCATACTCTCAGGCTATATGCAGAATGCAGATTACAAAGAGGCACTAAAACTGTTCAGAGAAATGCAGTTCCAACATCTTCGTCCTGATCGGACTACTTTGGCCATTATCCTCAGT
Source organism: Bauhinia variegata (assembly GCA_022379115.2). Classification (NCBI taxonomy): domain Eukaryota; kingdom Viridiplantae; phylum Streptophyta; class Magnoliopsida; order Fabales; family Fabaceae; genus Bauhinia; species Bauhinia variegata. The sequence goes on from CM039432.1 coordinate 7,758,810, forward strand.
TCATGTGCTGAAATGAGACTTCTTGATACCGGCAAACAGGTTCATGTAGCCTCACAAAAGTTTGGGTTTCATGATGATGTGTATGTTGCCAGTGGTCTTATTAATGTTTATTCAAAATGTGGGAAAATGGAATTGGCTAAGTATGTATTCTATAAACTGCCTGAATTAGATGTTGTATGCTGGAACTCTATGATAGTGGGATTTTCAATCAATTCTCTCGATAAAGAAGCTTTCTCTTTCTTTAAGCAGATGCGGCAATTTGGATTCTTCCCTTCTGAGTTTTCTTATGCTACCATATTGAGTACTTGTGCAAAAGTTTCTTCTTTATTTCAAGGACAACAGATTCATGCTCAGATCGCAAAAGAGGGCTATGTTGATGATATAGTTGTGGGAAGTTCAATTATTGAGATGTATTGTAAATGTGGGGATGTAGGTGAAGCCAGATGTTTTTTTTATATGATGCCTGGCAAAAACACAGTTACATGGAACGAAATGATACATGGTTATGCACAAAATGGACGTGGTGATGAAGCTGTTTGCCTCTACGAGGACATGATTGAATCTGGTGAGAAACCTGATGATATAACTTTCGTTGCTGTTTTAACTGCTTGTAGTCACTCAGCATTAGTTGATGAAGGGGTTGAAATCTTCAATTCAATGTATCAAAAACATGGAATTGTGCCAATGTTGGATCATTATACTTGCATTATTGATTGTCTTGGCCGAGCTGGACGATTTCATGAAGCAGAGGTCATTCTAGATCAGATGCCATACAAAGATGATCCAGTTGTATGGGAGGTTGTACTAAGCTCATGTCGTATTCATGCTAACTTGGGCTTAGCTAAAAGAGCAGCTGAGGAGCTCTTCCGACTGGATCCACAAAATTCTGCCGCTTATGTACTTCTTGCCAACATGTATTCTTCTTTGGGAAGATGGGATGATGCAAGGGCTATTAGAGATCTGATGATTGATAAACAGGTCCGTAAGGATACTGGTTATAGCTGGAGTGAGTGCAGGGATGGGATGCAAATCATGCTGGAGAATGATAATCATCCGGTGGCTAGTTCTGAAGTGAATTAACGAATAAAGTAAGGTAACGATGACAGTTGAAGGCCTCAGTAACTTCTTGAAGCACAGCTCTAATTATGAAGTGAAACTACCACCATGAAGCTGACTAATTGTGCTGGTATTCCTAATTAAAGCTGGAAGATGGTTAATTCTCTATATATACGAGTTTTGACCCACTTGAAAGTTGAGATGAAACACGAAAATGAACTCCCTGTTGTCAAAAATCGCTACAGTTTCTGCAGTAGCCAACGTGATTTTTACTGCAGAAGATCTGGATTCAAATTTTGCAGGAAACACTTCTCTCCTTCTATAGCTAGAAAGAATCACTGTCATGGCCATTTGGAAAGGCACCAGCCAGAAACTAGAAGTTCTTCTGCTTGAGAAGACTTCAATTGCAGGTATTGTCTCGCCCTACTGAACTTTTGGTGGTTTCAACTTTTGCAAGTCCAATTAATTCCATTATGTTGTCACCTGTTGCTGCAATGGACATTTATGGATGTTCATTGTGATTAGAACCAAAGTTCCAAATATTGCAGCTATGTATGAGCTACATTTTGGTATTCTGATGTTAGGGGGCAACTTTGATACATGCCATGATCTAGCAAAAGTTTAATCATAATCCTCTCCCTACGTCGTGCCCAGTCCTTCTTACCATTTGCTGCTGCCAAGCTCCAATGGTCTTAGAAGAATGGTGTTCCAAAAAGAGAATTACAAAGAAAGCACCAAAACCGTGTTGTATTTTGAGATGGAATATCTTACTATATTTGTGAAAGAAGTTTTTACTAGATTGGCGAATGAAATCTTGTTCTGTTATTCCCTATTTAGCACTAGATTAATGTATAATTTTAGCTTTGCTTTTGAAAGACTTGGAGTATTTTCAAGTCATCACTTGGCGTGGTTTGCAAGGACGGAACTAGAAATATTAGGTTATGGGGCAAATCGATTCACACTTTAAAAAAGTATTTTGATGATTAAATATGTTTGCAAAGGAGGGGAGTGCTTAATATGAGTATTACATAGCTAATTCAAATTAGCTTCATAGTGATTGATGTCATCTTTTGACTTTTATTTTATTTTATTTTATCATGATAAAAAACATTAAACGCTTAATTATTTATATTAGTTATATCCATAGTCACTATATCACATTTAAAAAAAATATATTTTGTTTTCTCATGTTATTACTAATTTTAAAAAGAATTCTTATTTTTTAAATTAGATAAAATAAATCATTATATTTTAAGCCTAGACAAAAATAAATCTTTCGTTGACAAAAATATATTTTAATAAGGTTTACTTTTTATTATTGACTTAAAATATAAAAATTTATTTTATCTAGTTTAAAATGTTAGGGTTCGTTTTTTAAATTAGTGATGATATGAGTGACAAAAAAAAAAATTCTCTATTATATTTAATGATTTTTTAACCTTTTTTATCTTAATTATTGATATTTATAAAAAATAAATTTATTACCAAATCTTTCAATTTGTAATTAACTCAATTCAAACTAATTAAATAATTCAAACAAAAATAGAGTTTTTTTAAAAATTATATATATATATATATATATGAATTCAAACTCAAATTAAACAACACTAAATTTTATCCCTAGCGGCAAGTGCGTTGGTTTAAGTTCCAATATTTCTTGCAAAAGCAATTCACCAACACCCTTCAAATTTAACTGAATCTATTTATTTTATTTTTTAAAAAGATTTGGTTTTTGCCAACTTATCAATTAATTACTGTGACCTAAATAATGGTTTGACTCGTGGGAACAAAGTAAACTTTCTTTCTTTGACTGTTTCTTGAAAAAAATTATTCCATTAGATATTTGCCTAACGAGATAAACGTGTGAACATAACCATCACACATATTGGTCCCACATTTTAAACTAGTGATTCAGATACTCCGCACATTATTCCTTTGTCTAAGTTCAGTGGACATAATAGATCCATACTTCCTACATAATGTCATCATATCAAAATCATCAATACTTCCTCTGACTCGATCCAAGGATAACGTGGACCACACTAAACCAACTTAATTTAACTCAAGACTTGCTTTACAAGGCAGCATAAATTAAAAATAACAATACTTTATAAAAAAAATATATTATATTTTATAATTAAATTCAAACTAATACTAAAAGAATGAGTATCTTATTTTTTATTTCATTGTATATTAATTGAGCAATTATGTATATGATGATAGGATTAAAATATTATTTTATAATTTTAAATTAATCAAAATTAATAAAACAGTGTATGAGACAGTTAATTTTATCCCATACAAAAAACATTCTCCTCTCCCTTAAACAAAATCTAAATAATTAAATTTTTTACATATGTTAATAAAAATATGATTCTTGATAGTGTATATATATAAAAAAAAAAACTTTATTAAAAAAATTATATTTATTTAAATGATTTCTTTGCTTTGAATATATTAGTCTTTACCGAAGAATACCTTTAGTAGAAGCCAAAAATATATTCTTCCCCTTTGTGGACTTTTTTGGTCAAACATGTGTCCAAAAAATTACTTTTAATAACTTAAAAGTATTATTTTATAATGTTTGACTAATCAAAAAAGTAAAACATAATATAAGAAGTAAGATATAAAATGTTATGTATTTATATCTCGAAAAATCCTTGCCATAACGTATGACATGTTCTCTTTTGGTGCTAAAGTCAAAAGTCAAAAGGGAAAGAGGCTGTTGACCACTTGTGAAGAGTTTGGTTTGAGGGGTTTGGAAGGAGAAGAAAAATTAAGGATAAAATTATTATATTTTCTTTTCACTTTTTCCCCTCTAGAAATAGAGGAATTTAGAAAGATTTTATGTAATTATTGTACTAACCTTTATATTATATCCCTCTTTCACTTCTTCTTTTTTTTTACTTATAAAATTATAATAATAAATTTACTTTTACTTTCTTTTGTTTTTCTTTCCCCTTTTTTCTTTTTACAAACCAAATTAAAAAAAAAAATCCTTCTCCTTTATTAAAATCTCTCCTCTCCTCTTCCCTCCCCCTCCATTAAAATTGCTTCCGTCCCTTCTATTGAACCAAACACTCCCTTAAAAGTAAAATTAAAGCTCCAACTCTCTTTAAATAGAACCACTTTCATGCGCCATAAAACTCAAATAATTCTCATTCAAGCACAATATAATCAATGTTCCCATTTCTCATTTTTGTATGACAAATGGCAGCAAAAATATATATTTTTTGGGGCTACACAATAAGGAGATTCGAACCCTGAGGCTACCCCTAACCGCCAAAAATATCGACAAAGCCAAAATTATCACTATGATGATATGTGCTCTCACTTATAACCTATTAACTGTTTCCCCAATTTGAGCATCTGAGATGACACCATGGCCAGAGTCTTGGAGAATCAAGTTCCACATCAGAGACTAATACATAACCAACAACTAGAAATATATACACTACCATGATTGTTTGCTAAGAGATTTAATGTTGGAAATCTAAAGATAATCTTCAATGGAAATGCCCAAATCTTCCTCATGATCTCTATGTTCATCTTGTTTGCCAGCTTCCCATGTCCTCCAGTTATCTTCTCCCACATTTTCCCACCAAATTCCGTCGTTTTGAGCTTGCCCATGATTGTATTCTCCTCTGGGTTCATCAGTTTCCTGCTTCATATTCTCAACATGAGTTTCTGTATTCTCAGTGATTCTCTGGGCGTAGTTAGCATCAACCGCCATGCCGGCATCAGACGCCGCCTGCTGCACCGACCTTGGCGACACAGCTCTCTGAGCAACATAAGACGACAACATGTCCGGAAAATTGAGCTTGTCCACTTTTTCCGGTCTCCTCAGACAAAAGAATGCTACGTCGTGGGCCACGGCTGCGGCTTCCGCTGTCGCATAGGTGCCCAACCAGAGACGTTCTTGAGTGCCCGGAACACGAATCTCCGATACCCACTTGCCCCACTTCCGGCGACGAACTCCGTTGTACTTCTTCTCACTCGAGCTGGCTTCGTTCTCGGTTGAGCTATGACTCATGAAGAACAAAATCAAGATAAACCGGCGGCTATGGTGAAAAGTTTCTGTGGGGATTTTTATCGATCAGCTCGTGCGCATTGTGAACTGAAATGGGTTTGAGAAAGGGCTTATATAGGTTGAGGAATTTCTGAGAGTCAGAGGGATTCCCAACTTGATCACTCCAAGAGGGACGAAAATGTTGGTGGCGTGCTGTGCCTTGTAAATTTTGTCATTGTGGGTGAAAGTTGGAAAGTTGGATTGACCGTGAGAGTAAGTCAAAAAGGACAATAAGGACGGTGGTTTCCCACGTTGTTGCCTTTTATCTAAGACAAGACATTTATGGAATATCAAATTTCTACCTTATTTACTATTTTTAGATTTTTTTAATAGATAATAACTTATCAACTTAAGAAAAATTCTTAAAAAATTGATCCTTTGACACAATTTTTTTTTTCATTTTGATTGAAAAATTAATCCTTAAATCATAACTTTAGAAAGTATTAGATATGATTTAATAATAAATAATTTGAGTAGTATCCAAAAGGTTTAAAATTTTATTTTATTGTGAAAAAAAAATTGTAACTTTGAAGTTCATAAAGCTTTTAACTAATCGATTTTTTAATAAATTGTATGCAAAAAAAAAAAGAGAGAGAGAGAGAATTTTTCTAGTAGATTGGGTGCAAAATTAACGTCAACTTTTTTTAATAGATTAAATTATAGAAAACTTCTTAAAAATATATTCGTTATTAATAAATTCTTTGACAAATCAATTTTTCTTTTGTGTGATGACAAATAAATTCTTAAAGCACTATTGGGGAGACTCTATACCTATAGATTAATTGGTGGTATTTATTTTAAATAATTATATTAAAATTTAATTAAAAATTATTATTTTATTAACTTAAATCAAATTAATTAATGTAAAATAGAATATTAAATATCCTTTAAAAAAAAGTTTTGGCAGCTATTTCTATGCACAAAAATAGAATTCTTCTAATAAATATTGCATGCAAAATTAATTCTTTGAACCGCAACGTCGCTATCAGATGTCAAGGCTAACGAAATGTGGGCGGTCAACACTGAAGTCGGCCAGAGCAAGTGGCACAAAAGAGGCCACGAAATTTTCCTATCAAATTGTCAAGACTAAGTTTTTCAATATTAAATCCTCATCCGTTCATAGGAGAATAAAATGATAAGAAACCAGAAGAAAACCTATTTTGGGAAATCACGAATTTCTGAATATATTTACAAAAATAGCAAATATTAAGAATCTAATGTTTCTTTAACCCATTTTTAACAAAAAAGAAAAAAAAAACCCATTCATCTAATGCTCTAAGATTTTAACTTCAGGGGATTGTGAATTTAAACTTTTTTATCATCATATAATGAAAAATAATAATTTATTATAAAATACAAAATATAATATAATGTAATAATTTGAACACATAATAAATAACTTAACTTTAAAGATATTTATAATTTCAAAAAAATGTTAAAATTTTCTAAAATCTACCTAACTAAATAAGAATAATAATATTTATGTAAAAACTGTATTAATAAATAATTTATAAATAATACCAAATATGTTATCTAATATAATCTCGTCTTATCACAGCAAATCGATCAAAAAAATATAAAAACATGGTTATTTTATATTCTTTTAAATAATATATTTTTATCTTTTTGAATATCTTCATAAATTTTTAGTCTTAAAACTTTTATTAGTTTTGATAAATCTCAAAATTTAATTTATTTAAATATTTTTTACCAAAAATAAAAATATCCCAAAAACTACCTTATATAATTTAAACATCCTTTTCAAGTTACATTTATAAAAATCCCTAATTTTACATTTTATTCCTTGCATTTAAATTCTACCTAAAGGTTTGATTTGAAATGGATAAAGCTAACCAAGTCTTGGGAGACCAGTTCAGTCCAGTTCTACAACTTGCTTTCAAAATATCAAAACCCGAGGTTCTAAACCAAGACATTTCCGACATCTTTGAGTAGATTAACAAACCCCACGCGCAGGGCTCCACATGCTGATGTCACGCCCCGCCATCCCCGCACACAGCCACACAGGGCTGACGTTTACAACACGAGCGCGTGGATCTTTGTGTTGAGGATTATCTCATGTGTGACGTCATAATAATTGATATTTGTTCAATTCAACAAGGAGGTCAACGAGTGGGAACATAACAATATGATGTCGGTCAATAAATAAATAATTTCGCATAAGATAAATTAACATTTGAAAGATTAAATGAATTACTTTTTACTTACTAATTAATCTTAATAAAAGTTTATAATAATAATGATAAATTACTTTAAAATTTGACTCTAACAAAAAAAATTAAAATTTTCTATTTGTCACATAAAATTATATTATATTATATATATTACTAAATAAAATCATGTGTCTAGTAATGTTTAAGGTAAGAGTATTAAAATTTTTAAATTTTTTATTAATTATTACTTTTATCATGAATAACAATGATTCTCATGTTTGATTAAAAAAGAAAAAATATATTTATAAAGGCTTTAACAATAAGATTATTTTTTTATTTTTATAAATATAATCATTAAAAATAAATTTATTTAAAATATAATTAAATATTAAATATAGACATTTCTCTTAATTAAAAATTTTCAATGCATCGTAAAGGGTTAACTTCTATTGATTAACAGTAGAATTTTTTGAAGAAGGAATATCTCAGTTGAAATTTGATATATCTAACTCTACCAAAAATAAATATTAGACCAAAGTTTTTATTAAAAAAAGTCCCAATTAAGAAAAAAAAAAAGAAAAAAGGTATTGCTGAAAATACACATGTTGAGGGAAGTACATCAAACTTGGGCCTACCTTGGTTCTTATTGAACTTCTACAACGGGCGGTGATGACTGATGACCAACTAATTGAGTACTTACTTTTAAATCATTCAAAGTTTGACCACGTTTTCTTCCTAATCAGTCAACTTCGTATATAGCCACGTGCTCTCTCTCTCTCTCTCTCTCTCTCTCTCTCTCTCTCTCTCTCTATATATATATATATATATCATTTTATTTTGTTTTTTAATCAAGCATAGTTATACTTTCATGTTAAAGAAAAGAGTACATTCAAATAATTGATAAAAGTAATTTTAATAAATATAATTTTAAAATTTAAAATCTTAATCTAAAAATATTTTAAGAATCAATTTATTATTACTTAACAAAACATCTCATTAGTGATAGAGTGATGATTTTATTCTAGGAGGATATGGAGGATTTAAATTTCATTAAAAACCTACAAGAGAAATCGCCAACATGTTAGTCAACATGTACTAGGTTGATTCATAAAAAGTTGAGAAAAGACAGTTTAATTTTAAAATATAAAAATGTCAAAATTTTATTTTTAATAATTATATTACCAAATAATTTCTTCACCTATTATGCTATTTTACCTCCAATGAAGAAAACTAATTTTATTTCTTGAAAAAAAAAAAGATGATAAAAAAATGGTAATGTATATTAAAGTAATAATACTATACTATACTTTAATATATAGGATGAGAACATTTTGCTAAGCTCACATTTCATTTTTCATTGCTAATATCTCTTTCTTTGTAGGTGATCTTAGTAATTCTTTCCTTATAGGAGATTTGCAATTGTCAATATCGTTATAAATTCTCGCCTCTTAAAGTCTTATTTCTTTTTTTAGACTCAATCTACTTTCACATCCACATCCTTTAATTCGAGGTTTGGATTTAAGATTTGAAACTAAATAAGATAGAAGGGAAAAGAAAAAGGTCATAAACTCCTCTTACAAGGATAAATTTTAAAACTTAAACTCAAATACTTCAACCTAAAATTTTTTTAAGATTATCGTCAAGTATATAAATTAATTAATATATAATAATCGTACTATCTAATATTAGAAGTTTTAAATTTAAACCTTCAATATACATTTAGGTTAAAAAATTAAAAAAATATTATATTTTAAATTTTATTTAATTTAAATTAGATTGATTAATATTTAATATTGTGTGAGATATTGAGTAGTTTTACCAAAAGTAAAATATGATTAATTTTGAGACTTTGCTTCCATTAAAGATTATAGTTTAAAAAAGTCCACTTTTAGTGGGTGTGAGAGAGAAAAAGATCGGTGAAGTATTCAACTTGGCTTTCAACCTAACCATCAGCCACTAGCTGGACACAAATCTGTAACACGTTTTTGTAATAACTAGGAAAGTGAGGGGTCAGAAAATACAAAAGATAAAATAACTATTTTGATCCCTTACACTTAAAATTTTTATTAATTTAATTTTTTATATTTTTAAATTTATTAATTTAATTTTTTACACTTCAAGTTTATCAATTTAGTTTTTTACACTTAAAATCTTAATTAATTTAATTTTTTATACTTAAAATTTTAATCAATTTAGTTTCTTAAACTTAAAAAATTTATCAATTTAATTATTTACACTTCAAAAATATTAATAAATTTAAGGCACAAAATTAATAAAAAATTAAAAGTGTGAATAACTCAATTAATAAATTTAGAATATAATAGACGAAATTAATTAGAATTTCAAATATAAGGGACGAAATTGATAAATTTAAAATATGAGGGACTAAATTGATAAATTTAAAATGTGAAGGATTAAATTAATAAAAATTTTAAATATAAAAAAGATATTTACTCAAATACAAAATAAAAAGTTTAATTTTATTCTTTTCCCCAAACTTTCTAGTTTGATATAAAATGATACTGCTAATTTTATTATGGCCAAGTCTAAGCTTATCTCACCTCACCGCCTCTGGGGTTTGCCAATTTTCTTATTAGTCGGTGAGTCGGCCAGATTTCCCATTTGCGACAGAGATTAGGATAAAATTTTCATTGCAAGATTGTAAATAGAAGAAAAAACTTTTGAAGATTAAAATAAAATTATGCTCTCTACTTTACTTTACGAAGATTTTTATATTAATAAGAATATTAAAATATTTTTATTTTTAAAATAAAAATTTAGATCAAGGTTAATTTTCCCAACCACCTCATTGTCATCTCCAGCCACCTCGTGTGGTCTCCTCTAAAATATTTAGACTTTAAATTAAGGTTAATTTTCTAAAAAAAATATAAAACTAAAAATTATTATTAAAATATTACTATTCTAAAATTATTTGTTAATATATCACAAATTTAATTTTCTTTAAAGGTGCCATCTTCCTGGAGTACACAAGTCAAGAAACACTTAAAATGCACCTAATTGGGTGGCGCCTTATAAATATCTGAGTATTTTAGCCAGCCCTTATACTACAAAAAAAATTGCATATATTCATTTCACGTAAATATATCCACGTATGCATGTTTCAGTTGAATTGATTTTTAATATATCACAATTTTATTTAATTTTTAATGAGATAAAATATGATATTTTATTAAATATTTTATTTTTATTTTATTAATTTTAATTAGTATTTGAGACCGTAAAATTATATATAACTAACGAGAAAAGGAATCAGATATAAATGAGTTGAGATTTTATCCTATTTTCAAAATATTAAAATTGTCGGTTTAAATCTTTATTCCCCATATTTTTGTCTAGATATTGGGAAAATGGGACATCCAATAATTTTTGTCTAAGCAGAGTAAGAAGGAACGCCTGAATATATATATATATATATATATATATATATATATATATATATATATATATATATATATATATATATATATATATATATATATATATATATATATATATATATATATATATGTATTACTTGAGAGATAAGAAATCAAGAAAATAAAAAAAATAAAAAATAGTGGGAGCACGCCAGTATTCCAGATGATTACATTGAGGGATCTCAACCAGTAAGCAAAATTTTGACACACGCCAATTCAATTGGAGTCTTTTTATTAATTAAAAATTACAATAAATTAAGAAATAATTTTTATTTTTATTTTTTTAAAATTAACCTCAAATCAATCCTATCTTTTAAATTTTTCTCTTCATTTAAATTAATATTTTTTATGTACTCCCCGTTTAAACTATTGATATTTGATCAAAAGACGTTAATTTTCATGGTATATAGTTAGAACTTAAATATATTAATATATATTTAAGTTTATAAATATATAAAAATATTTTTGAAAGAGTTTTAATTTTATATAATTTTTTAATTAACTCGAATCAAATTAGTTGTGAGATAAAAGATATAATAATAAATTTGTTCTAGAGAGGTCTTAACTTTTTTTAAAACATTTCACTATTTCATTTTTTCTAATGAATTATATCTAGGTGCAGATTTTAAATCTCTTAAAATGTTCAATCAAATACCACAAGTTATCTGACATTTTTATTTTTATTTAAACTTAAAAGCTTTTTTTTTTTTTTTAATTTGATAGTTGATAGTGGATAGTGGATAGCAATAGAATTTAATGTTAGTTCTTGTTATGTCTTATTCGTCTGTTTTCGGATTCATCGTATGTTCATAAGTAAAGGGACCATCATTTATTTATATTCAAACGATGGCTTTTGTCTGCAGAATTTAAGGAAACTCATTAAAGAAAAATGTTTGACCAAGCCAATCTAAAAACATAACAAAAAAAAAAAAAAAAACAAAGTTGTAATCTTTTCATTTAAAATTATATTTGTAAAATCATACATATATATATATAAGATAATTTTTAAATTTAAAAATAATTAATAATATTTTTTTAAAAAATATCCTTACTTAAAATTTTATTACATTTAACTCAAGAGATAAAACGCTAAATAAAGACATTATAAAACAAATTTATTCTTTTTTAACTACTTAACTGTATTTTTTTAAAATATAAATTGAAAGTATAAAATATATAATATAATCTTATAATTTTCAATAAAAATAATATAAAATTTGATGGATGCAAATTTAATTTTAGAATTTATTCAACTGAATAGCTTCAGGTTTTTTCAGGTTGGTTGTAAGATTTTAATTTTTAATTTCTAAATTTTTCAAGTAAATTCCTCTTAAAACGATGAATTTCAAATTTCAAACTCAAATACTTTAATCTAAAACAACTAGAGACTACATCAAACATGTAAATTACTCCCTCAATTTCATATATTTTGTTATTTTAAAAAATTTCTTTTGTAACAAAATCGTCACACTTTTAAAATTTTAAGGCTTTATTTAAATTAACTTTATATTTACCAGTATTTAATTAAAAACAACAAATTTACTCTTTCTCTTAATTATATTTAATTATAATCTTTTAACATACGCGCAATAGTCTTAAACTGTAAAAAATATGAAATTAAGAGAGTGTTTAACACGAGAATATATTTTGTATTAAAATTTTAAAAAAATTATTATTATTATTATTATTAAATTTAAATTAATTAATATTTAATATAATATTAAATACTGAACGTTTTTCACCAAAATAAAACATCTTGAGACTACTTCCATGCATTGAACCAAACTTAAAGATGATAATTTTTCTTTTTCTTTATCTTTTTTAATTAAAAAAGACCATTTCTAAACCCATGTTTCCCATCAGTGGCTAAAAAGATGGCGGAAGCGTTCAACTTGGGCTTCAACCTGACCATCACCCAGTTGCTACACAAATCTATAACACAAGTTGTAATAATAAATTGGCAGTTGGAAGGAAGGGGGACCAGAAAATAAAAAAGTTCAATTTGTTATGAAAAAATAGACATAAAGAATAAAGTAGAGAGAATTGAGATGAGAGAAAAATAGAGTCTCCAAAAGGGTTAACTTTATTCATCTACTAAAGGGGTATATATACACAATAAAAGTGAAACCCTAACCCTAAAAGGATAATATTTATTTAATAAATTACAAATAAATAAATGCTAAGTCAGCCCTAGGGAATATTCTATTAAATGGGCATCTAATCAAAATATTCACAACACTCCCCCCTTGGATGCTCATTACTAAAGAATGTGCCTCGTTAAAAACCTTACTAGGAAAAATCCTGTGGGATAAAAACCTAGTGAGGAAAAGAGTACACAATTCTTTTGTATACGCAATCAAATGTTGTCTCATTAAAAACCTTACCAGGAAAACCCAATGGGAAAAAACCATGGTGAAGGGAAAAAGAGTGCAATGCGTATCAATCAAGTTATTTGTGTTGACGAACTTTAATTTTGGACAAGATCCTTCAAATATTGTAGAAGTTAATGTCATGGTAACAAATTTGCTAGATTGTCATATTGACAACTAGTTAAATTGTACCAAGATTTGGTACTTCAGGACCAAATATTTCTTTATCATTCTCACAAGTTCTAAAGAGAATATTTGTTTGCATTTAGCGATTATAATAGATATAATTTATATATAAAAAATTACTTTAGCACTTCTACTATATAAGCATTTCAATGCAAGTTGTCTCTAAGTAATTTATAGCTTTGGAAGCTCTTTAAGAGTTCTAATATTAAATCATTGACACAATTTTACTAATATACAGATAAATTGGTTATTTCTATATACATTTCCTTCAACAAAATTTAACTTAAATGATCGTATAAATTGTTTCAGGCAAATCAAATCTTTTAGGGATGTCATTATTGAATAAGTTGACTATAGCAATATTCATTAGACGCAAATAATATCCTTCATGTACTGCCAGAATAAATAAGTACTATTAAATACTTACATCTATCACAATTAATTATATCTCTTCAAAATCAATGCCAGTTATTTGCAAAAACCCTTGAGTATCATTTTTCTTTTGTACTTACACAAAAAACCCATTTATTCATAACTGGCTTTTCACTTCTGGTGTTTGGACTACAGGTCCAAAATCTTTTTATTTTTTAAGTGAACCTCAATTGCGTCTTTTCAATTTTTGGCCAATCATTTCTTTCTCTGCAGATCTTTACTAATGATCCTCAATATCTTTTATCATATAGCGCACTATATTATATGTGAACATTGTCAACAATATTAATTTCATTCTGGTTCCATCAAATTCTGTAGAGATCTCTTTATTTTCATGGCTTTCAGGTACCTGAGTTTCCTTTGAAATGAAAACATTAGTTATATTTGAGGACTCTTATAAAGTTACCTCTAGTAACTCTTATGGAGCTACTTTTATCCTCGATTTGGCCATCTTTGATTCTTAGCTCCTTTTCTTTTCGAGGATTTTATCTTTGGAACTAGTATGTTTGTAATACTTTGATTGGAGTAGTAGCAGTTGGTATATATAATTTTAGTCACTCTTACTAGTCAGGCAATACATCTGGCAGTTTATACATATGAATTATCAAATGAACTTCTGGTTCATATTTACTTTGCATGAGGATCAAGGTGATAATTCATTCTAAATACTCTCCATTACCAACTGCTTATCCTCTCCCCCTTAATGTTGGAATAAATGATTTATTAGAAATACAAATGGCGAACCAAGCGTAAATAAATATCCTTTTAGTGACTCAACATATATCACTTATATATAGAGATTTTATTTCTAACATATGTTCTTAACCTCCATTGAGGTCCCATCTTAGTACATTGTGGTGGAACAATTAACTATTCATTCATAGATGGGATATATTTGGTTCCTGACTATAAACCAATTATAAGAGGGGGTTCAAACTTGTTGGCATGATACGAATCAATGTTACAACATGAATATTCACATGTTCCCAAATTAATATTGAAAGTTTAGATTTCATAAATAATGGTCTTGCAATTAATTTTAGGCGCCTGCAAGTCCATTTTATGTATTCCAATAGTCAATCTTTGAAGAGTGAATTCACTAGCATTAACTAAGTGTGTTGCTCAACTAGATATAACTAAGGCATTACGCTCTTAATTCAATCCATTGAACAAGTAATCTCATAAACTTCAGGTTATGAGTTAACCCAAATATGTGATCATTTAGTCGATGCATCGATTAAAATTAAATAGTATCTAAATGATCCACTTGGTGAGTCTACATGCCCATAAATATTTTCACCTCATATACATTCTAAATGATGAGGGATTCACTCTTACTTTTGCGAATTCAAATAAATTTTCTTTGGGAACAAATAATACATGGGAAACTAAGTGTTTCAATTGAAGAATCTTCTAGCTCTTCAATGAAATTTCACATGATTTTTTAATTACTTTCGCATCATTGTTGACTCGGAATGGCTCAACTGGTCATGCCAAATAAAACAAACTTATTTTGACTTGTAAACTTCTGGTTTACAACAACATATGTTTCAATTGTATATATGTAGTACAAATTAGAGGAAGACGTAAATAATTTCTTAATTCAAACATTAACTAGCTCTTCAGGAGCATTTTATCATCATTTTTATTCCTCCAGCTCTTCAGGAGCACTCAATCATCTTTGTACTACTGAATATATACAATAGAAATCATGTAACATCGCATAATATATCAAAATCATTAAAGGTAAAAACTAAAATAAAATTACATACAAATACTTCCATCACCTCTAGGGATTAAATGATTTTAATACCTTTGATATGACAATAATCAAAACTAGCACCTTTTTAGTTGAAAGTGAAGTATATATTTACTCCTTTCCACAATAATATTGGGTTTCCAAACATTTCTTTGCTACCTTTTATTATTGTTATCCCATTTCTGGTGGATAGAATATTTTGTACACTATAATCATGTGTATATCCACATTTCTTAATATTGTTCCATTCACTTCAAGGAATGGAAAAAGACCAATAGAATGAGATCTCATTGTGCAAAATTGTCGCAACAATTAATCTCTTTCTTGCATTAATTCTTGAAAAGCATTTAAAGGATGTTTAGATGTATAACAGATACAAACTTAATGGCTTTTTCATACCAAAATAATAAGGGTTTTCCAAATATCCCTTTACCACTTTTTCTTCACTACTCTCTCACTTCTGATAAGAGGTATTTATAGTATTATAACTAATACTATATTTGCCGAGTGATAGCCATATTTCTGCTCATATTTCTTGATAGCTTCTCCATTTACTTCAGGGAATAGAGAAAATTCATTATGAGATAATGGTTTATGCATTTATAAAATCAAACATGGGGCCAAAAATTCATTGACCTTCATAGGTTCCAAATAAGCCATAAATTAAAACCATACAACATTCATCAAGAGAAAAGTGCTGATGATGGAAGCAAAACCCAAATCCAAATACTTTAGCATTTATGAATGAAGAACATATATGAAAAATGCTGTGAAAAACCCTTGAAGTGAATGCAGAAAGGAAAGCTATTGATTCATCATATTCCTAAATATGATCTCCTTAGCAATCTTTTCATATGTCATAAATAAATTCATTGGACCGTGTCAATGGGGAAGTGATCGTCTTCGTGCCTTCATGTTTCTCATCCAAAAGCAATAATGGTAAAGCTAGTCATGTATTGACTAAACGAACTTATTAGTAAGTTGTATAGAAATTCATGATTGAAAGGTTCATCTCAATCCCAATTATAGAAATTACACACTGGTTCAGGGTTATTGGTGTCAGAAATCAGTCTCAAAATCTACTGAATATATGAACAATTTAAATGAAGATGATGTAGAATTACATGCAAATTTTTATACCGCCAGTAATTATACTAAACATATGACAAAAGGGATGTAAGCTGAAGTACCAAACTTTATAAAATTTATGAGGCAATTGATCAAATTTAGTAAGCATTGGTCTTTGCAAATGCAATTAAACAAAAGAATGCAACCTGATGGGGATTTAGAAAGTCAAATATACAATGTTTGAAAAAGTAAATCCCCAGGCAGATTGGGGTAGCTTTGATCTACTACATAATATTAGCAGCATTTCCAATAAAAAAATAAATGTTGTCACCTATTATGTTTTTGCATAATTTTGAGGGAGCTGGGGGCCATAATATCAAATCACCTACTAACTAGTTTTCCAAAAGAACATGCATTTCTTTTGATAATTTGGCCGCATAATAAGGCATAAGCAGTGCTGTTCAATATCATTACCGAGTGAGCTGAATATGGAATTAATTAGTGCGGCTAAATCTGCTGTAGCACAAGCTGCAAAACTGAATTAATAAGTGCATCCCAGAAGCATATAAGCCCAAGAACAAAGAAGGGGAAAACAAAAAGGGAAAAGAAGTGGAAAAAAAAAACTTTTAAAATATTAGTTAAGCTAATATAGCATATCATATCCAAACAGTGGAAAATTTGAGATAACTTCATACCAAAATGCTACGACTTACTACATGGTAACAAAAGGGAAAAGAAATGCTTTCAATTCCCACCAAGGCCACGCAGCTTTCAATTTTTGGGTTTATGTGGTACCAGTCATCATAATAGGCACAATTACCATAAAAAGAAAAAGAGAAGAAGAGGAAAAGAAAAACCAAAAATAGATTTTGCTTTGGCATTATGAAACTAAAAATAATGCTTTCGGCATTAAGAAGAAGGAAAATAAAATAAAATAAAATAAAAAGGTAAAAGAAAATAAAAGATATGCATAATAAAGGAAAAATAAAATATGCATAATTATATTATATTTTTCTTTTGAGTATAGATAACTTCAAGATCTATTTTAAGTGTAGATAACTTCAAGATTTATTTTATACTATTTGAAGAGTGTAGATAACTTCAGGATCTACTGTTTTATATTAATTGGGTGGATAACTATCAATTAAATAGATCCACTTTATACTATTTGAATGGATAACTTCAAGCCATTTTATAGAAAATTAATCATTTATAATAAAATTTCCCATATTTGAATGAAATAATGGATAGCTTCAAGATCCATTTTATAAATGGATAACTTCAGGATCCACAAAAATCAATTGTTTATAATAACATTTTTCATATTTAATTGGATAACTTCTGGATCCACTAAATATCAAATTAATTATTTAATTGTTGATAATAAAATTTCTCATATTGCTGGATGAGGTTGTCTCAAATAAATAAAATTATCTCATACTTCTGGAGGAGATAAATTAAGAAAATTATCTCATATTTCTGGATGAGACAAATTAAAAGAGTTATTTCATACTTCTGGATGAGATAAATTAAAAGAATAATCTCATACTTCTAAATAAGACAAATTAAAAGAATTATCTCATACTTCTGGATGAGATAAATTAAAAGAGTAATCTCATACTTCTGGATGAGACAAATTAAAAGAGTTCAAATTTTTTCTCATGCTTCTGGATGAAAAATATGAAAGAAATTAAATTGCCTCATACTTCTGGATGAGGTATAAATTTTATTCATTATTAGGAATATAAAATTCCTTAGTATAATTCGTGACACTCATGTTCAAAGCCATGTGATTATAGCTTGGCCACTTTTGCTGGGAATAGTTAATGGAGAATATTTTATAAAATAATAACCCAATGAGGGAATAAAAAAAGAATCATGAATTTAAAGCATATTTGCAAGCTAATAAACTTGAAGAGTACTTACTTCATTTCTTCTTGTGTACCTACGGGTTATATATATAATTCTAAAAGATTTTCCTTCCATAATATAAATGTTACCTGCTTTTGTAAAGAGTAGACCAATTATCATATGCCCATTTGGTGGCAGATTTGGCGTGGCAGCTTCCTTCTATTCTTTGATCAGTCATGAGTGCAGAACCATGCATATGTTTGGTGGCCGGAAGAGAAAACTAATCTCCAATCTCTTGAGGCAATACCCTTTCTTGATAAATAAAAAATGAAAATTAGATAGCAATAGGAGTAGAGTGTCGTGCTGATAACGTGTTATGAAAAAATAGACACAAAGAATAAAGTAGAGAGAATTGAGATGAGAGAAAAATAGAGCCTCCAAAAGGGTTAACTTTATTCATCCACTAAGGGGGTATATATACACAATGAAAGTGAAACCCTAACCCTAAAAGGATAATATTTATTTAATAAATTATAAATAAATAAATGCTAAGTCAACCCTAGGAAATATTCTATTAAATGAGCATCCAATCAAAATATTCACAACACAATTTTGTTTTTTTTCCCCAAACTTAATTTCTAGTTCAATATAATTAATGCTATTAATGTCGTTCCCTCAAACCCCTTGGAAGGGAAAGAAAGGGACCCTCGTCGTCTAATTATGGCCAAGTCTCAGCTTAACGATTTTTTTTTTTAGTAAATATTTTAATTTATTTGAATTATTTAGGTATTTTAACTAGTAGTAGTTGTGTAAAATTTCCTTCTTGCTATTTCAATTAAAAAAAGAAGAAGATAATATACTCTAGTAAATAAATATTTGTTCACATATTAGTTACTTGGAATTTTGAGGCTTTAGTATTGACATCAAAATTAATAGCAATAAAGTAATGACTCAATAGAATGTAATTAATCTCTAGACAAAAATTATTGAGTTCAATTGCTTTTGGCAGAAGACTATTTACTAATAATAATTAATTTTATACTTAAAAAGTGCCTATGGTATGAATAAACATATGTTAATATGTAATAAGTAAGTAGCAAATTTTTTAAATAAATTAAAAGGAAACTGTCACTAAAAACGACATGAGTTTTACATGTAATGATATTTTGTGAGAGCCACCAATAACTTTTATGCCATATAATACCTTTCCTGTCATTAAAACTAAGATATTATTAATGCTAATAGTTTTTTTTTTACCTGGTGATGACTATAGAATTTAATGTTAAAAGTTTATTCCCTGTTATGCCGTATTGTTCTCTTCTGTGATTTATTGTGTTCATATGCAAAGGGACCGTCATTTATTTATATTCAAAAGCTGACATTTGTCTGCACAGTTTATGAAAACTCATTATAAAGAAAAATGTTTCACCAAGCCAATAAAAAAACCATTAAGTGTGTTGATAAATAGATAATAATTATTTTAACTTAATTAAAAACTTTGAATTTGAGTGAATATAATTACATGAAAATTTAATAAGAAGAATTTTATTGCTTTTATAATTTTGTTTTAACTCAAACTAGATTAGTTGATATTAGTAGTGTTGGATGTTAATAATTTGCCAAAAAAATAGTATAAAAATTTTAAGAACTAATGGAACTGAGCAGTGTTCATTTAAAATGGAGTTAAATTCATTTATATTTTAGTTTTGAAACATTTATGACTTGGTTTTTAAAAACAAAATGGTTTTTTGTTTTTGGTTTTTAGTTGTAAGAAGTTGGACTAAACCAGAAACCTCCAAACTGTAAACCTCACACCCCAAAATCCTAGAAACTCAAACTCTAAAACCTACAAACTCCAAAAACTCAAACCTTAGATACATAAACTAGATCCTCAAACCACCCCAATAAATTAATTTACTTTTTTGAATTTAAAATTGTTTTTTATTTTTACGAATTAGAAATATTTTCTTATTTTTTTATAAATTTAAAATTCATTGAATATTTTAATTATTTTAATAATATAAAGCGAATAATATAAATAAGAAAAAAAAAAAAAAAAAAAACCTCCCATGGTTTGGACAACCCGGTAGTTTACCAACCCTTAGCAAAGTCGAGTAGGCCGAAAAAATACTGGCCCGAAATTTTTGAGGCTAGCCTATAAATAGGGCCCAATTTATAGGCACAACCCCAAATTAGTACCCTCGCCCTCTTTGTACAATCTAAAACATTTCCATAAGGGAAAGCAAATATTAATTTACGGCGGTGCAAAAATTAATCTCCCATTGGATAAATACTACACTGCAGTCCAGAATGGAAAACACAAAAATATTAAAATTGAAATTATAAAAGGGAGGGATCAACTTCATTTGGAAGATAAATTTTGTCCATCTAATTGTTTATATATATATATATAAAATTTTCATCTAATTATTAAATGATATTATATCGTTACATTGATTATTTATATCAAATTTTATAAAAATAAAATTTTAAATATTTAATATATGTGATGAATTTTAATATAATTTTTTAAAAATTAGAGTATTAATAAATTCCAAAATTTATAAGATTTTGTAAAAAATAATATACAATATAAGATCTTTTAATTCAAGAGTTAGATTCATAAAATTCACTTCATTCGAACATTTATTTAAATGAGTAGTTGAAAATTATCTTGATTTTTAAAAATTCCAAAACCTAAAACTGGCAATCAAACCCAACAAAGCTTACACTATTAAATTAAAATTCAAAAATAACTTTTTATATCCAACTTAGCCTCATAGAATCTTAAACTAATAGATATAAGCTTTTAAATAAAAAGTAGATGATGATTTTACATCTAAGAAAAATTAAATGCATCTAATTTTAGAACTGTACAGCACATATTGTGGTGATAAGATGTTAGGATAGTAATGACATGAACAAAGAAAAAGAGTTAACCATG
This sequence comes from Bauhinia variegata, assembly GCA_022379115.2. Taxonomy (NCBI): domain Eukaryota; kingdom Viridiplantae; phylum Streptophyta; class Magnoliopsida; order Fabales; family Fabaceae; genus Bauhinia; species Bauhinia variegata. The sequence goes on from CM039432.1 coordinate 7,780,152, forward strand.
AGAGAAAGATTGTGGTTAAGTAATCTTCCATTGAATTGATGATTAGATGGTAAAATTGACATTCTATAAAATATAGTATACACACTTTAAATCACAAAAACAAATTAAAAAAAAAAAAGAGTTCCAAGATTAACAAGATCTATCTTAAGAATATAAAATGAAGGGTATCACAAGCTTTTACGGTGACCTATGATAAAAACGATAAAAACATCTTCTGTCTCATTTTATGTCTCCTATTTGATCGGTTAAAAAAATTCTAAGATAATATTGTAAGTATTTCTAAGTTATTGAAAATAAATTTTTTTAACCAATTGAAAGAGCAAATAGGAAATGGAATCAGAAATGAGACAGAAGATGTGAGTCTATAAAAACATGATGATTAAGGATACGTATCTTTCTCAAGATGAAAAATGAGACTTTCTTATGGAAACAGCATAGATAATGTCTAGTTGAAAGCATTAGACACAGAATATATGAAGTCCAAGAAGCCAGTTCCCTTCAGAAGACCTTTACCAGTTAAAAGCTCAAAATCCAACAACAAGAGGAACCCAATAACAGCTGCTTTCCCATTGATTATTTCATTCTTTCCAGTGAAACCAAATCCTTCTAGTTCCTCATCAACAACCATCTTAACCTATTCACATCACAGAATTTGTAAGTTGAAAGTAAAGCTGAAAGTAATTGCAGTGTTCTTGTTCGGTAAGGGTCCTATATAAATTAGAGAAACCCACCACCCCCCCCCCCCCCCCCACTTCCTTCCTTTTACCTCCTCCTAATTTCAAAAAAAAAAAAAAAACTCTTGTGTTTTAAAGTGAACAAAATAAACCCTTGCAATTTAAGCTAAGAACAAAAATGAACCTAATTGAGGTGTTTTTTTGTTTATACAAAAAGTCTACTTTTGTTCTTAGCTTGAAATGCGAAGGTTTATTTTGTCCAATTTGAAAATTGAGGGTCTTTTTTAGAATTAGCGATAGTGTAAGGGAACAGAAAAAATAAAAGAAAAGTTTTTCTCTATAAATTATCATTCAGAAAGTTAAGGTAATGTAGTTACCTCATCAACATTGACATCAGTTGCAGTAACACCAGGTTGAGCCTTTCCACTAAAGACTATCTCAGCTGAGGCATCAGATTTTACACTAGTGCCCAAGCTGATGTAAATGTTCTCTTCATCTGTTTTAACGGGATATATGAAAAGTGACCTCAAAGGAGGCGTGAGAACTCGCAGAACTGGATTTTTCGGATACCATTCCTTGATAGCTCCGGTTTGCAGATCAAATGTACTGTCAGTTGTTGGGCAAACTATACATCCATCCTGCATAAAGGAAGGGATAGTAAAGATAATAAATTAACATTGATGGATTTCAGATAACATTCAAAAATTATGAAAGAGTGTAAATAGTATTATGGAAACAAAAAAACCTTAAAACACATTGAGGTTTACATTATTGCTAATTCCAAAAACCTTTTTTTAACAAAAAATCTATACATCCATCCTGCATAAATGAACTTTTTTTAACAACAGTTGTAGTATATGTGGTAGTCAGATTAAAATTATCACATTGAAAGGCTTGTTTGAAGATCCTTTGACAAAATTTGCCAATGAGCACTGAAAAACAAAGCACTGGCCAATAATCATTTTCCTGCCACAAATTTAAAAGGATAGGGAATCTGTTTGAGAGGACAAAGTAGGTTGGGCGTTCTAGTGTTAAAATTGGTAAATCCTGTTGATGCCTTCCCATTCTGGACGTCAAACAGGCCGCTGGAATTAATGGAATGCCAATTTCTGTACAGTACATTTTCTCCATCCACATCTCATGACTAGACAACCAAGTATAGGCACTATTTTTACTTGATTCTCAAACTAGGCAGTTCACTTAACCCAACTGTGACATGAACTTGGTAAATAACCCCAAGAAGAACACCTACAAAACCAAAACTAATCAAAGCACTTAATAGGGAAAAAAACGCTACATCATGCACAGAGACTTAACTGACAGATCCAGGTGAATTCTAATTTACGAGATGTAATATAACACAACAGATTCGTTACTGACATGTGTTTTCAGTCTCTTTTGAGATGTGGGAAATGGACAAATTTGACAAACATGAAATCAAACTGAATGATTATTGGCTGAGTTTTCTCTTTGCTTATGTTGGATGTCATTCTTTCTAGGACCGGGTTTAATCTTGAGGTCTTATCTATGATGTTGCGTCTACTTCCTCAATATATATATATATTTTTTTTTACAGAGATTCAATATGCACTTTCTCTACTTAATTTAATTCTCAGAAAATTCATCTCACATCCACTTCCAAACAAGAAACTAACCACTTATGGCAAGAAGTTATTAAAAATTTCTAAGTACTACCCACCAGAGCATTATACAATGCTCTTGAACCCACTTCAATATTCATTCGCCATTGATAAATTCAGTTATTAATAACTGTTGATGGTGAAAAGACAGAAAATTTTTAAGAACAAGCAAAAAGAATGAACTGGAACCTGGGTAAGCTTAGCATTGAGCAACCCTTCGCTATAAGCACCTTCAGCAGGGGATCTATTCTCAATGGCGAAAACCTGATCTTTATACCAGAGCAACAAAATCGTGTCCCCATCTTGAATTATCACGCGCCGCTCCCCTTTGGGCAGCGCCGACAGCGGCACCACCGGAATCCAGTTCTTATTACCGCTGCCGCCATCGTCGCCGGATGCTGAAGATTCTTCAGCGACTGAAACTTGGGTTGCCTTACATTTAACTGGGCAAGCAGAATTGTTACGGAGATAATGACAATAGATGGAAGATTTGGGGGTAGAGTGGAAGATTGAGCATGGAATTGAGCGGCAGAGAGGCGGTTTGCGAGAAGGTGATGGTGAAGAAGGGAAATTGAGAGAGTAGTTGTTGGAACATGAGAGGGGTAAAGGGGTGGTGGCCATGGATATGGTGAAAAGAAAAGAGAGAGGATGAAGGATATGGGCAGGGGAGATGAGAGAGAAAGTGAAAGGTCTGCATGGCCATAGTCCACAGAAAGAGGATATTGAGAAGGAGATATGAGCCACATTTCTAATGCAGCCATTTTCAAGTACCACAAAACCAAGTTTACTCAGCAATCAGCATCACCAACATAATTATTAGGGGATTCTGGAGCAAGCTGGGATTAAAAAAAGTAGGAAACATATTTTAAGAAGAAATTTGGAGGGATTAAAGATTTGATTTTGGTATTGTTATAAATATTTTGAAAAACTTGCTATGAATGTTGGTCCAATTATATGAAAATTTTGTTGATGGATAATATTTAATATGTTTTGAGGATGTATTTTTTAAGTTAAGGTTTATTTTAACAGGAATAAATTTATTATTTTATATAATGTCTTACATTATGTGTTTAAATAAGTTAGATAACTGATTAGATAATATTATTTTATAATATTTAAATTAATTATAACGAATGAAATATTATATGAGACAAAAATATGACAAAAGTTTATTTTTTATTTTAATTATATAAGATTTAATATATTTTTTTCACAACAAAAAGAATAATTTACTCACTCAATGTGTCTCACAACTTACAATTGACAGAGTTTATTTATTTATTTTTTGGAATTTTAGTTTAATGTCATTGAAGAAAATCATTGATATTTTAATTTATTTTTCGCCATGTATTTTATATGGCTATTTTTGGATTTTACATGGATTAAAATGAAATAGGCTCCTCTAAGATGTAAGAATAAGTAAATCAATGCTTCAATGAATTTTGTTGCTTCCATAAAAAGGAAAAAGTTGTCCTATAAAAAAAAAAAAAGCACAAATTTGCTACGGGTAATAAAATACACTCATGGTCAACGATGAAAATACAGGAACTAAGACTAGGATGTTACAGCAAATCCTCTTTTCATACTTGCCCTTTATCTAGAGCAGTTGGTTAATTTGCATATGATTTGTCATTGAAAGTGAATAAGATTCAACCTTGAGAGATGTGATAGAATAGCTTAAATAAAAACTCTCATTAACAATCTTACACCATATATATTATCTGAATTCTATTACCTTTGTTACAATATTGTGATGATTCTATAATTACTATAGTCTCATAGAAGCATCATTTTTTAGATTGCACAACGAGGGATGCAATCTTAATATACGCTAAAAAATTTTATGTTCGCATAATATTTGTTAACGTTGATAGTACATGAACATTTTGACTATGTTGTTTATTTTTTGGGTAGAAGCATTTTTAGAGTATTGCTGACACCCTCAATTTCAACTGAAGCAGGCATTATAGAGAGCATACACCATGACCAGACACAGATGGGAGGCTTCCGTGAGGTACCGTCAAAGAGGAGGTTGTAGTGGAGCTGGGTAGTCTAGCAAAGCACATGAAGATGATGAAGATTAGATTAGTGGAAGTATATTTGACATTGTGTGATGTTGGTCTATTATGACATTGGAATGGAAGAAAAATTCGTGTGATTTATGACATTAGTCCATTTTTGAATAAGGCTATTAGTTGAAAAAATAATAAAAGTTAGCATCTTACCACTATATGAATCTCGAGATCCATTGCTCAAAAATAAGACCAATGGATTTCGAAATCCATTTGCTTATTTTTCAGCATACGAATTTTGAAATTTATTAAGATAATTTTTTTATTAAACAAATTTAAAGATCTGTTAGTTGCAAGAAATGTGTTTTACAAATTTTGAGTATTTAATCATGTACTACTTGTAGAAAGAATAACTTATCATGATTCAGATTTCTATTCTCTGATTTTTTTAAGCTAAAATGCAACAAAGCAACACAAAGAAAGAAGCAAACAATAAACTGTAACTCATTCTCTCCCTTTTCATTGATGGATTAAGGGAGTGTTTGGTTCAAGGAGGAGAGGGAAAGGGAGAAAATGTGTAAATTTATTATTTTAACTTTATAAGTGAAAAGGAAAGATAAAATGTAAGAGTATTTTTATCCAAAAGAAACAATAGTTTCTCTCTCCTCCTAAATCTTCCAATTTTGGGGTGAGGAGATAGAGAAGAAGGAAGGAAGAATGAGTGATTAAAATTCCTTCCCTCCTCTCCTATTTTATGAAGCAAAGGGAAATAGAAAGAATCCCTCCCCTCCCCTCCAAATCCCTTCAACCAAATATTGTGTAAAGGAATGGGGTATATGCTGCTATGAGAAAATGAGTTATGAAAAAATAGGGTCTGTTAATATTGGGAGTGTTATGTTTTTTAATTTTTAAAGAGTATAATAGCCTTTTTCTAAGGTGAGGGTGCGTGTTGTGAAAAAGGGGTGTGTTAAGAAAAAGCCAAGCTAACTTAGTTAGCCCAATCATTAGGCTATGGGCAAAAAGTTGAGATGTGGACTTGGCCCATTAAATTGGTTGTCCTTTTTATTTTTATTTTTAATTTTTTATGATATTTATTTATTTATTAAATTTTATTATTTTTAAAAATAAAAAGAAAATTATAAAATTTAATAAGGACAAAACAGTGGCTCCTTGGCCCTTTGCATGGCTGGGCCACTAGACTGTAGAGTTGGTTAATATTTTTTGCTTGGCCCAGTTTGATTATATCTATTGCCTAATTTGAGCCAACAGAGGAAGCACATGACAAGTTATTAGTGTTCTATGTCAGCACAAATGATTTGGGATAATTTTAAAATGTAACAAACTAGGATATTAAAATGAAATAAAGATGAGTTTTTGTGCATTAAATGAAAATCATGACGAGACTAGAACAAAAATTGGTCTGTCTCAAATGTTATCTAAATTTTGTCTTGTTCTAAAAATATCTTCTTCTTTTTTTTTTGGTTTCTTCTCAATTGGTTAGATTTAAATAAGCTAAAATAATGCTGTTTAATTTAGTACCAAGATGAAATGTAACTCATCAATTATTATCTCTATCTTCAACTCCCCCCCCCCCCCCCCAAAAAAAAAAAAAAAAAAAAATCTTCCCTACGTATCACATGTAATAAAACCTTATATGTAAGGGCACCCATTAGCTGTGATTTAATGGTAGGAATTGAAGTTTGGATTCACTCATTTCATCTATCGAATATGGTCATATTTGTTTAGGAATGTCTGTTGAATAATAAAAAACAACAATCTAATTATACAATATGTACAAGAATAAAATACAAAAACATAGCATAAATGGCTGCTGATTATCGACCCAAAGCGAACATAGCACAAATTTGGCATATATGAAGTGAAAAAGATTACTTGATCAACGAATAGTTATTTGTGTTCCATTTAAATAAAATTTTAGCATATTATTTTTGAGATAATAAGTTTTATTTTGTATACTCTTATTATTATTTTGTTGAATAGACATTTTTAAGATAAAAATGACCATCATAATCTATGGCAGAAAAAAATGAGTGAATTGAAACTCAGAATTGATAGTATGCAAGGATTAGAATCTCTTAGTGCTATCTAACCCCAAAAAATCTTAAATGTAAGGCAAGCAAGAAAAAGCGACCCACCACCAATCAAACACATTGTCCCACGTTTACTAAATTCTAGATATCTCCCCAATTTTCAACCAAAAAATTAAAAATATCTCCATAATTGTCCATTAACCATCCAATAATAGTCTCATCCTCCCATTATTGAATATGCCCACAACAGATATCATGACATGGCAAACCCTATATATTTAAATTCCTCATCCAATCCTTATTTTCTTGCAAGAAGAGCATTTTCTTTCTCTTCTTCCCCAATTTTCTCAGGCTTTCTTTTCTTTTCCTTAGTTTATCTTCCTTGAGAATATACCCATAAAAGGGTAATTCTCTGGAAGAATAAAGCCATGGATAGCCTTGAAGAGAAAGTACTGTCAGTATTTATGGACGAAGAATTTTCCAAGGGACCAAATTCTAATCGTTCCCTGGAAGACTATGAATTGGAAGATGGCAGTGACTGCCAAGAGAGGACCTCGTATTGGGAATCCCAGGAAGCTATGCTTCAGGTACCTCACCTGTCATTATTGAAACATTTTATGCTTTTAATTTTCATGACAGAAACTTGTGTTTGATTTTGATGCTTAACAAAATTCATGTTCATATGAAAAACAGGTTGAGAATTCTGGGCATGTCTTGTTTTGGTGGAAAAACAGATTAGGGTTTTTTTTTTTTTTTTTTTTAAATATTTTATTTTTGGATTGGAATGAAAATTTTGGTGAATATTAGGAATGGTTTTTCCTTTCTTTTTTTTTTTTTTTCATAAAAGAATTTAAACAGTATTCTGGATTAATTAGAACCAAGTTAATCGTAGATTTTTTTTTTTTTTTTTTTTCCTGTTTGAGGATTCCGAAATATCTGACTAAGAATAATTGTTCTTGTTTGTTGTCTGTATCCATTAGCAATCTTAATTTAATTTGATAGAAAAAATATATATATTTTTTGATATTTCTGGGTGATTAATTATGAGACAACATATGCTATATGCTATTGGCTATAGCTGCACCACAAGTTTATAGTGGTGCATGTTACACCCTTAAATAAAAGCTATTTTGACAATGATTTTTTCATCATGCAAAACACAAGGAAAAAATAAGAACAGAAAAAAAAAAAAGATTTATGGTGCAGGGAAAATGATGGTCCTAAATTGTATATAAGTAATTTGCAAAAGTATTTTTAGGGGAAAATTGACAGAAATGGCCAATTTATGGTAAAGCCAAGGAATGCTATATATGTCTTCTATATCTGGAAAAGGACAGTTTTGTGTATATATTAGATGATTGTCGGCAAGTGAAGCATAAACCAATGGCATCTTTTGATACCTAGGCCTTATTCTTTTGATTTTTTTTTATTTAATATCCAATTTTAAGTTTTTTGTTTACATATCATACATAATATGTCGCTCTTTTATAAATTCTTAAACTTGTATTTTGTTAGGAGTAATTTATTAATTATTACTCCTTATTTTTGCTAGGCCTGTAAGCATAACCAAAGAAAATAAAAAATAAAAAATGTTCTAATAATTAAGTTTAATAATATGTTTCTAACATGAAATTTTCAAATCAATAAATTAAAGTTTTACTTTTAATACACCAATAATGGAGTTTAGCATCAAGAAAATGACTGAACATTAGATATTTATCATAGAAATCTCGACTTTTAATCTTGTCGGTACTAAGTGGAATGGATTATGGGTGAGAATATATAGATTCTTCTTTATTAAGGTGTAGGTTTTAGTGAATATTTTATTTATTTATAAAATTTCTTGGAGTCTCTCTTCATCAAATTTGATATCCATTTTATGTTTGACTTGTGAAAATTAGTTAAAAAAATATTTAATTTATATGGTTTAGCAACATTTACTATAGATTTTCCCTCAAGATATCAAGCAAATGTCACATTCTATTTTTTCATCTAAAAAATATTGAAAAACATCTGGAAAACTTGAACCACAAAAACTCTATATGGCTGTCAATTAGATTAAATGTGTGTCAACTACCATCATTATTGTTGCCAAAGCTGCAAGAGAGAAACATGACATCAACACACTTGATTTGAAATAAAGCATTATGCTTCATTCAACATTGACAATTATTGATCTTTCTTTTCTATCATTTTCTCAGGAAATTTTGGAACGTTACAATTCAACAGGAACAAAATTGAGAGAAGAGGTTGGAAGAATAATTGAAATGGCTAAGTCTTTTGATTTCTGTAGCTGCTTGAAGCCAAACTCTTCTGATTGTTCCAACTGTTTGAGAAGACAAGTGGTTGTTTTACTCTGCGAGAGAGGATTCCAAGCCAACCTTTGCATATCAAAGTGGAATCACACTAAAAAATTCCCAGGAGGTGCATATCTATAATCTTATAAAGCCCACAATCTATAGATATTATTTTTCAATAATGTTATTTACATAATTTTTAAACAAATATTCTTGACTTGATTACTAGATTAATCAAGTCAAGAAAAGGTTAACCATTTGATTTTTTTTTTAATTGAAGCTATTTAAATTTAGATTTTGTGCCAACAATTAAATAGTGCTACTCTTATTATTTAGTAAAAGACTCATTTTATTATGTTCCTGTTGCTCTTTAGGCTCTCATGAATATATTGAATTGATGGCAAGCACTTCAACAACTAAGAAGAAAATCCCATTTCTGATTGAATTGGAACTGAAGGAGCAGTTTCAGATCGCGAAAGCGAGCACAGAATACTGGGAACTTATATCCTGGTTGCCGGAATTTTTCATAGGAAAACCAGACTACTTGACTGCCATCGTTAGGGTTATGTGTGATGCTGCAAAGATATCAATGAAGGAGAAGAAAATCCACATGGGTCCATGGAGAAAAACTGGTTTCATGCAAATGAAGTGGTCATCAGGTTTCACTCAAAAATTGACTGTGGATGAACCCTTCGATAGACCTGATTCTTGCCTAAGAATCTCTGTGGCAGTCACGTAAACTGCATGAATGAGAGAAAGTCATCAAGAAAAAAAAAAAGTTCACCCTTTCTCTTTGGCTTCCTATATCAAAATAGAGAATTTTCCAGGAAAATTTTGGACTCAGAATCTCTTTGTAGTTGGAGTGGGTGCGAATTAACCCAGATGGACAGTTGGCAAGTCACTGTCAATTAGGTTTAAGTTTACTAGCTGAGTTTTATATGACTATTTATGTTGTATTTGGTGAGGCTGATTAGGTTATATATATATACAGGCTACACTATCAAGATAATGTCAGTTGCCAATTTTGGGTTTTAGAATATATGAGAATAACAACCCTCACTTTTTTCTTCTATCTGGAATTGGCAACAAGCTTCATATTTCTTATATATTAAAACTTAAAAATTCTAAATGGATGCCTCTTATATTTCCAAGTTTCTTTAAAAAAGAGAAAACAATAAGTGAATGAATAGGCAATGAATTAATCATTTGAATATCCTAGATAATTTCTTCTTGGTTAATATAAAATTTAAATATCAAATCTAAGCCAAGACCTAATTTGGTTACAAATTTCTTTGTGAAGAATCTGAACATAGGATGTATTGATTGATATCCAACCATAGAAAATTATTGATGTGCAGAGAATCAAGAAATATCAATGATATATTTAGGATATTTAAGATGATTTGTTTCAACTAAAAAAAATTCAAAAAAGTATTCTTTTTTAATTCTTCTTTCTTCAATATTGTAAAATGAAGTGATGATTTATTCACATGATTTTTCAACAAATATTATTTACTAGGAGGATATGATCAACTATATCTTAATCTGATTACTAGATTAATCAAGTTATGAAATGGTTAAATATTTGATCTTTTTCTTTAAACCGAATTTATTTTAGTATTTGTTCCAAGAATTAAATAGTGCTACTTGTATTATTTAGTATAATTCTAATTTTACTGTGTTCCTCTGGTTCTATTTTAGTCTCTGATGAGTATGTCAAGTTAATGGCAAGCACTTCTACAATGAAAAAGAAAATCCCTGTTCTGATTGAAGTGGAACTGAAGAAGCAGTTTCAGATTGGAAAGCAAGCAAAGAATACCCATAAACTCAGATCCCGGTTGCCGGAATTTTTCATCGGAAAGCCAGAATTATTGACTGCCATTGTTAGGGTTATGTGTGATGCTGCAAACAAGTCAATGAAGGAGAAGAAAATCCATATGGGTCCACGGAGAAAGACTGGCTTCATGCAAATGAAGTGGCCATCAGGCCTCACTCAAAATTTGACTGTTAGATGAATCCTTAGATATATAGACCTGCTTCTCTTCTTGTGGCAGTCACATAAACTGCATGCATAAGAGAGTGCCTTTTATATTTTACAGGAAAATTTTGGACTCAAAATCCCCTAGTAGTTGGATTGGATGCCAATAAACCAACATGGACAATTGGCTATAGTCAATGCCAATTAGGTATGGTTCAATATAATGCCAAGCGGGATAGTGTGCTATTGAGCTGCTATTGACTACACTGATTAGTACTATGCTTTAAATATAAAAGGCATGATTTAAAAGAATACAATTTTATGATAGAATTGTGTTTTATCAAAATTTGCACATTTATTTTTTATTTTTTATTTACAATTTTACCTATATAATATATTGGCATAACATATAAAGTCTCATATTAATAAGATAAAAGAATTGTAAAAAATACTCACCAAACTATTAGCAAATATATAAATAAAAGAATTATGAAATTAGCTTTTCCTTTTGTGATATAGAAGCTATTTATTCGTGAGTTACAAACTTGATAATTTTAAATACAAGCATCATATTTTTTTAAAAAGGAAAAATGATAAAGAATGAATAGGCAATAAATTTAGAGGAAGGATCCACTTTATTTATAATTAAAAGTAACTAAAAGTACTTCTCATACCAACATTTTAATTCGATAATATGGTTAAGATTCCTCATGATCAAATGGTCACATGATTCCCTTTTCATGGTTCAAAATCCAAATAATCACTGATTGAACATACCGCCAAAAAAATCTCTGATTGCATATTTATTTATTAATTTGAAATCGTTATATAAATTGAAAAGACAAAATTGTTAAGGACTTAAACAAAATATTTAGATGCATTGAATATTCCAAAATTTTCTCACTCTCTTCATCTTTTTTTTTTTTCCTCTAATTCAAATCCAAAATAATTTGAAATTTAAAATCTTATCTTTCATTATCACAAAGCCAATTCAAAACCTCACCTTGTTTTAAAAAATCATTCTCTCCGGTTTGATTCACATGCTCTCTCTCACACCAATATTAATAAATATTAATAAGTCTTAACAAAGTGTTTGAAAAAAGTAGGTTATAATCTATTTAGAAAATTATAACTTATTGACTAAAGTTAATAAACTATTAAGGCTGTTTAGTAAATTAAAAATAAAAGGAGATTATAATTTTTTTTTATATTATTTAACAAATTTAGACTAATAATATAATTAATTTTACAAAATAATTCAAATTTATTTAACTAGTTACATAACTATAAATTTTCAGCTAAACAATTTATATTTACACAGTCATAGTATATGCTTGTCTTCTCTTGGTGACTCACCTCTCTATTTTTAGCATTCCCAATTTCATTTCATTATTAATCATAGCTATTAATGATTAAATTTTTATTATTCGCCAGCAATGACAAAGAAAATCAAGCTCTTTATTAAAGTATTTTTAGTTATGAAATTTATTAGAGTTGCATATTTTTATTGTTTTTTTTTTTTTTGTGAATCTTACCTGACACATCATTATTTTTTATTTTATGTAATTTAATTAATTTTTTTATTCATACAACTTCAGATTTTTTTATAAAAGTCTCATAAATAATTTATTATTTTTATTTCTCTTAAAATTATTTTATAACACATCTCTTTCTTCCTCTTTTTAGTTGTGCATCATTCTCTTTTTTCCACTTGTTTTGGCCGTGCACAATCCATGATCTCTCGTCCATCTCATCCCCTCTAGTGGTGGAGCTAGACTTATACACCACACACACAACCTCCTCATCGTCCTCATCCACATGTAGTGGTAGAATTAGAATTCAACCGCTAGAGACACTCGGCTAATTTTTGAAAATTTATTATTAAAAATAGTCTTAGTTAAAAAATAGTAGACATAACACAAATACAATTTTTATGGAAACTATTGATAATACAATTTTTTTAACTATAGTTATTCTAATTTAATTTCCTCCAATATTTTAAATCATATCAATTTTTTACTATAGTTGAAGCATATTATACTATCATTCTAACTAATTCATATAGAAAATCAAGTTTTTTCACATTTCTGCTAAAGCACCATGTATATATACTACGCTTTAAATATAAAACACATGATTTAAAAGGATACAATTTTATGATATAGAAGTTATTTATGAAACTTGACAATTTTAAATGCATGCCTCTTGCGTTTCAAAAATTTTTTAAAACAGAGAAAATGACAAGTGAATGAATGGGCAACAAATTTAATTATAATGTTGTCAAACGCTTCATATAAATTCATTTTCCAAATTTGACCTAAAATGCTTTTGAATTAAAAGTTAACAATTCCAAGCTCATGCTTCTTATATTTCTAGAATTTTTAAAAAAGAGAAAAAGATGATTGAATTGGCAATGAATCAATCGTTTGAATATGCAAGATAATTTTATCTTGATCAATATAGAATTTAATTGATAGATTTTCTAAGATAACTTGCTAATTCTAGCCAAAACAGCTAGCTAGAAGCACAACCAGAAATGCCAAATTGATCTAAGCAAAAACTTGATTTGGTTATAGGTTTGTTTCTCGAGAATCTTATATAGGAGGTGTTGATATTCAAATTGATGTGAACCCCTCTTTATACTCACCGGGCCCTATGTATGAGCCTGAACATAGGCCCAATTACAGGTTGAGGCCCATACCCAGAACCAATATAAAAACCTCCTCATAAATCCTAAAAAGGGATAAGCAATAACTCCAACCAAGCTCCGCCGCTAGCCAGTCTTCCATAAGCCATCCTTTACTACGCATCTCTTACTACACTTAGAGTACCCGAGGTCCCGATTCGGAGCCTTGGATTCCCCTATCTGGCCCCTAACCGACTTTCATAACATTGGTGCGGTGAGCGTGGACCGATCCACAGATTTTCAACTGGGCCCGTACAAAACACATGGATCCCGCTACTCCACAAAAAGGTACTTTGGACCCAACATCGGGTCCTTCAGGTACGCCCCAATTGCAAGAGGCCACAGAGCAACGGGACCCAAGCCAAGCGATCTTGAAGACTTTGCTAACCCATTTAGAAGATATGAAAAAAGGAGATACGAGAACTGAGGGAACAAAGGCAGCAAGATGTACGAGAAATACAAAGGTTGCGAGCAGTCAGAGGCGACACGTATGTCCCGATTGTGGTCGAGAGTATGGCACAGTCGATGGGCCAATATCATTCGAACGCTGAGCTAGATCGGATCTCAACGGAGGTAATAGCTATAACTAATACTCGCGAACCCACTTGGCTGACAACAAGTAGGCAACCCAAACATCCCTTTACTGAAGAAATAATGACTTTTCTGTTGCTGAACCACTTTAAGCAGTCTGTTTTATATCTATATGACGGGTCAACAGACCCAGTTGAACATATATGTAGTTTTGAAAATATAATGTTGATTTCTGGAGTCGAAGATGAGATAAAATGCAGGACCTTTCCAACGTCGCGGAGGAAAGCAGTGCTGCAGTGGTTCAACAACCTACCCCCAAGGTCGATAGTTGGTTTTGATCAGCTGGCAGATTAGTTTGTAGCACAATTCTCCATGAGTATTGCCCTGCAGAAAACTTCCGCAGTGTTAACAATGCTGCGACAGGGTGAGGATGAGTCTTTGAGGTCTTATATCCAACGGTTCATAGCATTATCTTTGCAGATCAAGGATCTGAAAGACGAGGTGGCGGTACATACCCTTATGGCGGGTCTCAAGCGCGGAAGATTCAAGGAGAATGTCACCCTAAATCCCCTGGGGTCCCTTCAGGAACTGTTACAACAGGCCGAAAAGTACATGAACCTCGAGGAAGTGGAGAGAGCGGCCCCAAAGGAAGGAAGATCGCATGATGGGGGAAGAGACAGGGAGAATCGACCCCGACCATTTCTCAACAAATTCACCCCTCTCAATTAACAAAGTGCGAGTACTGCGTGAAATCTGTTAGACTGGATTGGCATAACTTCCCCCACTGATGAAGCCTAGACCCAGGGTGAACTCAAGACTATACTGTCAATATCACCAGGGGATTGGGCATGACACAGAAGATTGTATGGCGTTGAAGGAGCTGATAGAAGGTCTTCTCAAGAAGGGGCAATTGAGACATTTCAGATTACAGCAACAAAGGCCAGGGGGACCGTCAGGGGAATACTGACCCAGGAATAACTATTACTAGCACAGGGTCCAGGATAGGTCGGAGGAAAGGAGATCAGAACAACAAGGCAATGAGGGCAGAGAGGCCTCCCCGCGAGTGATAAATACTATATCTGGTGGATTCGCTTTGGGGGGAGCGACAGCAAGAGAACAGAAGAAGCACTATAGAGAAGGCAAGAGATATTACCACTAGGTGAATGAAGTAGTGCGGAACCAAAGGATGAGATGCGAAAGGCCAGATCTCCCGATTACTTTCACTGATGAAGATTTTGGGGAAATTCAGCATGATCATGACGACCCGGTGGTGATAGAGGCCATGATAGCGAACTGTCTAGTGAAGAAAATACTGGTTGATTAAGGTAGTTCGGCCGATATACTATTTCAGAGGACTTTCCAACAGATGGCGATTGACAGCAAAGAGTTAGAGGCGTACAGGGGGACCTTGATAGGTTTTTCAAGGAAGGAAACCCCAGTGAAAGGTACAATAAAATTACAAGCGACATTTGGAAAGGCACCCGACCAAGTCACTAAGACTATGAAATTTCTAGTGGTGGATTGTCCCTCACCATACAATGTGATATTGGGAAGACCCACTCTCAATCAACTAAGGGCAGTCATTTCTACCCGCCACATGGTAGTCAAATACCCGACGTTACAAGGAGGAGTCAGCATCATAAGGGGGAACTAGATGGTGGCGAGGGAACTATACCAGAAGGGTCTGACGGTCACGACAGTTAAGGATGACTTGGAATCGGCGACGTATGGTGAAGACGCGTGACCCTCCAAGGGCGGTTTGTCAATCAGGGAGGTCGATGTTAGAGCTGATTTTAGGCAAGAGAGGCCGGCGCCATCAAGAGAGTTCAAGGAGGTCCGGCTAGGCGACCAAGGCCAGACAGTACAGATATCTACTCACCTGACCGAGGAGCAACTGGGACGTTTATTAAAAGAAAACGTTGCAACTTTCACGTGGATTACTGTCGACATGCTAGGTATTCACTATTCTATTATAACTCATAAGCTTTGTGTTAAACCCGGAACTAAACCCATAGCTCAAAAGAAGAGGTTGTTCGGCTCGGAGAGACAAGTGGCCATCAGGGAGGAAGTGCAAAAGTTGTTGAGTGTAGGTTTTCTTTGGGAAGTCGAATACTCCTCTTGGATTTCTAATGTGGTCATGGTTAAGAAATCGAATGGGAAGTGGAGAATGTGTATGGATTTCACAGATTTAAATAAGGCGTGTCCCAAGGATCCTTTCCCATTACCTAACATAGACCATTTGATAGACTAAGCTACTGGACACCTGCTATTGAGTTTCATGGACGCTTATTCAGGATATAACCAGATAAGGATGGACCCCCTGGACGAAGATAAAACCACATTCATCACAGAGGAAGGATGCTATTGCTATAGGGTCATGCCATTTGGATTAAGGAATGCCGGGGTTACTTACCAACGTCTAAAGAACAAAATGTTTAAGGGACAGACCAGCAGGAATTTGGCAGTATATGTGGACGATATACTGACGAAATCCATGAGTTTTAACTAGCATAAGGAGGATTTGAAAGAAACATTCGCCACATTGAGAAAACTCCAAATGAGGATAAACCCGGAAAAGTGTACTTTTGGGGCCTTAGCCGAAAAATTTCTTAGTTTTATGTTGACACAGAGGGGAATAGAAGCTAATCTGGATAAATGTCACGCTATTTGCGGAATGAGTCCGCCAAGAAACGTGGGTGAAGTGAGAAAGTTGGTTGGGAGGATTACAGCTTTGAATAGGTTTGTTTCTAAGACAGCGCAACGATCTCTCCTATTCTTTTCGATAATAAGAAAAGCGAAAAATTTTGAGTAGACAGCAAAATGTCACAAAGCTTTTGAAGAACTAAAACAATATCTGGCGACACCGCCTATCTTAGCTACTCCCCGCCTTGGGGATACGCTATATATCTACTTAGCAGCTTGGGACCAGGCCATCAACTCCGTGCTGGTTAAAGAACAACAGGGCACACAAATGCCCATATACTTCACTAGTAAGGCCCTTGGCGACCCTGAGCTCAGATACCAACACATTGAGAAACTGGCTTATGCCCTAATTCATGCAGCTCGCCACCTACAGTCCTATTTCCAAGGGCATCAGGTCGTGGTTCGAACGAATCAGCCTCTTAAACAAATACTACAAAAACCCGACCTACCAGGGAGAATGCTAGCATGGTCCATAGAGTTGTCAGAACATGGAATCACGTTCGAACTAAGAAAAACAATTAATGCGCAGGCATTAGTAGACTTTGTAGCAGAGTTGACTCATGAAGAACAGTAGAAAGATGCAAAAGAAAGTTGGACATTGTATGTTGACGGCTCAACCAACAGTAAAGGCTCAGGGGTGGGCATCATCATAGAGGGGCCTGAAAATATTAAATTAGAATGTGTGCTTAAGTTCTGATTCCTGACCTCTAACAATCAGGCAGAGTACGAAGCTATTATAGCCGGTTTACGACTAGCAAAAGAAATGGGTGCTATAAGGGTGAACATTCGATCGAATTCCCAATTGGTGACGAGTCAGGTAGGGGGCAATATCAAGCGAGAGAGGGATGTATGCATAAATACTTGGAATTGGTGAAGAATATAATAGGAGAATTTCAGCAGGTGGAGGTAGAACACATACCGAGAGAACAAAATGTGAGAGCCGACCTACTCGCTAAATTGGCTAGTTCCTGACCGACACAGGGAAACAGAACCCTAATTCAAGAAACATTGTCAAAACCAAGCATAGAAAAAAAAATTGGAGGTCGCAATAACAACAATTGAAGAGGTTAAGGAGCATTGGAGAAACTCAATTCAAAAATACGTCCAGACCGGAGATCTCCCGCATGATCAGGGTGAAGCTAAGAAGATAGCTTGTATATAAGCTTTTTACTATTTATATGGGGCGGAATTATATAGGAGGGGCATGTCTCAACCATTACTCAAGTGCATTGGCCTTGACCAGGCACAATACATATTAAGAGAATGATATGAGGGAATATGCGGCCATCATGTGGGAGCCCGAAGCTTGGTATCGAAAGCTATGAGGTCGGGGTATTTTTGGCCCACTATGAAAGAAGATGCTACTAAAATGGTCAAATCTTGTCAGAAGTGTCAAAAATTTACAACCAATATATTAACCCCCGGCAACAGAATTGTACAATGTAATTGAGCCATGGCCATTTTCAAAATGGGGTATAGATATCTTGGGGCCGTTTCCCCCAGTAATAGGACAGAGGCGTTTCATAGTAGTGGTTGTTGACTACTTTTCCAAATGGGTTGAAGCACAGGCCTTAGCCACTAACATAGCAAATCACATACAAAAATTTGTGGCAAGTCACATCTTATGCAGGTTGAATGGTTATAGCTAACCTAAGATCATGCTTGATTCACCAATCAAACTTAATACTAACTTAGAAGTGATTATTTTAATCTCACACTTGCAGGTTCGGCATCCCACATATAATAGTGACAGATAACGGTCGGCAATTCACCGACCGATATTTTGGAAACTTTTGCAGCAACTTGGGTATCCGTTTGATTTTTGAGTCGGTAGAGCATTCTCAAGCGAACGGACAAGTAGAAGCAGTGAACAAAACTATTTTGCAAGGCTTAAAGAAGAGATTGGAGGAAAAGAAAGGGATGTGGGCTGAGGAATTACACTGGTTCCTATGGTCATATAGGACTACTGTTCATACCACAACGGGACACACGCCATTCACTCTCACATATGGAGCAACACCATTCACTCTCACATATGGAGCAGAAGCTATGTTACCGGTGGAAGTCGGAGAGCCGACTTTTCGAAAAATTGTTCATAACGACACAAATACTACATTGACGGAGAATTTGGAATTGCTAGAAGAAACAAGGGTGAAGGCATACAACATAATGGTTAAAGCAAAGAAAATGTTATTGCGGGATTACAACAGGTACATACGACCTAGCGAATTTCGACAAAATGATCTGGTGGTACGATTTGTCTCTTCGGCAAGAAAAAATCCCAGGGAGGGTAAATTAGCAGAGACATGGGAAAGCCCATATGTTATAACAATGGTGTTAGGCAAAGGCACCTACTAGTTAGCTACAGTCCAAGGCCGTGAGATGCCAAATACTTGGCATGTAACTAGGTTAAAGAAATACTATCCCGAGCTTTAAAAGCCGTGTGGGGGTGAGTGATGTAATTGACTCCAGTTGATAAATATCATTTTGAGATTCCAAAGTTGCAATATACTTCGGGAAACCCCGTGCTGAAAACAAATGTTTTTTTTCTTAAAAAAAAAAAAAAAAGCTAAAGGTGCACACTCGTATATACACCGGCTTTACTAAAATATAAAATCACAACATCAAAACGAGTTAACCGGGCAAAGGAGAACAATAGAGTATATTTAAAGAGGATTTAACTGACCAAGTGTATTTTCAAAATATATTGTACATAGTAACTGAGCTACAATAACCGAGCTACAAAAAAAAAAAAAAGAGAGTCAAGCCGCCTTTCCCTCATCACCTGAACCGACTTCCAGATCTGAAATTTCAATGGAAAGATCCGGTTGCTCCTCGTCTTGCGGATCAACAATTGCCCCGTCCCGAACCACTTTTAGATAGCTCGTCATTGATCGTAATGTTTCCATCGAAGGTGCCCCGGGATGTAAAGAAACCTATTTAAAACAATTTTTGAATCCTTCCTTACTTGCTTTAAGGACAGTATGAGCCAGTTTACTTGTCGCTCGATCGAGAACGCGAGCATGAGAAGCTATTGCTCATTTTCTCTCATTTTTGTACCGACGGATGAGGGCGTTTTGTTGGCGGATAGAGGACTCGAGTTCGGCAATTTTTGCATCCCACGCCGTTTTATTACTGGCAAGACGTTCCTCCAAAAACTTTATTTTATTTGATTTGCTTGCTATAGAGCCTTGGCATGCGCTAACATCCTCTTTAAGCTTCCCGACGTCTGCCAGCGCCTTCTGTAGTTTTTCATCCAATGTCCGAGCGGCGTTTCTAAACTTTGCTAGTTCCTCGCGCACGACGACTAACTCGCCCTTGGCGGATGCACAAGCTCCTTTAGCCCCCTCAAGTTCGGCCTCTAAAGTAGTAATCCGTTTCTCCGCAACGACGGCCTGTTCTTCCGCCGCCTCTTTCATGGCGCAAAGTTGGTCGGCCTGTGTACTCGCTCGTTGTTTGGATGCCAGATGGTCATGAACTATTTGGATGATCCCTACATTATGATTCATCAACCGAGTCTGCTCCCTGATTAGCCGAACATGCTCACCGTAACTACGACCAACTTGGCTAAGCATTGTAACCGAACCAACATGTTCAAACTCTGCAAGCATAGTCGCCAGATCAAGACGGCTTTCCGACCGACCCTGAAAATGAGAATAAATATCCAAAGATAAGTCAATGGGGAGCCCAAAATGATGGGAAAACATACTTCTCCAACCGCGGCAGGTTCACCGGGGAGCACAACTCTACCCCCATCCCTAGATAGGATGGCAGGGTGTTCTACTCGACACTCCTCAACGTTAGCACTTTCGACAACTTCCGTTGCACCATCACTCGTGCTTGGTATGACAGGGGTAGA
Source organism: Bauhinia variegata (assembly GCA_022379115.2). Taxonomy (NCBI): domain Eukaryota; kingdom Viridiplantae; phylum Streptophyta; class Magnoliopsida; order Fabales; family Fabaceae; genus Bauhinia; species Bauhinia variegata. The sequence goes on from CM039432.1 coordinate 7,800,583, forward strand.
TGCGGAAAGAGGAAATCCTACCCAACCACATACACTGAGTTAAATAAAATAATAATAATGACAATATATATGTTATGCATCATTTTAAATTTCTAACCTTCGAAGATGTCCTGGCCAGTCTGTGGTGTTATCCTTGGCCCCCTTGGAATTAAAGGAGGGCACGAATCAGTAAAGAGGGAAGGGGGGTCCTCGATGATAATAGGAATCGCCGAAGAAGATTCTGGCCAGATCATGGCGGTAATTGACCCGGTCCCCGACCTAGAAAAGGCACCGATCTTCCTCTTCTTCGGCATCCCACTAGTGTCGTACCCGGTGCGCTTTAGTAACTTCCTCAAATTTGACATTGTTTTTCTTTCTGAAACATTGGCAAACATTATTAGTGTTCAAAAAGTATATCTATAATAACAAAAATTAATGACTCTCTACACACCAATATATCTGGTGGCACGATAGAACGCTTCTGTTAGGTTAGTGTAAACCCTGGAATCTAGTTCTTTAACCAAGTAAAGGGCCAATGGTCCAAGACCCGCCGTAGAGAACTCCTCGACCCGCCCAAAGTTCTTCTGCCACCTTAGTGGGAACTTTGCCTTTCCTTTCTCGTTAATAAAGAAAGGGTGACCCGAAGGAGGCTCTGTCACACGGAAGAACTACGCTTTGAATTGTTTGGCGGAATCTTCCGCAAGAAGAATGATGGACTTCCCCTTTTTGGCGGAAAAAGACAGATATCCAACCTTACGCTTCTTAGGATTTTTTAGGGTGTAAAAATAAAAGAAAACGTCTGTTCGGGGTAGTTTATTTAGTTCGGCACATATTTTTTGGAAAGCATGGAGGGTCGCCCACGCGTTGGGGTGAAGCTGAGAATGAGCTACTTGAAGGGTTCTAAGAACTTTCATTTCTAAATCATTGAGAGGAAGAGACACCCCACACCTATAAGAATAGTAAAGATTCCAGGTAAAAAACCGGCCCCCATATCAACCTTCACACACCCCCAATCCGGGAGGACAAGCCGATATATCGAAACTAGCAGGCGATTCTAAACTACTGCACAACGAATCCCTAATGGCACCCACATTTTCCTCTATTAAACACGAACTAGTCGATGTACCATCCTGGGCTACCCACCAAGCCTCTCTCAAATCGCTATTAATGGGGGCACTCTCTGACCTAAGGTCGTCAATCCCCAATACGTCAGAATTAAATGTCACCCCCATATCGTCAAATTCTTGTGTCGAGTGGGAAATTGCAATGGTCACTTGGGTGGAATCGCTACCTGTGGCGGAGCCACCCATCGAGACTCCCTCAGGAACTTCAAAACCTGCTCCGCTAGTCGAAGCCATACCCACTTCCCAAAACAAACTAGAAAGCTAACAAAGTAAGGGAAATAAGCAAACTTGAGAAGGAGAGAAACAAGCGATGGAGATGGAAAACCTACGGCGGATAGGAAGGCGAAGAAAAGCGTGACGAAGAAGAAGGTAATTGCAGAGGCAGGCACAGGGAGGCGAAAGAGGAACAGTAAAGGTAGATAGTGGGCCAACCGGGGACCACATATATAAGCCAAAGGAAAGGGGAGCAACTACGTAATTATTCAAATTTAAAGAAGCCAACGGCACAATCGAGAGACGCTTCAAGAAGCGGCACATGTGTCAGTAACGACAAAACAATAATGGCTAATAAATGTGTAGAAACAAAGTTAAGGCGTAAAAACGGAGTGAAAAGGTAATGAGTGCATAGGGGGGCATAAAGGCGGCGATATGTAATGATGACATTAATAAGATACGCACAATCTGGATGACTTCCTCGAGAAGTGCAACACATAATAGACATGACGAGTGAACAATCACCTACTCTAAGATGACCATTGCCTACTCTAAAATGATCCAAGAGTCACGACAAATGAACAGTGCCTTAAAAATAATAATAATAATAATAAAGCGAAATATTAATTGTCCCAGTGAGGTCGATCGGCCGCTTGACAGGTAAAACCCTCATGCACGACCATAGTGGTTTGGGTGTTCAACTGGTCAAAAATAAAAGGGGGAGAAAAGTCTCGAAGCAGGTCGGGTGTTCGAACAATAAATAGGACCGACTTATCCACCATAGCTCGGCCACTTGACCTATCAAGCGGCCAACCTGGGGGGCAAATGATGTGAACCCCTCTTTATACTCATCGGGCCCTATGTATGGGCCTGAACACAGGCCCATACCCAGAACCAGTATAAACCTCCTCATAAACCCTAAAAGGGGACAAACAATAACTCCAACCAAGCTCCACCGCTAGCCAGTCTTCCATAAGCCATCCTTTACTACGCATCTCTTACTACACTTAGAGTACTCGAGGTCCCGATCCGGAGCCTTGGATTCCCCTAACTGGCCCCTAACCGACTTTCATAACACAAACCATAGAAAATTATTGAAGTCCAGAATCAAGCAACATGAATTTTACATCTCAAATGATTTCTTCCCAAAAACATGTTAAAAACTCTTTTCTTTTTCTTTTTCTTTTTTTACCCCTTTTTTTCTTAATATTATTAAGAGAGATTGCTATTATTGCATTAATAATTATTGTATTATTTATACTACACACTATAATATCTAAATTAAAGTAAAATATTTAAAGCTAGTTTAGATTAACTTTTATCAGTATATTTTTATTTTTAATTTTAAAAAATACTTTATATAAAAATTTATTATTTAAGTTACTTTTTTATAAAAAAAATTAAAATCTTATTATTTTACACACAAATAAATAAAAAAGATACTTTTTTTTTAATTTTTACTTTTATTTCTTCTTTAACTTTTTTTATTTTTAGAAACCAATCCAAACAAACTATTAAACCTTTAGCTTAACAAAGTTAAATTTTTTCAGTACAACCAAGATAACACCATCTCATCCAATGTGAGGTATTGTGATATCTAATCTTAAATATCTTTTAATTGAGAGGCTTCTCTTGCAAGTAAGGCTATCTAGAGCCTCCGTACATACCCTATCCATGTTGTCAATGGGGAGAATTTGAACTGGAGATAGAACTATAAGAAATATTAGTTTTGTACAAAGAGAAAATATAATACAAACCTATTTCTCTCTTCAGACGCAGATGCATGAGATATGAATATCCAAACTGCTGATTTATGAAAATAATTCACACCAAATGTACAAGTATATCAGCAAACTCCAATATATTACAACATTAGAATCAAACACAGACTACTCAAATGTTTACTCATTGGAAAGAATGAAAGATTTTGGATACAATGACACACTATGACAAAGATGTTACTCTGACAGAGTTATCAGCTGATCCAGTCAAGAAAATAGGCAAGGTTGGATGCCAATCTACAGTTGTAATAGGAGCAGCATGAGGAAGAGTTCTCCAGCCACTCCCGCGACCCTGAACCTGTTGATCAAAGTAAAACAGAAAGTAAGACTCCGAAGAAGATCACAACCAGTAGCAGTTTTCCTAATAAGATGAAACCCAGAAATTGAACAGAGAAAAACACACGATACGTAAGTACAAGAATATTCTCGTTTACAGAGACAAGCTCCTAAACAAACAAATACAAGAGAATAACCACTGTCCCAGAGCAAAGCTCCTTCAAAGAAATTCCTTCTCTGCCTAAAACACAAAGAAACTGTATTCTTGTTTTTCCTTCTATTTATATTAATACAGACATAACTCCTACAATAACTGCCACAAATTCCTAAAATAACTGCCATACATAATACAAACTAACTCCTAGAATAAATGCCAAATTGGGTTCCTATAATAGCATCACAATGATCGGAAGAAATTTGATACTGATTCAATAGGAGAGTAAATTCTGATTGATTTCTAAAAGGTGGTCCAATGATAGGGCATAAATCAGTGTCCAGAAACATGAAGCAGAAAAGTGGGCATAAGGAAAGAACATCAACCTCGTACATGGGTGCTCTTACTGAACTGGACGTTGTCAAGAGTCTCCTTCCGTCAGCATCTAATGCCATCTCAGGTCTGCAATATTTTGAACCCTCTGGATAAGAGAACCTATTAAATAGAAGATCATGTCAAGGCTCAACTTTCCAAACAGATTACAGTTGAGAGGGATAAATGGATTTAACATAAGAAGTTTATACCTCAGATAGCATACATAAAATGTTTGAAGAAATTCAAAAAAGAAAGAATACTGATCTTGCACTGTCACACAAGTGTTGCAAATTACATCACAGTTGTGTTGATCGGATTTATTAAATCCCAGCTACATCATACCCAAAAGACAGAAAAATTTATATGAAATAAGAAAGATAAAAGAACCATATGAAGATGAAAATAAGATCAAGGTCAGGTTGGATTGGATCATACAGTATGTACACTATCACTCAACATCAAATTTTACAGTAATATCATTTCTCTTCAATGGTTACTTCTCTCAAATGTAAGTGAACTTTAGGTAAAAAAATTATTATAATAAAGCATGAAACACCAAACAAATAATTATTCAACTTCATAACTTATATTAAAATCATTGAATTTTTTTTTTTTTTTTCATTTATAGATGAATAATTGTACAAGAACTTGGTTAATAATTCATTATCAAAGGCCAAATGGCACGACTTCTATAATCTTTTGTTCAACTTCTTAGCAGTCACTGCATGCAACTCATGGCAAAAACGAAAAATGCTGCATGTAACAATCCAAGTATACAAGAGAGGATGACATCCCTTATAAGAAGCCTGTCACCATTCATAGAGAGAAGGAATTGTGATTATGACATATGTACTCCGATTGATTTGTTTGAAATTGACTTTCTCATCCTTTTGGTCACACTTAAAAGGGGAAGAGAACATTTTACATCTAAATAGTGTCAAACCAGAAATTTACCCACTGGAGTTCCTTGACCATAGAACTTGACCCTGATTTTGCAAACTCCATTCAAATATCTGACAACAAAACAATTCTGTGAACATAAAAAGACAACAGTATGGCAATATCTCTGGCTAAATATGGAATTACTAGTACTTGCCTTCCCATCAGACCCCAAGCTAAAAATGCTGGTTTCATCAGGGCCAAAAAGTATAGAACTGATAGAAGAATCATGTGCAGGCCAGCCAGTGATTTGTAGGCCAGCAGACATGTCTTTAGCCAGTTAAGGTGCACCGTTATTGATATCATTGCCAAAGATTGAGCCCTCTAGTTTGCGCACATAAATAAACAAAATCTATTATCTATAGAAATTTTGGCAGCATTTTAATTCACTAAATAATAGAACTATTTTCCATTGGATATGAGACCTCCAGTAAGCACATAAAATCCATCAATTGGAAAATTACATACCATGTAACATAAGGAAGAAATCAAATGAATAAATAAAGGATACCAAACATGTGAATCATTCCATCAATAGCTGAAGCTGCTAAAATCTTCCCATTGTGATTAAAGCATAGAGAAGTAATTGCTGGTGGATCTTCTCCGAGAGGAAGGACTGTCTTCATGGAATCCAAAATTACTCATGGCTAAACACGTATACACAGGAAAATGTATGTCACTCCGAATACTAATTCTACAAAATGAAGCACATACCATGGCTTTCCACATTTTCATGTTCCACACAGTTAGCGAAGCAAAACCCAGACTGTCGAAGTAGTTGGAACCAGCACTGTAAAGAATGAACAACACAAAAGGATGACATTGAAAGAATAATGAAAGGCAGGATTCCCTAAGAAATTGTGGTTAATCATCACTTTAATCCCAAGTCCAAATAGTATGATGCACATTGGGTGAACAAAATTGCTAAACAGAGTATGCATGTCATTCCATACCAAATTCAGTATTTATCAACTACTTGACAACATTCAAGATTAGGGGTAAAAAATAAATAAATACCCTCCAGATGCTGCTGCAGAAACAAAAATTGGCTCTACAGGGCTGCATTTTATGTCCAATACACTGCAGATCCATATATATAAGTTAGAGGCTTCAAAACCAAAGCACAAAAACCTGCAAACTAAATAATTAAGAAACACCTTGGAAATGCTTCAGTTGTGTTGAGGTCACAGACAACTCTCTTTGCATCCGCATTCCATGCTTTAATGCAACCATCTGATGTACCTATCAGAAGCTTTTATCAACAGGAACAACTTAATCACTTACATTTACAGTCTCATTCAATTATAGCATTACAATTATGTCTACCACCATAAGAAGCCAATTCACATACCAAGCGGTCTGATTTACACTCCCAATCAAGCGATAAGGTTTCTGCTCCGCAATAGATTGTAGCATTTCTAGACACTGGTGTTGATGAGTCATATGTCCATATCCTTTATTGAAATGTATAGGTCCAAATCAATTTTCACGTGTATAAAGATTTCATAAAAATTGGTAAATCATTTAAGAGCTGCAAAATCTTGCCCAGCACACTTGTGAAATTCAAAGCATAAGAGCTAACAAAGGAAAAATATAGGATTATTTCATTATTCCCCTTCAGTAGTCAGTACCTAATCTTAACATGTTTATTAAATCAATTCCTGAAGAGGATACCTGACAGTCTTATCTAAAGAAGCACTTGCAATATTGTTCCCAGAAGCAGAGAAGCGGCATCGGCTGATTGGACTAGTGTGCCCCAAAAATGTCTCCTAAAAACCATGGTAATTCCACATGTTAAGGAGATAACTTGGTAGGGAAGGAAAACAGATTCCACTAGGAGAAAGTGAAACTTGGGAAACAAGATATGGATCCATAGCCATTTTACCTGGTGCTCTACTTTCACCTCAGGAAAGTCTTCTTCTATTAAAAGTTCTAGGTTGTTCTCTGCAACATAATTAGTTGTTACTTTTCTGTTTCTGTATATAGGCTCATTACTTACATAATCAGTCACTAAGAACTTTCTCTGCCTAAGATCAATTTATAGAGCATACAGAAAATTAGATGTACTTAAAAGTTCAGATGAAGTTCTCAACATTAGCTGTCAGGTAGTTAAATACAATGCAGCTCACAAACAATAATAGTTAAAAGGGGAGGGGGGGGGGGGGGGGGAAGAAGAGATTGATTGCTTCTATATTTCAGAACATAAATTAAGAAGCAAATACAAGAATTTCTTGCTTCCTTTCCATATTAGTTCTGCAACTTATTCAATATCCTCAAACAGGAATTTACATGCATGCTCTCCATTTTCTTCTTATCTAGAAACCAGATTCTAACACTACCATTTAACATAAAAAATTAATAGATGCTTTCTCATCTAAAATCCACATCTTATTTTGTTATTTTTAACGTGAAGTTAATACAAGGAACAATATTAGACAGATGTGATGATTTATCTACATTAGGAATCAAAAGTCATACTACTAGACACTTCTGTATGCTTCTCTGAATTTGTAGACATCAGATATTATTCGTCCTTAAGTTTTCCCTACAGTTCAATGCCTAGCTATCTTGTGAAAATAATAATTCTAGAATTAGAACATGTCAACCTATGTAATCAAATGAGGCTTGTCCATAGAAAGTAAACATTAACTGACTTAAGGGATGATGATAAAGAAACTTATGCATATCACTTCACAGGAAGGAAAGGTCCTAAAAGTATACATGTCTACCTAAATTGGGATATTCATGACCTATTTGACTTGTATCAGTGGTTCCACCTTTCCCCATATAGTCTTTCAATTCCAAAGTAGAATCATCACCAGAGCTTGCATCAGACTGTATTTTTCCAGTACCCGCAACAACCAAATCTTGGCTAAGCTCTTTCCGACCCATTTCCTGAACAATAGCTTGAGATATTACTGGAATATCTTTCATTCCCTGAATACTTTCTTCACGCAAAGTGCTTGAAGAACCGTTGCTTCCTCCCATACTTCAAAAAAAAGTTAATGTATATCACTAGAGTTTCAAGAGAATCAGGTAAAAAAAAAAGGGTTAAATTACCTCCTATACTGACATAACTGTGCCTCTTTTTCCTCTAGTAAAGCTTGAAGTTGTGACAACTTAAGATTGAGTTGTTTGATTTCTCTTTTTAGTCGGTTGGTAGAATTACTTTCTGTACTGATCTTCAGCAGAGCAGGTAAGCGTGAATTTATTAAGGATATTTTCAGAAGCTCATAGTTGAACAGTAAATATTTTAAAAGAAATTTCCTCATATTATTGAAATACTTAAGACATCATAATTGCTAAATCAACAAATTACGTAAAACAAAGGTAACGGCAATGCATGAGACATAAAATAAATAAACAGGTAAACGGAAACCTTAAAGTAATTACCATACACATTCTCTTTTATTTCCTTACTTTTCAATTTTTTTTAGTAAATAATATGGCAATAAGTTCTAGTTGATCCCCAAATGCCATACCTCAGAGTTATAATATACAACATAGCTTGTCAAAGAATAACATACATTAGTAGCATAGTATCCTTGTCTTTAGTTGTTGCCTTTTTTTAACTTTTCAATTTGTTTAACAACATAAAAATCCATCCACTAAAAGTAGACCCCATTGTCACACCCTTCAAAATTCATTTAAAATTAGATAACACTCAATAGATATAAATTCTGAAGGTTATGATCGCTAACTTGTTAATTTTGGTTTGTTCATCACTATAGAAAAGAAAAAGGGAACCACTTGGGTAAGAGTTTCAACAACCACAACCAACTGGACTTGCAAAAAGAATACAATAGAACAGAATAGAATAGAATAAGGTTCATCCAGGCAGAACAGCAAGCCATACCATAACTGTAAATGCATAATTAGGTTGCCCCCCATAGAAGAAGGAAAAGGCAGCGACTAACTATCAAGCCTTAAAAAAAAAGATAAGAAGCATAAATATAATTCTGAAGGATATGACTACCATTGAAGATCTCGCTAAAGAAGTTTCTCACAGAAAGACGCAAGGCCTCATACCAGTTCTTGGAGAAATAAATGTGAAATTCTGGATCCAAGTGAGGATTCTTGATATAAGGAATAGCTGCATCACAGTCACAGCAGCTCAGACTCTATCATTTTCAAAATGGTGGTTTGTTAGGATTCAACAGAAAAAGTAAAGATGAGCGCACCAAACCATGGATTCCATTCCCGTGATCTTTGCAGCAATTCATTGCCATTCGCTCTAAAAAATTCCACAACTTTGTCTGTTTTTCCCAATTGCAAAGCATGAACAATGTAGTATCGTAGTATGGACGTCTCTAACTTAGATAAGGTTCCAGTAAATGCTGTTTCAGATGATGACGAGAGATACCTTTTGAAGAAACCCAGGAGATCAACTAATTTTTCTATCTGAAATTTCGGAATATATACTGAGAAGATTAAGTCCAATATCTTGTCTACTTCAAATCCTTTGCCAATATCAGTACGCAATTCAATCTCAAAAGGTTGAAGAGTATTAGTAAATCCTCTAAATATGAGAAACTCCCTGACAAGCTCCTCAGCAAACTGCATGTTCTCCATTTTATCCTACTAGCCCAACAATGGTGAAGATATCTTAATCCTTGTAATTGTCTAGACATTCACACACAAACAGTAAATTTCTTGCACCACTGTATAAATATCACCAATCATTGTAAATAGAAATCTGAAAGCTGCATGTGTCCGTCTTCTATTATTGAAAAACACATAATGCATACAAATAAAGCATAGCTGAATCTGTGTTCATATCATATTGTTTGTACACGTCATATGAACAACATTCCAACCTTAATATAAGGAATTAATTTCATGTATTAGGACAGGAAAAGCAGCGCACTTTCCTGATCTTTTTTTTTTTTGCCAAAGTAAATGGACCTGAAACACTTGCCTTCACATAACAATATATTCCTAGCTCGAAATGAGGATAAACTATGACAACAACAATAAGTGTATGAATTTTACTGATACCAGAATCCATTAAACAAAATTGAAATAATCGATTCCTTACTTGCAAACTCAAGATAAATAATGTGGCAGAAGAAGCACACTCTTTAAAGAAATTAATTTTGGAAGGAAGTGGGCATAATAGATTACTACTCATTGTCATAATTTATGGTGAGTGTCAAAACTAAACAATGATGAAATCGAAGTCTAAGGTTGACTACAACTAAAATTCAACTCCTAAAATACGAGATTACTGTTAGCTTGAAGGAGGGTTCCAGAATTGTACCTCAGAAAATCATAGATGAATGGAATCAAACAAGAAATCTCCAGACCAGAGGAATCGAAATTAGCTTCCCGCTTTGCACCAAAACATTACCCAGTTCCCCTTTCTGGAAAAAAAAAAAAAAGGAAATTTGAGCATAAAGGCAAGGGCAAAGAAGAATCAGAAAGTTCCGAACTTTCAAATTGAGCGGGTAGGTAGGGTTGTAAAGGACGTTAGATGTGAAGAAAAGGACAAGAAATCTGATTTGTGTTGAAGTTCTAAATTATGATCGCATCGCAAATGGAATTGATGATAAAATAGGGTAAGAGGGAGGGTGACTTTTAGTTGTGTTTGGCTCGGTTGGTGATCACACCGCAACCGGAAGATACAAGCAGAAGATGAGAGAAGAGAATTTACAGAGACGGTAAGGGTGTCACCCGCCAATCATAAACTAACAAAAAAGAAAAAATAAAAAGAACTCAGTATTTTTATCTAATTAAGATTAGGCTTAATTACAATCAAAATTCTGTTTGGTAATCAGAAACCTGAAAATGACAACGGGTTGGATCTGGCCTCGGAGGGCGCAGAGTATAGTCCGTCCAGTGCAAAAGTATATTATATTTCAAATATTTGTAATATTAAAGATAAATCGGTGTTTAAAGATTATAATTTAAATTAGGTTTTAATTAACACATTTTTCACTTTAATTATTGCATTCTTTCACTTAAAAGTTAACATGATTTTATATTAAAATTACCCCTCTCCTCTCTTACTTAAGTAAAACCTTAACTATCACATATTTCCCCATTTCTTCTTCACCCATGGCAAGTTGTATTTCACTGACAGCATCGTGCTCCTCCATTTCTTCTTCACCAACACCTCCCTCCTTCATTTCCCTTCCTCATTTGCAGCACCAAGCACTCCTCCCATTTATATTTCTCATCGAAGTTAGTCTCTTATTTCTTTCTTTATGTGTTTTTTTTTTTTTTTACATAATCTAATTTAGGGTTATTTGATTCATATTTGGTAGATGGATTGCATTGGTTAATCTGTATTGATTATATTTTTTATTTGCTTTCAGTAGATGTAAATGGGAGAGCCGTTAAATAAAAAAAATTTGAAAACACAACTTTAGAGAATTATTTGGAGATTTTCTCAAAACTTATATGTTCCTCCCCAAATTCAAAAAAAGTATATTTATGGTTATTCTACACCCTTAAATGAAATTAATATTTGTTCAAGATAAGAATAGGGTGAGTTTTGAACTTAAAATTTTTATTCTATAACATTTTTAGGTTTAGCCAACAAGTAATATCAACCTATTGTTATATGTTTAGTTATCAAATTGAAGTCAAGGAAAGATAATTTCAATACATTCAATTCTTTGGTTATTAACAACTAATATTTATGGAGCACAAACTTTTAACTCATGATTAATATGTTTTAAGCTAATTAAAAATTTCAAACGAGAGTAGAATAATCTCAATGATCTCCCAAAAATATGTTTTATATACATATAAACCCAAACTTGTATTAATATACTTAAGTGAACTTAGTTTCAATAAAACCAAAACTTATTGATTCTTAATACATTCAATTAGCCATTAACTTCTCAAGTTATATTTTAGTAACGATTAAATTTTGACTGCCTAAGATTTTGGTCCCATAATCTAATTAGCTGAATTTAACTTTTAACTAATGGCATTATAAACATTTTACACTATATTTTTGACCCTTTCGATAATGATCCAAAATTTGACTCAACAGATTTGGTTAAGTTATTGCCTTTTAAAAAAAGAGGTTTAGTGGATCCTATTAGTATGACCTACGTTACATGTATATTGGTACTTTGAAAAAGGTATAAAGTTTTTCCGAGAGTAAGCAGTTGCAACACGCATTTCACTCATGCAATTTCTTATAATATGGTAACGTTACATATCTTAAACCCTTCACTAAAATTTAATTCAAAGTTTCAAGCCTACCAACAAAGTATGGCATAAATGTTAAGTAAATTAAGTTCGGCAATTAAAGAGCCTTTATAATATTATGAGTTTAAGTATATATAAAAATACATGTTAAAAAAAATAACTATAATAATTTTATTTTTAAACAAAATTAATTCTTTTTTTGATGTGATATATGATACTTGTAGCTTTAAAAAAAAAAAAAAAAAACAATATTTCATAAAAATTTGTACAAACTTAGGCTTATAACAAAAAATGTTTTTAAAAAAAGCAAAAAAGTAAGCAAATTAATTATTTGCCTTCTGTCCTCCCACCCCAAATCAGATACGCCAACCCAGAAGTGGAAATCAATTAAATCCAAAACTGATTCCTATGTGCAAGACCATTGCTCTGTCACACTTTTTTTATTTTTTTTAATAATTATCAGTATTAAAGGATGATGACTGAGTAGAATTATTAATGCATGTCCTTTAATTTATAAAATAATTCATTAATTACAAATGAATAATATTTATTAGAGATATAATTTAATATAAAATAATAATTATTATTTAATAAAAATATTTCCAAAATTACTTGCTGTCATTAAAGGGTACTACAAGAACAATGCCAAGGTAAAATCTTGGATAATTTCATTGCTCATTTTTGTGTTGCATTTAGTTTTTCATGTTTTTGAGGGTAAATTTCAATAAATTTCTGACATAATACCAGATAGAAACTCTTTCTTTTAAATAAAAACTCAATTAACCAATAATGTATCAACTTAGTAAAAGAAATCTAAGTTTTAAAGTATTCTAAACCAAAAATATTGAGTTTGAAACAATATTAGAGTTTCCTTAGTTGAATGAGAAATTTATCAGTTACCTCTCTTATCTTAATCAGAGATGCAAGCGAATTTATTTTTTAAAAAAGAAAACTCAACTAAATTAGATATATATTTTTTCTTAGCAAAATAGACACCTATGAAATTGGTGTGTTTATTATTTTTGGTTTAGCTATTAAGAACATGATTCATATATGGCTATGTATTATCTTAAGTTGAACTTTTTTGTTGCAGGCAATAATCACAAGGATTAATAGCATTATAGCATTACTAGAATAGCATACAAAGAAGACCCCACAATCATGGCATGGGAGCTTATGAATGAACCTCGTTGTCAAGTTGACGTTAGTGGAAAAACCTTGAACTTAAGTTATAACCCTTTGCATTGATTATATGTCTGGTTTTATTTGTAAAATTTAACCATTTTTTATATAATTTGCGAATCATTTTTCCTCAAATATTATGAAATCATATCTTTTCAATAATATACACTTTTTAATATCTTTTTTCAGCTACAATATATTTTTAATATCTTAAAAATACTTATAATATTATTTAATAATTTTTGATTAGTTGGAGAGAAAGACATAAATAGATTATAAGAATCCCTTTTAAAGTTCACACTTGTTTACTCTAGAAATTGCTAAAATACTATATAGATTAATTGATTTTTCTACTCTAAGATCTCCCAATGAACTCACACAACCTTTATTTCTCACCTATCATAATATAGTTTTGGAAAGGAACATTTACTATGATTGAGAAGGAGAGGGAAAGTATTAATGGGCAGTAAAAGAGAATAAAGGAGTGAGAGAATATTTTGATTAATTTGATACAAGAATAACTTAGTCAAATGCAATTAATATTTCCATATAATTGAGGCTGTTTAATGTCTTACTTATTTCTTGTTGAATAACCTAAATGAAAATAAGAAAAACCGAGAGAGCAGTTAATTCTTTGTCGACTAGAGTAACTAGGGTTTCTAATGCGATGACAATGTATTATTTTTACTACTATAATGGAGATAATTTACTATATATGAACACAAATATCAATTTTAATATTTATTTTTGAGTTTTCTTTAGGTGTCCCAAAGTTCCCCATTGTAAAGAAAATGATAAAATACTAATACTACATGTATTAAATATACATTAATTTTCTCATAAAAATTATACATTAATTTTTGTTTGATAAAATTTATAAATTTGTTTCCTCGCTTTGAGTGTTTCGTTTTGTTTTTCAGTTATCAATCTCAATGTAATTACCATTAATTAACCATAAAACTATATATCTCAAAAATATAGCAAAGAACTATTTTAAATCCGTTAAATTAAACTTTATATTGCAATACCCTTTAGAAAATTAATAGATATCAAATGCATTAATTAATACCCCAGATTAATCCTTGGATAAAGATTCAAAAAGAATGTAGCAAACATTGACATGACTCTTTTATTCATGCATACGTTCAATTTACAGGGATGGATTCAAGATATGGCAAGTTTTTTTAAGTCCATTGATAACAAATACTTGTTGGCAATTGGTATGGAAGTCTTTTATGGGGATTCAACTCAAGACAAAGTGCAATACAACCGTGGCTTTATCAAATTTGGAACAGATTTTATCACAAATAATACATGCTGATGCTGATATTTGGTAAGTTTCATTTTTTTTTTCTCTGCTTTCATGTGGCCATGTTTGGGCAAGGTGAACTTAAGAACATAAATAAACTGGAATTCTTCTGATATATGTACTTGCAAATTAACAGGTTAAAAGGGGAGCGTGATTAGCCAGAAATAGAGATATTCATGCAAAAGTGGTTCATAAATCACTGGGAGGATTCAAGGACTGTTTTGAAGAAGCCATTAGTTTTCGGCGAATTCGGAAAATTGAAGAAGAATCCAGGATACACAATACAGTCATAGGATTCATTCATGAATACCACTTACTCATATATCTATAACTTTACAAAGAATGGAAGAACAATTGCTGGAGGGTTGGTTTGGCAAGTTATGAGTGAAGGGATGGAGTCTTATTATGATGGCCATGAGATTGTTTTGACACAAGACACTTCCACAAGAAATATCATGTCTCTGCAAGCCCTTAAAATGGCATCTCTAGCTCATTAACTCGAAGAACAAACACAAAGTGGAGACTAATCTTGACTCTAGATTTCTTGGTTGATGTTTAAGCTCATGTAATCGATTGGTTATTAGGAAGTAAAGCAAATTAATGATCATTATTAAAGATGAGTCATATATATTTTCAATTCGTGCTTTGAGTTTTATTCAGCTTGTTTCCAATGATAATTGAATCAGCACCATATGGAATACTCATTTGCAAAATGATTAAAATAATCGATAAGTTGCTTTTTTACTCGATTAAAATCTTTAAATCCTAATAGATTTTATTGAGCAAATGACACCACTTCAATTTTAAATAGCACTCTCAAAATAAGATTTTTATTTGTTGATATGTAATTGACTTAAATATATATAATAACAAAGAGTTTCAACTATAGATAGTTAGGAATCCAAGAGAGTAAGATGTTGAATCATGATCTAGTTCCTATAATTGGTTGAGAGAACAGTCACCATGGCTTGTGGAGGAGGACCATGATGTTCTTTAAGCGAGGAAAAAATGAAACACATTATGGATTTTGGAACTGGCAGGATAGCCAATTTGTATGCAAATGTTGGGTTCTGGGCGGCTAATAGCAGGGGCAGGTTTGATGTGAAGTTTGGGGTGAGAAGAAATGAAAGCGTGACGGGGAAAAAATATTTTGCAACGAGACTTTGTATTTAATGAAATTGACCTCAATTTTCATCTTAAGAACTTAATCTATTGGATGTTTGAATTTTTTTTTTTACACCTATATAATTTCCACGAGTCTTGAATTTCTTTTGAATTGAGACTTCACTTTTATTTGTACTTGATATATTCTACCAGCTAGCATGAATGGGAATCTTGAAATTTTATCATTCTGTTGTCTTTATAAAATCCTTGAAAACATTCAAGGCATATCAGTTTCTACCTCTATATTATACATAAATATGGTAGATGTGATCATGTGAAAAATAACAAAAACCATTACAGTTTCAAAAAGAATTAATGTGTTACCTCTCTATTTTATAGTATATATAGAAGTGTGGTAGATGTGAATGTGATCTTTTAATAGATGAAAGCATTAATGTGTTACAAAAAAAAATTTTAAAAAATGGTTTCTTCTTTCTCTGATTTGCATATAGAGTACTCTCCGTGAGATCAATATCCTACAATTTATGCCAACATATTTCAATTTGTCAAGAAATTAAAATAACCAACAACTTGATCCTGTTTTATTTTCTTAACTAATCAAAATTTCCTAAATTGCACGTGCATATTGTAGGACAGAAATATCACCCTTCCATACAATCCTTGCTCCAATTCAAAAGAAATAAGAGTGTTTGGTAGAATGATTTTTCTTTTTTTTGAATTTTGGGAATCCTAATTTAGGATTTTTTTGTTTTCTATGTTTGGTATAAATTTTTTAAAATAAAATTCTAGAATTTTTTTTTCAGAATTCTCTTTTAATACAAATTTTATTAAAAGGAATCTCATTCTAGTTTCTCAACCTTTTAAGGATATTTTAATTTTTTTTTATAAGTCTTTAAAGTCAACTAAACATATTTTAAAATTTTCGAAATTAATAAATCTTAAAATTTATATTTTTCATGATTCATGAATTTTGAAATTTAAAAATGAATCCATCTATCAAACAACCCTAAATGATAAATTATTCATGACTCCAAAATGTGAACTTGTTTTGTTTGATGTAAAAAGGGTGATAAAATCAATCAAGATCAATCATTAACCATGACAAAATTATCTAATTTCCAAAATTTTTGTTAGTTTATTATATATATTTAAATTCATTTGAAAAGAAGACAGCATTTAATCAAAATCAAAATTAGTTTACTAAATGTGAATACACATCCTATAATTTTGTACTCGTCTAAGAATACATACAACGATTGAAATATTCTAAAATCTTTTCTTTTTTATTTTGTGTGTGAGTATATTTAATGGCATATCAGCTGTAAAACCTTGAATAAGATTACTCAACCAATATGATACATGAAAGAAAAGTGTCAAAGAAAGGCATGCATTTCTTTTTTTCATTTTTTTGTGTTGATGTCTTTGGAAGAATTGTGCAATAAGAAGAGAGTTCCACCATACCATTGGACACTATGCCCATCAAAGAAAAGAAGCAAAAGAACTTTGTCTCATGCTAATTAGGAGGCTTCACTATGTGCTTGATGATGATCTCATGTGCTCCCTTCGTGTTGCTTCTACAACCCTCAGACACTATTCAGTATTTCTTTTTGTTTCTTTCAGCTTCTTTTCTTTGAGGACATAGCGTAAACAATCCAACACTCTGAACAAAGCATGAGAAAATTTGGCTGAGATGAGATTTAATCGCTGAGAATGGAGAGATAAATTCATACCTAAGATGAAGACTTCTGTTGATGGATATGTTTCTTCTCGTCCCAGCTTCTTCCTCTTCTTGGCTTTCTCTATCTCGGAGAACTTGAAATCCCCTCAAAAAAATGCTCCCGAAAGAGCTCTTAACCTTCTAATTTTTGTTTCTTGCGTGATTGTTGTGTTGTTTTTCTTGGAGTGGTGCATCCACTCTTTATACCTCTATTCTTATTTTACATCTCTCTTATTTTTCTTATAATTTTATTTTTGTACTATAATCAAAAAGTAAGTGTACATATTTAAGTATGTAAATAGTATTTCCTTTACTCAAATATCTACAGCTTTGCAAAGAATGAAAAAACAATTACTAAAGGCTTAGGCCTTTGAGTTTTATATTATTAGTTTTCACGTATAATATTTCCAAACTAAAAAAAAAAAATGAAACTGCTTATTTTTTAAAATCATTTAACATTATTTTTAAAATTTTTAGTTTTAATTTATAAAAACTTAATTTAAAAATTAGTATATTTTATTAAAAAATAAATGACGTGCCATCACCTTTTCTTCTGAATATATAACGTATTTTAAAAATGACAACTAATTCAAACAAAGCCTTAACTTGCAACTTATAAAATCGAATCTTATCTTATTTATAATTTTACTGTAGTAATAACTCAAGCCAAGAGATGTGTACTAAGACATGCACCTAGCATTTTTAGAGTCTTAATATTATGATGACTGACTTAGACTGTTCTGACACAAGGCCATTCAACAAGAAAGATCATGTCTTTGCATGCCCTTAAAATGGAATCTCTTGCTCATTAATCCAAAGAGCCAACACAAAGTGAAGACTAATCTTGATTGTAGATTAATTCGTTGTAACTGATTTGCTTTTAGGAAGCAAAGCAAATGATCATAATTAAAGATGAGGCATATATTTTCAGGAAAGGATAAAAAAACTTCTTTCTGTCCTATCATCCAAATATAAGAATAAATAGCAACACAAAGACGTGTATAAGGTATGAACTTAGGTCTTGAGTCCCTGGAAAGAGGATGACAGTATCCTGAAGAGCCCATCTGGGTTATCTGCGTGTACCTGTTAAATTAGCACAAGTTAAAAAGCCTCCCCAAATGATATAATAAGCATTCCATTGCAAAACACAATACACCCATGTTTCATTACAATGCATGCCCAGATGAACACATTACCAAATATGCTTCAACACGAAGAAACAACTGTTTCATCTTCAAAGGAACTCAAATATGGCTAGTTTTATGTCTGATCAGATAAAATCATAATCATGTGTAATTTCAGTTTGTTCCAATTTACTTGGTTGCTATTTCAGTAGTGTTAACCACATTGGTGTCAAGCGCAATTCCTTTTCGGATTTTATGTTGGCATATGCTCAGGGAAACCATTTTCTTGCACACACACAAATATGAAAACATCTGAGTTAAACACAGAAATTGGGACTAAAAACAAGTCAGGGATTTTGAATGAGCAAATGAGGTAAGCGCGTCATGTATCGAATATCATTGATTCACATTTTAGACTTAATTTAACAAAACCTTACAAATCTAATGCAAGTATGCCTGCAAATAGTATGGAGATGGACCAGCGATCCCTTATCATTCCCCTATAAGTTTTGAAGTTCTGGCTACTTGTGCCATTTCAAAGTTTTAGATGATATTAAGGCTACAGAAGAGCATGCAAGTTGGAAGACACACACATGTGGAGTGGATACTCAGCCGAAAGTGTGACAATATTAACCAACGTACCCAGTGGCCGGCATCTTCAAGGACATGCATCTCAACTCCCCCTCCTTCCTCTGCAGCAACCTCCTCAGCAGCGTGGATTCTTTGAAGATCTTCAAGAGCCCACCTGTGTAAGCTTCTTTCTGCTTTCAAAAAGTTTATGTGCACCCCTCGAGGCACGTCTTCGACAATTTTCCTGCAAAAGAAGCATAAAAAGCTATTGGCTTCATATGAAATTTCCAGTATGGAAAAAAAATACTTATCAAGTTGGACATGATATGACTTCTAACACCCACAAGTTTATACTATTATCCCAAAAGTTCCAAAACTTCCCTATCCCTATTTCATCTAAATGTTTGTTAAATAATGAATAAACGTACACAATGACAAATGTAATCAAGCAATTAAACTGAAATAACTAATTTAAACAATTACAGCCCACTTTCTCTCTGCAGATTCATTTTAATCGTCATTCTCTCAACTTCACTCTCTCATAGCCACCCATTATTTCACATTTAAGATCTCAAATTGATAAATATATCCCACTTACAGTACACTCAGGAGACAATAATTTTCTCGGCCCTTCAGATAACTTATCAAAGTTGCTTCATTATAGGACTTCTAATTTTACATCAAGGCAGCATCAACCCCACGTGTTACCCAGAAAAGATAGTGATAGACCTACATATGTTATTGCCATCATCTACGTGTCATGACTCTGTCACATAACATCATTCCTAGTAAAGAAAGTGCTCAGAGGAAGTACCACAAATTTGTTTCTTCATAGGATTGATACATTTCAGCAATTCCCTTCAGATCAAAAACCCATGAGAAGCTAGATGATCGTGAATGAAGCGGACTAGCAGGTCGAAGGTTTGTCACTACCCACTGCATGCAGCAAAAGAACCAAGAACACATGTAGATGTCAATGAAATACATTATATGTTACAGAAATGGCCATACAATTTTTGAAAAATTTAGGATACAGTTAATTTGGGGTATTTTAAATAAAACATTAAAAATATATTTATAATATTTATATGAATACAAGAACTCATAGGCAGGGATAGAATTAATATTTTAAAAATAACATGAATTTTTGCAAATTCCAAAGTTATTTTCAAACATCTTGGGGCAATTAACTTTAAAAGTATTCAAAATAGGTCTGATGTGGATTGACCTGTCTAGACCCATTTCGCTTGTTCTAAGCTACCCAAAAGTTTCAGCCAAAAGACAATATTTTAAATTAACCAGAGGGATACTCATGATATTGCATAGGACGCAAGAATGTCTATCATTCGTTTTGGATTTGGGTGTGGCAGGAAGTAATACAAGAAAGATCAATCCATAAATCATGGATTTAAACGATAACAATCTTAATCTGAATATACAATAGGATTTTACCTGTGCCACATCACTGGAAAACCCTTGTTGAATGAGAGCACTAACAACATCTCGCTTCGAAGAGATCTTCCTTGACATAAGGATCATACACCAATAAAATATTTGTCCACAATATAGAAACCAAGTAAAAAATTTCTTGACAGTCTATTAGCAGGAAAAAAGAAAAAGACTGAAGCCAAATGGAGTTATAATGTTACTGAGATAGAATATTGATAGAATAAAATGGAGTTATAGAAAACAAGTACCTAAAGAATATTGATAGAATAAAATAATGTGAACTAGTATAATGGACAATAATGCAAATAATTTTGGTCAATCTCATTCTTGTCTTTTGGAGAAAGAGTAAGGTCTTTGTAACAATAAAAAGGAGATTTTGGCTATTCATAAGAAAGGGTGATCAACCGAGTTAATTAAAAACCGCATCAAAAAAATTATTAATCATATGATAAAAATCTGAAGGGAGAGGTCAAGCAAATTTAAGTTTAGAAAGACTGATATTAAATCTTAAATTTGAGTTCATATTGAGGCAGCCTGCTGTTACACCTATTGACAATAAAAGCAATATACCAGGAAATAAGGAGAAACACATAAATAATATTTGCACGGAGGAAATTAATAACATCAAAGGAATTTCCTACCATCATACGCTCTTTCAACCATAAACTCTACTACAGGTCATGTTTAGTTGTAAATGAGAGTACTGTTCTAGTAGTTTCTGATACCAAATCAAGAATCATTCATATAAACATATGGTGGAATTTAATCTGGGCACTTAAAAGCTTATATTAAACTGAAAATTCGGTAATGCTAGGAATGCTGGCAATGAAGCTCAGGTCCATGCATGGTGATTAATTTAAAGACATATTAGTTGACTCCTTTATCAATCATCACTTTGTTGGTTACACAATTTATTGCTACCATGTCCGATGATGCCTGTGAACAAATCTTATGATTTAATAACTGTCCAACATACTACTAATTTACCATAGCATGGGGTATTAAATATGACAGTTCCCATATTACCTCCTTTGGCAGTGTACTTAGGAAGGATATGAGTTCTGCGGGATGATCTTCCCCATCTCCCCCTGCACGAACTTTTCCAGGAGTTGCATCTAGAACCCATACCTAGAAATGACATATGAAAGAGGATGACAATTACAAGACACACAAAACCAAACAAACAAAAGGATCAAAGAAAACATAAATATAATCCCTGTCATCTTCCCCTTCCCAACAGGATTTTAACAAGTGGAATCATTACAGACTGTAACATAATTTCCTTTTCAGGAATTCCGGCACCAACCCATTTAAATATAACTCCTAAAGATGAATTGCTATTTTGACAATTCTTCAATATCTCATTAGATATACAGGCAAAAGAATTAAGAGTTAGAACACATTCAGGTTTCAAACTCTTGACTCTAGAGCCAAATAATTATACAAGAAATGTTTAGGGCCAGCTCTTAAATCCTTACATAAATCTAAGGATAATCCTACATTTCGATTCTTTTAAGCATTAAACTAATCCAAATATGTATTCCAGACTCTTTGAGAACAACCTTTTCAGGAACAATATATTTCATAGAATTAGAAGGTAATTAGAGTTATATGAGTTAAGGAGACCTCTAAAAGTCTACGTTCATCCATCATCTCAGTAAAAGAAATGAAGCAAGATTGAAGTTATACCCATCCTCATAGGAGACCCTACTCTGGCTCCCTTCCAGTACACTGTGTACTGTCTATATACTTATCCTCCCAAATAAATGTCCAATTAAAGAGAACTTCTTCCAAAATCCCTGTCAAACCTTACCTAATCCGTTTCATCCCCTCTCCCCCCCCCCCCCCCCCCCCCTCACCCCAGGCCCAACACCCCAAAAGGAAAAAATAAAAAATAAAAAACAAAAAGAGGGAGAGACAAGAAAAGAAACAAAATTAAGAACATACTCAAACAGTACATCAAAATATTTATAAGTGCTCAAAACAGTTTAAACTTTATTGTTAAATCTTTTCCACTTGATGTTTGCAAATATTGAATTACAAGGAAGCCCAGACGATAACTTAAACCTAATTAAATAAAAGATTCAGCATAACATATAAAAAGTTGTTCTTACCCTTACTGGTCGAGCAAGAGGTTTTGCAGCTTGTTCCACCATGCTCAAGGCAACTAAAACAACAGAGCAGATCAAATAAAACTATCCTATAAAGAGAGTTACATAGAATAGAATGGACTATATAGTTCAAATCACGCCTACATGGCCCGAATTAATATTATTTATTGTTAAATAACAACAAACCTTTTCCTCCAAAACTATGACCAACTAAGACACGAGGTGTTATTCTTAGCTCTCGAACCTAGTCACAGAAACAGAGAGGATGTTACAAGAAAGGGAAACAACACAATATGCTAACAACAACAATAACAGTAATCCAACAATAACTAGAAGCCTTATCAGTTACAGGGATCACACAACACCATCGTGCTATGTCATAACAACAACAACAACAACAATAAATTTTACTTGAAATAAGTCAGTAAACAAAATCTACCATGCATAATAAACTGCTTTGATTAAGCATTGCATGTAAGCTTCATATTATTACCAGCATAGTACTTTTGAGTCAGAGTACAAGCTCTGGAGACTTGTAGTCCCCACCCCATTGGCATGACAATATCAAAGAACCTAGTGCAAGTAGGTCTAAGTACTAAGGATGTAATGGCAATTGTTGATTATGGTGCTTGATGCTATGAGATAATAAATCATCAAAGCAAAACAAATGGGAAAAGTACTGTTTCTAGAAATCATTGAGCGGGTTTGAATGAGTTTGTAAGAAAGTCTTGTCCAAAACTAGTAAGAGAGACCTGAATATATGAAAATGTAAAGGCATCCAACAACATGCTCAATTTTGGCAGCCAAAGTTTATGGTTATTTATTTGGAAGATAACTTGATTGAAACTTCGCTTGAATACACTTGAAGTTTAACATGTCCAGAAGCATCCAAGGAAAAGGTCCATAAGCAATGTCTCTCTTGCGGTTCATACACACACACACACACACACACATATATATATATAACTCCTTGCTAGTATAACTTCTTAAATGATCTAAGAGGAATTTAAAAGATTGACACGAGTCTTCCAAATAATAGAGTGGTTTTACCTCATCTAAAGATAAGGATCAAATCAACAAGGAAACATAATCACAAGAAGGAGGCAATTGGAGAAGAAATAGAGTTCAGGAACTGCTACATGAAAGGATGCGCAGATGCATAGCCAGAAGAGATAATTATTCCCAGAAAAAGAAGGAGCTCTGTTAGGCTCAATTAGTCCTAAAATATAATACAGTATGAAACAGGCTCAAACAGTTCACAAAGATTAATATAAATTAATAATTACTAGTCAGAAATCCATGAAAAAATTTGTATCACTCCTCACCATAAGAACTCCAATTTTGACCAAATAATAGAACTTAAATCCATGTTTGAACCCCAAACTTGAACTTCAATAAACAGAATAAGAAATTTCAGTAATAGATTAGCTGATAATCAAAGCTATGGTGGCATATTCTATAAAAGATAATAATGACAAATGCTGAAGAAAGAGTACCAGTTTCAAAACATCAAGAGCAGCAGAGGCAACGGAGTGAGGGGCCCTCCTCTTGATTGGAGCTGAATCACCATGACATCGTAGGTCTACTAGTAGAAACTATTATAGAAACAAAAGGAGCAAATAAGATTCAGGTGATATTTTTGCAAAACATCTTCCATCCCAATGGCAAAGGAACCTAAATTAATCTGAAATTATTATGCACAGAATAAGTGTCACAAAGTTTAGTTCTATAAAAGAAAAGTGCTATATATACAAGAAAAGTGCCATACATAAACATTGCCAGTAGAGATGTAAAACACATAGGAGCAAGGCTGCAAGATATCCATGCAATATTTTATGTCAATTTAAATTTATGGAAGCCAATGACAAATGGCAGAATTTAAATACCTGCCATGTAGGAAACTCTCGTGCCAATCTCCGAGCAAAAGTTCCTGTAAAATCATTCATTCAACAATGTGTATGAAGCCAATGACAAATGGCAGAATTTCTGCACTGGGTCCAACACTCCACCATACCCACCTACCCTTCTATGTCTTGTTTTGCTTATTAATAATGTTCATTAAAACTTAAACTACCTTGCCACAAAACATGAAAGTATACTTTTATGATAGATGTGAAAATCCAGCTAGAACAAAAGCTATTCTAAAACATGAAAAGATATCCAAGAACATTATATATAATCAAACACAAAAGATAATATAAATTACATCATGAAAAAATATACTCATAAGGGATGTTGTAGTAGACACGAACCCCAGTTTTTCCTGGTACCAAGGATTCCATGAAGAAAAACAGCTGTTGGTGGATCAGACAATGACCTATCCATAACAGAACTCCACCTGACCTGCAAGAAAAAATTGTTCCATGGATTAGTCTTCCCACAGGACGAAAGATATAGAAATTTAAAAATGATTTGCTACTGTATCCTCTTTTCAAAATTGTTCATAGGAAAATTTTAATCTTAACCAAGATAGGGAAGCAAACTAGTGGGTCTCAAGTTACAATGTTGATGATTTTAAATTATTTAATAGGCCCATAATTGTTTGATCATATCAGTTAACCATTAGTGCCTTTATACTGATAACAATATTTAGTTGTAAATATCAGTTATCACTGAATTATTGTAAGGCAATAATTTAATCATTGCATGGAACGGTGATAATATTGTAATTTGCAATTAAAGAATGATTAAAGAACAAACAAATCAAACCACTTGTACTTAGTTTTAGACTTTTCAGATATGTAGTAACACTTAAGGGAGGATTAAAAGAAAATAAAATAAGTAATAATCCAATTCAATAATTTTAACAATACTAAGGGTGAAATAGCTAAAATTCCCTTCACCATAAATGTGCACACTTTCCACATATTTTAGGGGAAGCTAGGCCATTTTTAAATGAAAGTCTTAGCTCAAATTTGTACTTGGCTTCTAGATATGCCTGACCCAAGTTAAAGAAACCCAGATCAGACTTAGGCAAGCCTACTACAAGTAATGTTTAAGCATTATCTTATGTCAAGCTTAAATTGAGCTCCAATAAAAGCATGTATTCTAGTTTCAATAAACAATAGAATGGCTTGTCTCAACCTATTTGAACCATATACTTCGCCTCAAACTGCGTCAAGTTCCAATAAAAGATACTGCAATATCAACCAACCTTCATTAAGCAGTAGTTTGGCTTATATCAGCCTATTTCCACCATTTACTACGTTCCAAATTCAAATTTAGCCTCAGTATAAGCATATATGAATTGAAAAGATACATGATTTCATGTTCTTCCTAAGGAAACTGAGAAACTAAGTGATTGAGGTTCTAACCAAATTCACCTTTAACCTTCAAGTCACACTAGTTATTTTTATCCTAAAGAAATGTGTCATCAACAAAATGGAAACCACTGCAGACCAATTAACTTTTGTGGCCACCTAACACTAACTAAACAAGATATGAATTTCAAAGAAAATCTACTCACTCACACAAACACAAGAGAGTATGCTGTAATGAACTGAAAGAAACATTAATGGCATCTAGAAAGTGAGATAATCAACTCTAGCAAAAAAAAAGCAAAAATCCTACAGGGTATAATGAAGTGCCAAGCTATAGAATACGTACAAGTTCTCCTTGAATTAGATCATATGCCTGCAAAGAAACAAGATAGCCATCAGTTGAAGGAAACAATGACAGAACTAGATTCCTTTCCTCATTATACATAGAAGTCATCAGATTTTGCATCTACTTAAATTTTTTGTTAAAAAAAGAGTAAAAACCCTTTTTGCCCCTTGCACTATCGCCAATCTTAAAAAACGATCCTCCCGTTTCAAACTTGACAAATTGAACCATATTATAAAAATCATAACAAAGTCAACCATTCGTATAGACAAAAAAAAACCTCAAAAAGGTTGCCTTGATACGGTTTTTATAGTATGATGGTTCAATTTGGCAAGTTTTAAATGTGAGAGTCTTTTTTAAATTTAGCGATAGTGTAAGGGGCAAAAACGGATTTTACCCTAGAAAAATTGTGATTTACTTACTCTACAAGTAAGAAATTGTAATAATCTTCTCTTCCTTTTTGATCTTCAATGAATTGTCATTTTTTTCCCCGAAGGAAATAAATCATTCCAATTCCAAATAAAGCAAGCATAAACGTGCATGTATGAGAAGTTCCAATACCAAGATATTAGAAGAGCTAGCCACATCTCCCTTCTGTCCTTGTCTCACATCTACTAACGCCATTGAGATTGTCCTATTTTTATTTGTCCTTCTGGAGTGGATAGGAGCTATTTGGCAAGCATTGAACATGTCATTCTACAAAAGACGGCAAAATAGAAAAGTCATCCACAGTTATAACCCACTGAGAATCTACGCCAAGCTCATCAAAGAGTGCATGAACAAGTTTAAAAAAATAAATAAGTAATTTAATTTTTCTGTTAGCAGATTGCTATATCATCAGTAGTTCAGAAAGAATCAATCAAAAGAAATTAAGAAATAAGGCAAGGAAAGAGATGCTAATGCATAAAGATAATTAGGAAATGCTATCTCTCGAATTCATACATAATACATTACCTCAGTCTTTCTCATATCATTACAATTTTGCATCTATCCCAGCAGAAATTGACCAAAAAGTGTTACTAAGCAAAATGAAGCTCAAATTAAAATCATTATAGCGTCACAACTTACTTAAGAAAGCTAAGAAATCACAACTCAAGGTGAAGCAAAAATGACGTAAATGCTAGCACAAACACCAAAATTGCTACAAAATGTTCACAGCTAACACCACAAGCATCATCGAGATTCTCCAGAACATGAAAAGCCTTAGCCTACAAATAAGGCAAAATCATACCTCAGAAAGTCGCAGAATTCTGGTCATGGCGTTCGAATTCCTCGATGAATTTGACAAAAACGCCATCTTCCTTCCAGAAAAATTAACGCCAGTGCCACCAACGCCGGCGCCAGCAAAGTAGGGAGAGCAATTTGAAATCGCCGACATTTTGGCTGCACAACAGCCGGTGGTAGTTGACTCAACGATGATTAGAAGGGAAATGGGAAATTGAGATCAGCGTGAGGAAATGTAGAGAGAAGGAGAGCGATGAAAGCCAAATGGGAGGATACAGAGACTCCCAAGATTGCGGTGCTCCGAACCTCCCTGGCGGAAACTGAGAGAGAGAAGGAAAGGTGCGCGTTTGGTTTGTGATTTATTTTCACGCGCTTGCACCTCTGACGTGGCAGTTGTGGACATTGTCACAGTGAAAGGAAGACCAACTGTCACCAACAAGACAAGGAATTATCACGTGGGATACGTAGGGGAATGAGTTTCGAAGCATGACCACTTCAGATTGAGTTGTAATATGTTGTGCACATTTTTTTTAATATTTTTTTTATATTTTTATTTATTAATTAAAATAAAGATGTATATAATAAAGTATGAAAAAGTGTACAGAAAAATTCATATTTTTTGGAGAAGTTTGGTAAAATAATCTTTTTTTAAATTTTAAGAAATTTAACTTAAATTTTTTTATTTTTATGTGCGGTATAATTTTTTAAAAAAATAAAATCTCATAAAACATATTTTTAAATTTTTTAATATAATTTTTTTAAAAAAGAATATCATAAAAGGGAGCGAGATTCTAATTTTCAACATTTTAAAAAGCTTCCCTTGATTAATGAATCAGTATTTTTATATTTGATTGCCAAAAAAATACATGAATTAAGAAATTATTGATTATCATATTTCTTTAACTATAATACACTTCTTTAATCCCCTAATTTCATTTGATATATGGTACAGTGAAATAAGAAAATAAATAATAAGTTACTTTAATTTTATAATTAAACGAGAGTATAAAAAAAAATTATAGAGTCTTAAGTTTATAAAAACAACAATACTTTTGCGAAAAGAGAAATACTAAAGCTACAATGGTTTTATAATAAAGGGAGTATAGAATAGTAATTTCATTTCAAGTTTGATTTCATAGGAAAAGTGATAAATATTTTTACTTTTCTGATGTGAGATTAGTCATTTTATGTTATTCGGAATTAATGTTTAATTTTTTTTTTTTACATTTCCTTTTTAAATATACCTTTTATTGCTAATGGGTTATTATTTTTTAAAAAAAAATAATTAGGATTCCATTCTACATTAATTTTAATTTTATGAGATTAGTTGTCTTGTATCATATTTCATTCCATAAATATAACAGGATATTGATCCATTCCTAAAATATGTCTAGTTTTATGCATTTCCAACCAGTAAAATTTATGATTTCTTTTGTTTTATATATATATACTTTTCAATTATAAAAAATAATTAATTTGATGACAAAATTTTTAAGTACTTACTTGATATCAATTTTATTAAACAGGTACTAAGGGTATTTATTATTTTTTTAAAAAATAAAAAGTACTTTATAAGTACATAAGTAGAAAATCTGAAGCAACCTTTTTTAAAAAAAAAAAAAAAACTTTTATAAGTGTTTTTTAATAAATAATAACCTATTTCTATTTTTGTTTTCTTTTTTGAAATCATCCCTAGTTATGCTTCTACAAGAAGTAGTTTTCCTACTTTATAGATGTTTATTTTTCTAAAAAAAAAAAAAAAACTAATCCAAACAATTTAATTACATAATAGTATGTTTTCTTTTTCTTGTTATAAGTGTTTCTAGTAAAAAATAATAATAATATTAAACATGCTTTTAAACTAGACAGGAGACGAATAAAAAAAATTAAGGTTTATATATAATACAAATCCCTAATTTTTTCTTTCATTTTAAGCTAGCTTTCTATTATTTTTTACCCTATGTTCACCTATTCATAGTTTAAAATTGACTTATATGTCCACTTTTCACTTATTTGTCGCTAATTTTGGTCATTCTCTATCCATAAAACTTTGGAGAACATGAGCAAAAAAGTATTGTCAAGACTGAGTCTGTTCTAATCTCATTCTACCTAAATAAATTTGAATATCATTTGAGCTCATAAATTCCTACTTCCACTCAATAACTGAAAAAAAAAAAAATTACTTAGAATCACTAAAACAATTTAGTAATTTAAAAATTAGAGAGGCACTTTTGCTTCTTGAAACAATTATAATGCTTAGTTGGAAAGTATATGAGAAGTTTAGAATTTTAATTTTTTTCCATTTAAGAAAAGAAAAGAAATTTTAAGTCTGGTTTTCCTTTCTACTAAAATTGAAAACCTAAAACTGTTAAACAAGTCAAAATTTGTTCATTAGAGAATACAAGTATAAAAAGAGATCTAACTTAATTAAAAATAAATATGAACAAAATGATTTAAATTCAACTTTTAGCAACTGTTTCAATCCGCATGTGACCACGTTATGTGGTTGGAATTTTTTTAGTTCTATGTAAGAACATCAATTTCAAATTATGAATCTCATAAAATCTTAGCAATCACATATTTACATATTTCTCAGTTTATTGATTTCCTCGGACTACCCTTCCATCAAATGCACCCCTAAAGCTTTTAATTCCAATAAATCAATATCGTCACTTGAATCATTCCCAAATGAAGGTTCAGAAACCTTAACTTCGACATCAACGTAATCTCCCCTATAACTTGAAAGAAATATTTGAGGAATATAACATAGCCACAAATTACCTGAGTCCACGGGGAGTTTATATACTGGAAAGTCATGTTGGATTCCACGATTGATGAAAATCTCGATGTGCAAGAAAAAATGTGATTTGGGAAAGGCACTAGGTGCCACAGCTATTAAGGTTATTGAAGTATTTATAGGCACCCGTACAGATATGGAACTTTTCGAACTTTTATGGCTAAACCATTCTGGAATTTCATTTCCAGGAATCAACATCTTTACTACATTGGCAAATCCCTGTAAAAAACAAATCCCTGTTAATGAAATTTTAACAAGAAATATACTTAATAAAAAAAGTTATATCTATTAAGCATAAAATTATTGACGAGTCTTCATTTAAAAATTTAAATATTTTAGATTGAATTAATTCTTAATATATTATTAAATACTTTTTGAAAAAGTGGTTAGAAAATTAAATTCTAAAGACTTAACCTAAAAATCAATTCTAGACAATGCATATACAATAATATCTTTATTCCTAGATTTTTATTTAATAAATAGCTTAAACTGCTTAACCTTATAAAGGTTAAATAGGTTCTTAATTATACATGCCACCAAATCTACTATAATATAGATGGGTGCCCATGCTTAAGTGGCCAACATGAGTCACGTTTTTGGGGCTTCACGTTTTAGGGTTTTACACAATTATAAATAAATTGCACTATCAATAAAATCTGAATAATTTGTTACGTGTGCAATTTATACATAGTTGTGTATTGTTTCAAACAGTAATTTTAAATGAAGGGAAATGTTACTTCTACACCAATTTGTGTATATTCTTTTTTTTTTTAATTATTTTGTACGGATAAAATAATAAAAATGAAAGTAAGAAAAAAATTTAAAAAAAAATGTAGGAGTAAATGTACACAAACAGTAAAATATATAGTATATCTTATAAATTTATGGACTGAGGAAAGTGACAGAGAGACTAACCTCACGTCGCAATATACTCATGAATTGGTCTTTGTTAGAGCCTCCTCTTAGAATGCTTTCATGTTGTGAATATATTTGCAAGGATTCACAACGATAGGCTTCGATTTGCCCTCTGTCTTCTGGAATCCTTGGAATTTCTTGTAGGAGCTTGCAGTTACTCACATGGAGATACCTTAACTCAGCAAGTTTTTGCAAGCATGCTGGAATTGTAGTAATGTTGTTTCCACCTAACTCTAAGAATGAAAGAGCTGGAAAGTGCCCAGTGTTCATAAGAAAATTCACTTCTGAAAGATTGCAATTTTTTAGATTCAACATACGTAATGAAAAAAATAAGTTCAAACTTGATGTTGACCCAGTGTTGCTTGATCCTTCATTCAATGACGTGAACTTTCGTTTCTTGTTGCTAAACACGGGAAACTTACTAAGTTTGGTGCAATCATTAAGCTTAAGTACCACAAGCTTCTGCAACTTATAAATGCAACTCGGAATATTTGTTAGATTTCGACAAAAAGACATATGTAAGTGTTTCAGCCCAGTAATACATTCAATGGATGAAGGCAATTCTTCAATTCCAGTTCCCTCCAAGAAAATTCTTGTTAAGCAATCAATATTATCAACAAATTTTGGGAACTCTTTCAATCTTGAGCAACCAGCAAATTCCAATGCGTAAAGATAGCGACAACTCGATAAATCAAGTACTTCAGTTATATACTCACAATCTATGGGTTTCATATGTGTCAAGCATTTGAAATCCTAGCATGAAAAAATAAATAATAAGACAAGATAAGTTAACATTTACGAAATTTTACTAAACATCCTCACTAATATCCACAAACAAATCCCTGTTAAGAAGAAATGTATATTAATAAAATTTCAACAATATATATACCTAAAAAAAAAAGTTATGCCTATTAAGCATAAAATTATTGAAGGCACAAAATTATTGATGAGCCTTTATCTAAAGATTTAAACTTTTATATTAAATAAATTCTTGATAAAGGGGTTAGAAGATTGATTTCTAAAGATTTTAACCCAAAAATCAATTCTAGACAATGCCTATACCAACATGTTTTTAATTCTAGCCTTTCATTTAATAAACATCTTAAACTACTTAACTTTGTAAGTTAAATGGGTACTTGATTATACATGCCACCAAGACTACTATAATATTGATGGGTGTACACAATTATACATACACTAGTATGTCACCTATAAGATACACAAGCATTTTGTTCTTCATGTCATAAATAATTGGTACTATACTTTTATGTTTATAATATAAAGAATTATTGTATA
Source organism: Bauhinia variegata (assembly GCA_022379115.2). Classification (NCBI taxonomy): domain Eukaryota; kingdom Viridiplantae; phylum Streptophyta; class Magnoliopsida; order Fabales; family Fabaceae; genus Bauhinia; species Bauhinia variegata. Next base: position 7,833,010 of record CM039432.1, read on the forward strand.
TTGTGAATATAATATCTTATATAAAAAATGATATAATGTCTCCCGAAAGAAAAAAAGAAAATTATATAATTTCATAGTATATCAGTAATATATCTTTCTATCCTACATAGCTTAGAAAAAAAAATTATACTAATGTTAATATACCTCTAGTCCTTTATGAGTGGAAAGTTATTACCTTATTTATGAAATAATATCTAATTAGTTTGTTTGATACATGTAAAAGTTGAAAAATAATTAGATATAATTTTGAATTTTTAAATGAAGTGAAATGAGATTATAATTGATTTACTTTAATCATTTTGAGAAGTGAAAATTAAAGTGATTGATGGAACAAATGATATAAGACGCCCTCTTTGACAAAATTACTTACTTTAAGTATAGAAAAAGTCGATGATAATTAGTAATTAGGGTTAAAATAAAAATTTAGACAATGATAAAAGTGTTTGTGATAATATGAGCGGAGAAATAAAATAACTTAGTGAAATTACTTTAATATATATATATATATATATATATATATGTATATATTAACAAAATCTGAATAATTTGTTATCTATTAGCACTGTTTCAAATAATTCTTTTAAATGAAAGAAAATGTTCGTGTACATAAACAATAATACACATAACATATCTTGTAAAGCAATAAATGAGGAAAGTGACAAAGAAAGAGACTAACCTCTGGTTGCAATATACTCGTCAATTGGTCTCCATGAGTGCTAATCAATTGTGAATATCTTTGCAATGAATAACAACCCTCGGCAGAGAATATTTCCATGTTTGGTGGAGGCTGTGGAATTTCTTGTAGGAGCTTGCAATAACTCACATAGAAGTATCTTAACTTAGCAAGTTTGTGCAAGCATGCTGGAATCGTAGTAATGTTGTTTCCATTTAACGATAACAACGAAAGAGCTGGAAAGTGCTCAGTGTTTGTAAGAAAATCCACTTTCGAAAGATTGCAATTACTCAGGTCCAATTCACATAATGAGGGAAATAAGTTCAAACTTGTTGTTGACCCAGTGTTACTTGATCCTTCATTCAATGACGTGAATTTTGGTTTCTTGTTGCTGAACATGGGAAACACACCAAGCCTGGTGCAATTTTTAAGTACAAGCTGCTCAAGCTTCTGTAACTTATAAATGCAACTCGAAATATTTGTCAGATTTCGACAAAAAGACATGCTTAACTCTTTCAGCCCAGTAATACGTTCAATGGATGAAGGCAATTCTTCAATTCCAGTTCTGTCCAAACAAATTAATTGTAAGCAATCCATGTCATCGACAATTTTTGGGAACTCTTTCAATCTTGAGCAACCAGCAAGATTCAAATCTTTAAGATTGTGAAAGCTTGATAAATCAGGTAGTTCAGTTATAAACTCACAATTCATGAGTTTCATACTTGTCAAGCATTTGAAATCCTAATAGAAAAAATAAATAATAAGACAAGGTAAGTTAACGTTCATGAGATTTTACTAAATAAGCAGAGAAATAAGATGAGAGCTATGCTATATCACCTCTAAAACTTCAAGTAGTTTTACTACACTGGTCATTTAGGTGAGTACCTACTTATTGTGGCATCAATGGGAAGATCTCCAAAAACAAAGTAGCATGGGATAAAACACAAAAAAACCTTTTAAAATGCAAGGACGACGTAATATGAGAAGAAATGTCATTATATTTTTCAAGATCTTCATAGCGACACCAAAATTACTGGGTGAGTCCCTACTAGAATCTACGTAAATGATGGGTGTAATACCAGTATGCCACCTCTAAAGATTGGTTTAACATAGCAATTCTAGCAATTCTTGATAATGATAAACATTCATCACCTTGAACCAAGAAATTGGATGGCTAAGCTTTAGCCTGCTACTGGGCATGTCAAAGACAACAAGCTTCTTTGGAGAAAAGTTGTCTGGCATAGAAGAGAAAGGATATCCAGACCACTCAAGCCACCTTAGTTCATTGGAGAGATACTTAAGATGATCACCATAACACTGTGCATTGTGTATTATAAGTAATCGAAGCCTTTTCATCTTTTTGAAGGATTTAGGAGTTAACTGCACCTCTTCGGGTTCAGATAGGGTTAAAATTATACCCTGCACACTGTTTGACCCCTGGTAGGAATGCAGATGAAATACATGTTACATTTACATGATAGATCAATACAGAAACAAGTTCTTTGAAATCTTAATGTGTGAAAGCTAATGCAAATGCTCTTGGGCTAGGAATGCAGATGAAATACATGTTACATTTACATGTTAGATCAATACAGAAACAAGTTCTTTGAAATCTTAATGTGGGAAAGCTAATGCAAATGCTCTTGGACAATTCATTCAGTCAAATTTCATCTTCCATCAATCAGTTTCGGTTTCATCCATGATTTTTTTGAAATGTACTACAAATAAAAAGAGCCCATGTGGAAATAAAAATAACAAGTGAACTTGGATATATAGAAGATCCACTAAAACATTCTAAACGAAAAAGGATAGTACAATAGGCCAGAAAATGGATAGTGCCACTTGTTGTGCTTTAGTTGAAAAGCAACTAGTGGCCAAGCCAAATGCATGTGAAATGCTAATTAAGCATAAGAAAAGAAAGGTATTTAGTTCAACAATACTTACTGCATTTTCCGTCAATACATAAATAATATCTTCCTTCAACCAAAGTCTGCTTCGTTGCCCAGGATCATCTGATGATTCTTGGCGTACAATTTCTCTGCCCATATCTTGTATTAAGTCATGCATCCATAATATGTCACCTTCAATTGTTAAAAGAGCCCTCTCAACCAAAACTTTTATACCAATTTCTTGGTCAAAATCACAACTATCTAGTACACTCCTAACCTTATGAATGTCCTCCCATTTGAAAAAGCAGGCAATATCAAGAAAAATATTTTTCTCAAGATCTTCCAATCCATCAAAACTAATTTTAAGTACCTCAAATATTTTTTGATTGGGAATTTTTTTCAGTTTACGCAATGTACTTTCCCATTCCCCTTTGTTTCTACCGTACAAGTAAGACCCCAAAACTACAAGGGCTAATGGAAGCCCTTGAGTATAACTTACTAACTTATTGGAGAGCTCTTCAAAACCATCTTTAGGATACTGCTCCTTGAAGGCATTCCAACACAAAAGCTGAAGCGAATTAGAATTATCAAGTCCCTTAACCCTATATATGCTGTCCTGATCCACCCCATATTCAACAAGCAAATGCTTGTCTCTTGTTGTGACAATTATTCTACTTCCTGAACCAAACCAATTTGGCTTTCTAGCTAATGATTGTAACTGCTCCAAATCATCTACATCATCGAGGACTAAAAGAACCCTTTTGTTGCAAAGCCTTTCTTTGATCAAATTGACTCCACTACTGCTATTGTGAATTTTAATTTCTTTGAAGCGTAAGATTTCAGAAAGAAGTGCTTCTTGAAGCTTGACCAGTCCTTCACATTGCTTTGAACGTTCCCTAACACTTCCAAGAAAGCTGCAACCTTCAAATTGATCAGCAATCATGTTATAAAGAACTTTGGCGATTGTTGTCTTACCAATTCCTCCAGTTCCATGAATTCCAACAATATGAACATTAGAAAGGCCTCTATCTGACATGAATTTCACCTCCTGCACTTGAGCTTCAATTCCAAATACTTGATGGCCGGCAACATTCAAGTAAACAGGGTTAAGCTTACTCCAGATCTCCCCAACAATTCTTTCAATGAAACTTGCTTCCGTTCTGCCAAAGATAAATAATAAGAATCATGTTTACAAATAATTTGGGATCCATGTATGATGTAATATGCATAATTTCTGAGTAAAATGAAATAAAGTGTCAAAAGTTTCTATAAAAACTCTGATGTGGACTGTTTTGTGTAATCTACAGAAAGTGACATAAGCAAATTTTCATTATTACAAAACAAAAGCCTTATAACATGCAATTTCTAATCCATTGCCCTAATATAGGTTGAAATTCCTGAGTGTTCCCCCTCTATCTACCATAAAAAAAAAATTCCTAGTTCTTTTTAAAGAAATAGTCATAAATTTTTTATGAGCTAAGTTTAGAAGCTGAAGACAGGGACCCAAAAAAAAAAATCTGTAAAACAAGTTACTTCCGTGCGTGTGTGTGGATATTTATTTATGTATATATATTTGTAATCATTTCTCCTTAGTAGGGATTTGCATATATGCAAGAATAAGTTTGACAAGTAGTTTAATAATTCAAGAATTAAAACTATCATTAATTCCATCTTCTATGATTTCTTCTCAACATAGTTTTATTCTTTAGTTCAGTTAGAAATATATAAATATGTGGTATCTACTGTCAAAGAACTTGAAGCACCGACAAAACACAAAACCAAACTAGGATGTCAGTAACCAATGCAATCTAAAAGCTTAAGTTGTTTCTTAGTCTTACTCATCTCCCAAGTGCCATCCAGACAAATTTGCTGCTTTATTCAGCGCTGTTCTCCATCTTTGAATCCTCTCTTCGCTGTGTCTTTTTGAATCTTTATGTTTAACAAAAGCTTCTGCCAAACGGCCTTTCTGGTGTCGAACTTCAGATGGATCAACATGATAGAACATAGGCCAAACCATCTGTTCTTTTGTTTCTTTGCACTCAATGATTTGCACAAGTTCATCCAAGCACCAAGATGAAGAAGCATAGTTTTCAGAGAATATTACAAGAGAAATCCTTGATTCTTCGATTGCTCCTAAGAGTGCTCGTGAAATCTCCTTTCCACTTTCAAGCTGCTCATCATCCATGAAGGTCTCGATCACTCTCTGTTGCAGAGCATTATGGAGATGACTGGTGAAGGTTTTACGTGTATCTATGCCCCTGAAACTCAAAAAGACATCATAACTCAACTTAGATCTGTAAGAAGAAGATGAAGAAGCTAACTGGATTGCCATGGAAGACCCAGGAAAGCTTATGTTATGAATCAAAGTGAAGCGACGTCGTTCCAAAAATCCATATGAAGAATAATGAAACGCTGCGTATGAATGTTAGTTAATAGTTTGAGTACGATGAGTACACGTGTAGAGTGATCCTTTTTGTTCGGGATAACAGTTGGGCAGAGGAGTTTTAATTATTTTCCTTTCGCATTGTATGGATCATCGATCATTTTGGAATATTATCTGGTTTAAGAGTTACTTTCTCATTTTGAGGAGTACTCGACGACTATATACATACACTTTGATTCAGTTTCCTCCATAATTCTTTGTGTAAATCTGTTTCCATTAACTGATACATAACAGCTTAATCAAGAAGAAGAACTCGTGTAAGTTCCTTGTCGTGGATCTTTGTGCTTTATTTTAGCAGTGTTTCAAAACCTGGTCCCACCCGATCGATTCTTTTGGATCGCTCCTGCAAAAAAGTCAAACCACAGCCCAAACGAATTGAACTGAGTAAACGGGGAAGTTTCTTGTTTTCTGCTTGCAATTTTTCTATACTCTCCGCTCCATTTTCCCAGAACTCAAACAGAGCAGAACAGATAAAAATAAAAATTTTGAAAAACAATCACCATAATAGTTTAAACTCCAAAATTAGCGAACTAACCTTAGATGATCTGCTTCCATTTTTGGGAAGCTTTAACCATGGAAATAAAGCGGCGGCGTGGTTGGCCTTGACGAACCCTTGTCCCAGTTGACAGAAGAAAAGCGAAGCAGCATAAGATAACCACTTGGAAGCCTCATTACCTGGAGCGAACCATCGTCTAAAGTTCAGGAAACAAACACCGAGGGAGATCGTGACCCATCGCCCAGGGCCCCACCGGAAAAATCCACAAATGGATAGGAATGAGAGAAAAATTATTGAAAACTAAGCTCAACCAGCAAAACCCAAATATCCAGAAAAATGCTTCATTTTCCCCTTTCACCAGGGAATGAGAGAGAAGGAGGGAGGAGTAACGGGCCCCTTGTTCAGTCCCGAATGATAGTTTCACATTTACTTTTTCACACCCGCGTGTACATGTTATGTTTTTAAATATATGGCACGGTAAAATTATTAAAAAATTAAAAGAGATGAAAATATAAATAAATAAATAAAATTATACATATAACACAACTTAGATGCTTGTTGTTTTGGCAATAATATAATATTTGTTGTGAAAAAAGTAAACACAGAGAGTAAAATAGAGAGAATTGAGAAAAGAAAAAAATAGAGTCTCCAAAAAGGCTAACTTTATTCATCCACCAATGGGGTATATATACACAATGAAAGTGAAACCTTAGCTCTAAAAGGATAATGTTTATTTAATAAATTACAAATAAATAAATACTGAGTCAGCCCTAAGAAATATTTCATTAAATGGGTATCCAATCAAAATATTCATAACACTCCCCCTTTAGATGCCCATTACCAAAGAATGTGCCTCGTTAAAAATCTGATTAGAAAAAGCCCTGGGGGACCAAAAACCTAGTGAGGAAAAGAGTACACAATTCTTTGCATACACAATCGAATGCTGCCTCATTAAAAACCTTACCAGGAAAACCTAATGGGAAAAAAATCATGGTGAAGGGAAAAAGAGTGCAGTGCGTATCAATCAAGTTATTTGTGTCGACAAACTCTAATATTATATAAGATCCTTTAAATACTGTAGAAGTTAATATCATGGTAACAAATTTGCTAGATTGTCATATTGACAACTAATTAAATTGTACCAAGATTTGGTACTTCATGACCAAATATTTCTTTATCATTCTCACAAGTTCTAAAGAGAATGTATATTCACATTTAGTGATCATAATAGATATAATTTATATATATATAAAATCACTTTAGCACTTCTACTATATAAGCATTTCAATGCAAGTTATCTCTATAAGTAATTTCTAGCTTTGGAAGCTCTTCAGGAGTTCTAATAATAAATCATCGATACAAATTCACTGATATGCGGACAAATAGGTTATTTCTATATATATTTCCTTTAGCACAATTTAACTCAAATGATCGTATAAATTGTTTCAGGCAAATCAAATCCTTCAGGGATATCATTATTGAATAAGTCGATTACAGCAATATTCATTAGACGCAAATAATATCATTCATGTACTGCCAGACTAAATAAATACCATTAGATACTCACATCTACCACAATTAAGTATATCTCTTCAAAATCAATGCCAGTTATTTGCAAAAAAAAAAAAAAAAAATCCTTGAGTATCATTTTTCTTTTGTACTTACACAAAAACCCATTTATCCATAACTGGCTTTTCACTTCTGATGTTTGGACTACAGGTCCAAAATCTTTTCACTTTTTAAGTGAACCTCAGTTGCGTCTTTTTAATTTTTGGCCAATCATTTCTTTCTCTGCAGATCTTTACTAATGATCCTCAATCACATAGCGGTACATTATATGTGAACATTGTCAACAATATTGATTTCATTCTGGTTCCATCATATTCTATAGAGATCTCTTTATTTTCATGGCTTTCAGGTACCTGAGTTTCCTATGAAACTAATATTTGATTACTCTTCTAGAGTTACCTCTATTAACTCTTCTAGAGTTACTCTATTCTCGATTTGGCCATATTTGATTTTCAGCTCCTTTTCTTTTCGAGAATTTTATCTTTGGAACCAGTGTGTTTGTCACTTTTCATGTGTTTGTAGTTATACTTTGATTGGAGCAATAACAGTTGGTACACATGATTTTCATCACTCTTACTAGTCAGGCAATGCATCTAGCAGTTTATACGAATGAATTATCATATGAACTTCTGGTTCATATTTGCTTTGTATGAGGATTGAGGTGATAATTCATTCTAAATGTTTTCCTTTTCCAATTGCTTATTCTCTCCTCCCTAATGTTAGAATAAATGATTTATTAAAAATACAAATGGCTTACCAAGCCACAAATAAATATCATTTTCGTGACCCAATATATAGAGATTTATATCCAACATATGTTTTTAACCTCTATTGAGGTTCCATCTTAATACATTGTGGTGGAGTAATTAACTATTCATTCATAGATGGGATATATTTGGCTCTTGACTATAAACCAATTATAAGAGGGTGTTCCAACTTGTTGGCATGATGCGAATCAATGTTACAACATGAATATTCACATTTCCCAAATTAATATTGAAAGTTTAGATTTCATAAGTAATGATCTTGCAATAATTTTAGGCGCCTGCAAGTCCATTTTATGTATTCTAATTGTCACTTTGAAGAGTGAATTCACTAGCATTAACTAGGTGTGTTACTCAACTATATATAATTAAGGCATTACGCTCTTAATTCAATCTGTTGAACAAGTAATCTCATAAACTTCAGGTTATGAGTTAACCCAAATATGTGATCATTTAGTCGATACATCGATTAAAATTAAAGAGTATCTAAATGATCCACTTGATGGGTCTATAGGCCCATAAATATTTTCACCTCATATACATTTTAAAAGACGAGGGATTCACTCTTACTTTTGCTAACGCAAATAAATTTTCTTTGGGAACAAATAGCATATGAGAAACTAAATGTTTCGATTGAAGAATCTTCTGGCTCTTTAATGAAAATTCACATGATCATTTTCAATTACTTTTGAATCATTATTGACTCGGGATGGCTCAACCGGTTATGCCAAATAAAATAAACTTATTTTGACTTATAAACTTCTGGTTTGCAACAACATATGTTTCAATTACATATATGTAGTACAAATTAAAGGAAGATGCAAATAATTTCTAATGAAAACTTTAACTAGCTCTTCAGGAGCATTTTATCATTATTTTTATTCCTCCAGCTCTTCAGGAGCTCTCAATCATCTTTGTACTCCTGAATATAGTAGTAACATTATTTTATACAATAAAAATGTAAAATCATATAATATGTGAAATTGATAAAGCATAAAAAGAGAGCAAATAACTTAGAATTATTAAAAATAAATTAAGTAAATAAACTACAACAATAATTTCTTATGTATACTTTCATTAATACGAGGAAAAGAAATTTCACACATTTAATTGTCACATTATCATGGCCAAAGTCGAAAACATCATTTGATTGGAGCAAAATTGTCTCAACAATTAATCTCTTTCTTTCATTGATACTTGAAAAGTATTGAAAAGATGTTTAGATGTACAATATGTACAAACTCAATGGCCTCAAAATAATAGTGGTTTTTCAAATATTCTTTTACCACTTTTCTTCACTACTCTCTCACTTTTGGTGGGAGGTATTTATAGTATTATAACTAATACTATATTTTCCGAATCATAGCCATATTTGTGCTTATATATCTTGATAGTTTCTTTATTCATTTCAGGGAATAGAAAAAATCATTATGAGATAATGACTTATGCTTTATAGTAAAGATTTATTTTTCTTTACTACAATATGATGTTTCAAATACTACAAAATAAGAGATATATCCAACAAAATAACGATGAATAATATTCATAAATTCCCTTTCCTTGAAGGTTGGGACTTGAAATGCATAACTAAACTGTTACATGGGGTCTAAACATAAACTTTGCAAGACACCCTATACTTTTGAATATTTCAAATTAAGTGCATAATTCTTCCATAATTTAAAATAGTAAAACACATAGATAATCTGAAAATAAATAACCTTAAATAACACTCAAAAGTATCCAAACATTTGTCATAATAATACGTTGACAATATGATAAAGAAACATTAAAAGTGAAGTTGATGAATATGAATGTCATCTCCAGTAATTCAAGAAAACACTAAGTGCATATTTAAAGCACAATCCTACTACATTAACCATTTTAAATTCAAGAATATGAGAGGTTAAATCCCCATATCTGACCATAATCACACAAAGTTGAAAGAAATCTTAGAACTGCATTACCTCTTTTAAGTCAGCATGCCATCTATACTAGTTAAATCTTCAACACGAACATCCCTTTTTCTTGGGCAAGCGTAAGTTTATTTACATATATTTTGGGTGCACAAGTTATTAAAAGCAACTTCTTACAGACACTATAAATTTGCAAGGCATTATATTAGTTCTAGGAAGTCCTCATATGATATGAATTATCAGAAAACTAAAATACCAGAAAGAACAAGTAAATAATCAGAGGTAAAAAAAAAAAAGCACAAAAGTCTTGACAATATCCCAAAAAGAAAACACAAAATATTTCCTATTGTCTTTCCTCTCCTCCCCGCAATAAGAGCAGCAAATTCCCAGGATCAAAAGTGAAAATTCAACCGATTAACAATAAAATTCTTCTAAAGAGAAAACTTAAAAATATAATCCATTTCCAGGAAACAACTACTGAAATAGCACTAAACTATACATGGGTTCCGCATAAACACATCAAAACAAGGGTAATTGAAAGGTTAAACTTTCACTCACACTGCATAGAAATGTCAATCAATTCTGTAAATTATGATACATGGAATGCAAAGACTAACAGACATTAACCCTATTCGTGTTTAAACAGTGGATTGTGATATCTAAAAACCCATAAGTCAATCACGCAAGAAGGTAGACGCGGAATCACTTTGAAATCAATATGTTGTGGGTTTGTTTACCACTAAGGTCATGCAATTTTCTTTTCTTTTTTTTTTTTTTTCAGTTTTACGTGGTACCAGAATGGGAGAATAAGAGGAGAATATATGTGCTACAACATTGATAGGAAAAGAAGGAAAATAAAATAAAATAAAAGGGCGAAAGAGAAAATAAAAAATATGCATAATAAAGGAATAGAAATAAAATAAAATATGCATAATTATATTTTACTTATTTTTGTGAATATAGATAACTTCCGGATTTATTTTAAGTGTAGATAACTTCAAGATCTACTGTTATCAATTGAATGGATAACTTCATGATCCATTTTATACTATTTGAAGAGTGTAGATAACTTCAGGATCTACTGTTTTATATCAATTGCGTGGATAACTTTATCAATTAAGTGGATTCACTTTATACTATTTGAATGGATAACTTCAAGATCCATTTTATAGAAAATTAATCGTTCATAATAAATTCTCCATATTTGAATGAAATAATGGATAGCTTCAGGATCTACTTTATAAGTGGATAACTTCGAGATCCACAAAAATCAATTGTTTATAATAAAAAAAAAATTCACATTTAAATAGATAACTTATGGATCCACTTTATCAAATTAATTGTTTAATCGTTGATAATAAAATTCCTCATACTGTTGGATGAAGGTGTATCAAATAAATAAAATTGTCTCATGCTTCTGGAGGAGACAAAATAAAATTATCTCATTCTTCTAAATGAAACAAATTAAAAGAATAATCTCATACTTATGAATGAGACAAACTAAAAGAATTATCTCATACTTCTGGATGAGACAAATTAAAAAGAATTATCTCATATTTCTGGATAAGACAAATTAAAAGAATAATCTCATAAACTTCTAGATGAGATAAATTAAGAGAAATAAAATTTTCTCATACTTCAGGGTGAGACATATAAAAGAAATTAAATTTCTCATACTTCAGGATGAGGCTTGACAAACAACTTCAAAAATAAATTGTCTTCATGCTTTTAGATGAGACATATTAAGGAAATCATATTATCACATATTTCAGGATGTGATTTAATAAAGCAATTAATTTATCTCATACTTCAAGACGAGATATAGATTTTATTCATCTTATGAATCTTTTAGATCCATAAAACACTTTATAAAATAATTGTTTAAATTGAACATATTCAATAAAAAGAAAATTAAACAATTAGAAGAAGAAAGACAATTGCTTGGCCATTGTGCTCATGTTCACATGAACCCGCCACTTGTAAACCATCGAAGCACAACAGAATAATCAAAAATAAAAGCTATTTTGTTAAGTGAATAAAATAACTAAATGAGAGCTATTACCTGTGATGGCTTATGGAATTCGTGATTAATGTAGGAAGTGATGATGAATGGAAAAGACTTGACCGACGCAAGGTGGCGGAACATGGTGGTAAGGTAAAGCCCCGTGTTGATAACGTGTTGTGAAAAAGTAGACACAGAGAGTAAAATAGAGAGAATTAAGAAGAGAAAAAAATAGAGTCTCCAAAAAGGCTAACTTTATTCATCCACCAATGGGGTATATATACACAATAAAAGTGAAACCCTAGCTCTAAAAGGATAATGTTTATTTAATAAATTACAAATAAATAAATATTAAGTCAGCCCTAAAGAATATTCCATTAAATGAGTATCCAATCAAAATATTCATAACAATATTTAATTAATTTTTGCTTTTGTTAGATTTTGTGCGTAACTTGTTATTTATTTACCGTTTTGGCAACAAAATTGAAAAAAAAAAATAATATAAGATTTCAAACTTGATGATGTTGGTTTTTTTTTATTATTGATATTTGTAAAATATAAATTTATTATTAAATTTTTTAATTTAATGTTTTGATAGGCTTTGGATAGTGTCCAACAACTTCTTTAAAGACTATTTCTATTCTACACCACTTTAACTTGCATGGTACATAATTACATATTATGTTAAGTGATTTTATTCATTTTACTCAATTAATATGGTTTAGATTTCAGTGAATTAAAATCTAATCTCTCTCTGTATGTGTGTGTGTGTGTGTGTATATATATATATATTATTTTTATTATTATATTATAAAATAAAATACATCTTTATGATGTTGTCATTTATCATTTTATTTAAATAACATGTGTTGTTGTTAAATTAAAATTATACGATAACCAGAAATATCCAATTTGAAAAAGAAAATTTAAGTTGCTCTAATATTCAATTAGAGATTGTATACAATAATTAAAAAGAAATATCATATGCTAATTATAAAAAATTTGAGAGATAGGATTTATAATTTTATTAAAAAGAATAAAATTTTTAATTGAGATAAATATATATACAGAAAAGTAATAAAAGTAGTTTAGGATAATCAAGTAATAAAGCAGACTTACATACTTTTGCATCTCATATATTACAAATAATCCTTTGCCAACTAATTTAATTGTAATATATATTATTAGCTTTTCCTTCGGTTATAATATAACAAATTGTGACTTAAGTAATAAAGTATTGCAATTTTATCATATAAAAGATTAGGATATAAAAAATAGTTTTCCCTATCGGCACTACATTAATTCTCTTCTCTAATATATGCAAATAAAACTAGAGTCTTACCCTCATTGCAATTTCAACTAATATATAATTTTATATATTATAAAAGTATATTACATTTATAGAGTATTGGTACTTGACAAACTAATTGAAAGACACAAGCCTTTACATTAAATATTTTAATACACATATAAGAAATAAAGTTATATAGAATGTCATTCTATTTGAATGACACATAGTAATATTAAATTAAAATTATATCGTAATTAGAAATATTTAATTAGAAAAATAAGAATTTAAAAATTTTAATATCATAGTGACTAAAATTATTTTGAACGAAAATTATAAAATATTCATATAATTCAGTCATGAAAATTTAAAATAAAAATATTCTTAATAGTAAAAGAATTTTAAATTGATTGTGATTAATTGATTCAAATATATAATTATTTTGATTTAAAGTGTGTTTTTGTAATCATTTATTTGTATTGAATATTATTGATGTTTAAATTATAAAATAATTTTTTTCATTGTTGGATAGAGATTTCAACAAAAATATATTGAAAAGTGAATAGATCTCAAGAAGCCAATACAAGTGTTGGGGCAATAAGCCAACCACAGTGCCATTCATATTCATTGTCAATATGCACTAAACAAAATTATTCATAAAAAATTAACTCAAACTATATACATATTATATATGGTTAGAGCTTAATTCTAGTGTGTGTGTGTGTGTGTATATATATATGTATATATATACATATATAATTAACGAATTAAACAAAATTTATACCATGTCATGCTGTACGAATATAAATTAAAACTTGATAAATGCCAGTTGAAGAGATAAAGCAGTGAAAAAGCTGGAATAATAGAAAATCCAAGCAGAGACAGCAAAGAATAAAAATGGTAATTTTGAAGAAATTCATGATAATGCTATGAAAATGTTTGTTGAAATACAGAACAAAGATATTTTAGTGGTTGCAAATCCACCACATGTCATGGTTCATGGATTAATATCATTTCTTCACATATAAGAAATTGACTAAATCAAAGCTTTTAATAAAATGCCTGATTGACTTACTTTATAAATTAGAAATTGTCATAAACCATCATTTTCTTTTTGTTATCTAACTATTTTTCCTTTTTTTTTATTGAAAAAAGGAATAAATTTTGTCAAAAAAATCAAGCAGAAATGTTCACCTCTAAGAAGTTTCAATACCAAGGATCGACTCCCTCAGGTTCTGTATATAAAATGGCTTGTAAAAAAAAAAAAGTCTATTTTATTAATAAAAAATTCATATATATTTTTAAATATAAGAAATAGACACGTAAAAAAATATATAATATAATATGAGAAATATGTATTATAATTTTTTTATTTTTATTAATAAAGTGACATTAAAATAAATTATTTAATTATTATAATAAATAAAGATAAAATTAAAATTATATATTTTTTATAAAAAACTAAACATATTTTTTTAAAAATACATAAATTAGCTTGCTTTATATTTAAGATGAAAGGGATTATATTAGAAAAGTTGGTTACTAGCATCATTTTTTAGTAATTTTGCTGAAAATTCTTTGTAGTGTTTCCTATTTTCAGTTCCTCTACGGTGCCAACCAATTTGTCGTTGCCCAATGAAACTCCTTCCCAGCTTCCCTCTTTAACAAAATGGCTCCCTGATAGGGTACGGAAAGGAACTTTTTTCTTTAAACGGATAAATACTAGATAGAAGTTCTCTTTATTTTTAAATTGAATATAATCTATTTCAGAAAGTGGAAATAAAGAATGTTTTAACTTTTCAGAATTTAATAAAAAATTTTATTATTCTTTTAATTTTACTTAATTTGATAAGTTAAATTCAAATTGAATTAATAAATATATAATATAGTGTTCATATTGATTTTTTTTTTTTAAAAAAAAAGTGGACTAACATATTTTTACGTGCTGGAATGTTTAACATACACTATGTACAGGGATTGAATTCCCTTAAGATGGCTTGTCTCATTAATGGTGTTTTTAAATGATACTATAAATAAATGGATAAAATGTAATAAATCTGATATTTTTATTATATTTTAATAATCTGAAACTTACATAATAGAAATTAACTAAAAAAAAATGAGAAATAATTTTGTCCCCACTATCCCATCCCACCTAGTTTAGAATGTTGTGGTAGCGAAACTACCAGATGGCTCTTGCGAAATATCCATACAGTATGATTAAGTGTAAAACTAACTTTACCCTTTCATGCAATAAGTCACGAAGATATTTTAGTGGTGGACCTTTCTTCTTTACAATTAAGAAATTACCTTATTTAAATTTTTTTAAAAAATCTTGATTGAGGTGCTTTACAGGTGTATTATTTTTTGTTGTTATTCAATTTTTTAAATAAATTTTTTATTATATAAATTTTAGTGAATTATTATTTATAAATTATACATTTATTTATTATATTATTTGTTTTACCTATAATTACTCTTTAATAATGTCATAGTCATTAACCAATTTAATATTTTACTGTAATAATTAAAATTTATAATAAATCAATACTTGAAAATAAAATATCTTATTTATGGTTTATTAATATTATTAAAAATATTACTAAAATTGGTAATATTTTATTTTATTTAATTGTTTTAAAAAATGTTCTCTTTATTAATAATATGTCTACTTACTTTTTAGAAGAAAATTATTTAATTTTTTTCATATAAATTTCATTTAATTAGGAAACTTTTAATGAACCATCAGTGAGAGTGAACAAAAAATAACGACTTCTCTCTATGTGATTATTATATATATACTTAAAATAAGTGTAAAATTTTTACTTGAATTTTTTATGTATTTTAATATTTTAATCGTATTATTATGTGTTATGTACACATAAGGTTTAAACATAATATTCAACAATCCAGTAAAAGCAAAACCCAAATGTGGAAAAAGTGCTTAAGTGGACCACTGCTTTATTTACTTCTTTTGACTAGTTGAGATTCTTGTCGGGGTCGTGGGGACCACAGGGCACGTGGTCGTTAGGCGAGGCGTGAAACTTCTTCCCAGCATCTCTCTTTGACAAAATGATTCCAATCAGTGACCGAGCAGTAGAATATTATTAAAAAAAAAGGAAATATATTTGAGGTGTGCATCACTAAGAATGAAATTAATTTTTTTCTTTTCATATAATAAAGTACAGAATACATAAATAAAAATATTAGAGATATATATATGTTTAAATATGAAATTAAGTTTTTTCAAATAATAGGATTTAGATAAATAAATAAAATATTTTAATAGTGTAACTTTTTTTTATTGTTAATGAATTAATTTATTGAACTTTTTAATAAAAAGTGTGATTGAGTTTTATTTTAAAAAATAATAAATTTTCTTTTTTTCTTCTGATCCTGACACTCTAAATTTTTTAAATTAAACACTTCAAATATTTTTAAATTAAACTCTCTGTTTATTTTTGTCTTTATCTATTAATGATTTTTATATGACACATTAATCGATGACATGACTGTTAATAGTGACAGGAAAAGCATGAGTCATCCACATCAGGGGCACACGACATCTTTTTTTTTTTTTTTCCTTCTCTTCCATTTAGGTTCTTCAATGGCAGCCGCTAACCCCATTGTCACCGCATCGCACACGCACTAGTGGAAACCGACATCACTCCCTGTTTGCTTCGCCCTTAAACATTCTTCGGAGCCTGGTACCCAGGTAACTGAGGTAAGGGTTGGTTCTCGAAGCTAATGCTAAGAGTTCCAAAAGCTTTCTTTTGAGTTCATAGCAGAACTAATTGTTATGGGCAAAATCAGTCCTAAAGGACCAACTACAGCCAACCAAAGAGTCGTAGTGGCTGGAAGATTATTCTTGTTCGATTGTGCTACCTTTGTCCGGGGATGGTGTTCGTCATTTGGGTGCTCTTTTTGTGTCTTATTCTTCCTACCATAGCAGAACTGAAATTGATAGTTATAGCAAATTATTCTGGGCAAAATCAGTCATAAAGGACCAACTACAGCCAACCAAAGAGTCGTAGTAGCTAGTAGATATTCTGGGCAAAATTGTTCTGGTTACCCAGCTCCTGCAAGATTTTGAAGATTGTTGTGGTCGTGAAAATGGTCCCTGCATCAAGTGGAACTCCAAACCAAATAGCGGTAGCAAACGTGAGAGTCGATATCATTAATGGTGTGCTACACATCACTATAATATTGCTAGAAATTGAGTACATGAACTTGGAAATCCATTCAAATTCTGATTTACGAAAACTAGACCCTAGCAGTCACCGAAGAGAAGGAGAAAAAAAAATTGAGTTGGAGCTGATTTGGCCATATCACCCGCTCACTGTATGTTACATTATTTATTAACGTTCACGTCAATTTTAATGTACTACGTAAGAGAAAATTGTTAGTAGACGATGATAGAAATGGACAAAGAATTTGATATGAAAAACGTATGAAGTGTCAGAGTTTAATTTTAAAAATTTAAAATATCAGAAGTACTTATCTAGGATAAAAAGAAGTTTACTCCAAAAAAATAAATTCACTATAAATTTGCGACGAAGTTCTTTCTATTGGGTGAGGTGATTGTGTGGCAGCCTTGCTGCTGTGTGTTGGGGGAAGACGGCAGCATTTTAAAAATTTTTGGTAATATTAATATTTTAGTTTAATTATACTTTTATTTCTTATGTTATTCACTTAATGGGTTTTATAGTTTAAATAGTAAAAGTTCATTCTTAGTTTATAAATAAGTAGAAATTAGTTTTTATTATCAACGTTCGTCAATTATCTTTATACTATTAGCGTTTTTAGTTTCATATAAAATTTAAGATAATTTTTTAATTGTTTCAAAAAAATTATCCATAAATTATACAAATATTTATAAAATAATTTCTATTAATAAATAAATGTTTGTAAACACCAAAAGATATTGTAAACACCAATAGGCATTGATTCTAGTGACAAGAGGTTAATGCTATTTAAGTATATGGACTAGAGATTAAGTTCATATGTATGCAAAACACATATTTTAAGGAACTCTACTCTTATTTAAAATTTTTAGTTAATTTGAACTAAATTAATTATGAATTGAGTAACTTAATAATAAATTTGTACCTCTTAGATATCGATGGTCAACACAAAAAATAAATATTTGTAAAATATTTATGAAAAATTAAAAAAAATTCCTAACGAATAGACGAGTTATGTTTAACTTTTGGAATTCATTTTTGTGGTAATACAAAAGCTTTGATCTTTAATTCCAACAGGAGACAATTTTGTTTATTCCTAATTAGTTTCATGCTCCTTATGGCCATAAATTGCTCACTAGCAAATTTTTTAATGTACTATCAATGAGCATTAAGTGTTGTCTGTGTGGTTGTTATATACATAGTTAAAATAAGTGTGAATTTTCTACATGAATTTGTTATGTGTTTTTAATATTCTAATTATTTTGTTTTTGGTAAAGTAAGTGGTATTGAAGCTTGTTTAAATTAATGTTTTTAATATACATAGAAATTTGTTATGTGTTTTTAATGCTTTTCTTTTAAGAAAAAAAGTGTTTTAAAAATGTAAAATAAAACTTTTTATTTAACAATGACCTATTTCTACCTTGTCATGCTTCTATAAGAAACAGCTTTTTTATTTTTAAAGATGCTTATTCTTTTTTCTTTTTTTTTAAAAAAAAGCTGATTCAAACAATCTAATTACATATAAATATTTTTCTTTGCTAAAAAGTGCTTTTAGTAAAAAAAAAAAAAAATCAACCCAAACATGCTTTAAGACTAGACAAAACAGGCAAATATATATATATTTCTATAATAATAACACCCATTTCACATTATATATGAATCCCATTAAATCTTAACAATCACATAATTACATATCTCTTAGTTTAGTGATTTCCTTGTATTGTCCCTCCATTAGATGCACCCCTAAAGCTTTTAAACAAGATGTTTCATTCTCATAAGCCTTAACTTTGAAGTCGATGTAATCTTCCCTAGAACTTGGAAGAAATATTTGAGGAATATAAAATATCCACAAATGATCTGACTCCATGGTGTGACGATGCAGTTCTTTAGAGAAATATTTGCATTCACCATTGATGAAAACTTCTATCTTCAATAAAGTTGATCTGAGAACAGCACCAAGGGCTAAAGCGATTATGTTTGTTGAGGCATTTACAGGCATCCGGAAAGATATGGAACTTTCTGAACCTTTATGGCTAAACCATTGTGGAATCTCACTTCCAGGAATCCACATTCTCACTTCAGGTTTATTGACAAATCTCTGTTAAGAACGAATGTCTGTTAATGGAATTTCAACAACAAATATAAGTAAAAAGGAAAAGTTATGCTTGTTAGGCATAAAATTATTAATGAGTGTTGACCTAAGATTTTAAGTTTTTAAATTAAATAAATTCTTGGCATTATATTAAAATTTTTTTGACTAAGTGGTTAGATGATTGAATTCTGAAGACTCAACCTAAAAATCAATTCTAGACAATGCCAATAACATAATGTGTTATTCTATGCTTTTATTTAATAAACAACTCGAATTGCTTAACCTTATAGGTTAAATAGGTTATTGATTACACATGCCACCAAGCCTACTTACCATAATATAGAGGGGTGCCCAAGCTTAAGTGGCCAACGTGAGTCACACATTTGCGGGGCTTCACAGTTGGATATTATTTCAAATAGTGCTTTTAAATGAAAGAAAATATTATCTGTACATTTATTTGGTGTACACTTACTTTCTTTTGTTATTTTGTTAGGATAGAATAATAAATAGAAAATAAAAAAATAAAAGTGAAAGAAATTAATAAAAAAGGTATACAAACTAGTGTACACACAGTGATATACATAACATATCTTTAAATTAAGGAAAAAGGAAAGTGACAAAGAAAGAGACTAACCTCAGATGGCAATATATTCGTCCATTGGTATCCGTGAGTTTTAATCAGTCTGTGGCAATCAGAGAAGTCAATCATCCCGAGTCCGTTACTAAGTCTTAGCATGCTTTCAAGTTGTGAGTATCTTTGCAATGATTCACAACCACGGGCCTCAATTACCTCTATATTTTCTGGAAGCTCTGGAATTTCTTGTAGGTGCTTGCATTTACTCACATTGAGGTGCCTTAAATTAGCAAGTTTAGGTAAGCATGCTGGAATTGTAGTAATATTGTTGTCACTTATAGATAACATTGAAAGAGCTGGAAAGTGCCCAGTGTCTCTAAAAAAATTCACCTCTGAAAGATTACAATTTGTCAGGTTCAATTGCTTTAACGAGGGAAATAAGTTCAAACTTGATGTTGACCCAGTGCTGCTTGATCCTTCATTTGATGACATGAGTTTTCGTTTCTTGTTATTGAACATGGGAAACTTACCAAGTTTGGTGCAATTATCAAGTAGAAGCAACTCAAGCTTCTGTAACTTATAAATGCTACTTGGAAGATTTGTCAGATTTTGACAAGAAGACATAAGTAAGCATTGTAGCCCAGTAATACGTTCAATGGATGAAGGCAATTCTTCTATTCCAGTTCCATTCAAATGAATCACTCCTAAGCAATCCATATTTTCAATAATTTCAGGGAATTCTTTCAATCTCGAACAACCATTAAGATTGAGATCTTCCAGGGATTTTAATTTGAAGTTTCTTGGTAGAGACACTAGGTTGGAGCAGGAGGCAAGATTCAAGACAAGAAGCTTTTCAAGATTACCCACAGATTCATCAACTTGAATCAAGTTTCTACAGTTTTTAAGATAGAACTTTTCAAGATTGCAACAGCTCGATATATCAGGTACTTCAGTTATAAATTCACAAGCTTTGAGATTCATATATTTCAGGCTTTTGAAATCCTAGAAGAAGAAAAGAATACAAGTTAACGCGGACAAGATTTTATTATATAAATAAAGAAATAAAATGAGTGATAAGCTATGTCACCACTAAAAGCAGAGGAATAAAGGTGGGTGTCTAGTTTTTTTTTTGGTGCCACTGCGGAAATCTCAAAAAATTGAGCAATAGATTATACAATACAAAATACCTTTTAAATGCAAGAATGACACAAATGTAAGATGAAGTGCCATTGCATTTTTTGAGATTTTTGCAGTGGCACCAAAATCATGAGTCTTACTAGAACCCACCTAAACGATGGTTGTAGTAATTGTTCATAATGATAAACACCCCTCACCTTGCTCCAAGAAATTGGATGGAGCGTGAGCCTGCTATCGTACATGTCAATAAAAACAAGTTTCTTTGGAGAAAAGTTGACTGGCAAAGAAGAGAAAGGATATCCAGGCCACTCAAGCCATCTTAGCTCACTGGGGAGATACTTAAGATCACCAGAACACTGTGCATTGTGTATTATAAGCAATCGAAGCTTTTTCATCTTTTTGAAGGATTTAGAAGTCAACTGCAACTCTTCTGGTTCAGATAGGGTTAACTTTATACCCTGCACTCTGTTTGACCCCTGGTAGGAATGCAGATGAAATACTTATTACATTTACATGTTAGATCAATACAGAAACAAGTTCTTTGAAATCTTAATGTGGGAATGCTAACGCAAATTCTCTTGGCAATTTATGCAGTAAAATTTCATCTTCTATCAAATCAATTTTGGTTTCATGCACGATTTTTCAAAATGTACTACAAATAAAATGAGCACATATATAAAAATGATAAGTGAACTTGGATATATAGAAGATCCACTAAAACATTCTAAACGAAAAAGGATAGTACAATAGGCCAAAAAATGGATATTGCCACTTTTGTGCCTCAGTTGAAAAGCAACTAGTGGCCATGCCGAATGCAGTGAAATGCTAATTAAGCATACAATAGAAAGGTATTTCGCTCAATACTTACTGCATTGTCCTGTAGTACTTGAAGGATATCCTCATGGAGCAAAAGTCTACTTCGTTGCCCAGGATCATTTGGTGATTCTTGGCGCACAATTTCTGTGCCCATATCTTGTATTAAGTCATGCATCCATAATCTGTTATGTTCAATTGTTAAAAGAGCCCTTTCAACCAAAACACTTATACCTTTTTCTGGGTAAAAATCACAACTATCTAAAAATTCCCTAACAACATCAATGTGCCTCCCATTGAAAAAGCATGCAATATCAAGAAAAACAGCCTTTTCACAATCATTCAATCCATCAAAACTAATCTTAAGTGCCTCATATATCTCTTTGTGGGGATATTTTTTCAGTTCACTCAATGTATCTTTCCACTCCCCTTTGCTTCTACCACACAGGAAAGACCCCAAAACAGTTAGGGCTAAGGGATTCCCTTTAATGTACTTTACTAAATTGTTGGAGAGCTCCTCAAAACCCTCTCTAGGATTGTGCTCCTTGAAGGCATTCAAACACAAAAGCTGAAGTGAATCAGAATTATTTAGTTCCTTAACCCTATATATGCAATCCACTCCATATGCAACGAGCAAATGCTCATCTCTTGTTGTGACAAATATTCTACTTCCTGAACCAAACCAATTCCGCTCTCCAGCTAATAATTTTAATTGCTCCAAATGATCCACATCATCAAGGATTAAAAGAACCTTTTTGTAGCAAAGCCGTTCTTTTATCAAATTGATTCCACTACTGCTATTGTGAATTTTAATTTCTTTGAACTGTAAGATTTCAGAAAGAAGTGTTTCTTGAAGCTTAATCAGTCCTTCCCATTGCTTGGAACGTTCCCTAATATTTGCAAGAAAGCTGCAACCTTCAAATTGATCAGCAATCAAGTTATAGAGAGCTTTGGAAATTGTTGTCTTACCAATTCCTCCAGTTCCATGAATTCCAACAATATGAACATTAGATAAGCCTTTATCTGACATGAATTTCACCTCCTGCACTCGAGGTTCAATTCCAACTACTGGGTGGTTGGCAACATTCAAGTAAACACATTTAAGCTTACTCCAGACGTCTCCAACAATTCTTTCAATAAGACTTGCTTCTGACCTGCCAAAGATAAATAACATGAATCATGTTCACAAATAACTTTGGTTCTATGTATGATGTCATATGCATAATTACTAAGTAAAATGAAAATGTGTTAGAAGTTTCCATGAAAACTTTGATGTGGACAGTTTTGGGTAATTTTCAGAAAGTGACATGAGCAGCACATCATCATTACAAAACAAAAGCTTATAACATGCAAGTTATAGTACCTTCCCCTAATATAGGTTGAAATCTATGTGTGTCCCCTCTATGTATTAGCAAAAAAGAAAATGTAAGTTCTTTATAAGAAAATGATCGTGATTTTTTTATGAGCTATATATAGAAGCAGTAAAGAGAAACAGAGAAAAACTTTTGAAAAACAAGTTACTTCCGTGCATGTGTGTGGATATGTATTTATGTATATACATGTATTTATAATCATTTTTCCTTAGTAAGGATTTGTATACATGCAAGAATAAGTTTGGCAAATAGTGTAATAGTTCAAGAATTAAAAATATCACAAATTCCATCTTTTATGTTTTCTTTTCAAAATACTTTTACTCTTTAATTCAGTTAGAAATATATAAATACGTGGTATCTAGTGTCAAAGAACCTGAAACATCGACAGAACACAAACCAAACTAGGATGTCAATAACCAATGAATCTAAAAGCTTAAATTATTTCTTAGTCTTACTCGTCTCCCAAATGCCATCCAGACAAATTTGCTGCTTTCTTCAGTGCTGTTCTCCATCTTTGAATCCACTCTTCGCTGTGTCTTTTTACATCTTCATGTTTAGCAAAAGCTTCTGCAAAACAGCCTTTCTGGTGTCGAACTTCAGATGGATCAACATGATAGAAAATAGGCCAAACCATCCGTCCTTTTGTTTCTTTGCACTCAATGATTTGCACAAGCTCATCCAAGCACCAAGATGAAGCAGCATAGTTTTTAGAGAATATTACAAGAGAAATCTTTGACTCTTTGATTGCTTCTAAGAGTGCTGGTGAAATCTCTTCTCCCCTTTCAAGCTCCTCATCATCTATGAAGGTGTTGATCCCTTTCTGCTGCAGAACACTATAAAGATGACTGGTGAAGTTATTGCGTGTATCTTCACCTCTGAAACTCAAGAAGACATCATAACTCCACTTAGATGTGCAAGAAGAAGATGAAGAAGCTAACTGGATTGCCATGGAAGATCCAGGAATGCTTAAACAAGAACAAGAACCCGTGTAATTTCCTTGCCGTGGATCTTAGTGCGCAGTGTTTCAAAACCTGTACCCGCCCGATCGATTCTATCGGACCGTTCTTCCGGAAAAAGTCAAGCCGGGTAGCCCAAACAAATTGACCCGAGTAAACCGGGAAATTTATTGTTTTCCCTTTGGTTCATTTTTCTATTCTCTTTGGTCCATTTTCCCAGCAACCAAACAGAGCACAACTGATAAAATAAGTAAAAATTTTGAAAAACAACCACCGTAAGAATAAAATCTACACAATGAAGAAACCAACCTTAGATGAATTGCTTCCATTTTTTGAAAGAGCCGGCGTGGTTGGCCCTGACGAACCCTTGTCCCAGTTCACAGAAGAAAGCAGAGCAGCATAAGATAAGCTGTTAGAAGCCCTAAACACAAACGATTAATTGGTTGGGAATCTTTGGTCTGTCTCTCTGCTTCTCAGAATTTAACAGAGAGAGAGAAGGAGAAAGACAAAAAGAGTGGTGCTACCTGAGAGAGAATTTCTTAGAAACCAATCCAACAAAAGCAAAACCCAAATTTCGGAAAAGTGCTAAAGTGGAGGAACTTCTTTTCTTTGCAAATCAGAAATTGAATTCAACTTTTAATAAAATACCTTATTGACGTGCTTCAGAGGCAACAAATTGTTACATACCTTTCTTTTTTGGTTATTCAACCTTTTGTCCTTTTTTTTAATAGGAAAAATCATGCTAAATGTGCATGTATGGGAAGTTTTATTGAAAAGAACTATTAGGCTACACTTTTTTTTTTTTTATATATATATATATATTTAAAATTTATTTTATAACATAATAAAAAGAGTGTATATTTAAAATGTGTATGACTAAGTGTAAAATTAACTTTTCACTTTCATAAATAAAGATATTTTTGTGGTGAAACTTTTTTATTACAAATAAGAAATTAACTTACTCAAAATCTTTAACATAACGTGTGTGATTGACACATTTTATAGGTGCATGATCTTTTGCTTTTGTTATTCAATTTTTTTCATATAAATTTTCATTAAACAAATTTTAGTGAGTTATTATTTATAAATTGAATTTGCATTGCTATTTTTTAATATTAATTTAGATTATCTATTATATTATTTATTTTATTGATAACTACTCTTTGATAATGTTATAGTTATTAACTAATTTAATATTTTACTGAAAAGATTAAAATTTGATAGTAAATCCGTACTTGAAAAAAAAAATCTAATTTATGGTTTACTAATATTGTTAAAATTATTACTAAAATTGGTAATATTGCATTTTATTTAATTGTTTCAATTTTTTTCTCTTTATCATCTTTATCACTAATTCCTACAACAACACATCATCCTTCTCAAATCATGACAAAGCAAAACACATAGGAGCAAATCATGTCAATTTAAATTTATTGAAGCCAATGACAAATGCCAGAATTTCTGCAAGATCAATATCCTTTTTGATCTTCAATGAATTGTCATTTTTTTCCCAGAGGAAATAAATAATTGCAATTGCAAATAAAGCAATCATAAATATGCATGGATGAGAAGTTCCATTGCCAAGAGATGCATAAAATATTGATCTTGTGGACATTGTCACAGTGAAAGGCACAACTTACTTAAAAAACCTAAGAAATCACAATTTCTCATATGTGACGTGGCGCTTGTGGACATTGTCCCAGTTCGAAGCACGATCACTTCGGATTTTGAGTTGTGATATGTTGCGCACATTTATTTTTATATTTATTTTTTATTAATTAAAATAAAGATGTGTATAATAAAATATGAAAAAGTGTACAGAAAAATTAATATTTTTTAAGGTGTTTTGTAAAATAATTTTTCAAAAATTTTTTAAGAAATTTAATTTAAAATTTTTTATTTTTATGTGCGGTATAATCTTTTTAAAACAATAAAATCTCAGAAACATTTTATTAAAATTTTTTAATGTAAATATTTTTAAAAAGAAAATCATGAAAGGGAGCTAAATTTTAGTTTTTGCATAATCAAATTTAGCGTTCTTAGATTGGTATTTGATAAATAGGATTGCATTGGTTAATCTGCATTGATTATATTTTTATTTGCTCTCAGTAAATGTAAATCATCCTAGAGAATCCTTAAACAAAAAAAATTTAAAAATATAACTTTAAAGAGCCATTTAAAGATTTTCTCAAAACTTACGTGTACCTTCCCAAATTAAGAAAAAGTACATTTATCGTTATCCTGCACCCTTAAATGAAATTAATATTTGTTGAAGATAAGAATAATAATGCTATGTATCCTTTTTTAAAATGGGGTGAGTCTAGAACTTAAAATATTTGTCCAATAACATTTTTGGGTTTAGCCAACAAGTAATATCAACCTATTGCTATATGATCCAATTGAAGTCAAGGAGAGATAATCTCAATACATTCACTTCTTTGGTTATTAATCACTAATATTTGTAAGGTATAAATTTATTATGAGATTTCTTAATTCATAATTAATATGTTTTAAGTTAATTGAAAAATTCAAATGAGAATAGAAAATCTCAATCATTTTTTTAAATTATTTTTTTTATATGCATATAAATCCAATCTTGTATTAATATATTTAAATGAACTTAATTCCAGTAGGACCAAAACCTATTGGTTCTTAATACATTCAATTAAACATTAACTTCTCAAGTTATATTTTAGTAACAATTAAATTTTGACTGCCTAAGATTTTGGTCCCATAATTTAATTAGCTGAATTTAACTTTTAACTAATGGCATGATAAGCATTTTACACTATATTTTTGACCCTTTCGATAGTGATCCAAAATTTGACTCAACAGATTTAGTTAAGTTATTGCCTTTAAAAAAAGAGGTTTAGTGGATCCTATTAGTATGACCTACGTTACATGTATATTGGTACTTTGAACAAGGTGTAAATTTTTTCCAAGAGTAAGCAGTTACAACACGCATTTCATTCATGCTATTTCTAATAATATGGTAACGTTACATATCATAAACCCTTAACTAAAATTTAATTCAAAGTTTTAAGCGTACAAACATAGTATGGCATAAATGTTAAGTAAATTAAGTTCATTAATTAAAGAGTTTTTATAATGTTATGAATTTAAGTATACATAAGAACACATGTTAAAAAAGTAACTATAATATTTTATTTTTAAACAAAATTAATTCTATTTTTAATATGATATACGATACTTGTAGCTTTTTTTTTAAAAAAAAAACAATTGTCATAAAAATTTGTATAAACTTAGGCTTATAACAAAAAAAAAGCTTTTTAAAAAAGCAAAAAAGTAAGAAAATTAATCATTTGCCTTCTCTCCTCCCACCCCAAATCAGATACGCCAACCCAGAAGTGGAAATCAATTAAATCCAAAACTGATTCCTATATGCAATTCCTTTTCGGATTTCATGTTGGCATATGCTGCAGGGAAACCATTTTCTTGCACACACAAATATGAAAACATCTGAGTTAAACATAGAAATTGGGACTAAAAACAAGTCAGGGATTTTGAATGAGCAAATGAGGTAAGCGCGTCATGTATCGAATATAATTTATTCACATTTTAGACTTAAATTTAACAAAACCTTACAAATCTAATGCAAGTGTGTCTGCAAATAGTATGGACATGGACCAGCGATCCCTTATCATTCCCCTATAAATTTTTGAAGCTCTGGCTACTTGTGCCATTTCAAAGTTTTAGATGATATTAAGGCTACAGAAGAGCATGCAAGTTGGAAGACACACACATGTGGAGTGTATACTCAGCCGAAAATATGACAATATTAACCAACAAACCCAGTGGCCGGCATCTTCAAGGACATGCATCTCAACTCCCCCTCCTTCCTCTGCAGCAACCTCCTCAGCAGCGTGGATTCTTTGAAGATCTTCAAGAGCCCACCAGTGTTAGCTTCTTTCTGCTTTCAAAAAGTTTATGTGCACCCCTCGAGGCACGTCTTCGACAATTTTCCTGCAAAAGAAGCATAAAAAGCTATTGGCTTCATATGAAATTTCCAGTATGGAAAAAAATACTTCTCAAGTTGGACATGATATCACTTCTAACACCCTCAAGTTTATATTCTTATCCCAAAATCCCTATTTCATCTAAATGTTTGTTAAATAATGAATAAACGTACACAATGACAAATGTAATCAAGCAATTAAACTGAAATAACTAATTTAAACAATTACAGCCCACTTTCTCACTGAAGATTCATTTTATTCGTCGTTCTCAACTTCACTCTCCCATAGCCACCCATTATTTCACATTTAAGATCTCAAATTGACAAATATATCCCACTTACAATACACTCAGGAGAAAATAATTTTCTCGGCCCTTCAGATAACATATCATAGTTGCTTCATTATAGGACTTCTAATTTTACATCAAGGTAGCATCAACCCCACGTGTTACCCAGAAAAGATAGTGATAGACCTACATATGTTATTGCCATCATCTACGTCTCATGACTCCAGTCACATAACATCATTCCTAGTAAAGAAAGTACTCAGAGAAAGTACCACAAATTTGTTTCTTCATAGGATCGATACATTTCAGCAATTCCCTTCAGATCAAACACCCATGAGAAGCTAGATGATCGTGAATGAAGCGGACTATCAGGTCGAAGGTTTGTCACTACCCACTGCATGCAGCAAAAGAACCAAGAACACAAGTAGGCGTGTCAATGAAATACATTATATCTTACAGAAATGGCCATACAATTTTTGAAAAATTTAGGATACAGTTAATTTGGGTATTTTAAATAAAACATTAAAAATATATTTATAATATTTATATGAATACAAGAACTCATAAGCAGGGATAGAATTAATATTTTAAAAAATAACATGAATTTTTGCAAATTCCAAAGTTATTTTCAAACATCTTGGGGCAATTAACTTTAAAAGTATTCAAAATAGGTCTGATGTGGGTTGACCTGTCTAGACCCATTTCGCTTGTTCTAAGCTACCCAAAAGTTTCAGCCGAAAGAAAATATTTAAATTAACCAGAGGGATACTCATGATATTGCATAGGACGCAAGAATTTCTATCATTCGTTTTGGATTTGGGTGTGGCAGGAAGTAATACAAGAAAGATCAATCCATAAATCATGGATTTAAATGATAACAATCTTAATCTGAATATACAATAGGATTTTACCTGTGCAACATCACTGGAAAACCCTTGTTGAATGAGAGCACTAACAACATCTTGCTTCGAAGAGATCTTCCATGACATAAGGATCATACACCAATAAAATATTTGTCCACAATATAGAAACCAAGTAAAAAATTTCTTGACAGTCTATTAGCAGGAAAGAAGTAAAAGACTGAAGCCAAATGGAGTTATAATGTTACTGAGATAGAATATTGATAGAATAAAATGGAGTTATAGAAACCAAGTGTCTAAAGAATATTGATAGAATAAAATAATGTGAACCAGCATAATGGACAATATTGCAAATAATTTTGGTCAATCTCATTCTTGTCTTTTGGAGAAAGAGGAAGGTCTTTGTAACAATAGAAAGGAGATTTTGGCTATTCATAAGAAAGGGTAATCAACTGAGTTCAATTAAAAACCGCATCAAAAAAATTATCAATCATATGATAAAAATCTGAAGGGAGAGGTCAAGCAAATTTAAGTTTAGAAAGACTGATATTAAATCTTAAATTTGAGTTCATATTGAGGCAGCCTGCTGTTACACCTATTGACAATAAAAGCAATATACCAGGAAATAAGGAGAAACACATAAATAATATTTGCACGGAGGAAATTAATAACATCAAAGGAATTTCCTACCATCATACGCTCTTTCAACCATAAACTCTACTACAGGTCATGTTTAGTCGTAAATGAGAGTACTGTTCTAGTAGTTTCTGATATCGAATCAAGAATCATTCATATAAACACATGGTGGAATTTAATCTGGGCACTTAAAAGCTTATATTAAAATGAAAATTCGGTAACGCTAAGAATGCTGGCAATGATGCTCAGGTCCATCCATGTTAATTAATTTAAATACATATTAGTTGACTCCTTTATGCTTTGAATCATCACTTTGTTGGCTACACAATTTATCTCTACCATGTCCAACGATGCCCGTGAACAAATCTTATGATTTAATAACTGTCCAGCATACTACTAATTTACCATAGCATGGGGTATTAAATATGACAGTTCCCATATTACCTCCTTTGGCAGTGTACTTAGGAAGGATATGAGTTCTGCCGGATGATCTTCTCCATCTCGCCCTGCACGAACTTTTCCAGGAGTTGCATCTAGAACCCATACCTAGAAATAACATATGAAAGAGGATGACAATTACAAGATACACAAAACCAAACAAACAAAAGGATCAAAGAAAACATAAATATAATCCATGTCATCTTCCCCTTCCCAGCAGGATTTTAACAAATGGAATCATTACAGACTGTAACATAACTCCCTTTTCAGGAAACCAACTCCTAAAGATGAATTGCTATTTTGACAATTCTTCAATGTCTCATTAGATATACAGGCAAAAGAATTAAGAGTTAGAACACATTCAGGTTAAAAACTCTTGACTCTACAGCCAAATAATTATACAAGAAATGTTTAGGGCCAGCTCTTAAATCCTTACATAAATCTAAGGATAATCCTACAATTTGATTCTTTTAAGCATTAAATCAATCCAAATATGTATTCCAGACTCTTTGAGAACAACCTTTTGAGGAACAATATATTTCATAGAATTAGAAGGTAATTAGAGTTATACGAGTTAAGGAGCCTACAAAAGTCTAAGTTCATCCATCATGTCAGTAAAAGAAATGAAGCAAGATTGAAGTTATACCCATCCTCATGGGAGACCCTACTCTGGCTCCCTTCTAGTACACTGTGTACTGTCAATATACTTATCCTCCCAAATAATTGTCCAATTAAAGAGAACTTCTTCCAAAATCCCTGTCAAACCTTACCTAATCCGTTTCACCCCCCCCCCCCCAACCCAGGCCCAACACCCCAAAAAAAAAAAAAAAAAAAAAAAGAAAGAGAGAGAGAGACAAGAAAAGAAACAAATCTAAGAACATACTCAAACAGTATGTCAAAATATTTATAAGTGCTCAAAACAGTTTAAACTTTATTGTTAAATATTTTCCACTTGATGTTTGCAAATATTGAATTACAAGGAAGCCCAGACGACAACTTAAACCTAATTAAATAAAAGATTCAGCATAAGATATAAAAAGTTGTGCTTACCCGTACTGGTCGTGCAAGAGGTTTTGCAGCTTGTTCCACCATGCTCAAGGCAACTAAAACAACAGAGCAGATCAAATAAAACTATCCTATAAAGAGAGTTACATAGAATAGAATGGACTAGATAATTCAAATCACGCCTACATCGCTAAAATTAATATTATTTATAGTTAAATTTTCTGTTAGCAGATTGCTATATCATCAGTAGTTCAGAAAGAATAAATCAAAAGAAATTAAGAAATAAGGCAAGCAAAGAGATGCTAATGCATAAAGATAATTAGGTAATGCTATCTCTCGAATTCATACATAATACATTACCTCAGTCTTTATCATATCATTACAATTTTGCATCTATCCCAGCAGAAATTGAGCAAAAAGTGTTACTAAGCAAAATGAAGCTCAAATTAAAATCATTATAGCGTCACAACTTACTTAAGAAAGCTAAGAAATCACAACTCAAGGTGAAGCAAAAATGAAGTAAATGCTAGCACAAACACCAAAATTGCTAGAAAATGTTCACAGCTAACACCACAAGCATCATCGAGATCCTCCACAACATGAAAAGCCTTAGCCTACAAATAAGGCAAAATCATACCTCAGAAAGTCGCAGAATTCTGGTCATGGCGTTCGAATTCCTCGATGAATTTGACAAAAACGCCATCTTCCTTCCAGAAAAATTAACGGCAGTGCCACCAACGCCGGCGCCGGCACAGTAGGGAGAACAATTTGAAATCGCCGACATTTTGGCGGCACAACAGCCGGTGGTAGTTGACTCAACGATGATTAGAAGGGAAATGGGAAATTGAGATCGGCGTGAGGAAATCTAGAGAGAAGAAGAGCGATGCAAGCCAAATGGGAGGATACAGAGACGCCCAAGATTGCGGTGCTCTGAACCTTCCTGGCGGTAATTGATTGAGAGAAGGAAAGGTGCGCCTTTGGTTTGTGATTTACTTTCACGCGCTTGTACTTGTGACGTGGCTTTTGGGGACGTTGTCAAAGGGCAGACCAACAGTCACCATAAGAACTTTTTTTTATTATTTAACAAAGACCTATTTTAATTTCTATTTTTGTTTTTCGGAATCATTCCTTGTCATGCTTCCATAAGAAACCTCTTTTTTATTTTTAAAGATGCTTTTTTTTTTTTTTTACCAAAAAAGTGATTCAAACATTCTAATTACTTATACCTTTGTTTTTGTTTTTTTTGGATAAAAGTGCTTTTAATAAAATAATCAACCCAAACATATTTTTAGACTAGACAAAAGAGGCAAATATATATAATTTGATAATAAATCAATACTTGAAAAAAAAACTAATTTATCCAACATTCAATTCAATTCTCACAGCTTCCTAATTAATTATTGATAAATCAATTTCTACAACAATGCCATCATCATTCTCATATCAGCGTAAAGCAAAATTATTTATAGAAAATAATCATGGCGATAAATTAATTCCTATAATAACACATCAGTAGTGCTGCTTATGTATTAGCACGAGACAGGATACTAATACGAGTTTTTATAATTTTATCTAATTTTAAATTTGGCCCTAATAGTTTTTATTGAATTTTTTAATTTTTTGACATTCTTTATAAATAATTACTATTGTCATTCTCAATTGTTTTTCTCAATTAAGTAAAGATATGACTCATGTATGTGGCAATAAATCTGAGATAATTATTCTCAAAAAAAGTAGGAGCTTTGTTAAGTATAATTAGTCCTAAAATATAATACAGTATAAACAGGCACAAACAATTTACAAAAATAATATAAATTAAACCAAACCACTTGTACTCAGTTTTAGACTTTTCAGATACGTAGTAACACTTAAGGGAGGATTAAAAGAAAATAAATAAATAATAATCTAATTCAATAATTTTAACAATGACAGAACTAGATTTATTTTGTCATTAATATTATAGAAGTCATCAAACTTTACATTTATTTTAATTTTAAAAATATAAAATAAAACTTTATTTTATCTCTTACATCATTGTTCATCTTAAAAAATTTGTCCTCTTATTTTAAACTTCACAAATTAAACTTTTGTATTAGAGAAATTATAATAAAATTAATTTTTATTATAAAAATCTCAAAAAATTGTTTAATATAATTTTTATTTAAAATACGAAGAAAGAGACGTGCTTTACGAATAAGAAAGAGACATGTGCGATTGGTTTGTGCTTTATTTTCACACGGTTGCACCTGTGACGTGACACTCGTGGACTTGTCACAATGAAAGGGAAGACCAACTGTCACCAACGAGACAAGGAATTATCACGTGCGGATATGCAGGAGAGTGAGTTTCAAGGCACAACCACTTCAGATTTTGAGTTGTGATATGTTGGCACTTACTGGTGGCCATTTATTTTTATATATTTTTTATTTATAATTAAAATAAAGATGCGAATAATAAAGTGTGAAAAATGCACAGAAAAATTAATATTTTTAAGAAGAGTTTAGTAAAATGGTTTTTTTTAAAAAAATTGGGAATTTTACTTTAAAATATTTTGTTTTCTTGTTTGATATAATTTTTTTAAAAATAAAATCTCATGAAATATATTTTTAAAATTTTTAATATAAAATTCATTAAAAAACCTTATAAAAAGGAGTGAGATTTTAGTTTTTTAACATTTTAAAATCATTTTTAAAAAGTTTTCCTTAATTATTGAATGAGTATCTTCACATTTGATAGCTAAAAAAAAGTGCATGGAGAAATTATTTATTATTATATTACTTTGACTGTAATACACTTCTTTAATCCCTTAATTTCATGTGATATATGGTATAGTTAAAAAGGAAAATAAATAGTAAGTTACTTATAATTAAACTGAGATTATTAAAAAAAAGTATAGAGTTTTAAATTTCTAAAAAAAAAAAAAAGAGATACTAGAACTATAATAGTTTTATAACAAAGGTAATATAAAATAGTAACTTCATTTTAAGTTTGATTTCATATAAAAAGTGATAAATATTTTTACTTTTTTTTTTTTTATATGAGATTAGTCATTTTATATTATTTGGAGTTAATGTTTTATTAATTTGGCCTTCCTTATTTGAATATACTTTTTATGGTGTATTATTTTCAAAAATAATCAAGATTCTATTCCACAATAATTTTAATTTTACGAGTCATGAAAAAATATTAATCTATTCTTAAAATATGTCTAGTTTAATGCATTTCAAATCAATTAAATTTCTAAATTCCCTGTTAAACCAATTCGGTTAATCAATATATATATATATATATATATATATATATATAGCGTCTTTATTTTCTAGTTTTGGTCCGGCCAATGTGCTATACTTGCTAGGGAGACAATAGTTATATATATTATAAAAGTAGATTACATTTTTATGATATTGATATTTGTCATTCTACTTAAATAACATGATTTCTTGTTAAACCAATTTGTTTGATCAATTTGGTTATATATATATATACACTTCTTTAAAAATGGGAAACTCTATTACAGCACTTTTATTGGAGGGTTCTAATAGCATTTACATTTGAAAAGTAATGTCATTGTAAAGATATTGAAAAAGAAGTAAGTCATCTAAGTCATCAAGTGTAAGTTGGATTAATTTATTTCTTACAAAGTAAGTAATATTGAAGCTTGTTTGTATTCTTTTTTATTATTTGTTAAATAAAATTAACATCAATTGATTATTTATTAAATTTTTATCATCAAATAAAGACTTAACAAAATTTTTACTTAAAAAAAAACTTCTATTTAGTCATCTTTTAATACTATAACGAGAATCACTAAGTTACGTTCCTATGGATACTTTTGTCAAAGAAGCATCTATTTAAGGCTAGTCAGTGAGCAAAACTCATATTCTATAAAAAAATAAATAAATTATTGAGTTGAGGAGTATGGAGAGTTTAGAGTTTATTTGATTGTCCTCTATCACTATTTTTTTTTTTTCATCTTTATTTTATCAATTTTTGATGTCAAGTAAGTTTAAGAAAACACCCTAACCAGCTCAGCGGCTCTCGTTAGCATTAACAGAGAAATAGATGAAAATCCTTTTTTATGATAAAAAGACTTCATTTCATGTCAATAAGGATTAATTTAATAACAAAAATCTAAGGTACTTAATTGATATAAATTTTATCATAAGTATTAAAAAAGATAATTATTCTTTTCTAAAAAATAAAAGTATGGTAGAAGTGAAAAATCAAAAGCAACTTTTTTTTTAAATTTTTTTTATAGTTTTATTAAAAAATACCCAATTTCATTTTTTTTTTGAAATCATCCTTTGTTATGCTTCTTTTTAAGAGATGTTTATGTATTTTTAGAAATTAATCCAAAAAATTTAATTATATAATAGATTAATCTTAAACATAATTTTAAACTAGTCAGGAGACACATAAAAAAGTAAAGTTTATATATAATTCAAATCCCTAATTTATTTCTTTCATTTTAAACTAGGTTTCTATAATTATTTTTTCCCCTTTATTCACATATTGATTGTTTAAAATTGACTTACTTTTATGTCCACTTTCCACTTATTTCCCCTCTCCCTAATTTTGGTCATTTTTTATATATGGCCCTATTTATATACATAAAACTTTGGAGAGCATAAGCAAGACCCTATTTATATGTAAGACCACTAATTTCAAATTATGAATCTCATAAAGTCTTAGAAATCATGTATTTACATATTTCTCAATTCATTGATTTCCTGGTACTACCCTTCCATCAAATGCACCCCTAAAGTTTTACATTCCAATAAATCAATATCCTTAAACGGAATTTCACAATCAAAAAAATTAGAAACCTTAACTTGGACGTCAACGTAATCTCCCCTAAAACTTGAAGGAAATATTTGAGGGATATAACATAGCCACAAATTACCTGACATCATGGAGTCATCAAGTTCGTCTTCAAAACAGCCATACCCGACTCCACCATCGATTAAAAAGTCATTCGCGTTTTCACCATTGATGAAAACGTTGACTATCAATGAAGTTGCTCTGGGAAAGGCACTAAGTGCCAAAGCTATTACGGCTATTGAATTATTTATAGACACCCGTAAAGATATGGAACTTCTGCAACTTTTATGGCTAAACCATTCTGGAATCTCATTTCCAGGAATCAGCATCTCCACTATATTGACAAACCCCTGTTAAGAACAAATGCTTGTTAATAAAATTTTAACAACAAATATACTTAAAAAAAAAAAAAAAGAAAGGCTATGTCTATTGCACATAAAATTATTGATCAACAGAATTTAAGTTTTTAAATTGGATTGATTTTTGACATAATATTAAATACTTCCTGACAAAATGGTTAGAAGATTCAATTCTAAAGACTTAACCTAAAAAACATAAAAATCAATTCTAGACAATGCCTATACTATCATAATTGTTTATTCTAAATAGAGCAAGCATAAATGTGCATGCATTAGAAGTTCCAATTCCAAGATATTAGAAGAGATGCTATCTCTGGAATTCATACATAATACATTGCCTCAGTCTTTCTCATATCATTACAATTTTGCAGCAGAAATTCATCAAAAGTGTTAGTAAGCTCAAATTAAAATCATTATAGCGTCACAACTTACTTAAGAAAGCTAAGAAATCACAACTCATATGTTGCGGATATTTATTTTTATATTTTTATTATTAATTAAAATAAAGATGTGTATAATAAAGTGTAAAAAAGCATACAAAAAAATTAATATTTTTTAAGAGATGTTTAGAAAAATAATTCTTTTTAAATTTAGAAATTAACTTATTTTTTATTTTCATGTGCAGTATAATTTTTTTAAAAAAATAGAATCTTATAAAAGATATTTTCTTAAATTCTTTTTTAGTGTAAATTTTATTACAAAATATCAGCGAAATTATAGATTTTTAAAATTTTAAAAATATCTTTAAAAACTTTCCCATAATTATTGAATGAGTATTTTTATATTTGATTGACAAAAAAATATATGGATTAAGAAATTATTGATTATTGTATTACCTTGACTATAATACACTTCTTTAATTCCTTAATTTCATTTGATATATGGTATAGTTAAAAAAGAAAATAAATAATAAGTTACTTGTAATTAAATGAGTATAAAAAAATTATAGAGTCTTAAATTTCTAAAAACAACAATGGTTTTGGGAAGAGAGAAATACTACAGCTACAATAGTTTTATAATAAAGGGAGTATAGAATAGTAATTTTATTTCAAGTTTCATTTCATAGAAAAAGTGATAAATATTTTTACTTTTTTGATATGAGATTAGTCATTTTATATTCTTTGGAATTAATGTTTAATTTTTTGACATTTACTTTTTAAATATACTTTTTTTTTATTGATAATGAGGTATTATTTTTAATTATGAGGTTAGTTGTCTTAAACATGCTTTTAGATTAGACAGGAGACAAATGAAAAAAGTAAGGTTTATATATAATACAAATCCCTAATTTTTTGTTTCATTTTAAGCTAGCTTTCTATTATTTTTTCGCCTATGTTCACATATTCATAGTTTAAAATTGACTTATATATACGTCCATTTTCCACTTATTTCTCCTGTTACTAATTTTGGTTATTCTTTATCCATAAAATTTTGGAGAGCAAGAGCAAAAAAATTTTTGCCAAGACTTAGTCATCTGTTTTAATCCTATTTTACCCAAGTTAATTTGAATATCATCTGAGCCCATAAATCCCCACTTCCACTCAATAACTGAAAAAAAAATTACTTAAAATCACTAAAACAAATTGGTAATTTGAAAACTAGAGAGGCACTTATATTTCTTGAAACAATTAAAATATTTATTTGAAAAATATATGAGAAGTTTAGAATTTTAATTTTTTTCATGTAAGAAAAGAAAAAAAAAAACTAAGTCAGATTTTTCTTTCTACTAAAATTGAAAACCCAAAATTGTTAAAGCAAACAAGCCAAAACTTGTTCCTTAAAGAATACAAGTATAAAAAAAGATCTAGCTTATTTAAAAATAACTATGAACAAAATGATTTAAATTCAACTTCTAGCAACTTGTTCAATCCGCAATGTGACCACCTTATGTGGTTGGAATATTTTTAGTACAATGTAAGAATGCCAATTACAGATTATGAATCTCATAAAATCTTTGTAATCACATATTTCTCAGTTTATTAATTCCCCCGAACTACCCTTCCATCAAATGCACCCCTAAAGCTTTTACTTACAATAAATTAATTTTCACAAGTGAATTTTCAATATGGATAAATCCAGTTTTAATAATCTAAACTTTGACATCAACGTAATCTCCCCTAAAACTTGGGGGAAATATTTGAGGAACATAACATAGCCACAAATTACCTGATTCCATGAGGAGTTTATGTTGTTCATTAAAGATATATTTGCATTCACCATTGATGAAAACCACGATGTCCAAGAAACGTGATGTGAGAAAGGTGCTATGTGCCACAGCTATTAAGGCTATTAAAGCATTTATAGGCAACCGTGAAAATATAGAACTTTTCGAACTTTTATGGCTAAAACATTCTGGAATTTCATTTCCAGGAATCAACATCTTCGCTATATTGACAAATCCTTGTTTATGAAATTTTAACAAGAAATATACTTAATAAAAGAAAGGTTATATCTATTAAGCATAAAGTTTTTGATGAGTCTTTATCTAAAATTTTAAGATTTTAAATTGAATTAATTCTTGATATATTATTAAATACTTTTTGATAAAGTGGTTAGAAGATTGAATTCTAAAGACTTAACCTAAAACTCAATTCTAGACAATGCCTATACAATAATATCTTTATTCTTGAATTTTTATTTAATAAATATTTTAAACTACTTAACTTTATAAAGGTTAAATAGGTTCTTAATTATACATGCTACCAAATCTACTATAATATAGATGGGTGCCCATGTTTAAGCGGCCAACATGAGTCACACATTTCTGGGGCTTCACGTTTTAGGGTTTTATACAATTATAAATAAATTGCACTATTAATAAAGTCTAAATAATTTGTTACCTGTGCAATTTATACATAATTGTGTATTGTTTCAAACAATAATTTTAAATGAAGGGAAATGTTACTTTTACACCAATTTGTGTATATTTATTTTTTTAATTATTTTGTAAGGATAAAATAATAAAAAATAAAAATAAAAGTAAGAAAATTTTTTAAAAAAAATGTAAGAGTAAGTGTGGACAAACAGTAAAATACATAGCATATCTTATAAATTTATAAACGAGGAAAGTGACAAAGAGACTGACCTCACGTCGCAATATACTCATGAATTGGTCTTTGTTAGAGCCTCCTCTTAGAATGCTTTCAAGTTGTAAATATATTTGCAATGATTCACAACCATAGGCTTCGATTACCCCTGTATATTCTGGAAACTTTGGAAATTCTTGTAGGGGCTTGGTTAATGGAAGCTTTGGAATTTCTTGTAGAAGCTTGCAATTACTCACATCGAGAAGCTTTAACTTATTAAGTTTGTGCAGGCATGCTGAAATTGTAGTGATGTTGTTTCCTCCTAACCATAAATATGTAAGAGCTGGAAAGTGCTCGGTGTTCGAAAGAAAATCTACTTCTGAAAGATTGCAATTTTCTAGATTCAATGCATGTAATGAAGGAAATAAGTTCAAACTTGATGTTGACCCAGTGTTGCTTGATCCTTCATTCAATGACATGAACTTTTGTTTCTTGTTACTGAACTTGGGAAATAAGTCTTTCTTTGATCAAATTGATTCCACTACTGCTATTGTGAATTTTAATTTCTTTGAGCCGTAAGATTTCAGAAAGAAGTGCTTCTTGAAGCTTAACCAGTCCTTCACATTGCTTTGAATGTTCCCTAACATTTTCAAGAAAGCAGCAACCTTCAAATTGATCAGCAATCATGTTATAAAGAACTTTGGCGATTGTTGTCTTACCAATTCCTCCAGTTCCATGAATTCCAACAATATGAACATTAGAAAGGCCTCTATCTGACATCAATTTCACCTCCTGCACTCGAGCTTCAATTCCAACTACGGGATGGCTGGCAACATTCAGGTAAACAGGGTTAAGCTTACTCCAGATCTCCCCAACAATTCCTTCAATGAAACTTGCTTCCGGCCTGCCAAAGATAAATAAAAAGAATCATGTTTACAGATAATTTGGGATCCATGTATGATGTAATATGCATAATTTCTCAGTAAAATGAAACAAAGTGTCAGAAGTTTCCATAAAAACTCTGATGCGGACTATT
This sequence comes from Bauhinia variegata, assembly GCA_022379115.2. Classification (NCBI taxonomy): domain Eukaryota; kingdom Viridiplantae; phylum Streptophyta; class Magnoliopsida; order Fabales; family Fabaceae; genus Bauhinia; species Bauhinia variegata. The sequence continues at coordinate 7,873,620 of CM039432.1, forward strand.
TTGGGTAATCTACAGAAAGTGAGATAAGCAGATTATCATTATTACAAAACAAAAGCCTTATAACATGCAAATTCTAATCCATTCCCCTAATATAGGTTGAAATTCCTGAGTGTTCCTCCTCTATCCACCATAAAAAAAAAAATGCTAGTTCTTTTTAAAGAAATATTCATGGATTTTTTATGAGCTAAGTTTAGAAGCTGAAGACAAGGACAAAGAAAAACATCTGAAAAACAAGTTACTTCCATGCTTGTGTGTGGATATTTATTTATGTATATATATTTGTAATCATTTATCCTTAGTAGGGATTTGTATATATACAAGAATAAGTTTGGCAAATAGTGTAATAATTCAAGAATTAAAAATATTATAAATTACATCTTCTATGTTTTCTTCTCAACATAATTTTATTCTTTAGTTCAGTTAAAAATATATAAATATATGGTATTTAGTGTCAAAGAATCTGAAGCATCGACAAAACAGAAAACCAAACTAGGATGTCAGTAACCAATGCAATCTAAAAGCTTAAGTTGTTTCTTAGTCTTACTCATCTCCCAAGGGCGATCCAGACAAATTTGCTGCTTTATTCAGTGCTGTTATCCATCTTTGAATCCTCTCTTCGCTGTGTCTTTTTTTATCTTTAAGTTCAGCAAAAGCTTCCGCAAAATGGCCTGTCGGGTGTCGAACGTCACATGGTTTAACATGATAGAAAATAGGCCAAACCATCTGTCCTTTTGTTTCTTTGCACTCAATGATTTGCACAAGTTCATCCAAGCACCAAGATGAAGCAGCATAGTTTTGGGAGAATATTACCAGAGAAATCTTTGATTCTTTGATTGCTTCTAAGAGTGCTGGTGAAATCTCTTCTCCGCTTTTAAGCTCCGACTTATCTATGAACGTGTTGATCCCTTTCTGACGCAGAGCACTGTAGAGATGACTGGTGAAGTTATTACGCGTATCTTCACCTCTGAAACTCAAGAAGACATCATGATTCCACTTAGATGGGCAAGAAGAAGATGAAGAAGCTAATTGGATTGACATGGAAGATCCAGGAAAGCTTAAACAAGAAGAAGAACTCGCGTAATTTCCTTGCCGCGGATCTTAGTGCTTTATATTAGCAGTGTTTCAAAACCCGGTCCCACCCGATCGATTTGACCGTGCTTTATATTGCCTATTGGACCGTTCTTCCAGAATAGTTAAACCAGGCCCCAAACGATTTGACCCTAGTAAGAGGGGAGCTTTCTTGTTTTCTGCTTGCAATTTTCCTACACTCTCTGGTACATTTTCCCAGCAACCAAACAGAGCAGAACTGATAAAATCCGTAAAAAGTTTGAAAAACAACCACCATAAGAGTAAAAACTCCTCAATGAGAAAATCAACATGCTATGATTTGCTTCCACTTTTCGAAATAAAGCGCCGGCGCGGTTGGCCTTGACGACCCTTGTCCCAGTTCACAGAAGAAAGCAAAGCAGCAAAAGACAACCTCTTAGAAGCCGCATTAGCTGGAGCGAGTCATCATCTAGAGTTCAGGAAACTAACACAGAGAGATCCAGATCCATCGCCCAAAGAAAAATGGAGGAAAATCTTCTCTCTTTAGAAAGGATGTGAATGGGGAACATTAACTAGAAAATAGAAAGAGATGATCAGCCAAATATATCATTCAATTTTGACACAGCAAAATCCTCAAAATCCAAAACCAGAACACAAAACCAACCTGCTTCTGAACCCAAAAAAAAAAAAAATCTTTCCAAAAATCCAATTGAAGCAAAATCTCAAGGATTTTGGGTTGTTTCTGAGCCCCTTCCTCTCATCTCGTTCACCAGCTGAAGCTACCACTCTGAAGCGGCTTGGAACGTCACGGCAGCAAGAAACGTGACCGTGAATGACAGGCAACGCGATTTTGTAGCGGGTGCATGCGGGCTTGGAAACTTGCAGAAGGAAAGCTGGGAAAACCTGGTCCCACCCGATCGATTCTATTGGATCGCTGTTGCAAAAAATCAAATCACGGCCCAAACGAATTGACCTAGTAAACGGGGAAGTTTCTTGTTTTCTGCTTGCAATTTTCCTACTCTCTGTTCCATTTTCCCAGGGCAACCAAATAGAGCACAGCAGATAAAAATAAAATTTTGAAAAACAATCACCACAACGGTTAAAACTCCAAAATTAGAAAACCAACTTAGATGATCTGCTTCCGTTTTTCGGAAGCTTTATTTTCCAAAAAATCTACAGATGGATAGGATGAGAGAAAAATTATTGAAAACTAAGCTCAATCCAGCAAAACCCAAATATCCAAAAAGTGCTTTGTTTTCCCCTTTCACCAGGGAATGGGATAGGAGGAGAGAGAGGAGAAACGGGCGATGATAGGTTCACGTTTATGTTTTTTACACCGCCGTCTAGATGTCATATTTTTAAATATATGTAAATAAAGAATAAAAATATAAAAAAAAAATAGATATAAAAGTAATGTACAAAAACATTTGTACGTATGACAAAATTCTCTTATAATAACATCTAAAGCCATAATATAATATTTAATTAATTTTCACTTTTGTTAAATTTTGTGCACAACTTGCTATTTTTTTTTTTTTTGCCGTTTTGGCAACAAAATTGGAAAAATAATATAAGATTTCAAAGTTGTTGGATGTTTCCTATATTTATAAAATATAATTTTATTATTAATTTTTTTAATTTATAATTTTGTGTTTTAATAAGTTTTGAATGGTATTCTACAATTTTTTTAAAAACTATTTCTATTCTACACCACTTTAACTTGCATGATACATAATTACATATCATGTTAAATGATTTTATTCATTTTACTAAATTAATATAATATAGATTTCATTAAATTTAATCTATTATTTTTATTATCTAGTATATTATAAAAATAAAATATACTCAATAAATATTCACGCTTGTCATTCTAATTGATTGAAACGTGAAATTTAATTAAATCAAATTATATGTAAATCAATTTCAGACAATCCTTTAATGCTCACAAAATCAAATAACATATAAATGAATCAATCCTAAAGAAATCTTGCCATATGTAGATAAATGCCAAATATTACGTAAAAATGATAATAAAAAATAACATTTGTTTTAAAATTTTTATTTTTTATATAAAATAGGTAACTGTTTTTGTAGCAAGCATTGAATTTTTTATTTTTTATCTGAGAATTTTTTAATTTTAGGAAAAAAAAATTATATATAAATAAAACCTAATATCTAATCTAATTTTTCAATTTGAGACGATGCCTCCAATGCTCACAAAATCAAATAAATGTAAATGAATCAAAGGTGGGGAAATCTTGCCATCTAGTGTTTACTACCATTAATTGTTGTGTTTACTGCCATTATCCTGCTCACTCTAGTGTTTCTTGATAACTGATTTATAAATTATCAGGAATAAATAAATAGATAGCTTTGTATTTAATCTAGATGATTTTGGTTGTTTGTATATTCAACCATGATTTTCTCTCCATTAATGAAATTAAATATGATTTCAAATATTTTTAATGTTATTTATCTATATTGAAATGAATTTTATTATATATTATATTTAGAGCTGTTGAAGAATTTAATAATTATTTAACATACGTTCTTTTAACTCTTTAAATGAAATTCATTAAAATAAGCGGATACTGTATTAAAAAAATATTTATGTTTATTTAAATGGATTTAATTTCTGATTTCTTTGTAATTACCCTTTTAGATATGGTGTGTGATTAGATTTGTTTAAATGGATTTTGCTATGTATACTTTCCCGTATAAAAAATATCTCCCATAAAAAGTACCAAACTTGGCAAAGCTTATTACATATTATCACATCTTTATTTTGGCAACTATTCAAGATAACTTGGCTTATTTTATCTTTGCAATTTTAATAAACAGTGGAGTTGAATAGCTAACTAATTTCATAGTTAAGTGTACTCAAATAACTTATTTTATCTGTTCCTCTACGGTGCCAAACCACGGCCCAAACGAATTGACCTGAGTAAACGGGGAAGTTTCTTGTTTTCTGCCTGCAATTTTCCTACCCTCTCTAGTCTACTTTCCCACCAACCAAACAGACAAAAATATGTAAATAGTCGAACCGGGCCCAAATGAATTGATCCAGGAAGTTTCTTTATCTCCTTTTCTTTGCAAGTAAGAAATTGACTTCAACTTTTAGCAAAACGCGTTGTTGACGTGCTTTACAGGCAAGCAATTCTCGTACATCATCTTTTCTTTTTATTATTTAACAAAGCGTGTCTGATTGTGTATGATTAACGTACGAAGATATTTTAGTGGTGGACCTTTTTTCTTTACAATTAAGAACTTGCCTTATTCAAAATTTTAAAAAAAATCTTGATTGAGGTGCTTTATAGGTGCATGATATATTTTGTTTGTTATTTAATTTTTTTAAATATATATTTTTATTATATAATTTTTTTTATTTATTATATTATTTATTTTATAAGTAATTAATTTTTAATAATATTATAGTTATTAACTAATTTAATATTTTATCATAATAATTAAAATTTGATAATAAATCTTGAAAGTAAAATATCTAATTTATGGTTTATCAATATTATTAAAAATATCATTAAATTAGTAATTTTTTATTTAATTTTTTTAATTTTTTTTCTTTATCAATAATATGTCAATAAAATTATTCAATTTTTTCTTATAAATCTTATTTAATCAAAAAACTTTTAATGAACCATCAATGAGAATAACAAAAATAATAACTTTTCTCTATGTGGTTATTATTTTCATACTTAAAATAGGTACAAAATTTCTACTTGAATTTTTTAAGTGTTTTAATATTTTAATTGTATTATTATGTGTTATATATATAGTTTAAACATAATATTCAACAATCCAGTGAAACAAAAACCACAACGTGGAAAAAGTGCTCAAATGGACCACTGCTTTATTTACTTCTTTTGACTAATTGAGATATTTGTCGGGGTGGTGGGGACCACAGGCACGCGGTTGTTAGGCAGGGCGTGAAGCTCCTTCCTAGCTTCTGTCTTTGACAAAATGATTCCAAATGATTCCGATCAGTGACCAAGCTGTAGAATTTCTTTTTTTTAAAAAAAAAAGTGTATATATTTGAGGTGTGCATCACTAACAATGAAATTAATTTTTTCTTTTCATATGATCAAGTATAAAATATATAAATAAAAATATTGAGATATATCACGAAATTAATTTTTTTCAAATAATAGGATACAAAATAAATAAATAAAAATATTTTAATGGTGAAACTTTTTTTAACGAATAAAAAATTAACTTATTCAAAACTTTTAATAAAATACGTGATTGATTGCTTTATAAGTGTGATTTTTTCTTTTTGTTATTCAATTTTTTCATATAATTTTTATTCAACCAATTTTAATGAATTATTATTTATAAGTTGAATTTATATTACTATTTTTTAATATTATTTTAGATTATCTATTCTATTATTTATTTTATTGATAATTAATATCATAGTCATTAACTAATTTAATATTTTACCGTAATGATTAAAATTTGATAATAAATAAATACTTAAAAAAATCTAATTTATATGGTTTACTACAATTAGTAATATTACATTTTATTTAATTGTTTTAATGTTTTATTTTCTCTTTATCAATAATATGTCTACTTGCTTTTCATAACAAAGTTCTCCAATTTTTTAATATAAGTCTCATTTAATTAGTAAACTTTTAATGAATTATCAATGAGAAGTGAAACAAAAGCAGCAAATGTTGTTTGTGTGATTGTTATATATATACTTCAAACAAGTGTGAAATTTCTACTTGAATTTGTTATGCGTCTTTAATATTCTAATTATTTTGTTTTTGGTAAAGAAAGTGGTATTGAAGCTTATTTAAATTTATTTTTTTCAAGAAAAAAAAAGCTTTAGAAATATAAAAGTAAAACTCAAAATTGATTTTTTATAAGTACTTTTTATTTATTTATTTAACAAAGACCTATTTCAATTTCTATTTTTTTTTTCGGAATCATTCCTTGTCATGCTTCCATAAGAAACCTCTTTTTTTATTTTTAAAGATGCATATGTTTTTTGGTCCAAAAACTGATTCAAACACTCTAATTACATATAACTTTTTTTTTTTTGATAAAAGTGCTTTTAATAAAAAAAATCAACCCAAACATATTTTTACACTAGACAAAAGAGGCAAATATATATAATCTGATAATAAATCAATACTTGAAAAAAAAATCTAATTTATCCAACATTCAATTCAATTCTCACAGCTTGCTAATTTATTATTAATAAATCAATTTCTACAACAATGCCATCATCATTCTCATATCAAGGGCAAAGCAAAATTATTTATAAAAAAAATAATCATGGCAATAAATTAATTCCCATAATAACACATCAATAGTACTCTTTATGTATTAGCACGAGGCAAAATACTAATAAAGTATAAATATATCACGAGTTTTCATAATTTTATCTAATTTTAAATTTGGCCCTAATAGTTTTTATTGAATTTTTTTTATTGTTTGACATTCTTTATAAATAATTGCTATTGTCATACTCAATTGTTTTTCTTTATCAGTTAAGTAAAGATATGACTCATGTATGTGGCAATAAATCTGAGATAATTATTCCCAAAAAAGGTAGGAGATTTGTTAAGTTTAATTAGTCCTAAAATATAATACAGTATGAAACAGGCTCAAACAATTTACAAAAATTAATATAAATTAATAATTATTCGATGGATTAGTCTTCCCACAGGACGAAAGATATAGAAATTTAAAAATAGTTCATAGGAAAATTTAATCTTAACCAAGAGAGGGAAGCAAATTAGTGGGTCTCAGGTTAGTTGAATGATTTTAAATTATTTAATAGTTCATGTTGATGATTTTAAATTATTTAATAGGCCCATAATTGTTTGATCATATCAGTAAATGATTAGTGCTATTATGCTGCTAACAATATTTAGTTGTAAATATCAGTTATTACTGAATTATTGTAAGGCAATAATCTAACCATTGCATGGAACGGTGATAATATTGTAATTTGCAATTAAAGAATGATTAAAGAACAAATAAATCAAACCAATTGTACTTAGTTTTAGACTTTTCGGATATGTAGGGAGGATTGAAAGAAAATAAAATAAGTAATAATCCAATTCAATAATTTTAATAATGACAGAACTAGATTCATTTTCTCATTAATACTATAGAAGTCATCACATTTTACATCTATTTTAATTTCAAAAAAATAAAATAAAACCTCAGGTTGTTAATCTTAAAAGTATATCATTTTATTTTAAATTTAACAAATTAGATTCTCACATTATAAAAATTATAATAAAGTTAATTTTATTATAAAAAATCTCAAAAAAATTATCTTAATATAATTTTTTATTTATAATACAAAAATTTAATTTAATAAATTTTAAATATAAGAATTTTTTTTAAAATTTAACAATAATATAAAAAAATTTACTCTAAATATGCTCTACAGGTAAGAAAGAGACATGTGCGCTTGGTTTGTGATTTATTTTCACGCGGTTAACTGTGACGTGGCACTCGTGGACTTGTCACAGTGAAAGGAAAGACCTACTGTCACCAATGAGACGAGGAATTACCACGTGCAGATACGCAGGAGAGTGAGTTACAAAGCACACCTACTTCAGATTTTGAATGTTGACAATTACTCGTGGACATTTACTTTCTTTTTTAATTTTTTATTTATAATTAAAATAAAGATGTGAATAATAAAGCGTGAAAAATGCATAGAAAAATTAATATTTTTAAGAATTGTTTAGTAAAATGGTTTTTTTTTTTAAATTAGGAATTTTACTTTAAAATATTTTGGTTTCTTGTTTGATATAATTTTTTAAAAAATAAAATCTCATAGATATATTTTTAAAATTTTTAATATAAATTTCATTAGAAAATCGTATAAAAAGGAGTGAGATTTTAGTTTTTTAACATTTTAAAATCATTTTTAAAAAGTTTTCCTTAATTATTGGATGAGTATCTTCACATTTGATTGCCAAAAAATTACATGAAGAAATTATTGATTATTATATTACTTTGACTATAATACCCTCCTTTAATCCCTTAATTTCGTTTGATCTAAAAGTATATCACATTTATACGGTGTTGGTATTTAACATACCAATTGAAAACATAAGCCTTTGCATTAAATATTTTAATAAACATATAAAAAAACAAAGTTAAATAGAATTTCAATTTATTTGAAGGTGATATTATTAAATTAAAATAATATCATAATTAGAAATATTTAATTCGAAAAAGAAGAATTAAAAGATTCAAATAACACAGTGACTAAAAAATATTTTTAATAGTAATAAAAATTTAAATTGATTGTGATGAATTTATTTAAATTTATAATTATTTAATTTAAATTGTGCTTTTTGTAACCATTTATTTGGACTTAATATTATAGATGCTTAAATTATAAAATAATTACTCTCTCTGTAGAATAGAGTGAAAAATTCCTTGTTTTCACCTCAAGGTTGGAGAACCATGATCTTACACTTTATTTTTTATTTTGGGTCAAAGTTAGAGTAAATCAATAGAAATTTTTATTTAAAAGTTGAGGAGGAGATGGATTTAGGGATGTGAAAATCAACAAAAATATTATAACGGTGTTATCATTAAGTTAAACTTCACTTTGCATACTTTTGTCTTTACCCTACTCTTCAACTTTGTTATACAATCGGTTTGCATTGTAAATATATCAATAAGAGTTTTTGATTTTGAAGAATATAGAATTACACTTTTGTTTTGTTTTTATATTGCAATTATTATTTAAAAATGATAAAAGGAAATTAAGAAATTCAAATTAAAAAAAAGAAATGATAAATATTCACTAATATATATTTTCTTTAAACCTCCTGGCACGAAATTGAGAGAGAAAGAGAGGTTTGTTTGGTTTGTGATTTATTTTCACACGCCTTGCACCTGTGACGTGGCACTCATGGACATTGTCACAGTGAAAGGGAAGACCAACTGTAAGCTATTTTTTATTTTGCTATAGTATTTGTTAATTAAAATATGCACGGGACCATATGTTTAAATTTAATAATTACACCATAGTTATGCTATGCAGTTGATGCCATGTTTCATAAGTGGCAAGACAATGCCATGCATACTTAACTACATTTACATTGTTTTCTATTTTTTTTTTTTTTTTCAACTAGCTCATCCTACGTTCACACATAATAGAAAGGGTTTGTAACGAATGCATTATCACATTAATGCAAACCATTTTTTGCCTGTGCATAGCATAGGTCACAATCTAGTTTATTAACTAAAATAAAGATGTGTATAATAAAGTGTGCACAAAAATTATATTTTTCTTAGAAGTGTTTAATAAAATGATTCTTTTTAAAATTTTAGAAATCTTAATTTCAAATTTATTGTCTTCATGTTTGATATAATTTTTTTAAAAATAAAACCTCATAAAACATATTTTTAGGATTTTTAATATAAATTTTATTAAAAAGAAATAAAATTATATTTTTCAACGTTTTAAAAAAATTTTCTTTAATTATTGAATGAGTATTTTTACATTTGATCGCACAAAAAAAAAATACATTAATTAAGAAATTATTGATTATTATATTACTTTGACTATAATATTCCCCAATTTCATTTGATATATGGCATAGTTGAAAAAAAAAAGAAAATAAATAACAAGTTACTTATAATTAAACGAAAATATACCAAAAAAATATAGTCTTAAATTTCTAAAATTAACAATAGTTTTGCAAAGAGAGAAATACTAGATCTACAATAATTTTATAATAAAGGGAGTATAAAATAATAATTTCATTTCAAGTTTGATCTCATAGGAAAAGTGATAAATATTTTTACTTTTTTGATATGAGATTAGTCATTTCATGTTCTTTGGAATTAATGTTTTATTTTTTTGTCCTTCCCTTTTTAAATATTCTTTCTATTGCTAATGGGGTATTATTTTTTAAGAAAATAATTAGGATTCCATTCCACAATTTTAATTTTATGAGCTAAGTTGTCTTCTATCATATTCTAAGAGGATATCTATTCCCAATATATGTCTAATTTTATGCATTTCCAACCAGCTAAATCTATGATTTCTTGTTAAACCAATTTGTTTGATGAATTTGGTTATATATATATATATATATATATATATATATATATATATATATATATATATATATATATATATACACTTCTTTAAAAATGGGAAACTCTATTACAGCACTTTTATTGGAGGGTTCTAATAGCATTTACATTTGAAAAGTAATGTCATTGTAAAGATATTGAAAAAGAAGTAAGTCATCAAGTGTAAGTTGGATTAATTTATTTCGTACAAAGTAAGTAATATTGAAGCTTGTTTGTATTCTTTTTTATTATTTGTTAAATAAAATTAACATCAATTGATTATTTATTAAATTTTTATCATCAAATTAATTTTTAAACATCAAATGAAGACTTAACAAAATTTTTACTTAAAAAAAAAAACTTCCATTTAGTCCTCTTTTAATACTATAACGAGAATCACTAAGTTACGTTCCTATGGACACTTTTGTCAAAGAAGCACCTATTTAAGGCTAGCCAGTGAGTAAAACTCATATTCTATAAATAAATAAATAAATTATTGAGTTGAGGAGTATAAAGAGTTTAGAGTTTATTTGATTGTCCTCTATCACTATTTTTTTTTTCATCTTTATTTTATCAATTTTTGATGTCAAGTAAGTTTAAGAAAACACCCTAACCAGCTCAGCGACTCTCGTTAGTATTAACAGAGAAATAGATGAAAATCCTTTTTTATGATAAAAAGACTTCATTTCATGTCAATAAGGATTAATTTAATAATAAAAATCTAAGGTACTTAATTGATATCAATTTTATCAGATAAGTATTAAAAAAGATAATTATTCTTTTTTAAAAAATAAAAGTATGGTAGAAGTGAAAAATCAAAAGCAACTTTTTTTAAAAAAACTTTTACAGTTTTTTTAAAAAATACCCAATTTCATTTTTTTTTTTTTTGAAATCATCCTTTGTTATGCTTCTTTTTAAGAGATGTTTATGTCTTTTTAGAAATTAATCCAAAAAATTTAATTACATAATAGATTAATCTTAAACATAATTTTAAACTAGTCAGGAGACAAATAAAAAAGTAAAGTTTATATATAATTCAAATCCCTAATTTATTTCTTTCATTTTAAACTAGGTTTCTATAATTATTTTTTCCCCTTTATTCACATATTGATTGTTTAAAATTGACTTACTTTTATGTCCACTTTCCACTTATTTCCCCTCTCCCTAATTTTGGTCATTTTTTATATATGGCCCTATTTATATACATAAAACTTTGGAGAGCATAAGCAAGACCCTATTTATATGTAAGACCACTAATTTCAAATTATGAATCTCATAAAGTCTTAGAAATCATGTATTTACATATTTCTCAATTCATTGATTTCCTGGTACTACCCTTCCATCAAATGCACCCCTAAAGTTTTACATTCCAATAAATCAATATCCTTAAACGGAATTTCACAATCAAAAAAATTAGAAACCTTAACTTGGACGTCAACGTAATCTCCCCTAAAACTTGAAGGAAATATTTGAGGGATATAACATAGCCACAAATTACCTGACATCATGGAGTGATCAAGTTCGTCTTCCCAAAAGCCATACCGGACTTTACCATTGATGAAAACGTTGACTGTCAATGAAGTTCCTATGGGCAAGAGTGCCAAAGCTATTACGGCTATTGAAGTATTTATAGACACCCGTAAAGATATGGAACTTCCCCAACTTTTATGGCCATACCAAAATGATATGGAACTTCCGCAACTTTTATGGCTAAACCATTCTGGAATCTCATTTCCAGGAATCAGCATCCCCACTATATTGACAAACCCCTGTTAAGAACAAATGCTTGTTAATAAAATTTTAACAACAAATATACTTAAAAAAAAAGAAAAAGAAAGGCTATGTCTATTGCACATAAAATTATTGATCAACAGAATTTAAGTTTTTAAATTGGATTGATTTTTGACATAATATTAAATACTTCCTGACAAAATGGTTAGAAGATTCAATTCTAAAGACTTAACCTAAAAAACATAAAAATCAATTCTAGACAATGCCTATACTATCATAATGTGTTTATTCTAAATAAAGCAAGCATAAATGTGCATGCATGAGACGTTCCAATACCAAGATATTAGAAGAGATGCTATCTCTGGAATTCATACATAATACATTGCCTCAGTCTTTCTCATATCATTACAATTTTGCAGCAGAAATTCATCAAAAGTGTTAATAAGCTCAAATTAAAATCATTATAGCGTCACAACTTACTTAAGAAAGCTAAGAAATCACAACTCATATGTTGCGGATATTTATTTTTATATTTTTATTATTAATTAAAATAAAGATGTATATAATAAAGTGTAAAAAAGCATACAAAAAAATTAATATTTTTTAAGAGATGTTTAGAAAAATAATCCTTTTTAAATTAGAAATTAACTTAAAATTTTTTATTTTCATGTGCAGTATAATATTTTTTTAAAAAATAGAACCTTATAAAAGATATTTTCTTAAATTCTTTTTTAGTGTAAATTTTATTATAAAATATCAGCTAAATTATAGATTTTTAAAATTTTAAAAATATCTTTAAAAAGTTTCCCTTAATTATTGAATGAGTATTTTTATATTTGATTGCCAAAAAAATATACGGATTAAGAAATTATTGATTATTATATTACCTTGACTATAATATACTTTTTAATTCCCTAATTTCATTTGATATATGCTATAGTTACAAAAGAAAATAAATAATAAGTTATTTGTAACTAAATGAGAGTATAAAAAAATTATAGTCTTAAATTTCTAAAAACAATAGTTTTGGGAAGAGAGAAATACTACAGCTACAATAGTTTTATAATAAAGGGAGTATAGAATAGTAATTTTATTTCAGGTTTGATTTCATAGAAAAAGTGATAAATATTTTTACCTTTTTGACATGAGATTAGCCATTTTATATTCTTTGGAATTAATGTTTAATTTTTTGACATTTTCTTTTTAAATATACTTTTTTATTGATAATGGGGTATTATTTTTAAAAAAATAATTAGGATTCCATTCTACATTAATTTTAATTTTATGAGATTAGTTGTCTCATAGGATATTCCATTCTATAAATAGATAAGATATTGATCCATTTTTAAAATATGCCTAGTTTTATGCATTTCAAATCAATTAAATCTATTACTTTTTGATAAACTAGTTCGTTTGATCAATTTGGTTATATATATATATATATATATATATATATATACACACACACTTTTTAATCATAAAAAATGACTGATTTGATAACAAAAATATTAATTACTGAAATGATATCAATATTAGATAGGTATTAAAAAGAGATATTTACTCTTTCTTTCAAAAAAAAAAAATTATAAGTGGTTTTTTAATAAATAATAACCTATTTCTATTTTTGGTTTTTTTTAAAAAAATTATCCCTTGCTATGCTTCTACGGAAGTAATTTTTTTTAGAGATGTTTATTTTTTTTAAAAAAAACTAATCCAAACAATTTAATTACATAATAGTTTTTTTTTGTCAGAAGTGTTTCTGGTAAAAAAAAAAAAAAAAGAAGAAAGTTAATCTTAAACATGCTTTTAGATTAGACAGGAGACAAATGAAAAAAGTAAGGTTTATATATAATACAAATCCCTAATTTTTTCTTTCATTTTAAGCTAGCTTTCTATTATGTTTTCGCCTATGTTCACATATTCATAGTTTAAAATTCACTTATATATACGTCCATTTTCCACTTATTTCTCCTGTTGCTAATTTTGGTCATTCTTTTTATCCATAAAATTTTGGAGAGCAAGAGCAAAATTTTTTTTGCCAAGACTGAGTCATCTATTTTAATTCTATTTTACCCAAGTAAATTTGAATATCATCTGAGCTCATAAATCCCTACTTCCACTCAATAACTGAAAAAAAAAAAATTACTTAAAATCACTAAAACAATTTGGTAATTTGAAAACTAGAGAGGCACTTTTATTTCTTGATATAATTAAAATACTTATTTGAAAAATATATGAGAAGTTTAGAATTTTAATTTTTTTCATGTAAGAAAAGAAAAAAAATTAAGTCAGATTTTTCTTTCTACTAAAATTGAAAACCCAAAATTGTTAAAGCAAACAAGTCAAAACTTGTTTCTTAAAGAATACAAGTAAAAAAAAAAATATCTAGTTTATTTAATAATAACTATGAACAAAATGATTTAAATTTAACTTCTAGCAACTTGTTCAATCCGCATTGTGACCACCTTATGTGGTTGGAATATTTTTAGTTCTATGTAAGAATGCCAATTACAGATTATGAATCTCATAAAATCTTTGTAATCTCATATTTACATATTTCTCAGTTTATTAATTCCCCCGAACTACCCTTCCATCAACTGCACCCCTAAAGCTTTTACTTCCAATAAATTAATTTTCACGAGTGAATTTTCAATATGGATAAATCCAGTTTTAATAATCTGGAATTTCACAAGTGAACTTTTCGAACTTTTACGGCTAAAACATTCTGGAATTTCATTTCCAGGAATCAACATCTTCACTATATTGACAAACCCTTGTTAAGAACAAATCCTTGTTTATGAAATTTTAACAAGAAATATACTTAATAAAAGAAAGATTATATTTATTAAGCATAAAATTTTTTACCAGTCTTTATCTAAAATTTTAAGATTTTAGATTGAATTAATTCTTGATATATTATTAGATACTTTTTGATAAAGTGGTTACAAGATTAAATTCTAAAGACTTAACCTAAAACTCAATTCTAGACAATGCTTATACAATAATATCTTTATTCCTGAACTTTTATTTAATAAATAGCTTAAACTACTTAACTTTATAAAGGTTAAAGAGGTTCTTAATTATATATGCCATCAAATCTACTATAATATAGATGGGTGCCCATGTTTAAGTGGCCAACATGAGTCACGCATTTCTGGGGCTTCACGTTTTAGGGTTTTATACAATTATAAATAAATTGCACTATTAATAAAATCTAAATAATTTGTTACCTGTGCAATTTATACATAGTTGTGTATTGTTTCAAACAGTAATTTTAAATGAAGGGAAATGTTACTTTTACACTAATTTGTGTATATTTATTTTTTTAATTATTTCGTAAGGATAAAATAATAAAAAATAAAAATAAAAGTAAGAAAATTTTTTTTTAAAAAAATGTAAGAGTAAATGTAGACAAACAGTAAAATACATAGCATATCCTATAAATTTATGAATGAGGAAAGTGACAAAGAGACTGACCTCACGTCGCAATATACTCATGAATTGGTCTTTGTTAGAGCCTCCTCTTAGAATGCTTTCAAGTTGTAAAGATATTTGCAAGGATTCACAACCACGGACTAGAAAACGCATTGGAATTTCTTGTAGGGGCTTGTGTAATGGAAGCTTTGGAATTTCTTGTAGGAGCTTGCAATTCCTCACATCGAGAAACGTTAACTTATTAAGTTTGTGCAGGCATGCTGGAATTGTAGTAATGTTGTTTCCACCTAACCATAAACATGAAAGAGCTGGAAAGTGCTCAGTGTTCGTAAGAAAATCCACTTCTGAAAGATTGCAATTTTCTAGATTCAATCTAAATAATGAAGGAAATAAGTTTAAACTTGATGTTGACCCAGTGTTACTTGATCCTTCATGCAATGACGTGAACTTTCGTTTCTTGTTGCTGAACTTGGGAAACTTACTAAGTTTGCTGCAACCATCAAGATAAAACTCCTCAAGCTTCTGCAACTTATAAATGCAACTTGAAATATTTGTCAGATTTTGACAATAAGACAAGTGTAAGCGTCGCAGCCCAGTAACACATTCAATGGATGAAGACAATTCTTCAATTCCAGTTCTGTCCAACCAAATGGATGTTAAGCCAACAAATTTTGGGAACTCTTTCAATCTTGAGTATTTGAAATCCTAACAGAAAAACAAATAAATAATAAGACAAGGTATATTAACATTCACGAGATTTTACTAACTATCCTCACTAATGTCCACAAATAAATCCCTGTTAAGAAGGAATGTATATTAATGAAATTTCAACAACATATATACCTAAAAAAAAAAAATTATGTCTATTAAGCATAAAATTATTGACAAGCCTTTATCTAAATATTTAAATTTTTATATTAAATAAATTCTTGATAAAGGGGTTAGAAGATTGATTTCTAAAAATTTTAACCAAAAATCAATTCTAGACAATGCCTATACCAACATGTTTTTTAATTCTAGCCTTATATTTAGTAAACATCTTAAACTACTTAACCTTGTAAGTTAAATGGATTCTTGATTATGCATGCCACTGAGACTACTGTAATATTGATGGGTGCCAAGCAAGCTTAAGGGGCCAACGTGAGTCAATGGGGCTTCACGTCTTGGGATAGTACACAATTATACATAAACTAGTATGTCACCTGTGCGATACACAAGCATTTTGTTCTTCATGTCTTCTTCTTTTTTTTTTTTTTAATTTTTTTCCTTCTTTAAATATAAGTCATAAATAATTGGTACTATAATTTTATGTTTATAATATAAAGAATTATTGTATATTGTGAATATAATATCTTATATATAAAATGATATAATGTCTCCTGAAAGAAAAAAAAGAAATTATATAATTTCATAGTATATCAATAATATATCTTTCTATCCTATATTGCTTAGAAAAAAAATTATAATAATGTGAATATACCTCTAGTCCTTTATGAGTGGAAAGTTACTATCTTATTTATGAAATAATATCTAATTAGCTTGTTTGATATATGTAAAAGTCAGAATAATTAAATATAATTTTGAATTTTTAAATGAAGTAAAATGAGATTATAATTGATTTTTTTTGAATCATTTTGAGAAGTTAAAATTAAGGTGATTGATGAAACAAATGATATAAGACAACCTTTTTGACAAAATTACTTACTTTAAGTACAGAAAAAGATGATGATAATTAGTAATTAAGGTTAAAATAAAAATTTAGACAATAATAAAAGTGTTCGTGATAATATGAGCGGAGAAATAAAATAACTTAGTGAAGTTACTTTTATATATATACAAAGAGAGAGATAATAAATAGATTTTCAAATAAAAAAAGTTCAAAGTGATTTTTTGAAAAAAAAAAAAAAAAGGTAAGGTGAACAACAAAAATGAAACTTTTTTTTTCTCAAAAAACTTATTGGTAGGAATATTTTTTAGCAAAGAAATTCAAAATTAAGAAAAATAGAGGTAGTTATTCCATAAAACGCTATTTTTTAATAAAGAAAAAGACATTTAAAAATGGAAGTAGTTACTTCAACTTTAAACTGAGAAAAAAGATGAAAAAAATTTAGATGAGACGCTTGTTCAAGGGAGGTGACTAATGGAAAAAATTTAGTATAATATAAAGATAGTGAATAATTTATTACCTATGAATCTATACACAGTTGAACACTTTTTCAAACAGTGCTTTTAAATGAAAGGAAATATATGTGTATACACTTAGCATATCTCATAAATTAACGAATGAGGAAAGTGACAAAGAAAGAGACTAACCGCTTGTCGCAATATCCTTGTCAATTGATCTCCATGAGGGCTAATCAGTTGTGAATACCTTTGCAATGATTTACAACCATCGGCATTGATTCCCTCTATATCTGGTGGAAGCTCTGGAATTTCTTGCAAGAGCTTGCAATCACTCACATCAAGGTAACTTAACTTAGCAAAATTGTGCAAGCATGCTGGAATTGTAGTAATGTTGTTTTCACATAATTTCAAATCGAGAAGAGCTGGAAAGTGCTCAGTGTCCATAAGAAAATTCACTTCTGAAAGATTGCAATAACTCAGCTTCAGTAAATTTAATGAGGGAAATAAGTTCAAACTTGATGTTGACTCAGTGTTGCTTGATCCTTCATTCAATGACATGAATTTTCCTTTCTTGTTGCTGAACACGGGAAACTTATCAAGTTTGGTGCAATGATCAAGTAGAAGCATCCGAAGCTTCTGTAACTTATAAATGCAACTTGAAATACTTGTCAGATTTTGACAAGAAGACATCTTTAAGTATTCCAGCCCAGTAATACGTTCAATGGATGAAGGCAATTCTTCAATTCCAGTGCTTTCCAAAGAAATTTTTCTTAAGCAATCCATATTATCGACAATTTCTGGAAACTCTTTCAATCTTGAGCAACCATCAAGATTCAAATCTTCAAGATTGCGACAGCCCGATAAATCAGGTGCTTTAGTTATAAACTCACAATAACTTAGATTCATATATTTCACCCATTTGAGAACCTAGCAAAAAAATAAATAAATAGACAAGGTAAGTTAGTGTTCACAAGATTTTACTAAATAAGTAGAAAAATAAGACGAGTGTTATGCTATATCACCTCTAAAACTTCAAGTATCTATACAACACCTTTCATTTGAGTGAGTACCTACTTATTGTGGCGTTATGCAAAAATCTCAAAAAACAAAGCAACATGGGACCGAACACAAAAAAAAATCTTTTAAAACGCAAGAATGACACAATATGAGAAGAAGTGTTATTATATTTTTCAAGATCTTCATAGCGACACCAAAATCACTAGGTGAGTCCCTACCAGGTGCAGTACAAATAATGCATGCCACATCTAAAGATTGGTTTAACATAGCAATTCTTGATAATGATAAACATGCATCACCTTGAACCAAGAAACTGGATGGCTAAGCTTTAGCCTGCTACTGGGCATGTCAAAGACAACAAGCTTCTTTGGAGAAAAGTTGACTGGCATAGAAGAGAAAGGATATCCAGACCACTCAAGCCACCTTAGTTCATTGGAGAGATACTCAAGATGATCACCAGAACACAGTGCATTGTGTATTATAAGTATTCGAAGCCTTTTCATCTTTTTGAAGGATTTAGGAGTCAACTGCACCTCTTCTGGTTCAGATAGGGTTAGCTTTATACCCTCCACTTTGTTTGACCCCTGGTAGGAATACACATGGAATAAATGTTACATTTAGATATTACATCAATACAGAAACAAGTTCTTTGAAATCTTAATGTGGGAATGCTAATGCAAATTCTCTTGGGCAATTCATTCAGTCAGATTTCATCTTCCATCAATCAGTTTTGATTTCATCCATGATTTTTCGAAATGTACTACAAATAAAAAGAGCATATATAGAAATAAAAATGATAAGTGAACTTGGGTTATAAAAGATCCACTAAAACAATTGAAATGAAAAAGGATAGTACAATAGGTAAGAAGAGAAATGGACAATGCCGCTTGCGCTGTTGTAGCGGAAATCAACTAGAGGCTACACCACATGCGTGTGAAAATGCTAATTAAGCATACAAAAGAAAGGTATTTTGCTCAACACTTACTGTATTGTCTTGTAGTACTTGAAGAATATCCTCATGGAGAAAAAGTCTACTTCGTTGCCCAGGATCATTTGGTGATTCTCGACGCACAATTTCTCTGCCCATATCTCGTATTAGGTCATGCATCATAATAGATCTCTCATGATGGTCAAACGTCAATAGAGCCCTCTCAACCAAAACCTTTATACCTTTTTCTGGGAAGAAATCACAACTTTCTAGAAATTTCTTAACTCGATCAATGTCCTTCCCATTGAAAAAACACGCAATATCAAGAAAAATAGCCTTCTCACGATCATTCAACCCATCAAAACTAATTTTAAGTACCTTATAAATAGCTTCGTGGGGAAATTTTTTCAGTTCACTCAATGTATCTTTCCACTCTGCTTTGCTTCTACCACATAGGAAAGACCCCAAAATGATTAGGGCTAATGGAAGCCCTTGAGTGTAACATATTAAATTCTTGGAGAGCTCTTCAAAACCCTCACTAGGATTGTCCTTCTTGAAGGCATTCCAACACAAAAGCTGAAGTGAATCAGAATTATCAAGTTCCTTAACCCTATATATGCTGTCTTTGTCCACTCCATATTCAACAAGCAAATGCTCGTCTCTTGTTGTGACAATTATTCTACTTCCTGAACCAAACCAATTTTGCTCTCCAGCTAATGATTTTAACTGTTCCAAATTATCTACATCATCAAGGACTAAAAGAACCCTTTTGTAGCAAAGCTTTTCTTTGATCAAATTGATTCCACTACTACTATTGTGAATTTTAATTTCATTGAACCGTAAGATTTCAGAAAGAAGTGCTTCTTGAAGCTTAACCAGTCCTTCACATTGCTTTGAACGTTCCCTAACATTTGCAAGAAAGCTGCAACCTTCAAATTGATCAGCAATCATGTTATAAAGAAATTTGGCTATTGTTGTCTTACCAATTCCTCCAGTTCCATGAATTCCAACAAAATGAACATTAGAAAGGCCTCTATCTGACATGAATTTCACCTCCTGCACTCGAGCTTCAATTCCAGCTACTGGATGGCTGGCAACATTCAAGTAAACACGGTTAAGCTTACTCCAGATCTCCCTAACAATTCTTTCAATGAAACTTGCTTCCGTCCTGCCAAAGATAAATAATAAGAATCATGTTTACAAATAATTTGGGTTCCATGTATGATGTAACATGCATAATTTCTGTGTAAAATGGAATAAAGTGTCAGAAGTTTATCCAATAAAACTCTAATGTGGACTGTTTTGTGTAATCTACAGAAAGTGACATAAGCAGCTTATCATAATTACAAAACAAAAGCCTTATAACATGCAAGTTCTAATTCATTTCCCTAATATAGGTTGAAATTCCTGTGTGTTCCCACTCTATCTACTATAAAAAAATGCTAGTTCTTTTTAAAGAAATAGTCATGAATTTTTTAAATATTTGTAATCATTTCTCCTTAATAGGGATTTGTATGTATGCAAGAATAAGTTTGACAAATAGTGAAATAATTCAAGAATTAAAAATATTATAAATTTCATCTTCTATGTTTTCTTCTCGACGTAGTTTTATACTTTATTCTTTAGTTCAGTTAAAAATATATAAATATATGGTATCTAGTGTCAAAGAATCTGAAGCATCGACAAAACAGAAAACCAAACTAGGATGTCAGTAACCAATGCAATCTAAAAGCTTAAGTTGTTTCTTAGTCTTACTCATCTCCCAAGGGCCATCCAGACAAATTTGCTGCTTTATTCAGTGCTGTTATCCATCTTTGAATCCTCTCTTCGCTGTGTCTTTTTGCATCTTTATGTCTAGCAAAAGCTTCTGCAAAACGACCATTCGGGTGTCGAACTTCAGATGGATCAACATGATAGAAAATAGGCCAAACCATCTGTCCTTTTGTTTCTTGGCACTCAATGATTTGCACAAGTTCATCCAAGCACCAAGATGAAACAACGTAGTTTTCAGAGAATATTACAAGAGAAATCCTTGATTCTTCGATTGCTTTTAAGAGTGCTGGTGAAATCTCCTTTCCACTTTCAAGCTCCTCATCATCTATGAACGTGTTGATCCCTTTCTGATGCAGAGCATTATAGAGATGGCTGGTGAAGTTTTTACGTGTATCTGGACCCCTAAAACTCAAAAAGACATCATAACTCAACTTAGATCTGTAAGAAGAAGATGAAGAAGCTAACTGGATTGTCATGGAAGACCCAAGAAAGCTTAAACAAGAAGAAGAACTCGTGTAATATCCTTCCCGTGGATCTTAGTGCTTTATATCAGTGGGGTTTCAAAACCTGGTCCCACCCGATGAATTCTATTGGATCGCTCTTGCAAAAAAGTCAAACCACGGCCCAAACGAATTGACCTGAGTAAACGGGAAAGTTTCTTGTTTTCTGCTTGCAATTTTCCTACACTCTCTGGTCCATTTTCCCAGCAACCAAACAGATAAAAATACGTAAATAGTCGAACCAGGGCCCAAATGAATTGACCCGAGTAGATCGGGAACTATCCTGTTTTATATTTTCTGTTCCTCTATGCTGCCACCTACTTTGTCGTTGCCCAATGAAACTCCTTCCCAGCTTCTGTCTCCCTTTAACAAAGTGATTCCAATCAGTGACCAAGCTGGAGAACGTTAATTGTGTGGTGATCTCATATGGAGTAGTGTCACGCCTATTTTATTTATGCACACTTTTTGCTTATAGTTTATTCTTACAACATAATTAGATATAAAAAATATGTGTATATTTGAGGTGTCTATCGCCAAGAATGGAATTAGTTGTTCTCTTTCATACGACAGACCACGGAAAGAAACTTTTTCCTTTACAAGTGAAAAATTGACTTCAACTTTTAACAAAATGTGTTATTGACGTGTTTCACAAGAATTTGTCATACATCATCTTTTCTTTCTATTATTTAATCATGTGTCCTTTTTTTAATAGGAAAAAAATGTGCTTGTATGAGAAGTTTGTTTAAAAGAATTATTAGGTTACACTTATTTTTTATATGTATTTTTCTTTCTATATATATATATATATATATTATTTTTTATTTACAATTTACTTTTATAACATAGCTAAAAATAGTATATAATTAAAATGTATATAACTAAAAGTAAAATTAATTTTTCTCTTTCAAACGATAAAAATAAATAAATAAAAATATTTTAATGGTGAAACTTTTTTTCTTTATAAGTAAGAAATTGAATTACTCAAAACCTTTAATAAAATGCGTGATTGATGGGTTTTACAAGTGTATGGTCTTTTCTTTTTGTTATTCAATTTTTTATATAATTTTTTATTAAAAATATAGTGAGTTATTATTTAGAAGCTAAATTTGCATCTATTCTATTATTTATTTTACTGATAATTATTCTTTGAGAATGTCATAGTCATTAATTAATTTAACATTTTGCCATAATGATTAAAATTTGACAATAAATCAATACTTGAAAAGAAAAATCTAATTTATGGTTTACTAATATTATTAAAAGTATTATTAAAATTGGTAATATTTTATTTTATTTAATTGTTTCAATTTTTTTCTTTATTAATAATATGTCTACTTACTTTTCGTAAGAAAATTATTCAATTTTTTCATATAAATCTCATTTAATAAATTTTTTTTTAATGAACCATTAATGAGTGAATCAAAAATAACAAGTTTTATCTGTATGACTATTATATACATAGTTAAAACAAGTGTGAAATTTCTACTTGAATTTATTATGTGTTTTACTATTCTAATTGTATTATTAAGTGTTATATACATAGTTTAATCATGTGTCTTCATTTTTATTATGTATTGTCAAACATTAAGTGGTTTGGAATCTTTGGTCTGTCTCTATCGTCTCACCATTTACGCGAGAGGAAATATTTTAGAAACCCAAGTATCAAAAAAGTACACTATTATTAATTTTAAATTTTTTTAATATTTTAAATTAGATAAAATAAATTTTTATATTTTAAATTAAAAATAAAAATAAATTTTATTAAAAAATATTTTTTATTTTATGTTTAAAATATAAAAATTTATTTTATTTAATTTAAAATATAATTTTTTAAAAATTAATAATAATATATGAGAGATAACTTTTTTTTTTTTTTTTTTAGAACCACCACTTTATTTACTCTTTTTAATAGTTGAGATTCTTATTGGGGTGGTGGGGACCACACGGCACGCGGTTGTTAGGCGAGGCGTGACTGGCTAGACTGAGGTAGTGTTTGGTATGATGGGAAGGAAAAGAAAAAAGGAATGGAATCAAACATTCTTACATTTTGTATTATAAAATAAGCACCACAGGGAACTTTCCTGTTTTCCATTTTCTGTTCCTCTATGGTGCCACCCACTTTGTCGTTTGCCCAATTAAACTCCTTCCCACCTTCTCTCTTTAACAAAATGATTCTAATTTTAGGTGTGTTTTTATTTATGCACACTTTCTACTTATAATTATATATATATAAAAAAAAAAAGTGTGCGTATTTAAGGTGTGCATCATTAAGAATGAAACCAGCTTTTCTCTTTCACATAATAGGATATGGAAAAGAACTTCTTTTCTTTGCAAGTAAGAAATTGATTTCGACTTTTGACAAAACTCGTTATTGACCAGCTTTACGGATAAGAAATTGTCATACATCATCTTTTCTTTTTATTATTTAACCATTTTGTCTTTTAAAAATCAAGCATAAATGTGCATGAGAAGTTTCGTTCAAGAAAACTATTAGGTTATACTTATTTTATATATATATATATATATATATATATATATATATATATATATATATATATATATATATTTTGTTTAACTAAAAAAAAGAATGCACAATTGAGATTTGTATAACTAAATGTGAAACTAACTTTTCCCTTTCATACGATAAGGTACGAAACAAATAAATAAAAATATTTCAGTGATGGAACCTTTTTTTTTAAAAAAAAAGAAAAAAGAAATTGACTTATTCTTTAACAAAATGCATGATTGATGTGCTTTACAGGCGTAAGATCTTTTCTTTTTGTTATTAATTTTTTATATAAATTTTTTTATTAAACAAATTTTAGTGAGTTATTATTTATAAGTTGAATTTGTATTACTATTTTTCAATACTAATTTAGATTATTTATTCTATTGATAATTACTCTTTGATAATATCATACTCATTAACCAATTTAATATTTTACCTTGATGATTAAGATTTGATAATAAATCAATACTTGAAAAAAAAGAGTCTAATATATGGATCAATAATATTGTTAAAAGTATTACTAAAATTGGTAATATTTCATTTTATTTAATTGTTTCAATTTTTTTTTCTCTTTATCAATAATATGTCTACTTGCTTTTCAGAAGAAAGTTATTCAATTTTTTCATATAAATCTCATTTAATTAGAAAAGTTTTAATGAACCATTAATGAGGAGTGAACCAAAAGCAACAAGTGGTGTTAGTGTGATTATTATATACATAGTTAAAACAATTGTGAAATATCCCCTAGTTCTCCCACTTCCTCAGATTGCCCATATATTGGATGCACCCCAAGAGCTTTTAAAAATGGTGTTCTTATTCCCAATTCATTAGCAACCACAAATGAAACTTTCACATCAATGCAATCTGCCATGGAACTTGAAATCAATCTTTGAGGAAAATAGTATAACCACAGATGATCTGACTTGCACAATTAAGGCCGTCTTTCAAAGAAACTTGCGATTACACCATTGATGAAAATCTGGACTTCATATGAAAATTGCTCTATCTCTTCCTCCTTTGATCTGAGAAGGGTGCAAAGAGCTAATGCTGTTACGTTCTTTGAAGTATTTGCAGGCATCTAGAAAGATATGAAACTTTCCAAACGCTGATGGCTAAACCATCCTGGAATCTCACTTCCAGGAATTAATATCTCCAGTTTTGGTTTACCAGAAAAGCCCTGTTAAGAAGAAATGCCTGTTAATGAAATTTTAACTATAGATATAGCTAAAATAGAAAGGTTATCCCTCTTAGGTGTAAAATTATTGCCGAGCATTAATTTGCAAATAACATGAGATATATAATCTCGGTAGCTACTAGATTAACATAGAAATTCATACCCATTCCAGTCCTTAAACCATGTAAAAATAATAATAACAAAATTTTTTGCCTTGATATACAAAGCATTTGCACACCACACAGGGAAATGCTAATTTTATCATCTCATAATTTTAATAAGGAGTGAACCAAAAGCAACAAGTATTTCAGTGTGATTGTTATATGTATAGTTAAAACAAGTGTGAAATTTTTACTTAAATTTGTTATGTGTTTTTAATACTCTAATTGTATTATCATGTGTTATATACATAATTTAAACGTGTCTTTTCTGTTTTGTTACGTATTGTGAAATAATGTAGCTGAACAAACACAATTAAATAGTAGATTGTTTTAGCTAACATTAAATTCAATTCTTACAACTTCCTAATAAAATTTATTATTGATAAACCAATTCCTACAACAACACGTCATCGTTCTCGTATCAGCGCAAAGCAAAACTATTTATAAAAAAATAATCATGATAAATAAATTCTTATTATAACACATCAGCACTGCCATTTATGCATTAACAAGAGGAAAAATACTAATAAAGTTTAAATATTAACGAGTTTCATAATTTTACCTAATTATGAATTTGACCCCAATAGTTTTTTATTGGATTTTTTATGTTTTGACATTCTTTATAATTGATTACTATTATCATTTTCAATTGTTTTTCTTTATCAATTAAGTAATGATATGGCTCATGTATGTAGAAATAAATCTAAGATAATTATTCCCAGAAAAAGTAGGAGCTCTATTAAGCTTAATTAGTCTTAAAATATAATACAGTATGAAACAGGCTCAAACAGTTCACAAAGATTAATATAAATTAATAATTGTTCCGTGGATTAGTCTTCCCACAGGATGAAGGATATAGAAATTTAAAAATGATTTGCTACTGTGTCCTCTTTTCAAAATTGTTCATTGGAAAAATTTAATCTTAACCAAGAGAGGAAGCAAACTAGCGGGTCTCAAGTTAAAATATGATGATTTTAAATTATTTAATAGGCCCATAATTGTTTGATCATATCAGTAAACGATTAGTATCTTTATACTGATAACAATATTTAGTTGTAAATATCAGTTATCACTGAATTATTGTAAAGCAATAATTTAATCATTGCATGGAACGGTGATAATATTGTAATTTGCAATTAAAGAATGATTAAAGAAAAAATAAACCAAACCACTTGTACTTAGTTTTAGACTTTTCAGATGTGTAGTAACACTTAAGGGAGGATTAAAAGAAAATAAAATAAGTAATAATCCAATTCAATAATTTTAACAATACTAAGGGTGAAATAGCTAAAATTCCCTTAAACATAAATGTGCACACTTTCCACATATTTTACGGGAAGTATTACCCCTTTTTTTTGGTCATTTTTAAATGAAAGTCTTAGCTCAAATTTGTACTTGGCTTCTAGATATGCCTGAAGATATAACAGTCAATTGCAAGCTTCTGCTAGCAAGGCATGTTGTGTCCATAAAGCTAACCCAAGTTAAAGAAACCCAGATCAAACTTAGGCAAGCCTACTACAAGTAATGTTTAAGCATTATCTTATGTCAAGCTTAAATTAAAAGCATGTGTTCTAGTTTCAATAAACAATGGAATGGCTTGTCTCAACCTATTTGCACCATATACTTCGCCTCAAACTGACATCAAGTTCCAATAAAAGATACTGCAACATCAACCAAACTTCAAATTTAGGTGCAGTATAAGCATATATGAATTGAAAAGATACATGATTTGATGTTCTTCCTAAGGAAACTGAGAAACTAAGTGATTAAGGTTCTAACCAAATTCACCTTTAACCTTCAAGTCACACTAGTTATTTTTATCCTAAAGAAATGTGTCATCAACAAAATGG
The DNA here is from genome assembly GCA_022379115.2 of Bauhinia variegata. NCBI lineage: Eukaryota > Viridiplantae > Streptophyta > Magnoliopsida > Fabales > Fabaceae > Bauhinia > Bauhinia variegata. The sequence goes on from CM039432.1 coordinate 7,900,959, forward strand.
AAACCACTGCAGACCAATTAACTTTTGTGGCCACCTAACACTAACTAAACAAGATATGAATTTCAAAGTGACTCTACTCACTCACACAAACACGAGAGAGTATGCTGTAATGCACTGAAAAGGAACATTAATAGCATCTAGAAAGTGAGATAATCAACTCTAGCAAAAAAATAAAATAACAACAAAAAACAGAAAACAAAAATCCTACAGGGTATAATGAAGTGCCAAGGTATAGAATACGTACAAGTTCTCCTTGAATTAGATCATATGCCTGAAAAGAAATAAGATAGCCATCAGTTGAAGGAAACAATGACAGAACTAGATTCCTTTTCTCATTAATACTATAGAAGTCATCAGATTTTGCATCTACTTCAATTTTTTTTTTTTTTTTGAAAAAAGAGTAAAAACCCTTTTTATTATAAAAATTGACTAATTTAATGACAAAAATATTAAGTATTTAGTTGATATTAATCTTATTAGATAAGTATTAAAAACGGGTATTTATTCTTTTTTTTTTAAAAATAAAGTATAGAAGTAGAAAATCAAAAGCAATTAAAAAAAAAAAAACTGTTATAAGTGTTTTTTTAATCAATAATAACCTTTTTTTTTATTTTTGCTTTTTTTTAATCATCCCTTGTTATGCTTCTACAAGTAGTTTTTTTTTTTTAGAGATGTTTATTTTTTAAAATAAAAACTAATATAAACAATTTAATTACAAAATAGTATTTTTTTTCTTGTTAAAAGTGTTTCTAGTAAAATAGAAAAAGAAAATTAATCTTAAACATGCTTTTAGACTAGACAGGAGACAATAAAAAAAAAAGTAAGGTTTACATATGATACAAATCCCTAATTTTTTTCTTTCATTTTAAGCTAGGTTTCTATAATTATTTTTTCCCATCTGTTCACTTATTCATAGTTTAAAATTGACTTATATATATGTCTACTTTCCACTTATTTCCTCTATCGCTAATTTTGACCATTCTCTATCCATGAAACTTTAGAGAGTGGGGGCAAAAAAGTCTTGTCAAGATTAAGTTATCTACTCTAATAATCTCTTTCTACTAAAATAAATTTAAATATCATCTAAGTTCATAAATTCCTGCTTCCACTCAATAACTGAAAAAAATTACTTAGAATCACTAAAACAATTTGGTAACACAAGTATAAAAATAGATATAAGAAAATGCTTAATTAAAAATAACAATGAATAAAATTATTTGAATTCAACTTCTAGCAATTGTTTCAATCGGCATGTGACCATGTTATGTGGTTGGAATTTTTTTTAATTCTATGTAAGAAGAACACCAATTTCAAATTATAAATCTCAAAAAATCTTAGCAATCACATATTTACATATTTCTCAGTTTATTGATTTCCTTAAACTACCCTTCCATCAAATGCACCCCTAAAGTTTTTAATTCCAATAAATTAATATCCTCAAGTGAATCTTCAATATAAACCTCAACTCTGACAACAGCGTTATCTCCCCTGAAATTTGAAGGAAATATTTGAGGAATATAACATAGCCACAAATCACCTGACTTCATGGATTTTTTAAAACAAAGTTCTTTTCTATGAACCCTATGTTTGTATACAACATTGATGACAACTGTGACTGCCAATGAAGTTGCTCTGAGAAAGGCACCAAGTGCCAAAGCTATTAAGGCTATTGAAGTATTTATAGACACCCGTAAAGATATGGAACTTTCTGAACTTTTATGGCTAAACCATTCTGGAATCTCATTTCCAGGAATCAACATCTTCACCATATTGACAAACCCCTGTTAAGAACAATGCTTGTTAATGAAATTTTAACAACAAATATACTTAAAAAAAGAAAAGAAAAGTTATATCTATTACACATAAAATTATTGATCACCCTTTACTTAAGAATTTAAGTTTTTAAATTGAATTAATTTTTAATATAATATTAGATACTTCTTGACAAAGTTATTAGAAGATTGAATTCTAAAGACTTAACCTAAACTAAAAAACCTATAAATCAATTCTAGACAATGTCTATATTATCATAATGTGTTTATTCCTGGGCTTTTATTTAATAAACAGCTTAAACTGCTTATCCTTATATAGGTTCTTGGTTACACATGCCACCAAGCCTACTATAGTATAGATGGATGCCCATGCTTAAGTGGCCAACAGGAGTCACATTTATGGGGCTTCACGTTTTAGGATTGTACACAATTATACATAAATTGCACTATTAATAAAATTTGAATAATTTGTTACCTGTGTAATCTATACATAGTTGTGTATTGTTTCAAACAGTGATTTTAAATGAAAGGAAATATTACTTCTATACCTATTTGTGTATATTCATTTTTTAATTATTTTGCAAGGATAAAATAGTAAAAAAATAAAAGTAAGAGAAATTAAAAAAAAATGTACATAAACAATAGTATACATAGCATATCTTATAAATTAATGAATGAGGAAAATGACAAAAAATGAGACTAACCTCACGCAACATACTCATCACTTGGTCTCCATGAGTGCCTCCTCTTGGCATGCTTTCAAATTGTGAATATATTTGCAATGATTCACAACCATAGGCATCAATTTCCCCCATATCTGCCGGAAGCTTTGGAATTTCTTGTAGGAGCTTGCAATTACTCATATTGAGGTAACTTAATTTGGCAAGTTTGTGTAAGCATGCTGGAATTGTAGTAATGTTGTTTTCATTCAAGTATAACTTCGAAAGAGCTGGAAAGTGCTCAATGTCTGTAAGAAAGTTCACTTCTGAAAGATTACAATTTTGCAGGTCCAATGTCCTTAATGAGAGAAATAAGTTCAAACTTGATATTGACTCAGTGTTGCTTGATCCTTCATTCAATGATGTAAATTTTTGTTTCTTGTTGCTGAATACGGGAAACTTCCCAAGTTTGCTGCAATTATCAAGTAGAAGCACCACAAGTTTCTGTAGCTTATAAATGCTACTTGGAAGATTTGTCAGATTTTGACAAGAAGACATATATAAGCGTTGCAGCCCAGTAATACGTTCAATGGAAGAAGGCAATTCTTCAATTCCAGTTCTGTCTAAACAAATCTCTTGTAAACAATCCATATTATCAATAATTTTTGGAAACTTTTTTAATTTTGAGCAACCAGCAAAATTCAAATATGTAAGATTGTGAAAGCTCAATAAATTAGGTACTTCAGTTATAGACTCACAATCTATGAGTTCCATACGTGTCAAGCATTTGAAATCCTAGCAAAAAAAATAAATAATAAAATAAGATAAATTAATGTTCACAAGATTTTATTAAATATTCTCATTGTATGTTCACAGGCAAATCTCTATTAAGAAAGAACATCTATTAATGAAATTTCAACAACATAAATACCTTGAAAAAAAAAAAGGTTATGCTTATTAAGTAAAAAATTATTGACGAGCCTTTATCTAAAAACTTAAAATTTTAAATTGAATAAATTCTTGATAAAGGGAATAGAAGATTAATTTCTAAAGATTTTAACCCAAAAATCTATTCTAGACTATGCCTATACCAACATGTTTTTAATTCTAACCTTTTATTTTATAAACAGCTTAAACTACTTAACCTTTTATGTCAAATGGGTTATTGATTATACATGCCACCAAGACTACTATAATATTGATGGGTGCCAAGCTTAAGTGGCCAACGTGAGTGACACAGTTGTGGGGCTTCCACTTCTTGGGATACTACACAATTATACATAAACTAGTATGTCTCCTGTGCGATATACAAGCATTTTGGTATTCGTGTCTTCTTTTTCTCTTTAAGTCGTAAGTAATTGGTACTATAATTTTATGTTTATAATATAAAGAATTATTGTATATTGTGAATATAATATCTTATATAAAAAATGATATATTGTCTCCTAAAAAAGAAAATTATATACATAGTGTATCAGTAATATATCTTTCTATCCTTTATAGCTTAGGAAAAAAAATTATAATAATGTGAATATACCTCTAGTCCTTTGTGAGTGGAAAGTTATTACTTTATTTATGAAATAATATCTAATTAATTTGTTTGATTTATGTAAAAGTCGGAGAATAATTAGATAAAATTTTGAGTTATTAAATGAAGTGAAATGAGATTATAATTTATTTATTTTTAATCATTTTGAGAAGTTAAAATTAAGGTGATTGATGAAAAAAATGATATAAGACACTCTCTTTGACAAAATTACTTACTTTAAGTATAGAAAAAGACGATGACAATTAGTAATTAAGGTTAAAATAAAAATTTAGACAATAAGAAAAGTGTTAGTCATAATATGAACGGAAAAATAAAATAACTTAGTGAACTTACTTTAATATATATATATATATATATATATATATATATATATATATATATATATATATATATATATATATATATATATAAGAGAGAGATAATAAATAGATTTTCAAATAAATAAAAAGTTCAAGTGATATTTTGAAAAAAAAAAGTAAGGTGAAAAATAAAAATGAATTTTTTTTTAAAAAAAATTATCCGTAGGAATATTTTTAAGCAAAGAAATTCAAAATTTTAAAAAATAGAGGTAGTTATTTGATAAAACACTATTTTTTAATAAATAAAAAGACATTAGAAAATGGAGGTAGTTACTTCAACTTTTAACTGAGAAAAAAGTTGAAAAAAATTTAGATGAGACACCTGTTTAAGGGAGGTGGCTAGTGAATAATTTATTACCTATGAATTTGTACATAGTTGAGCATTGTTTCAAATAGTGCTTTTAAATGAAAGGAAATGTATGTGTACATAAACAATAATATACTTAGCATATCTTGCAAATTAACAAATGAGGAAAGAGACAAAGAAAGAGACTAACCTCTGGTCGCCGTATACTTGTCAATTGATCTCCATGAGTGCTAATCAGTTGTGAAAATCTTTGCAATGATTCACAACCATAGGCATCGATTTCCGCTATATTTGGTGGAGGCTGTGGAATTTCTTGTAAGAGCTTGCAATCACTCACAGAGAGGTAATTTAACTTAGCAAATTTGTGCAAGCATGCTGGAATCATAGTAATGTTGTTTTCATCCAAGACTAATGTTTCAAGAGCTAGAAAATGCTCAATGTCTGTAAGAAAATTTACTTCTGAAAGATTGCAATTTGCCAGGTCCAATTGACATAACGAGGGAAATAAGTTCAAACTGGATATTGACTCAATGTTGCTTGATCCTTCATTCAATGATGTGAATTTTTGTCTCTTGTTGCTGAACACAGGAAACTTACCAAGTTTGGTGCAATTATCAAGTCTAAGCTCCTGGAGCTTCTGTAACTTATAAATGCAACTTGGAATATTTGTCAGATTTTGACAATCAGACATGTTTAAGTGTTCCAGCCCAGTAATACGTTCAATGGATGAAGGCAATGCTTCAATTCCAGTTCTGTCCAATTGAATTATTCGTAAGCAATCCATATTATCAACAAATTCTGAGAACTCTTTCAATCTTAAACAACCACGAAGAACTAGATATTCAAGATTGTGACAGCCCGATAAATCAGGTACTTTAGTTATAAACTTAGAATCTCTGAGATTCACATGTTTCAACCTTTTGAAATCCTAGCAAAATAAATAAATAAATAAACAAAGTAAGTTAGCTTTCACAAAATTTCACTAAATAAGCAGAAAAATAAGATGAGTGCTATGCTATATCACCTCTAAAACTTCAAATAGCTTTACTACACTTGTCATTTGGGGGAGTACCTACTTACTGTGGCGTCAATGAGAAGATCTCAAAAAACAGAGTAGCATTGGATAAACACCCCCCCCCCCCCCAAAAAAAAAAAAAAAAAAAAACCCTTTTAAAATGCAAGAACGACACAATATGAGAAGAAGTGTCATTATATTTTTCAAGATCTTCACAGCAACACCAAAATCAATAGGTGAGTCCCTAATAGAATCTGTCTGAATGATGGGTGTAGTACCAGTATGCCACCTCTAAAGATTGGTTTAACATAGCAATTCTTGATAATGATAAACATGCATCACCTTGAACGAAGAAACTGGTTGGCAAAGCTTTAGCCAGCTATTGGGCATGTCAAAGACAACAAGCTTCTTTGGAGAAAAGTTGACTGGCATAGAAGAGAAAGGATATCCAGGCCACTCAAGCCACCTTAGTTCATTGGAGAGATACTCAAGATGATCACCATAACACTGTGCATTGTGTATTATAAGTATTCGAAGCCTTTTCATTTTTTTGAAGGATTTAGGAGTCAACTGCACCTCTTCTGGTTCAAGTCTTTTCATCTTTGTGAAGGATTTAAGAGTCAACTGCACCTCTTCTGGTTCAGATAGGGTTAGCTTTATAGCCTCCACTTTGTTTGACCCCTGGTAGGAATACACATGAAATACATTTTACATTTAGATGTTACATAAATACGAAACAAGTTCTTTGAAATTTTAGCATGGGAAAGCTAATAAAAATAAGTTATTGTGCACGTGAAAATGCTAATTATTGCATACAAAAAAAAAGGCATTTTATTCAACACTTACCGTATTTTCTTTTAGTACTTGAAGAATATCCTCATGGAACCAAAGTCTACTTCGTTGCCCAGGATCATTTGGTGATTCTTTGCGCACAATTTCTCTACCCATATCTTGTATTAAGTCATGCATCATTAATATTCCATGATCAATTGTTAAAAGATTCCTCTCAACCAAAATGTTTATGCCAATTTCCGGGTAAAAATCACAACCATCTAGTACACTCTTAACCTTATGAATGCCCTCCCATTTGAAAAAGCATGCAATATCAAGAAAAATATTCTTCACAAGATCCTCCAATCCATCAAAACTAATTTTAATTACCTCAAATATTTTTTGATTGGGTTGTTTTTTCAGTCGCCACAATGTACTTTCCCAATCCTCTTTGCTTCTACCGTACAAGAAAGACCCCAAAACTACAAGGGCTAATGGAAGCCCTTGAGTATAACTTACTAACTTATTGGAGAGCTCTTCAAAACCATCTCTAGGATTTTGTTCCTTGAAGGTCAAGTTCCTTAACCCTATATATGCTGTCCTGATCCACCCAATGTTTAACAAGCAAATGCTTGTCTCTTGTTGTGACAATTATTCTACTTCCTGAACCAAACCAATTTGGCTCTCCAGCTAATGATTCTAACTGCTCCAAATTATCTACATCATCGAGGACTAAAAGAACCCTTTTGTAGCAAAGCCTTCCTTTGATCAAATTGATTCCACTGCTGCTATTGTGAATTTTAATTTCTTTGAACTGTAAGATTTCAGAAAGAAGTGCTTCTTGAAGCTTAACCGGTCCTTCACATTGCTTTGAACGTTCCCTAACATTTCCAAGAAAGCTGCAACCTTCAAATTGATCAGCAATCATGTTATAAAGAACTTTGGCGATTGTTGTCTTACCAATTCCTCCAGTTCCATGAATTCCAACCATATGAACATTAGAAAGGCCTCTATCTGACATGAATTTCACCTCCTGCACTTGAGCTTCAATTCCAACTACTGGATGGCCGGCAACATTCAAGTAAACAGGGTTAAGCTTACTCCAGATCTCCCCAACAATTCTTTCAATCAAACTTGCTTCCGTCCTGCCAAAGATAAATAAAAAGAATCATGTTTACAAATAATTTGGGATCTATGTATGATGTAATATGCATAATTTCTGAGTAAAATGAAATAAAGTGTTATAAGTTTCTATAAAAACTCTAATGTGAACTGTTTTGTGTAATCTACAGAAAGTGACATAAGCAGATTATCATTATTACAAAACAAAAGCCTTATAACATGCAAATTCTAATCCATTCCCCTAATATAGGTTGAAATTTCTGTGTGTTCCCCCTCTATCTACAAAAAAAAAAAAAAAAAAATGCTAGTTCTTTTTAAAGAAATAGTCATGAATTTTTTATGAGCTAAGCTTAGAAGCTGAAGATAGGGACAAAGAAAAACATCTGAAAAACAAGTTACTTCCGTGCGCGTGTGAATATTTATTTATGTATATATATTTGTAATCATTTCTCCTTAATAGGGATTTGTATATCTGCAAGAATACGTTTGACAAATAGTGTAATAATTTAAGAATTAAAAATATTATAAATTTCATATTCTATGTTTTCTTCTTAACGTAGTTTTATTCTTCAGTTCAGTTAGAAATATATAAATATATGGTATCATAGTGTCAAAGAATCTGAAGCATTGACAAAACACAAAACTAAACTAGGATGTGAATAACCAAAAGCTTAAGTTGTTTCTTAGTTTTACCCATCTCCCAAGGGCAATCCAGACAAATCTGCTGCTTTCTCCAGTGCTGTTCTCCATCTTTGAATCCTCTCTTCACTGTGTCTTTTTGCATCTTTTTGTTTAGCAAAAGCTTCTGCAAAAGGGCCTTTCTGGTGTCGAACTTCAGATGGTTCAACATGAAAGAAAATAGGCAAAACCATCTGTCCTTTTGTTTCTTGGCACTCAATGATTTGCACAAGTTCATCCAAGCACCAAGATGAAGCGGCATAGTTTTCAGAGAATATTACAAGAGAAATCCTTGATTCTTCGATTGCTCCTAAGAGTGCTGGTGAAATCTCCTTTCCACTTTCAAGCTCCTCATCATCCATGAAGGTCTTGATCCCTCTCTGATGCAGAGCATTATAGAGATGACTGGTGAAGCTTTTACGTGTATCTATGCCCCTGAAACTCAAAAAGACATCATAACTCAACTTAGATCTGTAAGAAGAAGACGAAGAAGCTAACTGGATTGCCATGGAAGACCCAAGAAAGCTTAAAGAAGAAGAAGAAATATCCTTGCCGTGGATCTTAGTGCTTTTTATCAGAGGTGTTTCAAAACCTGGTCCCACCCGATCGATTCTATTGGATCGCTCTTGCAAAAATGTCAGACCACGGCCCAAACGAATTGACCTGAGTAAACGGGGAAGTTTCTTGTTTTCTGCTTGCAATTTTCCTACACTCTCTGGTCCATTTTCCCAGCAACCAAATGAGTTGACCCTAGTAGACCGGTAACTTTCCTGTTTCCTATTTTCTGTTCCTCTATGGTGCCAACCACTTTGTCGTTGCCCAATGAAACTCCTTCCCAGCTTCCCTCTTTAACAAAATGACTCCATGATAGGGTACGGAAAGGAACTTTTCCGTGCAAGTAAGAAATTGAGTTCAACTTTTAACAAAACGTGTGATTAACGTATATTTTAGTGGTGGACCTTTTTTCTTTACAATTAAGAACTTGCCTTATTCAAAAATTTTAAAAAAATCTTGATTGAGGTGCTTTATAGGTGTATATATATTTTTTTGTTATTCAATTTTTTCAAATAATTTTTTTATTATACAAATTTTTATTTATTATATTATTTATTTTATCGATAATTATTCTTTAATAATGTTATAGTCATTAACTAATTTAATATTTGATCAATTTAATATTTTATCGTAATGATTAAAATTTAATAATAAATCAATACTTGAAAGTAAAATATTTAATTTATGGTTTATTAATATTATTAAAAATATCACTAAAATTGGTAATATTTTTTATTTAATTGTTTCAAAAAAAATTTCTATCAATAATATGTCTACTTGCTTTTCAGAAGAAAATTATTCAATTTTTTCATATAAATCTCATTTAACCAGTAAACTTTTAATGAACCATCAATGAGAGTGAACCAACTTTTCTCTATGTGATTATTGTATACATACTTAAAATAAGTGTAAAATTTCTACTTGAATTTTTTTTTCTGTGTTTTAATATTTTAATCGTATTATTATGTGTTATGTATATATAGTTTAAACATAATATTCAACAATCCAGTAAAAGCAAAACCCGAATATGGAAAAAGTGCTTAAGTGGACCACTGCTTTATTTACTTCTTTTGACTCGTTGAGATTCTTGTCGGGGTGGTGCGGACCACAGGGCACGTGGTCGTTAGGCGAGTGAAACTCCTTCCCAACTCTCTTTTTGACAAAATGATTCCAATCAGTGACCAAGCTGTAGAATATTTAAAAAAAAAAAAAATGTGTAAATATTTGAGGTGTGCATCCCTAAGAATGAAATTAACTTTTCTTTTCATATGATAAAGTACAGAATACATAAATAAAACTATTTGAGATATATATGATTAAATATGAAATTATTTTTTTTCAAATAATAATATATAAGACAAATAAATAAAATATTTTAGTAGTGAAACTTTTTTCTTTATTGGTAATGAATTAATTTATTGAACTTTTTAATAAAAAGTGTGATTGACACATTTCATAGATATATGATCTTTTCTTTTGGTTATTCAATTTTTCCATATAAATTTTGTTATTATTTATAAGTAGAACCTCCTTTCACCAACCTCCATGGTTGGCGGCCGCTCAATGAGATTTTATTTTTTTTTGTCAAAAAAAATCTGGTTGAGATTTTGAGATGATTTTTTTTTTAAAAAAAAATAAAAATTCACTATGAATTTGCGATGAAGTTCTTTCTGTTGGGTGAGGTGATTGTGTGGCAGTCTTGCTGCTGTGTGTTGGGGGAAGACGGCAGCATTTTAAAGGTGGAACTTATTCACTCTTTTCCAATCTCACTTCTTTTCCTCTTTCCATTCCCACAAACATATATTCCACCCAACCAAACACCCCCTGAATTTGGTGCTAGCAAAAATCATGCATGGATAGACATTCCTAACACATCCCATGCACAGGAGAGTCATGTGCAGGGGTAGATATTCCTAACACGTGAAATCTGGATTCAAATTCTTATTTAAAAAGTATTTACATTTAGTACTAGACAGAGTTTAATTAAAAAATATCTATGAAAATTTTTTTAAAAAAATTCCTAACGCATAGACGAGTTATGTTTAACTTTTAGAATTCATTTTTGTGGTAATACAAAAACTTTGGTCTTTAATTCCAACAGGAGACAACTTTGTTTATTTCTAATTAGTTTCATGCTCCTTATGGCCATATATTGCTCACAAGCAAAGTTGCACCCAAACAATGATCAACTTTGACCTTGGCAAACTAACTATTTACTCATGCTGCATGCTTGGTCCCATATCTTGGCAGATCCGATTGCACAGTAAAGAATAGAATAATTTTCTAATAGTTTATGACATATCAATTTAGTAAGTAATATACCAAATAAACATTAAGTGTCTTAATATGAACCCATAATACATGAGAGATGCAATATCTTATATGGCTCTAGTGGAGAACTCAGGTTAAAGGGAAAAAGAACATTGCCATAACATAATTTTCTTTTGAAAAACCTCAAGTTACTTCATAATTAGTAATTAAAACTCCTCCCAAAATTTCAATCATCTGATTTGTTGTGCCAAGTCTGTAAATTCATCAATAATCTTCAGGTTTGGCAAATGGGAACTTCCGAGTAAGCGTATTTAATTTTCGAAGGATCTTATGGTATAAGAAGGGTACATCATGTTAGGGTTCCTAGGGAACTTCTTAATTTTTGTTAAATAGGTTTTAACAACAATTATTTTGAAATAGACGAAGTATTAAGAGAAAAGTATACAAAACTTAAACTTAGTTATGAAAAAAAAAGAAAAAGAAAAGAAAAAGGTTCTATAGTAAAATTTAAGACCTTCCTTCCACCCTAGCCTTTTTTTCTTTATTTTTGCTTGGTAAGTCTTATAACTATTTTTTTTTTGGTAGGTTCTGCCTTAACTTTTAACTATTGACGTGTTTTCTTAGCCTCTGTGTCTCAGCGTGGTTATAGATCTAAATTAGGTAAAGATCTAGGGTTTCTAGACAAACTAAAACTATTTCTGGAAAAAGAAATATCAACTTGTCCAGAAGAGTGTTGTAGGATTTGTGTTATCTCTGGTTTTTCCGCAGTTGGTAAAACAGCTTTGGACAGAGACCAGTTTTCTAGAAAAGTTATATTTTCCCAAGAAACTGTGACTGGAGTTGTGACCATTGCCCTAGAGGAATCTGTTAAGAAGAATATGGTAGATCCTTGTTGGGGTGGTGGTTTAAGAATACCCCAGTGCTGGGTATTATACAATTTATATTGTATCCTATAAGTTATTATTACAGGAATGGATCCAGGCATCATGTTGAATCCATGCAATTTGGTATTTAAAATGAGAAGTTATATATATATTACAATTTATTTTTATAACATTACTAAAAAAGAGTGTATATTTAAGATGTACATGACCAATGACCAAGTATGAAACTAACTTTTTTCTTTCGCACGACAGGATACAGAATAAATAAATGAGGATATTTTAGTGGTGGCACTTTTTTCTTTACAAGTAAAAAATCGACTTACTCAAAACTTTTAATAAATTGCGTGATTGACGCTTCATATGTTGTGATCTTTTCTATTTGTTATTCAATTTTTTTATAATTTTTTTATTAAACAAATTTTAGTGAGTTATTATTTATAAGTTGAATTTGCATTACTATTTTTCAATACTAATTTAGATTATTCAATGAAAAAGTCCGTATATTTGGGGTGTCCATTACTAAGAATGAAATTAGCTTTTATTTTTCATATAATAACGTACGGATCACATAAATAAAAATATTTCATTGGAGGAATTTTTCTTTACAATTAAGAAATTCACTTTAACTTTTAACAAAATGCCTTATTGAGGTGCTTTACAGGAAAGAAATTGTCAAACACCATCTTCTCTTTTTGTTATTTAACCATTTGTCTTTTTTTTTTTAATAGGAAAAATCAAGCATAAATGTGAGAAGTTTCTTTGAAGAGAACTTACACTTCTTTTATATATATATATATATATATATTCCTTATTTTTTATAATTTATTTTTACAACTTAACTAAAATAAAGTGTATATTTGAGATGTGCTAATTAAATGTGAAACTAATTTTTTCCTTTACAATAAAGAAATTGACTCACTCAAAACTTTTAAGAAAATCTTGATTGAGGTGTTTTATAGGTGTATGATATTTTTTTTTTTGTCATTCAATTTTTTCAAATAAATTTTAGTGAATTATTATTTATAAGTTATATTTGTATCTATTATATTAATTATTTTACTGATAATTACTCTTTGATAATGTCATAGTCATTAACCAATTTAATATTTCACCGTAATGATTAAAATTTAATAATAAATCAATATTTGAAAAAAAATCTGATTCATGTTTTACTAATATTGATAAAAGTATTACTAAAATTGGTAATATTTTATTTTATTTAATTGTTTCAATTTTTTTCTTTTTTTTCAATAATATGTCTATTTGCTTTTCATAAGTTATTCAATTTTTCTTTTACATATAAATCTCATTCAATTAGGAAACTTTTAATGAACCATTAACGAGAAGTGAACCAAAAATAACAGGTTTTGTCTGCATGATTTTTATATACATACTTAAAACAAGTGTAAAATTTCTATTTTAATTTATTAAGTGTTTTAATATTGTAATTGTATTATTGCGTGTTATACATAATTTAAAGATGTCTCTTTTTTTTTTTTATTATGTACTGTGAAACAATGTAGGCCAAAAAACATTAGGTGGTTTGGAAACTTTGGTCTGTCTCTCTGCTTCTCACCATTTGCGTGAGAGAAAATTTCGTAGAAACCAATCCAGTAAAAGAAAAACCCAAATATCCAAAAAGTGCTTAGGTGGAGCATTAGTTGAGATTCTTGTCGCGGTGGCGGGGATTCGTATATTTAATCACGATATTTACTAAAATTGTATATTTTAATTATTTATATTATTTTTATAAATTTTATAATGACATATTATTTTATATAATTTATATAATTTTTTATTTATATAATTTAAAAAATATTTTTAAAAAAAATTAAAAAATATTTTATATTTTTATTTTTTATAATTTTTTTTAAATAATTTTTTTTTATAAAATATAATTTTACATTTTTTTTATTTATCATTTTAAATTTTAATAACTTTCTATTTCCTCTCTCTCTCAACTCTAATAATACAACGAACAAATACAATATTACACACATCTTATGCAATGTTTAATTTTAGACCTCGGAGACATGGTCATTTAGACCGATGGTGGGATGGGATGGGAAAGAAAAAAGGAATGGAATCAAACATTCTTACGTCTTGTACGATAAAATAAGCAAAATATCTAATTCTTTGGAATAACAAAATCCATTACCGTTATTGAAAAAGACTTTCTTTTTATTTTTGGGAGGATTGGGTTATTCCGTTGTATTTGGCCAAAATTGCATCTCCTGTCATAATATTCAACAATCCAGTAAAAGCAAAACCCAAATATCGAAAAAGTACTTAAGTGGAGCTCTGCTTTATTCACTTCTTTTGACAGGTTGAGATTCTTGTCGGGCTCGTGGGGGAATCCTCGAGCTATTAATTAATTTATTATTTATTAATAACCAGCTCTGCACCCCAGGGCACGTTGTCGTTGGGCGAGACGTGAAACTCCTTCCCAGCTTCTCTCTTTGACAAAATGATTCCAATCAGTGACCAAGCTGTAGAATATTATATAAAAAAAAAGTGTATATATTTGAGGTGTGCACCACTATGAATGAAATTAACTTTTCTTTTTCATATGATTAAGTACAGAATACTGAGATATATATGATTAAGTGTGAAATTAATTCTTTTTCTTTTAAATAATAGGATAAGAGATAAATAAATAAAAATATTTTAGTAGTGAAACTTTTTTTTTTACAGGTAATGAATTGATTTACTCAACTTTTAATAAAATGCGTGATCGACACACTTTATAGATGTATGATCTTTTTTTTTTTTTTTTAGTTATTCAATTTTTTTCATATAGATTTTTTTATCAAAAAAAATTTAATGAGTATTTATAAGTTGAACCTCCCTTCACCAACCTCCATGGTTGGCGGACGCTTCATGAGTTTTTTTTTTTCTTTCAAATTTGCGATAAAGTTCTTGCTGTTGGGTGATATGTGTTGGTGGAAGAAGGCAGCATTTTAAAAATTTTGTATAATTTTTGGTAATATTAATATTTTAGTTTAATTATATTTTTAGTTGTTACATTTTCACTCAATGGTCCTATAATTTAAAATGATAAAAATTTATTCTTATAATTTATAGATAAATACAAATTAGTCTTTGTTATCAACCTCCATCAATTAACTTTATATTATTTGTTTTTATAGTTTCATATAAAATTTAAGATAGTCCATATTATTTAATTTTTTTAAAATAAATCATCCATAAATTATACAAACATTTATAAAATAGTCCCTACTGATAAATAAATGTTTGTAAACTCCAACAGGCGTTATAAACACCAACAAGCATTGGTCTTGGTAGTAAGAGGCTAATATTGTTTAAGTATGCTAGCTCAAGATCGAGTTTATATGTATGCATGACATGTTTTTCGAAGAACTCTATTCCTATTTAGATTCTCTAATTATTTCGAATTGATTAATTATGGGTTGACGAGTTTAGTAATAGATTTGAGTCCCATAGATACTATTGGTCAAGATAAAAAATATATACATTATAAATTACATGGACTAATTCTCAATATTTTAAACTTTTGAAAACTATAAGTCTTAATTTGTAAGTACTTGTAAATTATAGAGTAATTTTTAATAAAGACTAAAAGTATAATTAAACCTAATATTTTTTATAATTATTGTTTATGAGTATTATAATCTTTCTATTACATTCGCTTAATATTTCGTTTGAGATACCAAACAAAGTATGTGAATTTATTCACTCTTTTCCAATCTCACTTCTTTTCCTCTTTCCATTCCCATAAACATATATTCCACCCAACCGAACAGCCCCTAAATTTGGTGCTAGCAAAAACCATGCATGGATAGATATTTTTGATACATCCCATACACAGGAGAGTCCTGTGCAGGGGTAGATATTCCTAACACGGTAGGTATTCCTAAGGCGTAAAATTTGGGTTCAAATTCTTATTTAAAGAAGCATTTACATTTAGTACTTGATAGTATTTAATTAAAAAATATCTATAAAAATTTTTAAAAAAATTCCTAACGCATAGACGATTCATGTTTAACTTTTAGAATTCATTTTTGTGGTAATACAAAAGCTTTGGTCTTTAATTCAAACCGGAGACAATTTTGTTTATTCCTAATTAGTTTCATGCTCCTTATGGCCATATATTGCTCACAAGCAAAGTTGCACCCAAACAATGATAAACTTTGACCTTGACTAACTAACTATTTACGCATGCTGCATGCTTGGTCCCATATCTTGGCAGATCCGATTGCACAGTAAGAAATAGAATAATTTTCTAATAGTTCATGACGTATCAATTTAGTAAGTAATATACCAACTGAACATTAAGTGTCCTTATATGAATCCATAATAAATAAGAGATGCAATATCTTATATGGCTCTAGAAGAAAACTCAGGTTAAAGGGAAAAAGAACATTGCCACATCATAATTTTCTTTTGAAAAACCTCAAGTTACAAATTTATAAATTTAGTAGCATGTATTTATTATTGAGCAAATTTCTTTGTGTGACTAACAACTTTAGCCATTGAATAAAAGAAATGGTTTGACATGATAACGTAACTTCAAACATAAGGCTCTAACAGTTTTATATTCGAGATCAAACCTAATCCTTCCCTAAATACTTGAATGAATATTAAAAAATTTATGAAGTTATATTTCATGCTTTGTAGCTGGGTCTACAACTAAAGTGTGGTAAAAGAACTTCATAATTAGTAATTAAAACTCCTCCCAAAATTTCAATCATCTGATTTGTTGTGCCAATCTGTAAATTCATCAATAATCTTTCTTTTTTTTATTATTATTAATTTTCTTTCTCTTTCCCTCTCCTTGTGACTCAATTAATAAAGGTAATTTGTTCAAGAAGTAATATGTTTAACATATCGTAGTGATTTCTTAATTTTTGTTAAATAGGTTTAAACAACAATTATTTTGAAATAGAAGAAGTATTAAGAGACAAGCATACAAAACTGAAACTTAGTTATGAAAAAAAAAGGTTCTATACGAAAAGTTAAGACCTTCCTTCCACCTTAGCTTTTTTTTTTTTCCCTTGGTAAGTCTTATAACTTTTTTTTTGGTAGGTTCTGCCTTTACTTTTAACTATTGACATGTTTTCTTAGCCTCTCAGTCTCAGCGTGGTTATAGAACTTATATATATATATAATGTTTCCCCGTGACGTTAAGAAATTTGACTTCAACTTTTAACAAAACGCGTTATTGACATGCTTTACAGGTAAGAAATTGTCATACACCATCTTTATTATTATTATTATTTAACCATTTGTACTTTTTTTAATTGGAAAAATCGAGCATAAACGTGCATGTATGAGAAGTTTCGTGGAAGAAACCTATTAGGCTACACTTACTTTCCATACATTTTTATATATATATATATATATATATATATATATATTATAATTTATTTTTATAACATTACTAAAAGAGAGTGTATATTTGAGATGTGCATGACCAAGTGTGAAACTAACTTTTTCCTTTCACACGACAGGATACAGAATAAATAAACGAGGATATTTTAGTGGTGGCACTTTTTTCTTTACAAGTAAGAAATTGACTTACTCAAGACTTTTAATAAATTGCGTGATTGGCGCTTTATATGTTGTGATCTTTTCTTTTTGTCATTCAATTTTTTTTATTATACAAATTTTAGTGAGTTATTATTTATAAGTTAAATTTGCATTACTATTTTTCAATACTAATTTAGATTATCTATTCTATTATTTATTTTACTGATAATTACTCTTTGGTAATATCATAATCATTAACCAATTTAATATTTTACCGTAATGATTAAAATTTGATGATAAATCAATACTTGAAAAGGCAAACCTAATTTATGGTTTACTAATATTGTTAAAAGTATTTTAATTGTATTGTTATGTGTTGTATACATAATTTAAACATGTTTCTTCCTTTTTGTTATGTATTTTGAAACAATGTAGCCGAACAAACATAATTAAATAAATCAATTCAATTCTTACAACAACACTCATCATTCTCATATCAGTACAAAGCAAAATTATATATACAATTAATCAGACAATGGGTGTGTTTGATACACAGAACAGAACAGTATAAGCAAAACAGCACAGCATAAGTAGTTAAGTTATAGGACAACTTCTAGTCTTATTTACTGTTTGTTAGTTAATGCACATGACAAAAAAATTTGTACTGTTTACTGCTTGATTAACATAAGTACTGGACAAAATAATGTGAAATTTATTGTAATACCCTTTGTGTTATACAATATTTGTTATTTTAAAGAAAAAAGATATTGGACAAGATTTTGACATATAAAAATTCTTATTTTTGGATTTTACAAAATTGGAATTGTAAAAGAGAAAAAAACTAATCCAAATATTGCATAGGTTCATTTTGCACAATAAAAAAAAAATTGATTCTGAATTTTTAAAATATGATACTCTAAAAATCATTAAATTATGGAAGAAATGTTTGCTTTGCATTTTCAGAACTTTAATCATTAAAATCTGGTACTGTTGGTCTTTTTTTGTCATTTTGTAGGGAAAAAAAAAGTATTAGTGTGTAAATAGTGAAAGATGCTTTAATTGATTTTACTTATTGAAAAGCCTGGATAGAGTAGGTGGTGTTAAATTTGTCTTTTTAAGTTTTTGTACTGTGGACAAAATTTTTGTCCCCTGGTTTTTTGAGGGACAAAAAATAGAAGATTTGTTCAGTACTTTAGAATGTTTTTGTCCAGTACTATTGTTTTTTTTAAAATCAAACAGAGTATAAAATTTTTTGTCCAGTCTAATCCATCATTTTAAAGTGAATCAAACGGACCCAATAAATCAATTTCTATAATAGCACATCAGCACTATCGTCTTTGTATTGCACGAGGCAAAATACTAATAAAATTTAAATATATAATGAGTTTTTATAATTTTATTTAATTTTGAATTTGACCCCAATAGTTTTTTTATTGGATTTCTTATGGTTTGACGTTCTTTATAATTGATTACTATTATCATTCTCAATTGTTTGTTTTTGTCAGTTAAGTAATACATTTGCACATGTCCATTTATTTCACCTATATATTCTTCCCTCCCCTCCTTTCTCTTCTGTGTGACAATATTTTTATCATGGAAATTTGGAGGGCAGGAGCAAATAGGTATGACCCAACTGAGTCACAAATTTAATATAGATAGGGGAGCATGCAATCACTCTAATTGAAGAATCATGAATCATTTAATCTTCATTTAAGGACTTATATTAAACTACATTATAAGAACTTTCGTATGGCTTCATTTATTGAAATAATAATGTGACTAAACATTAACGCTTAAATAAAAATCAAATGGCACATAATTCTCCAACTACATGGCTAAACATTAGCCCTTAGATAAAAATTAGAAGGTACACAATTACATGATTACATGTTTCCTTAACTGCAGTGAATTCACATTTATCAATACATAATCTAAAATGGATCCTTTGACGTTCTTGACTTGTAATAAGAGAAAGTTAAAGGATCCATGCTTGTTCATAATCCCATCCTATCACACATAAACAGAGTCTGACAACCACTATCTGGACTCAAATTCCTGCTTCCACTTTGTACACATAAGCTGCTTAGATTAAACTCGCTAAAAGGCAACAACACTTCAAACAGTCACTGTTCCATTAGATCCAAAAAGATACATATCTGTTCTATTTACCGCCATGTATTCCACCTGATGAGTTGAATTCGTTTTAGTTTAAAGCCATTGAGAATTTCCAGTATGTCTGTCCACGCCATTGCTGTATTACATCAGATGAAGCAATCATCAGCGTGGGACAAGAATAAGGTGCCACTCTTATCAATGAATTGAACATGTGAAACAGTGAGAGTTGGAATGATATATAATCAGAGAAAGTATAATAAGCAGAGAAGAAAGAAATGAAAGGATAATTTAAGAGAAATCTACGATAGATGCCATAAAAGAGTTCGGTGAAATGCAGTACAAAGACAAGGAAGAATTCACTTACTGATACAACTGAAGTTCCTTTTATCTTTTTAGGTCCCTAATGACAGAATCAGAGTTTATTACAGCCACCAAGCAGTCTAAAGATTTCATGGGCTCAATCACTTCCTTTAGGGACAGCAACATCTACCACCTGCCACTGCGTCGAAGACGATCTACTTCCTCAAGATCCTTCATGAATTGCCTAAGAGCCAAAGTTATATTAGATCCATAAATGTCTCCTAGTTCTCCCATTTCCTCAGATTGCCCAGATATTGGATGCACCCCAAAAGCTTTTAAAAATGGTGTTCTTGTTCCCAATTCATTAACAACTACAAATGAAACTTTCACATCAATGCAATCTGTCATGGAACTTGAAATCAATCTTTGAGGAAAATAGTATAACCACAGATGATCAGACTTGCACAAGTAAGGCCGTGTTTCAAAGAAACTTGTGATTGCACCATTGATGAAAATCTGGACTTCATATGAAACTTGCTCTGTCTCTTCCTCCTTTGATCTGAGAAGGGTGCAAAGAGCTAATGCTATTACGTTCTTTGAAGTATTTACAGGCATCTGGAAAGATATGGAACTCTCCAAACTCTGATGGCTAAACCATTCTGGAATCTCACTTCCAGGAATTAATATCTCCAGTTTTGGTTTACCAGAAAAGCCCTGTTAAGAAGAAATGCCTGTTAATGAAATTTTAACTACAGATATAGCTAAAATAGAAAGGTTATCCCTCTTAGGTGTAAAATTATTGCTGAGCATTAATTTGCAAATAACATGAGATATATAATCTCGGTAGCTACTAGATTAACATAGAAATTCATACCCATTCCAGTCCTTAAACCAAGTAAAAATAATAATAACAGAAAATTTTTACCATGATATACAAAACATTTGCACACCACACAGTGAAATGCTAATTTTATCATCTCATAACTTCAGGTAGTAACAACTTACCCTTGGAGCAGCGTCAACAGACCTCCTATCATCCCACAGCGAAGGGTATAATCTAAAGATCTAATTATATATCTAATCTTTACCTAAGAGCTTAAGCTTTTGGGTTGAATTAGTTTTTCACACAGTAATAAAGACTTTGACAAATTAGTTGGAAGATTGAATTGTAATGCTTTAATCTAACAATTTAAGCTGCTTAAGCTTTTAGATTAAATCAATTCTTGTCAATGCCAACCATAATATGTTTATTCTTGGTCCTTCATCTAATTAACAGTTTAAATTGCTTTAGTTTTTAAGTTGAATTGGTTCTTAACAATGTATGCCCTATCAAGCCAATCATAATGTACATGGCTGCGCAAGGTTGAATGGCAAACGTGAGTCAACAGACTTGTGGGGATTCATGTTTTAGGGTATTACACGGTTATATATAAATTGCATAACTAACAAAATCTGAATACTTTTGTTTACTACGCAATCTATGTACAGTTTTGTACTATTCCCAATAGTGCCATAAATGAACGACTACTGCAGCATAACCTTGGGCGAAAGAGGAAAGGGGCGAAGAAAGAGACTAACCTTAAATAGCAATAAATTTGCCCATTGTTCACCATGGGTGCTAATTAGTTTGTGGCAATCAGAGAAATCAATCCTTTCGAATCCTTGTTTGAACCTTAGCATGCTGGCAAGTTGTGAATATCTTTGCAATGATTCACAACCATTGGCATCAATTATCTCTATAGTCGCTGGAAGCTCTGGAATTTCTTCTAGGTGCTGGCAGTAACTAACAGTGAGGCTCCTTAACTTAGCAAGTTTGTCCATGCATGCTGGAACTGTAGCAAAATTGTTTCCACCTAAGGCTAGCGTTGACAGAGCTGGAAAGTGCTTAGTGTCGGTAAGAAAATCTACTTCTGAAAGATTGCAATTTGTCAGGTCCAGGGAATTTAATGAAGAAAACAAGGTAAGATTTGATGCGGATCTGCAGCTGCTTGAGCCTTCATTCAATGATGTTAACTGTCTTTTTTGGTTGCTGAACTTGGGAAACTTACTGAGCTTGCAGCAGTTACTAAGTTGAAGCAGCTCAACCTTCTGTAACTTATATATGCTACTTGGAAGATTTGTTAGGTTTCCACAAGAATTCATATATAAGAGGCGCAGCCCAGTAATAAGTTCAATGGATGAAGGCAATTCTTTTATTCCAGCTCCACTCAAACTAATTGTTTCTAAGAATTCCATATAGTCAATAATTTCTGGGAACTCTTCCAATTGTGAACAACCATTAAGAGATAGACTTTTTAGAGATTTTAACTTGAAGCTTCTTGGTAGAGACACAAGGTTCGAGCAGGAGGCAAGGTTGAGAACAATAAGCTTTTCTAGATACCCAACAGATTCATGAACCTCAATCAAGCTTTTACAGCCTTGAAGATTCAAATGTTCAAGAATAGGACAGCTTGATACATCGGGTACTTCAGTTAGAAACTCACAAGCTTTGAGATTCATAGATCTCAGGCTTTTGAAAAGCTATCAGAGAAAATAAAAAGACAAGGTAAGTTAACATTCATGAGATTTTACCATATTAAAAGAGAGATGAAGTCAGTGCTATGCTACATCACCTCTAAAAGTTGGCGTATTGTACTACACCCGTCATTAGAGTGAGTACCTAGTTATTTTGGTGTCAATGCGTTGATCCCAAAAAACTTAGTAATATATGACAGAACACACAATTCCTTTAAAATGCAAGGGCAAGATATTAAAAGAAGTACTATTGCATTTCCGAGATCTTTGCAATGACAACAAAATCAGTGAGTAAGTCCCACTAGGACCCACTTCAGTGATGGATGTAGTACCACTATGCCACCTCTAAAGATTGATGTAATTTAGCAATTCTTGATAATGAAAAACATGCTACACCTTGAACCCATAAACTGGATGGCAAAGCTTTAGCTTGCTACTGTGCATGTCAATAGCAACAAGGTTCTTTGGAGAAAAGTTGACTGGCAAAGAAGAGAAAGGATATCCAGGCCACTCAAGCCATCTTAGTTCATTGGGGAGATACTCGAGATCATCAGAAAACAGTGCATTGTGTATTATAAGTAATCGAAGCCTTTTCATCTTTTTGAAGGATTTAGAAGTCAACTGCACCTCTTCTGGTTCAGAGAGGGTTAACTTCATACCCTCCACTCTGTTTGTCCCCTGGAAAGAGTACAAATGAAATACATATTACATTTAGATGTTAATCAATACAGAAATAAGTTCTTTGAATTCTTAATGTGGAAAAGCTAATGCAAATGCCCTTGGGCTGTTCATTCAGTCAAATTTCATCTTGTATCGTTTTGGTTTCATCCATGAATTTTTCAAACTGTAGTGCAAATAAATAGGGTGTATACAGAAATAAAAAACATAGGAGAACTATGGAGATAAAAGATCCACTCATACAATTAAAGAGAAAATGGATAGTTCTTTGGGTGAAAAAATGGATGGTGCCACTTGTTTTACTATAGGTGAAAAGCAACTGGAGGCAACACCATCTGCATGTGAAATGCTAATTAAGCATAAGAAAATAAAGGTATTTAGTTCAATACTCACTGCATTTTCTGTTAATACATGAAGAATATCTTCCTTAAACCAAAGTCTACTCCGTTGTCCAGGATATTCTGGTGATTCTTGGCGCACAATTTCTTTACCCATATCTTGTATTAGGTCATGCATATGTAACCTGTTATACTCAATTGTTAAAAGAGCCCTCTCAACCAAAACTTTCACACCAATTTTTGGGTAGAAATCACAACTATCTAGTACTCCGCTAACATAATCAATGTCCTCCCCTTTGAAAAAGCATGCAATATCAAGGAAAATAGCCTTCTCATGATCATCCAATCCATCAAAACTAATTTTAAGTACCTCATATATCTCTTTATGGGGAAATCTTTTGAGTTTACTCAATGTACTTTCCCACTCCTCTTTGCTTCTACCAAACAAGAAAGACCCCAAAACAATTAGGGCTAATGGAAGCCCTTGAGTATAATTTATTAAACTATTGGAGAGCTCTTCAAAACCCTCTCTAGGATAGTGCTCCTTGAAGGCATTCCAACATAAAAGCTGAAGCGAATCAGAATTATCAAGTTCCTTAACCCTATAAATGCAGTCAACTCCATATGCAACAAGCAAATGCTCATCTCTTGTTGTGACAATTATTCTACTTCCAGAACCAAACCAACTTCGCTCTCCAGCTAGTGAAGTTAACTGCTCCGAATGATCCACATCATCAAGGACTAAAAGAACC
The DNA here is from genome assembly GCA_022379115.2 of Bauhinia variegata. NCBI lineage: Eukaryota > Viridiplantae > Streptophyta > Magnoliopsida > Fabales > Fabaceae > Bauhinia > Bauhinia variegata. The sequence goes on from CM039432.1 coordinate 7,925,109, forward strand.
CTTTTGTAGCAAAGCCTTTCTTTGATCAAATTGATTCCTCTATAGTTACTGCCAATTTTAATTTCTTTGGACCCTAAGATTTCAAAAAGAAGTGTTTCTTGAAGCTCAACCAGTCCTTGAGATTGCTTTGAACGTTCCCTAACATTTGCAAGAAAGCTGCAACCTTCAAATTGATCAGCAATCATATTGTAAAGAGCTTTGGCAATTGTTGTCTTACCAATTCCACCAATTCCATGAATTCCGATAATATGAACATTAGATAAGCCATTATTTAACAAGGATTTCACATTCTGCACTAGAGGCTCAATTCCAATTGGATGCTTGGCAACATCTAAGTAAACACGGTTAAGCTTACTCCAGACCTCCTCAACAATACTTTCAATGAATCTTGATTGTGACCTGCCAACCATAAATAACTTGAACCATGCTTACAAATAATTTGGGTTACGTGTATGATATAATATGTATAATTTCTGAGTAAAATGAAATAAAGTATCAGAAATTTCCATAAGTTTTATGTGGACAGTTTTGGATGATAAGAAAGTGACATAAGAAGCACATTTTTCATAAACAAAAACTTATAACAAGCAAGTTTTAGTTCTTGTGGAAATTGTCACGAAATTTTGATGAGCTAGAGAACCTCAAGAAAGGAAAAGAAGAATTTTGTTTTTTGATAAACATGTTTCTGAAGCTCTCTCTGTCCGCGTATGCATGTATTTATTTATGCATACATTGTAATAATTTCTCCTACGCAAGAAATTTTGATGAGCTCAAGAACCTCAGAGATTGGGTTCTATGCAAGAATAAGTTTGGCAAATAATGTAATCATTCAACAATTAACAATCTTACAAATTCTATCTTCTATATTATTTTTTGTCTCAATGTAGTTCTATTCTTTAGTTCCCTAAAATTTATATAAATAAGTGGTATTTTGTGTCGAGAATCCAAAGTATGGACAAATCACAAGTCAAATTGAGATAACATGTCAGAAACTAATCCAACCTAAAGGTTTAAGTTGTTTCTTAAGTTGTTTGGTGAAGGCTCAAAAATAGTTTTATATCTAACATCTAGTACCTGTACAAAAGTGCAAAAGTAATCTCTTAGTCTTACCCATCTCCCAAATGCCATCCAGACAAATCTGCTGCTATATTCAATGCTGATCTCCATCTTTGAATCCTCTCTTTGTTGTGTCTATATACTTTTTCATGTTTAGCAAAAGCTTTAGCATAACAGCCTTTCTGATGTCGAACTTCAGATGGATCAACATCAAAAAAAATAGGCCGAACCATCTGTCCTTTGGTTTCTTTACACTCAATGATTTGCACAAGTTCATCCAAGCACCATGATGAATCAGCATAGTTTTTAGAGAATATTACAAGAGAAATCCTTGATTCTTTGATTGCTTCTAGGTATGCTCGTGAAAGCTCTTCACCCCTTTTAAGTTTCTCATCTATGAAGGTGTAGACTCCTTTCTGACGCAGAGCACTATACAAATGACTGGTGAAGTTATTGCGCGTATCTTTGCCTCTAAAACTCAAGAAGACATCATAACTCCACTTAGATGTGCAAGAAGAAGATGAAGAAGCTAACTGGATTGCCATGGAATAAGCAGGAAGCAAGAAGGAGAAGAGCTCATAGGCAATTTCCTTGCTGTGGATCTTGGTGCTTTATACATATTACTTGTCCACGAAGCAGTTCTGAAACCCGACCAAAGCAGTTTTGAAACCGCACCGGTCTAGTTGGTTCAACTAGTTAACTTGAGAACGAGACTTGGGTTTGTTTGGTTAAAAAATATTTTCATATTTTCATTTGCAAAATGTATTTTCATTTTCACATTTTAACTTTTTAAAGACATGTTTGTCAATATTTTTCCATTGTCATTGTCATTTTCATTTATATTTATTTTCTTATTCATTCATTATCTAACAAACACCTTCAACTAGTCATTTGTTTTTTGTAAAACAATTAATAAAATTATACAATTGTCATTGACCATTTCCTGAAACATGTTCAGTTTTATGCTCATTTTAAGTGGAAGCATTTACTCCCTATTGAACCAAATATGTTTTTAGTCCTCTTTCTGATTTTACTAGAAATGAAAACAACATGGGTTCACTGGATAAACCGGGAACTCAATTATTTTCTCTCGGGGTGGTATATTTTCTACATGCTATTTGCCTATTCACGCTGGTCAATTTTCCGAGCATCCAAACAGAATACGAGCTAATAAAAAAACGTGAAAATTTTGAAAAGCAATCACCGTAAGAGCAGAAACTCCACAATGAGAAAACCAACCTTTGATGATTTGCCATGGAAAGGCACCGGCGTAGGGTTCATGTACCTAATAGCATCCATGTAAACTCATCTATCTAATTCATATAATAAAAGTCTCAAAATTAAAATTATATTTAAAATATGATTAATTAAATATGTCAAATTAAATATTTATATTTACAATATAAAGGGGACAAATAAAATTCTAGTGCTATAATTTTTTGGTTCTTGAAATTGAGTTCATCAAGTTATAGCTTTATTTATCTAATTAAAAAATTAATAATATATATTACCTTTACTTTTTAATATTTCACCATCACAAGTTTTCGCAAATAATTTCTTTTATTTCATGTAAGATTCTATGTGAAAAGTTATGATGACTCATTCACTCAATCCTACTTAGTTTTGGGTTGAATTGAGTTGGATTTGCAAAATTATTTTCTTCAATCTAACCCAAGTTTCTTTTTAATATAATTTGAGACTAAAAATACCTTTAACTTAACCTAACTCAACTCCTGAATATCGCTAAGAACTAACCACAGGATAGTCTTCATTAAAAAGAACCGACAGTGATCTCATAATCTCCAGACCTGGTTCTTTCATTTTTTTTTTTTTAAAAAAAAAAAAAACCAACCAAGTTTTACATCAAGTATATATATATATATATTTAAAAAAAAAAACTGGTTTTATAACATTAATATCCATGTCTGATTTTGTTTCTATGTTAGAAGGCAGATGTTGTACGCAACTTTCTCTTGTTTTGCCTTGAGGGCAACGATATTCGGAAACAATATTGTAAGATTCCAAATCTGACATTCTATTATAAGTGCATGTTTGGATTTTGTGTAAGCTTTGGTGTACAAAAGCTTTTTCAAGTGTATTTTTTATGGATCAATAATTTTCAAGAGTATTTTTATTCTATATGACCTTGACTTGGTATAATGTAAAATGATTTTTACAACATTGATATAATCTACATTTTATTAAATTTAAATCCAAGCTATATAATTTCTTAAATAATCTAATACAATTTATATCGTTTTCAATCAAAAATAAAATTTATATCATGTCAAGCGATATACCAAGTTAGCATTAGCATAACTTACTAATTTCTTCATCTTCTCCTATTAATATAATATTAGCTTTAATTTGGGAGAAAGCCAAAAAGCTCACTACTGATTCTAACAAAACATAATCCTTTTAGTGTGGCTTTACTAATTTACCCTCAAATTTTGATCAATAAATCATACTTTGGTAATTTTATATACTTGAAATAATTTCTTTCATACAAACCAAACAATATGGAAAAATAACTTCTGATTTAACATATTAAACCATAAAATTGATTCTTCCACCATAAATATTTCTAAAATTGATTCTATGAAAAATAAATTGTTTAGATCCAAAATATTTTTATACCATTTAGGTATAAGACTAATCTATATTTAGGCGAGAGTAATAATTAATAAATTTTTTAATAAATATATTTAATTTAAAATATTTAAAGACTTAGCCAACTACTATATAATGCCAATCTTATTGGTACAAAACATGAATTCTTTTACATAATCCTATTTTTTAACAACTAATCCCAACATGCATGCCGGCATATTTATCAACCTTTTCTTTCTCGTCCTCCTCAGTTGTCAGTTGTTTGATGTCGGTAATTTGAAAGATTATTTTATCACTAATTTATGTCTTGAATGGATGTAGATGAATATAGCTATTTCCTGATATAATTTTTCTATTAAAAAAAATTGTCTCTAGATAGGTGATACTAAGTATTTTAATTTGGTAGGGGAATTAGGGGTGTTTAGATCTAAAATAAACTAAATTCAACTAAACTGATCCAATCTAAACCACCCGAAACCAACCAAAACTGATCATTTAATCGGATTGATTAGATTAAATTTTGAGAAAACCGATGTAATCAGTTCGGTTGTCGGATGAGAACTCAAAAAAATTGATAACAATCAAATGGACCGATTGCAATATATATATATATATATATATATATATATATATATATATAGTAAGTATAATGCTACATCATTTTATAGTTAAGTTTATTTAAGTTTTAATCTAATTCTTTTTGGTTGGTTGTGAATGTCATTAACATGTATGATGTTTTATGGACATTGAAATGATCAATTAAAGATGTTAATATTTAGTAATAATTAATTAATCTTGGAGGTTGGACATTGAAATAATATGTATTAGGATTTTGTGTCTTGCAACTTGATTGGTACTGATTCTTTCTCCGTTCTCATATAGCATTTATGGTCTGTTAGCTCAACTATCTTTAGATTTTCTTTATTGCTTTTCTTTGTGGACAGCCAATTTCATTTTATTTTGAGGTTGAATACTTAAATAGCAAAAATCAATAAAACCAATCTAATAAGCATTGGATTTTATTTTTTTTTGGAGAACTAATATAATTAAATTGAATGACCAAATGAAAAAACCGATCAAATATAATCAGATTACACCTCTAAAAGAAACCCGAGGAAAGAAAGCTCGCGAAGGACCTATTGGTGGTGTTTACCTTACATAATTGGACAAGTATCACTTTTTATTTGACCTATTGATTGACAAATGTTTTGACTAACATGCACTAACTATTATTATATTGTTTTATACTATTTCAAATTCATTCTTGGAAAATGAAGCAGAGCAAACTCTATTCCATTTTTTTTCTTACAAGATATCATATTTTTATTTTACATTGTGTCTCAAATCATATATGACTTTTATTAAATATTAAATTTTATTTTCACTTTTTAAAGAACTAACTAATACTCAAGTAACGGTTCCACTTACATTGAATAATAAGAAATTTTGAATTTATACAAAATTTGATCTGAATGATTACATATAAGATAATTCAACAATTGGATTGGTTGAAATCATCTTCTAATATAAAATTATTGAAGGGAATAAGAGGAGAGTTACTTTAAAAGTAAGTGAATCCTTCCTCAATATTGTGTGTATATATACTTTTATTAACAAAAAAAATGCTTAAAATAAGATCTGATCGTTGGCTTTGATCAATTGATACATACTACTAAAAACTTCACTTTTAGGAGCTTTATTAATTGATTAATTGAAAGAGACAACAACAACCAAGCCATTATTATATAGATGATCTGAATGAAAGGATAACATCCAACTCTTATTTGAGTCCTCTTAAATTGCTTATTCGTTATCATGTACAAAAGGGTTAGAACAAGCCAAAAAGGAAATGCCATATGACAGCATGGTTAATATTATCCTTTTGTCCTGTATAGAATATTAGGTCATTGTCATTTTGTCTATGCCACCTTCCTCAAGTTAATGAGATGGAGAAGTGTAGATATAAAATATGAAATTATTTGAGAACCTTTACCTCATAGCTTAGTCATATGGCCTCTATTAGATATTTGAATTATTGTGTTAATTTCGTTATTTCATTGGTTATTTATGATTTGTTGATGTTTTGAACCCAAAAATTGGGCTATTTATGTAATGAAAAACATCCATGAAAATTCAATTTGGATTGTTGATTATTTATTTTTCTTTGGCTACTTAAAACTCTTGTCTCATTCTATAGTTTTGTAAATTAGCATGTTTAGATTGACTTTCTTCTTCGTTATATATAATGAATTTAATGTTTGTTTGGTGAAATGCCATAAAATCTGGTTCATCACAATATGTAATAAATTTAACTTGACTGACTGTCCAATTATGTGGAAGACTTAGTTTGTTTTATTAATTTGTTCCTAAATAATGTGTAGGTTTTTTGGTGTTGCATAGTTTTATGCCATCCTCCAATGTTCGAGTTAACAATTTCACCGTTGAAGGTGGTGTAGGTTTGCAATGCTTTTGTGGCAAAATAGTTAATAAAAATACAAAGACGGCACATATATATATGTGTATGTGTATAATATAATATACACTAGTCTCCACTTTTTGTTGACTCTTTGAATTAATGTCCTATTAAAAACGCCATTTTAACAGATAGCTGAGACATGATTGTTCTTGTTGAATGGTCTTGTCTCAAAACAATCTCGTAGCCATCATAATAAGACTCCATCCCTTCACCCATAACTTGCCAAACCAAGCCTCCAGCAATTGTTCCTCCGCTCTTCGCAAAGTTGTAGGTATCTTAGTAAGTGGGGTTCATGAATGAATCCCTCAACTGTAAACTGTATCCTGGATCTTTCTTTGATTTTCCAAATTCTTCGTAAACTAATGGCTTCTTCAATATCTCCCTTGAGTCGTTCCAGTGACTTATGAACCACCTTCGCATGAAATCCCAATTGTTGCCTGTATCCCTTCTCTGGTAACCTGTTTGCAAGACCTTAAATAAGAAGAATTCAACATTATTTACTGTAATATTGGTGAAGTAAAGACCATCGTTTTCTCTGAGTTAGCATGAATTGTCTCGACAATAATGCAGTGAAAGAGGGAGGAGAGAGAAAATAAGCCCTATTTTCTTTCACCTATCACTATAGAGACTACATGAATCCATCTCGGTTTATTTATACCTCCATGTTCTTTTTCCCCTTAGGCCAAACTTCTTAAGATCAGAGAATTAATATTAAAACTTACCAAAGTTGAGAAGTCAATTTCCTCAATCAGATGATTTCTGATGAAATCTGTCCCATATTTGACAAAGCCAGGGTTGTATCTCACTTTGTCTGGAGTTGAATCTCCATAAATTCCTTAAATGCCAATTGTCATTAAATGTTTGTTATCAGTGGATTTAAGATAGATTGCCATCTCTTGAATCCATCCATGTCAATTTGCATGTATCAATCATAAAGGTTAATGCCAATAAACACTCTCTGAGCCTATCTTGCAAGCACAAATGGTAAAAATACAATGAATAATTAATTTTCTGAAAAATTCTTCTTAGTAGAGAGAAAAAATAGTTTTACAAATAGCTACTTGATTTTTTCAAGCAACAGATAAAATGAAACAAAAAAGAAATATTAGAAGTGGAAACTTTACACTAACATGGAAAAATTCTTAATGTCAAGAATCACAACTATATGCACAAATTAAGTATAACAAGATTTTTTATTTGAAAAATGCTATGTATATAAATTAATAAAAATATGATTTCATTATTTGAAGATAACTGATTTGCATTCTATAAGAAAAAAGATGGTAAGAGTTAAAAAGCAAAATAAATATTTAATCAATTATTTTTTTTATAGGAACATATAGTTATTTTAAAAGGGTTATAACTTACATTCGCCATTTTACCAGTAGCATGCATCAACTTGACAGCGACATTTATTTATAAGCTCCCATGCCATAATTGCAGGGTCTTCTTTGTATGCTACAGGGGTGAGTAAAATTCAATTAACCGACCAAAACCGAAAACAATCAGTTAGTGTCGGTCGGTTAGTATCGGTTTAGTCGGTCGGTTACGGTTTTGAAATTTGAAAAAATTGTTTAATGTCGGTCGGTTTCAGTTTTACATTTTTCCTAACTTATGAAAACCGAACCGACCGACTCAAATATTATAAACTTTAATATTTTCATATACCATGTTAATTAGTGATTCAATCATTTTATTGATTGATTAAATCACTCAAATATTGTGTCATCTTGATGTATAAAAATAATTATATATTACTAATTGGATATATACTTTAATCTTGTGTAAATATGTTTATTGGAAATAGTAATTTCTAGTAAAGAAATTAAAAAAAAATGTTACTTTTGTTATGTATAGACATTTGTTTATGTTAATTTTTCCTTCTCCAAGCATTTGTGTATATGTTTGGAACCAAAAGAAGTTAGTTTCCATAAATATCTTTACATATTTTTAGGTTTTTAAATTTATGTATTTTTGTTTTTACTTATATGATTCTTAGTAAGATGTTATAAACACTTTAAAAAAAATAATTTATTTTAACTTATCTAATAGTCACATTCTTAATTTACAGTAAAACAATTAAATATATATTTCAAGTAAACACAATACTAAAATGGAAACAAAAGCTTTTCTTTTAAAAAAAAAATTTGTTATTATGGGTTAACTATTAACCGATCAAAACCGATCGCTTAAACGACTAAAATTGAACCTATCGGTTTTAAGGTATAGTCAGTCGGTTATCGGTTTAACAAAATTACACAATCAGTTATTGTCAGTCGGTTAAAAATATAATCAAAATCGACCGTAACTGACCAACGCTCAACTCTAATATGCTATTCCATTGATAGTATTAATCCTTGTGAGTATTGTCTGCAACAAGAAAGGCCAACTAAAATTTGATATAAAAGAACCAAAATAGTAAACATATATACCGATTTCAGTCATCTTAATTTATTTTTCTCTCAAAATGTATATTTAATTTATTTTTGAGTGAGGAAAAACTTTTTATTTATTATTACATCAGAAATACCTTGACATTTACCCAGAAAAACATGTAAAATTAATGAAACAAAAAAATAAAGAGCAATGATGAGCTTCTATTTAAGATTTTACCTTGACATTGTTCTTGTTATATCCTATAATAACTGCATTACTGTAAAAATAATCATCATAAGTAACAGGCACACCAGCACTTCTAGCCCACTGCACATATTGTTTTTTCCCTCCGTATTCATCGAAGTTGTCCACCAAACATAAAATCAGTTTGGTACGATACTTTCTTGCCTCAGAAACAACAAAATCAAGTGCCTAAATTTAAAAAGATAAATAAAATTTTTATGATGTGTTTATAAGTGAAAATGCAAAAAATAATTGAAGTGTATAAAGCTTTTATAGTAAATTTGGATTAACTTTAAAATGTTTTATAGTTCATTTAAATTAGTTTTTAAAAACTTTTTTGAAGTGCAAAAATAAAAATAATAGTTAAATATAACTTTTTTTTTATTTTTAAAAATACTTACTACTTTTACATCATAAACACCTTATGTCTTCTAAAATTGCTTTTGATTTTTGTAAAAGTCAATTTAAATATTCTAAAATTATATAAAAGAATTTTTTTTTTTTTTTTATCAAAAGACTTCTAAAAAGAAAAACCAATCCAAATAGATTCTTAGAGTTACAAAAGCAAAAGAAAAATATGAAAATAATTTTTTTGGACTTCTAAAATTACTTTTTTCATAAACAACTCTGTCTTAGCATTTTTAGGAGCATCCTTTGACATGCTTTTAAAGGAAGCTATTTTTTTTTTTTTTAACTAAAGTTAATTCAAATAGTCTAAAGTGCTTTTAAAAGCACTTTTGAAAAAAAATTAAAAAGAAGAAAAGCCTTCCAAATAGAGGTCTGACGACATCAAAGGTGGGTAATATAAAAGTCCATTGCGAAGATTGGGAATGTGAGAAACAATTAACTAATAAAACTTGGAAAATACGCTCATCACAGACTCCTGGAGGTTTTTGAAGAGCTTGACTGAATGCCCATGTGCGACAAACCCTAAGAGCAGAAGATGCAGCCTCCCAGAAAAGGTAGAAACTTTGTAACTTTGGGTTGGATCAGATGCAACATTCATCAGCCAGTAAGAGTTGAAGCCATTGAATAGAAAAGAGGAACCGTTCAACACAAATTCAGTGCCATTAGTTTGCACAAATCCTCGTGCAAGAGCCTCAGCTTCAACAATAAAGATTGCAACAAGGAACCAGACACCGATGATTTTGGTAATAGTTGCTATTGTTGGGTTGGAAAAAGGTTCAAAGGAGGGACATTTCTGACTGAAAGCAAACTGTATTGGCTTTGATGATAATTATATAAAACACAAATTTCAGAGTTTTCCTTTTAACTTTTAGGGAGTTATGAAAAAAAAAGAAGAGACAGAGATTAAAAAAAAGGGAAATAAGAGAGGGAAAAAAAAGAAAGAAAAATAGAGGATCTGGGTGAATACGGTTCTTCTTAGGGATTTTTGAAAATATCCTAATATGTAATTGAGATATTCGGAAATAAGAAGTATATGTGGAGCTAGGATTTCTATTGGTTATGAAATAATCGTATTTGGAAATTTCCTAAATGATAATTACGAAATATTTGAGGATTCTAAGTGGGTTTTAGAAAATCCTAATCCTCATATGTAATTAAAATTAACTTAAAGGGACATTTGTGCTATTTAATAAGTGCTACCTCAATAAATAATATCCTATGCATATTGAATGGTGTAAGGATTCCAAGTTTATTTAGTATTGCAAGCTTATTTTTATTGGTAATAATTAGTGAATGTAATTTTTTTGTAATAAATAAAATTTATTTTTTAGTCATACCTTATTTTCACAACCCTAATTGATGACTTCTGTAAATCCTTTGGTTTTACAAACTCATCAAGCAAAACCTATCACTTTGATTCTCCGAGCTAACCAAGAACCTTAATCCCTTGGTTTTACGAATTGACCAAGCAACTTATCACCTTCTTTTGAGGGGCTAATCGAAGATTTTAATCTCTTAATTTTAGGAGGGCAACCGCCTATGCCCCATGAAATAAGAGGTTCATTTTTTTAAGTAATTTTATTTTATAGTAATGATAATATTTTAAAAAATTAATAACTAATGAATATTTAATTTAATTGTTGAAACATTTCTTTTTTTATCTATAAATGGGCCTACTTTAATATTTAAATATTAGCAATAAAATACATAAAAAATCGTAATTTATTGTAATAATTGATAAAAATAACCTTTAAGATTAAAGAGAAAAAGAACATTAAGAAAAGGAATAACATTGACTTTATAAGTTCTCACTGCTCATCCCAAAATCATTTAAACCTACTTGAGGTCGTTATTGTCACAAAAAAGGTTGAATAGTCTAGCCATTTTATGTAGGGAAATGCTACTCTTACAATTGTTGTGTACATCTTTATACATACCATAAATTAGTTAGTTAATTATTGGAGTAAAACCATAAACAGAAAAGTATCCAAAAAAAAATTTGATACAAAAAAAAAAAAAGGTATAAGAAATAGGTGTAGAATTATAGGTCAACCTATAGCATGTCTTTTTTATGTAATCAGAAAAATACGTTGAAAAATATTAATGTCAATAATTTTGCATTTCTAGGAGAAGTTTTTTTTTTTACGATAGTTTGTGTGTTTTTTTTAAAATAATAAACAGTGATAATATAATTATTTTGTACATCATTAGAACTATTATTTTTTACTTTATTCTAGAGCCTATAAAATGTCAAGACCGGGTATGGTCCTTATCTACAAAGAATATTAAAAACCCAAAGAAACAGAGATTATAAGAAACGGATCGTTCTAAATATAAATATACCAATAATCCCACACTAAATCTCCAAAGAATAACTTTCCAATGTGAGAACAGTGAGTGGAAGAGTAGAATGCCATAAAATCAAAGAGGATGCTTTCCTTTTTCGTTCACTTGATTTGTTGCTTTGTCTTGCTATTTAAATGGCTCCACTATTAAAGGCTTCTTCCAGAAACTAACCATTGGAGAGAGAATTGGATGGTTGATTGAATTCTCATCAGTGTCTCCTAATTTGACTTGATATTGATTTCGGGTATCACATTCCTTTATTGAATGCAAACATTCAAATAATCAATTCTTTGGTTAAAATAAAATCTATAGTCAATTTCCAGGGAATCTTTAAAGGAAGGCTTGAATGCAGCACTGTTTTTCTTGTGTAAATTATCTGATATTCAACACTACTTTCGACAATGAATAATTTAGTAGAATCTTTTATATTTGATCTTCATTTGAAAGAGAAATAATTTACGCAATAGACCCAGAAAAAAAAAAAAAAAAGACATATTAATCGACGAAATGCTTCAAGGAGTTAAAAATAAGCATAAATCTGGAGATACTAGATACCTAAAAAAGGAAATAATCAAATCAAATTGAGTCTAGTCAAATTAAGATCCCATTTAAGCATTTTCCTAATATATCTTAATCATATTTACTATTGCAATATTCAAAATAAAATTTTCCATTATAGATCAATCAATATACTTTCATTTTATGAAATAATTTAATCAATAATAATTAAAACGCAAATATATGATCTTGAATTATCCCTAAATTCTTAGAGAACTCAAGCAAAAATGCATTTTCCCAACTTGGTTAGACAATAATTTTTTTACTAGGACTAAAAGTTTAGGATGAAACTTTCCTGCAGCTGCGGCCTGAAAGCACAGATAAACTGGCAATCAAAATAAGATATTCTGTTGAATAAGGGGTCGCTAGACTAGGGGATTAAAATGACATGTACTATGATAAAGATGAAAACATCATTAATTTATTCCAAGAAATAAACAATTGGCGGATTACATTTTTAGTTTCACCAGCCGATATATTTCTTTCAATTTTATTTTTCTTGTAGACGTACACCAAAACAAAAAAAATTAACAATAAATTGAAAATATACAGTGGCAAAATTTAAAATTATATATTAGTTGAGAGAATTAGTTCTACCTTCCATATGAGGTTGTGAAATTGGTAGATCAACCAAATAAGAAAAAATAACATAAAGAAATTTGCTGCCCTCGTGGTATTTACTTGGCTCAAATCTGGATTAATCCATTAATAAGTCTTAGCTACTAGATGATTTTCAAAAAAAAAAAAAATGCAATAGCAGCAATAAATTAGTATTTAATCAAAAAGAAAACTTTAAAAATACTCCTTAAACTATGAATCATGTTCACTTTACTCTCAAAATTTTTAAAATGTTCATTTAATCAATTCAAATTTTTAAAATGTGCAGTCACTCCAAATTCTAACATATGTTAAAAATATAATAGAAAAATTCATTTGTATCTTATTTGTTTCTTTATTTTTACTCACTATTTTAATTTCTCTGTTTCAAGAGGAAGATTATTAGAGAAACCCTTGAGACATAAATAACTTTTTTTTTTTGGTTAAATTTTTAACAAAAGTTGGAGTTTAAGTTGATATGTATATTTTAAAAGTTTGAGGAATTTAAATGTATGTTTTGAAAAAATTTTGAGATTAAAATGCTAATTACACATAAATTAACGAGTGTTTTCGAAAATTTTTGGCGTCTTTTCTCTTTTTCGGCTTGTATTTTTGGCTGTAATTATAGATTCAAACAAATAAAAATAGGCCTATAGATTCAGCTCAGACTACTCAACTAAGGCTACAAATATTACACGTTGATTTTCTTTTGGTTAATTCTATTAGAAAGATGAGGTGTCGGTGATACTTAGCGTGTTCACCATAATCAAGAGAATCTAAATTTAAGCAGAATGAGATTAATTATATATCAATAATACTATTACAAGGAAATCGTGTAATATCTAATTAATTTTGTTTTCTTTAAAATAGAATTGGAAATAGTATAGTTGAATATCTCAAAGGGTAATTTCGTACTTACGTTAAATTTTGAAGTCAAATGATAAGAGTTATTTTATTTGAAATTTAAGGTCAAAGAATATAACTAGTTAAAAAAAAAATATTACTCTTGTAATTCTATTCTATTTGACCGAAATACGAATTAGTAAATACCTCGAAAGAAAAACCCAAAATCTAAGCAAAACAAAAAGCAATATTATCCAATGGAATCTCTTAATTACAAATCTCTTGCCTGAAATAATCAATCAGTTCCAAAACCCTAATATTCTCTTCACATAAACTCTCATTATAAAAAGCCAATGACGAAAGCAAAAGCAAAATGCTTACAGCGCTCTCTTCCCTTTCCCCAAAATAGTCAACCAGTTTTCTTGCCTCCATGACTCGTCCAATGTCTATATACCTTGGTTCCACTTTCTGTGATAACCCACAACTGCTCATTTGTTTTCTGGCAGCAATCATGTTGCTGATATGCAACTTATGCATTTGCATAATTTTGGTCTCCACGCCGGTGAGAATTTTTTTCAATCCCTCAGATTTTTCTGTATAAATTTTCTTTTTGTTTAGAACGATTTGAGAATAAGTATCATTGTCTGGTACTTGTTTGGCTTGCTTGAGAATGCAATCATAACTATAATTTTCCATGCATTGTTAGGGTTTCTGGAGCAGATCAAGAAGAATCTGCTGTGTCTGTCGCTGCACAGCTCAGATTTACTTTGTGTTCCAAATTGGTGATGCCCCATTCTCTGAAATTACTGTGGATGCAGCAATTGAGGATGTATAGGAGCTGGCTTTGACATGTCTTAATTAGATTGGTCGTAGGTGTTGTGTAAATCAATGATCTAGTTAGAATTGGGATTTTTCAGATAAATTTTATGGTGAAAAATAAAGGTTTACAAATAGTTCTTCTCCAAGAATGTTATACATATTTTTTGGGTTACAAGAACCTTAAAATATTGATTCCTTTTGGTTCATCTCACAATCATAAAATTAAATACTTGTCAATTTTCTTCAACCAATCTCTTCGTGGAATTTTTTCTTAATGTTTATATCAATCTTTTAAAACTTGAATCGGACACTGACTTGAAGAGATTATCAATTCACGGTTTGTTGGTTCAATTGTCACGTCAATGTTTAACCAGAAAAATCTTTATAGATATATATATATATATATATATATATATATATATATATATGTGTGTGTGTGTGTGTGTGTGTGTGTGTGTGTGTGTGTGTGTGTGTGTGTGTGTGTGTGACCAAGTTTTGTCCAATTCCTTTACATGAAATATCCAACTGGTTTCATATTTTGTTCTCTGGTTAAACGGCGAGGACAGTCCATATTTTGAAATAATATTTTCCACATAAGAAAACAAGTCAAAGTATATGCTGTAGACACATATAATTACGAAATCTTTTTAAATTGCTATTCGATTTGGCGTCTGATTTTTTAAAGATGCATTTGTTTTTGCATTGCAGGTATATTGATGATCTCTTTCACTTGCTAACACTTAATTTCAACAATGAAGGGATATACATGTGATTATCACAAACTGTGTTTCAATTTTGTTATACATATAATTATCAATAGAAAAAAAAAAACAAATCTTTAGAGTTGCAGTACTTATCGAAATTTTTTTTGGTAATTTACTTTTAAAAAAATTCCCCTTTATTACTTCTCCAAGAATTAGTCCCTTACTTAAAACTGAATAATAGTTGAATAAAGTAAAAGCTTTGCCTAAATTGTTAAAAACCACAGTGCATTGACATCTAAGTGCATATGTACAAATTTTGTCTCTGTTCAGATCATTTGCAACTCCAAATAAAATCCATCTAAAGTGGGCATACCTCGAAAATTTATAGTGCCTTGGAGTGAGGCAAGATTGAGGCAAACTGAAATTTTCATATAATTTACTTAAATTTAACATTGGTCAAGCTTTATGGTTATTTTTATTTCATTTTTTTATTAAAGATAAGATTAATTATTCTATAGAACAATTATAGTTACTTATCTTCTTAATAAGTAAAGATGACAATTCTCATGTTCCCTCATAAGATGGGAAGCAAAAATCCCTGAAATATTTAATTAAGAAATAAGAGAATGTATCTACAGTTTTAAATAAATTAATTCAAATATATAATTATTTATTAATTTAAATTGAGAATTTTGTTCATTTATTTATTTTAATATTATTATTAATACTCAGAATGTAGGATAATTTTTTTCATAAAAAATTTTCATGAGTCCCACGAATCCTGATTTCCCACCGAGATGACGACAAGGATTATACACCTCGTCCCACTTTGTTATTGTCTCTATTAATATATGTTTTTTTTTTTGTAAATTTAAACTCTTAACGTGTAAACGTTTCTCAAGTTGTGAACTTAACTTACTTATTTATTGATTTAATTACTCTACTTACAAATAATCTGAGATAAATATGAAAAACAAGAAAGCTTAAAAATTCATAAAATGTTTTCGAAATATTTTCTTAAATTTTTTCCCTTTCAAAAGTTATTACAGCTCCGAAAAGTTCTCTCATGATTTTTAACCGACTAAATCAAAAATAGTGTCAAATTAAGGTCTTTTAACTCCCTATATATTGAGAGAAAGAAATCTAGGAATTCCTTAATATATTCGATATTATATTTTTGACGTCTGTTGGCACTTGTATTGTTTTCCTATTAAAACGAAAATTGATTTGCGGGTATGTTGATCTCTTTCACTTACCTTAATTTCAATAATTAAGGGATATGCGATTTGACATACAGGTGATTATCACAAAATAGTTCAATTTTGTTATACATATAATCTTCCGAGTTGCATAATTTAGCATTTATTATTTCTCATTTTAAATAGAATTAATCTGATATTCAAATGCATAAGGATATATCAGATACTAAAAAAAAAAAACTACAGATACTAACAAAAAGTTTAATAAAGTTAAAATTTTATCTAAACTGTTAGAAACAACAGTTAGAAAGTATTTAGAAGGTCTAGGTTCGATTTTTTCATATAACCAAAAAGAGATATTTTGTTAAAACTTTTCCCTTTTAAAAGTTATTACAGCTCCTAAAAGTTCTGTCGTGATTTTTTAACTGACTAAATCAATAATATTGTGTCGAATTAAGGTCTTATAGAGAAAGAAATCTATGTAATCTTTAATATATTTTTTATATATATTTTTTGACTTCTGTTCACACACTATTTTTCCCCAAACAAAAAGAAAATTGATTTGTAAACCAAAAAAAAATCGATTTATACACATGTTTTCTGCAAAATTTTCTGTAGAGGTTTTCCTCTAAAAGCTATTTTCCATGGAGAAAAGGAAAAAAAATATAATTAGATAGAGTGCAAGCTTAATGACCTTCACTTTTTTCTCTATATCCTAAGGTATTTTCAACCTTTTGGTATTGAATTAACTCTTGTACAATCCCAAAAAGGGACAATTAACTCTTTGGTTTTCTAAAGGTGAAAGATCAACAGTAATATAACACTGTAGTGTAAATTACTAATAATTGCAATAGAAAATTGACATGAAAATATAAAAATTTGAAAGTATAATCTCAATCACATGAATTCAAATGATGTTAGAACGAATCAAAAAAAAAAAAAACACACACACACACACACAACTTAAGAAGTTTGAACAACATTTTTTTTTTTTGTCTGAAGTAGACAAATTATTCAAATAAGACACTTAAATCCAAGAAATAAATACTCTAGTTATAAAGAAAGACATGTTCTTTCTATTGCCACTCTAATAAGACATTAGATAGCCAAATAATCCACTTCCCCTCCCTCCTTAATTTCTAGCAATTCCTTGAGCAGCATATGGTTCATCTTTGATGCAGAAGACCAAAGTGAACTCGCTTTTGCAACAGAAACACTTCGGACAGGTTGTATTTGCTTTGTCCCATTCAATGATACAAGCAACATGGAATTTATGGTGACAATTCCACAAAACAACTGCTTCGTTGGCATCCCAAAACCCTAGAGAACAGATTCCACATTTCTGTCCAAGCACATCATCTCTGCTAATAGTGTCCACCATTAGGTACACAGTTTCATTCTCATCCATATCAGGTTGATTATCATTGCAAGATTGACACTTTTTGATGAGCCAGGAAAGAGCAAATATGGTGCCTGAAATTACAGCTGTGCCACTGATAATGATCATGGTAACACCGATAATGGTACCGGAAGCACCGCTGCCGCCAGCGAAAGGAAAGCTAAACAAGGACTGAGGAGCAGCCATGGTGGATGGAGCTGAGTAGACAAGTGTTTCAACGAAAACGAAATAAAATAAAGGTGTATTATAAGGACACTTAGGGTTCTGTATTTATAGCAATCCACTGGTGCTATGATAATCAGTGAAGAGATTTCGAAGGGTAGGAAAATATAATACAACATAATGTAATATATTGAAAGTGGAGAAATTTTTACGCTTATTCCTGATTTTTTTTTTTAAAAAAAAAAATTACCCACACCCCTTTGGCTGGATCTAGGGTGAATTCCTAATTCGATAAAGGGAATAGTATCTAGTAAATCTCTCAATAAATATTACTCCAATTTTTTAATTTTTTAAACTTAAATCTTTGGCGTAAAACATGTTAAGGCCTAACTTGATACCACTAAACCTAATGGGTCAAATAATGTACGCTTATAATATAACATAATGTAATATATTGAAAGTGGAGAAATTTTTGAACCTGCTGATTTAAAATAATGGAAATAATGATAATGCACGCTTATTCCTATTTTTTTTTAAAAAAAGTTTGCCCACACCCTTTTAGCTGGACCTAGGGTGAATTTCTAATTAGATAGTTCGAGTAATATTTAGTAAATTTCTCAATAAATATTACTCAAATTTTTTTTTAATTTTTTAATCTTAGATCTTCTTCCTAGAACATGTTAAGGCCTAACTTGATGGTGCTAAACCTAATAAATGGTACTCTGGCCATTTCTCAACACACACCCCGTTGGGTGAAAAAACTATTATACACTCATAAATTAGAAAATAACACACATCCCATGTTAGAAAAAACAGAGCCACGCACCCTTTGCCAGCATGTTGCTGGAGAAGAAGAGACCACACATCTTGGTTTCATTGTGATCATCATCCAAAAAGGAAGAGAAGAAGGTGCATTATGCTATTTTCTCCTTCTTCTATACTTATTATGTATTTGAGCTCAAAATATTAGAGAATAAACAGTTAAAATGCAAACGAAGGATTATGCAAATTTGTGATGGTTTATGCAAGAAAGAAGTTTAAGATTCGAATTACCTAGATATTTTTCCCAAACGGAATTGAAAATCTGTATAACTCAGTTTATTTTACGATCTGTTTAATAAAAATTTTCAAAACAAAATAAAATTGACAGCAAATTTTGAAATCTGTTTGCCAAAAATAAGTCTAGTTGCTCAATGTAGTTGCTTGGCTTGCAAGACAAGATATCTATTTGCATTATAAAATCATTAGCATTAAAATTTGGTGAAATTCCACTCAACAAAGGAGAAAATGAAATGTGGTGCCGCTCCAACATAGCCACCCTCTTCGGTCAATCTCAACAAATCTCAAGATCCCAAGATCCATTTGGACTTAAATTTAAGCCAAATGGCTCAATATCCATTGACTTAATTTTACATCCAAACGGATTTCAAGATCTGTTTTTCTCAGAGTTTAATATCACACATATTAATCAGATTTTAAAATCCATTTAGTCCATTTACTGCAAAAAAAAAATAATAATAGTAATCTCAATAGTTCAGTTCTACTAGTTAAACCTTCCATGCTTTAAATGCAGAAAACAAATGCTACCTTAAACCCCAAAAACATACTTGATCAACCAGATGGGAGTATGCCCGATTGAGCTAAACGGAAATATGGGTATGTCAAGTTAAATGAAGGGTGGGGTTTTTTTGGGATATTTGGTGGAAAATTAAGGTTGGGGTGTCAGCTGGAAAAAAAGGGCTATGTGCTATGTGTTGAGAAATGGCCCTCCAATTTTTTCTTTTCTATACATTAATTAACTCATCTAATTCTCACCTTCCAACTTTATCCACACAATTGTGCCAAGGAAAATGGTGCCCAGAAATTTTGTTGCCAGAATAATATAAGTTTATAATCATTATTAGTCAAGTAAATACATTCCAATTATTAAGGATTTTTTTTTTTTTGAAAATTTTATCTAACAACTGCATTTGAATTTTGACAAAGTTCATTGTATTTTCCAGCTAGCTGGGCATGCAAATTTCAAACTTCAACCTATTTAGGAAATCTTCGATCCAATGTGTTTGGGTGTGGTTTAGGAACAGATTTAATAATTCCATATAAATCAGAAAAAAAAAAAAAAAACTATCTACTGGTGGCAGATATGGATTTATGCCAACATCACATTGCTACTTTTTTGAGTCTGCAGCAAATTAACTCGTTCTCCATATCACATTCTAATCTTTTTCTCATAGATCTATCTATTTACAACAGATAATTGTTTCTTGAAAAAGCTATTACTATATAGTTTTACATCATTTTTCACAAAGCTCAATCTTATCTTCACTCCTATGGAGCCAAACATATATATGCGCACAAAAAGTAAAGAGAAAAGAATTCAAATGAATTAGACATAGATATAATCCTCAGCAATCCTTTTCCACAGTTTTTCTCTTCTAGTTCTGGCCTTATACATTCATAATTACCATTCAATTGACTAGACACTTGAAAATGGAGATGATAACTTCTTATCCTTTCCTCAGTTTTCTAATAATCATCTCCATTGCACATAACTTCTCCATGGGCCATTGTCGCTTTACTTTGACAAAAATTTGCAGTGCTTTTGGCATTTTAGGTTTTTTTATTATTATTATTTCTCCTTTTACTCATGCATGTTTGGCCCTCAAATTCCATGACTCCCACTGCCCCCAAGGAATTGCTTGCTACGCAAGTTACCCATAACGCTTGCACTGATTCTAATATAAATACCATGCAATTGATTAGGGTATTTCCTTGTAATTATTCTGCGCTAAACTTCAATCGGAATCTTCTCGGTGGTGGTCCGTGGCAGCTTCCGGCGATCTTTGCTCATCATCACCTCCGTCGCTTACATTCCCCATCACAACAACTGGTCCAAAATGCACGCGCCGCGCTCCATCTCCGCCGACTGGAGATTTAAGAGGAGATTCTACATCTGAAACCGCGGTGGCTCCGCCACTTGTGACAGCGGATTTCGGTGTCCCCGCAAACTTACCCTGATTTTGATGGTCCAGCTCATTTTGGACCTTCTTGGTGGGTTTAAAGCATTGATACAAATAAAGGAGGAGCCAGAAAATCCAAGGTATTGAAACCAAGGCCATGCCTGCAATTGGATACCATGATTGAACTTGTTCATCTGGTAAGATTAGGTATAGACAAAGGAAGATTCCGCCGCAGACGGTGCATACCAAGAAGAACCCAGAGATTATGTAAATTCTTTTGTCTCCTTTTCTATTCTCCATTGAAGATGAACAAGAAGGTGGTGGGGAAGAAGAATATGGACCCCTCTATCTGTGTCTTCTATTTTTCTCTTTTATTATTATTTTTTTTTTTTGGTTGGAAATTTTCTCAGGAAACCTAACTGAGAATGATATGTGGAGAATCAAATGCTGTACGGTTTCAAAGAAAGGGAAAGTTGAAGCGTTTAAAGCGGGGGTAGTTTGTCTATTAAGCATTGTTCCTTGAGGAGTAAACAAAGATTTTAGACAATTATTTACAATGTTGACCTAGGGATATATATACCTTTTTAAGTCCTTGTCAAAATGTTATAAAGGAAATTCTATGGCATTGCATAGGTATGTCATAACTATTGACATGATAATCACATACTATTAAGGCATATACTTCATATTTTACTTGATATAAATATCTTTTATTTCATTTCTCTCGAACAATCTTATTTGCATGTTGGTTATTTACGTGTGATATGATATACTATGCCTTACCAAAAATATCTTAAGAAATTTCAAGGGCATTCTTCGCTTGTCACATTCCTTTTTATTTACTCGTAGCACTCTTCGTATATCTCAATTCTTATTCGTAACAAAAAGAGAAAATGTTAAATTTTTTTTAATAAGGACTACTTAGGTTTTAAATTTAAGACTTTTTACTTAGAAAGTCTTCATACTCTATTACTTTCCAACAAGCTAACAACTTTTTGGTGGCTTTTCTTGTTACGGTCCTTTAAGAAAATATCATATTTCAAACTTAGAAATTTAACTTTAACACCTTAACTCAGTTGCTTCTAATGAGTTGATTCCTTCGTTTCTATATCATATTCGAACATTAAATAAAGTGTAACATCGATAAAATAGAGTATTAACCACTCCAAAAGATCATTTAATTATAAGTAAATATAAAATTAAAATGGAATGAAGCGAATACTTCCACTTATAGCTTACAACCAAGCGTATACCGGAAGTCTAGCAGATCACATAGGTAATAAAGTGATTAGTATAAGTATCATTTTGAGGGATTGATCGTTTACCACGTATTGATTCACTGGTTAAACTAATTGGACACTATTGGATTGAAGGCAACTCTAAATGAAGCTAAATAATTAAATTTGCAAGTAAACAGTCAATCAAGCTAAACAACTAGAAAATTAAGAACAAACCTCTAAATTACTAAAGGAACTAGATTCAATTTAATTAAAATGTTAGGGACTTAGTTTTGGTTAATTATGGATCCAGATGCTTCATAGACAAAACACCCTTTGAATTTCTTGAGATCTTGTTATTGTAATTCTAATTTCTTTAATGTTGTCAATTTCCCTAATGTAAATGAGACCAAAATCCCTTGGTGAATCAAACATACTTAGGCTAACCGATTTGTCTAATTTCTTAGCATAAATATATTAAACCTAAGTGTTGAAGTTCTAAGGAAATTGATTAAATCCACACTAACCAAGCTATCTATTCCTACGTTAACTTGTAGTTAATAGTAACTATTGCAAGAGCATGTTCATATCTCACTATCCCTAACATAAACATGAGTCAAGAAATGAATTGAATGGTGTCCAATTATCCAAAGCATTAAGGACATCAATAACCATATCAGTAAAGGAAATTGTTTATAGATAATTCAATCAAAGTTAAAACTTCAACATAATCAACTTACAACAAATCCATACCTAAATCAAAACAAAAGAAAGAAATACAAACTCCTTAGACATCCTCTAACTTGAAGAATAACCAAAGAAGCAAGTCTTCCTCTCTTCTCTTCCTCCCACATAGGGCAGCACCTTCCTTAGGTTTTTCCTCCTCTTTTTCTCTATAGCAGCTGCTGCTATATTTTTCATGTCTTTATGCGTCTACCCCCTTATAAGAGGTAGAAAATGACCTAATTCACTCTAAATGGACCGAACTTGGATTTTTTTTTTTATTATTTGGAAATCTGGACAGTGAGCGCCTGGATGCTGCTTCACAAAATTGAACAGCAGCCTTCACTTCCTACAAATTTCTTCTTTACACCCCATGCCTCACTCATGTGTCCACTTGGGTCTGCAGTTTGAGGAATTGAAGTTGGGTCTCCAACTTATTTTCTTGAATTTCTTCATTCCTTAATTTTCCAAGAAAGTATTTTACCTACATTCTACAAACTGCATAAAGAGAAAGTCAAAGTGAAATAAAACTAAGTACTAAAATTAATTACAAAGAGGCATAAGAATTATATACAAAAAAAATTATTAGAAATTAAACTAGACAACCTAAACTCTAAACTACCCAAAAGATGAATTCGGAACAAGCAGTCCTTCAAATTTAAAAGGAGGAAATCAATGAATGTGATCTCCAAATATGAAATCTTGACAGAATATCAAGTGGACAAGGGTTAGGACAAACAGGGATTTTGCCTGCCTTGGTTCCATTCTAAAAACCCCCTTTGTCCCCTTTCTTGTCTTATAAGGTGTTCTCTCAATCTAGTTTTAACCGTTGCCTCACCATATTTCTGTCTATTGAGTTATTTCTTATTTATTCTTTGAATATATACTAGGACGAGATAAAAAAAAAATGACATTTTTTGAGATGAGATCAGGATAAGGCGCAATTGAGACAATCCTATTACGGTCTCATCTTAATTTTAATTCAAAATATAAAATTTTATCCTGACACCTCATTTGTCTCAATTTGTCTTATCTTAAAGTTTTCCTCAACTCTTCAGGCTAGGATTAAACATCGAGACATCCCAACACATTGCCAACCCTAACCAAATGACTTGTTGCATTGGTTGGAATCTAAAGCTGTAAAGTCAAAAAATAAATAAACAAAAGAAATAATTAATACTCAATAACGAGAGAAGTAATCCTCAGAATACCAAAAGCTAATTCTTGTAACGTCTCTCTCTAGTAAATTCCCTGGCAAAATAATCTAGAATAAAATATCTTTTTCAATTCTGAATAGTCAAACCAATTAGTTGCAGACGCGGATATATTCACCCAACAAAATCATAAAAATTCAATGAATATTAATTAATTAATTATAAGTATATGATTGAATATTTACAGTCTAATCAATCAATTAAATTAACAAATGGTCATCGTCATTTGATATCCTTAAAAATTTGACGCGCTTTTGACGATTACTTTGACCTTGACCAGATCAATATAATATCGTTAACGGAGGAAAATGCTGTGATATATCAGAAAGTTTGTTTGAACCACAATTCACACGCAAGAAAATTATGTTTTCCTACAAGTATCCAAAATTAAAGAAAAGAAATGAAAATTGCAGAAGAAAATAGACCAACATTACCAATCAAAATCTCTTCATTTACAACTTTCTTCCCTTTAGTCCAAAAACCCTATTTTTATTCAAACATTCTTTGCAGTATAAAACCACAACTATGAGAGCAAAGAGCAATATTAGGCCATCAAAAATGACTCTTTCCCCCATAGCCTCTCATAGCTATAGTTACCAGATTTGTGAACCAATGTGTGAATCAAGACGAATCGAGATGATTCAGCATCAT
The DNA here is from genome assembly GCA_022379115.2 of Bauhinia variegata. Taxonomy (NCBI): domain Eukaryota; kingdom Viridiplantae; phylum Streptophyta; class Magnoliopsida; order Fabales; family Fabaceae; genus Bauhinia; species Bauhinia variegata. The sequence goes on from CM039432.1 coordinate 7,949,670, forward strand.
AAATTGGTACGTACGAATAGTCAGAAAAATAACAAAACTGGTAACTATAGCAAAAAGGCATCAGCTGAGTTCTTTGTTTGGCTCTTCGTCGGTATTCTCTTTGTATTTGCCACAGCAAATGTCTTCATCAGTATTCTCTTCATATTTGCTCTACAAAATATTCAAAAGTTACTATGTAAAATGGTTGCAGAGAAATCCATTTGGCTAACTCGAGAGGCTATAAAGGCTAAGCCAGTGATTCTGGTATGTTATGAACCCTTTGGTTCGTTTAGAAATCTGGTTCAAGGAAAGTTCTGTGGGATATGCTTGGTAACGTTCGAGCTTAACTGTGAACAAGTTCTTCTGGCATCGTGCAACCACTTGTTCCATACTCATTGTCTTTCTCACTGGGTAGAGTTGACTAAGAAGTGCCCTAGATGCCCATCTTCCATTGACAGGGCTCTAGTGTACGAAATCCACCATGCGCAGCCGTTGGAAATCCCTTGAATTGCAGCTATGGAGGAATAAAAGGAAATTTTTTTTCTAAACCAATTTGAAGTATCGTATGAGGTGGAGCTGGATAGCTGTGGTCATTGGGTTGTACTTTGTATATAATCTCTGTGGTTAGGTTTTGTGATTTGAAAATAATTTCTGAATTCTGGTTAAATAAAGTTTTAGAATTGTTGGATTCGTAGGGTCTTTAATTTTGGATTTAGCTATTTCCTTAGGTGTTATTTTTCAATGGCGATGTGTTGGTTAAAAATGAGATTTTACTTAACTAGCTGAGTTATAATTATGTTGATACTAAATTATTTAACTGTTTTTGAAAAAATGTTGAATCAGACTTTGATTCTCGATATATTGATCTTGGAGGGTTGAATGTCTTCTACAAAGATGAGTGACACTAAAAAGAATTTAATTGGCTATACAAGTTAATGAATTGAACCCGAGGCCTTTCTGAGTGAAAGATATCTTACCACATTTTTAGTAGTTAGATGGTTTACGGGCCCAAAGATTTCCGTGAGAGGTTTATGACTCTTTTTGCGCATCACATTCTTAGGCCTAAATTCTTTTTGTTCGTTAAAAGTTTAGGAATTTTTTTTAACTCCCAAAATTTCTATTTTCATCCCAACTCATCCTTTTATATTTTGAAGCATTTACCCTTATGTTGTCTAAGCCCCCTATTGGCACTCTACCACCCCAAAACTCTCTCTCTATCTCTCTTTGTCATGTCTTCTCCTTCCATCACACTATATACTTTTTGCTTTTGTTTTTTTTATGTTGTTGTGTGTTATGCTTTAACATTCTCAATTATAAATAATCCATGACTGCTATTGATATACTTTTAATTATATATAATTTGGTAGTGTATTTTTTAACAATTACGAATTACAAATTTATAAATAATTTGTAATTCTATGCTGTTATGTGTTGTGTTTTAACATTTTAGATTATAATTGTTGAAAAGTACATTACGTATTATATATAATTCAGAAACTTAAAATATAAACTCTAGGAAAATACATTATTGTATTATATATAATTCTACATTATTGTGTGTTATGTTTTAACATTTTAGATTATACATTATCATTTGTAATTATTTATAATTTATAATACTACAAGACAACATTTTAGATTATTTGGATAGTTCGAAAGCCTATAACTGTAGAAAAATAAAATATAGAAGATGAATGTGTGTACAAATCAAACAATAATCAAGCTGAGACTAAATTGAATTACTTAAAACATGATTTTATATATATCTACATATTAAAAAAAAAAAAATCTAGCACATAGAACTTTCTTATAAAAAAAGAAAAAAAGATACATCTAATGATTAAGGCGTGATGGAGGTGAGATAAAATAATTAATAGAAAAAGAGAGAAGATTGAGGTGAGACAGATAGAAAGGTAACAAGGGTTTGCGGAGATGAAACATACAGATTGGGTGGAAGAAAGAGGCCAGCTTTGATGGTGTAGTTATCCCGTTGCAAATATAAAAAATCATGCATAAGGCTTTCACGGTGGGCCATGTGTTAGCAAAATAAAGAGAGAAAGATTATAGATAAAAATGTGAAATAATATGTAGAGTACATTTAAACAACTTTTGAGAGGTTTAGCAGTAGAGAAAAAAACGATTAAGTGAGAAAAAGGATGTGTTATGTGGAGCCCATAAAATTACAATAAAAATACTAAGTTAAAAAATTTTAGTAGGCTACACCATTAGAGACCGTGTTAGATTGTTTTGACCCCAAAAAAAGAAAAAGTGGGAATAGAAATTGAGGGGGTGCTAAAAGAAATTCCCTGTTAACTTCTTCCCACCCCTCGTTGGCACTCTATTCAAATAGATGACCAACAAACTTTGTAAGGTGTATGGGATAAAAATTATGTAATCTGAATGAGAATAAGAAGAGGAATAGAGTGGACTGACTGGCTATTCCATTTTATAGTTTGGAAGTTATGAAATAAAACAGCTTTCCAGTTTCAAAGCTATTTTGATTACTTGTTGGACAAAATTTAATTGAAATGAAATCAAAATAGATTTGAAGAATAATAATGCTCCTTGTTAGAAAGTACTGAAGCATGGAACTAAAGAAAGTAATTTGGATAAAGAAAAAAAAAATACAGCATGAATTCTATGGAACATAGAATAAGCAATTTCCCCTCTCAACGCAAAAATATGCATTCCTACTTAATGAAAACCACTCATTGTCTCTCTCTCTCTCTCTTCTCTTTTTCACCAACAATAAATTTTTTTTTTCCAACAACAGGAGTATTAAAAAATGGAATTGTCGTTCTCTGTATCAAATTAGCAATTGCAGTAAAAGTTGTAGAATAATTATCAAAAAAGAAAACAATTAGCAATAACCTTAAAAATGAAGTATTTAGATTCTCAACGGTTGAATTATTGTAAGAGGAGATAGACTCTCCATACAGAATTTTGAGATAGAGAATGTTAGTTATGTGAGTGTCAATTGTTAACCATATTTCTTTCTTCAACCTTAGTTTCTAGGGGAATGAGATAAGCCAATCCTAATTTGGTTTGATCCAAAATCAATTATATACCAAAAACACGTTTAATTGAGTTCTTTTTCTTTAATGAATATTTTTATTAAATACGTATTACAAATTAAATAAAATAACTTTATTATTATACAAGTTTCTTCACTTGCCCTTAGATATTTATCTATGAAGTGTTATTCTCCACATTCCCTTGATTACATTTCATCCAGAAATAAGCACAGACTAAAAATCTCATGGATGTGACCTAGGAATTTGGGGCTCCCATTCTTCGCATTCGCATATCTCTAAAATTATTGTTCTTCAATTCTTTTCTTTTTTTTTTTATTTTTTTAATAAAAAAAATTCTGTGGCTCAAGTTAACGCACACTCTTTGGTCCAAACGTTACCTTATCTGATAGAGCTCATACAACTTATTCACCACTCGTTCTCTTAACTGATCGCATCCATAGTTTTCATTTTTATTTTTATTTTTCACACTTAAATTATAGAAAAACAAGAAAAAAAATAAAAGAAATAAATTCATGTCTATATATATAAACAGACACTCCCACGATTAACTGTTGTCTAGCTTAGTTCAGCCATGGCCACCACACACGCAGCTCTAGCTTCTACAAGGATCTCTGCTAACACCAGGCTTCCATCAAAGGCTTCTTCTCACTCTTTCCCCACCCAATGTGCTGCAAAGGTTCTTCTCTGTCAATTTTTCTCTCTTTTTCTGTCTCAATCTCTGCTCTGTGCTTGGTCTTGTTCATTCTTATGGAATTCTCAGTTGAATTTTCTTGTGCAGAGATTAGAGGTGGCTGAGTTCTCCGGGCTTAAATCCAGTTCATGCGTTACCTATGCCGGTAATGGCAGAGAATCCTCTTTCTTTGATGCTGTGGCTTCTCAGCTCACTCCCAAGGTTATTTCTTTAGTCTTTCGTTGTTTATGTAATCTTACAGATTTCTTCATGCTTTCTGGGTTGTGATAGAATTTACAGAACCAATCTGCTAACGATCTTTTTCTTGGTATTTTCTCTTAGAATCCAATGACCCAAATGGGTTTTTCATTATATCAAATTAGAAGGATATAACCCACATTTTATTCAATAGAACTCTTAGATTATAGCTTCTGCTTAATAATATTTAGTTGAAATGTAAAGGTTGAACACCCAATTCGCGCTCTCTTCTTGATAGTTTAGAAACAGATCAAAAAACAGAGTACTAATGATAAAACTGTGATTCAAATATTAGAGTTAAGTGATACTGAGGTTTGTCTTCAGCACTTTCTGTATTCAGTGGTAGGGAAAAGTACCAAAAAGGGTTAGAGTAAATTGTGACCTGAATTTGCTGCAGTCAATAATGTGATGCGTCATAGGTTGTTGGATAGACTGAAAGGTGCAGAACTGTACACCGATCAATCCATCAAACCGTCCATGGTGGCCATCTCATTGACTGATTGCAGTGAATCCGGTCTCGAGTAAATTGAGTCTTCAAATCTGTTTGAATTTGAATTTTTGAATTTTTGAAATCAGACCACAGGATCAGCTCCTGTCAGGGCAGAAACAGTGGCCAAATTGAAGGTGGCAATCAATGGTTTCGGAAGAATTGGCAGAAACTTCCTCCGTTGCTGGCATGGCAGAAAGGACTCACCCCTTGAAGTTGTGGTTGTCAATGACAGTGGTGGTGTCAAGAATGTATGCACACTTCTTTGTTTGCTTTTGCACTTTCGCAGAATTTACTTCAAATAAATTAGTCTATGTGAATGAATGGTGGTGATCTGCTTCACATATCCAGGCTTCACACTTGCTGAAATATGATTCCATGCTGGGAACTTTCAAAGCTGATGTCAAAATAGTGAGTGATGATACCATTAGCGTTGATGGTAAGCCCATCAAGGTTGTCGCAAACAGGGATCCTCTTAAGCTTCCATGGGCTGAACTTGGAATTGACATTGTTATTGAGGTAAGTGCTAGCACTCCGTATTACAATTAATTTCTTGTTATCCTATATATGCATGTTTGGATAAAATTAGATTCATGAATCAAGGTTGAAATGATTTTGGAAGAATCAATTATGGGAGTATTAGAGTTTTATGCAATTGGGTATTTAAGCACTAAATTTATAATAATGAGTCTTAGTTAAATGAAATTATCAAAACGGGCTTGAGTTTACTTTATCGTTGAATGATAAAATAAGGGTGAATCGGTAAAATACCAACATTACTTACTAGAAGGTGTTTTGATTCAAAGCTTTAATGCCTAAAGGTTATGAGTTTGAAATCTTAGAGTCACTTTTATTAGGAAGTATTTAACATTTATTGTTCCCTATCCCAAACTTAGATTAGTTTCATATTAGAAGGTGTAAGGATACCTTAAATATATACAAAACAAGCCACCTATTAATCCAAATGGAAGCAAAATTTCCCAAGCTCCACAATTCTGTGAATTGACTAAATGATTTGTTGTTGTTCAGGGAACAGGAGTGTTTGTCGATGGCCCAGGTGCTGGGAAGCACCTCCAAGCAGGAGCCAAGAAAGTTATCATCACTGCTCCTGCAAAGGGTGCTGATATTCCAACTTATGTTGTTGGTGTAAATGAAAAGGATTACAGCAATGATGTTGCTGACATTATAAGGTTAGTGACAACTGAGATTGTGTTTCTTCCAATTGATTGGTATTTTTTTTTTTTTTCTTTTTCTGCTCTTATTGAGTGTTTCTTTTCGGATAATTTGCAGCAATGCTTCCTGTACCACAAACTGTCTTGCTCCTTTTGTGAAGATCTTGGATGAAGAGTTTGGTAAGCTAATTGACAATCCCTCATAATGGCTACTTAGATTGAAGATGGTAATATTCTAGGCTGAAAGTCACTTAATTTTTCTGTGTTTTTAGGTATTGTCAAAGGAACAATGACAACCACTCACTCTTACACAGGAGACCAGGTACACAAAATTCTCTAGTTATTTCTCACATTGGGTATGAGTTAAGTTTGTTAAAAGTTAGCATTCCTCATTTACCAATTAAGAGAGACTTATCAATTACTTCTCTTTCAAGAACGTGAGAATTACTTAGGTATAAACCAAGAAAAAAAATAAAAATAAAACTAGCATTCCTCTTGAGGAGATTAAACCCTATTTTGGTCACTCATTTTTGAAAGAACCATCAATTTCATCTCTTGGAAAACATTCTCAAAACAAGAAAATGATGAACATTATAGAACTATCAAAAAACGAAGAACAAAAGAGGGCTTTAATTGCCTCTGTAAGTGTTTTTTGAGTCTTGAGAGTTGCCTTGACCTTAATGAGTTATAGAGACTCAACACACCTAAACTTTTGCTTAAGAAAAAGTGATCTTCGATTGAACGTGATTGCTTAAGCTGTTGCTTGGAGTCATTACGCTAATAAAACATTTTTGCTTGTGCAGAGGCTCTTGGATGCTTCACACAGGGACTTGAGAAGAGCTAGAGCTGCAGCACTGAACATAGTGCCCACAAGCACGGGTGCAGCCAAGGCCGTGTCTCTGGTGCTGCCTCAACTGAAGGGCAAGCTCAATGGCATTGCACTCCGTGTCCCCACACCCAACGTATCAGTTGTTGACCTTGTGGTGAATGTTGAGAAGAAGGGCATCACAGCTGAAGAAGTCAATGCAGCTTTCAGAAAAGCTGCTGAGGGTCCATTGAAAGGTGTATTGGATGTGTGTGATGTTCCACTTGTGTCTGTTGACTTCAGGTGCAGTGATGTTTCTTCCACCATTGACTCTTCCCTAACTATGGTGATGGGAGATGATATGGTGAAAGTGGTTGCATGGTATGATAACGAATGGGGTTACAGGTAATGCCACTTCTCACATCTACGAACAACTTATTTAAAGTAACTATTAAACAATGGTTTTTTCAAGAACTCATTCAATATAAAGGATGAAGGCCAACAAGGTATTGGCTCAGTGGTAGCAAGCTGAGTCCCAGGGCAATGCTTCAGGCATGAGATTTTAGGTTTGAAATTTTGGAATTTCACTTAAGAGGAATTTACCTACTAATGTTCTCATCCTAAACAAGTCTCACACCTTAGGATGTGGTGATATTAAGGTGCAAACAAAAGGAAAAAAAAAAAAACCGAGGAGATGAAGCTTTTACGTGAAAGTTTTATATCTAACATGCCCTTATACGTGGAAGTCTTTTAGGTTTAAAGTATAAATAAAACACTCTTAACACTTATACCTTGTCCAAGAGCTAGTGGATATTTCAATCTCTTGACCATTTGGTTAAAGAGACTATAATACTATGTCTAAGAAGAATCTTTTGGTGAGAGCTAGGTTACTCATTGTTATAACATTTTGGTGTTTGCAGCCAAAGAGTTGTTGATTTGGCACATTTAGTAGCAGCCAAGTGGCCAGGAGCAGCCGTAGCAGGAAGTGGAGATCCATTGGAAGATTTCTGCAAGACAAACCCAGCTGATGAGGAATGCAAAGTTTATGAAGCTTAAGAATTAAGGATACCACTTATTTATAACCAGCTAGCTGTATACACGGCCATGACACTATCAAACATTTATTTTGTTGTGTTTGACATGAAGAGGATCAATCAACATGTTAGATATTCATGTTTTGATTGTAAGTTCAGTCATCTCAATGCTTGTCAATAATGAGGTTTTTGTGTAACAAGAATTAGTGAATATCATTTTGTTGCATTCATGATTAATTCTGCCAAGGGACAGATTAGTAAATTTTATACCTATTTATATGTTACTCCTTTTAGTTCTTTTTACAAGATTCTTTTAACCAATCATAATTTAAGAAAACTTGTTAAAATTAGTTTATGTATTGTTATTTTTTAAAAAAACATATCATAACTTTTCAATTTTACCATGTTTAAAGTTAAACTTTACATTAGTTAAAACTTTAAAATTAAAAAAGATTAATAGTAATAAGGGTAAATTTCTAGAAAGTGTATGATATTAGATTTAACCCTTTTAGTTTAAGGAGCAGCAAACCTTACATCAATATAGAGAAGAAAAATGTGCAACTCATCTCTCCAAATGACAAGGGTAGTGTGAGGTTGTTGAAGCAGAAATAGATGTTTAGCATGGTAGGCTTGCTGTTGGATTTGCCAAAGCAATAATGTGGCTGGTGCCTATTGAAAGAACTCAGAAATGATAGGCTTTAGCCATTTCAACATAAGTACTTCCTCTCGAATACCTTTTAGAGTAGCTAGCCTATAACCAAATTAATGTGAAATTTATGCCGCTTCAATCTTGAATCAAAGAGTAATAGAAATAGACAACCTGCCTTCAATAATTTTTTCAGGGGTTTAGAGTAAAACCCGTAACTTCGATATAACATTTGTGGATAGAATTAATATTATTTTTAGAGAAAAATTCCTTTTGGCCTTTTATATTATCACTAATTTTAAAAAGGACCTTAACACTTTAAACTGAACAAAATAAACTCTCATATTTCAAACAAAGAATAAAAATAGATTTTATTAAAATATTTTTTGTCTGTACAAAAGATTAACTTTTATTTTAAACTTAAAATGTGATAGTTCATTTTGTCTAATTTAAAATATGAGGGTCCTTTTTTAAACTAGCTATAGTGTGAAAAAACAAAAAGAGAATTCTCTCTTGTTTTTATATATATATATATATATATATATATATATATATATATATATATATATATATATATATAATGTTATTCTCACATTGTTTAAGAATAATACTGATTTTTCTATTTAGAATCGAAGGAAAAAAAAAAAGTCAAATTCGCATGTGGCTGAATATGAACTCAACAAGGAAAAATTTTAAGTAATTTTTTATGCTCCATTAAATACTAAATACGTACTGTTCAACTAAAAAATTTATCACTGGTGTTTGATAGGGATATGTTAACTTATTATTTTTTGAGAAATTAAAAATGAGATAATTATTTTTTCTTTGATAAGTATGGATGTGCCATGCATCTTATTGTTCTCTGAGTTTGAAGTTGAAAGGGGTGAATAAACAAAAAAAAAAAAAAGAAAAAAAAAAAAGGAGTTGATAGAAAATGAATCTGAAATAGTAGAGACTTTCCTATAAATTTAATAGGTTTTTTGAAGTAAGTCATTAAGAATAATTTAGTAGTGAGAGATTTGAATAGTAGTTAAATTATTGAGATCTAATTCTCTTATGTAAGAGAAAGAAAAGTTTTCTAATGAAAAACAAATGTCTAAAGAAGAACATTACAAAATAGGTTAAAATATTAACTTTTTTTATGTAAAGTTAAAAATATTAATATTGTGTGTGTATATATATATATATACACATATAAGATTAGAATTTAATTAAAACTAGTGCAGTTTGTATAGGGAAACACCTAGCTTAAAGGAGAAATCGAAGGAATTTTGTGATTGGATATTAACCATGTGTTACTATTGAATTAATATTAGGTGTCACACATAAATAATTAAAAAATGATTAAACATTAAATAAATCCCAATTAGAAATGGCACATGATCTACCTTTACTTCAAAATATAGGGACCAGCATGTACTCAACATCAAACGTGTTTTGAAAACTCACATTGAGCACTTGTTCATATAAACTAATAGACTCAACGTGCAAAATTAAAAAATATCCCATCAATGCTACACATTAAATTAGTCACACGTTAAGCACTATGAGCAAATGCAAAGAAGAGGAAAAAATTCCAACATGTAATCTTTCGTCCTTTCTAAACCAAGATCTACAATTTTAGATCCATTCGGAGTAGTTTTGAATTTTATGTTATTTATTTTTGAATACAACTAAAATAAATGTTTTTTAATTTAAAAAATAAGGTTATTTTTTTAATTATTTTTAAAATTATTTAACTTTATTTCTTAAAATTAAAAAAATAGAGGTGGCTTTTGCCACGCCTCCCCTTTGCCTTTTGCTTCCTTTACTACCAAAAGTCCCCTCTACACAATCTAGGGTAGCTATTTGTATCCTAGGGCAATTCTAATGTGGTTGGGGATCGTAACCGGGTTCTTGACACTCAAGTGCCATAGCTCTCACGTTTTCTTGAAAATTCTCTTTCGTATGAGTTCACATCAGTTTCATATAATAATGTAAAACGATATAGTTTAAGAGACTCCCTTACCTAACAAATTAGTCTTTTGGGTTGACTTTTCTTTTGAACTTACGTCTTAACATTGGTGTTTTCATTGAGAGTTGATGTGATCACGAAAAAGAGTTACGGTGCTTAATAAAATCTAGACTACAACTGTCTTGGGAAAGGACTACCCAATGCTTGTAAGACCCAAAGTAATGTTGTCAATAGGGGTGAGCAAAATTCAATTAACCGACCGAAACTAATCGAATCGAAAACAATCGGTTAGTGTCGGTCGGTTAGTATTGGTTTAGTCGGTCGGTTACGGTTTTGAAATTTGAAAAAATCAGTTAATATCCGTCGGTTTCGGTTTTACATTTTTCCTAACTAATGAAAACTGAACCGATCGACTAAAACATTATAAATTTTAATGTTTTCATGTACCATATTAATTAGTGATTTAATTATTTTATTGATTGATTAAATCACTCAAATATTGTGTCATCTTAATGTGTATAAAAAATTATCTATTACTAATTTGATATGTACTTTAGTATTGTGTAAATATGTTTATTGAAAATATTAATTTTTTAGTAAAGAAATTAAAAAAAAAAGTTACTTTTGTTATGTATAGACGTTTATTTATGTTAATTTTGCCTGCTCTAAGCATTTGTGCATATGTTTGGAACCAAAAGAAATTAGCTTCCATAAATATTTTTATATATTTTTAGGTTTTTAAATTTATGTATTTTTATTTTTACTTATATGATTCTTAGTAAGATGTCATAGATACTTAAAAAAAATAATTTATTTTAATTTATCTAATAGCCACATTCTTAATTTACGGTAAAATAATTAAATACATATTCTAAGTGGACACAACACTAAAATGGAAAGAAAATTTTTTTTTTTTAAAAAAAAAATTGTTACTGTCGGTTAACTATTAACCGACCTCTTAACCGACTAAAACCGAACCGTCGGTTTTAAGGTATAGTTGGTCGGTTATCGATTTGACAAAATTACACAATCAATTAGTTGGTCGGTAAAAAATATAGTCAAAACTGACCGTAACCGACCGACACTCACCCCTAGTTGTCAATAAAGGAAAGAGAGCAACATGTATGTCAAGAAGAGCTAGAGTAAAACTGTCCAAGAAAACAAAAAGGAGTACCTACTTACTGAGAAAAAGCCCAGAGTGAAGCCGCCTATGGGCATATGGCTTCTCAAAAGGTGGGCAATGTTATGAATCCCACATCATTTATACAGAATAATATGAAATGATTCTTAAATCTAAAGGATTTTTTAGATTAGTCTTTTGGGTTAAACTTTTTTCTTAGACTTAAATCTTAACATCTCTTCTTTAACTTAAAGCTAAAAATCCACCAAGATGTTGCAAAAAAACTATTTACCTTAAGGTCACATTTCCCAAATGGCTAAAATGCTAGGTCAAGGGACACATAACCACTTCCACCTAATTATGTGACAATTGCAAGTATTGTCCCACTTTGTGCCCGTTTAGCTAATCTAAGACATCGGAAAATAATTCCATTGCGTTTCTTCATAATTTAAGGACTACTTGTTTTTACGGTATGCACTTGTGGACATGTACACAAGATTTGGTAATGGTCTAGGAGCTAGAAGGGCGTTTGATTCGTTGAGTGTAAGAGATGAAATCACATATACTTCTGCAATTGCTAGATACAAGAAGAATTGGCCAACTCTTCACATTTCATAGGAGAAAGAGTTTCATTATAAAATGTTTTTTGAAAAATGACAAGTGAGAGGTGCCTAAACTATATATCCATTCGGTGCTCATTTATAGAAATATTAGAATTTGTGCAACAGGTAACCTTGGATGTTTTCTGAACATTTTACTACACTTTACTTGTATATTAATTTTTATTTTAATACACAAAAGGGCATTTGGTCTAGTGGTATGATTCTCGCTTTGGGTGCGAGAGGTCCCGAGTTCGATTCTCGGAATGCCCCTTCTAACTTTGTTTGTTTTAAATATTTTACAAATGTTGTTTCGTAATAGTCAGAATGAAAATATTAAATTAATAAATTTAAAGAGGCAGTCCCGCCAATAATCCAGTCTAGCTCAGTCGGTAGAGCGCAAGGCTCTTAACCTTGTGGTCGTGGGTTCGAGCCCCACGGTGGGCGTGTATTTAGTTTGTTTTATTTTTATTGCGGCTAAGCAAAAATTAATCAAACAGCTAACTTGAAATTCCAGCCGACTCAAATACTCTAATAAAGGAGTAAAAATATTTTGCCTTAGCCGAGCTTTTCTGTACATATGTTCGAAACAAGCTTCTATAAATATTTTTTAAATGCACATAGTAAACCGGTAAAAAAATGTACTCTATATATACTATACTAAAATGTAAAAACAAAAATCATTTAAAAAAAAAATTATCACTGTCAATTAACTATTTAACCGACTACTTAACCAGTTGAGAACAAATTGTTAGTTTTAAGGCATATGGTTGGACAAAATCATACTTTCAGTTAAAAAATTAAACTCGACTATAACCGATTGATGTTCCTTATTACTTTTTTTTTTTTTGCTTGTTATTTACATTTAAGCTTCAGTAAGTGTTTGTGAGTTAATTTTATGAGGGGAAGGAAGATTATATCATATAACTCATCCTTGTTTGAGTGTACAAAATTTTGAAGGAAAAAATTTTATAAGATTTTTCATAATTTTCACAAAACTCTTCTGAAACTAATTTTATAGTTCCAAAGATGAGAGAGCATTTATGCTCCAAAATAAGAGAATAATAAAATGCTTATTCTCATTTGCTCTCTTTTTCTTTCTTTCATCCTCTTCAAACTTGCAAATGTAACTTTAAATCTCGTTTAGATTAACTTTTATCAATTTATTTTTACTTTTAATTAATTTGATGAATTAGCTCTTTATACAAAAATTGATTATTTTGATTGACATTTTGTATAAAAAGAAATATTTTCAAAAGCTAAAATTTTATATTTTTCTGAAGCACATAAAGAAATGTTTTTCTTTTAACTTTTAATTTTACATTTTTCTTTTAATTTTTTTTTAAAACTAATTTTAAACGAGCTATTTAATTTTCACAACTTTATATGTATAGGTCAGGTACATATGAACCCAAAATCGAAATCAATTGGCTTAAAAATCCACAGTCCTTATTTTATCATTAGGATAACATTATTTATCTCATTCTAATCCCTCAATTGATAATTAGGATCCCCAATATATCAATTAGTCTCTCTTAAGATCTGAATAATCTTTTCCTAATTACGATCCAACAGATTCTCACGTGAATTATAATAATTAAGAATGTATAAAGTTATATAGATTCTTTTCTAAAAGCCACACAAGTTTTTAGGAATATTCCTATCCAAAATACCTACGGCATTTAATTTGTGAACCAAATCTATTATTTTCCTCTCGATTTACAGTGATTCTCAAACTCTTCTATATACATAAACAGAAGTAGAGAAGCCAAACCAAAAAAAAAAAAAAAACACTCAATTGAAACGAAGAAAAAAATACATTAACCCAATAAATAGTTTATATATACCTCAAGTTAGTCTACATATTTATTTTTTTGTAGTGATAAAAGAAACATTCTTAAGAAACAATTAAGAAAGACAGAAAGAGTAAGAAAAACTCATGTTGAAGCCTTATTCACAACATTAGTTGCCCTCGTGCCTCCCCTTTGCCTTTGGCTTCTTCTAGTGCCCAAACTACACAGCCAATGGTAGCTATTTATGTCCTAGGGCAATTCTAGTGGGTTTAGTAATGTTATTTTTTATTTTTATTTTTATTTTTTTATCTTAGTCAGAAGGAAATATCAAATATTTCAATCAAGAAGTGGAGGGAGAATCTGGAGTATGAAAACAAATATTAATACTGAGAGCAATATTAACATTGAGTCAAACTCTACTTCACGAGATTAGAAATCTTAATGTATAAGAAAAATTGAGAAAACTTTTTGAGCCTTCGAGCCCTACAGCTATGAGGAACTCTCAAATCCCAGCATCATGGCTCTTGACTATCTGCAGGGTGGTGAAATATTTAATTTCCTAGAGTACCATGGCTCTCACTTTTCTTGATAATTTCCCTTTTTTTTCTTTTTTTGCCTTAAAACTTCAAATCCACCTATATGATGAATATACCTTTGATTAAAGGTCATATTTCCCAACAAATGACTAAAATGCTAGGTTAAGGAATGCATAAATAATAGATCTCCATCTCACTTATTACCTAATTATGCGACAATTGCTAGTATGCTCCATGGCAAATAATTCCATTGCCACATGCATAGTTTACTAAGAACATGGTATGTTTTGGTTTCGTGGTACGAATTTAAGAATATGGTATGTTACTTAGTTATACATCTTATACGAATGGGTAGTTTCATTGTATGCTATTTAAGGATGTATTATGTTTTAACTTAATTCGATTCATTCTTTGGTGTATCACATATTTTTTTTAACAAATTTAATAGAAATTTATATTTTCTTACAAAAAATGTTACATAAAAGCTTAATAGAAATTCATATTTCCTCACTTTTTTTTTTCCCTAATCAGTTCGCAGGACAAAAGCGGTTTTAGCAAACCCAGTAACTATGGCTACATGAAAAAAAGTGAAGAATTTAAGGGCTACTTCTTGGTGGAATGCACTTGTTTTTAGGGGGGTGTTTGATTCAACGTTGAGCGGTAGAGATGAAAGAAAATATTCTTCCACCATTGTTGCATAGAAGATGAAGTGGTCAAATTTTCGCCTTTCTTTTTCTATTATAGATAAAAGAGTGAGACAGATATATATGGAAGGATTTTTATAAAATTAATTAAATTTAAGTAAAAATACTTATAAAATCTTTGTAAAAAGATACAAAAATCAAGTTAACTTAATTTGTGATTAACCTCTCACATTTTATAAATGAAAGAGTTCCACTATGAAATGCTTTTCCATAAAAGGACAAGTGAGAGGTGCCTAAACTATATCCATGTTCTGCCATTTCCTAGAAATTATTAGGATTTATGCACACAGGCACCTTAAGATTTTTTATGATTAACAGTGCTAGGGTTAATATTTAATTACTTTACAAATGATTTTTACATTCCACCGACAAAAGGGCATTTGGTCTAGTGGTATGATTCTCGTTTTGGGTGCGAGAGGTCCCGAGTTCGATTCTCGGAATGCCCCTTTTAATATTATTTGTTTTAAATATTTTACAAATGTCGCTGCCTAATATTCAGAATAAAGAAGTTAAAAATTAAAGACTCTCAACAAGCCCGTCTAGCTCAGTCGGTAGAGCGCAAGGCTCTTAACCTTGTGGTCGTGGGTTCGAGCCCCACGGTGGGCGTTTAATATTTTTTTCCCTCTGCTTAATGTAAGCTGCAGCAATTTTCTTTGAGTAGATTTTTCACCACTTTAATATTGTACCGCTTATTATAAAAATGACGGAAATTGAGTAGAGATAACTAAAGCATTTAGAAAAAGAGAGTTCTATTTTGTTTATTCATGTATTCTAATATAAACAAGATGTTTTATTTATAGACACAAATTTGTAACTCATTTATAATGTTACATAATATATAATGATTTTTGTAAGGTATAACTTAAATAAAAATGTTACATAATATTTTGTAGGTATACATGTGCATTTTAGCAAGTGGACATGTGACATTTAATCAATATATTCTAATTCTCACTTTTCTTAAAAATTTCCTCTTTTTGGCTATGAAGCTTCAAATCCACCTAAATGACATACAAACAATCAATTTACCTTAACTAAAAGTCATATTTCTCAACAAATAGCTAAATTGCTAGGTTAAGGCTATATAAATGCAGTAGATTTACATCTCACTTATCACCTAATTATGTGACAATTGCAAGTATATAATTTCTCACTCTGCTTTCATAGCTAATCTACAACATGAGAAAGAATTCTATTGTTACATGATGAAACACGAAGAGTGCAATAAGGACTATTTGTTTTTGTGGAATGCGTATACTTTGTGTACATGTATACAAGGTGTGGCAATGTTATGGAAGCCAGAAGGGTGTTCGATTCATTGAGTGTAAGAGATGATGTCATATATATTTCCATGATTGCTGGATACAAAATGAAGTGATCAACTTGTCACATTTTATAGAAGAATTAAAATAGACCCGTATATGACTTCCTTCATCTCCAACTCATACATAATAGATAAGCCACGCATAGTCTTAATCTCTCTCTAGACTCATACTGGTCCATTGTTATGACTACATAGTAGGACATCACCATTTTGAGTGTTATTGTACTAGAAATCCGTTTCATTGGATCGGTTCTAAACAATCATATCAATTGTATTCTAAGTATGCCTCAAATTCCTAGATTGACCTACATGCACTTTCCTTTTGCAAATATAATTCCTCTTGAGTTTCACTATAAACTTAGATTTCAATTCACTTATGCTTGGTGTCTATACTTATGATATTATCAAAATAACTTCATAAATGACTAGTCTCGGATATTAGCATAAATATTGTATATATGTCAAGAAATCTTCTTTCTACGTATATTTCATTTTGATTTGACATAGTTACTTTCTTGACATTGCCCTTTTTAGATTTCATGATCATAGGGTGCATACTAAGAGAGCTAACGTTACATCATCTCTCTATGATATTGTTAAAGAGTATCCATGAAAAAAATTGTTTCTTTTTTAGGACTCACGTAGTAATGAACTATGGATCTTTCACTTACTTCCCTTTTTATAATATTTTGCTATGATCACATGCAACGGTGTTTCCCTTTTTATAAACGTTGTACTGACTTAAGTTCAAATACATACAGTACCTAACCAAAATTCTTCTTGACTCCTCACATCTTTTGATATTGATCTATGTTTGAAGAATTCACTATCTAGCTACATGTGTAATGAAAAGTGGGAAATCCACAATTCCATTCATATGTATATGTTTTTTCTCTACTAATACAACATCTCTTGGTATTTTAATGGTGAACACGGGTCTCATCTCTGCGCACTCCTCTTGAGGGTCAATCCCATGTTTGCCTACTCTTCTTGACCATTAGAGGCAGTTTGTGAAAGAAACAACCTTGCAACCTGCACAATATACAGGATATTGTATACTCATACTACACTCATTTCACTAGAAATGTTTAATCACATCCTATACATACCAAGAGATTTTACAAGTTCCACATATACATCTCTAGGAATTGTCTTGGTAAAAGGATTTGCTATTATCCTTTTTACATAGGAATGCATTGAATGATGACATTTTTCTAAGTTATGGCATGGTACTAAGTGTCAATATACCTTTCTCAGTATAGTACTTAGGATCTTTTGTGTAGGCTAAGACTTCCTAACTATTACAATATATCAAGATTGGATTTAAATTCTCACTATAAATCCCCAAATATCCTATAAACTTTTTCAGTCATATAGCCTCTTGTACCATCACAGAACATGTCATAAACTCTGCTTTCATTCATGACAATTCTATGCATGCTTGCTTCTTACTACATCATGATATGATGCCATTGTTAAGCAAGAATGAGAATCGCTCTTTATCAAATCCCAGCATCATGGCTCTTGACTATCTGCAGGGTGGTGAAATATTTAATTTCCTAGAGGACCATAGCTCTCACTTTTCTTGAGATTTCCTCTTTTGAGCTATGAAGTGTGAAGCTTTCAATTCCACCTATACGATGCACAAACACAATTTACCTTAACTAAAGTTCATATTTTTCTTAACAAATGGATAAATTAATTGCTAGGTTGAAGGGTATATATAAATAATAGATTTACATCTTTGATCACCTAATTATGTGACAATTAGAAGTATTCTCCCAGTTTGTACTCGCGTAACTAATCTACAACATGAGAAAGAATTCGATTGCTCATGCTACATGCTGAATCACGAAGAGTTTAATAAGAGGACTATTTGTTTTTTGTGGAATGCACTTCAGGTCTGGCAATGCTATGGAAGTCAGAAGGGTGTTTGATTCATTCAGTATGTAAGAGATGAAGTCACATATACTTTCATGGTTGCTGGATATAAGATGAAGTGATCGACTAACTTTCACATTTTATAAAAGAGACAAATCGTTACTCCTAAAAATATAACATTTAAATTCAAAAACAATTCAATATGTGTCAATGAAAGAGAAAGATGCGTACGAAAAAAAATGTTCAATTAAGATATATTATAACAAAACCTACAAACAATTACACTATGAAATGTTTTTCAACAAAATCACAAGGGAGGTGCCCAAAGTACATCCACGTGCTGCCCATTCCTAGAAACATTAGGGTTGGAGGGCACATGTTACCTGAAAAATGTAGATGCATAACAAAACATTTTGAATTAAATTACGTAGACATATTTATTTATATAATAAAAGTTTATTAAAGTCATCCACCAAAGGGCATTTGGTCTAGTGGTATCATTCTCGCTTTGGGTGCGAGAGGTTTCGAGTTCGATTCTCTAAATACCCCTTTTAACATTATTTGTTTTAATATTGTACAAATGTCCTTGCCTCATTGTCAGAATAAAAAAATGAATTAGTACAAGAGCCAGGTTCCCCCTCCAAGCCCGTCTAGCTCACTCGGTAGAGCGCAAGGCTCTTAACCTTGTGGTCGTGGGTTCGAGCCCCACGGTGGGCGTAAAATTATCCTTCTGGTTTGTTTTCTTTTCTTTTATTTTTGATATTCTCTTTTATGCATATCGGTGATTACGTATGAGCATTCTTTTAGTTGATTTCACTCTACTTACTGTCAGCATTATGCAATAAAGCAGCTCTTCCACAGTAGCAGTCTCTGGTGAATGCCAACTACCCCTCCCATTGCCAATTTGCCATAAATTTATTAAGATTAATTACTGTTAGGAAATCAGCAAGTAACAATGAAGGAAGTGTTAGGACATTAATAGGATGATGAACAGAGCAGGCAAACTGAAATGACCTTGACAGCCCTAAGAAACATTCATAACATGTTCACATTCCTTATTATATTATTACTAATTATTCTTTTGTCATAAATAGAATAAAAATATCAACTTTTTAATACTAGTTCAAACATATAAAAATAAAACTGTGTTTGATCTTGAAATATAAAAGTGTTAAAATTTTATCTTCAAGAGATTATATCACTACCCCAAACCACTTTTTCCATTAGTACCAATTAAAGCATCCACAAACTTCCCTCATAAATAATATGCCATAGTAGTTGGAACTCAATATAAGTCAAAACTCAGGACCATTTTCTCCATATGCTGGCATCACAAACTTAGCAGAATCAGATTTATCAAGTGTTGGCAACAGCATAGAGAAAATCTTGCTGCTGCTTAACCACACAAGTACACTAGCTTAACCAAGATGATTTGATTGAAGAAGTTAAATCAACTCTACATTGTAAACTCTGGATTTTAATACATAGACTTTCTACTATATAGTATTTTTATTTTTTGGTGTGTTTGTGTGTGATAGGGAATCTATATGTTACAGAATCCAAGTACAATCAAGTTAAAACATTAACTGTGATTGGGAGAGAGAAGAGACATTGCTCTCCCTGAAGAATTGTTGGCTTGTTGTCAAAACCGGTCTGCCAACTGAGGAAATTGCTCCAGAAGCCATGTCACACTTCTGATTGCAGCCTGCATATTCAATGACATTATTTTTTTTACTATTCTGTAACAACACTCTAAGCCTACGGAATTTAATTAAGACATTTCCCATTTTTAATTAAAGTGCCCCTCATTCTTAAAATACTCTTTCATGAACCGATTCTATAAAGCTGTTTAACAAAATTTTTTTTTCACAAAACAGTTCTTTAAGGCCGTTTCAACTCTAAATGACTCTTTAGAGCCATTTTTTCTTCATAAAAAAAAAAAAAATCCATGTACCAAAGCTGTATCTCCAGGCTTAAATGCAGGTTCAACACTGTCTCGCCCATATCTGTTTTCAAAACAGCAGGATCAATCACTGAGCAAAGTTATGGGTTTAAACTGTATCTTGAAAAGAGTGTAAACTAGTAAAAGTAATTATATAATCAATAGTCCCATCATTTGGTTAAGAAGAAGAAAGAACCATAGCCAGAAGATGGACCTCAGCAGATGCAGATTTGAGGAACATGAATATATGCTAGTAATCTAATCCAAGAAAAAAAGGAATCAAGGAAGATCTATTTTATGTTCTGGACATACTTAATAAGGTTGCTACATCGCTTTAAAACTGATATACTCCTTCTAGTCCCTATTATAAGTCATATTTAACCGAATTACACAAACTAAGAAAAATAGTTGGTTTTATTGATTCTCTAAAAAAGTTTAAAACATTCCAACTTTACCCCCATTTATCATCATTAAATTTAGTTGGCAGTCTTAAAGTCATTATATTCTTCAATTAATCCTACTAATATTTTAATTTATGATTCTCACATATAAACTTGAATTTTTAATCAGAAAAATTCTCAACAAACTAGACCTTCAACTAACACATGGTGATAAATGGTGGAAAATTGAAGTGTTGAAAGGGTGTGTGGGAGAATGGTCCAAAGGGAAGATGTAAAAAGAGACATAGAAAACTTCAAAAAAGAAAAAAAGGATGACAAAATTTATTACTTCTCCGTAATGAGGAACATAAATCAATGATGACTAAATTTATTATTAAAGGATAAAATGGAAAAATCAATAAATGCTTATTAGAAAATGTAAAATAACTTATAAAAGAGACCAAAAAAAGCTTCTGGAAACAGCCTTATGAGAGGGACGAGAGTAATAATTTTTGCAGTGATGCTATAATCCAATCAGACACTAGAAAAGTGTTGGCCTCATAATCCGGATAAATACCATGGTTTTTCTTTTCTTTTCTTTTTTTAATTTTTTTTTATTTCTGCTGTCATATGATCTATGAGATACAGCAAGAAGAAATAAAGGTATTCTGGAACAAGGAAACAGATATCCGGGTTTTTGAAATGTTCATCTCATGATACATGGAGCTCCTACCATCCAAAATCTTTATGGTTTTTAGTCATTGTTCACTTTATTGTGAAAAATGACGTAGGATATTATTTAAAATGACGATTTTGTCATAGCCAATAAGAGCTAGTGAAAGTTCATGGTTGAGAACCATTCAGAAGGTTTTGCAGTCATATTGTGTATTTACTCAGATTTGTGTTTATAGTATGATCCATTTATTACTTTATTGTGATTCAATGAGAGGACTCTACAAATCAGCAAAATCAATGTAATTTACAATCACAAAGGGTTTAAAATGTGAATAAGCACTCGCACCCTTATTTTAATTTTCTGATTTTAATACTTCAGCTGATAAGAGTTATGAATACTTGTGAACCTGCTGAGATCACATCCTAAGGAACTGAAAGTATATGAAGGAAAGAGGAAGGAGAAGCCAGTTATGACAGTTCCAGAGAGCCAGGGGAATCAATTAGAGGGCAATGAGATGGCATGCCAACCTGGCATGAAAAGTCAAATGGAAGTTAGAAGTCATCCAGTTAGGATACATTAAGAGTAGTCTATAAATAGGAAGGGAAGAGGTCTTTAGGATCATGAGAGTTCATTTGAGAATTGTGATTGGCTTCCTTTGGGAGAGCATTGCTTCTGTAAGGGACTTAGGTCCTTGGCCCCTTGTGGGAGAGTTGTGCGAGTGAGTCAATTTCAGTCTTGTAAAAGCATTTTTCATAGATAAAATTACTTGATTCAGCCTCTGTGAATCTTAATATCATAACAAGTTCATATTCTGATCTATGGTTTCTGCATTATTCTGCTATACCTCAAAGCATATCTTAAGGGACTGGTCACTGACTTTGTCACCACTTACCAACCCAACCATAATTCAGTTTTGGTCAGCTTTGAAGAAAAATGAATTCATCTGAAGGACTAAACAAGTATTGAAGTACCTCTTGTATTAAAAGCTTCAAAGACTTTTCACTTAGATTTGTTTACTTCAAAAGTTCTTCAACCTTGGACCCTCTTGATAAGATTTTACTTTATATATTAGCCATGGAAAAGGTTACAAAGACTCCAACCAAAGATTTCATGACTAACATGCTCTAAAACCGTGTTCAGGCAAATCAATTCACCACAGAGACATAATAAGTCCCCATTAAGTTGTTCGTTAACAAACAAAAGTTGTTTGTGAGATTCCAATGTTCCTTTTCTCGATCTTTATTCTTCTTTTGATTTGACTATCTTTGAATGTGAGCTATAAATCCTTAATCCATCCAAAAATCACATTTACAAGATCAGAAGATGCAATCTGTTAAATGTTTTTGAACTCCCTACAATCATATACGAAAAAAATTCCACATTCACAATATTCTAAACAGTTCAGAGCAGGTCCCAAAAGTCCGATTTAGTTAAATTGTTTCCTAGATTACATGTTTTTCTCCCTCCAACAAGCATCTATTAGATACGCATGTTCATTCATTTCCACATTTTCTAGTTCTTGTTTCAATATCCTCAGGATCTCTTGATACCCAACTGCTAGAAAATCTAGCAAGTTTTCTGTGTTACGATTCAAATCCCCCACCCTTCCAAAGCACAGTAAGTGTGCCCCCTTTCAATAAAACAGTTATAAGCCCCATACCCAACTAGATTAATATTATAGTTATTGAAGAACATTAGCTTTAAAGACTGTCTTGCTTCAGCCGGGTAGTGCATTCCAAGTACAAAGTTTTCACTAAAGACAGAACAATATCACTTACGTTATTTGTCTCTTGCCATTGATAACCTGCAAACTGTAAAAGCTGCATCCTTTGCTAAAGGGAAAAGGCTTTCCCTTCCATTCTGCAGATATTTTCAAATACACACATTAAAAAAAATCCATAATAGAAGCTGTACATGGGATATAAAGACGATTGAAAAATTTTCAAGCACCTAAATGCCATATCACCCCAACAGATGAGGCATCCTGAGTAGACAAATCATCAATAACAAACTGCAGGTCTCTGCTGGTTGCACTGGTGAACTTTTTGAAGAACTCTAGAATTTCCTGCACATGTAATAATAATTCGATAATGATGACCATATGGCACTGCCTTACTTAAGCGAAGAAACTAATGGAATGGAATTGAATTTATTTTTTATTTTTTAATTTTTAACAATTGGTTATGGATCATAAATTTACGGTTTAACTCTGCAAATTAAACTCCAAGGATTTAGCCTAATGGTAAATATATAATAGGTTCATCCAAGCTAGATAAGGTTTCAAATCCTGGAGGCAACACCCAGGGCCAATGTGGGGGAGCCCCTAAAATTGCTTTGGGAGAGACTAGTTTTGTGAAAGTTCGTCCAAGATTACCAATAAAAAGTTAAACAAAGAAAAAAAAAATCTTTGAATTAGAAAAATTTTAATACAATTTAATGCTTTCCACTCATCAGCCCAAGCTTGACCCATTTGTCCTGGCTATTTGATCACCCAATCTCTTAATAACCATGATCAAGCATTTGTTTACCCTTTACACTTCTCTTTGGTCTTACCCTTTTGCAGTTTATATGAGATAGTAGTATTTGCTCTCTATAAAAATCTAGACATGATAATCCCGAAGCTTCATTTCTTCTTTCATTACAATTTTTTTAATCCATTTTTTCCAAAAAATTGAAATTTTTTTCATTCACCAGTCTAGCTTTCAACTGTAGAGAGAGGATTATTCAAATTACCTTGCGACCCACGAAGGGACTGGGAAAGATGAGGTCTTCATAGACACAATTCTCGGCAATAAGGTCCTCCACGGAATCCAAATCACGATTGTTGATTCCTCCATAGAAATTTCTCACTACTTCTGCAGCTGAATATAAAACATTATCGTCATCAGTTTTTGCACTGATTGGAGATGCAACGGTAACCGACGGGTACTCGTCCTTCTGGCTATGAGTGTTCCATTTTCTGCTTCTGATTCCAGTTAGCTTTGGATTCCTGGCAAGAGAAAAAGGGGTCCATGAAGAGGGAATAAGAGGGGTTTCGGATATTTTGGGAAATGGAGGTGAAGATGATAAGCACGAAGCAGAAAATGGTGGTGGAGCTGAGTACATTTTATGCGCCACTCAAGCGGGAGACTAGCGTTTCCCAAGTTTTGGGGAGACACTATTATTATATTAGATTATTAGATAACCACAAAAAGGCTTGAATATGTTCTCATGTCTTTGTTTATTATATATATATATATATATATATATATATATATATATATATATAATTTTTATTTTAAGCATAAATCAATTTACATAAATTATTTTAACTTAATCAAAAATTTTAAATTTAAATTCTAAAAATATAAATGTATTAAAAACTTTATAATAAAAGTTTTTCAATGTGATTTCAAGTATTAAATGATTTAAAAAAATTTAATAAGTTATAATACCATCTAAATTAAAATATACTTTTATTTCTTAAAGTTCACATGTTTTTGTTTATATTTTCCAAATCTATACTTGTTATTTATTTTGCTATCTTCAAATTTTGCTTCCATACCTTATACAAACATCAGAAAATCTAGCATTTGGAAAATATTTTGGCTGGAATATTTTTAAGCATATACAAACATCAAATTTTAGTTTTCCTTCGTGCATGATACCTCCTCTTACTATTATTTTTAAACTATTTTTCTGTGTTTTTTCTTGACATTTCTGAATATTTTAGTGAGATTTTCATTATACAATTTAGAACCATTTTCATATTTCATATTTGATTTATATCAAATTAGCTTAGAAAAAAATATTTAGGGAAAAACCCAGATTTTTGGTAATCCAATAATTAGTATTTCTGTTACATATACCTAATTATATAAATAACCTCAACTACATGCCTAAAAGTTAGAGTAAACTATACGAAGTATCATCAACTTAGTATTTATTAAACTTTTAATATCATATTAGTATATGTTGATATTACATATGTATCTATGTGATTGACTCACATCAAATAAGGACTTTTGCAATTGGGATATCATAAGTCTGTATCTATTAGAACAGATAGAAACCTTTTTTGATGTAGAGTTAATTTTACAAGTACTTAAGTTTAAATGAAAAGTATCAATGTGATATTAAAAATTAATAAATATTAACTCAAAAAGACTCTTATTTTAAAATTTACTCAATTAAAACTTCAATAATGATAAGTTCTCATCTCATTCTATTCGTTTTAATTAAGATTTATCATGCTTTACTAGCTTGAGTATCAGATAAACCACCAAATCACAGCTCCAATGCCTCCTTTGATTCTTCTCCTTTTCGTATAACTGAACTCCAAAGAGTCAACATAAAATCTCCTTTTCCATCCATTTTCTTATTGAAATTTGTAAAGCAATCTGAAAATTTGAGATTAGTGCTCAATTGCAAAAACTAGACATATTGCTGCATTCAAAAATTTGAGAAACAAATCAAACAAAACATTTTTTCATATAAATAATTGAGATTTTATTAGATATGGTTCATCTTAATCTTCCAGCAGAAGATAACACATAAAGGCAAATGAGAACGCAGGATTGCAAAACCTTGTTTGGAGGAGCCAAATTTGAGCAAAATCCAATAAATATTCAATATCCTCTAGATTCTTTCTTTTCTATTTTTCTTAATACAGACAGAATTCAATTATCCTCTAGATGATGGTAAAGTCTAATAAGCACAAAATCAGAAGAAATAAGGAAAAAAAAAGAAGCTTAAAATAGATAAAGATATTTTGTGGTAAAAAGCTGACCTTATCCCTCCAATAATTAGACAGAGGCATGTATCACCTTATTTCTGTAATGAAAAAATTAATTCCACACTTATTACTGCAGACCTCAATGTACATAAATGATGTGAATATATATATATATATATATATAAATAGGTGTACACAAATTAGTATGTAGATATTACTACCTTTTCTGTAATCCCCAGTCCTTATAGTGGTTAGGATCTCAGTATAAATACTCGCACATTCTGAGTTCTTCCTCACAATATAACCTTAATCTTATGAGTGCATCTAGTATAATTTTGGTCATTTAAGAGAGTACTGTGATCTTTTATCTAGAGAGAAAAAAAAAAATGGAGGAAAAGAAAAGTGATATCACAATTTTACTAGTTGATAACGATCATGCAACCCTCTCTATGGTATCCACCCCAAATATTGGGAATACCAAGGTATATGTTTATATATACAACCAAACATGGTGATTTTCTATCAGAAAGGTTTTCTTTTGAGATGTATATTTAAATCCTTTTTTCCCCTCTTTAGGCTTAACAGTGATGTTTTTCTTTCATTTTCAGAAAGTTCTTTTAGCTTAGAGGTATTCATAGCAAAGGACAAAATTCTCTGTCTTAAATTTTATTCTCAGCTCTGTCTCATAAAGTAATGATTGATTAAGTTATATTATTTTATTATATCTTAATTAATTATTACCTCATGGGATAGGGTTTGAAATAGGATTAGAAACAAATGATTTTTATCCCCGCATATGACTGATTTTGATAGTTTTTTCTATTCTCTTTTGGTTTTTTCACAAACACAATTATTCTTAAATTGTTTTTCAAAACCTCTAAAGAATGCAACGTGTTCATCCAAATATATAATTTCTTTCAAAATGGGTTAGTGACTTCATCAAGTGTTTTTAAATGAAAAACTCTTTACCCGTTAGGGGTTTAGACCACTTAATGTATGATACTCTTTTTGTATGAATGATCAATTTGCTTCAACAAGCCTAAAGAGACTTTCTTTATCTTCAATTTCCAGTGGTCACTGCCAACAGTGGTCATGAGGCTATGGCAAGTCTTCACAAATACAGATCCTACTTCAATCTAGTTATCACCAATCATCATATACCAATAATGAATGGAATTGAACTTCTACAACAGATCAAAGAAAAATTCTAGCTATCTGTGATTAGTCAGTATTACCACTCTTAGACCCTTAGTTTCTTGTTTTTTTTTTTTTTGAATTTCACTATTTTCTGTTCAATATTTTGTGCAGTCATGTTTGAAGATAAGAGTAGGGATGCCATTATCCTTATTTTGAAGAATGGTGCAGCATATTATTTGTTTAAGCCTTTATCAGCTGAAAATGTCAAAGATTTATGGCAATATGGCAAGGTTGATGAGAAAGTAAAAGACATTATTGATGTCAATTCTGCTGTTCCATCATCTGGTGTGAGGATATCAGCCATTGAAGATGCTGATGCTAATGCATCTCCATCTTCGTCTGCTTCAAGATTGAAAAAGACCAAGAGGAAGGGATCTATGGCGATTAAGGAAGACCGATACAGAGAAAGATCTAATGCTCCAAAGAAGCCTAGAGTGGTGTGGACAAATGAGCTTCACAGTCAATTCTTGATGGCCATAAGACAACTTGGAATGCACAGTGAGAAATCTTGCAAATTTCTTAGATTTCATGGATTGATAGTGAGAATCAATTTCTTTTATTGAATTTTAGCTTTATTCTCACAGGGCAGCTCCCAAGAAGATTTTTGATATCATGAATATACCAGACTTAACTAGAGAAAATGTTGCTAGTCACTTGCAGGTCAAATTTCATTTATTTGCATCATGAGTTTCCTTGATTGTAGATAGCAAAACTTGATACTCCTTTGCTTCTTTTCATTTTTATATAATTTTATTCAAATCATTAGAGGATAACATTAGATTTTATGAATGTTATTAGCATATATAATATAGGGGAACACATCTTCTGTCCAACTTTTTTCTTTTTTTCCTATCTATTGTCTCTAAGTATTATTAAGATGTTGAAAATATATTATTTTTATAAATTTTTGACCAATCCTAAAGAGTGGGGCAAGAAATGAGACACAAAATGAGAAAACCGAAAATGTCAACTCATAATGTAGGTAACTATTATATTGTATGACATTGATAAAACTTGTGTGAATCTAGTATGATATATTTCCAAAGATAAATTTCACCAAACACATTCCTTGTTGACTTCCCAAAAAGGCAAGTCTAAGCAAATAAGATACCACTTATTATTTACTAGATTTGTTTCTATAAATATGAAATCTGAAAAAAGATAAAATAAAATTCATCAATATCTTGGACAAAGTTGTATATTTTACATTTTCAAAATCTTCTCTCCTCTTATTCTTACTCACCATGGTCCAGAATCACCCATATCCAATTTGATTTATGAATTGAGACATTCATTATATTTGCACATTATATACATTGAACTATGAAGTTATGATGATTAATTTATCTAACCCTAATTATACTTGTTGCTCCTTCAGAAGTATCACCTTTTCCTGAAGAAAGTTGATGAGCTCTTGTCTGTTAAGGGAGGATCTGGCAATATCTTGACCTCAAAGCTTGCTAAGGGCCTTTCTTATGAGGTAATCCAAGAGATCCAAAAGAGAATAGACCAAATTAGAACATCATCAGGATCAAGAACTAGGGAACATTGATCAATCCCACTCTTTATCCTTCCAAGACAAGTTCAATTCTTCTTCAAGCTTCAAAAGTATCTCTATTCCTCAAGTTCTAAGTACTCAATTGTCCAATACTTCATTTCAAGGGCCAAACCTTGAGAATCAACAAGAACCTCTAGCTAACTCAATGAGCCAAGTTACACTAAGTGGGTAATCATTGTTTGGGAGCAGTAGTGCTAATGGTTTCCTGAAACCACCCAAGTTTTCTTCCTTGCCAAACCAACTATTCATACAATCAAGTTTCAAACTTTGCACCATATGATGGAAGAATGGGAGCATTTGACTCCATTAATGCTGCAAATAATGGGTTGGAGGATGGTAATTATAGTTCACCAGCAAATATTTCACAGGGAAATGAAAGCTTCAACCATGATGCAAGCATTGGGAACCAACTGGGGTCTTTTGGAACATCAAACCTACACTTGAGCTCCACTTATTACCCCACCAGTGGAAGTAACTATTCTGGAATTCAAGGAGGAATTGCTGGTTTTGACAGTTCAAGTGTGCTTTCACCTGCATTTTCTATAATGGCTGCTCAAAAGGAAAGTTTCTCAGGGGCTGCCTCCATTGTCACCACCACAATTAGGAGATCTTGGAAATGCTGGACATGAGTCTCCATCTTCTTCCACTACCAACAGCAATTCAGAGCTGGATCAATTTGAGAAGGAGCTTAATCAGCTTTTCTTTTTTATGGATAGCATATCTCTCCTTGATGAGGTATGGTGCATACTTTACATGCATATATGTATATATAAACAATATGGCGATGGGGGACTATGGACTAGAGAAGTCATGATCCCCCAAGTTTTCAATTTTTCATTGGCATTATACATTTGTCTTCCCCCACACCCGGAGAGTCCCCAAATTTATGTAAAATTTACTTTTGACCCCAAATCCTGAATTAATTTCGGTCTTTTTATCCAAATGATGGCTCTATCTTTGGAGATGTGTGTGCAGGTGTTAGTTCAATGGTGAGAAATGTGACTGCAATAATGTCCATGTCAAATATGATTTATAAGTAAGTGCTTTTGGCTCTAAATCATCATTGTAAGCCTCGGGAACCTAGGAATGTGACCAATGCTCCAACTGAAAGCATAGCAAATGAGCTGTTAAGTACTGTCTCTAATGAAAACCCTAACCAGGTATGATCAACTTTGCCATTCTAACTTCAAAAACTTGTCAAAAAAAACTTTACATTAAAATGGATTTGAAGAAGAATGATTAAGTTTATATACCAACTAGGCCAGCTTATCTTGTTTGTATGTAGCTGCAATTGCAAGGTGGCCATGAATCCATGAACTCAGATCCTGTTGGCATATTCGTGGAGGGAGATGCTTTTCAACCAAATAAGTCTGTTATTATAACGATCAGGCAAAGTCATTTAGCCATGTGAGAATTATTTTTCATGATGAAGGGTTCAATGAATGGAATTCTGAAAGTGCTTCTAATGGGTCTTAATTAACTTTGATCTTCATGTAGGATTGGGATATTGATCTCATTGAAGCCTTGTTTGGTACTGCTCCACCGAAAAATTAACTTGAAGAATTATATATGAAGGTTACACACCAAAGGCAAGACAAATTGAGAAATTGACTTTAATTTTAGTGGTTCACCAACCCCTGCATGGGCTCTTAGAGCTTTTTCACCCAATTTTAAATCTTTCTAAGACCATGAGTTGCAACTCCACTCCTCCTTCTATTTACGGCAAAAGAAAAAAAAAAAGGAGGACAAATTAGCTCATCAATTGGATCACTGAGTTTATAGCTGTTCTTGAATATATTGACAAACTTTATAGATATTGACCAAGTTTTTATCTTATTTCATTTCATTTTATCTTATTTTTGCTAGAGTTAAGAGGATGACACACTTTGTGCCCCCGGGAAGGGTTTTGTTCAAACTCAATACATGAGAAAGCTAGTGCCCTAAATGCTAGGGAGAGGCTCTACTGAACCAACCTAAAATATTGGCAATTAATTATGCGTTTGGCATTTATATGCATATTGTAAACGTTTGCGACAGTTATAATAGTTGTAGTTAGTAATACAAAGAGAAGTGGTAGGCTCCAATAAAATATAACTCAGTTGGAAATTAAACAAACTTAATGGTTAAGAAGTCTTTGCATGTCATGAGCACTTGGAAGTACTTGCAACAAAGTATATAATGGTATAAGAATTAACCATAATTGCTCTACTCTATAAACGAGATTAGTATTAAAAATTAATCGTATTGCGGGGCAGGATAACATTAATTCTAGCGGGGGAAAAGATAATATTAACTCTAGTGAAAAGAAAAGAAAAAATTAATATTAGTGGGGGCAAATTAATATAAAAAATGGTAAAAATAATGAGATTTTTACATATTTACAAGATGCAATATTTCTAAGCTTGTAGGAGCAAAAGCTACAATGTGCATCTGCCCTGCTTAGTAGGTAGGTTCATCTGCAATAGAATTAAAAATGCAAATGTTAGTGGACAAAAATAAGCTACCACACACAAACATTCGAGCCAAAGCTGAAGTGCAATTAAAGAAGATTCAATGTAATTAAAAGAGGCATTGGACTAATAAAGTGCTATCTCCAAGAGGGCAATACCTGGGCCATCATCTACATCATTATAATCATCTTCATCATCATCAAAGTATTCATTCTGCAAAATTTCAGTTGAGCAAGAAATTATTATTATTTCAACTTTAATCCATCTATAAAAAACACAAACACACTTGTTTTGCAATTTCACACTTCATTTTACAACACATCATACAAGAACAAGAAAGAAATAGGGAGAGAGTGGGAAGGAATTCAAATGAGAAAATGGATGCATAATATGTTAAATTTAAGTTCCATGTAGAATTCAACCCTTAAAGTTCAAGGAAACCCCATAAATCTACTTGAGCAAGAAAAAATAGACCAACAACTCATTGTACTGTTTTCTATTCTTGATTTTCGCTTCCATCTTTAAATATGTGTATGCGGGCATGTGATGTGTGTTTTTGGGGGGGAGGGTGCAAGGGGAATGGGTGAGAATTGTGTGTCCCACGCCTTGTCTCAAAGGCCATGATTGGTCAACATGTAATAAAATAATGCTTTAAATTATATGAACTAAATTTGATGGCCAATGAACAGAGTGTGGACAGAGAATTCCCACCTGGGGGGATTGGGATAGTTGAGGGTAATGAATCATAAACTAGAACTGTAGGTCATAGCCTCCTTACAAGTTACAATAGCTATGCAGGCTAAATTGTTATGTTGATGAGGAAACTTAAATTCTCAACCGATAAAAAGATGGGAGAAGATAATCTATTATTATAGCTAAGAAAGTTGCTCAGAATAGCGTTCAATACCAGAAGCTATGCTCCATGCCTTGAGACAGTTTCACAAATAAGAGAATTGAGAGATCCAAGTGAAGAGGTGGAGTTTAGTTGGCATTAATTAATTTTTCACCATTATCTTTGACTTCATTCTGAAAAGCTTTTATTTATTAGCTGTTGTTAATGTAATGTAATATAAAAGTACTATTGGATCATGGAAATCACCAACTTGAGTCCGAGGACAAAACAGTAACAACCACACGGGGAATTAAAACATCGTATAGGTAGTAAGTATATAACCTGATTATAGTCATCATCACTAAGATCTCCATCGTCCTCTTCATTTTCTGCATCTTCTTCTTCATCTTCATCCTCACCTTCCTTCTTATCCTTCTCATCTTCATTCAT
Source organism: Bauhinia variegata (assembly GCA_022379115.2). Classification (NCBI taxonomy): domain Eukaryota; kingdom Viridiplantae; phylum Streptophyta; class Magnoliopsida; order Fabales; family Fabaceae; genus Bauhinia; species Bauhinia variegata. Next base: position 7,981,866 of record CM039432.1, read on the forward strand.
GTGGACCTGCAGGTAAGAACATCAAAATGAGATTCAATTTGAAATGTGAAATGGCTCTGCATTTCAAATTCAAAATTGGACAACTGCACTTTAATTACATGAACTCATCGTTTACAGAACATTGCTACTTGATGTTTACGCTAAAAGAATTTACTTCATAGTTTCAAATTCAGAAACTAGCGTGCTCCATGCTTCATTAACTTGATTAAAAAAATACATCTACAAAGGGTATGTAGTGTTATTTGAGCAAGTATTCATTTAGGCATAACATGATTCCCAAACATAATTCACATAAATATGCGGAAGAAAGTCATGTAATTTCATTTTGGAATGACATCAAGGCAGAAAAGCTTCTTTTAGCAACTGTTCTTCATTTTCTTATTTTCTTGGAATTCATAATAAAACTTTCATGCAGAACAAAGCAAAGCAACAAAAATTAGAAGCCCCATGATACATTCTTACCCAAAAAAAACAAAAAAAAAAAATAGTAATACAGAAAATGATGCCCAGTAAGAATATATAGTGAATTATTTGCAAATGAAATATAGAATCTAGGAATGAATGACCTAAAGAAAGTAGACAAAAGAGATATCAAGTATACGTAATCTACCTGGTCTTTTTTCTCAAGCTTGTCAAAGAGAGAATCTAAAGACTTTATCCCTGTCACACAAATATCTTAATCAGTTCAGTACAATGATGATCTTATGGTGCATTTTAAGACAACAAATATTTGCTCTGAAATCAAATCATAGATCATATCTAATTAAGTTATACACAATGAGTCAAATATTCAAGCAATCATATAACAAGTTGGAATGGTGAACACATTTTGCACATGTTCATTGACGCCCAGCAGCTGAAAAGGAAGAGAGCCATGAAATATTAAATCATCAAACCTGACTCTGGGTTCCATCGGAACTTTTTCTGGCTTGATGTCCGCTTTGTACCTGAAAATATAATTTTGGCAATCCAATCAGTCTCCAAGAGATCCAGTCCAAATGCATAATAAAAACCCGGAACATAGTAAAAATTTTCCATCATTCACACCTTGAATCAACTCCTTGGGAAAATTACTTAACGTTAAAACTTGTGAGAGAGAATCACGAGTAAAAGTGGTCTTCTGTTTCAGTTTGTCGGAGAATCTTGGTACATCAATGATTTGGCTCTCTGACAATAGAAGCAAAAAAGTAAATATCATAAATGAAACTTAACATAAGGAAAAATGGATAATTCTTTGCAGGAAGGTGAAAGAGAAAAATTCAAAGACAAATTTGGTTATACCGTACTATTGAACAAAAGGAAGGCCATTTGATGTGGAATGTGGGATTCAGGCACTTAGACTAAATAAAACCACCACTGGTCATAAATGGCGTCAAATTTAGGTTTTGATCAATACAGCACAGAGAAAAGTACCCAGTGGCATTGAATTCTCTGTTCTAACTTTTCTATTGGGAAAACAAAAGTCTGCATGCTTACTTCTCACTCCGCTTCCAAACCTATTTTTACTGATGTGCTGTCTACCATTGTCAAATATGTTGGTATTAACATTTTCTGTTTCTATCTTATTGAATTCTATGATGTACGTATATCATGAAAACTTGAAGCTTACTCTTCAAAGTTGTATCCTCCAGAAGATAAGGAGAGGCTTTCCAGTAACTCTGCAATTTATTATTCCAGTTAAGCAATTTTTTCATGTTGACATCAACTTCATCTACTTTGGCATCAGGCAAATTAACATCCTGGCAGTTTCATATAGAAATGATAAGTAGTCAAAGAATCTGCAACTACCAATAGCATCATTTATAAAAGTAAAATAAACAATAAACTCAGGAACATAAAGAAAACCAGTCCATATAAAATTATCTCCATCTAACCATACAGTATCTGTATAATTATGGAGTGCCGCACATGCAAGTTTCTTTGCCTACTAGAACAGCTCTTCAGATGTATCTTCAACAACAATATGGAATATCAATATATTCCCAGAGCATACAGCACAAATTCTTGGTAGAAGATAGAAAAATTGAATGGAAAATTTGATATTTCTACTTACCTCAGGAAAAAGTTCTAATGGCTCTTGTTTGGCTCCTCCATAACCACCACCTCCAAAACCACGTCCTCGTCCACGTCCTCTGAATGCCATCCCCTATATGGCAGAGAAGTTGATACAAGTGGAAATTAAAATAAAATCAGTTGATACATCTCTATCCTTGTTATTTCTTATTTCTGTTAATGCTTGTTTATTCTATTGTATTCGGTGAGGAATATTTGGAGGGAAATTCATATGTAAATCTCAGAGAATAATGAAGGAAAAGAAAAAAAGAAGAATGAAAAAGAAGTACCAAAAAAACCTATTCCTTTCTATTTCATAAATACTTCAGAATGGATGTATCCCTTAATTCTTTCTTTCTTTTCTTAATTCTGATTCTGAAATTTCAGACCCAACAACAGCAGCAGAAAAAAAGAAAGCAAAAACCAAATAATGATAGCCAATTTGCATAACTAAACCAAATCAATAGTTCCAATCACAATAAAGAAACCCAATTCAATTGCACAGCAAGCAATGTGAATCACACTCTGCAATCAAAGTCATAAATCAATTCGAATTGGAAACCCACGTAGATTTCAGCTTAAAACAAGCATCAAACAGAAAGAGATTCAATGATAATCTCGACTTCCTTCAAAACATAAGTCCTAAAAATAAACAGTAGCACAGTGGTGAAAGTGGTATACCTGCAAGTTGTTGAGCAAGAAAGAAGAGGAGAGAAACGGCGGCGGGGAAGCTTGCTAAGAGAAGCGGGCTTCTAATCGAAATATTCGCAGGTTAATATTATAAATGTATTATTCATCTATTATAATATTGTTTGATTAATTAATTTAATAAAATAAAGAATGGAGCCAAGTGCAAAAGGGCGTCGCACAAATGAAAGAGTCTCACACGCTCACGCGAGGGACGAAGAAAAAAGGATTAGGGGGTCACCCACGCTCTCATGTCGCAACGTGAAGAGCTCGGCTAGGGGAAGATAACCATTCGGGCTAGGGGGAGAAGGCTTGGGGTTTTCGGATTTTCTCTCGGGGCGAAGCAGAGAGTGAAACCGAAAGAGAAAAGGAAGTGAAAGAGCTCGGTGGGAGAAGGGACGGTGAGCTCAGTAGTATTTCTCAGATCAAAGACCGATTGAAGAAGGATTCCAGAAGAAATTGAAGTTGATCTCAGCTGGAGGTATGTGTTTACTTTTCTTCTTCACTAGAGTTGAATCTCCATGAAGTCTGGGTTCTAATTTATATTACCGTATGTAATTGAATCTATTGTTGATTGTGGATAAATGCAATGCTTTCTTCACTAGAGTATTTGAATGAATGCTGTGACTGAATTTACATGATTTTACATGGAATGTTTGGGTTCAAAAACAAAGAAAGCTTGGGTACATATGCGAAGTTATAATTTTTGTTTTATATGGTTTTGTTTAGGAATTTAATTATTTATGACCATTGATTTCTTTAATGGTATTGAAATTGTAGCAATTTACTGAAAGCATGTCTTGTGGGGTGGGAATTGTCTGTTCAAAACTCTATCTCATGGGTTATTAAGTGGCCATCAAATTTAGTTGATGCAATTTAAATTGACAAATCATGAGCTTATGAGACAGGATTTGGGACAGGATGTAGGACTGACAATTCCCACACTGTCTGGGTTGTCTAGTGTCCATTAGCTTGACTCTGATCGTTTATTGCGCAACAGGTATTATGGAAAAAGAAATTAGGATTCAAGATGGGGATAACAAACCAAGCAAAAATGAACAATCAACTGTGAAGATAAAAGTCTTATTCTTTGCTAGAGCTCGCGATATTGCTGGCTTGGGTGAGATGCCATTGGAGGTTTCATCCGGTAGTACTACTCATGATTGTTTGCAGAAGCTCATAGTCAAGTTTCCAAGTTTAGAAGAAATACGAGGGTGCATTGTTCTAGCTCTGAATGAGGAGTATACAACTGAGTCAGCAATTGTAAAAGACAGAGATGAGTTGGCCATAATACCTCCGATTAGTGGCGGTTGAACGGTAAGAGATTACTAATTTTGAACTCTAGAAATATTTCACTGCAATCTGCTTGTATGTTAAATTTCATGTGTGTATAAAAGGTGGAATGTGTACTAACCAGCAACATGAGAAGATCTTTAGAAAAGAGTAGTGAAACTTACCAGCTACTTAAGCTTACGCTACCTCATTTTGGACACAGTAAGATTCGAGTTCAACTTACCCCTTTGAGACTCAGATTCTGTTAACTGTATCTGTATGTGAACAAATGTGGAATATGTATTGACCAGCAATATGAGAAAATCTTTACAAAATAGTAGTGAAACTTGCTCAGTACGTAAGCTTACATTAACTCACTCAGACTCAGATTCTGCTAGCTTGTATTAACCAGCAATATGAGGAGATCTTCAAAACAGAAGAGTGAAATGTGCACTATTCAAGCTTACACTGCTTCACATTGAGTTGACATGATTTGAACTGGATACGTTTGAACTTTTATTTGTCCTGTTAGACTCAGATTCTTCTAACTGTTTATAGAAAGGTGGAATGTGTATTAACCAGCAATTTGTCAAGATCTTTATATAAGAGGAGTGAAACATTCACACTACTTAATCTTACACTACCTCATGGCTCATACTAACAAGGTTGACAAGATTTTAGTTCAACCGGATCATTTGAACTTTCTTTTCCCTTTTAGACTTGGATTCTACTAACCATACCAGTGTGAGGTAGTGTTAAAAATAACTAAAATCGATGGGATATTAAAAAAATAAAAAGGCAGTAAACATTGTCTGCAGATATGCTAAATAAGCATGGTATGCAATTGTTGAATAATGGTTCTACTTTTCTTTTTGTTCTTAGGTCCCTCCATAAATAGTAAATAGAGGAATGCTGGAAAGGACGAGTATAAACGATGAAGTAATCTGAAGACTTTTTGGCATTCCATGAAAGTATGCGACCACCCTACCTACCATTCTGCTGCTGCTCATCTCCTTGTAACTTCTGTTTTACCTTGTTCTGAATAAGTGGTAGCCCAAGCTGGTAACCAAGCAAAATTGTAAACTTCTTTGTAAAGTACTGTTGTTCATACAATATGGGGATCTCAGTACAAATTCAAGTGTAAAATGCGTTTTATGAGTAAGTTTCTTTTATGTATTATTGTTCTTTTGTATTATGCTAAATACATCTACCTAAGCTCATACCCATATGGTGGATAAATTTGTAGTATCAATTGTATTTACCTTTGACTTGTGTTGTTAAAGTTAGATGTGAATGAAAACTAGCATCAAGATAAATTATACGATGATGTTGAGTTTTATCAAAATTAAAAATTAGATTTTTAAGAATATTGTTTACCGATAAGTTAAGTTTTTCATCTTAATTGTTTTTGAAACTAGTTAGAACATCAATATTTTTTTCAGAGATTCTTGAATTAATTGGGTGTGCTAGTTTCACAAAACATACAGGGCCAAAGATAATGTGTACACGCTGCATTGTGTGGGGAAAAGTCTAATAAAACTTCTTTAAAATAATGTGCACTTCATCTCTAAACATTTGAATATGTAATTTAATTTTTAAAATTTTTTAAAATATGTACTTTCTCCTAAACTTTAAATTTTATCCAAAAATTAATGAAAAAAATTTCATGCAAATCATATTACTATCTTAAGAGGGTATGATCTTTCTCTCTTATTGTAATAAATTTTTTAATTAAGAGATTTTTTTAATTATAAATAAAATGTGGACACAAAATTTTTAATATTAATTTAAGTATTTAATAAAAAATTAAATTAAATTTTAAAATATAAAAATATCAAAACTTTATTTTTAAAAATTGTGTCAACTCAAACATTGACCTTAAAAAATAATTTCCTCAAGATTTTGGGTCACCGGTGCTAAATCTTGCACATGTCAAACTTTATTTTGAATTGATTATGTTAACAAAGCCCGGCCCTTACTTCGGTTTATCAAAAAGAAAAATATTTAAAAGTTATTCATCTCAATTTTCTCTAACATTTTAAAAGATAAGCCTCTCTCTCTCTCTATATATATGTATATATTTGAGAAACATGTAATAACTTCGATAAATTTTGTATAAAAAAATTAAAGAAAAATGAATAATATATTTGCATACTATTACTTCTTTTTAAAATATTTTCATATAATTTTATCTTGACTAAATGTTTTGTTTATACATTTGACTAAATTTACTTACTTTTTGCACTTACACTTTTTTTGATAGAATTTTTAGGATTTACAGTTTTGTTTATCAAGAAAATATGAGAATCATATAATATTTATATTTAAATTTAATTCTAATTCTAATTGTTCAGATAAAAAATAACTATAATTATAATTATTTAAAATAATAATTTAGTATTTTTAGTTTAGTTCGAATAATTTAATATTCTTCCTTACGAAAATATTATAATTATAATTTTGTCTTCCTTCTCATCATTTTTTAATCAGCTCACTATCTTAATTGTTGCTTTGAAAGGTATGATCATTACTTTTTCAGCCGATCAAAAAAGAAACTCCAAATTGAAAAAAAAAAAAAAAAAAACTTGAAAGGTAGTACAACAGAAGAGAAGGATAGAGGAAGAAGAGAACGGAGCGTAAGAGAGAACGATAGAGAGAAACAAGCTGGGTTAAGCCATTGAAACAAGCTAGAGCAAGAGGGATCGAGCTAGAGACCCCTGAGCAGGTAGCAAGGAAGCAGATCGAGAAAGAAAATTTCAGATTTTGCGTGTCGGTAGTCCTTTGTCTTCTTTCTTCTGGGTAATTCTCTGTCCCCTTTAAGGATCTGTGCTGAGTAAAATTTTCTTTTCCCGGAAATATACTTTTCTTTCTTGCCTGATGCTTTTCATTAATAGTCACGATTTGGTCTCCCATTGCTGCGAGTGTTATCTGAGGAAACATTTGGGTGCTATGGTGTTTGTGGGTCAACTTTGTTAAATGGTAACTCAATACAAATTGTCACTATTAAAGCCATGTTCTCTGCATGTTTTATCGGAATAAGCTTTGTTCTTTGTATAAAATTTTAGCTATTAATATCAAAAGCCCTCTTCTTATCTATCAGGCGTTTGTATGATCAATGTGAGATCACATATCAACCAAACAGAATTGGGTATTAGTAGAAACATACTGCTGGGGAAGTATAGTACTTTATTCTAATGCTGTAAAAAATTTTAGTTCGGTGTAGTATGAAATCAAAAGTCAAAACAGAAGTTTGAGTGGATTTGTGTTATGATTAATTTAGTTGTTTACTGCTGTTGTAGAATATATTCAACAGAGAGCGTTACAGAATATTCAGTGTTAAAATGCCAAGAGTGATTGCAAGGGGGAGAAACTTTGAAAGGAAGGAAAGGAAAATTTAAGAGTTGTTTAGGTTCTTGTTCGTTTTACTAATTTTCTGTTTTCTGTGATTGCAAGTCTTATCAAACTTGCATTGCAGGATTATTGCTCAATTTCCTTACTTTAAAAGAAAATAGAGAAGAGGAATGCTTGATTATGTGAGGATATTTTAGGGGGCAAATTCAAAATATAGCTAAATATGACTTTGCGAGACAATTATTTGAGGTTTTTGTACTCCTTGTTATTTTGGGTTGGGTTATAGCATTTACTTTTCTTCTATTGAGATAAAAAGAATTACTGTTTTTGAATAATTAAATTTAAGATGATACAAAACAATGCTAATTGAGAGCCTCTTTGTAGTGAAAATCTGTGACGGATTGAATGCAAAATCTGATGCATGGGTTTGTGAAGAAGAATTTTGCTTTTGCTTTGTTCCTGCTAAAATTTCTTTTCTTCCTGGTGTAATGCTGTTAATTTATTTTGATATGCTTGAAAAATTTGAGAATCTCTCCATGGGACTTTCATTTGTGAATTTTGATTATTGTCCCATTTTCTTGAATCCTTTCGTTTCATTGCAGTTGAAATCTTGGTGTGCTAGTATGAGTTAATCTTGTTTCTTTTATGGTATCTGGAGACATCAACAGCTCAAGATGGGAATTTTTGATGGGGTACCCTTGCCTCCAGAGAAAGCAGTAAGCTGATTTTTGATTCTTTCTTATCAGTAATAATGTCTAGTGACTTTGTTGTGAGATGTTGCTTTCAAATTTTCAGTTTTGGGAGTCTTTGGTTTGTGCTGTTATAGTGCTTGTATATTGCTGGAATAGCCACTTGTTCTAGCATTAAAAGAGGCCAAAGAGGAATTGGTTCTTTAACTTCTTTCCTTGTTAGTTGGTATCACTTTTCCAGTTTTCCTCATCAGCAGAGTCATTGCAGAATGTCTTAGATGTTTGTAAATAGTGATTGTGCGTTTCCCTTCCTTTTTTCAAGCCTTTAGTGTGGTGTAGTTTTTTGTATAAAAATTCCTGGGTGCTAAGGTTATGCTTCCTCTGGCTGTTGTTTAACTCATAACTCTTTATGGGGAACTTTTACTTCTAGAGTATGACTGTAAGTGGCAAAACAACATGTTCTAGGTATCTTGAACTCATAATCTATCCTTGCTGTTATATTCTTGTTATTTCTATATTCTATTTGGCCAGCTGCTGTGTTTATTTTTTTGGCCTAGTCAAATTATGGTCTTGTAGACAATCTTATGTTTTTTCATTTAACTTACAGTTCTACACATATTATCAATTGCTGTACTTGAAATCTTTTATGATAATATAGTTTATTACACAGAAATAATCTTCCTTTACATACTTTGCAAAAATGGCACTGAAATTTTTTTTGTGAAATACTTCCTGCAAAATCATAAGTATTTTCCTTATCACTGTCTGGTTGCAATGAACAGTGATGAAATTGCTTAATCAAAATATCCTTTGTATTGGATTTTTTACAAGATCATAGGGAGACAAATCTTTCTAGAAACTTATGGATGGATTGTGGAATAAGACTAGTGTAGTACTGTTCTGTTTGTTTGACATCACTGACTAAGATCTTGAGAGGTTTTCTTTTTCATTTTTTTTTTTTTTTTGAGGGGAGAGGGCTGGGAGATAGAGAGGTTTTGTACACTATCTTTGGCTGTAATGATATGTATCGTCATTGTAAGATAACAATAAAAATATAGGTTTGTACCTTACACACTAGGTAATGGATATATATTAAAGGATAGATATACAGTTTGATTGTAAATCATTTTACGAGAAGGGTCTAAAATAGATGTCTATGTATCTGTACATAGATTGTTCAAAGTTATACCTTTTTCATGCATCATTAAAATAATCTACCATTTTTTCTTACTTAAAATGCCTTAAATTGTTAACCACAAATTAGTGAGTCATAAATCAGAGGTCTGAATTCTGTGGTGTTTCATTGATATGGCTATTCTATTCCAGTAGTTCCCTCTAAATCATGCTTTATGTACTGTACATTTATCTATGACAACTTGAGTCCGTGTGCTTCTTTAAATGACAGTATTTGAAAGAAGATCTCGCTAGAGTAGATGAGAGTTGGGCAGCTGCTCGTTTTGATTCATTGCCTCATGTCGTCCACATTTTGACATCAAAAGATCGCGATGGTGAGGTCCAATATTTGAAGGAGCAAAGTGATATCGTTGAGGATGTTGTGGATGAAGTAGTACAGGCTTATCACGGTGGCTTCAACAGAGCTATTCAAAACTATTCCCAGGTATTTGAAAACTTATTTCTATATGAGTAAATAAATAATATACGTTGATCCATGGCCAACTGGGTCTAAGGGCTCATATTCCCTTTGTAAACCAAAGTTGTGTTCTGTTCTAGTTGCACTGGGCATAAGTATATGTAGTGTCAATGCAGTTATATGTTAATTCATGGACAGATACATCTTCTGATTATATATATCCATACTTCTTTTGTTATGCTTTCAAGTCTAGATCCCTGGTAGTGCTTCAATGTACTTTGTACAGGGACTTTCCTTTGTGATATATGACTTAGTTAAGGAGGAAGTTCTTCTACATTTCACTTCTTTGTGGCATGATTATGCACTTGTTTCTATTTAATTACATTGCTTATGTTGACAGACTTTTATTTATTAGTCTATGGTAGCATAACAGTTATTCCTTCTTTGTTTCTAAAAGTTTAATTTAAGCTTTTGTCAATTCGTTTAATCTTCATTACAGCCTCAAAAGAGCTATCTGTTGTATGATTTGGATACTAAACTTAAAAAGCAGAGATTCAAAGGAACTATTTTTGTAGAGAGCTCCTGTATTTGATGAACTTAAAACTGATAAAGAAGGGTTAGGTGTGAATGGAATGAACAACATAACAGTGTTAATTTAATTTTATTTTTTGGTTTTGATAAAAGAAGAAATAATAACAAGCAAATTCAGATTATATATTGCTGTAACTGACAATGGTTCCTGAATTTTCAGTTAATACTTCTCGCAATGTTAATAATAACTAAATTTGCTTCGTCTTCTTCCCAATTCATTCTGTTTAAGTCTTGAAATTAACTATATGAGTACTGGTTCTTCAATATGATGTCCCTTTTAATAATACTTCATTTATCTCCAGATCTTGAGGCTGTTCAGTGAATCCACTGAAAGTATCTCAGATTTAAAGGTAGATTTGGCAGAGGCAAAGAAACGCCTTAGTACCCGCAATAAGCAATTGCATCAGTTATGGTATCGCTCTGTCACATTGCGACACATAATTTCCTTGTTAGATCAAATTGAAGGCATTGCTAAGGTTTGTCCCTCATTTAATATTTGAGAATTTTGGATCCAACTGTATGATTTTGGTTGGTTAATGAGACTAAGGCAGTCTTAATTCTGTCATCTTAAGCTATGCTTGATTGCTCTGGTTTTTATTTTCCAGATTTGAAGTTGTGTAACGCTACATATGCAGTGTGTTGGAATGAGTCGATAAACTGATTTGAATGAATGCATTTGTGGTTGTAATGTATTCAAGTTATATTGAATGAGCATATATATGTATATATATGTAATTATATGAAATCATGAGATGGTTATTGCTTATTATTTAAGTAAATTGCATTTCATAATGGCTGGCAAACAAAAATATTTCTAAATTGTCCTTAGCTCAAAGTGGACATTTCATAATTCTCTATGGTCATTGAGGCAAAACACATAATGACCGCTTTATTATTCATTGTAAGTGATGGTCATTATTATGGTTCTTGCTCACAATGGTCTTTGACCAGTGGTAATTGTTTCCTACTAGCGGTCATTGGATGATTGCGCATAAAGACCACTCTTTAAGCAAAGGGGCAATTTTGGGAAATTCATCTAACAGTCACCCACAAGGATATCAGTATTTATATTGCTGTGCCATCTAAATAAAGCCTAAAAATTCTAAACTTCTTAGTTATTAAGCAAGAGATCAAGAATGATTTGGTTAACTCTAACATCCCCCCTCATGCAAAAACCAATTGACTGCAAATGCAGATAGAACGCAGGTAAACAATTTTCTTAATCTTATACTTAAACTAAGCACTAAACTAATATTTTTACCACAAAATTGAGGGTAGCAATGAAGTATAAACACTAAACACTTGGTCAAGCATGTTTTTGATATTAAGATTGTGTCAGAGAACTTCTTGACTTATAAGCTTGTGTTGGTAAGTGATGGTGATGTCTGAATGCTTGTATGCATAATGCATACATGCTGCTGATATCTATTCTAGTTTATCAAGTTGTAATTTCTGATCAATTGCTCTGTTTAAAATTTTCTATCTTCTGTAGTGGCTTTTGATTCTCAAGTTCTAATTCTTTGGTTGAAATTGTGCAGGTTCCTGGTCGTATTGAAAAGCTCATTGCAGAGAAGCAGTTTTATGCTGCAGTTCAATTGCATGTGCAATCAATGTTGATGCTTGAGCGGGAAGGTCTCCAAAATGTAGGATTCCACTTACTATGATTGTCCAATTTTCAGCATGTTTGAATAGAGGTTCTTTGCTCTCAGTTTGTGTTGAAATTTCTGGTAGTAGATATCAACTTCCTTTGCTGTTATTATTATTATTTTTTAAATTTTTTTTTCTAGTACACAATGCAAATAAACTCAAAATATGCAATGACTGCTTCTATAACGTGTAAATGCAAAATAGCATTGAAGTAAAAAATTCAAGTAAAATATAACGCAGAATGGCCTAATCAATTTAAAATTTAAACAATTCTAAACAAAAACCAATCATTTCATTATCAACAAGAGAGAGGTAATAACATTGTGGACGATGTAAAGAGTGATAGGGCCGAGGTCTGTAATTCAAAAACAGACCAAGAAGCAATTGTTAGTCAGGGTGATGAGAGACCTAGAGTGCTGAAGGTATATACTAGGAGAAATATGGGTGGACAGGTGTCAAGTTAGTTATTCTGTGAAAGTGGCAGAGAATTTGTTAGAAGAGAGAGGATTTTATTCATGTGTCCGGTAGCTCTTAAGGAGGGTGGTCTGTTGCAAGGGTAGCGTGTGTGATGTTTCCTAGTAAGGATAGTAGTGTGGGTGGAGAATATTGCTTTCTCTAAGAGCTCTAAGCTCTGAGAACCATTGTAAATATTTCCTGGAGTAATGAAGTAATACTGCTTCTGGATCTCATTCTCTTGGAATTATTTCTGTGGTTTACTGTTCTGTGTTTTAGTTTCCTGACAAAGAGCTTCAGGCAATGTTGAAGCCAGTAGAGGCAGGAGGGTGATTTCCCTTCTAACATGCTCCCTCCCCTTTACCTTCTTTTTATCCCCCATGTTCTTAACAATTTACAACTCTTACGCCCCAGATTTATTTGCTCTGTTAATGGCTTTAGGCGTGCATATGATGATGATTATTCTATTTTGGGGATATAATGTTATGTTGATAGTGTCCTTCTTCTTTCAAATAAAGTTTCATCTTTTAGAAAATAAAAATTGGTTGATGTCAGAGAAGAATCATTTGATTAAAGTAGTTATATTTCTGGAAAGCTTGACCCAAGAAATAATATTTGATTGCTATAAAATTATTTGTTGGTAAAAATGTTCTATTTGTTGGAGATTTAATGAGGCAGATATACACGTTATAGAAAAAGATCAAAAAGAAAAAAAGGATGGGACTGAGGTGAGAGTAGTTATGGTGGGAAATTAGAGAGAAGGGCGCTGTGGTGAGAGGGCTATAGCAGCATTATGTCACAGGCTTAGAGATTTGGCGCTACGATCAGCCCTAATCACTAGGGGCCATGACAAGTAGCTACATTAGTAAGTAATATATGGATGTATAGATTTCATGTACATTTGTTTGTGTTGTTCATAGCGTGAATTGAAACATTGTTTTCATTGTATTTGCAAAGGAAACAAGTTGCATTGTGCCAAATTTATTATGTTAAAGCATGGCATCAAAATTTCCCAGCATGTCTGACAAATTATAGTTTTTTCTGTCATGCATTAATAAATGTTGAAACATGACTATAAAGAAAAGTCAAGCTTACTAAATATTTTTTTTCCTTCCTGGGCTTATAGCCCATGTTTGTCCAGTTATTCAAATTTTAATATGTTGGTGACATTTCTTCATACATTTTTGCGTATACTTAATTCTCAAAATGCGTTCCAGGTTGGTGCCCTTCAAGATGTACGTTCTGACCTAACAAAGTTACGGGGAGTTCTCTTTTATAAGGTTTTGGAGGATCTGCATGCTAATCTATACAACAAGGGTGAATATAGGTACTTGTTTTTCATTCTGATCTCAAAAGAACTTCTATTTACAGAGGAAGAGAATAAAAAGGAGAGGACAAGTAATCCTCTCAAAGGAACAACAAAATCATAGTGAAAAAAAAGAAGGAAAGTGATGTCTACCAATTCTGTTGCATATCAAACAAACAGACTTGTTAGATATAATATGAAACCATTCATGGGCCTTCAGCTAATAGGCTTAAGCTTTTGGGTTGATTTGGTTTTTAACATGGTATTTGAGCCTTTTTAACTTAATGGTCCAGAGATAAAATTCTTCTGCTGCCACTTTCTTGATTAAATTAAAATTTGAGCACATGGTATGGGTAGGAATGTATGTTGTTCCCACTTCAAACACAAAAGGGCTTTCCCATGTAGGGGAGTGTTGGATATAATATAAAACCATAACTGGGCCTTCATCTAATAGCTTATGTTTTTGGGTTGAATTGGTTCTTAACAAGTTTCCTTTAAGAAATCTGCTGGCTAAACTCCAAAGGCAAGGCAAGAGGACATACAAAAAAAATCAAGTAATAGTTGAGAGATTTTTATTAGGTCTGTAAACTTAGCAACAAGTACTAATATTAATCTTATTAAGAACTGTGTCCAATTGAAAGAATTTACCTTAAAAAAAGCCCATATTTCCATAGAGAGCCTGCAAGGAGGAAAGTCTCCCTAACTGGGGAGTGAAGGAGAAATTAAAAGGATTGACAAGAAAAAATACCGTTCCAAGTCCAAACTCTAAGTTCTCTATCCATGAATGAGGGGGCGATAATACGATCAAGCATAAGGAGAAGGAAGTCTAACTCATTCTCTAGCATTATGATTTTGAAAGAAATGAAAGATTTCAAGATACACTTGGATACTATACAACCCAGAGCAGAAATTGCAAATGGGATGGTGTCATAGTGATGAAAGAGAGGATAAGGAATATAGGCAAGAAAGAAATTAAGAAAGGAATGTCTACGCCCATAAATCTTCCTTAATGTGGATACTAGATCCATTGCTAAATCTGAAAGCTACCAAAGAATAGAAAGAGACCTAAGCTTGAGATATGAATTTTCAAGGTCTGGTTTGAGTGGAATTGCTGGCAGCCCCCGATTGCCACCTATCATAGTGAAGTCCTTATTTGCTTAAAATAACCTGATGGCATGGTGTCTTGTGCAACAGAAAAATATCATAACCATTTACCAGCTAAAGCAATGTTTTCGGAAACGGAGTTTTCAGGACTCAACCTCTTTTTTAGGCTTGCATTAAGTTCTCAAACTTGTCTAACCATTGACACCTTTCCAGCCTTCCAACATCACTGAGTTCTAAAGAGACTGGATGTCAGTTCTCACCCATGGGTAACATCCAGATAATTGAGAGGCTATTATAGAGTCTCGCACCCAGGCAGTGCAGCTAAAGAGTGGGATTGATCATCCAAATCAATGTCATCTAGACCACTCTTAGACACATTAATCTTCAAACTGGATACCAACTCTAATTTGGAGAGCTAGAGGATGTTAAGTACCTTTCAATGCTCAGAAAAAAGGATGGTATCATCCAAATACTGAAGATGAGAAACTTCCACCTTTCAAGCTCTAGTAAGCCCCCTTTCTACCCTTCTGGATATCATTGTGCTTAGAACATCAACCACTATTGTAAAGAGAAAAGGAGAGAAAATCACCATGTCTCAAGCCCCTCTGCCCTCTACCATGCTTTGGGTACATTTTACAATTACTGAGAATGCAATGGTGGTCAAGCACCTATTCATCCTCCTCTACTTAGATACAAAGCATTTCATCTCCAATACCTTATCAATGATTATTTGGTTGATTAGTTCACCCCTCAAAAGCCTATTCAATGGCAAATTTTTAGTGCTAATTTAAACACAATGAGGTACTGGGGTATTGGGAATAGGCTGTGTACCTTGTGCTTTTAAAATCCTTGTCTGGTTGTTCCTCATATCTGCTATATGCATTCTAACTGTGGCATGTCACTGTCATGCATATTGTGAAGGATATTTTGTCTTATTCTTCATGTTCTTTCCTATCTTGTTTCCTTTTTTTCTCTTGTTTTTTTTTACCCCTTTCCCCTTTGGGAAAATGCTTGGGGTCTAATGGCTTGTGTTTATGAATATGGATAACAGCTTTTCTGTGTGACTGCCTGGTTAAAAACCAGTTTGCTTTTCGGTGGTTTGAATTTGATTATGAAACTAAATTCCTTGAAACTATTCATTCTGCAGCATGGCTTCCTCGAGCAGTCTAGAGAATGACGACGAAGTACCAACCACCACAGCTGTTGCACTTGCTGCAAATAATTCACAGTCTCTGTCAAGAAGAACGAGGATGCTTAAAGGTGAAGATCATAGTGGTCTTCATATTGATGGATCATATAGGCCCGGATCTTTGGATGGAGGGTAATATTGATGATTCAATTTATCAGTGTCACTGCTATTTTTTTAATGTATTTCCAATTTCATGTTCTTTGGTTCATGTTGATGCTTAATACATTTCCTTATTATCATTATCATCATTGTCACTGTTGTCATCATCATGTATTGCATCTTTAATGGTAAAGATGAGATTTCTTTCACAGTAATATGTTAATTTTGGGAACTTCCTTGTCTGTCTCATTTATAAAGACTGGAAAGCTTGTTGATGAAGCTCTCTCATGAATAACTAAGGGAAACCTATTTACAGCATGGGAATGTTTGGTAGAGTGAATTGGTTCAAAGTTTTTTTGGTGGACTGGATATACTTCAATTTGTGGCCATATAATTCCTTTGGAACTGATCTTTCATGAAAATTATTATATTTATTTAACTCCACTTCTCTCTCTCTCTCTGAGGTCTTCATTGATTTTAGACTTATAGGCTGTGTGTTTTCTTCTTTGTTTTCTTGCCTTAAAGGATGACCAGCAGTCTCTCTAGTATCATGCAAATGATACTAAGTATTACCTCTCAAATTCCTCTTATTTTCTTCTCCTTGGGTGGTACAACCTACCATACACTTCATGTATGCAAATCGGGATTTCCCTCTTTAATTCTGCTGATAAAGTTCAACTTGTATAATATTCTTTCAAGAGACAATCATCAATTTACTTTTCGTTATGTCCATATGTGTGTTCTTTAGGATTGTGGTTGCAGAATATATACATATATTGTAGCTTTTCTGAAAAGTGATGATTTATTATTGAGATGGGTAGTAAATATATACTACAAAGTACAACAGAGAAATCCCTAAAATTAAGGGATTTGATTTCCTTGATTGAGTGATTTAATTATCCTCAATCTCCTACATGATTATCTCTAATAAATCCTATTTTCACAGCCTTATCTACACAGCCCGTTGGGCTTGATTTTCTACACTCCCCCTCAAGCCTAACGGTAAATATTTATCATTCCAAATTTAGAACTCAATTCCTCAAAGGTAGGCTTATGTAGTGCCTTAGTAAGTATGTCTGCCACTTGATTCTTTGAAGGAACGTATTCCAAATTTACGCTGCCATTTTCCACCTTTTCATTGATGAAATGTCTGTCAATCTCCACATGTTTGGTTCTGTCATGGTGGATGGGGTTCTTGGCAATTGCTATGGCAGATTGGTTGTCACATAGGATGTCTATAGGATCCGTATTTTTAATCCTTAGGTCAGACAGCAATCGGTTGAGCCACACTCCTTCACAGATCCCATTCGCTAAGGATCTAAACTCTGCCTCTGCACTGCTGCGGGCTACCACAAGTTGTTTTTTACTTCTCCATGTCACCAAGTTACCCCACACATAGCTGCAATACCCAGAAGTAGATTTTCTGTCTTCAGGAGAGCCTGCCCAATCTGCATCCGTGTAGATTTCAACCTGCCTGCTTGTATTCTTTTTGAAGAATAGCCCCTTTCCTGGATCACCTTTTAGATATCTCAGAATCCTGTGTACAGCATTGAGGTGCTGTTCTTGAGGCTTACTAAGAAATCTACTTACCACACTCACAGCAAAGCTAATATCAGGTCGAGTGTTAGGTATAGCAGTTTTCCCACTAGTCTCTGATATCTTACTTGTTCTACTGACTTCCCTTCTGCACTGTATGTGAGCTTAGTATTTGGGTCCATAGGGGTGTTTATTGGCTTACACCCTAGCATACCAGTCTCACGGAGAAGATCCAGCACATATTTCCTTTGTGACATTGTTATCCCTAGGTTTGATCTAGCAACCTCCATGCCTAGGAAATACCGTAGATGGCCCAAGTCCTTGACTTCAAATTCTGTAGCCAGCAATTTCTTAACTCTGTTGATTTCTTCCTCCCAATTCCCGGTTAAGACAATATCATCCACGTAGACCACTAATAGGGCAATTTTTTCTTCTGCTTGTTTAATGAAGAGAGTATGATCCGCCTGTCCTTGTGTATAGCCATCATTTTTCAATACTTTGGTAAATCTGTCAAACCATGCTCGGGGAGATTGCTTCAGCCTATAGAGTGACTTTTTCAGTTTGCACACTTTCCCAAGAGGCAATTTATGTTCGAACCCGGGTGGTGCATCCATGTAGACCTCTTCTTGTAGGTTTCCATTCAAAAATGCATTCTTGACATCCATCTGTAGTAGAGGCCAGTCCAGATTGGCAGCAATGGATATGATCACCCTAATTGTATTCAGTTTTGCAACCGGGGAGAAGGTTTCTTGGTAGTCAATACCATAAGATTGAGTGTACCCCTTTGCTACCAATCGGGCTTTGAATCTTTCAATGCTGCCATCTGCTCTCTGTTTTACAGCAAATACCCACTTACAGCCCACTGTCTTCTTCTTCGGAGGCAAGTTGGTAATCTCCCAAGTCTGATTTTTTTCAAGTGCCTCAATTTCTGCCAGAGTTGCTTCTCTCCATTTAGGGTCCTGTAAGGCTTCCTCCACATCTTTTGGAATGTGAATCTGGTCTATGGCAGCTGTACATGCTCGGTATTCAGGTGATAGCTTGGAATATGACAGGCAGTTCTGTATAGGGTGTTGAGTACACTGCCTTACCCCTTTCCTTAGTGCAATAGGCCATTCTAAATCACTTTCTTTACCTGTATTTTCCACTGCTGAACTACCAGGATTAGTTTGGGAATGCTCTTGTGTCTGTTCAGGACTTGCTGGACCTGGTGTTGATGTTTGGATTGGCTGAATTTGATTCTGCCTTTTCCGCCGAGAATACACCAGAAGGTCAGGGGATTTATTTGGAGATTTAGGTGGCTGGGATGCTAGTTCTGGGCTGGTATAATCAGCTGGAGAGTGGGGATAATGCGGGAGTGGAGTGTTTGCTGGTTCTAGGCCAAGTATTGGGTATGTGGGAAGGTTATTTAGTGTTGGTTCTGTCCAGTTCTGTGATTCCAATTCCATAACAGGATTATTCTCCCCCTGAATCACAGAACTAGGAAAAAATGGTTTGTTTTCAAAAAATGTAACATCCATAGAATGATACAATTTTCTAGTTGAAGGACAGTAACACTTATAGGCCTTTTGGTTGGGAGAGTAGCCAAGGAAGATACATTTGTGGGCTCGGGCATCAAGTTTGTCACGTTGGTGGGGTTGAATGTGTACAAAGACAGTGCACCCGAAAACTTTAAGGGGAATCTGGGAGATAAGGTGAGTGCTAGGGTATGTATTGAGGAGAATTTGTATAGGAGTGTGAAATTTGAGGACCCGAGAAGGCATACGGTTGATAAGATAGGTGGCTGTGAGGAGGGCATCGCCCCAAAAATGTTTTGGAGTGTTAGAGGAAATAAGAAGAGATCGGGTAACTTCAAGGAGGTGTCTGTTCTTGCGTTCGGCAACACCATTTTGCTGTGGTGTGTCAACGCATGAACTTTGGTGAACAATACCATTATTTTGAAGATAGGACCCAAGGGAATCATTGAAAAAATCACGGGCATTGTCAGTTTTAAAAACTTGGATTGTAGCTTGAAATTGTGTTTGGACCATTTTGTGGAAATTTTGGAAAATTTGAGTGGTTTCCGATTTGTTCTTCATTAGAAAAGTCCAACTAATTCTAGTATGGTCATCAACTAATAGAAGAAACCATCGGGCACCAGTCAAAGTTTTAATTTTATTGGGTCCCCATATGTCACCGTGGATGAGGGAAAAAGGTTTAGATTGTTTATAACATAAAGGAGGATAATGGGATTTAGCATGTTTAGATAATTGACAAGTGGTACACTGTATGGAGCGAAAACTGACTTTATTAAATAAGGCTGGAAACAGCCGTTTGAGGTACAAAAAATTTGGATGTCCTAACCGGTTATGCCATAGCAAAATATTTTCTTCATTGCTTGGCTGAGAAGGAAAACTGGTCTGGATAGAGTGGCCTTGAGAGAGATGGCTGGATGGCGTGGAGCTGGATTTGAGGATGTAAAGGCGGCTGGCAGAATCATATTCAGCACTGCCAATCATCTTCCCCGAGTCCTGGTCCTGGAAAACACATAAATCATCCCTAAAATTAGTTTCACAGTGTAGATTTTGGTTAAGTTTTCGGACAGATACCAGATTACAATCCAAAGTAGGAACAAATAGCACAGATGTTAAGTTAAAATGTGGAGAAATTGTGATAGTGCCATGTCCCATGGCTGTCTTGTGGGAACCATCCGCTATGCGAACAATGGCAAAATTGGGACAGTGCACAAAAGAAGAAAATAGAGTTCTATCACCTGTCATATGGTCAGAGGCTCCAGAATCAATGATCCAAGATTGTGGATTTTGAGAAGCATGAAGGGCCAAGGAGGAATTCGGTTGCCCAGCTTTACTGATGAGTTGTTGAAGTAGTTGAAGCTGGTCCGGAGTGAATGGATTCCCACCAGCTGTGGCAGCATAGCTGCGACGTTCGGGGTTGTTTTTGGGCTTCCAGTCTGCTGGTTTACCATGCAGTTTCCAGCAAGTGTCTTTTAGATGCCCTGGTTTCTGGCAGTGATCACACCAAGGGCGATTTCTCCGAGGTTTGCCATCTCCCTGGTGGTGAGGAGTGCCTCGGGTAGCAAGAGCAATAGGCATAGTGTTTTCAGCTTCATTGGATGCAACAGATAAAGCTGGACTTTCCAGCAAAGGAGCTGGTTCTGGTGTTCCAAGCATGACCTTCCGCCTGCTCTCTTCCCTACGAACCACAGAGAACACTTCCCGAAGGCTTGGTAATGGTTTCGAGCCCAGAATTCTGCCCCGTACTTCATCTAGAGATTTATTAAGTCCCATGAGGAACTTAAAAATTCTCTTAGTTTCAACAATTTGCTTGTATCGAGAATTATCTTCTTGGCATCTCCAGGAGTGTGTTTCGAACAGGTCTAGCTGCTGCCAGTATTTGGAGAGGGTTGTGTAGTAATGGGTAACAGAATTGGTACCTTGCTGGAGGTCATGGAGGAGGCTTTCAATGTGGAATAGTTCTGCAGTATTGTCCCTACTAGAATAGGTTTCCAGGGCTGCTTCCCATATCTCATGAGCAGTGTGATATAGGAGAAAATTTTCTCCAATTTCAGTGGTCATGGAGTTGATGAGCCATGACATGACCATATTGTTTTCTGCCTTCCATGTTCTGTAAGCGGGGTCGGTTGATGCTGGTGGATGGATTGTGCCAAGGAGATGGTCCTCACGTCCTCTGCCATTAATAAACAAGAGGACTGATTGGGACCATTGGAGGTAGTTCTGGCCATTGAGTTTGTGAGGAGTGATAGATGCCACAGTATTTTCAAGAGTTGTGGCTGGAGTTGAGGAAAAGATGGGATTGGAGGTTGAGCCTCCGGTAGTGGAGTTTTGGTCGGAATCGGCCATTAGGAGAGGATGAGAGGGGTCTCGGAATTGAGACTAGGGTTGCTGTATTTCAGCGGCGGCAAGGAGGAGAGGATAGGGCGGATAGGTCAGAGCCTAGGGTTGGCTCTGATACCATGTAGCTTTTCTGAAAAGTGATGATTTATTATTGAGATGGGTAGTAAATATATACTACAAAGTACAACAGAGAAATCCCTAAAATTAAGGGATTTGATTTCCTTGATTGAGTGATTTAATTATCCTCAATCTCCTACATGATTATCTCTAATAAATCCTATTTTCACAGCCTTATCTACACAGCCCGTTGGGCTTGATTTTCTACATATATTACACATCTTCGACTGTGTATTCCAGTTCTTTTGACGGTCATGATGAGGATGGTGCCCTGGACTTAAATGGGGAATCTGCCTCGAATGGGCATGTGGGAACCTTGAGGGTCAATGTTGGAGATGCAACAAAAGATGCCAAAGCTTTTCTTCGTCAAATGCCAGCATGGCTTTCCAATTCAACTCCTGATGAATTTCTTGTATGAGCCACTTCAAATTATTCAAATTCATCTTAAGAATCATGATGTTTTTTGGTTTTTTAAACTCAAGTGTAAGTTGATATATGTGTGCAGGAAACAATCAGAAAAAGTGATGCTCCCCTTCATGTGAAGTATCTACAGACCATGGTTGAGTGCCTTTGCATGCTTGGCAAAATTGCAGCAGCTGGTGCTATGATATGGTTTGTTATCTTCCTCGTATTTTATCTTTTCGAATGACACTATAAAGAGTTTCAATTTTTTGCACAGGTGTTATAAGCTCTTACATTTTCTGTTGTGCTAGTCACCTATTGCACATGGAGTATATGTGTATATGTATATATATACATATATTTTAAATTATGCTTCTTTGTTAGAGTTCTTTCAAACCCTGGATCCTCTTTTAGTCAAACTTCTCTCGTTCCTAGACTGATCTTGATTCATACTCATAAGTTAAAATTTTAGAACTTCAACCATCAACACTGCCATTGAAACAATTATCCTAGAAACTTAAGTTGTTAGGAGAAGGCTTTGAGAGTAGATTTTATATCTCTAACAATACTGAAACCTTATCCCCTGCTTTGATTGGAACCTTTCCAGTTTCCTCCATTCTATTATATTTTCTTCTTTCATCCCAAAAAAAAAAAAAAAAAAAAAAAAGAGAAAAAAAAATGTTATTGCTTGTGGGGCATGCTAACAAAATGAATCATGATATTGAGTTTCTGATTTTTGTTGTTCTTGTAGTCATTTGTCCATTAATTGGATCTGTTGGAGTCTAACTGTTTCCTGATTATCCTTTTTCCTGTATTTGCATCTGAAGATGATGTAAAATTCTGTTGGTTTCTTTTTTATACCAGCCAAAGATTGCGGCCAACAATACACGAGATTATTGCTTCCAAGATTAAAGCTCATGCAGAACTTGTGAATTCTTCACTGTCTGGTATTGGTCAAGGTTCTCGGGCTGGGACAGGAGGTGTACAAGGCCAATTGGAAAGCTATCAGTTCCCAAAACAGAAGCGTCAGAATGGAATATCTATCTCTGGGACTCTGTTGTCTGTAAGCCCTGTTTCTCCTGTCATGGCTCCTAGTGGGAAAGCACAGGTTGCTACACGAGAGCTTCTTGATTCAATTTTGGATACCGTAGTTCGAATATTTGAGAACCATGTCATTGTTGGGGAGCTTTTAGAAGGAAAAATCAACCAGCATGTTGAATTGAACACACCAAAGTCAATGCCAGTCGATGTAAATGGGAATCCTGATTCTGATGCATCACAAGTCACTGGAGGTTACAGTATAGGCTTCTCCCTGACCGTGTTACAGAGTGAATGCCAACAACTTATTTGTGAGATTCTGCGAGCGACACCTGAAGCTGCATCTGCTGATGCTGCTGTCCAAACTGCTCGGCTTGCAAGCCAAGGCCCTTCCAAAAAAGGGAAGAAGGACAAGTCAGAAGATGGTCTTACCTTTGCATTTCGCTTCACAGATGCCACAGTATCTATTACCAACCAAGGATGGAATAGGAGGGGTCCAAATGTGTCACAAGAGGGTTATGGTTCTGCAGCTGTTCTGCCTGAGCAAGGTATATATCTAGCAGCATCCATATACCGACCTGTGCTTCAGTTCACAGATAAAATTACTTCAATGCTGCCGACAAAGTACTCCCAACTTGGGTGAGCTCAAAATCATTATGCTGTTACTTGTTTGACAGGTCATTTCTTTTGCATTTGTTATCTGCACATGAAGTTGAAATGTAGCTGTCTGTGGCCTAGTGATAAGTGAGAAGATTGAGGGAAATGTTGTTGACTTTCCTCCATTTGTCATTGGCACTTACATTTTTTTTTTTTCTTTTCTCATCGCTTTTCCAAAATAGCTCAAGTTGAACCACTATAAACCCTTTTCAGCTTAAATAATGATTCAATAAATGTTAAAAATATGAGTGCTAGTGATAAATTCTGGATTACTTGACCGTGACGTCTCTGATAGCGTGTGTGGGTTTCACAATTTACTGAAGGTCAAAGAAGAAAATTGCTTTTAACAGAATAATAAGGACTATAGGATAGTATATAATCTCCTCCAGTCCATACACTATACGCACAACCGATCTGAGACTTCTAAACTTATTTTTGTTTTCTAACACAATTCAATTGTATTAACTCTAGGCAAAGGTAATATTGTGCTAGAGTGTTTGTAAGAAGCATATTTAACCTTCCCTTCACTTTTACAAACTATACACTATAGTTTATGGTATTTGTATGCTGCATTAATCTTTGAAGAGATTTTTCTTGGTTTTGAGTTACCATGGTTATTTTGTCTCTTTTACTGCACAATCGTTTGCTGGTTGAATCTGATGAAATGGTTAAACATTGGTTGTTGAGGTCAAAATTCTCGTTTCCAACTCAGTGATGTGAATATGTGTTGATTTCAACTTCCTTAACTGCAGGAATGATGGATTGCTAGCTTTTGTGGAGAATTTTGTTAAGGACCATTTTTTGCCAACTATGTTTGTAGATTACCGAAAAGGAGTACAGCAAGCTATATCAAGCAAGTCCCATAAACTATTGAGACTCTTTCTTTTCCTGGATGTTATATGCTTTAAACAACTGCTTTCTTTTTTGCATCTTAACTTTTATTGTGAAATGTCTGAATTATGGTATGCTAAGTGCATTTAAAATATGTAGGAGTTGTTTTTTTTTTTTTTAATTATTATTTTCTTAAATGTTGCTTTTCTGAATAAGAGGTAAAAACTTACTTTTGATGAAGGCCTTGATAACAACTATGTTTCTCGAATGCGAGAGTCTTTAAAGGTAACATATATCTGACAGTGACACGATGTTCATTTTTTTAATTACTTATTTTTAGAACTAAAAAGGGAACGGCCAAAAGGAGTGAAGGCCAGTTTTTGAAAATTTTAATAACCTTGCTTGGACAAGTTGCTCATGGCCAAAATATAGGGGGGGAAAAAAATTGGAGAAGTTGCTATTGAAAAAGTCAAGCATGGATTTAAGTACCTTCAAAATTGTAACAAAACAAGGGAATTAAGTATCACCTAAGTTTTGGCTAGTAATTGCCCTCTGACATTCATTTGCTATATCACCATTTCTTAAAATTCCTCTGCAAATGCAGCTATGTCAAAAGGCCATCTACCTTGATACTTTAAAGATTTTGACTGTGGGAAGTTTCCCTAGTGTTTATATTCTAGTAGGCATAGACATGGAAAGTATATATAAGTGGGGATACAGTTACACCATGTGTAAGAATTGAATACTTGCACCCTTGAATAAGTTCTTGCCCAAGGTGACTCTCATCCAACAGTTGTGATGTTGATCATGCATTTCAAATTTTACGTAAATTGAAATATTCCTAAATAACTAATTAAACTATTTCATTTACTGAAATATTATTTGTTAAAAAAGAGATAATCAAATGGAGTACCAGTCAATTATCAAATTTTATGAGCATAATGTATATCATAAGAACTTTTAATTCAGAGTTGGGTCTATGAAATATGCCTTGTAGAAGAAGTTATTGAAGGGAGTAAATAGATCCTCTCTCTCTCTATATATATATGTATTTGTAGTTCTGTGAAGTACATATAATTGGACAATTTAATGGTGTGCAATTTAAATTGCTGTTTTGCATACTTATTCTGTATTGATTTTTGAAATTTGAAAACTGCTAGAACTTATCCATCTGAGAAAGGAAGGATAAAGCTATAGAAGTTGCAAATCATTTGATGGCATAGGTTGTTAAAGACACAAAAATGCATTGATGTGCTTTTCTAATTTTCTCTGCATTTGGCTTCTGAGTATAATATGCATGTTGATGACTGACTCTGAAATTAGTAGCTAACCTTGGGAAGTTCTATTTTTTTATCATTGCATAAATTTTTCAGGTCCAGCTGCTTTTCGTCCAAGGGCACATGCAGTTAATTCTTACACATCGTCAGTTGAGAAGGGTCGACCGGTATTACAAGGACTCTTGGCCATAGACTTCTTGACAAAAGAGGCACGTTTTAATGGATAACCCTTCTAAGAGCGGTTTTAAGTTCTTGTTTTGCTCTTACTATGATGTTAACAACAGGATTTGTTTGTTTCCTCTTTAATGGAATGTGCCTGATATTTACTTGCATCTTATGACTAAAGCATATGGACATTGTGTTTCTTAAATGCTCTTGTCTAATTTATTTAGGTGCTTGGTTGGGCACAAGCAATGCCAAAATTTGCTGGTGACCTGGTGAAGTATGCACAAACATTCTTGGAGCGGACTTATGAAAGATGTCGGACTTCATATATGGAGGTATGCTTCTTTTTCCTTCCTCGTGAAAGAACAATGGTGGATGATGAAAATTGGTCGAAGGGACTCTAAACATAAGCACAAAGAACCAAGTAAAAAATAAATATTAAATCGAATGCCTAATCCCTGTAATATCTGGCAAAGCCACCTGTTTTACACAACCATTGGCTAAGCACAATAAAGTAGTCAAAAAGTTCATTTTTTCCCATAAAACCATAATGGTCTGAGATTTTTGCTGAAAAGTTCTAGAATTGCACTCCCTGATTCCATTTACTCATTTAATTTGGTTTCTACCCTTATTTTGTCCTTTGAAATCAATGACTACGTTTAATCATATTTTCTGTTGCATCATTGCTTTTGGTATTTTTGTTCCTTGAACCTTGGTGCATTTGTGACTTTGCTCTCCTAGGTCATTGTGGAGCTCAAACTTCTAAAGTCACTTCATAAGTAATCGACTAATAGTTAACCTAGTTACAGTTCCATATAGTTTCTTAACCATGCATTCTATTTTTGGAAACTTTTGCTTCTCAAAATATTTCAGTGGCGTTTATGTTTCTGCTTTGTTAATGTTGTAACTTGGATTCCTATGCCTGATGGTCGGGTGTGGTCATTGGATTCATCTGTTATCTTTACCTTTTCCTCTTTCTATTATTTGATTAATCATCCTACTGCCCAGAATTTCTGAATCCTTTTGGAAGATTAAGGCTCCCATAGGAGTTTGGACAGTGTAATTTATAGAATTAATACAAATGTGCTGTTACAGATTTGTATACGTCATAAGGCTATCTTCAGACGTTCGTGTTGTGTTTGATTCAGAGTCAGTCATCTTTCCTTAAGTTGTGAGGTAGTCTAGTAGCTTTACAGTTCCTTGGATAAGTTTTTAATTTTATCCATCATTTTCAGAGGTTTTTGTTGGGAGAAAGGAGTGTAAGTTCCTTGAGGTGTATGCTTTTACGTGTTGTGGTGTTTATGGCTGGAACGTTATACCAGAATCTTCAACTAGAGATTTGACCCCTCACATCTTTTAAGGAATATAGTTGTCTTCTTTCGCCTCTTGTAGGTGTTAACATATGGCTATTTTTAATTTTTTTTTTCTTTTTAATTAATCCAACGTTTGGTATGCCCTAAGAGAGGGCGGATCTTAGTTAGGGCATATGCCCACCTCTCAAAACAAACCCAAAAAATTCTATTAATATATAGGTACTCATTTATAAGTTGCTTTATGATAGTATTATCCTTGGGGAGAGTATGAAAGTAGTTTTTGTTACTATTATATAGATGATATTATTTCTAAGAATGATGGAACTAAAGAAAATATGGATGATATTATTTTTTTATCAATAATTATTGTATAATTTACCGATGTCTAAATATTTGGAGTTACACATTCGGAGAATATATATCAGTGTTATAGATGTGGTATAGATAGAAGTGAAAAGGGTGCAATGATCAAAATCTTTGAGTCTTGATGAAGTGAGGCCATATCTGGGAAACAACTTTATCAGTGGAATATAGTGGCTTAGACTATATAGAGTGTTTCTCTAACTAAATAAAAGTAAGATTAAGAAAGAAAATGTTAAAAGAAAACTACTAAATCGGTGTTGCAGATTTTCTTTTTTTAAGATAAGACTTCTGACGCTAATTTTGACAAATTAGCTAATTAGTATAATCTCAATTTTTTTGTTTTGTTTCTATATCCAACAATTATATCAATGACACATACACACACACATATATGATTATGACTATAATGGTGGATGTTACATCTTGAGTATATTATTTAAGTATTTTGGCCCCCACAATATTTTTGTTCAAGCTCCGCCACTAGCTTAGAGCATCATGTCTTGATTAGTTTACAGGCTTTCAATGAAGTAAAAAAGGGAAAACATTTATACTGATGATTTTCTCTCGATTAGTTTTTCCTTTCTCACCCAGTACTAAAATTCCTTCTTCTATTCCTTGTTTTTCCCCCCCTCCCAAAATAAAATTGGAACTTAATGTGCTATAACATTTGTGGTCATTTCAAAGTAATATTTGTTCGATAGTATTCTATTAAGTCAACTATATTTTATTTGATGGATGATATAATTTATAACTTGTCGTTCCTAATATGTGTATGGATATTTATGCCGCTGGATGAGAAATAGTGAATGTTTGTCTCTAGTTTACTTCTAGTATTACTATTCACTAACATCTGGATCCATGCTGATTCAGGCAGTCCTTGAGAAGCAGAGTTATATGCTTATTGGGAGGCATGATATTGAGAAATTGATGAAGCTTGACCCTTCAAGTGCATATTTACCAGATCCACATGGGCAGTTTAACATGGAAAGTAATTATACT
Organism: Bauhinia variegata; assembly: GCA_022379115.2. Classification (NCBI taxonomy): domain Eukaryota; kingdom Viridiplantae; phylum Streptophyta; class Magnoliopsida; order Fabales; family Fabaceae; genus Bauhinia; species Bauhinia variegata. The sequence goes on from CM039432.1 coordinate 8,010,446, forward strand.
GATGCTGAAACGATTGAGGTTGAATCACAAATAAGTGATTTACTATTGAATTTGCGTCCTATTAAGCAGGTTTGTTTGGAACTGTTTGAATTTACAAATCAAATTTACTCATTACTGATTGATTTTTAATGTTTGATTTTACCCTCATATAATAACTTGGGTTCAATGTCCAATTATGAAACCCTTGAAAAAAGAGGATAAATCAAAATACAGCTGCTACCCCAAAACTAGGTGCAAAGAAGTATGTGTGGTCCTGCTGATGATTAAGCTTGTCTTTTATCTTTTTCGAATTGCTCGGATGTTCTGATGAATATTAAATATTAGGTTGTCTTTCAATTGTATTTCCTGGAATGGTTGTTTATATTTGCATTCTGGCTATTCAGGAGAATTCCTTATGCTCGGCTTTTATATTTTTGCTGTCCTTTTCCATCCTTTATATATATATATTATTTTTGAAAGCAACATAAAATAAAATCTGTTGACTGTCTCCTTTCAGGAAAACCTAATCCACGATGATAACAAACTTATTTTGTTGGCATCCCTTAGTGATTCATTGGAATATGTTGCAGAGTCTATTGAAAGGTGAGTTTTCTCTTTGCTGTCCAACCCAGTAAACAATTTTGTTATGTGCATAACGGGTTTAAAACAAGTATGCATGGGTTGATGTGGAACTCATGCTTTGCTCCATGCACAATTTCAAGTTTTAACTTGAATGATTTAAAATTCACACCAGAGTATTCTTTTATTCAAAGTATTTCGAGATTGATGTTTTCTAGTATGAGAACAACTGTGTTTATGTGTCTCCATGGCATTGAGTGTTGTCAAGATGTTTTGCTATAAATGCGGAGCCTGTGCTTTAAGTACTTTCTGATGTATATTATGTGTATGATTTGATCTGTCACGATTCGTGTTTTAAATGTGGATTGATTTTTAGGCTATTAGCTTATATTGAGTCTTTTGTGCAATCTGTTAGTGTAATTCTTTGATGATGCATACAACTTCAATCTGAAAAAATGCCTAGTTCCACTGACACTACAGAACCCTCTTTTAATCCTTTTGCCTTTTTAGTTCTTATTTTTTTAGTGTAAATTGGATAGAATTACCTTCAATTTTGGGCCATTTGTAATGAACCTGCTTGAGCTTGCAAAGCATTCAATGTGTGCCCATGGGTTTCACACCCATGCATAAAACCTCCCCTATTAGGATTCTATCCACTTGGACAGAAAATCCATCAAGAGAGAGGGTTAGGTGACACAGTTCCCTCCAAATAGCAGATAGAAGCCTAACGCCATGTTAAGATGAGAGGAGAAATGGAAAGAATATGAGAGGGAAAAAAAAGAGAGGATAGGAAATGAAGAGAGAACAGGTTTTCTCTTTTATATTTGGATGGAGTAAAAATGAGAGGAAAGAGAAGGGACAAAAGGTAGCATTTTAAAATTTAGTAAAAATATAAAATTACATCTAACCCCCTATCAAATTTTACACTAGTATCATTTTTAAGCCACTTCAATGCATAGTGGGTCCCTCATGCATTTTTGGGTTAATTTTCTTTCCTTTCCATTTTCTCTCTCTTAAAACTATACAAGAGAATTTTACTTCAATTTTCTTGTCCCAATTTCTTCCCCTCTTGATTTTCCCTCAATAATAATGGGGTAATGGGAGGGTTTTGCTCAATTTTGAAACCCGAGGGGGACTGATGGCTTAATTTGTAAGGCTTATTATTATATATATTTTTTTTTTTGGGGGGGCCGGGGGGGGGGGGGGTGTGTGTTGTTTGATCCATAGTTAAATGGGTTCTCGTGCATTTAGGATAACTTGCTGCTTCTGAGAAGGCCAATAATGGATTTCATTTCCCTGATGGCATTTTTTGTAACAATGTTTCTCAGAATCAATATACAACTTTCATCCAAAATCTGTTTTCTCGTAACTTCTCAACCTGGTGGATTTTTGGATGATCTCTAGCAGAAATCAGTGTGTTGGGCTTATTCTATTACTTAAAAGAAGAAAGGAATCTGGAGAATATGTCAAAGATAGATGTCTGTTTCTTTAGCCTTCTGGCAGTTGTTTTATGGTGCATTGAATTATTGTACATTTTGCAGACTTGGAGAAACAACTCAAAGAGAAACTAATGAAATAGAAGAGAAAGGGAAACACCATCGCACTTTCTCTGAAACTGCACCTCCAAGGAGTCTGGCATCATTTGCTGAAGAGTACAGGAAATTGGCAATTGATTGCCTTAAGGTTTTACGCATAGAGATGCAGTTGGAGACAATATTTCATATTCAGGTTTGTTGCTTGCAATATTATTTTTATCTACTTGTCGAAGGAGTAAGAATATTGAAGTTAAGGGTCCAGCTGAATTGAGCCTCACAATTTGAGCAGGAAATGACAAATAGGGAATACTCGGATGACCAAGATGCTGAAGAGCCAGATGATTTCATCATTTCACTAACTTCACAGGTCCATCTTTCGAACCTCTGCATGAAGTCTTCTTAAAAGTTCTAAGTTGTTTGGTGAATGAGTTTGGTGGTCCTATTAGGTGTAGGATGGTTAAGGATATTATTTTCAGTTATTTCTGAGTGCTACACATGTTTTTGGGCGAAATGACTAGCCAATAGGGAGAATGAATTGGTTGTTCATGACATTGCAGATTTCACCCTCTTCAGAAATAATTTAGAGATAATTCAATTTTGTCACTAACATTGTACAGTTAACCAAGATTGACTTAACCTTGCAGCGATATTACAGTTAATGCAGAGACTGTTAGGCAAATTCTGAATGGGATCAAGTATTTATTTAGCACAAGATTTGGAGCGTCTATGATATAGGGGAAAGAGGGGAGTGATCACTGTGAACTAATGGAGAGTAGTTACAAGCCACATAAGAAAGAGTAGTTATAAAAAGGGAAGTGGGGTGAGAGGTAACGACCTAAGGGGCATAGTGTATTTTGTGAAGAGTTGTTAGATTGGAAGCTCTGCATCCTTTGCGAGGAGATTTTGATCTGGAGGGACTCTGCTCGTTGGACCCTTGTGGGAGGGTGTGTTGAGTTTGTGTTTCTTCATTTCTTTGGTTTATACTTGTAATCCTTCTAGCAGAGGATATATATTTCAGATCTTCAGATGTATTCGGTGGCATTTTACCTATTTTCTCTGAACCTTCATTCTGAGTCCTAACAGAGACTAAGTTGATCTAGATACTGTTAGTGTGTTACAGTTAACATACACAAAGATAAGTTAACTTGGTTAAGCACGAAAGGAGTAGAATATTTGGTTAGGTTAGCTCCTTTTGGAGATAATCAGCTGAACCAAATAGAAAAACTTAGAAGCAACTTAGAGAAATTTAGCACATTTGAACTAAAATATAAACCGCTCCAACAAAAGCTAACACAGAAACCGGATAGTTAAAATAAAGCATAGTTAGGACAGCAGTTAGGCCCTTATAATCACAGTTAGCTTATATAGTATATTGAACCTTGTCATGAAGTTTTTAGCTAACACAGAAATTGGCAAGTTAACTCAATGGTGCAGAACCCAGAAAACCTTTTAAAGAAAGTTAAAAAAATTGAGTAACAGAGCACTGGCACCAATAGTAAATAATAGTGGAAAAATAGGTTCAGAACTTGCAGATAAAGAACAGAAATAACCAACGGGAAAATGAGAACAACTCAAGGTAAATTGCTTGAAATGAAAAAGTAGGGAGAGAAGCACCGCAACTGTCCATGCCTGGGCCCGCTGGAGATTGTGGAAATATCCCATATTATTAAAAATATAGATATTATCAACCCACTAAATCTAATTGCTAAGACTATTATGATTTGATGTTTAAGTTGGTCTTGTCTTCATGCTTTCTATATAACAAGCTGCCAAACTGTGTAAAGTATTTAGAAAGACACAATAACCACAGTTACTGATGAATTTCAGGAGGTCCAAACTTCTTGTAAACTAATTCAAAGATGTAGTTTGCCTATGCATGTCACATTATTTATCTTTACTTATGGTATCCCAGATAACACGAAGAGATGAGGAAATGGCACCTTTTGTTTCTAATGCAAAGCGGAATTATATATTTGGTGGAATTTGTGGTGTTGCAGCAAATGCATCCATCAAGGTATGAATGTATATTTTTGTTCCTATGATTTGTTAAGTTTGTAATATATTTGAATTTTTATATTTAGGACTGTCGTTTCCTTTCATTCACCGCTAACCAATGGATGCACTTATTAGGCACTGGCAGATATGAAATCCATTAACCTTTTTGGTGTTCAGCAAATATGTCGGAACTCTATTGCGTTGGAACAGGTAACGGAAGGTGTTCTCATCCTTTTCTTTTAAAGTGACCGAGTGACATGAAAAATTTGTTTTCTCTGCTGTATATTCTTTCTTGAACAATGTTTATTAAGTTAAAGATGAAGTAGTAAGATTTAAAGCATCTAAAGTTAGGGAATGACCCTGAGAAACAAGTTTTCGAGGGATATATAAAATATGGAATATATGCCTAACGGAACTAACACCCATAGGAGAAGCAATTCATACTCAAATTAGTAAATATCAGACTGCCCAGTCCTTAGATGTTCATGAAACTTGGTTTCATATTACAATATTCACCAAGACAGGGTAGTCTTACAATGCTTTGAGTTGTTCTCAATTGTAAGTTGGGGCACTAAATCAATAAAGCTGCATCCACTGAAAAGGGGGAGATGGTTTCACTTGTGTAGCATCATGGTTATTATTCAAGTTAAGCAAACTTATGGATATATATTTTCTCTTTATAGATTTATCACTGATAAAAGCTTGGAGTTCCACCTAATAAGTTTGGTAGTTATTTCTGAGTTTCAGTTTTCACTACCTGAGAGAATGCAAAGTGTTTCAGTGACGGTCCACTTGCTTTTTCACTTTTCAGATGCAAGAATTTTGGGTTTTCTTACCATCCTATCTGTTCTATGGTTCATGATTGATGCTAGTCTGGAAACAGTCTAAATTTGTTTTGTTGTATATATTCTTAAAATCATTCTCGGGTCTTCTCCAAATAGTTTAATCGTTTACAACTTATTTGATAAGCTGATGAAGGCAATGACCATTTAAGAGGATGCTTGTTACTGTGAGTTAATATATACAATTTTGGATGGTGGTGCAGGCACTAGCAGCTATTCCGTCTCTAAATAGTGAAGCTGTACAACAGAAATTGGATCATGTCCGCACCTACTATGAACTATTAAACATGCCATTTGAGGCAAGTTATCTGAACTCATTAGATTGATGCTTTGAGAATTTTTTCAAGCTATCTCACCTCTGTATCCTATTGCTGTTACAGGCTTTGTTTGCCTTTATTTCAGAACATGTGCACTTGTTTACTGCAACTGAGTAAGTTGATATAAGTCATGGTTGTTTTCTAATTCATATAACTGTCTTCCTTAAATTACAATGCCACTTGTGTTTCCACAGGTACGGGAATCTTCTGAAGGTCCATGTCCAAGGGAGAGATATCCCTCCTGATGCACAAGATCGAGTATCTGAAATTTTACCCCTGTAGTATATTCGTTCATTTGATTATATCCTGAAAGAGTTCGTTTTGGACTACTGGGTTTTCTATCATCAAGTGGAGTTTTGATTCATAATTCTTAAAAATGGTGATAGCACAAACAGATGCACAAGTCGTATTGTGAGCCACTGTTTAAGAGTAGCTTGTGATTTTACCCTCCATGGCAGCAGTTTCATGAATTCTGCACCAGTTGTTTCTAATGTAGTTTGTTGATGTGAAATGTCAATTTCGGGTGCTTTTACTTTCTTTTTGGAAGTATGGATTGAGGGGGGTCTTGATGAATTCAAGTTGATGCAATATTGAGAACAAGCTGAAAATTCCATATATATTTTCATGGTAAAGATAATGTATATTCCTTAATTATGTGACTAATGCTTGTACTGAATGTATAGAAAACTTGTTACATTAGACTACTACCAAGCTATTTGGTTCAACTGAATCAAACTAAGCTTCTAAGGCAAGCCCTGCATGTTGATGTACTTTTCTATTGAATGAGGATTAATAGTATATTCAAAGGATGACAATATGTTACCATTAGGTGGAACCAAAAGGAGAGCACCATCTATGAAAGATGCTCTAATGATGGCAATTTTCTTCGGTTTGGTGAGGACCCGTAGGAGATTACTCAATGGGGGTGGGTGAGGAGTGGGGAAAAAAAATTGGAATATACTTTTAACTTTCTGGGAATTTTTGATAAAATCCTTGATATTGTGAAATTATATAAATGTTCTCATATGTTAAGTTAAAAGTTACATTTACCGTAAGGAATATTTTTATAGTTAGATATTGTTGCTTTGGAACGTATGAATTTTTTTTATTTTTATAAATTAGGGTGTGAAATTTGTTTAGTTTATGTTATTTTGATTTAAATTTATATTATTATAAATTTAAAATAAAAAATGCAACAATTTTTTTTCATTGAAAATTAAAAATAAAAAATAAAAAATCCCACAAGTCCTTGTTTCCCTTGCAGGGGTTGGGATAGGGACATAATTCCTCCGGACACTCGGGTGGGGATGGGGATGGAAACAAGAATAAAATCCCCAGCTCCGCCATCCCTACATTTGACCCTTAATGTTGATGGCTCTCAACTTTGGAAGCCTCAATTTAGAGGCAAATATGACAAAAACATAGAGGCTCATTTCCAGTGAACTAACTCGCAGTTATCAGAACTTATACAAAAGAAACACTTCCAGGGGATAAAATTGATGAGTGATTGGTTTAAATGAGTGTAATTTATCATTATATAATATTATTTTATAATATTTAAATCAATCATGATGAATGATGAATGAGATAATACACAAAACAAATTTATTCTCCATTTACAGAGTATAGCTCTCCTACCCGCAGGAGAGAAATGATAAACCTAATGGTAAATAGAAATACTGAAGGAAAGTTGAGTGGTGATGGTTAAAAGGAGATATCATACATCAAATTTTTTTTTTAATTAAATGGTTAGCCTACTTTTATTTTGTCTTAGTGATGGAATAAGATTCAGTAATAAAAATTGACCATGCCATGGTGATAGACTAGATTATTTGGTGATTGAAGACTTTGTGATTAGTTTTTTATTCTGGACTTTGTGATGTTTTTAACAGCTAAAAACAACTGCTGTTATTATTTTAATTACTATTTAATGATCTATTCACACATTATTATTTTCCTGCTGCATGTTTCGTTAATGCAACAACATAGAAAATACTAGAACAATCTTAGACTAATTATGTTAAAATACAAATACACTCCATTGAATAACTTGTAAAAGAAGTAGTACTAAAAATAAGTAACTACAATTTTAGAAACAACAACTTAATTTTCAGATTGTTTAGAGTTTGGGCAAAAAGCACTTGTACACTTTATTTTACACACCCAAATGTATATCTTAGTTTTTTTACTTACATTACATGGGTAAAATTATAAATACAAAAGTAAAAGGTATAAAAAAATTGTAAAAAATAAATATACACAAATATGTATATATATAACATCATTCTTAAAATTTTACCCGATAATCAGGACAATAACCCTTGAACTTACCGTCCCTCTCCCTGCACTGTTTAGAGCAAAGGATCTCTTGAGAGACAAGGCCCCTTCCATGTTCCACTAAGGGCTTCACAAAAATCTGTACAGTGATACGTACAGTTACAACCCAAAGTTCCACAGAATCCTCCCAGTGCACCCTCCATCTGCTTGCACTGTGTATCGCAATGCGCTGACTTGAAACAAGGCCCTTTCCATATTCCACTATAAAAGTAACATTGGTTTCCAACATCTCGTACTTCTACTGGTCTTCCTGCACATACATAAACATTTAAAGAAAATAAAAGAAGGTAATAATGATGGGTTATGATCTTACCGAAAATAAGAATTCTGATTTGCTGTAGTTAGAGAAGGCATGTGGTCCTTGTATTTAAGCACATTTGTTCGGCTATCATCTAATCACTCATTGAGTCACATCTTAAGAACATGCGTGTTATATGCATTTGTATATGCATGACATGATGCAATATGAATTCTCTGGATGATGATTGAACAATAAACGTTCAATTACTACAGTGATTGTGCTCATCTTGCACCGCAGCAAATTTGAATTCACAGAAATATAGAAAAAAGGGAAACTTACCATTGATGAAAGAAAGGAGATGGAGAAGCCAAAGGAAGACAATGAAAAAAGAGCATTTAGAAATAGAATGAGTTGGCTTAGTTGGTTAGAGACTAGAGACTCTTATTTTGGTGTAAGGTGAAGATTACCTCAAATATGTATAGCAAGAGTGAAAGTGTTGCTTTGATACTTTAGACATGGGTAAAATACTTGTTGCTAGTGTTCCTCATATACCTTGTCTTTGGTGCTTGTCTTGTTTCTTTTATTGAGAATAGGCCTGCAATAGCTCAGCTATCACCCAAAAGTTTGTCTTATTTATTTATTTATTGATTTATCAAGGTTGCATGCCAATCTTCTTCTTCTTCTTCTTCTTTTTTTTTTTTTTAAATTTGGGAAAAAGACGATCTTTTAACATGAATAAAATTTAGTTAATGATAGTAACATGTTATACATCTTTGGTTTCTTTGTTCTACTACTGGACGCATGGTTCTAGTTAATTGATAGATTCAAGAATTATTGGCACTATTGAATTTTAATTAACTTCAGAGAATTCCTAATTTCACTTTTAGATAAACACGTAAGACCTTCATAATAGTCTTAATTAAGCACTATTCTAAATGCAATTTATTAATACATGATGTCAAGAACTGATGTGACACAAATGCTTATACTATCAGCAAATGACTTAGAAATTATTTGATGTCTAGTATACACCCAACAAACCATAATCTCTCAAATTTGAAATGTGAAGAAAAGTACATGACCACTTGTACCATGTTTTAAATTTTAATTAAATTAATAAAATACGACAAAAAGATTTTCTCTATTGTGACGAAGAATTTATGAGTGATTTTAATTATATGCAATATATAGAACATTTATTGTAAAACATGAAACATGAGGAAGGGACTAAGAAAGCCTTGGGGAAGAAGAAAAAGGTAATGTAGATGAAGAGTTGCTAAGTACTCTAAGGAGGCATTATTAGAGATATCTATGGAGATCACATCTTCTATCTCATTAGTATGGACTATTATGTCATAATAATATTATTTTTGATTAGTGAATAAATAAATCAATTAATTGATTAGAAAATCATTTTAAATAAAAAAAGAATTGATTTATTTTGACCAATAAAAAATAATAACTTACATAATGGTTTGTGTCAGGGACAGAACACGTGATTGAACTGAAAAGATACTTTCTCCATAGAGATAATTTATCTTTGTCTTAATTTGTTTTTAAAATTTTAAATCTTTATCAAAATTGTAGTTTGGGTGATTTGGAAAGTTCAACAAGTCGAACTATGCTAGTAGTGATGGACAAATAGGAAAATGGCTGTACTATGTTGCCAAACTGTTTCGGATCTTTGATCTAGGCCAGCTTTTGTTATGTTTTGTTCTTTTCCTTTTTATTTTTTCTGGTCTGAACGTTGGACGTTCTCTCTTTCCGTAGCTCTATCTCTAATTATTAATTAACAGCTAATCTTTTTTCGTCGTACAAAAAATATATAATTACCGATGAAAGTTAGTCAAGTTAGTAAAAATATAAACTATATCTTATAAGGTTGTGAGTTCCTGTCCTGCTACCTAAGTGAGTTTCTTCTTAGTAAATGATATTTATAAATGACTATAAAATTTTATAGTCTTTAGGTTTACTCTAACCCATAAAAATATAACTAAAATTACTTATAATCACTTAGTTTTTCGAATACAAAGTGGCAAGATAATTTAGAATTTCACCCATTATTATAGAAAAAGGCACACCAACGTCAACCATCAGGCAATTGATGCTCAATTTTATAAACAAATATCATCTTCCTGCAGTTAGGGCAAAATTGTTTAGTGATATTGTATCATAGTTTTTGTTTTTGGGGAATTTTTGGTAATGTTCTATTCCCGTTAATAATTTTCTGCTGAATGTTTTCTAAGCGTATGCGGCAGTTGCACCTCCCTGAATTTCATCTTCTGTGACCCGTAAAATTCAAGCATAAACCCTCTTGCTATTGAAACCATAGTTGTAGTTAATCAATCTATACGAAAAAACAAAATGACATTTAACTCTAAACCGAAATGACCATCACAGTAGTCTTAGTAATTGCTATTCTGAATTAGATGTAATTTATTACTATGTAGAACATTTGTTAAGTTTGTAAAATGTGAAGTACGAGGAAACCTGTTCCTGTGCTCCATTCTTTGTTTTCACCCTTTTTCTTGTATCCGTATCTTGCATCATGTCACTTGCCCGCATCAACACTAGTAGACTTTCTTTCCTTCTCTATGTCTCTAATCATCAATCGCTAATTTTTTTGGTTCTTCTATTTTCTTTCATACCCTTTAATTTTCTTTGATTCTTCACTCGCTATTTGCTCATGGTCTCTGCGTCTCTCTGTCGCAACAATTCGGGGTTTGCTTTGAAATCTATGTGCTCACTTATGAAGGATGTTAGCATTTTCTTCTTGTTGTATCCATGCTATAAACCAGGGTCAACGTATGATCTGCAAAGGAGCAAGAGGACAGAACAAATTGGATAAGTTGTTTAAGGTATACTCTTATGTTTAAGTCAGTTAGTTGATTTATTATAAGTCAAAATGCACTTATATAAGTAAATGAGTTGTTATTTATAGAAAATCTCTAAAAATAAGTTTATCATTTCATATGATTCACGTAATAGTCTTGATTATGCACATTTCACTTCTCAGCTTAATTTAAATTTTTGGGTTAAATCATCTATTGAAATAAATTAACGTTATTTTCTCACTTTATCATATGAGTTTTTCACTTCTCTATGTGTTTTGACCAATTTACCACAGTGAAATAATATATGAGATATTATATGAAACGACATATCACTTGTTCCTCAATTTTAGGTTTGTAACTCTTTTAGAAAAATATGCCATTTGCCTCTCTTTAGCCCTTGGATTGATCTCATGGCTGGGAAACCATAAACTGCAACTGCAGTTTGGCACATGGACGGGAGAGGATCCAAATGTGAAGGCACACACTCTACCATCATCCATTTAAGCACTCCAAGAGTATAGCAGACTAAGTGAACCATGCTTTAAGCATAGCTGTGCCTTGAACTCGTTACAACCATCACCAGTTTTTAGAAACTCTTATGCACCCTTTGTTAATTACTACTCGCTGTTGAACTTAGGATGTATAGTAGGTTTTTAAATGTCACGTAAGAAAGGGTTGAGATATGTCTTTCCCATTTTTTCTCCCAAAAACGACACCATTTCATAATTTCATTTCACTATGACATAGCAAGGATTATCTTGATAAATTCAATAGGGATAGCTTTTATTCTGCAGAATTTGATCGGGCAAGTTGACTTTTAATGTGTGGTTGTTCTTTGTTACTACTATTCCATTTTGCAGAATTCCTTCTGGTTAGTATCTAACATCTGCTTTCAGGTTTACTGGATAAGGGGAGAGAAGGAGAAAATGTAGTATGTTGGTCTGATCCTTCTGGTTCACATATCTTGCATTTCTTTTGTGGTGTTGTTTCATCCTTTTTCCTTGCTTGAGATGCACTCATGATTCTTTTTGATGAATTCATCTGGTAATAGATTTCTTTTTTGTTCATTGGTTTTCAAGTTAATCTATATGGTTTCACTTGGTGCATTCTCAGAACTGACTATACCTGTTTGGTTTCCATTTCCGTTTCCTATTTTTATTTCATATTTTTATTTTCTGAAATGCATTTTCATTTTCACATTTGCTAAACCAAACAGGTATAGTCAGTTCTGAGAAACTTAACTGAAAGACAACATTCTCTTTCTTTTTCTTTTATGGTAACACTAATCTGTGGCTTGCATGGACAGATGTATCCAATAATTGGGTATAGATATAAATGGAAAGACTGCAAGGAGAAAATGGGTTTTGATGTTTGCAGCTATTGCTATAACTCAAGGTTGAAGCTTCCAGGCCAGTTCAATCAGCAGCATACCTCATAACACAAGTTTGAGCTTATACAAACATATATTATTTATAATACTACAAGTAAATATCTATTTTAATTTTTTATATTTTAAATTTATTAATTTAATCTCTTACATTTAAAATTTTAATTAATTTTATTATTTACATTTTAAATTTATTAATTTAGTCTTTCATATTATTATTTTTGACATCCTCTGATCAGCGACCAGCTAAAATTTCGTTGACAAAAACCTCTCTACAGGCCGTCACATGCAGAGGAAAGTATCTGTGTGGCTTTTATGTGCGAAGGTGCTACGTGTGAACCTTTTTTTTAATTTTTTATTTTATTTATTTATAATTTTAGTTTTACAACATTATTAAACAATATAAATTAAAATACACCATAATAATTATACATATAATATTTCTCTTCACGTGCCACATTCGTCCCTACATCATATTGTCACATGCTGTCAGCCTAATTTACCAGCTAGCAACAGACAGCAGTAATTAATATTTTACCTTATTACTTAGGGGTGGGTACAAAACTTTGTCCATCTCAGTCTCATATCAAAAATTGGTCTGAACAAAAAAAATTTATCTCAAATTTTAATTTATTTTGTTTCGTCTCAATTTTATAAAGCATTGTCTTAATCTCATCCTTAAACCTTTTGTCTTCTCCCATCTCAATTAAATCTTATTCTATTTTTTTTTTAAAATGCTTTATTAGATTGTGTGATTTTTTCACTTTTTTAAATTTTATTTTTTTAATATATTGTATAGATAAAATCTAAGTGAAAATATTATATATAAATATATACATCGGAATGTGAACAAAATTTATATACATTATAACAAATATAAAAACATGACAAGTCTCGACACGAAACAAGGACAAAATTTTTTTTGTCTTAGTCCCATCCTGAATTTTAATTGAAACACAAAAATTTGCTAAGTACCATCTTGATTTTTTATTTATTCCATCTCCAAATTGTCTAAAATATCTCGTGTCAGGTATGGGACATCAAGACATTCCATTCTACGCCTACCCCTTATACCAGCAAATTTGCCACATCGGCTTCCTACGTTAACTATTTCATCATCAACACACATAAGTAGCCATGTCCGCAGACACTGCATCAGCAATCCCATCCAACCAGTTCCTACCACATCACCACATCATCTGTCCACATTAGTCACCATGTCAGCACTGATGACCATCGGGGTTGACCGTTGATCGGCCATTGACCACCTTTGATCGCTAGAAAGACCCTTTCATAATTTTTCGGACCTCCTAAGTTTGATTTTGGGGTTATTTTTACAGTTTGGAGGCTCTAACTAAGAGCTTTGGACTGTAAGACACTATCTATTCACAAGATGCACTTTTTTCATACTTAAAAACTTATATAATTTTTTTTATTGCATTGGTATTTTAATAATTGTGTTACACCTAATTATTTATTTCTTGTAGTTCCTTCCACATGGCATCACTACACACTTTTTGGGCTTTATATCTAGGCCACATTTTAACGTAAGACCACTAGTTGGAGCTTAGTGTTATTACAAGAGGATTATTTTTTAGTGGTTCACACAAAAGTCTTTAATTGAGTCACAATGATTATCTTACTACTTAGAATTTGTGAACAGTTTATCTATTTATGAATCTGAATTTGTAGGATGTGAATCTCATTGTTTTGGTGAGGACAAATATATGAACTTTAGCAATCTAAGACAAATAGTCTTTCTATCAAGTCGTACACTTTTGTTTAGCTATAACTTGTTTTTTTTTTTTTCCTCTTGTTATTGTTGCATAGTTATCATATTATTTTTTTTAGGTTTCTATTAGAGTATTTTATCATTATTTATATTTACATTACATCTAAGTTAGTATTTTTTATTATTTATTCCAAAAAAAAAGAGATAAAACAACAACCAAATAAAAAATCTTGTCACCTTTATGATTCGTTTTGCATGACCACTCATTTCTTGCAAGTTGCTACTATGGCTAATATTATGAATTATCTAACTGGATTAGCAAGATAGAAACCCAGTTCAATAAAATTGATCCCAATATTAGACAATTGAACGAGTCTCTTCCAGATCTTAAAGAATTATTAATTTATCAATTAATTAATACCTCTCTAAATTAATAAAAGTTCATGGTCTCAACTTTATTAATTTAATTGATATTACATTATTTATTTAAATATGAACACTCAAAAAAAAAAAAAAGTACAAAATGAATCAATTCGACATGGCTAGGTAATAAATAGAATACTGGACATTTTACTCTATTTGTGAGAATTTGTCCTGAAAAGTATCCTTATAAGATTAGGATTATTAGGTAAATGTTGAATTTTTATGTAATTAGGATTTTGTTTGGTTTAGAATATTCTTGAAATATATTTAAAATATTTTATTGTATATTTAGGGTTATCTTAACTCTTATTTGGGAGATTGACCTCATGCAAATTAGAAAGTTTCTGATTGTTGATTTCTTAATCGTCAAGTTCTTCTTTTTTTTTTTTTTGGGGGGGGGGGATTTTCTTATTTCTTAAGAAGTTTGTGGTTTAATATAAATTGTAATTCTTAGAGTATAAATAAAGACCCATATCTAAGCGTATTGAGTGTATATCATTTGCAACCTTAGAAAAGTTATTCAGGAGTAATGTTGCATTTGTAGCTTAGCCCCTCTGTGATATTGGGGGAAGGGGATGAACCATGCAAATTTACATTTGCTTAATGATTCATCTTCTGCTTGTGCCAAACCCTAATATGATAAATAATTTATTTTTCCAACCCAACACTGTTTTAATTTTTTATTTCATATGTAACATCTCAAATTTTCTAAGAGAAGAATATAAATCTATACTAGAATAATTTAATTAATGGTATGTTTGTTAAATGCAGTGAAGTGTGAGAATACTAAAGATATGTATAAGGATGATATTTATGTGTACATGCACATATAGCTAAGAATTTGATGTTATGTATTTATATGGTTGTATATTAGCCCAAGTTTAGTAAGAATATATATATATATATGGCATTATAAAAAGTAACTAAATAATGTCATTTAGTTGGAAACCAAAAGAGATAAGAACCTATATAGTTATCTAGTTCAAATTGGACTAGTTTGTAATATTACCTAGTTCAATAGCAAGGAAACTAATTGAATAGGAACTAAAAGTTGTAATTGAACCAAATGTCATGACTTGGCCTAAGTGGAATGAACTTTGAATAATAATAATTAAGGAATTAAAAAATTAGAAATGTGGTATAAAATAGTGCAATTAGATTAAATGACTATCTAAGTAAACTACTAGTTAGGGAAATGGTTAGAATGTGACTAAATTGGTCCTAATTGGACCAAATGAAGGCAGCACCTGGCTTCTGCCAAGTCTCACGCCCCTTGCATGCCTTTAGCCTCTAGAAACTTTACAATTAATAAGGGGACACTCCCATCAATGAAAACTTGACAAAATACCATAGGTGATAATTGTATTTCGGTGATATTTTGTGAGACAAATAATAGAAATAATAAAGGGAGGCATAGTGGAGACTTGCGCATGAAGAAGAGCTGAAGATAAAGGTAAGTCAGTTAGGGAAATGGAGAAGGAGAAAAGAGGCTGACCACTTTATTAAAGAGGAGTGTGAGTCAATGAAGACAACCAATCATCAAGCCACACTTGTCATACTATTAATTACCCATAATATTAATTAATTTAAGGAAATAATTATAGAAAATAAATTAGACAAAAAGCAAATAAATAAAAGAGGGAAGTGAGGGGAGAAGGTTGGCAACTTTAAAGAAAGGAAAGAAATAAAGAGAGCTGCAGCAAAGAAAGGAAGGAAGGAAGAAAGGAGAAGAAAGAGAAAGCTAGGAGTTAAGGTAGCTAATGACTCTCTGAAACCTCTTCTTGCACGTTATATAGTTGCCTATGGGTGTGAATGCTTGTGGTATACTATTATCTATATTCTTTGCTGTGTTTAAATGATATTCAAGAGGATTATCATGGTGTGGTGCTTAGAGTTGCCAAGGGAATAGTTCTAAGTGAGTATGTGGTATTGTGTGCATCATGGTGTTTTCTTTGCATCCATATGCCATTTAATGAGATTATTAACTAGTACCAATCATGTATATTTACTAATTAACTCATTAGCTACTGAGACTTGAAGTCTCATATCCATTTTGTGGAAATATCAGTAAATTTCCAGGTGGAGAAACACAAAGGGTGGCTACCAAGCTTAACATAGAGTGTGGTTGTGATTCAAATTGTAAAATGACATGATTAATGTGTAATTATTTGTTTTAGTTGAATATTCGATGTATAAGGATGTATTGTTATATTTATAAATGAGAAATGGACTGAATAGATGGAAGAGGTAAATTAATAGAATTTTACTCAAGCATGTACAATAACCCTAAAACTGATTTTCTGGTAGCTAAGAGGATAAATTAAGATACTTTAAGCCCTGATTTTTTACTTGAAAATTTTGCAGCAAGTATTTGACATATTGAACTTTATCTATGCCAATTTTCGTGGAAATTGGAGCACAATTCCATGCCCAAATAATTTTTCAAAGTAGTTAAACAATATTCTTACAGTAAACAAGGCAGTGTACAAACTCTGCTTAATTGACCTATCAAACCAACGAGATTTTTCATGAAATTTTTATCACATGTTCTAGACATATTAAACTTGTAATCTGAAGTTTTTCATGATTCTTAGACATTTATACATCATGATCTCATATTTTACAAAAACAAGGCAGCAAACTGTCAACTCAGTAAGCTGTCCAGTGGAAACCTAAACTTGTAATTAAGATTTACCTACTTAAACCAAACTTAATAAAAAGTATTTTTCATAAATATAAGAATTAAAATAGGGTGTTACATCATGCACATCTATCCTTAATTCTTGAGGTTAGTATCAGTTGATTATAATCCATTTGGTTATAGGATCTAAGTACTAATTTGCAAAAGCAAAGATAGTGGACGTGGATATTGGAAAGAGAACTAGATTGCTAGAAAAGTAAATTCAATTCTCTCTATATATAATCAAAAATATTAAATCCCAAAAATAGTTAAATGATCAAAGCCAAAATCTATCTAATCCCAATCCGAAGCCAATCATAAAGGCACACTGCTAGTTGCATCTGACTCACATAATGCTGTAACCTTCTGTGTTTTCATCATTGAAATAGTCGAGGGCCCTTTGGTGCTCTCCGAACAGTTGTTTCTCCACATCATAATTCATAGCAGTTGCTGCTATTCCCATATAAGGGTCACCAATGATCGTTACTGGCTTTCCCTCTGCCTTTGGTTTTGAAGCACTTCTGGTCTCAGTTTTGGTTCTACTATTTTTCTTTCCTTTGAAAAACTAACGTTTAACAAAACATTGCTTTTTGGTACCCTTTTGGCCTTCCGAGCTTGAATTTTTGGAGCCTCCAATCGGTTCCTTCAAGATAACAGACATTGTCACTCCAAAGCTTACCAAAACGATGGAAACATAGTGAAAATAACAATTAATTCAAGTCAATTATCTCGATGAACAAAGAAACAAAACTATATTGTGATTTAAAACAAAAAGAAAGGAAAACCATGTGACTCTGTACTTCCCCTAATTAACTAAGATAATTAGAGAATCAAATACTCTCTTAAAGAAAAATAATCTCAATATAATATAATTAATAAAAGGTTGATAATTGTTTATAAGATATGTTATTCATAGGTTAAAGTAACCTAATAATCAATAAATATTAAATAACCCTAACAACTTAATTAAAAGCAACCTTATTCTAAAATAGGAATAATAAAAATAACAAATAACAATAGTCTAATACAGAATAAAAGCCCAAATAAAAACCCTAATTCCTAGAATTGAAACACTAAAATATATCCATTACATCATATTTTGTATATTTTTTACTTAAAAGTAAAAGAGGGCAATATATTGGAAAAACAATGGACAACAACGACTGAATCAAACGTCTAACATTAAAATCTTGAATCAATACAGAAACAGACATGGGAAGACTTGCATCACAAATTAGGAGCGGAAAACTTCATATGCTGAATGTTAGAACATTTGACAATGTTCCATAGATTGTAAATAATAACTTCAAATAATTGGCGGACAGAAGGAGAGAATCGTACCTGTAGATGGATGAAGAAAGATTTTTTTTGAGCTTGTCTATGGTTGAGGAGCCTTAGGCCTGCGAAGGGATTATTGCAGTTGGTCTTGTGCATATTTATTAATACCCATATCATTGGCCTTTGTGAGATAATCAAATTAGGAAAGTTTCTTATTAGTTTTTCTTTTTCTTGCCCTTTTTCTTCAGGTAAGTACTTTCCGTTATTTTTTGATTGTCGTTTAAGGTTTTAACAAATAACTAAAAAAAGAAAATAAATAACTTAATTAGTGGTATAATTTTATTAAATTTTCTTTCCATTTTAAGTATTTAAAAATTACATATTAATAATTTGTCAATAAAATAATTGAAAAATAGCATTTGCTTTAATTTAATAAATGACCTAATAAATTAAGTTTTAAGATGGAAATTGATGTCAAACATATTAAGTAAACAGTCCCGTTGTGAAATGGATTTTCCCCACCCACCCGTCCATTCATTTCCTCTCGCCCCAAACTTCACATCCAACCGTCCCCTGCTATTAGCAACCCAGATCCACCCAGAACCCAAGCTGTGCATACAAATTGGCTATACCTGGCATTTCCAAAATCCATAAAGTGTTTCATTTTTTCCTCGCTTAAAGAACATCATGGTCATCCTCCACAAGCCATGGTGACTATAGGAACTAGATCATGATTCAACCCTCTTGCTGTCTTGGATTCAAACTATCTATACTTGTAAATCTTTGTTATTGTATATGTTGAAGTCAAATACATATTAAAAATCTTATTTTGAGAGTGCTATTTAAAATTGAAGTGGTGCTTGCTCAATAAGATTTATTAGGATTTAAAGATTTTAGTCTTGTGAGAGAGCAGCTTATCGATTAATTATTTCATTGGCAATTTCCCTTAACCAAAAATCATTTTCCAAATGAGTATTTCATCTGGTACTGATTAAATTTTCCTCGGAAAGAAGCTAAATAAAACTCAAAGCACGAATTGAAAAAATATGACTCTTCTTTAATAATGACCATTAATTTGCTTTGCTAGCCAATTGATTACATGAGCATAAACATATCAACCAAGAAATCTAGAGTCAAGATTAGTCTACATTTTGTGTTTGTTCTTCGAACTAATGAGCTAGAGATGCCATTTTAAGGGCTTGCACAGACATGATATTTCTTGTTGAAGTGTCTTGTGTCAAAACAATCTCATAGCCATCATAATAAGACTCCATCCCATCACTCATAACTTGCCAAACCAGGCCTCCAGCAATTGTTGCTCCATTCTTTGCAAAGTTGTAGATAAATGAATAAGTGGTGTTCATGAACGAATCCCTTGATTGTGTTGTGTATCCAGGATCCTTCTTCGATTTTCCGAATTCACCGAAAACTAATGGCTTCTTTAAAACAGTCCTTGAATCATTCCAGTGATTTATGAACCATCTTTCCATGAATATCTCTTTTGTCTTGTCACCCTCCCCTTTTAACCTGTTAATTTGCAAGTACATATATCAGAAGCATTCAAGTTTATTTATGTTCTTAACTTCACCTTGCCCAAAAATGGCCACATAAAAGCAATGAAAAATGAAACTTACCAAATATCAGCATATGCATGTATTGTTGTGTAGTCAATCTCTTTAATCAGATTATTTGTGATAAAATCTGTTCCATATTTGACAGAGCCAGGGTTGTATTGCACTTTCTTTGGCGTTGAATCTCCATAAAAGCCTTCCATGCCAACTGCCAACAAGTGTTTGTTATCTATGGATTTAAGATAACTTGCCATCTCTTGAATCCATCCCTGTGAATTGCACGTATGCATGAAACAAAGAGTCATGCCAATGTTTGGTACATTCTTTTTGAATCTTTATCCAAGGATTAATCCAGGGTATTAATTAATGCATTTGAATTCTATTAATTTTCCAAAGGGCAATGCAATATAAAGTTTAATTTAATGGAAAAATATCAGAATTTTGGTAAATATTTTTGAGATATATAGTTGTAGTTAGGTGGTTCAAATAATAAGTATTTTCAGTTTTAGCAGCAAAAATACTTTTAAATAGTCCTTTGCTTCAAGTGGTTAAGATATTTTTCTAAGCAAACACACGATGATTATTTTGAATTTTTGAAAAATAAATAGTCATCATGTCCTCATATATGATGAATTAATGGTAATTACATTGAGATTGATAACTGAAACAAAATGAAGCATGAAATCAAGGAAACAAATTTATAAATTTTATCAAAAAAAAATAATAATGTATATTTAATACATGCAGTATTAGTATTTTATCATTTTCTTTACAGTGGGGAACTTTGGAACACCTAACAATTATAGAAAAACAAAAAATAAATATTAAAGTTGATATTTATTTTCAAATAGTAAATATCGCATTAAAAGCCCTAGTTACTCTAGTTGACAAAAAATTAACTGCACTCTCGGTTTTTCTTATTTTCATTTAAGGTTATTCAACAAGAAATAAGTAAGACATTAAACAGCCTCAGTTACTCCTCTGGTTCTAAATATAGGTGGACTTCAATAATTCATGCATCATAAAAAAAAAATTATGTTTAGTTTTCAAAAAAAAAAATAATTTTACTCTCATTTATTACAATAATTAAATACTTTATTTTAATATCTTTCTACCAATAAAAAATAATGGAGGCAGCATATTATATATTCTCCATACTATATTACATATTCCTCATACTCCACTATACTTATTCCTCATATACAACAATTAATACAAAAATGATAGACATGAAAATGTTTTATTCTTTCAACACAACACTTTATAAAAGAGACTATTTTTTTTTAAAAAAAAAAAAAAAAAGTTGACCTATATTTATGACGGTATGTGAAAATATTAATTGCATTTGACTAAGTTATTCTTTTATCAAAATGCTCAAAATATTCTCACTCCTTTATTCTCTTTTACTCCCGATTAATACTTTCCTTCTCCTTCTCAATCATAGTAAATGTTCCTTTGTAAAACTATATTCTGATAGGTGAGAAATAAAGGTTGTGTGAGTTTATTGGGAGATTTTAGGGTAGAAAAATCAATTAATCTATGTAGTAGTGTAGCAATTCCTAGAGTAAACAAGTGTGAAGTTTAAAAGGGACTCACATCATCTATTCATGTCGCATTTTATGTCTCACTCTTTACAACTAATCAAAAATTATTAAATAATACTTTAAGTATTTTTAAGATATTAAAAATATATTGTAGCTGAAAACAGATATTAAAAAGTTTATATTATTGAAAAGATATGATTTCATAATATTTGAGGAAAAATGATTCGAAAATTGTATAAAAATAGTTAAATTTTAAAAATAAAACCAGACATATAATCAATGCAAAGGGTTATTATAACTTACGTTCAAGGTTTTGCCACTAACGTCAACTTGACAACGAGGTTCATTCATTAGCTCCCATGCCATTATTGTGGGATCTTCTTTGTATGCTATTCTAGTAATGCTATTAATCCTTGTGATTATTGCCTGCAACAAAAAGGGTAAACTGAAGCTATATATGAATCATATTCTTGATAGCTAAACCAAAAACAATAAACACCCATTTTCATTGGTGTCAATTTTGCTTTGAATATGTATATATATATCAAATTTAATTGAGTTGTATTTTAAAAAAAAAAAAAATTGGTTTATATCCCCCATCAAAATAATAGTGGTAACCAGTAAATTTCTCATTCAACTAGGGAGACTCCAATATTGTTTTAAACTCAAGAATTTTGGTTTAAAATGTTTTAAATTTAATTTTTTAATTGAGTTTTTAATTTTTTTTAAAAAAGTTTCTACCTGGCATTATGTCAGAAATTTATTGAAATTTACCCTCAAAAACATGAAAAACTAAATGCAACACAAGAATGAGCAATGAAAGGGAGCTTTATGTCTAATATTTTACCTTGGCATTGTTCTTGTAGTAGCCTTTAATGACACCATTAGTGTAAAAGTCATCATCACTAGTAACTGGAACGCCTGCACTTATAGCCCACTCTACATATTGATGCTTTCCTCCAAAGTCATTGTAATTGTTTACCAAACTTAAAATCAGTTTGATACGATACTTTCTTGCCTCAGAAATAACAAAATCAAGTGCCTGCATTTCAGAAGATTGAATTTTTATGAAGTGTTTATCACCTAAAAGATACAAGATACAAATCAAGGAGACACAAAATGCCGCATCTTTTGCTCTATAGGTACAGACCACTATGTGTGTCAATGCTTTTATATATCCATCAAGAAACCAATTAATTCATAAAAAGTCAATTAATTAATAAATTTTGACTAATAAAAAATAGTGACACATATAGTAATTCATGTTTATGAGACCGAACATGCGAACCCGAATCAAAAGGACTTATGTAGAAAACCTGGAAGAGAAGCTCATCGTAGACTCCTGGAGATTTTTGAAGAGCTTGATAACCGCCATCACTGAATGCCCAAGTGCGACAAACGCTAAGACCAGCAGATGCAGCTTCATGAAAAACCCCAGAAACTTTGTATCTCTGGGTTGGATCAGATGCAACAACCATCAGCCAGTAAGAGTTGAAGCCATTGAATAGAAATGGGGAACCGTTCAACACAAATTCAGTGCCACTTGTTTGCACAAATCCTGGTATGAGATCTTGAGCTTTAACAACACTGACTGCACCAACAAGAAGAACCCAAGCATTGATGATTGTGCTCATGGTAGTCATTGGAGAAAAGATCAATGGAGGGGTATTAATTTCTGAATGAAGCAAAATGTAATGGCTTTGATGATAACAAATATAGAACAGAACCCTTATTGCATTAAATAATGGGTGAGGGGTATTTCCACCACCAGTTACTAAAACAACAACCTAATAAATGAAAAAATATTTGTATGTTGACAAAATTATCCTTTGACTTTTAATTAGTACAAATGCATTATACTGCATTATTTACTTATTAATTTGTATTAATCAATTAATTCTCTTCTTTAATTATTAATCATAAATTTCTTGTATATTCATATAAATGAATTTATTTCCTTCTTTTATTTATATGAATTAATTAATTACTTGAATTTTGTCTTTTGCTCTCCTTTCCTTTGTATTTTAATCTATTAAAAACCACCTAAACCTAAAATGGTGATTACATTCACCGTCAATTCAATTGAATCACCATTCAAATGTTTGGTGGAAGAAAAATAAAAAATAAAGGTATCAAATAGTCATTGCATTCCAAGCTTAATTCCTTAGAGGTAAGAATGTTCATTCTCATTTTGAGGTAAGATTGTGATCCAACTTGTCTATTAGACTCCCTCTATTGTTATTCTGTTGAGCAATAGATAAATGATCTAGATTAACTCAAAATGTATTAATTAGTGTTATTTTTTAAATATTTTAAATAAATAACCGAGATACGTCCAGTACAAACATAGTTTAGTAGAGAAACCAAACACGAAGACTAGTATCTCCAAGCTTTGATTATTTTTTACCCAACATACAATATTTACTTTCAAGATTAAAAAATTTTTAATAAGGGGTCATAAAAAAAAAAAAGCATATTTAGTGACAGGAAGAACTCAGGGCTTGTTTTATTCTATTTTTTTAAATAGTTATGTTGTTTTTGAAAAAAAAAAAAATTGCTTGACAGTGTTTTTTTTTTTTTTAATCAATTGTTCTGAAAAACAAAATAATAGAAAAAAAAAAAAAAAACTTTTAGATGTTTTGTTGTTCTTGAGAACACACGAGAATAGTTGTTTTCGTTAATAACATTTCCGTAATTGATTGAAACTCAAGCCTATCTGCAAAAATGCTTCCAGATCTATTTTATTTTATTAGATGTGAGTTTTGATAAGTTTCTTGTCACTTGCCTTGCGCTGCGTGTTGAGTATGACAATCAAATATATTCTTTTGTTTTTTTTTTTTTTTTGACTTGTTTCCAAAACAAATTATTCAAATAGATTTTTTTTTATTTTCAAGAACTATTTTGAAAAACAATTTTAGAGGAAATATTAGTTGTACAATTGTTTAGATATGTAGACATGAGTATATTACTTATTTTCAAAGATAAAATATAAATTAAAAAGTAAGAAAGATGTTAAAAATAAAAACGGTGTAAATTGAATGATTACTTTTACAACATTAAGAAATTCCAAAAGTTGTGAGTTCACTCTCTTTCACCCTTCCCCTGATACATGTATATATGTTAATTATTTTACCTAGAAATTTCTTATTCTTTTCATGAAAATTAACTAATATTCCACACTGCATTGCATAATTAAATTTAAATTGTGTAAAACTACAAAGTTTGTTCTTCCTTAATATTTCAAATTCCAGGGATTTTATATCAAACCCAATTGATCATAGTTTTGGTAACTAAATTTTGTCCTAAAAGTGTTAGACTTAGGTTTTTCTAGTTCAATGCTTAAATAATGGAACAATATAAAAAATATTTAAACATGGTTCGAGTAATTATATTAATTGTTGTCATTTTGGATTGAATATATTAGTGCTTTATGATTTCAGATGCAAATAATAGATCTATTGCTACCATATCGTTTCATAGAAGTATATGAATTTTGTTTAAATTCTTCAATCTTCTTCTCCGTACAACGAGCTAACAAGATCTGTTGTTTAAGTTGTGAACTATCATTTTTTTTATTTGAAGTTGAACTATAACTTTCATTGCCAGAAAAATCAGTTAACAGCATTAATCTTTTTAAACTCGAGTATAAGGTATACTGCAATGTACATATTGCTTATTTGTGACTGCTGCCTCAAACAAACAATTTTTATTCATAGAAAGGGAGACATATGTACTCTATTGATTAATTCATAAAACATGTGGAACTTAAAAAGTTATTACAATATTTCCGTTTGCAGCTTTCAATCTTCTTTCTCATACTATATCCTATGTCCTTCTTGTTTATTAAAACAAATTACATTATTTTATTAATTTTTAATCAATCAAGATACCATAGAATAGACTATGAGAGAGAAGATGTTAGTCCCAGAGTTTCACCCGTTACAGTAAGTGACACACCAACATCGGTAATCAGGACAATAACCCCTGAACTTACCCTCCCTTTCCCTGCACTGTCTAGAGCAAAAGGAATCTTGCATACAGGGCCCCTTCCATGTTCCACTAAGGCTTTCACAAAAATCTGTGCAGCTGTATTGGCATCGACATCGAAAATCATCACAGTTTCCTCCTTGTGCACCTTCCTTCTCCTTGCATTGTGTTTCACAGTGCTCTGGATGAAAGCAAGGCCCTTTCCATATTGCGCTATCAAAGTAACATTTGTTTCCTTCATCCGGTTGCACTCGTCTTCCTGCACATATAGAAATTAAGAAAAGAAAAATAAAGTAAGGCAATATTTATTTGGGTGATGAGAAATCCCTCACTCCCAACGGAGTCTCAACCTACATTGGGTGGAAGCTTGATTACCGGGTAAAAGTAAACTCAGTATAGGACTTACACCATTTAAATAAGCACCTAGGGGGAACCCCAGTGTACACCAAGAACACCTCTAATCACTAGGCTAAATGCTCAGCCACAATATTTACTTGTTATGAACTTATGATCCCTACTGAAAATAGATAATAAAGGTTGACTTACCGTTGATGAAGGTAAGGAGAAAGAGAAGCCAAAGGAAGATAATGAAAATAGAACATTTAGAAATAGAAGCAGGCATAGTTGATCAGAGATTAGAGCTGAATGTTTGGTGCTTAATATGAAGATTACTTGAAATATATATATATAGCAATGAAAGCATTGCTTTGATACTTTACCGATTATATACATTGTTAAAATCGCTGCAGTTGATTAGATTCATCGTATACCTCGCTTGATTATCTTTCCTACTTGTCTTGCTTCTTTCTTTCGGCATCAGCATCTTATTCTCTTGCAATAGGTATCTAACATACAAAAGCTTGTGTGTTGCTTTTTGCAAATGTCATTTTTTTTTTTTAATTTTAGAAAATGAACTACTTTTTTAATTTGGGAAGAAGATGATCTTTAACATGAATAACTTCAGTTAATGATCATAGCATATTATAGCTGATTGGTTTCTTCCCTTGTACTACCGGAATCATGCTGTAATTAATTAGAAGACTAAATAACTTCTCGCACTATTTTTTCCAGATATTTTAAATTTCAAGGATTTGATTTATAGTTTTATAAACAAAATTTTGCCCTAAAAATGTTTGACTACAATTCTTCTTGTATGTTTCCTTATTGCAACAATATATATGTGTGTGTATGGAAAAGATTTTAAAATATGATGTTAGAGTAATTATTTCCACTGTTATCTTAGGTTGAATATGTACTTTGTATCATATCATAAGAAAAGGCATATTATTGCCGATGTCTTGTTGGTCTGATGGCACTTCCTTTAGTTTTAAGCACTAAAGGATTGGATTTGATGTTATGAGTTATATTTCTACCATGGATACTCTCTTTCCCTTTTTCCAACACACCAAAAAAAGAAAAATGGAGACATAATATCGTTGTATGTCATACTCAGAGTTGATATGGTGTATTTCCAATATCCCTCCAGAAGTAGTAGTTTCTGCCACTTCAAATTCTTAGTCAGGCAATTAGGGAGGCCAATCAAGCTAAAGGGAAAATTGTCCATTTCCTTGTGTAAGCAAGCCATTTCTAAGCATGACTCTCAGTTTCGAAACGGAGAACTAAGCATAATTTGGAATTAGTTACACATGGTTTTGTTATTTTTGTATTATTTGAGGTTGCAGGCCAACCTATTTAATAATTTGAATTTAAAAAACGATCCTAGTTTAAGTTGGAAAAAAATATGATCCTTAAAATGAATAACGTAGGAATCCAACCTTAGTATAGCAATTTATGCCATGTGGATGGCTCATAATGCAACGATTTTTCAGCATGAAACTCTTGACAGTTCAAGCATTTGCTTTAATTTGGTAAAGGATCTTAAGATCTAGAACGAAAAGCTTGCTTGTAGGAAAGAATAAGAGCACTAAAGTTATAGGTGAGAGGTGTAATATTTAATCTTTTACACTTCAAAATCCTTATAAATTTAATCCATCAAACTTATCAATACTAGTAGTTGTTCATGGGTTTATTGGTAGTTTAAACCTCAAAGAAATACTAGAGGGACTAAATTAGAAATTGTAAAGTATACAAGACTAAATTAATTAAAATCCTGTAGGAGACCAAAATGGTATTTAAAGTAATGTTAAGAATTTATGTTCCTCATTGAAAATAGTTGAGAGACTTACCGTTGATGAATGGAAGGTGAATGAGAAGCCAAAGGAAGACATGGAAAATGTAGAATTTAGAATATATATATATATAGAGAGAGAGAGAGAGCAACTTTGAGGGTGTTGCTTTCAAAATCAGCAGCACATTTCGATAAAATCATTGCAGTTGCTGCGGAGGTGTTCCCTGATATGCCTCTCAAACTTGTCTTTGGCACTTGTTTTGTTTCTTTTACGGGTATCGGCATCTTGATCTTTTGCAAGAGCTATCAGCTAACACCAAAAGCTTGTGTTATTTATTTAATTTTTGTTAAGGCTGTGTGCCGACCTGTTTATTTTAATTTTTATAAAAGGGGATCCTTGTCTAATTAGGAAAAAAACATAATCCTTAGTATTACGTTATTTAGTTTCTTATGTTCTACTGGAAACATGATTGTAGTTAATTAATAGACTAAATTCAAGTACTTCGTTATTTAGTTTCTTTTGGTCTCTAACACTTATCCATTTTGACAAATTATTCTATCAAATTTTAATTTGTCAATTTCGGTCACTAACACTTTAAAATTATAACAAATTAATCCTTCCATTAATTTAGTCCCCAACATTTCCGTCTATTGTAAGACACATTGTAAAATAGAAATATAAAAGATTTAATGAGTAGCATCCTCCTATCTTAAACTTTTTTATATTGTATAGATTGATACACACCAAAATATGTGAAAAAAGTTAATTACTTATTGGCATGAAATGGGAAAGATCAATTTGACATTAAAGTATTATGGACTAAATTGATACCTTTTTAAATTATTAGGAGTTAAATTGACATATTTTTAAAGTATCAAGACTAAATTAACACTTACAATAGATAATATTGTCTAGATTTTAAAGTGTTAAGAATTAAATTAACAAAACTAAAATGTGAGGGACTAATTTATCAAAATGAATAAATGTTAGGGACCAAAAGAGAGTTTTTTCTTGTTTCTTGTATTCTCCTACTGGAAACGTGATTGTAGTTAGTGGACTAAATAACTGTGTGAACTATTCAGTATGAACTAACTTAAATACATTCTAGTTTTCTTTAAACAAGCATAAACAAAAACTGATTACTGTTAACGAAAAAGGCACCTCTAGAGCCATGGAAGCTGCATTTGATTTATGTTTATGCTTTTCTATCTCAAAAGCACTTGTTTTAAAGCCAATCTAAGTTGGCTTTTAGCTAAACTCAAATGGTCATAATTTAGTAATCTTAATAGTCACTATTCTAATATGTAATTCATTGCCAGATAGAATATTTGCAAAGTTTATAAAACATGAAGTACAAGTGGGAGAGAGCATTGGAGGAGGAGGAAAGCAATGCAGGTGAAGAACTGACAAGTATTATTGGGAGGCATCTAATGGAGCTCAAGGTGATTTTGTTCATTCTGCGAGCCATTTTGGTGCCAAAAATATTGGATATAATATCACATAATTTTAGAGATGAAAAAACTAAATTTTAGTACATAAACTATATTTAAATTGACAAATGAGGCCAACCTATTTAATTATTTGAATTTCAAAATGTCTTTCGAAAAATATGGTCCTTGACAAGAATAAGTTTAATTAGATCAAAATAAATAGTTGTGTCTAATTAATAGACTAACGAACTGTTGGCACTAGTTAATTTTTAAGAACCAATTCAAACAAGTTCAGTTTTAGTAAACACAAATGGCAATGAGAGTAGTCCCAATTAACCACTTTTTTAAATTTAATTTTACTGTTATGTAGAACACTTGATAGGTTTTTAAAACATGAAATTTAAGGAATGGATAGAGAAATTTTGTAGAAGAGGAAAGTGCAGGAGAAAAATTGATTGCTTCTCTAAGGAGGAATTAGCGGGAGCTCAAGGTGAAAAATGTATTGAAGAGCCAATATGATAGTAAACTATCCTTGGGATGCTGTGGAGAGTTCGAGTTTAAAAAAGGCAATGGTATGGAAAAATGGGATTACTATACCTTGCTGCTTCTGATCTTTGATGAACATGTATATTGGAAGTTAATATAAATTGAAATTATCTCTAGTGTGTTTTGGTTATGTTTAGGAATTGTAAGTTTTCGTACCTTTTGAATTTTGTAATTCACATAATCTGTATTATGATTTAGAGTACATCAACAACGAATTATTTCTATTTAGGAGGTGTTAGAATACAGAAAGGAAGTTGTCCAATTAATCATGTAATAAATTAATAAATCTAAAAATCTTTATGTAATATTATAAATAAGAATGTCGAAAGAATTTATATATTAGAATTGAAGATGAGAATTTAGAGAACATTTATAAATTGATTAGTTACGTTGCATTGTATTATAATTGATTAAAAATTATAAAAATACAATAAGAATCATTAAATATCAAAAAATATTTCTTTGATCAATATAAACAAAATAAAAATGGAGAGTACATGACATAAGATGTTTTTCTTCGAAAACTTATTGTAAGAGTTGACATCTACCATTGCAGCAGCCAAAATTTTTATTCATATAACAGGACATATTCTTAAAATACATATACACTCTTAAGAAAATTTTCTACAAGATGTAGAAATAACATGGTTCATCTCATTATGTGTGAGTGGGAGATGAAAGATATATCAAAAATTTATTTAGAATGATTTTAATTTTAATTTTATAATTCCTAAGTCATTTCTATTTAGACATATATTGTATTCAAATTAGTCATGTATTCCTTAAGAAAAATATCTCTTCATTTTAAAATTTTTATAACATATTGTATTACGAATATCAATCAAAATTTGGCAAAGAATGTTCTATTTTCCTCTTAATAACTACAGTCATTAGACGTATATTTCTCCTCATCTAGCTACAGCACACGAGCTCTAAATTTCACTAACTTGAGAATTAATAGCTACAATAAATCCTTCTTTGTTAACATGGCAACAGGGAACTTTAAACCAAAACTTAACCAAATAATCAATGAAACATATCCCTAAAAAGCTTATGGAATTCTAGGTGTTTTTATCTTCTTGAGAAAATAGTATTTCTCACCTCATGCAAAGCAATTTCCCTATGCTTCTCACCACCTCTTCTCTTTTTCCATAACTACACACCGTAGCATTCTTTCATTCTTCTTTTGCTTTAGTCTTGGCTTACTAAACGAAGGAAGAGAATTGTTTAAAGGTGCTACTGTGAGTTGTTCTTATGAATACATGTGGCAAATTGAGAAATATGTTAACCTAAGGATAGACGTGGTGTGGTTCGGTGCAATTTCTATGAAAAGTTCATTATAGTTTTTTCTCATAACCCTGATTTTTTTTCTTACGATTTTTTTCCTTTTTGGTAAGGGTTTTAATGAAGCAACATCTAACATTTATTTTTCTTATTCACTAGGTTTATGTCCTATGGTGTTTCTTAATAAGGTTTAAATGAGCACGTTCTTAAGTAAAAGATATCCAAGGTGTAACATGAGAGTGTTATACATAACTTAATATTGCATGGATGTCCAAATTGATGGTCTTTTATTTCTCTTAGAGGTTATGAATCCCAAGCCATTTATATTGCTGTATCCCTCATAGATTTTAGAAGAGTAGGAATTTAATTTTATAAATAACTTCTTGTGATGTATATATGTTGCTACCATATCATTTCACAGAAGAATAGGAATTTAATTTTTATTTGTTATTATTTCATTTATAAAATCTTTCCCATGCGATGAATGCAGATGATGGATTGCTTAAATTGAAATGTAATTTTTATATCACAAAACCAATAAACAAAGTAGTTTAATACTTTCAAACTCAAATGTACGATACTTACTGCTTATTTGTGTACATATAATAGGATTAGGCTTAGTTCACTTCCACCACTATAGTAAGCAGACTTGGCTTACATAAAGGGACATTTTATTACGAGTAGAAATTCAAAGAATATATATAAAAAAAAAAACTGAAATTTCCCAAGGTTGAGCTTAAATTTGGATACACAGTTGGAGGTGACTTAGGAGATTGAGTGTGCTGCAGTGGATTAACAATCATTTGATCTGTATATCTATATACTTATGCATTGATCATACATATGTATGCAGATCAAATAGTTGACAAATGATTGCACGCTATAGTAGATTGCGTCACATCTAAGTTCGTCATTTAGGACTTCACCCATCACAGTGATTGATGCACCAGCACTGAAAATCAAGACACTCACCACTGAACTTACTCTCCCTCTACTGGCACTGTTTAGAGCAAAGAAAATCATTAACACAAGGTCCTTTCCATGCTCCACTAAGACTTTCACAAAAACCTGCACAGTAGTATGCGCACATACATTTTAAAAAAGTACAGATTCCTTCCAAAGCACCCTCCTTCTTCTTGCACTGTCCATCACAATGCTTTGAAAGAACACAAGGGCCCTTCCATATTTTTCTATAAAAGTAGCAGTTCTCATTGTTCGGATGTGCCGGTATTCCTGCACATATAGAAATTAAGAAAAGGGAGAAAATAATATATAGTTAATTATCATTTTAGTCTCTCACACTAAAAACTCTAATTAATTTAGTTCTTTATGCTTCAAATTAATCAACTTAGTTCTTCGTATTTCAAAATTATGAATTTCTTCCTCAAACTTATTAATACTGATGGTTCGATGGGTTTACTTGCGGTTTAAATCTTAAACCTCTAATAAATGCTAAAGAGACCAATAAATGGAGATTTTTAAATGTGAGGGATAAATTGATAAAAATTATAAGTGTAAAAGACTAAAATAATATTTCTTAATATATGTAATGTTGACAATTTATGTTCCTCGGTGGAGAGACTTACCGTTGATGAGACAGAGGTGAACGAGAAGCCACAGGAAGACAAGGAAAATGTAGAATTTAGAAATGGATGTTGCCATAATTGGTTAGGGAGTAGAACTTCCTGTTTACTGCCTAAGGTGGATGTTATTTGAAATATATGTCTCTGTGTGTGTGTATATATATATATAAGCAACTTTAAGGGTGTTGCTTTCAAAATTAGCAGCAAACATCGATAAAATCACTGCAGTTGCTGCAGAGGTGTTTCCTGATATGCCTCTCAAACTTGTCTTTGGCACTTGTTTTGTTTCTTTTTAGGGTACCGGCATCTTGATCTTTTGCAAGGGCTATCAGCTAACACCAAATGCTTATGTTATTTATTTAATTTTTGTTAAGGCTGCGTGCCAACCTGTTTATTTTAATTTTAATAAAAGAAGACACTTTTCTAATTCTGCAAAACATAATCCTTAGTGCTACGTACGTTATTTATTTTCATCTGTTTTGTTTGTTAGACAATGTAAGGGTTCTTAATGTGTTGGTAAATGCTTGGTTAAGTTTGTAAGACAATTAGTTAGATTTGGTTTACTCCTCTATTGTGTTTTGTTGGGAAAATAATTTAAATTTCCAAACATTTAATTGGTTGTTTCCGTACATGGTAAATTACTAAGATTTCTTTAGAAATCAAAATTAATATTAACTATGGGGAGAGTCAAATTTACTTTGGAAGAAGGAGATTATAATTTTTGAAAGGTCTTGAAAATGTGAAACAATAAATGGTGCATGGTTTTAAGAGCTTGGAAAACTCAAGAGGCAAGTTCAATAAATTCAAGAGTATTGTGGAATTTTCATTGCTCTCTATAAATGGGGATCTCTTAGAAGGGTTGATAATTCAATTCAAATAGAGTGGAGAAGAGTTTTCTTGTTTAAGTGTTACTATTTCTTGTAAATCTTGAGAGGAGTGCTTGGGTTTGTAGGATAGTGTACATCTTGAGGTGTTCTGCATTGAAACTTGTATCCTTATTTGAGATAGTGAATACTTCTTGTTGAGATGCGTTTTCTGTGAACATAGGCTAATAGTGCCGAACCACAAATTATTGCATGCTCTATTATTGTTTTTTGTGGTGTGTCTTAATGTGTGTTTTTCCTCAATTTGCAGGCTGAGCAATTTAGTCCCAACATGTTCCTCACTATAAGCTTCCGTACTGCCATTTGTACGGCCCATATATAAAATGGCTCCTTCTCTGTCAACTTCATTCACCGTTAATAACAATGTTTTGCTTTGGCTTCTATGAAAATGCCAAGACTGCTCTTGGAAACACGTTCCTCACTAATAGTACATTACGTGAACTGTTCAGTATGAATTAATTTAAGAATCCATTTTAGTTTTCTCTAAAAAAACATAAGCAGACATCAATTATTGTTAATGAAAAAAACACTTCTAAAATTCATAAAAACTGTGTTATTTATGCTTATGGTTTTGTATGTCAAAAACACTTGTTTTAGAGCAAATCCAAGCATGCTTTTAATTAAACTCAAATGCCCGTAATAGTAATCTTAATTAATCACTATTCAAATATGTAATTCATTGCTAGATAGAACATTTGATAAGTTTATAAAACGTGAAGTACAAGGAAGTGAGCGAAAGCTTTGGAGGAGAAGGGAAAAGCAATGCAGGTGAAAAGGTGATAAGTATTCTTAGGAGGCATCTATTGGAGCTCGAGGTAACATGTCCTTGTGATGCATCCAATGGTTTTTGAAAAATGAAAAAAAAAAAAAAAAATTGCTTTGTTGCTGCTTCGGATCTTTCTACGCCTACTCTTTTGCTCTATTCTTTGTTCCCTTCCTTTTTCTCAAACCAGCACCACGCGTACTGTCTTCTCCTCCCAGAATCATCAACACTAGTATCATTTCTTTCTTCTTTTGAAAATGTTGAAATGCTGGAGCATCTAGAAAAGTGTATTAATTAACAAGAATACCCCTAAATATTTAGAACAATTGATATGTCTTTAAAACGTGAAATTCAAGGAATGGATAGAGAAATTATTGGAGAAGAGGAAAGTAGTGCAGGAGAAAGTTGATTGCTTCTCTAAGGAGGAATTAACCGGAGCACTAGGTGAAAAATGTATATAAGAGCCAATATGAGGAACCTATCCTTGGGATGCTGGGGAGAGTTTGAGTTGAAAAAGATGGTGGTAATGGAAAAATGGGAATATTACTATACCTTCCTGCTTCTGATCTTTGATGTACATGTATAGTGGAAGTAAATATAAATTGAAATTATCGTAAGTGTATTTTGGTTATGTTTATGAATTATAAGTTTTTGTTTCTTTTAAATTTTGTAATTCATACATCTGTATTATGATTTGGAGCACTTCAATATGAAGTTATTTTTATTTAGGAGATATTATAATAAGGAAAGGAAGTTATCGAATTAATCATGTAATAAGTTAATAGGCTAAGTCTCCATGTAACATTGTATATAAGAATGTCAAAGAATCTATGATCAAAATTGAGGATGATTGGTCATGTTGAATTATATTATGATTTCTCAAAATTTATAAAAATACAACAAAGAATCATTAATTATTAAAAATAAATTTCTTGCCCATTATACAATAAAAACAATGGGAGATAGAGCAGAACATAATATGCTTAATTTTCTTTGAAAATTTATGGTAGGAGTTGGCATCTACCATTACAGCACTTCTTTGAAAGACACACCAACATCGAAAATCAGGACAATGACCCCTAAACATACCCTCCTTCTCCATGGACGGTTTCGAGCAAAGGTTTGGTGAGAGACAAGGCCCCTTCCATGTTCCGCTAGGAGTTTCACAAAAGTCCCTACAGATGAATTCGCACCGACAGTTAAAATCTTCGCAATTTCCTCCATGTGCTCCTTCCTTCTCCTTGCACTGTGTTTTGCAATGCCTCGAATTAAAACAAGGCCCTTTCCATATTGCACTGTAAAATTGACAGAAGTTTCTGTATTGTTGCAGTACTGGTCTTCCTGCACAAAATAGAAATAAAGAAAAGAAGGTGATAATGATTAGTTATGACCCTCACCAAAAATAGAGAAGAAAGAGTAATTTACCATTGATAAAAGGAAGGAGAAGGAGCAGCCAAAGGAAGACAATGAATGCGGACAATTTAGAAATAGGAGTAGCCATAGAATTGGTTTGTGATTAGAGAATTCTTGTTGGTGCTTAAAGTGAAAATTAGCTTATATATATATATATAGCAAGAGTGAGGGCACTTGCTTTGATTGCTTTATCAGCAAGAGACATCAGTAAAATGGTTGCAGTTGCTTTCATTCAATAGAATAGGCTTACAAGAGTTCTGGAGTCTAACTAATATATAGTTAGATTACAACT
Organism: Bauhinia variegata; assembly: GCA_022379115.2. Taxonomy (NCBI): domain Eukaryota; kingdom Viridiplantae; phylum Streptophyta; class Magnoliopsida; order Fabales; family Fabaceae; genus Bauhinia; species Bauhinia variegata. The sequence goes on from CM039432.1 coordinate 8,046,031, forward strand.
AAGTGCTGATCTCATCCATCCTACGTGTACAATCAGAAAGGGAATAAATATAAGCTGAGATGTTCCTTGTACGGCTTCATCCCTTGTGTCAAATAGTTTCCTTTTCTGTTGTCAACATCCTGATGTAATGCAAGAGCTATAAGCTGAATGGATGAAATCCTCTCTCCCATGAGCTTGTGACTGATCCAAAAATTTTGATGATTGATCCAAAAAAAATTCTCTGTCCCATAGGCTTGTGAATGTGGTCCAATAGTTCATTACCACATATGAGATTGTGGATCCCACTACTTAAAAGTCATCTGCATTTATCGATGACACGAATACATAAATTCACGTTATTGATAGTTGGTGGGTCTGCAATTATATAAATATCCACAATTTATCTGTTCACGTCATCGATTTACCTATTTATTTAAAATTTGGCATAAAAGAATTTATTAAAGATTTTATTAATTCAACTTTGTCCATTTTTTTAACTATTTCTAAATCCATGAGATATAATTTGAAAGAACAAGAGAAATAGAAAATTGTGTCCCTGCATGTGTTGATGTTTGCTAAGGTTGCTACGCAAACTTGTTTATTTATATAATTTTTTTTCTTTTAAGAGTTGGTCCTTGTTTCATTTTAGAAAAGGATAATCCTTTGGTGTTTAGCTGCTACAAACGTTTGTAAAATGGTTGCAGTAGCTATTGAGCTCTTGCTTGAATGCCTCTATTGTTTATAGTACATGCTTGGCCTCTGTTTCTGGTATCGGCATCTTAATGTCTTGCAACAGTTATAAGAAACAAACTTAAGATTTTAGATTGATTGGTTATTGACATCTTAGTTTGATTTTGTGTTTTGTTGATGCTTCAGGTTCTTTGACACTAGATACCATATATTTATATATTTCTAATTGAACTAAAGAATAAAAGTATAAAACTACCTTGAGAAGAAAACATAAGAGATGGAATTTATAATATTTTTAAATCTTGAATTATTACACTATCTGTCAAACTTATTCTTGCATATATACAAATCTCTACTAAGGAGAAATAATTAAAATATATATACACATAAATAAATATCACGCACATCGTATAGAAGTAACTTGTTTTTTAGATGTTTTTCTTTGTTGTTGTATCCAGCTTCTATACCTAGCTCATAAAAAATTCATAACTATTTTCTTAAAAAGAACTAGCATTTTTCTTATGGTGGATAGAGAGGAATACTCAGAAATTTCAACCTATATTAAGGGAAAGGATTAAAACGTGCATGTCATAAGGCTTTTGTTTTGTAATAATGATAAGCTGCTTTATGTCACTTTCTGTAGATTACCCAAAACAGTCCACATCAAAGTTTTTATGGAAACTTCTGACACTTTATTTCATTTTATTCAGAAATTATGCATGTTACATTATAGATAGAACCTAAATTATTTGTAAATATGATTCTTATTATTTATCTTTTGCAGATTAGAAACTTGTTAGGAAGATTTGGATTAAGCTTAACTGTGTTTACTTGAATTTTGCCAACCACCCAGTAGTTGGAATTGAACTTCGAATGCTGGAGGTGAAATTCATGTCAGATAGAGGACTATCAAATGTTTATATTGTCCGAATTCATGAAACAGAATTAGTAAGACAACAATCGCCAAAGTTCTTTATAACATGATTAATTTGTTGAAATTTGATTCTTGATATGGAAAACTTCAAAACCGATCTTAAATTTTATATATAGTTACAATTGTAATTCTACAAGTTTGAAGCATTTCCTTAGAAGGAAGAAGGTGATACATGATTTACAGAAAACAATAAAAATTTTCATCATATCTAACAACATAGAGATACCATGGAGTTCAAAATCTTAAAGTCATTTCCCAAACGTAAATAGGCCTCATTGCGTAAAAGTATTACATTATCCCGATCTTCTATAGTCCTGTACATATAGAAATTAATAAAACGAAAGAAAATAAAATAAAATCATAAACTAATTAGGATCCTCGTTGAATATAGAAGAAAAAGAGAGACTCTTCGTTGATAAGATAAAGGAGAATGAGAAGCCAGTGAATAACAATGAAATGCAGAATTTCGTAATAGAAGCAGCCATAGTTTGTCTTGTTTGGTGCTTAGGTGAAGAAGATTATCGTAAATATATATAGCAATAGCGAGGTTAGATATTCTTTGATACTTCAAGAACTGTGATAACATCATGCTGCAGAGGATATTCCCCATATGCCTCTCGTTTTCTGGTGCGAGTTTTTGTTTCTTTTACAAGTATAGGTAGATATAATATAAGATTTATTAACAGATCCTGAAAATTTTAAACAGTGCATATATATGTGTGGGTACATGGGCATAGTATTAAGAGTATGAATGTACGTTATAATTGTTTTCTATACGTTATGAGATATCTTGAAAAATTAAAAGATTTTTTTTTTCATTTTTAACACTACCAAAAATTTCTTTTTCAATATAAGTAACCCAGCAATGATTTCTCATCTCTTAGTATTATTGCAACTGCTGCTTATAAAACGGCCAAGCAAAAACAATATTTATTAATCTCAACAAAAAGTTACTTATAGTCGTAGTATGTGTGGGATTATAATGGACCAAACCATATAATTAAAATCCAAATCAAATTTAACTACAAATTTTGATCTTGGACCAAAACCAACTTTATTTTCTCTCCATGGACCTAAGGTGAATTAAAATCAATTTAGGTAAAGCGTCTCAACTTGGGTAAAGTAGACTAAAATCCTCTATTTTAAACTTACAGGGCATATTTTTCTTTAATATATGCATATAATATATTAAATATAAAAATTTTGTGGGGCAATTATCCCCGCACCCTTAAGTTGTCCATCAATGTATAAAATTATTTGTATCTTCTCCTAATTAATTACATTTTTAGGTGAAATGATTTCTTAACATAACATTAGTCTCTTTAACCTAACATTGTCAGTTACATTTTCCTTTGATCGGAGTCTGAGGACTTAAGATTTTTGACAACTTAAAAATGATATATATGTATACACGGAAAATCCCTCACCATCCTCTATGGCATGTTATAAAAAATATGCTATGAAGTTAAATAGTCTCGCAATTGAAGGTAATAATCTCTAGACAATATTGAATTTAAATTTTGAGTTTGAAAATGTTGTAGGAGCTTTTGTGGAGTAGCCTGAGTCATGCAGCATGGCACTCTCTACAAAGGCTATTCTGCCCCAATAATGGTGAAGGCATATATGCCCATTTGGATTTGCCATAATTGACTGCAGCATGCAGTCGGTTATTAGCTGTCCAATCGACATATATTTGCATAGTTAATGTAAATGTATGTTGATCGGACGGCTAATAACTGACTACACATTGCAGTTAACTGCAGCAAATATAATTTCCAAGTTTAAATAGGCCCTACTGAATCTCTCTATCAAGAAAAAAAATGAAGCATTAACCCAACATATATATAAGAGGAAGCTGAGGTAGATGGGAGAGCGTGTAGTGGTAGTTTCCAATGAAAAGAAGCTAGGTATTTATAGAAGGCATGGAGGTCCTTGTTTAATTTGGAAAATAATCCTTACTGTGTTAGGTATGCAAAGGTAGAGGAAGAGTATATTTGGAGGAAGTATTTTTATGTTTCAATAATTCTCTGATTGCTTCCATTCATTTGGAGACTTACATATTGATAGTGAGACGTGGAACCATTTAGAACAATACATTAAGTTATGAACTTTCACTTTTCTAGATATATAACACTTTAATTATGTAGATACATGACTCTTCACTAATCTAGGTACATAACTCTTCATTGATCTAGATATCTTGAATATATTAAATATAAAAATTTTGTGGGGCAATTATCCCCACACCCTTAAATTTTCCGTCAATGTATAAAATTATTTGTGTCTTCTCCGAATTAATAACATTTTTAGGTGAAATGATTTCGTGACATAACATATAATCTCTTTAACCTAGTTAGTTACATTTTTCTTTGATCGAAATCTGAGGACTTAAGATTTTTGACAACTTAAAAATGATATATATGTACTACACACACGGAAAATCCCTCACCATCCTCTATGGCATGTTATAAATAAATATATTATGCATAGAAGTTAAATAGTCTCCCAATTGAAGGTGATAATCTTTAGACAACAAAGGCTATTCTGTCCCAATAACAGTGAAGGAAAATGTCCATCCGGATTTGTAGTAGTTGATTGCAGTATATAGTTATCCGTTAGTCATCTAATCGGCTATTAGTTGTCCAATCAGTTGTCAATTGTCAAATACATAATTAATGCAAATGTATGTTGATAAGATGGTTAACAATTGACTACACATTGTAGTTGATTGCAATAAATTTAATTTTCAAATTAAAATAGGCCCTTCTAAATCTCTCTAGTCAAGAACAAAAAAAATAAAATAAAAAATGAAGCATTAACCCAACATATATATGAGACGTAGCTGAGGTAGATGGGAGAGTGTGTAGTGGTGGTTTTCTCACGAAAAGAAGCTAGGTATTTATAGAAGGCGTGGAGGTCCTGGTTTAATTTGGAAAATAATCATTACTATGTGTTAAGTATGCAGAGGTAGAAGTAGAGTATATTTAGAGGAAGCCTTTCTGTGTTTCAATGATTCTCTCATTGCTTCTATTTATTTGGAAACTTACATAGTGAGACATAAAACCTTTTAGAGCAATATATTAAGTCATGAACTTTTTCTTTTCTAGGTATATAACAATTCAATTATCTAGATACACAACTCTTCACTAATCTATATACACGACTCTTCATTGATCTAAATGCACAACTCTTCCAAGTACATGACTATTCATTGGAATACATGCACATTACCAACATTCTCCCTTTTAATGTGCTTGTGGTTTAACTCCAAGAGCTTCTCTTAATTGCTGGAACTTGTCTCTTCCCAAAGCTTCTCTAACTCCAAGAGCTCTGTTCTTTTGCACAGAATCATCTGGATTGTATTATGTTTCATAAATCCATTTAACACCAATCACATCCTTGTCCTTTTGGTTTATCAACAAGCTGTTATGTTTGATTATTCTCAATCATCCAAATTTCTTCTTCCAATGCTTTTACCCAAGCATACTCCTTGGTTACTTCTTCAAAGCATTTTGATTATGTAACACTACAATTATAAACACAGTAGTTAGCATAAATATCACTCAAACTCTTCATTTTGATTGGAGTTGAGCTTGGAGAAGATGACTTAGAACTTGATGAAGATGGAGCATTTGATGAGGATGGAGAATTTGGTGTGTATGGGGCTAATCCTTCATTTTCTCCTACTACATTTTTCTGCATAATTACTGCTGGAATATTTGTCTCCTCTACCTTCTCTTCCTGCCAATTCCAAAAAGCCTTTTCATTAAATACAACATCTCGACTTATGATCACCTTTTCATTCTCCTTTATCTTTTCATTCTCAAAATCTCTATTAAGAGATTGAAATTTATCCGTGCTTACCTTTGAGTCTCCTTCAAACTCTTGTTGTAGAGTTTCCCATTCTTCCTTAATTGTTCTTGCTCTGATAATTCTTGGAAATTTGGCTGATGAAACTCCTCTTTAAATCATCTCAAGAACTCCAGCATCCGTGATTCTTCTTCTCTTCCTTCTCTTCAATTCTCCAAGTTGTGTAGCTGTAACATAGCCAGTTTTGATTAGTTCCAAGACATCAAAAGAAATGAACAAAGTCTCCATTTTTACTACCTAAAAATCATAGTTTTCTCCTTCGAGCAAAGGAACTTGAACATTGCTAAAAAATTGTGCTATTGGTTGTTGGAAGGTTGCTTGAGGAAGCCATGAATTTTCATTTTCAATTTTCTGCAACTCTCTCTCTCTCTTTCTCTTTTTTTCTCTCTTACTCTTTGCTGTAGGATCTACAACTCTAATACCAATTTGTTATGTATCCAAAGGTAGAAGAATATTATATCTGCTGGAAGCATTTTTATGTTTCAATGATTGTCTATTTGCTTTCACTCGTTTGGAGATTTGCATATTTATATTTAAACATAGAATCTTCTAGAACAATATATTAAATTATAACTTTCACTTTCTTGTGTACATAACACTTTAATTATCTAGATATATAACTCTTTATTAATTTAAGTACATGATTCTTTATTGATCTAGGTGCATGACTCTTTTAGGTACATGACTCTTCATTGATTTAGGTACATGATTTTTCATTAATCTAAGTATATGACTCCTTATTGATATACATTACCAACACTATGGATAATTAATTAATGATATTTAGTTTCATTTGTTATGCTACTGGAAGCATACTTATAGTTCATTAATAGAATAAATGTGTTGGAACCATTTTTCTTTTTAACAACTAATTAAAATATCCTCAAACCTTTGGTTATGAAACTAAACTACTTGGGACGAGAAACACCACACAACAATCCTTCTCAACAAGTTCTATTCAATATTTATTAACAATAATCCATTTTAGTTTCACCTGAACTCAAATGGCCATAATATATAGCAGTCTTAATTAAGCGTTACTTTAATAACGTGAAGTACAAGGAAAATATAGCAGGCATGCGTATAAGTTCAGTTTATTGAAGAAAAATGATCAGATAATGTGTTATTCATGTTTTAACTTTTATTTTTTATTTATTTTGATATATATGCATAATACATAACTATATATGAAATAATAAAAAGAAGTAACGATTTTTTACCCAAAAAAAAGAAAAACGAAGTAACATAAGAAAAGTAAATCCCGTTTCTGCTCTCTAAAGGGAAAAATAAAGCAGTGCTCGACTCGAGCACTTTTTGGATATTTTGGTTTTGCTGGATTGAGCTTAGTTTTCAATATTTTTTCTCATTTCTTTCCAATTGTGGATTTTCCCAGCAAGCCAGCTGATTTTGAGAAAGCAAATTTAAGAAACCGAAGCTGACTCTGGGCGACGGATCTCGATCTCTGTGTGTTTGTTTCCTGAAATCTAGACGATGACTGGCTCCAGCTAATGCGGCTTCTAAGAGGTTGTCTTGTGCTGCTCTGCTTTCTTCTGTGAACTGGGACAAGGGTTCTTCGAGAGTTATTTTGAAAAGTGGAAGCAAATCATTACAGGTTGGTTTTCTCATCGAGGAGTTTTTACTCTTTTGATGGTTGTTTTTCAAAATTTTTACGTATTTTTATCAGTTGTGCTCTGTTTGGTTGCTGGGAAAATGGACCAGAGAGTGTAGGAAAATTGCAAGCAGAAAACAAGAAAGCTTTCGGCTTACTAGGGTCAACTCGTTTGGGGCCCGGTTTAACTATTCTGGAAGAATGGCCAATAGAATCGATCGGGTGGTACCGGGTTTTGAAACACTGCTACTATAAAGCACTAAGATCCACGGCAAAGAAATTACACGAGTTCTTCTTGTTTAAGTTTTCCTGGATCTTCCATGGCAATTCAGTTAGCTTCTTCATCTTCTTACAGATCTAAGTGGAGTTATGATGTCTTCTTGAGTTTCAGAGGTGAAGATACACGCAATAACTTCACCAGTCATCTCTACAATGCTCTGCATCAGAGAGGGATCAACACCTTCATAGATGATTCAGAGCTTAAAAGGGGAGAACAGATTTCACCAGCACTCTTAGAAGCAATCAAAGAGTCAAGGATTTCTCTTGTAATATTCTCTAAAAACTATGCTGCTTCGTCTTGGTGCTTGGATGAACTTGTGCACATCATCGAGTGCAAAGAAACAAAAGGGCAGATGGTTTGGCCTATTTTCTATCAGGTTGATCCATCTGAAGTTCGAAACCAGAAAGGCCGTTTTGCAAAAGCTTTTGCTAAAAATGTAGATGTAAACAGACACAGCGAAGAGAGGATTCAAAGATGGAGAACAGCACTGAATAAAGTAGCAAATTTGTGTGGATGGCATTTGGGAGATGAGTAAGACTAAGAAACAACTTAAGCTTTTAGATTACATTGGTTATTGACATCCTAGTTTGGTTGTTTTTTCATTTTTTTTATTTTTTATGGTAGATAAAGGGGGAACACACAGGAATTTCAACTTATATTAGGGGAGTGGATTAGAACTTGCATGTTATAAGACTTCTGTTTTGTAATAATGATAAGCTGCTTGTCTCATTTTCTGTAGATTACCCAAAACAGTCCACATCAGAGTTTTTATGGAAACTTCTAACACTTTATTTCATTTTACTCAGAAATTATGCATATTACATCATACATAGAACCCAAATTATTTGTGAACATGATTCATGTTATTTATCTTTGGTAGGTCGGAAGCAAGTTTCATTGAAAGAATTGTTGAAGGGGTGTGGAGTAAGCTTAACCGTGTTTACTTGAATGTTGCCGACCACCCAGTTGGAATTGAAACTCGAGTGCAGGAGTTGAAATTCTTGTTAGATAGAGACCTATCTAATGTTCATATTGTTGGAATTCATGGAACTGGAGGAATTGGTAAGACAACAATCGCCAAAGCTCACTATAACGTGATTGCTGATCAATTTGAAGGTTGCAGCTTTCTTGCAAATGTTAGGGAACGTTCAAATCAATGTGAAGGACTGGTTAAGCTTCAAGAAGCACTTCTTTCTGAAATCTTACAGTTCAAAGAAATTAAAATTCACAATAGCAGTAGTGGAATCAATTTGATCAAAGAAAGGCTTTGCTACAAAAGGGTCCTTTTAGTCCTTGATGATGTAGATAATGTGGAGCAGTTAAAATCATTAGCTGGAGAGCGAAATTGGTTTGGTTCAGGAAGTAGAATAATTGTCACAACAAGAGATGAGCATTTGCTTGTTGAATATGGAGTGGACAAGGACAGCATAGGGTTAAGGGACTTGATTATTCTGATTCACTTAAGCTTCTGTGTTGGAATGCCTTCAAGAAAGACAATCCTAGTGAGGGTTTTGAAGAGTTCTCTGAGAATTTAATACATTACAGTCAAGGGCTTCCATTAGCCCTAATTGTTTTGGGGTCTTTCCTATGTGGTACAAGCAAAGCAGAGTGGAAAGATACATTGAGTGAACTGGAAAAATTTCCCCAAGAAGCTATATATAAGGTACTTAAAATTAGTTTTGATGGGTTGAATGATCGTGAGAAGGCTATTTTTCTTGATATTGCATGCTTTTTCAATGGGAAGAACATTGATCAAGTTAAGAAATTTCTAGATAGTTGTGATTTCTACCCAGAAAAAGGTATAAAGGTTTTGGTTGAGAGGGCTCTATTAACGTTTGACCATTATGAGAGATGTATTATAATGCATCACTTAATACAAGATATGGGCAGAGAAATTGTGCATCGAGAATCACCAAATGATCCTGGGCAACGAAGTAGACTTTGGTTCCATGAGGATATTCTTCAAGTACTAGAAGAAAATGCAGTATGTGTTGAGCAAACTACCTTTCTTTTGTATGCTTAATTAGAATTTTCACATGCACAAGAACTTGTTTCTATTAGCTTTCCCATACTAAAATTTCAAAGAACTTGTTTCTGTATTGATGGTAACATCTAAATGTAACATGTATTTCATGTGTATTCCTACCAGGAGTCAAACAAAGTGGAGGGTATAAAGCTAATCCTATCTGAACCAGAAGAGGTGCAGTTTACTCCTAAATCCTTCGAAAAGATGAAAAGTCTTCGAATACTTATAATAAATAATGCACAGTGTTCTGGTGATCATCTTGAGTATCTTCCCAATAAACTAAGATGGCTTGAGTGGTCTGGATATCCTTTCTCTTCTTTGGCAGTCAACTTTTCTCCAAAGAAGCTTGTTGTCTTTGACGTGCCCAATAGCAGGCTAAAGCTTAGCCATCCAGTTTCTTTGTTCAAGGTAATGCATGTTTATCATTATCAAGAATTGCTATGTTAAACCAATCTTTAGAGACTGGCATACTGGTACTACACCCATCATTTGGGTGGGTTCTAGTAGGACTCACCTGGTGAGTTTTGTTTTCTATTACATACACATACTGTTCAATTTTTTGAGATCTTTGCATCAGCACTGGAAAAAAAAAAAAGGGAACTAGATACTCTCACCCAGGTGACGGGTGTAGTGCAACTATACCAACTTTTAGAAGTGATGTAGCAAAACACTCATTTTATTTCTTTGTTTATATACTAAAGTCTCATGAAAGTTAACTTACCTTGTCCTCTTATTTATTTATTTATTTTTCTCTGCTAGCATTTCAAAGGCTTAAAATATATGAATCTTCATAATTGTGAGTTTCTAACTGAAGTACCCGATGTATCGAGCTGTCATAGTCTTGAACACCTGAAAGTTTCAAATTGTAGGAACTTGACTGAGGTTCATGAATCTGTTGGTAATCTTGATAAGCTTTGTGTCTTGGATCTTCACTGCTGCTCCAACATAGTGTCTCTACCAAGAAGCTTCAAATTAAAATCCCTTGAATCTCTTCATCTTGATGGTTGCACAAGATTGAAAGAGTTCCCAGAAATTATCGATAATATGGATTGCTTAAGGTTTATTGGTTTGGCAAGAACTGGAATAGTAGAATTGCCTTCATCCATTGAACGTATCACTGGGTTGGAATCCTTAAGTATGGATGATTGTCAAAATCTGACAAATCTTCCAAGTAGCATTTATAAGTTACAGAAGCTTAGGGAGCTTGTTCTTGGGAATTGCAGCAAACTTGGTAAGTTTCCCATATTCAGCCACAAGAAACGAAAATTCACGTCATTGAATGAACAATCAAGCAGCACTGGGTCAGCATCAATTTTGAATTTATTTCCCTCATTAGAAATACTGGACGTGAAAAATTGTAATCTTTCATATGTGAATTTTCTTACATACACAGAACACTTTCCAGCTCTATCTGTATTATGCTTAGGTGACAACAATATTACTGCAATCCCAGCATGCTTACCCAAACTTGCTAAGTTAAAGCGCCTGTATGTGAGAAACTGCAGGCTCCTTCAAGAAATTCCAGAGCTTCCAGCAAGAATGTGGGTACTTGATGCCGATGGATGTGAATCATTGCAAAGATGGTCACAACTTGAAAGCATGCTAAGAGATAATGGACCCGCATGGATTATCTTCGCCGATTGCTACAAACTGATTGAAACTCATGGAGACCAATTGATGAGTATATTGCGACCTGAGGTTAGTCTCTTTCTTTGTCAATTTCCTCTTTCATTAATGTATAAGATATGCTATGTGTACTACTGAATATATACATCTACTTTTATAATTTTTTTATATATATCTCTTACTCACTCTTTATTTTTCTGTTTACTATTCTACCCTTACAAAATTACTAAAATAAAATGGGTGTGCACCAAGTAGACATGCACGTACATTTCCCTTCATTTAAAACCACTGCTTGAAATAGTGCCGAACTGTGTGCAGATTGCATAGGTAAGATTATTCAGATTCTGTTAATTGTGGAATTTATGTATAATTGTGTACTACCCCAAGACATGAAGCCCCTCAAATGTGTGACTCACGTTGGCCACTTAAGCTTGGGCGGCACCCATCAATATTATATAGTAGGCTTGGTAGCACGTATGATCAAGAACCCATTCACCCATTTAACTTTACAAGGTTAAGTAGTTTAAGCTATACATTAAATAAATGGCCAGGATTAAAAGCATTTTGGTACAGGCATCGTCTACAATTGATTTTATGCCTAATAGGCATAACTATATTTTTTTTAAGGTATATTTGTTGTTGAAATTTCATTAATAGATATTTCTTCTTGATAGGGATTTGTCCGTCGACGAAAATTGATAGTGATTCCTGGAAGTGCGATTCCAGAATGGTTTAGCCATAAAAGTACAAAAAGTTCCATATCTTTCCGGGCGCCTTTAGGAACTTCAACGGACACAATAGCTTTGGTAGTTGGCATCTGTGGCAGAATAACTCCGTTTGAAATCCAGGTTTTCATAAATGGTAAACGTGTTTCCATCAATGGTGAATGGTTCTACAGACATCTTAATAACTTCATGGAGTCAGATAATTTGTTGCTAGCTTATATTCAGGAAGTAGAATAATTGTCACAACAAGAGATGAGTATTTGCTTGTTGAATATGGAGTGGACAAGGACAGCATATATAGGGTTAAGGGACTTGATTATTCTGATTCACTTAAGCTTCTGTGTTGGAATGCCTTCAAGAAGGACAATCCTAGTGAGGGTTTTGAATAGTTCTCCAAGAATTTAGTATGTTACGCTAAAGGGCTTCCATTGGCCCTAATTGTTTTGGGGTCTTTCCTATGTGGTAGAAGCAAAGCGGAGTGGAAAGATACATTGAGTGAACTGGAAAATTTCCCCACGAAGCTATATATAAGGTACTTAAAATTGGTTTTGATGGGTTTTTTCAATGGGAAGGACATTGATCAAGTTAAGAAATTTCTAGATAGTTGTGATTTCTACCCAGAAAAAGGTATAAAGGTTTTGGTTGAGAGGGCTCCATTGACGTTTGACCATTATGAGAGATAGATGTATTATGATGCATGACTTAATACAAGATATGGGCAGAGAAATTGTGCATCGAGAATCACCAAATGATCCTGGGCAACGAAGTAGACTTTTTCTCCATGAGGATATTCTTCAAGTACTACAAGACAATGCAGTAAGTGTTGAGCGAAATACCTTTCTTTTGTATGCTTAATTAGCATTTTCACACGCATGTGGTGTAGCCTCTAGTTGATTTTTACCTACAGCAGCGCAAGCGGCACTGTCCATTTTTCTTCTTACCTATTGTACTATCGAAACTGATTTATGGAAGATGAAATTTAACTGAATGAATTCCCCAAGAGAATTTGCATTAGCATTCCCACATTAAGATTTCAAAGAACTTGTTTCTGTATTGATGTAACATCTATATGTAACATGTATTTCATGTGTATTCCTACCAGGGGTCAAACAAAGTGGAGAGTATAAAGCTAACCCTATCTGAACCAGAAGAGGTGCCGTTGATTCCTAAATCCTTCAAAAAGATGAAAAGACTTCGAATACTTATACTAAACAATGCACAGTGTTCTGGTGATCATCTTGAGTATCTTCCCAGTGAACTAAGATGGCTTGAGTGGTCTGGATATCCTTTCTCTTCTTTGGCAGTCAACTTTTCTCCAAAGAAGCTTGTTGTCTTTAACATGTGCAGTAGCAGGCAGCTTTGCCATCCAGTTTCTACGTTCAAGGTGATGCATGTTTATCATTTTCATTAATTGTTATGTGAAACCAATCTTTGGAGGTGACATACTGGTACTACAGCCATCATTTAGGTGGGTTCTAGTCGGACTCACCCGGTGAGTTTTGTGTTCTATTACATATTGCTCGATTTTTTGAGATCTTTGCATCAACTCCAAAAAATAAATAAATAAATAAATAGATACTCACCCAAGTGACAGGTGTATTACAACTATACCAACTTTTAGAAGTTATGTAGCAAAATACTCATTTTATTTCTTTGTTTATACACTAAAGTCTCGGGAAAATTAACTTTTCCTCTTATTTATTTATTTATTTTCTGCTAGGATTTCAAAGGCTTAAAATATATGAATATTGATGATTGTGAGTTTCTAACTGTATCCCATGTATCGAGCTGTCACAGTCTTGAACACCTGACAGTTAGAAATTGTATAAACTTGACTGAGGATCATGAATCTGTCGGTAATCTTGATAAGCTTTGTGAATTGAGACTTCACTCCTGCTCCAACCTAGTGTCTCTACCAAGAAGCTTCAAATTAAAATCCCTTCAATCTCTTTTTCTTTCTGATTGCTCAAGATTGAAAGAGTTCCTAGAAATTATCGATAATATGGATTGCTTAGGGTCTATTGTATTGGGAGGAACTGGAATAGAAGAATTGCCTTCATCCATTGAACGTATTACTGGGCTGCAATCCTTAAGCATTCTTGATTGTTAAAATCTGACAAATCTTCCAAGTAGCATTTATAAGTTACAAAAGCTTAGGCGGCTTGATCTTTATAATTGCAGCAAACTCAGTAAGTTTCCCATGTTTAGCCAGAAGAAAAGAAAATTCACGTCATTGAATGAAGGATCAAGCAGCACTGGGTCAGCATCAAGTTTGAACTTATTTCCCTCATTAAGAGAACTAGGCCTGTCAAATTGCAATATTTCAGAATTGAATTTTCTTACAGACACACAGCACTTTCCAGCTCTGTCTATATTATTGTTAGATGACAACAATATTACTGCAATTCCTGCATGCTTACCCAAACTTGCTACGTTAAAGTTCCTCTGTGTGAGGAACTGCAAGCTCTTAGAAGAAATTCCAGAGCTTCCACCAAAGATATTCACAACTTGAAAGCATGCTAAGTGGTACTGCACCCGAAAGGATTTTCTTCTCTTGTTGCCACGGACTGATTAGCACTTATGGAGACCAATTGATGAGTGCATTGCGACCTGTGGTTAGTCTCTTTCTTTGTCAGTTTCTTCTTTCGTTAATATATAAGATATGCTATGTGTACTACTGAATATATACATCTACTTTTATACTTTTTTATATATATCTCTTACATTCATTCTTTATTTTTCCATTTACTATTCTACCCTTACATAATTACCAAAATAAAATGGGTGTGCACCAAGTAGCATGCACATACATTTCCCTTCATTTAAAACCAATTGATGAGTATATTGCGACCTGAGGTTAGTCTCTTTCTTTGTCAATTTCCTCTTTCATTAATTTATTATGCTATGTGTACTACTGTATATGTACATCTACTTTTATACTTTTTCTTTTTTTACGTTTCTTACATTCATTTTTTATTTTTCTATTTACTATTTTACTCCTACAAAATAACTAAAATAAAATGGGTGTGTACCAAGTAGACATGCTCGTACATTTTCCTTCATTTAAATGCACTGTTTGAAATAGTGCCGAACTATGTGTAGATTGCATAGGTAAACATTATTCAGATTTTGTTAATTGTGGAATTTATGTATAATTGTGTACTACCCCAAGACGTGAAGTCCCACAAATGTGTGACTCACGTTGGCTACTTAAGCTTGGGCACCCATTAATATTATAGTAGTCTTGGTAGCATGTGTGATCAAGGTAAAGTAGTTTAAGCTATACATTAAATTAAAGGCCAGGATTAAAAACATTTTGGTACAGGCATAGTCTAGAATTGATTTTATGCCTAATAGGCATAACTATAATTTTTTTAGGTATATTTGTTGAAATTTCATTAATAGACATTTGTTGTTAATAGGGATTTGTCCGTGGACCTAAAATGATAGTGATTCCTGGAAGTGAGATTCCAGAATGGTTTGGCCATAAAAGTTCGGAAAGTTCCCTCTCTTTTCAGGTGCCTGTAGGTACTTCAACGGACATAAAAGCTTTGGTACTTGGCATCCGTGCCAGCAGATTAACTTGGCTTCATATCCAGGTTTTCATAAATGGTGAACGTGTTTCCATTAACGGTGAAAGGTTCTATGGACAAAATCTTGTTTACGTCGTTGAATCAGATAATTTGTTCCTAGATTATATGCCTCAAATATTTCTTCCAAGTTCCAGGGAAGATTGCATTGACTTTGAAGTTAAGGTTTTTTTAGATAAAACATCATGTTTTAAAGCTTTAGGGTGCATCTAATGGAGAGGTAATATCAGGAAATTGATGAATTAAGAGATATGTAAATATGTGATTGTTAAGATTTAATGAGATTCATAATTTGAAATTGGTGTTCTTATGTATGAATCTTTTCTTATTTGTCTCTTTTGTCTTGTCTGTGTTAACTATTTTTTTTTAACTAAAAAAATACTTCTATCTAATTAGATTGTTTGGATTACTTTCTAAAAAAAATAAGCATTGTTAAAAACAAAAAAGCTGCTTCTTATAGAAGCATAACATGGGATGATTCAAAAAATGAGAAATAAAAACAGGTTATTGTTAAATACAAAATGTATAAAAATATTTTTTTCATAAAAAAAAGAGTTGCTTTGATTTTTATTTCTATACTTCTAAAATACTTATTTTTTTTTAAAAAAAAAAGTTAATCTAAACAAATTTTAACTTAAAAAAAAAAAATTAATCCAACACTACATTTCATAACTTACTCCTTTTTATATCTTTACAATGCCGTTACTTTTAAAATGTACTATTAGAACTCTCCAATAAAAGCAGTGAAACAAAGCTACCCATTTTTACCCTTTTTTTTTTTTTTTTTTTTTTTTCTTTTTTTTGTTTCTTTTGCAGATTTATCAAAAGCCACTATCACTTTCTTGTTTGTGTATAGTCTTTGCTTTGATAATAATAGTCGCCATTGCTATTGGTCTGATGGCAAATCCGTATTATAATTATTATTATTGAGTCCTCTTACCGAAAAAGAATTCTTAAAAGGCCTTATTTACCTACGTGTAAATGTTTAATTAATTAAATAAATTTTTTATTTATTTTCTTATCATAAAAGGTGTCTACCTATGTTTTTTTGTCTATGTTTCAGGTTCTTTAACACTAAATACCACATATTTATATATTTTTAATTAAACTAAAGAATAAAAGTATAAAATTAGGTTGATAAGAAAAAGAAGATGGATTTTATAATATTTTTATTTCTTGAATTTTTACACAATTTGCCAAACTTATTGCTGCGTATATACACATCCCTAATAAGAAGAAATTACAAATATATTTACATAAATAAATATTTATATACACGCACAGAAGTAGTTTATTTTTTAGATGCTTTTCTTTGTTCTTGTCTTTAGTTTCTACACATAACTCATAAAAAATTCATGACTATTTTATTAAAAAGAACTAATATTTTTTTATGGTAGGAAAAAGGGAGAAACGCACGGGAGTTTCAACTCATATTAGAGGAATGGGCTTTTGTTTTGTAATAATGATAAGCTGTTTATGTCACATTCTGTAAACTATTCAAAACAGTCTATATCAAAGTTTTTATGAAAACTTTTAACACTTTATTTTATTTTACTTTAGAAATTATGCATGTTACATCACATATGGAATTCAAATTATTTGTAAAGATAATTTTCATTATTTATTTTTGACAGGGTAGAAGCAAGTTTCATTGAAAAAACTGTTGGGGAAATCTAGAATAAGCTTAACTATGTTGACTTGAATGTTGCCCACCACCCAGTAATTGGAATTGAACCTCAAGTGGAGGAGGTGAAATTCACGTTAGATAGAGGAGTCTCTAATTTTCATATTGTTGGAATTCATGGAAGTGGAGGAATTATTAAGACAATAATCGCAAAAGCTCTTTATAACATGATCAATTTGTTGACATTTGATTCTTGACATGAAAAACTTCAATAACCAGTCTTAAAATTTTAAATATAGTTACAGTTGTAATTTTATAAGGTTAAAGCATTTCCTCAGAAGGAAGAAGGTGATCATCATTTATAGATAACAATAAAAATTTTCATCACATCTAACAACATAAGAATATTATAAAGTTTGAAATCTTAGTCATTTTTATTAAGAGGGATTACTGTATTATTTTTCTTCCCAAACGTAAATAGGTCTTTGCCAAAAAGTATTACATTATCCTGATCTTCTATAGTCCTCTATATATAGAAATTAATAAAAGGAAACAAAATAAAATAAAATCAGATTGACTAATTAGGATCTTCGTTGAATATAGGAGAAAAAGAGAGACTCTTCGTTGATAAGATAAAGGAGAATGAGAAGCCAGTTAATAACAATGAAAATGCAGAATTTCGTAATAGAAGCAGCCATAGTTGGTCTTGTTTGGTGCTTAGATGAAGAAGATTATTGTAAATATATATAGCAATAGCGACGTTAGATATTCTTTGATAGTTCATCAACTGTTCACATTGATAAAATCATGCTGCAGAAGATATTCCCCATATGCCTCTCGTTTTCCGAGAAGAGTTTTTGTTTCTTTTACAAGTAAAGGTACATATAATATAACATTTATTCAGAGACCCTGAAAATTTTAAATTGTGGGAGCTAACATACATATGTGTGTGTGCACGGGCGTCGTATTGAGGGCTGTTTTTTTTACATGTTTCGAGATATCTTGAAAAATTGAAAGATTTTTTTATTTTTAACGCTACCAAAGATTTCTTTTTCAATATAAGTAACCCAGGAATGATTTCTTATCTCTTATATTATTGCAACTGCTGCTTATAAAAAGGCCAAACAAGAACAATATTTATTCGTCTCAACAATTAGTTACTTATAATCGTGGTATGTGTGGGATTATAATAAACCCAACCATATAATTAAAATCCAAATCAAATTTAACTACAAATTTTGATCTTGGACCAAAACCAACTTTATTTTCTCTCCATGGACCTAAGTTGAATTAAAATCAATTTAGGTAAAGGGTCTCAACTTGGGTAAATTAGACTAAAATCTTCTATTTTAAACTTATGGGGCATATTTTTCTTTAATATATGCATATAATATATTAAATATAAAAATTTTGTGGGGCAATTATCCCCACAACCTGAAAATTTCCGTATGTATAAAATTATTAGTGTCTTCTCCTAATTAATAACATTTTAGGTGAAATGATTTTTTGACATAACATATAGTCTCTTTAACCTAACATTGTGAGTTACATTTTTCTTTGATCGGAGTCTGAGGACTTAAGATTTTTGACAGCTTAAAAATGATATATATGAGAAAATCCCTCACCATCCTCTATGGCATGTTATAAAATATATGTTATGAAGTTAAATAGTCTCGCAACTGAAGGTAATAATCTCTAGACAATATTGAATTTAAATTTTGAGTTTGAAAATGTTGTAGGAGCTTCTGTGGAGTAGCCCGAGTCATGCAGCAGTGTGGCACTCTCTATAAAGGCTATTCTGCCTCAATGATAGTGAAGGCACATGCCCATTTGGATTTTCTATAGTTGATTGCTGCATGCAGTCGGTTATTAGTCATCCAATCGACATACATTTACATAGTCAATCCAAATGTATGTTGATTAGATAGTTAACAACTAACTGTACATTATAGTCAACTGTAGCAAATTTAATTTCCAAGTTAAAATAGGCCTTCTAAATCTCTCTGGTCAATGTATATATATATATCTATATAAGAGGCAGCTGAGATAGATGGGAGAGCGTGTAGTGGTGGTTTTTTATGAAAAGAAGCTAGGTATTTATAGAAGGTATGGAGGTCCTTGTTTAATTTGGGAAATAACCCTTACTATGTGTTAGGCATGCAAAAGTAAAAGGAGAGTATATTTGGAGGAAGTATTTTTATGTTTCAATGATTCTCTAATTGCTTCCATTCATCCGAGACTTACATATTTATAATGAGATATGAAACCTTTTAGAACAATACATCAAGTTATGAACTTCACTTTTTTAGGTATTTCTCCTCTTCAATTATTTAGATATATGACTCTTCACTAATCTTGGTACATAACTCTATTGATTTAGATGCATAACTCTTTATTAATCTAAGTCCATCACTCTTCATTAATTTAGGTACATGACTCTTTATTGAAATACATGCACATTACCAACATTCTCCCCTTTAATGTGCTTGTGGTTTAACTCTAAGAGCTTCTCTTAATTGTTGGAACTTGTCTCTTGCCAAAGCTTCTCTAACTCCAAGAGCTTTGTTCTTTTGCTCGGAACTATCTGGATTGTATTTTGTTTTATAAATCTATTTAACACCAATCACAATCTTGTCCTTTGGTTTATCAACAAGCTGTTATGTTTGATTATTCTTAATCATCTGAATTTCTTCTTCCATTGCCT
Organism: Bauhinia variegata; assembly: GCA_022379115.2. Lineage (NCBI taxonomy): Eukaryota > Viridiplantae > Streptophyta > Magnoliopsida > Fabales > Fabaceae > Bauhinia > Bauhinia variegata. The sequence goes on from CM039432.1 coordinate 8,065,688, forward strand.
TTGCCCAAGCATAATCCTTGGTTGCTTCTTCAAAGCATTTTGATTATGTAACACTACAATTATAAACATAGTAGTTAGCATAAATATCACTCAAACTCCTCATTTTGATTGGAGTTGAGCTTGGAGAAGATGAACTAGAACTTGATGAAGATGGAGCACCAGATGAGGATGGAGAATTTGTGTGTATGGGGCTGGTTCATCATTTTCTCCTGCTTCATTTTTCTGCCTGCTGAAACATTTTTCTCTTCCACCTCCTTGCCAATTCCAAAAAGCCTTCTCACTAAATACATGATCTTGACTTATGATCACCTTTTTAGTCTATTGAAAAATTTGTTCAAGCTTTCATTCTTCTTTATCTTTTCATTCTCAAAATCTCTTTTAGGAGATTGAAGTTTAACCGTTCTCACCTTTGAGTCTCCTTTAAACTCTTGTAGAGTTTCTCATTCTTCCTTAGTTGTTCTTGCTCTCATAATTCTTGGAAATATAGTTGATGAGACTCCTCTTTGAATCATCTTGAGAACTCCAGCATCCATGATTCTTCTCCTTTTCAATTCTTCAAGTTGTGTAGCTGTAACATCTTCTACTACAGTAAGATCTTATGGCCAATTTTGACTAGTTCCAAAACATCAAAAGAGATGACAAAGTCTCTATTTTTATTGCCTAAAAATCGTAGTTTTCTCCTTTGAACAAAGTAACTTGAACATTGCTAAAAAATTGTGTTATTGGCTGTTGGAAGATTTTTTTGAAGAAGCCATGACTTTTCATTTTCAATTTTCTACTACTCTCTCTCTTTCTCTTTTTTTCTCTTTTACTTTTTGTTGTAGGATCTACCATTCTAATACCAATTTGTTAGATATGCAGAGGTAGATGAATAGTATATCTGATGAAAGTATTTTTATGTTTCAATAATTTTTTGATTATTTTTACTCGTTTGGAGACTTGCATATTTATAGTGAAATATAAAACCTTTTAGAATAGTATATTAAGTTATGAATTTTTATTTTCTTACGTACATAACACTTTTAATTATCTAGATATATAATTCTTTACTAACGTGAATACATAACTCCTTATTAATTTAGTTGCATGACTCTTCTTGGTACATGACTTTTCACCACATTAGCAACACTATGGATAAGTTCAGTTAATGATATTTAGTTACATTTGTCATGCTGCTGGAAGCATACTTGTATTTCATTAGTAGAATGAATGTGTTGAAACCATTTTTCTTTTTAACAACTAATTAAAATATTCTCGCACCCTTTCACTGTAAAAATAAACTTGCTTGGGACGAAAAACACTACACAGCAAACCTTCTCAACAAGTTCTAATCAATATTAATTAACAATAATCCATTTTAGTTTCACCTAAACTCAAATGGCCATGATAAATAGCAGTCTTAATTAGCATTATTCTAATAACGTGAAGTACAAGGAAGGGAGAGAAGACACAGAAGGAGAAGAAAAACACAACAGGCATGCGTGTAAGTTCAGTTTACTGAAGAAAAATGATCACATAATATGTTATTCATGTTTTAACTTTTTACACTTTCATTTATTTATTCTTTTTATTTATTTATTTTGATATACATATATATGCATAATACATAACTAATAAAATAATAAAACGAAGTCACAATATTTTACCAAAAAAAAAAAAAAAACGAAGTAACAGTAGAAAAGTAAAGCTCGTTTCTGCTCTCTCTCATTCCCCAGTTGAAGGGGAAAATAAAGCGGCGCTCGACTCGAGCACTTTATGGATGTTTTGGTTCTGCTGGATTGAGCTTACTTTTCAATATTTTTTTCTCATTTCTTCCAATTTGTGGATTTTCCCAGCAAGCCAGCTGATTTTGAGAAAGCAAATTTAAGAAGCCGAAGTTGGCTCCGGGCATGGATCTCGATCTCTCTCTAATGCGGCTTCTAAGAGGTTGTCTTGCGCTGCTCTGCTTTCGTCTGTGAACTGGGACAAGGGTTCTTCAGAGCCAACCACGCCGGCGCTTTATTTCGAAAAGTGAAAGCAAATCATCACAGGTTGGTTTTCTCATTGAGGAGTTTTTACTCTTTTGGTGGTTGTTTTTCAAAAATTTTACGTATTTTATCGGTTGTGCTCTGTTTGGTTACTAGGAAAATGGACCAGAGAGTGTAGGAACATTGCAAGCAGAAAACAAGAAACTTCCCCGTTTACTCAGGTCAATTCGTTTGGGCCGTGGATTGACTTTTTTGCAAGATCCAATAGAATCGATCGGGTGGGACCAGGTTTTGAAACACTGCTAATATAAAGCACTAAGATCCACCGGAAGAAAATTACACGAGTTCTTCTTCTTGTTTAAGCTTTCCTGGATCTTCCATGGCAATTCAGTTAGGTTCTTCATCTTCTTACAAATCTAAGTGGAGTTATGATGTCTTCTTGAGTTTCAGAGGTGAAGATACGCGCAATAACTTCACCAGTCATCTCTACAGTGCTCTGCATCAGAGAGGGATCAACGCCTTCATAGATGATTCAGAGCTTAAAAGGGGGGAACAGATTTCACCAGCACTTGTCAGAAGCAATAAACAGATTTCACCAGCACTCGTCAGAAGCAATCAAAGAGTCAAGGATTTCCCTTGTAATATTCTCTGAAAATCATCTTGGTGCTTGGATGAACTTGTGCAAATCATCGAGTGCAAAGAAACAAAAGGACAGATGGTTTGGCCTATTTTCTATCATGTTGATCCATCTGAAGTTCGACACCAGAAAGGCTGCTTTGCGGAAGCTTTTGCTAAACATGAAGATGTAAAAAGACACAGCGAAGAGAGGATTCAAAGATGGAGAACAGCACTGAATAAAGCAGCAAGTTTGTCTGGATGGCACTTGGGAGATGAGTAAGACTAAGAAACAACTTAAGCTTTTAGATTGCATTGGTTATAGATATCCTAGTTTGGTTATTTATTTCTAATTGGACTAAAGAATGAAAGTATAAAACTACTTTGAGAAGAAAACATAGAAGATGGAATTTATATTAGTTTTAATTCTTGAATTATTACACTCATTGGCAAACTTATTCTTGCATATATACAAATCGTTACTGAGGACATAAATAAATATCCACACACACATAGAAGTAACTTGATTTTCAGATGTTTTTCTTTGTCCCTGTCTTCAGCTTATTTACGTAGCTCATAAAAAATTCAAGACTATTTCCTTAAAAAGAACTAGCGTTTGTTTTTTTCATGGTAGATAAAGGGAGAACACACAGGAATTTCAACTTATATTAGGGGAATGGATTAGAACTTGCATGTTATAAGGCTTTTGTTTTGTAATAATGATATGCTACTTATGTCATTTTCTGTAGATTATCCAAAACAGTCTACATCAGAGTTTTTGTGGAAACTTCTGATACTTTATTTCATTTGAATCAGAAATTATGCAGAATAACTCCGTTTGAATTCGAGGTTTTCATAAATGGTAAACATGCTCCCATGAATAGTGGGTTCATTGAAAATCTTGATAAAGAGGAGTCAGATAATTTGTTGCTAGTTTATATTCCTTTTATATTTCTTCCAAGTTCCAGGGAATATTACATTGACCTTGCAGTTAAGGTTGTTCCACGTAACCCTGCTTTAGATGAAACACTGGGTTTAAAAGCATTAGGGGTATATATAATGGAGGGGTAATTTGAGGAAATTGATGAACTAAGAGATATGTAAATATGTAATTGTTAAAATTTAATGAGATTTGAAATTTGAAATTGTATTCTTATGTATAAATCTTTTTTTTATTTATCTCTTGTCTTGTCTGGGTTGATTATTTTTTATTTTATTTTTACTAAAAATTGCTTCTACATAATTTGATTGTTTGGATTACTTTCTAAAAAAATAAGCATTTTTAGAAACAAAAAAAGAAGAAGCTACTTTTATTGTTAAATAAAAAAATGTATAAGTTTTTTTTTTAGAAAAAAAGAGTTGCGTTTTATTTTTATTTCTGCACTTCTAACATATTTTTTTTTTCAAAAAAAATCAATTTAAACTTCAACTTTACAAGAAACAAATTAATCCAACTCTACACTCCATAAGTTATTTCTTTTTCAATATTTTTACAGTGAGATCACTTTTTAAATGTGAATACTATTAAAATTCTCCGATAAAAATAATGTAGTAAAGTTTCCCACTTTTAAAGGAAAATGGCTCAATAATCACCTAAAAATATAACTATTGTTTTCTTATTAAGTATAAGAGCGGAACCAAAACTCCATTATATAAATACCAAAAAAAAAAAAAAACCCAAAATTGGTTCAATTGGAAAAAAGAGTTCGTTATTTTGAAATACATAAAACTAAACATGTTTTAAAAATGAATTAATTTCCTCTTATATTTATTAAAAACATAACAGTGAGATTTGAATTATAATTTAATTAAAGTAAAATCAATAACTTAAATTAAAAAATTCTTTTTTATTTAAAATTCACATTTTTACCCTTTTTTTTTTTTTTTTTATATGCAGACTTATCGAAAGCCACTATCACTTCGTGTATAATCAAAAGCCAATTCATAAATCTAGGATGCGCCAAAAGAAACGGCCAGCCGCTCCGTGAGTTTCAGATTTTCACAACAGATTTGGGCTAAATAGTGAGCTCAATTTAGGCTATCTACATTATTGGCTAAGTGGTAAGCCCACTTCTTATTTTTTCAGTCTTTAATTATTTTTGTTTATAATTAAACTAAAACATAAAATGCATAAAGTAAAAAAATCAAAATAAAAAATACATAAAATTACATCTGAATTGTACTGATAAAAAAATTTATTAGTGCATACATATACATATCCTTTAGGTTTTTAGGACTCTATGTAACTTCCTTTAATCTAATCACATAAGATTTTTATTTTGAATACTTTTAATAATTGAAAATATTTTAAATATGTTTAAATTTAAATTTTTAAGTCTTCATGATAAATTTTTCTAGCTAATTCATATATATTAGGACTCTTATTTCCATTAAAGTTTAATAACTGAATAGGGTTTCTGGATAAGTTTAAATTACTCTTGATTAGTTAAAAAAAATATTTTATTGTTGCATTCATCTTTGAATATTTTACATCTTGAAAATGTTAGCCTAATAATGTTTGTTATCATTTCTTGTTGAGCATATATTATTGCTTATGGTATCATATGCAAATGAAAGTGGTATATTATATTGGATTATTTGCTTACTAAGCATTTTTTATTTCACATTGACTATTTTAAAATTAGCTAAGCATTTTTATTGATTAATTAATTAATTTTTTTTATTGCAATGAGTACACAAAATGTCTGTTTTAACTTTGTACATTATAGTGTATGCTCGCATAATTCTTTTTCCTTCTATTTATAAGTGCACAATGAAGAAAAATTAATTATTGAGAAAATTAGAAATTTGATTGTTAGGCTCAAGATTGCAAGGAAGCATGCATTTTTTTCAATTTTATGATATTTTTTGATAAACTTGACATATTCAAAGGACATATTTTTTGAAATTAGAACCCTGGTTAACTAGAGCAGTCCCCCTCTATATGATCTATGTTATTTGTAGTAGTTCGATTTGAATGTTAGAAAACAAGAAACTTCCCCCTTTACTCAGGTCAATTCGTTTGGGCCGTGGTTTGATTTTTTTGCAAGAGCGGTCCAATAGAATCAATCTGGTGGGACCAGGTTTTGAAACACTGCTAATATAAAGCACTAAGACCCACGGGAAGGAAATTACACGAGTTCTTCTTCTTGTTTTAGCTTTCCTGGATCTTCCATGGCAATTCAGTTAGCTTCTTCATCTTCTTACAGATCTAAGTGGAGTTATGATGTCTTCTTGAGTTTCAGAGGTGAAGATACACGCAATAACTTCACCAGTCATCTCTACAGTGCTCTGCATCGGAGAGGGATCAACACCTTCATAGATGATTCGGAGCTTAAAAGGGGAGAAGAGATTTCACCAGCACTCTCAGAAGCAATCAAAGAGTCAAGGATTTCTCTTGTAATATTCTCTAAAAACTATGGTGCTTCATCTTGGTGCTTGGATGAACTTGTGCAAATCATTGATTGCAAAGAAACAAAAGGACAGATGGTTTGGCCTATTTTCTATCATGTTGATCCATCTGAAGTTCGACACCAGCTAGGCTGTTTTGCAGAAGCTTTTGGTAAACATAAAGTTGTAAAAAGACACAGCGAAGAAAGGATTCAAAGATGGAGAACAGCACTGAATAAAGCAGCAAGTTTGTCTGGATGGCACTTGGGAGATGAGTAAGACTAAGAAACAACTTAAGCTTTTAGATTGCATTGGTTATAGATATCCTAGCTTGGTTTTGTATTTTGTGGATGCTTCAGGTTCTTTGACACTAGATACCACATACTTTTATAATGAAAGTATAAAACTACTTTGAGAAGAAAACATAGAAGATGGAATTTCTAATAGTTTTAATTCTTGAATTATTACACTATTTGCCAAACTTATTCTTGCATATATACAAATTGCTACTAAGGAGAAATGATTACATATATATATATATATATACACACATAAATAAATATCCACACACACATAGAAGTAACTAGTTTTTCAGATGTTTTTCTTTGTCCCTGTCTTCAGCTTATCTACGTAGCACATAAAAAATTCATGACTATTTCCTTAAAATGAACTAGCCTTATTTTTTTAATGGTAGATAAAAGGGGAACACACAGGAATTTCAACTTATATTAGGGGAATGGGTTAGAACTTGCATCTTATAAGGCTTTTTTTTTTTTTTTGTAATAATGATATGCTGCTTGTTACTTTCTGTAGATTACTCAAAACAGTCCACATCAGAGTTTTTACGGAAACTTCTGACACTTTATTTCATTTTACTCAGAAATTATGCATGTTACATCATACATGGAACCCAAATTATTTGTAAACATGATTCTTATTATTTATCTTTGGCAGGTTAGAAGCAAGTTTCGTTGAAAGAATTATTGGGGAGATTTGGAGTAAGCTTAACTGTGTTTACTTGAATGTTGCCAGCCACCCAGTAGTTGGAATTGAAGCTCGAGTGCAAGAGGTGAAATTCATGTCAGATAGAGGCCTATCTAATGTTCATATTGTTGGAATTCATGGAACTGGAGGAATTGGTAAGACAACAATTGCTAAAGCTCTTTATAACATGATTGCTGATCAATTTGAAGGGTGCAGCTTTCTTGCAAATGTTAGGGAACGTTCAAATCAATGTGAAGGACTGGTTAAGCTTCAAGAAGCACTTCTTTCTGAAATCTTACAGTTCAAAGAAATTAAAATTCACAATAGCAGTAGAGGAATCAATTTGATCAAAGAAAGGCTTTGCTACAAAAGGGTTCTTTTAGTCCTCGATGATGTAGACAATTTGGAACAGTTAAAATTATTAGCTGGAGAGCAAAATTGGTTTGGTTCAGGAAGTAGAATAATTGTCACAACAAGAGACGAGCGTTTGCTTGTTCAATATGGAGTGGACAAGGACAGCATATATAGGGTTAAGGAACTTGATAATTCTGATTCGCTTCAGCTTTTGTGTTGGAAAGCCTTCAAGGAGCAGTATCCTGGAGATGGTTTTGAAGAACTCTCCAATAAGTTAGTAAGTTATACTCAAGGGCTTCCGTTAGCCCTAGTAGTTTTGGGGTCTTTCCTGTATGGTGGAGACAGAGAGAAATGGGAAAGTACATTGCCTAAACTGAAAAAAATTCCCCATAAAAAAATATTTGAAGTACTTAAAATTAGTTTTGATGGATTGGAGGATCTTGAGAAGAATATTTTTCTTGATATTGCATGCTTTTTCAATGGGAAGAACATTGATGTTAAGAATTTTTTTCATTTCGACCAAGAAAATGGTATAGATGTTTTGGTTGAGAGGAATCTTCTAAAAATTGACGATGGGAAATTAATGATGCATGACTTAATACAAGATATGGGTAGAGAAATTGTGCGCCAAGAATCACCAAATGATCCTAGGCAACGAAGTAGACTTTGGTTCCATGAGGATATTCTTGAAGTACTAGAAGAAAATGCAGTAAGTGTTGAGCAAAATACCTTTCTTTTTATGCTTAATTAGCATTTTCACATGCACAAGAACTTGTTTCTATTAGCTTTCCCATACGAAAATTTCAAAGAACTTGTTTCTGTATTGATGTAACATCTAAATGTAACATGTATTTCATGTGTATTCCTACCAGGAGTCAAACAAAGTGGAGGGTATAAAGCTAACCCTATCTGAACCAGAAGAGGTGCAGTTGACTCCTAAATCCTTCGAAAAGATGAAAAGGCTTCGAATACTTATAATAAATAATGCACAGTGTTCTGGTGATCATCTTGAGTATCTTCCCAATAACCTAAGATGGCTTGAGTGGTCTGGATATCCTTTCTCTTCTTTGCCGGTCAACTTTTCTCCAAAGAAGCTTGTTACCTTTGACGTGCCCAATAGCAGGCTAAAGCTTAGCCATCCAGTTTCTTTGTTCAAGGTGATGCATGTTTATCATTATCAAGAGTTGCTATGTTAAACCAATCTTTAGAGACTGGCATACTGGTACTACACCCATCATTTGGGGGGGTTCTAGTAGGACTCACCCCGTGAGTTTTGTTTTCTATTACATATTGTTCAATTTTTTGGGATCTTTGCATCAACACTGAAAAAAAAAAAAAAAAAAAGAACTAGATACTTACCCAAGTGACAGGTGTGGTACAACTATAGCAACTTTTAGAAGTGATGTATCAAAATACTCATTTTATTTGTTTATTTATATGCTAAAGTAAGGTAAAAATTAACTTACATTGTCCTGTTATTTATTTATTTTTCTCTGCTAGGATTTCAAAGGCTTAAAATATATGAATCTCGATGATTGTAAGTTTCTAATTGAAATACCCGATATATCGAGTTGTCACAGTCTTAAACACCTAAAAGTTTCAAATTGTAGAAACTTGACTGAGGTTCATGAATCTGTTGGTAATCTTGATAAGCTTTGTGTCTTGGATCTTCACTGCTGCTCCAACCTAGTGTCTCTACCAAGAAGCTTCAAATTAAAATCCCTTGAATCTCTTCATCTTGGTGATTGCACAAGCTTGAAAGTGTTCCCAGAAATTATCGATAATATGGATTGCTTAAGGTTTATTGGTTTGACAGGAACTGGAATAGAAGAATTGCCTTCATCCATTGAACGTATTACTGGGTTGGAATCCTTAGATATGTATAATTGTGAAAATCTGATAAATCTTCCGAGTAGCATTTATAAGTTACAGAAGCTTAGGGAGCTTGATCTTTGGAATTGCAGCAAACTTGGTAAGTTTCCCATATTCAGCCACAAGAAACAAAAATTTACGTCATTGAATGAAGGATCAAGCAGCACTGAGTCAGCATCAATTTTGAACTTATTTCCCTCATTAGAAATACTAAACCTGAGAAATTGCAATCTTTCAGAAGTGAATTTTCTTACAGACACTGAGCACTTTCCAGCTCTATCTATGTTATGGTTAGATGAGAATAATATTACTGCAATTCCTGCATGCTTACCCAAACTTGCTAAGTTAAACGTGCTCGGTGTGAGAAACTGCAAGCTCCTACAAGAAATTCCAGCGCTTCCAGCAAGTATGTGGACAATTGATGCCTTTGGATGTGAATCATTGCAAAGATGTTCACAACTTGAAAGCATGCTAAGAGATAATGGACCCGAACAGATTATCTTCGCTAATTGCCACAGACTGATTAGCACTCATGGAGACCAATTGATGAGTATAATGCGACCTGAGGTGAGTCTCTTTCTTTGTTAGTTTCCTCTTTCATTAATATATAAGATATGCTATGTGTACAACTGAATATATACATCTACTTTTATACTTTTTTATATATATCTCTTACATTCATTCTTTATTTTTCTATTTACTATTCTACCCTTACAAAATTACTTAAATAAAATGGGTGTGCACCAAGTAAACATGCATGTAAATTTCCCTTCATTTAAAAGTACTGCTTGAAATAGTGCCGAACTGTGTGCAAATTGCATAGGTAACATTATTCAGATTTTGTGAATTGTGGAATTTAAGTATAATTGTGTACTACCCAAGACGTGAAACCCCTCAAATGTGTGACTCTCGTTGGCCACTTAAGCTTGGGCGGCACCCATCAATACTATATAGTAGGCTTGGTAGAACGTATGATCAAGAACCTATTTAACTTTACAATGTTAAGTAGTTTAAGCTATACATTATATAAATGGCCAGGATTAAAAGCATTTTGGTACAGACATAGTCTAAAATTGATTTTATGCTTAATAGGCATGACTATATTTTTTTTAGGTATATTTGTTGTTGAAATTTCATTAATAGACATTTCTTCTTGATAGGGATTTGTCCGTGAACGTAAAATGATATTGATTCCTGGAAGTGCGATTCCAGAATGGTTTAGCCATAAAAGTACAAAAAGTTTCATATCTTTCCAGGCGCCTGTAGGTACTTCAACGGACACAATAAGTTTGGTAGTTGGCATCTGTGGCAGAATAACTTGGTGTGAAATCCAGGTTTTCATAAATGGTAAACGTGTTTCCATCAATGATTGGTTCTGTAGACAACATCTTAATAACTTCAAGGAGTCAGATAATTTGTTGCTAGCTTATATTCCTGAAATATTTCTTCCAAGTTCCAGGGAAGATTACATTGACCTTGAAGTTAAGGTTGTTTCACTTAACCGTATTTTAGATGAAACACTGGGTTTAAAAGCTTTAGGGGTATATCTAATGGAGGGGAAATTTGAGGAAATTGATTCACTAAGAGATATGTAAATATGTAATTGTTAAAATTTAATCAGATTCGAAATTTGAAATTGTATTCTTATGTATAAATCTTTTCTTACCTGTCTCTTGTCTTGTCTAGTTGACTATTTTTTATTTTTTTTATTAAAAAATGCTTCTACGTAATTTGATTGTTTGGATTACTTTCTAAAAAAAGAAGCATTTGTAGAAACAAAACCAAAAAGCTACTTCTTATAAAAACGGGTTATTGCTAAACAAAAAAAAGCACGTATAAAAGCTTTTTTTTTTTATTTAAAAAAAAGAGCTGTTTTTTTTATTTAAAAAAAAGAGCTGTTTTTTTTTTTTTTATAATTTCTGCACTTCTAAAATATTTTCTTGTGAAAAAAAAAAAATATAAACTTCAACTTTACAAGAAACAAATTAATCCAACTCTACACTCCATAACTTATTTCTTTTTCAATATTTTTACAATGAGATCACTTTTTAAATGTGAATACTATTAAAATCCTCCAATAAAAATAATGTAATAAAGTTACCCACTTTTAAAGAAAAATGGCTCAATAATCACCTAAAAATATAACTATTGTTTTCTTGTAAAGTATAAGAGCGGAACCAAAACTCCAAAATAAAAATGATTGTGATTTAAAATATATATATATATATATATATATATATATATAAAATGGTTGTAATTTGAAAAGTATATAAATACAAAAAAAAAAAAAACAACCCAAAATTGGTTCAATTGGAAAAAAGACTTCGTAGTTTGAAATACATAAAACTAGACATGTTTTAAAAATTGATTAATTTCCTCTTATATTTATGAAAAAAAAAACACTTTCATGTTGGTGAGATTTAAATTTTAATTTAATTAAAGCAAAATTAATAGCTTAAATTAAGAAAATTCTTTTTCCTCTTTAAAACTCACATTTTTACTATTTTTTTTTTCATAGCCACTATCACTTTCGTGTATAGTCTTTGCTTTGACAAAGATAATTACCATTGTTATTGGACTCATGCTCAAAGCCATATCAAACAGAAAGTATAATTCTGTATTAAGTTATGGTAAATTCATGTTATAATTATTATTATCGACTTTTGTTACTGAAAAAGAATTCTTAAAAGATCTTATTTACTTATCCGTAAATGCTAATTAATTAAATAAATTTTTGATTTATTTCCTTATCATAAAAGGTGTCTATTTTTTTTTCTCATTTTTATTATTAAATTAAGAACTTATTATTATTATTATCATGTGTTTTATTTTTATAATTTTTTTAAAAAAAAAGACTTTTTTTTTTCTTTCGTTGAAATTAAAAAGAGGCTATAAGGAATTTCAACGTGGAAGTTGAGGAGAGGACCAATCCAAGAGTATGAAAGTCAGGGATTTACCTTCTACCACCCCCACCTTTACCATCCACCACCCCCCATTTTAATTTTTTTATTTTAATTCCAAAAATGCCCTCACCTTTCCTCCCTTCCTTTTCTTCTTTCCCACGAACCCTAACATCCCCCACCCCCCACCCGCGGCTCACACTCTCCCATTTCTCCTTGGCTCAACACAAGTTCTTGGATAAATTTCAACAAAAAAAAGTATCTTAATCCCCCATTTTTTTGTTTATATGCATTTTTAGTGTTTAAAAATGTAAACTTATGTTGAAATGGTGAAAAATATTTTTCACGGTGTACTTGAGATGGTGGCCAACGCCTCTGTAGAGGCTCTAAGGCACTTCCAACGCCTATGCATAGGCGTTGGTGGCCATGTGTGAAGGGTGATGGCCTAACGCTCCTAGAGAGGTGTTGGAGGCTTGAAACGCCTCTGTACAGGCGTTAGAGGAATGTGGAAGAGCATAACGCTCCTGCAGGAGCGTTTCACTGACCAAACGCTCCTGCAGAGGCGTTTTGATCAAAACGCCTCTGCAGGAGCGTTTGGGCAGTGAAACGCCCCTGCAGGAGCGTTCTGATGAAATCACCTCCACAGGCGACACTCTTTCACAGGTGTTTGAGAATTGAAAACGCTTTTGTAGGAGCGTCTGGGGATGTCAACGCCTCTGTAGAAGCGGTATCGACACCAGAAACTTATACCAGTCAAAAACAAATTTTGAAGGATACATACCTCGTTTCATATACCATTAAAGTTCACATGAATAATACACACTCAAATATTAACGCTTCCACTCTTACAAATCAATAAATCAGCCAAGGGAATGAGAGGAAATTGTAGGGTTTGCTTCTACCGTTAATAACATCGCGGGGGGTGGAGAAAGGATGCAACAGACATTATTTCTTCCGTCAAGGGCATTATAGTCATTTTGAGTATTGAGGGGTGGTGGATGGTAAAGGTGAGGGTGGTAGAAGGTAATGCCCTGAAAGTCAATACTAATACTCAGGGTCGCATTATTACTAAATCAAATTTTATTAAAAATAAAATTTAATTTTAAAATTTTTAATGTTAAATAAAAAAGTTAACTTCCATTGAACCTATTTTTTCATATTTTTAATTTTTAAAATAAACTCACTCTCAATTTTTTTAAATAAAATCTCATTTTCTCATATTTTAAATTAAAAAAAAAAAAATTCTTGCTCCCCTTGCTTAGCATGGATATGTAGCTAGTAAATTTATAATTGAGGATATAAAGAATGGAGAACGCCATTGACAAGTAATCAATCCTTCAAGTAAGAAATGTCTGAGCCCCCATCACAATTGCACTATGATTTACTTTATCGTTATGCTTTTTTTATTGCTGCTTCTGATGTTTCTACGCATACTCTTGTATTTATTCTTTGTTTTGTTATAATTTAAATTTTATAAGCAATGAAGAAAGAAGAAAGAAAATGTACAAGCAATGAAGTTGTCATTGATTCTAAATGATTTTATTTCCAGTTATAGTTATAATTTCAATTTTATAATTGCTAAGTCTTTTCTATTTAGAATGAGAAATTAAGATGCCAGATCAATTAGGGCAAATATATTTGTGTAAACAACCAACTTATTTCTCACAATATGGCGATGAACTCACAATTAAAGGACATAAAGTTTTTGAAATGATAAGAAACTACTCTTCAAGATCGTATGTTACACTACGTAGAGCTTTTAATTTTTTCATAAGTTTTCTCCTAATGAAGTTGCATTTGTCGTTTATGATATGATACTAAATTACTTGGAAATGTTAACCTATTTATGTTTATTATCATTTTTTGTTGAACATATATTATTGCTTATGGTATCATATGCAAATGAAAGTGGTATATTATATTAGATGATTTGCTACTATATCATTTCATAGGAGGATAGGAATTTTATTTACCATTTACTATTTCTAAATTAACTAAGCATTTTTATCGATTAATTAATTTTTTTTTTCTTTTTCTCATTGTAATGAGCCCATAAGATGTATTTTAATTTCATTTATTTTAGTGTATGCTTGCATAACTTTTTCCCATTTATTTATTTGTGCACGATGAAGAAGGATAAGCTACAGAAAAAAATAAGAAATTTGATTGTTAGGCTTTTAAAATGCAAATTTTTTTCCCTTTTTATTTATTTGTGGACGATCAATTAGGGCAAATGTATGTTTGCATAATTTAATTGGAAGTTTGATGGATCGATATTTATTATTTATCTTAAATATAGGGATTCATTTCGTGGGGTGATAAAGGACTTACTTTTGGATTAAAACCTCTAGTTAATTAAGCAGCCCACTCCCATATTATCTGTGCTCTTTGTAGTAACCAGATTTAGTTTTCAGAAGGGGAAATGTTATCAAAAACATACAAACTCTTTTGGTTATAACTCATACATGTAGAAATAAAAGTAAACTACAGAAATTTCTAAAAAGTGGAGCTTAAGTTTGGGAACACAGTGGGGAAGTGGTTTATATCTCTCAGACAAAATCTTTCGTCACACATCTTATCTTGAATAATTTTTTAAGATAGTAATTGATTGAGGAATAATAGAACAATGCTATCAGTTGTATTTATTAAATTCTTTAATCAATCTTTATCTCATGGAATAGGCTTGAAATAGAGTTTAAGAGGTGGCTTCACACATGACAAAGGTGGACGCACCAACATCGCAAATCAGGACAATCGCCACTGAACTCACTCTCCTTGTTCTGGCACTCTTTAGAGCAAAGAAGACTTATAAGACAAGGCCCCTTCCACGTTCCACTAAGGCTTTCAAAAAAATCTGCACAATCGTATTGAAACTACATCTGAAAGCACGATAGTCACCTCCCACTGCACCCTCTTTCTCCTTGCACTGTGTATCACAATGGTTCAAAATAAAACAAGGGCCTTTCCACATTCTGCTATAAAAGTAACATGGATAATCTGACTCTGCCATTACTTGTCTTCCTGCACGTACCAAAATCGATAAAAGGAAAGAAAATTAGATAATATTTGTTAAAAATTAATTAATAACAAAAATTTAAGCTGTTAAGATCAATAATTAGTTTCAAATTATGATCAACACACACCTATACATAAAAATCTTTTGGGCTTGAAATATAAAGTAGTATAGGCCACTTATACCAAATGGATTTGACAGTCTAGAAGCTTTGTTATTAAGTCAAAAACAAGCTCAGTCTAAAAGTTTAAATTATTATAAAAAAGAACTCAAGAAGTAGTACATGCTCACTCATACTATGTGTTGAAATTTAAGCTCAAATAACATGTCAAAAACTAGTTTAATCCAAAAGTGTAAGCAGTTAAGGCTTTAGCGTGTTTACATTTTATTCAACAGTATTGATAATTTCTGATCCTCAGTGAAAATAGAGAAGAAAGAGATGCTTACCATTGTTGAAAGATAGGTGAAGAGAAGGTAATGGAAGACAACGAAAATGAAGAATTTAGAAACACAAGTAGCCATAATGGGTAAGAGACTAGAGCTTCTTGTTTACTGATCAATGTGAAGATTATTCTGATTATATATATAGCAATAGCAAGTGTATTGCTTTGAAAGTTCAACAGCAGTACACGTCCATAAAATCATTGCAGTTGCTGCTGAGAAAACTCCTTGTATGCCTCTTAGACTTGTCTTTGGTACTTGTTTTGTTTCTTTTTCTTGTATCTGATTTTTTGCAACAGCTATCAGCTAACACCCAAAAGCCTGGGTCATTAATTATTTGATTTATTAATGCCAACCTGTTTAATTTAATTTTGAAAGAAGGATATCCTCGTTAAATTTGGAAAAACAAATCCTTACTATGAATAACTTCATTTGATGATATTTAATATCTTCTTTTCTGGCATTGGGAAGCATAGTGGTAGATAATTAATAGACTAAATAAGATTGAAACTTTTCAGTATTTATAAACTTATGAATCCATTTTGGTTTTAGATAACGTCTGAAATGTCCATAATTGAGATGATTCGGAGTGTTTTAACTCGACAATCCTCGTGGTTGTGAAAAAATGGAAAAATTGCTGTCTTTTTTGTCCCGATTCGGATCTTTCTACGCCTGCTCTTTGCTCTATTCTTTGTTTTCTTCCTTTTTCTTGTATCATCATCATGCATGATGCCACTTTGTCCCGCCACAATACTCGTAAACATATATCTAGCTCAATAGAAAAGTTAATTCCATGTCAACACTAATATGCTTTTGGGCATCTAGAAAAGTGTATATATCAGCGGTTAATATATTAAAATGATTTTTATAAATATTTATAAAAATAAAAAAATTTGTTCTGTTTGTTCTGCAAGCCATTTGATTCTTAAAATACATATTTGAAGGGCCAAGAGATGTATTCTCTCTTCCAATAGAAAGTAGCACTATGGAAAATTAGAGAGAAAAGAGAAAACAAAAGAGAGCTGAATTTTACTTCTATGCTAGCTATCTTTGATAATTAAAATATTTTAGCAAAAATCCAAAATCTATTGAAGAAAATAATTAACAACGAATTAATATATACTATTTTTCCCACTATCACTAATAACAGTCATATAACTACAAAATAACTACTATGATCATGATATTTGGGAAATTCTATTTGCATAATTTATTTTTCACACTTAATGATACAATTTAACATTTTAGTTATATTATAAGAATAAAATTATAAAAAATAAAAATATAAAAATAAGTATGTATATGTAAATATGCATATAACACATCTCATCATATTTTACTATTCTAACTCTTTTGAAAAATAGATACACAATATTTGAGGCCAAGTCCAAAACTCTTTAATTTTTTGATATAGATACACAATTCAACACCAAGACATATTAAAAAAATAAATAGATTTTTATTTATTTCATTATCGTAAAAGGTGTCCACTTTTTTTAAAAAAAAAAAAAAACAATTTCTCATTTTTTATTTTTTAAATTAAGAATTCAATTATTATTCCTCATTTTTTTTAAATTTTTTTTTCTCTAAAGATAAAGAAGTTTTTTCTTTCAATGATTTTGAAAGGCGGCTATAAGGGATTTTAATATAGAGGTTAAGAAAGAGATCAATCCAGTAATGTGAAAGCCAATATTAGAGTTAGAAGTTGCATTACCACTAGATTAAACTCTATTTTATCAGAGAAATTTGATTATCATTAAAATTTTATTTTTCAAATTTTTAATGTTAAATAAAAAAGTTAATTTCCATTGAAACCTATTTTTCATATTTTTAATTTTTAAAATAAACCCACTTTCATTTTTCAAATAAAATATCATTTTTTCATATTTTAAATTTTCAAAAAAAAAATTGCTCCCTTTGCTTAGCATGGATATGTAGCTAGTAAATTTCTCATCAAAGATATAAAGAATGGAAGACACCATTGACAAGTAATCAATTCTTCAAGTGGGAAATGTCTGAGCCCCATCGCAATTGCATTATCCTTAAAGCTAAGCTTTTTGTGGTTATACTACAAAAAAAAAAAAAAAAAAGATTAGAATGAGAGTAAGAATATAAATGGAATATAATGGAGCATAATTTTTATTCCATTCTATGATTTGGTACATTTTTGGTCTGGTACTTAGATGGAGTCAAAATGATTTTTTATGTGAGAATAACTCAATATTACTAATTATTTAGTATTGAAGCTTTTTTAAAAAAAAAAAATTGAAGGATCAAACTTTTTTAAAATGTTCAATTCTTATGACAAAAATAATTACGTTTTGTTACATTTATATTTTCATAAATAAATTTTGTTACTTAACCACATTTTCTCGTTGCATTTATCGTTTAATATTAGATATCTTGAAAATGTTAACCTAATAATGTTTGTTATCATTCCTTGTTGAGCATATACTATTGCTTATGGTATCATATGCAAATGACAGTGGTATAGTATATTAGATTATCTGCTTACCCAGCATTTTTATTTAACATTGACTATTTTTAAATTAACTAAGCATTTTTATCGATTAATTAATTATTATTTTTTTAATTGCAATGAGTACACAAGGTGTGTGTCTTAACTTCGAACATTCTAGTGTATGCCTGCAGAATTCTTTTTCCTTCTATTTATAAGTGCATGATGAAGAAGAATGAACTACTGAGAAAATTTAAAATCTGATTGTTAGGCTCATAATTTTAAGTTTGCAAGTAAACATGCATTTTGTTTAATTTTAAGATCTTTTTGATGAACTTAACATATACAAAGGACATATTTTTCGAAATTAGAACCCTAGTTAACTAGAGCAGTCCTCCGCCCCCCCCCCCCCCCCCCCCACCCCTAATATGATCTATGCTGTTTATAGTAATTTGATTTGAATTTTAGGAAGCGATAAATAATTAAAAAGAATAATATTATATGTATATTTATTTTTTAAATTTTTTATGTATCTCTCTTTTAATAATCTCTTTATTTTTAGGTGTAAAAATAATTTAGAAAATAATATTAAAATTCTATTTATAAAATTGTTTTTAAAATTAATCAGAGTATTAAAAGAGTTTAGAAAACATAAATGTAGATTTTAAACAAATGCTCAAGAGAAACAAGACACTAAATTTATAGTGGTTTAGTCAACTATTTAATAGTAACCTACATCTGTCATCTCATACACAAATAAGAGAGTTTTAATCATCATATATTACAACCAAACCGCAGCCCATCACAAGGCAAAATGCCACTGCAGCAGCTAGGTTTTACAAGCAGCCTCATGGCCCTCAACAAGAAGTATCAAAGGCTCACATAGGAACCTATCTACCCACCACTGAGGTAGACCCAGCCAAATGATAGGCACAATGACCTTATAATGAGATCAAAGGGTATCATAAAGTGGTACAAATTTTGTGTTGCTAGAATAACAGTTTTTCCAGTGAAGTACAATCTCACACCTAATAAGATTTAAATTAGTGAAGAATAGGTGGAGAAAATATAGGAGAGAATAAACTGAAGAAGAACTTCTGGATCTATAAAGTGTAGTGCTGGTCTTTCGCTCTGTGTCTAGTTCACCGAGATTTTCATAGGGCTTTAGCCAATATGATCGTTGAGATAGACGCTGGATTGATGAACATTGAAATGAATGAGCTGTTTGCTGCAGCAAAGATGTCCAACAAAAGATTATGTTCCACAATGACTTGTCCGAAGGGAATTAGAACATGCTTGAGTCTGATTCAAGTAGTTGCATGCATAGTTACTAGATTCATGATACATTGCAGTCCGTAAATGGGTACGGGATTCATAAGCTAAAAAAATAAGATTTACTTGGGATAGTCTTATTCGACACATAAAAATAACGGTACGTTAAGATTTATTAAGAGTCATGTTATCTTATAATGGTTTTATATACGCTTTCACTCATCTCTTTGCTCATTTATTTCATCTTTTCTTTTTCTTGATAATAGTAGTTCATAAAAATAAAAGTTTAGTATAAATTTGAGCATAAATCTACATAATATTAAAAAAGGTTAAAGAAAAATACAAACTGAATAATACTTTCTTTTTTCATATTTCGTTCATTTGTTTTGATAAACTAGTATACGAATCCAAAGGAATCGAGGCATTCAAATATCGTGATTCAATATGTGTGAATTGATTCATGATTCATTAAAAAATGACAAATTTGGTAACCATGGTTGCATGTGCAATCCATTCACATATTCAATCAACAATGACTTAATATAATCATTTAAGCATCATAGTGTACAGGACGAGAAATGTAATAAACATATTAAAGCATCTAAACTTATCAATGCATCTGAAAATATGTCAAGTAAGAAAAATTAAGACAAATAAACAAGCTGTCAATTAATAATAAAAAAGATCTTAAACTTGTAATTTGGAATCATCAAAAGGCAACCAAGCTTTGATTAAAGCTCTTGATCTAAAAACAAGTACCGAAACCTCTTTTTAATGTTAATATTCTCAATACAAGTCATAATCCATTTCAATCAGCAAGCTATTTCACAGAGAAAAAAAAAAAAAAAAAAACACAGAATATAAGGCATAGTACTAGATTAGCAGTACATTCCAATACATTGCACAAGAGTACACAATTTGTGACATAAAAATATAAAATTCACTTGGAAGCAATCTTCAATATACTAAGATACATAAAGATAAGTTATATTATTTTGTAATATTTTCATGTAGATTTTCATTTTTCTCCTTTCTCATTTTCTTTCTAAAAAAATAAAATTCATTTGGGGGTAATCTTTAATATACTAAGATACATTAAGATAAGTTATCAACCATCTTATCTTATAATATTTTTATGTACGTTCTCTTTTTTCTCATTTTCTTTCACTGTTTTTTTATGATGATTCTTTAATAGAACAAAAAGCTCAATATAAATCTGAGCACAAATATATATAAAAATAAAATATTTAAAAAAGGATGTGAATTGATTAATATTTCCTTTCTTTATTCTTGATTCACTTGTTTCTGTGAACTGATACGTGAATCAAAATAAATTGAAACAATGCACTATCACAAATTGGTATATGCAAACTATTTGTAATTGAATAGAAAAATAATGTATTTGGCAACTATGCTAGGAGAGCTTTTTGACTTCACCAAATCTTGTTGGCGATCCTAGTCACGATTATCTCTTTAGACGTACGTATTATGCAAGTATGACTACAGACACAGTTATTTGCAAGTGAGAAGAGTTTCATGTGTACCAAAAGGGATGAAAATCATGGTTTAGATTCACAAAATGTTTTGGGAGGCGTAGCATGTAAGTCCTATAAAAGTCATTCTTGTATTAGACTTGATAAGCTTAGTAGATGAAATTCTTATTGTACTAGTTGTTGGAACTTTGCTACTGTATTCTTATTGTTGTCCTGAGACGAAAGAAAATTTTATGTTTATATAGTTTAAAATTTTAAAATGTACAAGTGCTGGAGCATTTAGAAAAGTGTATTAGCGATCAATACACCTAAATATCTTCCAAAAGTGTGAATTCTTTTTTTTTTTTTGTTTATTCCCCAAGCTGTGCTGAAAATAATTTCTTTTTAATTAATATCATTGACAATAAAAGGAACCAAGAATCCATTCTTAACAACCACAATTTAAAAAACAAAAACACAATGCTGTGATATAAAACAAGGCCCCTTCCGTATTGCACTATAAAACTGACATTTATTCCCATCTAGCCGTAATTCTCTTGCAAATATAGAAATTAAGAAAAGAAAAAGAAATTAACATGTTGACTAGTTGTGATTTTTATTTTTTGAAATTCTAGGATTTTTGTGTGAGTTATAATCGAATTAGTTTTTCTACTTCCGTGCCTTAGCACGATTGGTTTATTCACCCAAACATTAAAAAAAAAAAAAAAAAAACCAAAATACACACGGTTTGGTTTTTTTTACTAAACTTTTTTTTAACAATTTTCTAAAATTTTAAATTAAATAAAATAAATTTTCCAATTTTAAATCATAAATAAAAATAAATCTTATTAAAATATTTTTATTTATAAAAAATTTAATTTTATTGTAAATTTAAAATATAAAATTCATTGTATAAACATAAAAATCAATTTTAAGGAACAAATTTTGACTTGTTTGCTGTAACAATTTTGAGTTTTCAATTTTAGTAGAACAGAAAATTAGACAACTTAACTTTTTTTCTTACATGAAAAAAATTACACTTAATTTTTTTCTTACATGAAAAAATTAAGATCTTAAACTTCGTAAATACTTTTCAATAAGTATTTTAGTTGTTTCAAAAAATAAAAATGCTTGTCTAATTTTCAAATTACCAAATTGTCTTAGTGATTCTAAGTAACTCTTTTTAGTTATTGAGTAGAAGTAGGGATTTATGGGCTCAGATAATATTCAAATCTATTTGGATAGAATGGAATTAGAACCGACAACTTAAACTTGGCAAGACTTTTTTGCTCTTGCTCTCTAAAGTTTTATGGATAAAAATAGGATCGATCATATATAAAGAATGACCAAAATTAGCAAGAGGAGAAATCAGTGGAAAGTGGATATATATACATAAGTAAGTCAATTTTAAATTCTCATCAATAAGTGAACAGAGGAGAAAAAATAATTATAGAAACTTAGTTTAAAATGAAAGAAACATTAGGGGTTTTTATTATATATAAACCTTACTTTTTTATTTGTCTCCTGTCTAGTCTAAAAGCATATTTAAGGCTAATTTTTTTTTTATTAGAAGCACTTCTAATAAGAAAAAGAATACTATTATATAATTAAATTTTTTGGATTATTTTTTTTAAAAATAAACATCTCTAAAAAAAAAAAAAAAAAGCTACTTCTTGTATGATCATAACAAAGGATGATCTCTAGAAAGAGCAAAAATAAAAATAGGTTATTGTTTATTAAAAAATAACACTTATAAATTTTTTTTAAAACAAATTACTTTTTGATTATCTATTTTTGCACTTATAAAGTATCTTTATTTTTTTAAAAATACCATTTTAGTACTTATCTCGTAAGATTGATATTAATTACGTATTTAAGATTTTTGTCATCAAATTAATCTTTTTTAATATTAAATGAAGATTTAATACAATTTTTGTTATAAAAAGAACTTCTGTCCAACGAAAGTCATTAAGCTGGCTTCGGTATTTTCTTAAACTTACTTGACATCAAAAGTTGACAAAAAATAAGATAAAGAAAAATGGCGACGGGGATAATCAAATAAACTCAATAACTCTAACCTTCTACTCCTCAACCCCATTTCACACCCCTCTCTCTTTCCCTTTGGATCTCTCTCTTTCTCTCAGTCATTTGCTTCTTTAAAAATAGTAAAAAAAAAAATGGGAATTAGAAAAATGAGTCGCTTGTCCGATAGAAGAAAAACAAGATGAGTGGAATTAGCACAAATGCAATCAAAGAACTAATTACAATCCCTGTAATTGCCCCACCAAACAATTTGCTCCCCCTATCCGTTCTAGTTCCAAGGCAAGCTTGCAAGGGCTCCCCACAAAGCGAGTTCCCTCCAACATCATTGGCATTTAGGGCACGAAAACCTTGCCAGAGTTGGAACATTGAACTGACTAAGAAGTGGGGCAATGAGATTATTATTCTCCAAATAGAGGGGCTATTAAAATTTTTATTATTATTATTGAATATGGGTTTCCTTGTTTTGAATAAACGCTTTTTTGACAGAAGTATCTATGGGGATGCAGTTCAGTAACTCTCCTTATAATATTAACAGAGAATTGGATAAATATATTTTTTTTATGGCAATCTTTTTGGTCTTTTATTTAATTTCAAAAAATTAATTTAATAGTACAAATCTAATGAATATTCAATTAATGTCAATTTTATTTTGAAAGGTAATAAAAAAGAATACAAATAAGTTTTAATATCACTTACTTTACACAAAACAAATTAATCCAACTCGATGACTTACAGTTTTTTTAATATCTTTGCAATGACCTTACTTTTAAAATGTGAATATTATTAGAACCATCCAATAAAAATAGTGTAATAAACTACCCATTTTAAAAGGAAGATGGCTCAGTAATCACCTGAAATATAACTATTATCTCCCTAGTAAGTATAGAATATGGACAGACCCAAAACTCGAAAATGAATGAAACATGATACATGATAATTAATATCATAAAATTAAAATTATTGTGGCTTGGTATCCTCATTATTTTCTTAAAATAATACCCCATTAGCAATAAAAAATATATTTAAAAAGGGAGGGTAAAAAAAATAAAACATTAATTCCAAAGAGCATAAAATGACTAATCTCATATAAGAAAAGTAAAATTAATTATCACTTTTCCTATGAAATCAAACTTGAAATGAAATTACTATTCTATATTCCCTTTATTATAAAACTATTGTAGTTCTAGTATCTCTCTCTTCCGAAAACTATTGTTGTTTTCATAAATTTAAGACTCTATAATAATTTTTTTTTATACTCTCAGTTTAATTGTAAGTAACTTACTATTTATTTTCTTTTTTAACTATACCACATATCAAATGAAGTTAGGGGATTAAAGAAGTGTATTATAGACAAAGAAATATAATAATCAATAATTTCTTAATCCATCTATTTCTTTTTGCAATCAAATATAAAAAAACTCATTCAATAAGCAGAGAAAACTTTTTAACAATATTTTTAAAATGTTAAAAAACTAGAATCTTACTCCCTTTTATAAAAGTTTTTTTAATGAAATCTATATTAAAAGAATGTTTCATGAGATTCTCTTTTTTAAGAAATTATATCGAACATAAAAACAATAAACACGCACAGTTAAGCTTGAACCTAGCACACATGGCAGCAAACAAATAACAAAACACAATCGAAGCAGAGAAATTAATTTGAAAACAGAGTGAGGGACAACATACCAATGTTACAAGCTCGGAGTAGATGGACGTGAACGCCGGCAAAGTAATTTAACAGTTTCAAAATCGGTTTACAGTACAACCCGATTATATAACTTTTAAAATTTAATTAAAACACAACACATTTGAAATCGGTTCATGAAATAACCGATTTTAAATTTTTCTAAAATAATTTAATTAAAAATAAAATATTTAAATGGTATTATACAAAATTGGTTACAATATTAGCCGATTTTAAATGTTTCTAAATATTTTAATTAAAAAATTAATTATTTAAATGGTATTATTCAAAATCGGTTATAATATTAACCGATTTTAAATGTTTTTAGAAAAGAATTTTAGTTATAAAATTAAATATTTAAATGGTATTATATGAAATTATTTATAATATTAACCAATTTCAAATGTTTTTGAAAAATTTAAAACACTTATTTAATAAATTTATAAAATTGGTTGAATAATTAACCAATTTTAAAATATTTTTAAAATATGTTATTTAGCAATTAATTTAAAAAATTTTGCTCGTAATTTTAAAAATATCATTACATTTTTCTTAAATCATTTTTTTGTACTAATGAGTAGGGTTCAACCATTGAGTTACAAATAAAATAGTCATAAAGTGGCTCTCCTTAAAAGGAGAGGATTTCCCCTCACATTATACTTTTATCAAGCCTAAAATAGTCACAAAAGTGGCTCTCTTATTCTTAGTCCTTCATTAAAAAAAATAAAAAGAAGAAGCTTTTTTGGCATACAAAAGGAAAATCATAAAAGTAGAATGAGAATAATAGTACAATGAAATGGAATGACATTCTAAAGCATTCTATTGTTTGGCACACATAATTAATATGGAATGAAATCTTAATTAAGTTACAATATTACTTTTATTAATTATGTAATTCATATAATTAATCTCATTATAAAACTTATTATTATTTTTGTTGTTGCTGCTGGTTAGTTGTAACCTCCGGATGAAATATTACTTTTATTAATTATTTTCTTTTAATTTGTTTGTTCATTCACTCTTTGATGAGCTTGGAGTAGATCCTCGGCGGATTATTACTCTGAAGGGGTAATGACTTTTCTTTTCCCATGTAGTAGAATGACACGTTGAATGCTTCTCAAATTTAGCTCTTAGCGACTCCAAAAGACAAGTAAAAATAGGACAATCTCATAGATGCACATTTATGTTTGGTTTATTTGCGATAATTTATTTTTTCTATAAGAAATGACAAATGGTTAAATAAAAAAAAAAAAAGGAAATGATCGTTTATATATGACAATTTCTTACTTGTAAAGTTAGTCAATCACGCATCTAGAGTGGTTTACAACCATTGAAATATCTTTATTTTTTCCCTCCATACCTACCTTATGAAATCACCACACAATTAAGAATCTCCAGCATCGTCATGAATTTCTCTCGAAATTTCCTTTTTATTCTCTGCTTAGATTTTCTATTATTCCAGCTTTTTCACTTCTTCACCTATTCGAGTGCATTTATCAAGCTTTTAAGTTTTAATATGTTAAATTCCAAAAGCTTCACATGATATAAAATTTGTTAAAACTTCATATATATATATTGGATTTAAATTCAATGAAGTTTAGATCATATTAGTTCAGTAAAATGAATAAAATCACTTAACATGGTATGTATTATATAAGTCAAAGTGGTGTAGAATAGAAAAAGTTCTTTAAAGAAGTTGTTGTACGAAGTCCAAAGCTTATCAAAACAGAATAAATAAATAAATAACAAATATGTAACGTCAGATTTGGAATCTTATATGACTTTTGTCCCAATTTTTTTGTTAAAACGACAAATCAATAGCAAGTTGCACATAAAATCTGACGAAAGTGAAAAGGAATTTAATATTTATTATTGCCAAAAAAATAGCAGGTTGTTGAACACCTTCAAAAGCTTATCGAAACACGTATATAGAATGTCTGATTTGGAATCTTAAATTATATTGTCCCAATTTCATTGCCAAAACAGCAAATCAACTGCATGTTGCCCACAAAAGCTTACGAAAGCGAAATTGAATTAAACATTGATTATTGCCATAACATTGGCAAATTGTTGAACACACCAAAAGCTTATTAAATGCATGTAATATCAGATTTGGATTCTTTTATTATATTAAACAGTAAATCAATAGCAAGTTGTGCATAAATTTGAAGAGAAAACGTTAATTGGAAAAGGTGTGTCCACTTTAGTAATCTCCTTGTTCCTTAAAAGGAATTTGTCTCCAGTGTTGTTCAAGTTTAGATGCATATTCATCATTTACATCTTCCCTTTCTTTACCTCTCAAATCCACAAAATCAAGTATCTTAGGTGACCAAACTGGGCGCTCAATGAAGATATGAACCAATTATAATATGAAATTAGTTATAATATTAACCAATTTCAAATGATTTTGAAAAATTTTAAACACTTATTTAATAAATTTATAAAATTGGTTAAATAATTAACCAATTTAAATTTTTTTTTAAAATCTGTTATTCAGCAATTAATTTAAAAAATTTTGCTCATAATTTTAAAAATATCATTACATTTTTCTTAAATCATTTTTTGTGCTAATGAGTAGGGGTCAACCATTGAGTTACAAATAAAATAGTCACAAAGTGGCTCTTCTTAAAAGGAGAAGATTTCCCCTAACATTATACTTTTATCATAGTCACAAAAGTAGTGTATTAAAGTTACCCATTTTTAAAGGAAGATGGCTCAATAAATCACCTCA
Source organism: Bauhinia variegata (assembly GCA_022379115.2). Taxonomy (NCBI): domain Eukaryota; kingdom Viridiplantae; phylum Streptophyta; class Magnoliopsida; order Fabales; family Fabaceae; genus Bauhinia; species Bauhinia variegata. The sequence goes on from CM039432.1 coordinate 8,092,884, forward strand.
AAATATAACTATTGTCTCCCTAGTAAGTATAGTACATAGGCAGAACCAAAACTCAAAAATGAAGGCATTGTGATTAAAAAAGTGTATATATATAAAACCAAATTGATCAATCGAACTACTTTAATGGGAAATCATATATTTAACTAGTTTGAAATGCTTAAAACTAGACATATTTTAGGAATGGAGTAATATCCTCTCACTTTTATAGAATGGGGCAAATCTCATAAAATTAAAATTAGTGTGGAATGGAATCCTAATTATTTTTTTAAAAATAATACCCCATTAGCAATAACAAGTAATTTAAAGAGGGGAAGGTCAAAAAATAAAACATTAATTCCAAATAAACATAAAATGACTAATCTAATATCAGAAAAGTAAAAATATTTACCATTTTTCCTGTGAAATCAAACTTGAAGGAATGAAATTATTATTCTATACTCTCCCTTTATTATAAAACTAGTAGTTCTAGTATCTCTCTCCCCAAAACTATTGTTGTTTTTAGACATTTAAGAAAGACTCTATAACTTCTTATATATATATATATATATATATATATATATATATATACACTCTCGTTTAATTATAAGTAAGTTATTATTTATTTTCTTTTTTTTAACTATACCATATATCAAATGAAATTAGGAGATTAAAAAAGTGTACTACAGTCAAAGTAATATAATAATCAATAATTTCTTAATCCATGTATTTTTTTTTTGGCAATCAAATATACAAATAATCATTCAATAATCAAGGGAAACTTTTAAAAACTGTATTTAAAATGTTGAAAAACTAGAATCTCGTTCGCTTTTATGATATTTTTTAATAAAATTTATATAAAAAATTTAAAAATATGTTTCATGAGATTTTATTTTTTTAAAAAAATTATATCGAACATGAAAACAATAAAATTTAAGCTAGATTCCTAAAATTTAAAAAAGAACTATTTTCCTAAACAGCTGCTAAGAAAATATAATTTTTCTGCTAAATTTTTTGACACTTCATTATATACATCTTTATTTTAGTTAGTAAACTAGATTGTGACCCGCGCTATGGACGGGCAGAAAATGGTTTGCATTAATGTGATAATGCATTTGTTGCATACCCTTTCTATTATGTGAGAATGTAGGATAAGGTACTTGGAAAAAAAAAAACATAGTAAACAGTGTGAATGCAGCCAGCTATGCATTGTCTTGCCTAGTATAAAACATGGCATCAATTGTATAGCGTGACTATAGAGTAATTATTAAATTTAAACATATGGTGCCCGTGCATATTTTAATGAACAAGTATTATAGCAAAATAAAAACAGAAGTTGTTGGATACCATCCTAAGCTTATTTATATATTAAAAAAAAAATCACAAATATGCAACGTAAGATTTGGAATCTTCTATGACTTTTGTCCCAATTTTGTTATTAAAACTTCAAATCAATAGCAAGTTGTTGAACACTTTCAAAAGCTTATCGAAAAACGCATATGGAATGTCTGATTTGGAATCTTAAATTATATTTTCCCAATTTCATTGCCATAACAGCAAATCAACTGCATGTTGCGCACAAAAGCTTACGAAAGCGAAATTGAATTAAATATTGATGATTGCCATAACATTGGCAAATTGTTGAACACCACCAAAAGCTTATTAAAATGCATGTAATATCAGATTTGTTTTCTTTTATTATATTAAACGGCAAATCAATAGCAAGTTGCACATAAATTTGAAGAGAAAACACTTGAAGCAGGGTGAGAAGGAAACGTCTTCTAATTGTGTGCGAAGAAAATGCTTTGTTGGAAAAGGTGTGTCTACTTTAATAGTCTCCTTATCCCTTGAAAGGAATTTGTCTCCAGTGTTGCTCAAGTTTAGATGCATGTTTATCATCTACATCTTCCCTTTCTTCATCACTCAAATTCACAAAATCAAGTATCTTAGGTGTGTCAACTGGGCGCTCAACAAAGATATGAACCTCCCCATGTCCTTTGATTTTATCAACCATTTCCATAACACTTTTAACTAAGGGACATATAATTTGCATACCTTAACTCTTCCATGAAACCCCAAAACACAGGCATACTAAATCTTTCTAAATCAACATAGTCTGTAATTTACCTTTCCACATAACTGTGAGGTGATCTAGCATCAAACTTCCCACTCAAAGGTTTTGTCAATTACTGTTTCACCTCTTGATTATTGATTTGTCTTCTCAGGATATCTTAAGTGTAAACTAATTAAATTTTAATTCTTTTTTTTTTCTAATTGAATATTTTTAATTACAATATAATTTTAATTTAATACTGCTATATGTCGTTCAAATAGAATGACATTTTATCTAACTTTATTTTTTATATGTGTATTAAAATATTTAGTACAAAGGCACGTGTCTTTCAATTAATATATTAAATACTAATACCGTATAAATGTGATATTTTTATAATATATAAAAATATATATTAGTTGAAATTGCAATTAGGATAAGACTCTAATATTATTTGCATATATTAGAGAATAGAATTAATGTATTATTTACATAAAACTACCGATGGGGAATTTTTATATCCTAATATTTTATAAGATAAAATTGCACTACTTTATTACTTAGGTCACAATTTGCTATATTATATCCGAAGGAAAAGCTAATAATATATATTACAATTAAATTAGTTTGCAAAGGATTATTTGTAATATATAAGTTGCGAAAGTAAGTCTACTTTATTACTTGATTATCCTAAACTACTTTTATTAGCTGTACATATATTTATCTCAATTGAAAATCTTATTTCTTTCAGTAAAATTGGAAATTATCCCTCTCAAATTTTCCTTTTTAATTAGTATGTGATATTCCTTTTTAATTATTGTATAATATCTCTTAGATATTAGAATAAATAGCAATTGCACATGAAATGTATCAAAAGCAAATAATTAATTAAACATTGTATTATTGCAAAACAAGAAGTTGTTGGATACCATACTCACTTTTATATTTTTATTTTTTTAATAATTTTACCCTCCAATATATTTAAAAGCATGACATGTACACGTCGGTGTAAAAAGGTAAATGTGAAAGTATCATTTAGGAATAGATAAGGCGCCCGTTTCTCCTCTTTCCTTCTATCTCATTCCCTAGTGAAAGAGAAAATAAAGCAGTGCCCGACTTAAGCACTTTTCGGGATATTTGATTTTTGCTGGATTGAGCTTAGTTTTCAATAATTTTCTCTCACTCCTATCCATTTGTGGATTTTTCCAGCAAGCGAAGCTGGCCCAGGGCGATGGTCACGATCTCTCTGTATTTTTATCTGTTGCGCTCTGTTTGGTAGCTGGGAAAATGGACCAGAGAGTGTAAGAAAATTGCAAGCAGAAAAAAAGAAACTTCCCCGTTTACTCAGGTCAATTCGTTTGGGCCGTCGTTTGACTTTTTTGCAAGAGCGATCCAATAGAATCGATCGGGTGGGACCGAGTTTTGAAACACTGCTAGTATAAAGCACTAAGATCCACGGCAAAGAAATTACACGAGTTCTTCCCGTTTAAGCTTTCCTGGATCTTCCATGGCAATTCGGTTAGCTTCTTCATCTTCTTACAGATCTAGGTGGAGTTATGATGTCTTCTTGAGTTTCAGAGGTGAAGATACACGCAATAACTTCACCAGTCATCTCTACAGTGCTCTGCATCGGAAAGGGATCAACACCTTCATAGATGTTTCGGAGCTTAAAAGGGGAGAAGAGATTTCACCAGCACTCTTAGAAGCAATCAAAGAGTCAAGGATTTCTCTTGTAATATTCTCTAAAAACTATGGTGCTTCATCTTGGTGCTTGGATGAACTTGTGCAAATCATTTAGTGCAAAGAAACAAAAGGACAGATGGTTTGGCCTATTTTCTATCATGTTGATCCATCTGAAGTTCGACACCAGAAAGGCTGTTTTGCAGAAGCTTTTGGTAAACATAAAGATGTAAAAAAACACAGCGAAGAAAGGATTCAAAGATGGAGAACAGCACTGAATAAAGCAGAAAGTTTGTCTGGATGGCACTTGGGAGATGAGTAAGACTAAGAAACAACTTAAGCTTTTAGATTGCATTGGTTATAGATATCCTAGTTTGGTTTTGTATTTTGTCGATGCTTCAGGTTCTTTGACACTAGATAACACATACTTATATAATGAAAGTATAAAATTACTTTGAGAAGAAAACATAGAAGATGGAATTTATAATAGTTTTAATTCTTGAATTATTACACTATTTGCCAAACTTATTCTCGCATATATACAAATCGCTACTAAGGAGAAATGATTACATATATATATATATATACATATATATATATATATATATATATATATACATATACACACACACATATACATAAATAAATATCCACACACACATAGAAGTAACTTGTTTTTCAGATGTTTTCCTTTGTCCCTGTCTTCTTATTTTCGTAGCTCATAAAAAATTTATGACTATTTCCTTTAAAAGAACTACTTTTTTTTTTTTATGGTAGATAAAGGGGGAACACACAGGAATTTCAACTTATATTAGGGGAATGGATTAGAACTTGCATGTTATAGGACTTTTGTTTTGTAATAATGATATGCTGCTTATGTCACTTTCTGTAGATTACCCAAAACAGTTCACATCAGAGTTTTTATGGAAACTTCTGACACTTTATTTCATTTTACTTAGAAATTATGCATGTTACATCATACATGGAACCCAAATTATTTGTAAAGATGATTCTTATTATTTATCTTTCGCAGGTTAGAAGCAAGTTTCGTTGAAAGAATTACTGGGGAGATTTGGAGTAAGCTTAACTGTGTTTACTTGAATGTTGCCAGCCACCCAGTAGTTGGAGAATTGAAGCTCAAGTGCAGGAGGTGATGAAATTCATGTCAGATAGAGGCCTATCTAATGTTCATATTGTTGGAATTCATGGCACTGGAGGAATTGGTAAGACAACAATCGCCAAAGCTCTTTATAACATGATTGCTGATCAATTTGATGGTTGCAGCTTTCTTGCAAATGTTAGGGAACGTTCAAATCAATGTGAAGGACTGGTTAAGCTTCAAGAAGCACTTCTTTCTGAAATCTTACAGTTCAAAGAAATTAAAATTCACAATAGTAGTAGTGGAATCAATTCAATCAAAGAAAGGCTTTGCTACAAAAGGGTTCTTTTAGTCCTTGATGATGTAGACAATTTGGAACAGCTAAGATCATTAGCTGGAGAGCAAAATTGGTTTGGTTCAGGAAGTAGAATAATTGTCACAACAAGAGACGAGCGTTTGCTTGTTGAATATGGAGTGGACAAGGACAGCATATATAGGGTTAAGGAACTTGATAATTCTGATTCGCTTCAGCTTTTGTGTTGGAATGCCTTCAAGGAGCAGTATCCTGGAGATGGTTTTGAAGAACTCTCCAATAAGTTAGTAAGTTATACTCAAGGGCTTCCATTAGCCCTAGTAGTTTTGGGGTCTTTCTTGTATGATAGAACCAAAGAGAAATGGGAAATTACATTGCATAAACTGAAAAAAATTCCCCATGGAAAAATATTTGAGGTACTTAAAATTAGTTTTGATGGATTGGAGGATCTTGAGAAGAATATTTTTCTTGATATTGCATGCTTTTTCAATGGGAAGAACATTGATCAAGTTAAGAATTTTTTTCAATTCGACCAAGAAATTGGTATAGATATTTTGGTTGACAAGAATCTTTTAAAAATTGACCATGGGAGATTAATGATGCATGACTTAATAAAAGATATGGGTAGAGAAATTGTGCGCCAAGAATCACCAAATGATCCTTGGCAACGAAGTAGACTTCGGTTCCATGAGGATATTCTTCAAGTGATAGAAGAAAATGCAGTAAGTGTTGAGCAAAATACCTTTCTTATTATACTTAATTAGCCTTTTCACATAAATTTCAAAGAACTTGTTTCTGTATTGATGTGACATCTAAATGTAACATGTGTATTCCTACCAGGGGTCAAACAAAGTGGAGGGTATAAAGCTAACCCTATCGGAACCAGAAGAGGTGCAGTTGACACCTAAATCCTTCAAAAAGATAAAAAGGCTTCGAATACTTATAATAAATAATGCAGAGTGTTCCGGTGATCATCTTAAGTATCTTTCCAATGAACTTAGATGGCTTGAGTGGTCTGGATATCCCTTCTCTTCTTTGCCAGTCAACTTTTCTCCAAAGAAGCTTGTTGTCTTTGACATGCCCAATAGCAGGCTAAAGCTTTGCCATCCATTTTCTTGGTTCAAGGTGATGCATGTTTAGCATTATCAAGAATTGCTATGTTAAACCAATCTTTAGAGACTAGCATACTGGTACTACACCCATCATTTGGGTGGGTTCTAGTAGGACTCACCCGGTGAGTTTTGTTTTCTATTACATATTGTTCAATTTTTTGAGATCTTTGCATCAACACCCAAAAAAAAAAAAAAAAGAACTAGATACTCATCCAAGTGACAAGTGTAGTACAACTATAGCAACTTTTAGAAGTGATGTATTAAAATACTCATTTTATTTCTTTGTTTATACACTAAAGTCTCGTGAAAAGTAGCTTATTCTATTCCCTTATTTATTTATTTATTTATTTATTTTTGTTAGGATTTCAAAAGCATAAAATATATGAATCTTGGTCATTGTGAGTTTCTAACTAAAGTACCCGATGTATCAAGCTGTCACAGTCTTGAACACCTGATAGTTTTAAATTGTATAAACTAGACTAAGGTTCATGCATCTGTTGGTAATCTTGATAAGCTTTGTGTCTTGGATCTTCGTGACTGCTCCAACCTAGTGTCTCCGCCAAGAAGCTTCAAATTAAAATCCCTTAAACTTCTTCGTCTTTATGGTTGTTCGAGGTTGAAAGAGTTCTCAGAAATTATTGAAAATATGGATTGCTTATGGTTTCTTAGTTTGAGAGGAACTGGAATAGAAGAATTTCCTTCTTCTGTTGAACGTATTACTGGGCTGAACTCCTTAGACATGTCTTATTGTTGAAATCTGACAAATCTTCCGAGTAGCGTTTATAAGTTACAGAAGCTTAAGGTTCTTTGTCTTGATAATTGCAGCAAACTTGGTAAGTTTCCCATGTTCAGCCACAAGAAACAAAAATTCATGTCATTGAATGAAGGATCAAGCAGTACTGGGTCAGCATCAAGTTTGAACTTATTTCCCTCGTTAGAAAAACTGAACTTGAAAAAGTGCAATCTTTTAGAAGTGAATTTTCTTACAGACAGAGCACTTTCCAGCTCTATCTGAATTATTTTTAGATAACAACAATATCACTGCAATTCCTGCATGCTTACCCAAACTTTCTAAGTTAAAGTACCTCGGGGTGGGAAACTGCAAGCTCCTACAAGAAATTCCACTGCTTCCAGCAAGTATGGTGGAAATTTATGCCTATGGATGTGAATCATTGCAAAGATGTTCACAACTTGAAAGCATGCTAAGATATAATGGACCCGCACGGATTATCTTGGCTGATTGCCACAGACTGATTAGCACTCATGGAGACCAATTGATGAGTATATTGCGACCTGAGGTTAGTCTCTTTCTTTGTCAGTTTCCTCTTTCATTAATATATAAGATATGCTATGTGTACAACTGAATATATACATCTACTTTTATACTTTTTTATATATATCTCTTACATTCATTCTTTATTTTTCTATTTACTATTCTACCCTTACAAAATTACTAAAGTATAATGGGTGTGCACCAAGTAGACATGCACATACATTTCCCTTTATTTAAAGGCACTGCTTGAAATAGTGCCAAACTGTGTGCAGATTGCATATATAACATTATTTAGATTTTGTTAATTGTGGAATTTATGTATAATTGTGTACTACCCCAAGACGTGAAGCCCCACAAATGTGTGACTCAGTTGGCCACTTAAGCTTGGGCGGTACCCATCAATATTATATAGTAGGCTTGGTAGGACGTATGATCAAGAACTCATTTAACTTTACAAGGTTAAGTAGTTTAAGCTATACATTAAATAAATGGCCAAGATTAAAAACATTTTGGTACAGGCATTGTCTAGAATTGATTTTTTGCCTAATAGGCAATAACTATATTTTTTTTAAGGAATATTTACTGTTGAAATTTTATTAATAGACATTTCTTCTTGATAGGGATTTGTCCGTCAACATAAAGTGATATTGATTCCCGGAAGTGCGATTCCAGAATGGTTTAGCCCTAAAAGTAGAAAAAGTTACATATCTTTCCAGGCGCCTGTAGGTACTTCAACAGACAGAATAGCTTTGGTAGTTGGCATCTGTGGCAGAATAACTTCGTTTCGAATCAAGGTTTTCATAAATGGTAAACGTGCTCACATCAATGATTGGTTCCATAGATATCATTTTGACTTAATGGAGTCAGATCATTTGTCCCTAGCTTATATTCCTGAAATATTTCTTCCAAGTTCCAGGGAAGATTACATTGACCTTGACGTTAAGGTTTTAGATATCGGATTTTTAGATGAAACACCGGGTTTCAAAGCTTTAGGGGTATATCTAATGGAGGGGAAATTTGAGGAAATTGATGAACTAGATTTAATGAGATTCGAAAGTTGAAATTGTATTCTTATGCATAAATCTTTTCTTACTTGTCTCGTCTTGTCTGGGTTGACTTTTTTATTTTATTTTTATTAAAAAAATGCTTCTACGTAATTTGATTGTTTGGATTATTTTCTAAAAAAAATAAGCATTTTTAGAAACAAAACAAAAAAGCTACTTCTTATAAAAAGGGGTTATTGTTAAATAAAAAGTGTATACAAGTTTTTTTTTTAAAAAAAAAGAGTTACTTTTTATTTTTATTTCTGTACTTCTAAAATATTTTTTTTTCAAAAAAAAAAATTTAAACTTCAACTTTACAAGAAACAAATTAATCCGACTCTACACTCCATAACTTATTTCTTTTTCAATATTTTTACAATGAGATCACTTTTTAAATGTGAATACTATTAAAATTCTCCAATAAAAATAATGTAGTGAAGTTACCCACTTTTAAAGGAAAATGGCTCAATAATCACCTAAAAATATAACTATTGTTTTCTTATTAAGTATAAGAGAGGAACCAAAATTCCAAAATGAAAATGATTGTGATTTAAAAGTATATAAATAAAAAAAAATGGCTGTAATTTGAAAAGTATATAAATACAAAAAAAAAAAAAACCAAAATTGGTTTGGAAAAAAGACTTCGTTAGTTTGAAATACATAAAACTAGACATGTTTTAAAAATGAATTAATTTCTTCTTATGTTTATGAAAAACATAACACTTTTATGTTAGTGAGATCTCAATTGCAATTTAATTAAAGCAAAATCAATAGCTTAAATTAAAAAAAAAAATCTTTTGTCTCTTTAAAACTCACATTTTTACCAATTTTTTTTTTTTTTCATATTTAGACTTATCAAAAGCCACAATCACTTTCGTGTATAGTCTTTGCTTTGACAAGGATAGTCACCATTGTTATTAGGCTCAGACAACATATCAAGAATTAGTTTAATCCAAAAGTGTAAGTAGTAAAGAGAAAGGCTTTGACTTGTTTACATTATATACAACAGTATTGACAATTTTTGATCCTCAGTTAAAATAGAGAAGAAAGAGATGCATACCATTGTTGAAGGAAAGGTGAAGGAGAAGGCAATGGAAGACAACGAAAATGAAGAATTTAGAAACAGAAGTAACCATAATGGGTAAGAGAGTAGAGCTTCTTGTTTACTGCCTAGTGTGAAGATTATTCTGATTATATATATAGCAATAGCAAGTGTATTGCTTTGAAAGTTCAACAGCAGTACACGTCAATAAAATCATTGTAGTTGCTGCTGAGAAAGCTCCTTGTATGCCTCTTAGACTTGTCTTTGGTACTTGTTTTATTTCTTTTTCTTGTATCTGATTTTTTGCAACAGCTATCAGCTAACACCCAAAAGCTTGGGTCATTACTTATTTGATTTATTAATGCCAACCTGTTTAATTTAATTTTGAAAGAAGGATATCCTCGTTAAATTTGAAAAAACAAAATCCTTACTATGAATAACTTCATTTAATGATATTTAATTTCTTCTTTTCTGGCATTGGAAGCATAGTGGTAGATAATTAATAGACTAAATAAGATTGAAACGTATTAGTATTTATAAACTTATGAATCCATTTTGGTTTTAGATAACGTATGAAATTTCCATAATTGAGATGATTCCGAAAGTATTAATTCGACAATCCTCGTGGTTGTGAACAAATGGAAAAACTGCTGTTTTTTTCCTGATTCGGATCTTTCTACGCTTACTCTTGTGCTCTATTCTTTGTTTTCTTCTTTTTCTTGTATCATCATCATGCACGATGTCACCTTGTCCCGCCACAACACTTGTAAAAATAGAAAAGTTAAATCCATGTCAACACTAATCTGCTTTTGGGCATCTAGGAAAGTGTATATATCAGCGGTTAATACATCAAAATGATTTTTATAAATATTTATAAAAATAAAAAAAAATTGTTCTGTTTTTCTGCAAGGCATTTGATTCTTAAAATACATATTTGAAGGGCCAAAAGATATATTCTCTCTTCCAATATAAAGCAGCACTATGGAAAATTAGAGAGAAAAGAGAAAATAAAAGAGAGCTGAAAATTTTCCTTCTATGCTAGCTATCGTTGATAATTAACATATTTTAACAAAAATCCGAAATCTATTAGAGAAAATAATTAACAACGAATTAATATCTACTATTTTCCCCACTATCACTAATAATTGTCATACCATGCACAGAACTGCAAAATAACTACTATGATCATGATATTTAGGAAAGTCTTATTTGCATATTTTATTTTTCACACTTAATGATATGGTTTAACTTTTTAGTTGTATTGTAAAGATAAAATTGTAAAAAAATATATAAAAATAAATATGCATATATAAACATGCATATAACATGTCTCATCTGAGACCAAAAAGCTTTAATTTTTTGATATAGATACACAATTCAACACCAAGACATGTTAAAAAAATAGTTTGTTCCTATGAAAACTACTAAGCATAAAAGAAAGTGATGCATCCCTTCTTTATTGTCGTCATCTGGTTGCTTGTTTGCTAGGTGCCAATAGCTCCATGCCAGTGCTGCACTAAAGTACACATCAGAAACCCAAAGAGTTGGCTGATGTAGTGGAATAAAACTAATTCTAGCATATGATAAATCGTAGAATTGAGCTCCCATTCATCACTTTGGGATGAGGTTGATGTTAAGTCTTTTGTAATGGCTCTTAGGATCTAGAACTTTTTCTTGCCATGAACTGAGACACTATCCCCTCACTTTAAAATTTATGTACCAAAAATAAAGGTGAGATATATATAATGATTGTGTATTGAAGAAAGGAAGTGGGTGGTGGTAGACTTGTTTGACTGTGATGTTGAGGGCCTCAACTTGTAGTTGTCCATGGTTGTTCCGATGTTGGATGACTGACAGCAATTTTTTGGTCAAATTTAGTACTATGCCACAACGATTTTTAACAACCAATTTTTTATAGCAGAAAGGAAGTAAGTGTTGTCTAATAAGAAGGCAGAGATGATTTTAGACAGTAGGGTTAACAAAAAGCTAATGTTTATAAAAAGCACAAATGATTTTAAATAACAATTCAATTCTAGCCACTGTATATAAGAATGCAGGGAGTATTTTAGACAATGGTTAAATGAATAACCACAGTCTAATCTTAAATATAGACTGTGGTTTATGAAGAGTGTGGAATGAATAGAAATCTAATGAATTAAGTATAAAACGACTTGATAGGATAATTTTGGTTATCAAAGTTAATGTCATAATCCCAATTATGCATTGAGCACTGGCTGAAATATTGAAAAATTTGAAGTCCTCTCTAATTTTATGGAGAAAGTAGAGAAAACTATGTACATATCTAACACTTAAAAGTTTATAACAAATACATTACTTAAGCACTTTTTGATCTTTCAAAAGAAAGGGAATTAAATTTTTTTCATTTTTTTCTGAAATCTTTGATCTCTTTTATTTTGTGTATTGTTGTTTGTTAACATAGAGAAGTGCAAAATAGAATAAAATTTTAAAATTAAAAATAAATAACCATACACAACGGTTAACAACAGTTCTTTTTGTAACTAAAGTCTTAAATTCAAAATAAATATTTTAGATAGCAATTATAAATAAAATTGCTATTTATAATAATACATGATGGCTAAAAAACAAAAATAAACTGTGCATAAGAGGAACCGTTGTCTTAAATATACAAAAAGCAACGGTTCATAAACTATTATCGAATTAATGTGATTTACGACAACAAAATTTAGATAAACAGTACTTCAAAGTACTATTATAAGTATGATCAAACGACTGTCAAAAATCTTTTTGGCCATAGTATAGCAATCCAACCATAAAGGGAATCTACTATCATTGCAAAAATTTCTTCAACTGTACGGTTTAAGAATTGATTAGGTTTGGGAGGCATGCTTCACGATAAAGGTACCAATTGATACATTCTCACTTTGAGTAGATAATAACATTCTAAAAAATTTTAAAGGGAAGCGAGACAATAAAGAAAATTCAAAAGTTTATTTGTCTTCTCCCTTTGATACTTTTTATAAGACACATTTTAAAAATATATATATAGTTTTTAATTAATTTACTTTTTAAAATTTTAAAAAATATTTATTATTTTTTATATTTTTCTCTCATTGATTCATGTAAATTTTGACTTTAAATATATATAGATAAAGTTAAAATATGTTAAAAAAAATTTAAAATATGGATACATAATTAATTTTAATAACTTTACTTAAAAATGTGTGATTCCATGATCTTACAAAAAGGATTCGGGAGTATTATTTTTCATTGATAATTGAAAATTTTTATATAGGATTTTCTAAAATTGCTACACAAAATAACTAAAAACTCATTACTCCACTAACATCTACTAATTGCCCCGCTAACAATTATCACATGATACAAGCACAACTTACAAAAATAAGTTCTACCCACAAATACAGAAGTAACTACCATCATATCCTATTGCATCCTCTCTTCTAGCAGAGAACGTTACTCCAGAAAATTGCAGGGAAGAAAAATAATAAAAGAAATATGAAATTTTACTTCTATGCTATCTTTCATTGATAATTGAAAATGTTTATACAAGAACCCTAAAACTGCTAAAGAAAATAACTAACAAATCATTACTCCTTCAACATCTAATTGCCCACTATCACTAATAACTGTCGCATCATACACACACCTACAAAGTAATTGCTACATGAAATCCAAAAGTAACTACCATCATACCCTGTAACCAAGCTTCACTTCTGCTGCAAAATCCTTGATAATAGAAGGGACCAAGTCCACTTTAACACCTAGAAAGAGAAATAAAATATTCAGAGAAAAAAGAAAGAAAGTGTTCAAGTAATAAAGTTGTCGATAATTTCCTATGATTTTATTTCCAGCTACAGTTATAACTACAATTTTATAACTTTAAGACATTTCTTTAGAAGGAGAATTAAGATGCCGGATCAAGATAACAACAATAATAACAAGCATTATCCTAATAATTTAAGTTATTGACATGAATTGTATAATATTATTGTGCTCTATAAAAAATTAAATGTTTTAAAATATTGATGAATTCATGCAAATATTGATAAAAAGAACCAATAACTTTTTTTTTATCTCTCACAATTAATAGATCGAACATTAAGTTTTTTAAATGATAAGAAACTCTTCAAGATCATATGTATATGTTATGTAGTGTTGATACTTTGATTTGAGAGAAAAGTTTGTGTATTACTGAATTGGACATGGATAGTACATGAGTTTCTCAAGGAAATACACTAACAAAGGCGAGGTTCAATGCTGGGAGTAGTATCCCAAAGTACCAAACAATTATACGTATGTACCCTCTAAAATGACGAGTCTGTTAACCATGGTTGCATGTCCAATCCATTTGCATATCCAATCCACAATGACTTAATATAGTCACTTAAGCATCATAGTGTATAGGACGAGAAATATAATAATCATATTAAAGCATCTAAACTTATCAATACATATGAAAATATGTCAATTAAGACAAATAAACAAGCTGTCAGTTAACACTAAATAAGATCTTAAACTTATAATTTTGGAATCATCAAATCAACTAAAGGTAACCAAGCTTTGGTTAAAATCCTTGATCTAACAAGAAGTACCAAACCCTCTTGTTAATGTTAATATTCTCAATATGAGTTATAGTCCATTTGAATCGGCAAGCTATTTCATAAAGACAAAAAAAAAAAAAAAAACAAAGCACAGAATACGACTTAAAAGCATAATACTATATTAGTAATAGATTCTAATATATGGTATGAGAATACATGATTCGTGACTTAAAAAAAATAAAATTTACTTAACAGTAATTTTTAATATTACTATAATACATTAAGATAAGTTATAAATTATATTATTTATAATATTTTCATGTAAGCTTTTGCTTTTCTTCTTTCTCTGGTATATGTGAAACTATTTGTAACTGAACGAAAAAAATAATGTATTTGGTAACTATGCTAAGAGAGCTTTTTGACTTCACCAAATCTTGTTTGCGATCCTAGTCATAATTATCTCTTTGGACATACACATCATGCAAGCATGACTACAGAGACAGTTATCTGCAAGTGAGAAGAGTTTCATATTTACCAAAAGTGATGAAAATCATGGTTCAGATTCACAAAATGTTTTGGGAGGCGTAGCATATATGTCCCATATAAGTCATTCTTGTATTAAACTTGATAAGCTTAGTAGATGAAATTCTTATTGTATAAGTTGTTGGAACTTTTACTATTGCATTCTTATTGTGGTCCTCAGGCAAAAATAATTATATATAGTTTAAAATTTTAAAATGTACAAGTCCTGGAGCATTTAAAAAGTTTATTAAAAATTAATACACTTAAATATCTTCCAAAAGTGTGAATTCTTTTTTTTTTTTATTCCCCAAGCTGTGCTGAAAATACAATTTTTTCTTCATTAATATCAATAAAAGGAACCAAGAATACATTCTTAACAACCACAAATTAAAAAAAACAAAAACACAATGTTGTGATATAAAACAAGGCCCCTTCCATGTTGCACTATAAAACTGACATTTATTCCCATCTAGCCGTAATTCTCTTCCTGCAAATATAGAAATTAAGAAAAGAAAAATAAATTAACATGTTGACTAGTTGTGATTTTTGTATGAGTTATAATCGCATTAGTTTTTCTAGTGAATAAAGCTTCTGTGCCATAGCACGATTGGTTCATTCACCCAAACATTAAAAAAAAAAAAAAAAAACCCAAAATACACAAGCTTTTTTACTAAACTTTTTTTTTAATTTTCTAAATTTTTAAAAAATAAATTTATTAAAATATTTTTTATTTATAAAATTAATTTTATTCTAAATTTAAAATATAAAATTTATAAATATAAAGTCAATTTTAAAATTAACACAATATAAAAGAAAAAAAAAATTTCTCAAAAGAAAAACGATGTAACATTAGAAAAGTAAAGACCCCTCTCTCTATCTCATTCCCTGGGAAAGGGAAAAGTAAAGCGGTGCTCGACTCGAACGCTTTTTGGATACTTTGGTTTTGCTGGATTGAGCTTAGTTTTCAATATTTTTTTTTTATCATTTCTTTCCATTTGTGGATTTTCCCAGCAAGCCAGCTCATTTTGAGAAAGCAAATTTAAGAAACATAAGCAATTTCTGGGCGATGGATCTCGATCTCTCTGTGTTTGTTTCCTGAACTCTAGACGATGGCTCGCTCCAGCTAATGCGGCTTCTAAGAGGTTGTCTTGTGCTGCTCTGCTTTCTTCTGTGAACTGGGACAAGGATTCTTCAACGCCAACCACTCCGGCGCTTTATTTCGAAAAGTGGAAGCAAATCGTCACAGGTTGGTTTTCTCATCGAGGAGTTTTTACTCTTCTGGTGGTTGTTTTTCAAAATTTTTACGTATTTTATCAGTTGTGCTCTGTTTGGTTGCTGGGAAAATGGACCAGAGAGCGTAGGAAAATTGCAAGCAGAAAACAAGAAAGCTCCCCGTTTACTAGGGTCAACTCGTTTGGGGCCCGGTTTAACTATTCTGGAACAACAGTCCAATAGAATCGATCTGGTGGGACAAGGTTTTGAAACACTGCTAGTATAAAGCACTAAGATCCACGGCAAAGAAATTACACGAGTTCTTGTTTAAGCTTTCCTGGATCTTCCATGGCAATTCAGTTAGCTTCTTCATCTTCTTACAGATCTAAGTGGAGTTATGATGTCTTCTTGAGTTTCAGAGGGGAAGATACACGCAATAACTTCACCAGTCATCTCTACAGTGCTCTGCATCGGAGAGGGATCAACACCTTCATGGATGATTCGGAGCTTAAAAGGGGAGAAGAGATTTCACCAGCACTCTCAGAAGCAATCAAAGAGTCAAGGATTTCTCTTGTAATATTCTCTAAAAACTATGCTGCTTCGTCTTGGTGCTTGGATGAACTTGTGCAAATCATCGAGTACAAAGAAACAAAAGGACAGATGGTTTGGCCTATTTTCTATCTTGTTGATCCATTTGAAGTTCGACACCAGAAAGGCTGCTTTGCAGAAGCTTTTGCTAAACATGAAGATGTAAAAAGACACAGCGAAGAGAGGATTCAAAGATGGAGAACAGCACTAAATAAAGCAGCAAATTTGTCTGGATGTCACTTGGGAGATGAGTAAGACTAAAAAACAACTTTGGCTTTTAGATTGCATTGGTTATTGACATCCTAGTTTGGTTTTGTGTTTTGTTGATGCTTCAAGTTCTTCGACACTAGTTACCACAAATTTATATGTTTCTAATTGAACTAAAGAATAAAAGTATAAAACAACGTTGAGAAGAAAACAGAAGATGGAATTTATAATATTTTTAATTCTTGAATTATTGTATATTTGCCAAACTTATTCTTGCATATATACATATCCCTAGTAATGAGAAATGATTACAAATATATATGCATAAATAAATATCCACACATGCGCACAAAAGTAACTTGTTTTTCAGATTTTTTTTTTTTGTCCTTGTCTTCAGCCTCCATACATAGCTCATAGAAAGTTCATGAGTATTTCCTTAAAAAGAACCAGCATTTTTTTTATGAGAAGATAGATGGGGAACACACAGGAATTTCAACCTATATTAGGGGAATGGATTAGAACTTGCATGTTATAAGGCTTTTGTTTTGTAATAATGATAAGCTGTTTATGTCACTTTCTATAGATTACCCAAAACTGCCCACGTCTGAGTTTTTATGGAAACTTCTGATACTTTATTTCATTTTACTCAGAAATTATGCATATTACATCATAGATAGAACCCAAATTATTTGTGAACATGATTCATGTTATTTATCTATGGCAGGCCGGAAGCAAGTTTCATTGAAAGAATTGTTAGAGAGGTGTGGAGTAAGCTTAACCGTGTTTACTTGAACGTTGCCAACCACCCACTAGTTGGAATTGAACCTCGAGTGCAGGAGGTGAAATTCATGTCAGATAAAGGCTTATCTAATGTTCATATTGTTGGAATTCATGGAACTGGAGGAATTGGTAAGACAACAATCGCCAAAGCTCTTTATAACATGATTGCCGATCAATTTGAAGGTTGCAGCTTTTTTGCAAATGTTAGGGAACGTTCAAAGCAAAGTGAAGGACTGGTTAAGCTTCAAGAAACACTTCTTTCTGAAATCTTACAGTCCAAAGAAATTCAAATTCACAATAGCAGTAGTGGAATCAATTTGATCAAAGAAAGGCTTTGCAACAAAAAGGTTCTTTTAGTCCTTGATGATGTAGATAATTTGGAGCAGTTAAAATCATTAGCTGGAGAGCAAAATTGGTTTGGTTCAGGAAGTAGAATAATTGTCACAACAAGAGATGAGCATTTGCTTGTTGAATATGGACTGGGCAAGGACAGCATATATAGGGTTAAGGAGCTTGATAATTTTGATTCGCTTCAGCTTTTGTGTTGGAATGCCTTCAAGGAGCAGTATCCTAGAGATGGTTTTGAAGAAGTCTCCAATAAGTTAGTAAGTTATACTCAAGGGCTTCCATTAGCCCTAGTAGTTTTGGGGTCTTTTTTGTATGGTAGAGACAAAGAGAAATGGGAAAGTACATTACATAAACTGAAAAAAATTCCCCATCCAAAAATATTTGAGGTACTTAAAATTAGTTTTGATGGATTGGAAGATCTTGAGAAGAATATTTTTCTTGATATTGCATGCTTTTTCAATGGGGAGGGCATTCATAAGATTAAGAGTGTACTAGATAGGTGTGATTTTGACCCAGAAATTGGTATAGATGTTTTGGTTGAGAGGAATCTTTTAAAAATTGACCATGGGAGATTAATGATGCATGACTTAATACAAGATATGGGTAGAGAAATTGTGCGCCAAGAATCTCCAAATGATCCTGGACAACGAAGTAGACTTTGGTTCCATAAGGATATTCTTCACGTACTAGAAGAAAATGCAGTAAGTGTTGAAAGAAATACTTTTTTTTTTATGCTTAATTAGCATTTTCAAATGCACAAAAACTTGTTTCTACTAGCTTTTCATTCTAAAATTTCAAAGAACTTGTTTCTGTATTGATGTAATATCTGAATGTAACATGTATTTCATGTGCATTCCTACCAGGGGTCAAACAAAGTGGAGGGTATAAAGCTAACCCTATCTGAACCAGAAGAGGTGAAGTTGACTCCTAAATCCTTCAAAAAGATGAAAAGGCTTCGAATACTTATAATACACAATATACAGTGTTCTGGTGATCATCTTGAGTATCTTTCCAATGAACTAGGATGGCTTGAGTGGTCTGGATATCCATTCTCTTCTTTGGCAGTCAACTTTTCTCCAAAGAAGCTTGTTGTCTTTCACATGCCCAATAGCAGGCTAAAGCTTTGCCATCCATTTTCTTGGTTCAAGGTGATGCATGTTTATCATTATCAAGAATTGCTATGTTAACCAATCTTTAGAGAGTGGCATACTGGTACTACACCCATCATTTGGGTGGGTTCTAGAAGGACTCACCCGTTGAGTTTTGTTTTCAATTACATATTGTTCAATTTTTTGAGATCTTTGCATCAACACCAAAAAAAAAAAGAAAAAAAAAAAAGAACTAGATACTCAGCCAAGTGACAGGTGTAGTACAACTATAGCAACTTTTAGAAGTGATGTATCAAAATGCTCATTTTATTTCTTTGTTTATATACTAAAGTCTCGTGAAAATTAACTTACTTTGTCCCCTTATTTATTTGTTTATTTTTTCTGTTAGGATTTCAAAGGCTTGAAATGTATGAATCTTTCTCATTGTGAGTTTGTAACTGAAGTACCCGATGTATCGAGCTGTCACAGTCTTGAACACCTAATTGTTTCAAATTGTATGAACTTGACTGAGGTTCATGAATCTGTCGGTAATCTTGATAAGCTTTGTGTCTTGGATCTTCACTCCTGCTCCAACCTAGTGTCTCTACCTAGAAGCTTCAAATTAAAATCCCTTGAATTTCTTTATCTTGATGGTTGCTCAAGATTGAAAAAGTTCCCAGAAATTATCGATAATATGGATTGCTTAAGCTATATTAGATTGCATGGAGCTGGAATAGAAGAATTGCCTTCATCCATTGAACGTATTACTGGGTTGGTATTTTTACATATGTGGAATTGTCAAAATCTGACAAATCTTCCAAGTAGCATTTATAAGCTACAGAAGCTTATTCAGCTTGATCTTTCTAATTGCAGCAAACTAGGTAAGTTTCCCATATTCAGCCACAAGAAACGAAAATTCACGTCATTGAATGAAGGATCAAGCAGCACTGGGTCAGCATCAAGTTTGAATTTATTTCCCTCGTTAGGAATACTAAACCTGAGAAATTGCAATCTTACAGAGGTGAATTTTCTTGTAGACACAGAGCACTTTCCAGCTCTATGTGAATTAGTGTTAGATGACAACAATATTACCGCAATTCCTGCATGCTTACCCAAACTTGCTAAGTTAAAGGTCCTCCATGTGAGTAACTGCAAGCTCCTACGAGAAATTCCAGTGTTATGGGCAAGTGTATGGGCAATTGATGCCGATGGATGTGGATCCAAATGGATTATGTTCGCTGATTACCACAGGCTGATTACCACTCATGTAGGCCAATTGATTAGTGTATTGCGACCTGAGGTTAGTCTCTTTCTTTGTCAGTTTCCTCTTTCATTAATATATAAGATGTGCTATGTGTACTACTGAATATATACATCTACTTTGATACCTTTTTATATATATCTCTTACATTCATTCTTTATTTTTCTATTTACTATTCTACCCTTACAAAATTACTAAAATAAAATGGGTGTGCACCAAGTAGACATGCACGTACATTTCCCTTCATTTAAAACCACTGCTTGAAATAGTGCCGAACTGTGTGCAGATTGCATAGGTAAGATTATTCAGATTCTGTTAATTGTGGAATTTATGTATAATTGTGTACTACCCCAAGACATGAAGCCCCTCAAATGTGTGACTCACGTTGGCCACTTAAGCTTGGGCGGCGCCCATCAATATTATATAGTAGGCTTGGTAGCACGTATGATGGAGAACCCATTTAACTTTACAAGGTTAAGTAATTTAAGCTATACATTATATAAATGGCCAGGATTAAAAGCATTTTGGTGCAGGCATAGTCTAAAATTGATTTTATGCCTAATAGGCATAACTATATATTTTTTTTAGGTATATTTGTTGTTGAAATTTCATTAATAGACATTTCTTCTTGATAGGGATTTGTCCGTGGACATAAAATGATATTGATTCCTGGAAGTGCGATTCCAGAATGGTTCAGCCATAAAAGTACAAAAAGTTCCATATCTTTCCAGGCGCCTGTAGACACTTCAACGGACATGATAGCTTTGGTAGTTGGCATCTGTGGCAGAATAACTCCGTTTGAAATCCAGGTTTTCATAAATGGTAAACGTGCTTTCATCAGTGATGCGTTCTCTAGACAATATCTTAATAACTTCATGGAGTCGGATAATTTGTGGCTAGCTAATATTCCTGGAATATTTCTTCCAAGTTCCAGGGAAGATTACATTGACCTTGAAGTTAAGGTTGTTCAACTTAACCCTGCTTTAGATGAAATACCGGGTTTAAAAGCTTTAGGGGTATATCTAATGGAGGGGTAATTTGAGGAAATTGATGAACTAAGAGATATGTAAATATGTAATTGTTAAAATTTAATGAGATTTGTAATTTGAAATTCCAGGGAATATTTCTCTTTAGAACTCACCATTGTTATATTTCATATGCAGACTTATCGAAAGCTATTATCACTTTCTTATTTGTGTATAGTCTTTGCTTTGACAAGGATAGTCACCATTGTTATTGGACTCAAATGATCAAAGTCATGCCAAACAAAAAATACAATCCTGTATTAAGTCATAGTAAATTCGTATCATAATTATTATCGACCCATCTTACTGAAAAAAAAATCTTAAAAGGTATTATCTACTACCTTTAAATGCTAATTAATTAAATAATTTTTTGATTTATTTCCTTACCGTAAAAAGTGTTTATGTTTTTTCTCATATTTTTTTTATTTTTAAATTAAGAATTAATTATTATTTCATGTTTTTATTTTTAATTTTTTTAAAGAAAAAAGTTTTTTAATTTTCGTTGAAATTAAAAAGGGACTGTAAGGAATTTCAACATAGAAGCTGAGGAGAGGACCAATCGAAGAATGTGAAAGTCGATATTAGTATTGAGGGTCACATTATTATTAAATCAAATCTTACTAAAAATTAAAATTTATTTTTTCATGTTAAATAAAAAAGTTAATTTCCATTGAAACCTGCTTTTCATATTTTTAATTTTAAAATAAACTCACTCTCATTTTTCAAATAAAATCTCATTTTTTCATATTTTAAATTTTCAGAAAAAATATATCTTGCTCCCCATGCTTAGCATGGATATGGAGGTAGTAAATTTCTAATTGAGGATATAAAGAATGGAGAACACCATTGACAAGTAATCAATCCTTCAAGTGGGAAATGTCTGAGCCCCATCGCAATTGCACTATGCTTATCAGAACAGAGTTTAACTCTTTAGGTTTGCAAGAGGAAAAAAAAAAAAACTAAAAGGGTGAGTTATTAAGAGAGATAATTATTTTTAATCTTTAGTCATTGATTTGGCTTTAGTTAGAATGAATGGTTTAGATTTCACCAACATGGCAATATCATGTTTTCTCCCAAACAAAAGAGCATCCTGATCCCAATTTATAATATTAAAAAAGTAATTGTATTGAAAATTTATAACATAAATTCATATAAAAAACAATTTATAATATTGATGGAAGTGTTTACTCAATTGCATCAACAATTCACTTCTTGTGGCTTATTATCGCTATTCTTTTAGGATCATATGTATTGTTTTATAGTGAGAAGATTGATTGAGAATTAATAAAGAAAATAAAAAGAAACTACAACTAGCAATGATATGAAAGATAGTGAGTCAGAAATATGAAAATATCAAACAAATAAGATAGTCATAGGAGTGGGTCCAAATATGCTTCCTTTGTATTGATTCCTATCCTCTCTAAGATTCACACATTTTTTTAGATCGACCAAAACTCCTAAAATTCTTTATCCTCTCTCAATGCCTTAAGATACCTACTCCATTATAGCTGGTTGAAATCTCTTCCTAACTATTTTTTGGAGTGCTTTAGTTAGTGATTCATGAGTTCTCAATTGATTTAAGTACAAGTAAACCTCATGTATCCATTTTACCGAAAGATTATGTAAGGTTCCTTGTATTAGAATGATCTAGATTAATTAAAAATTCTCATTCAACAATATGAAATTTAGCTAGTCACATGTAAAATAACGAAATTCAATTAAAATCCAACACAAATCTAAAGTAAAGTGTATACACTCAGAAAAATCAAAGTCACAATACAAAAGAAGAGAATCCTAGACACTTTAGGTCTCAGCCAAACATATTTACAATCAATTTAAACATCAAATCGATAAAATAGATCTAAGAGAGGAGAATGCTCATAGAATTGATGGTAGATTGACTCCTCCACAAGTGGAATGCTCTAGAGTCCTCTTCTCAACCGCGGAAGCAAATATTTCAAAGTATATTTGGTGGTCTATAGATGCTGAATTCTGCACTATTCAAATAAACTTGTGCAAGCAAGATATTCTTGGCTTCTATCTATTCTCAAAGCTTTAAATCTGCATCTAGTTTGTTTATCCACAAATGCCTTATATAATTTGAAGGCATTTGCAAGCTTCTTATTTTTGCGTCAGAAAACATACCCAAGCCTTTTTACTAAAATCATCAATAAAAGCAGTGAAATACCTACAACCAACATATGATACAATTTCAACATTGCACAGATCTTTGCTCTGATACCAATTTGATATCAATCGGGCATGATTTACCCACTATCTAACACACACTACACTTACAGACATAAAGGAAGAGAATAGTAGCTATATTCATTCTAAAAATCACACATTACAATCTTGGAAGTGCAGCCTTATGTAAAGAAGCCATGCAAAACTTTTCTTTGAACACCTAATTTACAAACTTTACGTATCTTTTATAACTTGATAAACAGCCCTTTACAGAAGCACGTCTCTCGTAGTTCTTATCTCTCTTTACAGTTCAAGAACTTATCTCCTCTACTGCATACTTGATCATTTACAAGCTTTTTACAGCTTTCTTTCTTACCGTTGCATATCTCTGAACAATTTTATACATTACAGCTTGTATCTTGATCACGTACAACTACACTTCTCTAGTGACTTGATCTTTTTGTAATTGTTTTCATAATCTAAATTTAATAATCTAAATTTAATGTGGTGTTGAAGTCTTTTTGGTTTTTGTAACTTCTATAACTTAGGATGATTTAAGACATTTTAATAAGGAGTTATGTCTATTAGGAGATATTATTACATGTAGTGGAAGTTCGGAATTTATAGGCTGCAATAGTTATAGAAAAGTTAGAAATCTAGAATTCTTCATGTATGAATATAAATAGGAGTGACTATGAATGTATCAATTAGGAATGGAAATAATAGTTATTCCCCAAGTGCATAGAAACACTTATAGATGGGGGTTGAATGCAAAGTGAGTGCCTTCCCATTAGATATTGTCATACAAGTCATTTTGTGCGTCAAATGCACTCCTCTTCCTCCAATAAATGGTATTAAAACATGTTCGATCCAAGGGCGATGCATGCTCAAGGAAGAAGGCTAATGACAAAAGGTTATCACTGAGAGAGAAGAAAACTGGTGTTGAAACACATCGTGTAATGAATTTGGATGTATTGTTATACATAGGAATCACCCACTCGGTGATAAGTCAATTTTGTCTTACATAGGAAGAAAAGATGGTTTTGTTGAAGCCTTCAGCTCTGTACAACTTTGAAAGGAAAATAAAAGAAGATAGGCAGAGGAGAGACAACTCTTAATATATCCAAATTTCTTTTGCTTTTTGACTTGATTATTAAGAGTACTAGTACATGGGAATATATAAGTGCTCAAGACTCCTAATTCAAGTGGTACATTACAACTCCTAGACATGTAAAGCACTAGGGAAAAACACTAGGAATTCTAAAAACTACTAATTATTAAATTTCCATACATGCATAGAAAAAATTTCATCCAACCTCAAAATTCATAAGTCAAGTCTAATTGTTATTTCATTTTACAACAGATTTAGTTCTAAGTTAAATTTTGATAACACAGTGTCGAGGTAATTCAATTGTTGTTTTACCCATCACAGTAGAAGACACACCAACATCGAAAATCAGGACAACGACCCCTGAACTTACCGTCCTTCTCCCTGCATTGTGTAGAGCAAATAGCATCAGCCAAACAAGGCCCTTTCCATGTACCACTTAGAGATTCACAAAACTCTGTGCAGTCGTACTCGCACTCACATGCAAGACTCTCATTACAGCCTCCTCCTCGTGCACCCTCCTCCTCCTTGCACTGTGTCTTACAATGCGAATGGATAATACAAGGCCCTTTCCATATTGCACTATAAAAGTAACATATGTTTCCATGCTGCTCATCTACTGGTCTTCCTATGCATATGGAAATTAAGAAAACATAATAAGATAAGAACAACTGGTTATGTGTAGGAAAAAAGAGAAAAAAAACTATTCGAGTTTTTAGTTAAAACTACGGAAAAGTTATAAGTAAACAAATATATATAGCTTAAAAAATCAAACACATTCTTATATATAAGATATTATTTGCATTTTTTTAAAATAGGTAGTCCTGTGTATCTACAATTATAGAATATGTATTTTAATTTATTTTCCATGCTCTGCTATAAATTTATTTTTGGTACTTACTATATTTTTTAACTCAAAATTAATTTAACTCGAGATAAACCTAAATTAATATACTTAAATAAATCTAGTTATTTACTACTAAAACTAAGGTGAGTTGGTGCAATAAAAAAATTTAAGAATAAATGTGTAAATTCAAAAGATAATTATTTTTAAATTTTAAAAAAGAAACATATACAAATTTAAAAGGATAACTACTTTCAAAATTCAGAAAAGAACAATTAAAAATGAAATAAGAAAATAATAAGAGAATACGCATGGATATTCTATCTTTCAAAGAAAATCATCAAATTAATAAGAGAATAATAGAAGGAACCCTAGTTTTCTTCTCTTGAACAAGGCGATTCTCATAAAAAATAGACAATAATAAAGAGAGACTTACCATTGATGGAGGTAACAAGAAGAAAAAGCCGAACGCAGGTAATGAAAATAAAGAATTGAGAAACAAAAGTAGCCATAGTTGGTTAGAGGTTAGAAACTTTTATTTGGTGATTGAAGTGAAGATTAGCTCAAATATATACAGCGAGCAAGGACACTGCTTTGATGCTTAATCAGTAATAGACACTGGTAAATGGTTGCAGTTGCTAGTTTTCTACACAGGATCATCCGCATAGGCCTCTCTTACCTGTCCCTGGTAATTGTTTTCTTTCCTTTTCAAGGTATCTGCATCATGCTATCTGGCAACAGTTATCAAGTAAAAAGCAAAAGCTTGGATTTATTTTTTATTTTTTGTTTAAGGTGAAGCTTAACCGAACATATCTATATTAATTTTAATAAAAGCATATACTTGCTTAATTTGGAGAAAAAAAAGAAGATTATCTTCAACATGACATACTTGAGTCTATCTTGGTATATTCTTGTTTGTTTTACTTGTTAATTTAGTTTACTCCCCTTTTTTGGTTTAAGAAAAGTTTAGACGAGTTAGATTCTATGAGCTTACTAGAACCAAGTAAGTCTCAATGCTTAAAAAGCAGTTACGTAATATTTTATAGAATACCTATTAATTAGGTTTCTATATAGGCAGTAAAAACTGGAACCCGAATCTTTGGGGATATATTCTCATTCCTTATCAACTGAATGAACATTCATGGGCAGTTTGTTACCTTTACTACTAGAATAACTATTGGTACTATTCAGTCTTAATTAACTTAAAAATCCGTCTTAGTTTTTAGGTAAGACGTCAAGTACAAGGAATGGAGAGAAAGCATCGGAGGAGAAGTGAAAAGCAAAGCAGGCGAAGAGTTGGTAACTTCTCCAAAGAGGCATCTGTCGGTGCTTACGGTAAAAGATATATAGAAATAACCAATAAGTGGCCTCTAATTTGGGTGCTTTGGAGAGTTCGAGTTAAACGATGCCAGTGGCTTTGGACAAATGGGCAATTATTCTAATGTGAACCCCTGATGAATGAAGAGGCCAAATCTATTGTCCTCTATTCTATTCCTCCATAATAGATTAGTCATAACATATGAGAAGTGGGACATTAGTATTATTTTATTTTCTCTTTGCTAATCATAAGGAGGAACAGCACATTTGAGCCCTTTTAATAAAGCTTGAGTAGCTAACAACCAACAGCTTGTTCAAAAGATGGAATATGACACAAATCTAGTGTTTTATTCAAAACTTGATCTTTAATATAATAATAATCTACCTCTACGTTTAATATGAGCATGTAATGCTGGATTCTTTGCAAGAAAAGTAGTACTTAAATTGTCACAAAGCAGAATGGGCACTTTGGGCAGCACCCATGTTCCAGCACAATTAATAAGGAATGTAAACACTATATTTTTTTTTTTATATTTTATATTTTTATTTTATTTTTCCATTATTTTTATTTTATTTTAGTGCATTTTATTTTATATATATATTTAAAAAAAAAAAGGAAAGGAAAAAAGGAAATAGTGACAACTAAGAAAAAAAGAAGAAAGAAAGCACATCAGCCAAAAAGGAAAGAAGAAAAAGAAAAGAAAAGGAAGTAGTGATGGGAAGCAGAAAAAAAAAAGAAAGAAAATAAAAAAAAAATAGCTGCAGCGGAAAGGACAACGAAAGAGAAAAAAAGAAAAGGGAGAAGAGAAGAAAAAGGAAAAAGAAAAGAAAGGAAAAGGGGGAAAAGGAAAATAAAAAAGGAGAAAAAGAAGAATCGAGAAGCAGAATGAAGGGAAGTCTGTTTAAGGTAAGTGAGAAGCGACGCGGATTTGGCGGGGTGGAAGTGGAGAAATAGAGAGTAAGAAGAGAAGAGAGTAGGAGAGAAGGTTGTGAGAGGAATCGGAAGGCAGAGAGAGCTAGAGAAAGAAAAAGAAAACTGAGAGTAAGAGAGTGAACGGAAAGCGGAGAGGGTCAGGAGAAAAAAAGACATTTGGGAGAGAAAATTCATCGGAGTTGCAGGTGTCGATTGAAGCAACGGAAGCTTGAAAGGTGAGCTAAGGCGTAAGTTTATTATACTCTTTCCCTTTGTTTTTGTTGGCTATTGCTCCGAGTGTACGAAGCTCTTATTCGTCCTGTTGAAGTCGAGAGGCATGAATGCTTCAGGGGTGAAAAATAGGAATTGTGGGGGTGTGGAAAGGAAATTGTGGGTTCAGTCAATCTGTAGAAGAAATGGGTGAAAACAAGAATTGTGGGGGTTTAGAAAGGAAATTGTGGGTTCAGTTCAGTCGATCTGTAGAAAAAATGGGTGAAAAATAGGAATTGTGGGAGTGTGGAAAGGAAATTGTTTGTTCAGTCGATCTGTGGAAGAAATGGGTGAAAACAAGAATTTTGGGTTCAAAAAGTCGATCTGTAGAAAAAATGGTTGAAAAATAGGAATTGTGGGAGTGTGAAAAGGAAATTGTGGGTGCAGAGAGTAGATGTGTAGAAGAAGTGGTGTAAATAGAAATTATAGGTGTGTAGAAAGAAGAAGTTGGGAGATGTAAATAGAAATTGTGGTGTTGAAAGAAAAGAGTCATGTGGGAATAGGAAATGTGGGGGTGTAGAAAAAAAGAGTTGATCCTGGCTCAAAAGAAAACAAGGTGAGCAAGGGTGCTGAAAAGAAAGAGGAGTGTGGAAAAAAAAAAAAAAACAATAAATTTTATTTCATGTAATTTTGCATATATCTTATTCCCAACTTTAAATTGTAATTAATATGCATACATTCTAGGATGTATTTTAATTTTTAGAATTCCAAGTGCCCTCACTAGTTATGAAAAAGTAGGTAGTCTGGTTTATCTGTCTTGAAAGATGAAAAAACCTTAGATTTATTTAAAAAATTTATGCATACATGTTTGTTTTTCTGTCATAACTTTAAAGATTATAATATTTATTTTAGCAAAAAAATAAAATACAGTTTCTGGTCATATCTTATTTTACGCAACCAATTTAGGTAATTATTTTTGACAAATGCTGTGAGGTACCTAATACTTTCCTCACACATAACTGACTCCCGAACTATCTCTAGTTTGTATTCCTGTGCTTTTACCAAAAAAATAAATAAAATAAATACATAAATTTTAAAATAAATATGGTTTTTAATTATACTTTAATTCTTAAACAATTAATGGCAATTCCAAAATTAATTTTTCTAAAAATAAAGTTGTTTCATTTTTCGTTGTAGCATTTTTACCCACAAAGAATACGTTATGTCAAGGAACATAGCCAGTTACTTCTTGTTGCAGCCTTAGCAAGAGACCTCTATTCAGCTTCTGCACTAGATCTTGCTACTACCTTTTGTTTCGCAGAGAACCAAGAGACAATCGGCCCAATCAGTATCTCTATATGCTAATCAGCATCTCTATATGCTAATAAGGGTAAAATCTGAGACTTATTAAACTAAACGCAGAGAGATGTTGTGCCTTTAAATATCTCAATGAATGCTTCAATTGAACATCTGTAGAAGAACTCATGAATTGACATAAACTATTCATTGCATAGGCTATATATCAGGCCCGGTAATAGTGCAATACTTCCAAGCACCAACAGCACTTCTATATTGCCAAGGATCATGCAATAATTGTCCACCATTGGCTGATTCTTTTTTTTTTTTTTTTTTGAATAACTGAAAAATATATTAAATTAACAACTAGTACGAAGTCTCGATAACTGAGTTCTCATAATATCCAAAAGTACAACTAGATTGACAAGATCTAGCAAAGTGCTAAAATAAACTAAACTGCAATCCATGAGAAGTCTGTTTTTTTTTTTTTGGCTAAGACATCTGCCACTTGATTGTCTTTTCTGAAAGTATGCTAGATCCTAAACTCCCAGCAGGGCTACAAGGATAACCTTGACATGGGTGTGAAGCTCCTGGAAGGTAGAAGCAATTTAGACGACCTCCACTTCAGATGTGTTCTAGAGCAGCCAAATACCCCCAGCCATAGGAGTGGGCATGAAGAAGTCCAGTCTTTGTTAACAAATCTTGAATATGTTTCGGTTAGGACAAGTGTATTTTGGAGGAGTGTAGAAAGCTTCTATACCTAGGAAGCAATGGAGTTGACCAAATCCTTCAAGACAATTCCTTAATAAATCTTGTTTGAATTAGACTGTATCTTTATGGTACATGAAACCATTAACAAACGCAAGCCTGAGATGTATTGCAATCTAAATATTGCTATTGTAAATATATGGTAGGAGTTGAGTGCTACCATTGCAGCAACTAAATTTTGTTCATAGAATAAGACGTCTTATTAAAATACATATACACTATTGGTTAATTTGTACACCATGTAGAACTGAAAAAGATAAATAAATGAATAAATAACTGCAATTTCTGGAAAAGACCATAACATTTTTTTCTGGTACAACAAGATCCTAACTTTGAGAAAACATAACGGCAAGGCAGTTTAATTATTGTTTTACCCATCACAGTAAAAGACACACTAACATCGAAAATCTGGACAACGACCCCTGAACTTTCCTTCCTTCTCCCTGCGTTGTCTAGAGCAAATAGCACCATCCAAACAAGGCCCTTTCCATGTTCCACTTAGAGTTTCACAAAACTTTGTGCAGTCGTATTCACACTCACATGCAAGACCCTCGCCGCAACCTCCTTCTCGTGCATCCTCTTTCTCATTGCACTGTGTCTCACAATGCGACGAGAAAATACAAGGCCCTTTATATATTCCACTATAAAAGGAACATACGTTTCCATGCTGCTGATCTACAGGTCTTCCTAAACCTATGGAAATTAAGAAAAGATAATGAGATAATAACAACTGGTTATGAAATCATCAGCAAAAATAGAAAAGAAAGAGAAAGTTTCCATTGATGAAGGAAATAAGAGAGAGAGAGAGAGAGAGGAGCCACAGGAAGACAAATGGAAATGGAGAATTTAGATATAGTGGAAAGATATATTAAAGCCTCTTAGTACTTTCTCAGCTATTGGCATTGGTAAAATGGTTACTTTTGATGTTGAGGATCTTTGTTCTCAGCATCTTGATATTTTTATTTAGCAGGGATGTATCAGGATTGGAGATGAAACAATTCTTAGCTAGGCAGTCACTCAAAAGCTTAAGTTTTTCAGTTCAATCGATTCTTTAAATACTATATATCAAAGCCCTCTTTACCTAAATAGTTAGAAGATCGAATTGTTTGTCCTATTAGATTGAATTGGTTCTTGATAACATGTCTACCTATTCATTTGTTTTAAATTTAATAAAGGTTCTCTTGTTTTCTTCTCTTCAAAAATGTGATTGTCGAGAGACTTAATATTGATGAAGGTAACATGAAAAAGAAGTGGAAGGAAGGCAATGAAGATAAAGAATAGAAACAGAAGTAGCCATAGTTGGTTAGAGGCTAGAGACTATTATTTGGTGTTGAAGTGAAAATTAGCTCAAGTGTATATAGCAAGAGCAAGGACACTGCTTTGATGCTTAATCAACAACAGACCATAGAAAAATGGTTGCAGTTGCTACTAAGGATCTATCGCATGTACCTCTCTTGGGTAATTGTTTTATTTATTTCTGATGGTATCTACATCATGCTATCTGGCAACAGCTATCAAGTAACACCCTAAAGCTTGCGTAATTTTCTTTTATTAAAGTGAAGTTTAAGCCAACCTGTTTATAATAATTTTAACAAAAGCATATCCTTGTTTAATTTGGGAAACAGATTATCTTCGGCGTGACAAACTTTGGTCTCTTTTGTTTATCCTTGTTTGTTACACTTGTTAATTTTGTTTATTCCCCAGTTTTTTTCATAATAGAAAGGTATAGAGTTAGACTCTAGGGGCTCACTAGAATTGGATATACCAAAAGCCTTAGAAAGCGATTACAAAATACTCATTAATTAGGTCTCAGTAAGACTTGAACTTTCATTCCTTACTAACTAGACCAACATTCATTTGTAGTTTGTTACCTTTACTATTGGAAGTATACTGGTAATTATTTAGTAGACAGAAGAACGATTGGCACTTGGACCTATTTTTTTCTACAAACAAAAAACCCTAAGTCTCAACGTGTAGATATACGTTGAGGCACCATCACTCAAGATAATAAAATTGGAGATAAGCCAATAATTCCTAACATCTAGGGTTCTTCCTTTTAGTGGTGGCTGGTACTATGAATAGAGCCAGTTATGAGCCAGCATCAGTAGTTACCAAATTTGCTATTTTTATGACAAATCGTGAATCAATACACTAGTATCAATTTATGATATTGGGACGTCTCGATTTTTATGCTGATTCACATATTGATTCATAATAATGAGCGAATCAAAGATGAAGAAAAGAAGCATTCTGCACTTTGCAACTTCCTTTAATCTTTTTCCAATTTTATGTTGATTTACACACATATTATGCCAAATTTTTTATTTTCCTATATAACTATCACCAAGAAAAAGAGAAAGAAGAGCAAGAGCTTACAGAACACATATTTTAAGATAACATAACTTATAATGTATCTTAATTTACTAGTATCCTTGCATTCTAAAGAATACTACCCTCATGTAAATCTTTTTTTTTGTTTTTTAGGTTATGAATTGCATACCGAAACATATCGTGTCTCTGATAACTTTGCCAACATTCTATTAGTGTGAGTGTTTCCATCTCTGTGTTGGTGCAAGGACTTCCTTTAATTTTCCCATGTTATTTTTCTACTCCGTTATTTTTGGTGATATTTCGTTCATTATGAGGAGATGACTCTCAATCACACCATATAAATGCGCAGCAGCAGAGCGTAACATAAGCTGATTGTTAGTCCAGGAGCTGAGGTCACAAGTATTTGTTTAGTTCATCTGAAGAATTTAGAGGAAATAAGAGAGAGCTAGAGAAGGGAGAATACTCAATAATCTGAAATTCCCAACTGGGCTTCTTGGCTTGATTGTAAATGCACTAGCCTATGCATATTTACTGGTGCTCATGACTCCTCTTAATTTAAGTGATACAATGAACTTAATCTCCTTGGAACTACAACTCGATAGACATAAGCATATGAAAATATTATAACTCCTTAAAACTACAATTTACAGATCGAAGAAATAGTGAAGGCTAGAAATTACAAGTTGCATTGGAAAAATACTATCAGCCTCAAAATACATGAATCACGTTTGATCATTTCATTTTCCAACATGCCCCCTTAAACTTGATTATTCTTGGTGACTCCAATGCATGGTTGCATCCTTACAAAACTTTCATCCTTCGCTCCTTTGGTAAAAAATTTTGCTGCTTGATCACTACCCTCCATGTAGGAAAGTTCTAGCTCTTTGTTCTTAACACACATTCATGAAATCAAATATTGTATCTATCTACATTTCTATTAATGTGTTAGATTGTTTAATGTAACTTTTTATGATGTAAGGGCTGAAAACCCATGTATAATGGCCTAGATACAATTTAGCTATTGGTTAGAGTTAGTTCTATTTCTAGTTTGCACGATCCATTAGGATGTTGGATGCTCCGAATAGTAACTAAAAATCGGTAAACCTTTCATTGTATTTTCATATTAAGGTAATGAAGTCTTAGAGAGTGTCTTTTCTTCTTCCTCTTCGAGGATCAAGGTAGCTTAGGGAAGAACCCTAGATGTTAAGAATTATTGGCTTGTCCACTCCAATTTTCCTCTATTTCGAGTGATGCTGCCTCAACGTATCTCCACCTTGAAACTTAGGTTTCTTTGTTTGTATAAACAATGGGTCCAAGTGCTTGATTCAATATTTTTGCAATGTAAATTGATTTTGGTCCGTGGTTATGATTCATTGTTGATCATTGGGTCTTCGGATTCACATCAGAATAATTGTCCCATTTATCCACAACCACCAACATCATTTAACTCGAACTGTCCAAAGCACCCAAAAATGACACGTCACTCGTTGACTGTTTATATATCTATATATATATATCTTTTACCGGCCCTGAGCACCAACAGATTCCTCTTTGGAAAACTTACCAACTGTTCTGCTTTTCTTTTCTTTTCACTTCTCCTCCAAAGCTTTCTCTATCCCTTCCTTGTACTTCCCGTACTTTTGCAAACTTATCCTGAAGATCATTTGAGTTTAGCTAAAAACTAAGTAGGATTCTGTAAGTAGACAGAATATTCCCAATCGTTCTTCCATCTACTAGTATATCTTTCTAATAGTAAAGGTAATAAACTGCCAATGAATATTTATCCAATTGATAAAGAATAAAATGTATCCTCCTAAAATTTGGATTCAAGTCATATCACATACGTTAGAACTAAATAATCTATAAGTAATTTGTAATTGCTTTCTAAGTCTTAGGGTTTACTTAGCTCTGGTGAGTTCTTAAGACTCAATATTAACAAGCGTAACAAAGGAGAGACTGAAGTTTGTCATGTTGAAGATAATCTTTCCAAATTTAACAAGGATATGCTTTAATTAAAATTAACATAAATAGGTTGCCTTAAATTTTACTTTAAAAAGAGAAAATAATGCAAGCTTTTGGGTGTTACTTGATAGCTATTGCCAGATAGCCTGATGTGGATACCATTAGAAAGAAACAAAACAATTAACAGAGACAGCTAAGAGAGGCATATGCGATACATCCTTAGTAGCAACTGCAACTATTTTTCCATTTTCTATTGCTGATTCAGAATCAAAGTAGTGTCATTGCTTTTGCTATATATATTTGAATTAGTTTTCACTTCAAGCACCAAATAATAGTCTATACTCTAACCAACTATGGCTACTTCTGTTCCTCAATTCTTTATTTTCATTGTCTTCCTTCCTCTTCTTCTTCATGTTACCTTCATCAGTAGTAAGTCTCTATTTATGGTCTATTTTTGGTGAGAATCACATTTTCAAGAGAAGAAAACAAAGGCTCCTTTATTAAATGTAAAATAAAGGAATATACAAAATGTTATAAAGAGAACTCATCCTAAAAGGACAAAGCAATGTGATCTTCTGACTATTTGATATATGTAATGTGTAAAGAACCGATTGAATTAAAAAATACCTAAGATATTAAGAATTGTTTCATCTCCAGCAAATACATTGATCCCTGCTAAATAAAAATATCCAGATGCCGATAACAAAGAAGATCCTCAACATCTAAAGTGTCCCCATTTTACCAATGCCAGTAGCTGAGAAAGTATTAAGACCCTTTGATCTAGCTATTTCTATATCTAAATTCTCCATTTTCATTGTCTAATTCCTTTGTCTCTCTTATTTCCTTAATCAATGAAAACTTTCTCTTTCGTCTCTACTTTTGCTGATGATCTCATAACCAGTTGTTATTATCTCGTTATCTTTTCTGAATTTCCATAGGTCTTGGAAGACTAGTAGATATGGAGAATGGATACAGATGTGAATTTTATAGTGAAATATGGAAAGGGCCTTGTATCATCTCGCCGCGTTGCGAGACACAGTGCAAGGAGAAGGAGGGTGCACTAGGAGGATACTGCGACTTGGGTCATGATTGTCGGTGAGTACAACTGCATAGCGTTTTGTGAAACTCTAAGTGGAACATGGAAGGGACCTTGTTTAAACGATGCTATTTGCTCTAGACAACGCAGGGATAGAGATGGTAAGTTTAGGGGTCATTGTCCTGGTTTTCGATGTTGGGGTATTTTTTACTGTCATAGTTGAAACAATAATTAAACTACCTCGCCACTTTGTGTTCTCAAAGTTATGGTCTTGTTAAGCCACCAAATGTAAGTTAGCGGTGAAGAGTGTGAGTAGTATTTAAGAAGTATGGAGTTCAATTCTCTCTTAAAAAAAATTATGATCTTTTTGTACCAAGAAAAAGAAAAGTTATAGTCTTGTTCCAGAAATTGCAGTTATATAGAAACAGCCAATGAGAGACGTGTAATTTGGGTGCTTTGGAAAGCTTGAGTTAAATGATGCTAGTGTTTGTAGATAAATGGGACAATTATTCTGATTTGAAGATCCAATAAGATGGATCTGGATATTCTGCAATTACTGCCCAACAATAGTTGTCTCTCAACTGTTTATTGTAATTATTTCATCCAACGTCTAAGAAGCAGTTATTGCAATAACTGTAAGGGATTCAAATCCCAATGAATCCTAACCACATATCAAAATCAAATTACATTGCAAAAACATGAAATCAAGCACTTGGACTTAATTTTTTCTACAAACAAAAAAACCCGAAGTATCAACGTGGAGATATACATTGAGGCACCATCACTCAAAATAAAGGAAAACTGGAGATATGCCAATAATTCTTAACATCTAGGGTTCTTCCTATTGGTTGTGGCAGGTGCTATGAATAGAATCGGTTATAAGCCAGCATTCTCTTAGAGTGAGTGTTTTCGTCTCTTTTGGTGCAGGGACTTCCTTTTGCGTTGTTATTTTTCTACTGTGTTATTTTTTGTGATATTTCGTTCATTATGAGGAGATGACTCTCAGTCGCATTATATAAGTGCGCAGCAGCAGAGCGTAACATAAGTTGGCTGTTAGTTCAGGAGCTGAGGGCACAAGTATTTGCTTAGTTCATGTCATGAATTTAGAGGAAATAAGGGAGAGAGGTAGAGAAGGGAGAATACTCAATAATCTAAAACTCCTTGGCTTCTTGGCTTGATTGCAAATACACTAGTATAGGCGTACTTATAGGTGCTCATTACTCCTCTTAATTTAAGTGATACAATAAACTTAATCTCCTTGAAACTACAACTCGATAAATATAGGCATAAGAAAATACTATAACTTCCTTAAAACTATAATTTACAGATAGAAAAAATATTGATGGCTAGAAATTACAAATTGCATTGGAAAAATACTATCAACCCCCAAAATACATGCATAACGTTTGATTATTTCATTTTCCAACATATCCCCTTAAACTTGATTATTCTTGGTGACTCCAATGCTTGAGTGTTGCAAAACTTTCATACTTCAATATTTTGGTAAAAATATCCGCTACTTGATCATACACTCCACACAGGAAAACTCCACCTCTTTTTTCTCAACACACTCCCTTATGAAATCAAATATTGTGTCCATGGGCTTGCTTCGATCATGGAACATAGAACTCTTTCCCAATGCAATACCAGGTTTGTTGTCTATGAAAATAGTATTAGCTTCATCTTTAGTCACTTGTAGCATCTTTAACAATCTTCTCAACCAAATTGCATGACAAATACAAATATAAATCACATGTAGAAGACACAATGGGTAGCTTCTTTGAACTCCAAGTAAAAGCAATGTCACCCATGAAAAATGTAAATCCACCAGCACTCTTTCGATTTTCAATATCACCTCCGCAGTCACTATCACTGTAACCAACAAGCTTGAAATTGGATGAGCAAGAACAGTGGAAACCATAATCAATGGTCCCTATGGTACATCTTTACAATCCTTTTTTCCATAGTCACGTTTGAGTGCTAGTCAGTGTTTACATGAAATGACTTACAACTATCATGTCTCTTAAGCTTCCAACAATACTTTGATGCTTTTTACCTTCATGAAACTTTGATGCTTTTGTTGCACAATTAAATGGGGGTATTTATGGGCTTTCAATTCTTCATCTTGAACTTCTCAAGGATCTTTCTTGCATATGCTTCTTGAGAAATAAAGATTCCAGCTTCATCTTGCTATACTCCAATACCAAGATAGTAGGGAATAAGTACCATATTGGTCATTTCAATTTCTTAGCATTGCCTCCTTGAACTCATCAAACATCTTTAGATTATTGGTGGTCATGAAGATTAAGTCATCAACATATCGGCATACAATAAGAATGCTTCCATTTTTGCTTTCTTTGACATAAAGAGCATGTTCAGGGGGCATTTGATGAATTCATGGCTATGTAGAATATCTGTCAGTGCAAATTTGCCCCCCAATTCCCTCAAATAACGATCCCTTTCTCTCTCATTCTTCACTTGTCTTTTGATTCTCTCTTAGTTTAGAGTTCCTTCTTCCTCTCTGTGGCAGTCAACGTGATAATGGCTGTGCATAAGCTCTGTAATCAACTTAAAATGACCTGCAGACCCTCGGTTTGGTTCTTAAAACTAGTTTCTTATATTTTATTTGACTGTTAAGAGGATTATGCATTTTATTTGATGCTTCTCTTGCTTGGGTTGTGTATAGAGATTTATTGACATGACTCTTATTTAGTTTGTAATTTTTTTAAGGTATGATCATCTTATGATTAATTGCCATGAGATAAAACTTAATTTGGTTGGCTGGCTGAAAATTTGGTTGGCATGACATACCAATTCCGTTAGCTTTCTCCATCAAAATCAACATCCCTATTACAATCTTTCCATCAACAAGATTGAATGGCTCTTACTCCCCTTAGAGTTTGAACTATAGCCAATGAAGGCATATTTTTCACTTTTATCATCTAATTTTATTGTCACTTCTTTAAGAACATGCATATAAGCAATGCTTCCAAAATTAAACCTGTAAACAAGAGACGTTAGGCTTCTTTCCACTCCAAGCTTCTTGAGGAGTCATCTCATGAACACTTCTAGTAGGAGATAAGTTAGACGGGTACAGCGTGCAAGTGACAATTTTAGCTCAAAACTTGTTACACAGATTATTACTTTTTAGCATGCTTCTTATCGTGTTGAAAATATAGATCTATTTTCACATTCAACAACTCCATTTTGTTGAAAAGAGTATAGAACTGTGAGAAAACATCAAATGCCATTTGCCTCACAAAATTTGTTGAACTCCATGGAAGAGAACTCTCTTCCTCTAACAATTCTGAAAGTTTTGATGGTATACCCACTTTCATTTTCAGCTAGACCTTTGATCTTTGAAAAGCTCCAAAACCATAATCCTTCCCTTTCAAAACTAAATCCAAGTATTGCAAGAACAATCATCAATGAAAAGTAAAAAATAATTGGATTTACCGTGATAGTATGGTTTGATTGTGCTACAAATATCAACATAAAGAAGTTGGAGTGTGTTATGGACCAAGATCATAAGGTGAGGCCCAAGGTTAATGAGAGGGAAGTTCCAAATAGTTTAGCGATGTGTCAAGTGTTTGTGTTAACTTGTAGATTTTTTTTCTTTTCATGAAGCAATATCTCCTTATATAAAGGAGGTTCCATAATGATGCAAGTTAATGAATGAATGAAATTAGTTTTTTCAGACTCTTTACTTGGAGATATTTTCTCCCTTTTGTTTTTAGGCTCTTAGGAAGAAAGACCATAGCAGGTCATAACAAAGGGAGTCCTGACAAAATGTGGGTAAAATGCACATATACAACATTGTAAAGGATTGTATCTATGTACCTAGTAATAGCAAAGGAAATGCTTACATGTTCGGTTACCTTCAAATCTTCACACAATGGTGTACACAGAAACTAATCAAAGGAAGGGCGCCGAAAAAAGAAAAAAAAAAAATTCAAGAATCCCTTGTTTGCATTCTCCATACGATCTAATATAAATACTATGTGTGTTTTTAGTTTTTTGAGTAGTCAAGGTTTGTCACTAAAAAAAAAAAAAAAGTGGGTGGAATATTTGCAAGAAAATCATTAATTGTTCATATTGTTTCTTAATGCAAGAACAGAAAAACTTAAAGATATCGATTTTGGCTTCTAACTCGATTATGTTAATCAAAATTAATGATGAAGAACAGCCTTTTTTTCACTGCCAAGAATTTGATGGTGTAGGAACTAATGCCATGAATAGCTAGACTGTATATGTGCCACTACCCCGTAGAGTACTTTGAACTAGTCCTTTTCATGATTTTATAATTATTATGTTACTCAGATGTATGTTCTCAGGTTGTGATGCGGTCAACATTTCTATTCATGGATTAGATTTTTTAATTTATCTTTTTATGATGCAAGGGCTAAAAACCAATGTCTCATGACCTAAATACAATTTAGCCATTTGTTAGGTTTAGTTCTATTTTTTGTTTGGATAATCCATTAGATGTTGGATCATCCGGCTAATCACAAAAAGTAGGTAAACCTTTCATTTTATTTTCATATGAAGTGAAAGATGTCTTAGAGAGTTTATTTTCTTCTTCCTCTTCGAGGACCATGGCAGATTAGGAAAGAAACCAAGATGTTTAAAATTATTGGTGCCTCAACGTATCTCCACTTTGAAACTTAGGGTTTTTTTTATAAACAATGGGTCCAAGTGCTTGATTCCATATTTTTGCAATCTAAGTTGATTTTGGTCTGTGGTTATGATTCATTGTTGATCATTAGGTCTTCGGATTTAAATCAGAATAATTGTCCCATTTATCCACAACCACCAACATCGTTTAACTCGAACCATTCAAAGCACCCAAATTACACGTCACTCGTTGACTGTTTATATATCTATATATATATATATCTTTTACCGGCCCTGAGCACCAACAGATTCCTCTGTGGAAAACTTACCATGCTTCTACTTTTCTTTTCTTTTCACTTCTCCTCCAAAGCTTTCTCTATCCCTTCCTTGTACTTCCCGTACTTTTGCAAACTTATCCTGAAGACCATTTGAGTTTAGTTAAAAACTAAGTAGGATTATTTAAGTTAACTAAGACAGAATATTCCCAATCGTTCTTCCGTCTACGAAATAATACCAGTATCTCTCCAGTAGTAAAGGTAATAAACTGCCAATGAATGTTTGGTCCAATGGATAAAGAATAAAAATGTATCTCCTAAAAGTTTGGGTCCAAGTCATATCGAATTGGGGTAATTTATAAGTATTTTGTAACTGCTTTCTAAGCCTTGTCGTTTGCTTGGCTCTAGTGAACTCTTAAGACCTAACATTAATAAACTTAACAACGGAGGTGAGACAGAAGTTTGTCAGATTAAAGATAATCTGTTTTTCTAAATTTAACATGCATATGATTAAATCAAAATTAAAATAATTAGGTTGGCTTAAACTTTACTTTAAAAAAAAAAAAAAAAAGAAAACAACGTAAGCTTTTGGCTGTTACTTGATAGCTGTTTCAAGATACCCTCATGTACATACCTTTAGAAAGAAACAAAACAATTAAGCGAGACAGCTAAGAGAGGTACAGAAGATTCTTAGTAGCAACCGCAACAATTTTTCCATTGTCTATTGCGGATTAAGCATCAAAGCAGGGTCCATGCTCTTTCTATATATATATTTGAACTAATTTTCACTTCAAGCACCGACCAATAGCCTATAGCCTCTAACCAACTATGGCGACTTATGTTTCTCGATTCTTTATTTTCATCGCCTTTTTTCCACTTCTCCTTCAAGTTACTTTCACCAATGGTAAGTCTCTCTTTATTGTCTATTTTTGGTGACATGCCCAAGCAACTCGATTTTTTCACTATTTAGTGGAAGAGGGCTGTAATATATTATAACATGTGAGGAACTGATCGAAAAAGAAAACTTAAGCTTTTGTGTGAATACCTAAGAATTGTTTCATCTCCACATCCCTGCTAAATAAAAATCTCCAGATGCCGATGACAAAGAAGATCCTCAACATCAAAAGTGATCATTTCACCAATGCCAGTAACCGAGAAAGTATTAAGAACCCTTATGAATCTAGTTATTTCTATATCTAAATTCTCCATTTCCGTTGTCTAATTCCTCTCTCTCTCTCATTTCCTTCATCAATGAAAACTTTCTCTTTCGTCTACTTTTTCTTATGATCTCATAACCAGTTGTTATTATCTCGTATCTTTTCTTAATTTCCATAGGTCTTGGAAGACAAGTACAGCCGGAAGAAGGAAACATTTGTTACTTTTATAGTGGAATATGGAAAGGGGGTTGTTTTATTACGGATCATTGTGAGAAACAGTGCAAGGAGAAGGAGGGTGCAATAGGAGGACACTGCGACGATGGCTTTGCATGTCAGTGTAAGTACAACTGCAATGAGTTCTGTGAAACTCTAAGTGGAACATGGCGGGGGCCTTGTTTCAGTAGTTCTCCTTGCTCTAAACATTGCAGGGAGAGGGATGGTAAATTTAGGGGTCACTGTCCTGATTATCGATGTTGGTGTGTCTTTCCCTGTAATAGTTGAAACAATAATTAAACTACCTCCCCACTTTGTGTTCTCAAAGTTATGGCTTTGTTAAACTAAGTATGAGTTAGTGGTGAAGAGTTCGGATAGTTTTTAAGATATTTGGAGTTTAGGGGCCTTGTTTGAATGATGCTATTTGCTCTAGACAATGCAGGGCCTTGTTGGTGTATCTTCTACTGTAATAGTTGAAACAATAACTAAACTACCTCCCCACTTTGTGTTCTTAAAGTTATGGTATTGCTGAGTATGAGGTAGTGGTGAGGAGTCTAAATAGTATTTAAAAAGTTTGGAGTTGAATTATCTTTTATATTAAAAAAAAATTATGATCTTGTTGTACCAAAAAAACAATGAAAAGTTA
This sequence comes from Bauhinia variegata, assembly GCA_022379115.2. Classification (NCBI taxonomy): domain Eukaryota; kingdom Viridiplantae; phylum Streptophyta; class Magnoliopsida; order Fabales; family Fabaceae; genus Bauhinia; species Bauhinia variegata. Next base: position 8,134,924 of record CM039432.1, read on the forward strand.
TTCTCTTATTCCAGAAATTTCAGCTACTTTTAATTCTTGTTTTTAGTTCTACATATAGTGTCCAAATTAACCAATAGAGTGTACATGCTTTTTAATAACACGTCCTCTTCTATGAACAAAATTTAATTGCTGCAATGGTAGCACTCAACTCCTACAATGTATTTGCAGAAAAGCAATATTTCCATTGCAACAAATCCAGGCTTGAGTATAAGAAAACTTGAAGTTGTGAATTGATTTATGCACCATAAAGTGACAGTTTAACTCAGACAAATTAAATTAATTAAGGAATCGTCTTTAATTCAAATGGATTATGCCTATGGGTCTTATTGCCATAACAGTTGGAAGAGTTATCCATATGACTTCCATTGTTCTATTTTCTTTTCCTTTTCCTTTTTCTTTTTTTTTTCTCTGTTAAAATGCAAGTTATAAACGACCAAGTATTAGTACAAAGTCTTGGGAAACTAGTTCCCATTATATATTTGAAGTGAAAAATGCTATCACTTTGTTCTTTAGAGTTTTCTTCCAAAAGCATCCGCACACTTTTATTTTGTTATTTTTTACTTTTAAGCTTATTCAAATAATTTAAAATTAAATAGAAGTGAACAGTGTCATGAATCAGGAATTTTATTTGGGTAAATCACAAAGAATCCAAGCAACAACTTCAATTTCCTTTAATTTTGGAAAAACGTGTACTTACTTCAACGATTTCTCCGCCTCAGATAGCTAAGAATACCTCAGTGCAAACCAAAATAAATAGACAATTTGTGCCCTTTGATTTGTTGGACCAAGATTATAGGGTAAGATGCAAATAATTCAGGCATGTGTTTAAGTGTGTCGGTCTGCTATATATTGTTTGAAAGCCTTAAATTCTTATCAAACATTTTATACAAGTCATCAAGTTTAATCTGTCTGCTAGGTTGACTTCATTTTGACTTTAAGTATATCTCTTGCCATTCTGCAACTTCGAAGCTCCCTCCGCCAAAATGGCAGCATTGCCAATATGGTCCTCTATATAAATATATATAAATCACGTACTATAAATTAATATTACAAGATTTGCAAGTTCTGAAGCATCTTGAAGAGGAGTATTAATAGTTAATGCTCTTCTAAATTATTAAAATATTTTTCAGATGGTTAGAGAAAAAAAAAGAAGAAATTTTTTTGCTTTGTTTATTTAGTGAGCCCTTTGGGGCTGAAAATAGTACAGATTGTTGGAAGATTCTCAAAGTGAAGAGATATTCCTCGTAAGGAGTTATTTCTTTTAAATTGACATTTCTATGAAGAGTATATAAGAAGATAATATGCATATTTAAAGAACACAACATGAAAAGAAAAAAAAAGGTCCTCAAGGTGATTTGTATAAGTTAAAAGACATAAAGATGGTTATAATAGCTTCATGAAAAGTTATTGGTGAAAGACTTGTTGGCTCATTAAAAATTTGCACAATTAAAAGTTACAACTTTTCCTATAATGGTTAATAACTATTGGCAAAAAGTTGTGTGGTTGGTGAAGCTTTTTCATTTGAAGTGTTATATTTATTAAAGAGGCTTGTCTCTTTAATGGAAAGTAATGTCCATTGAAGAGTTACATGTTTTCATGAAACAACACAATTTATTTCTTTATAAAAGAGTTATGTCTATTCATGAAGCATCCCTTCATGTCTACACATAGACAATTTTCACCAACAATCAAGCAAGTTATAGAGAGTGTTTCCAGAGACAAAATTCAACAAATATTTACAAATTTACTTGCTTTTATCTTGAATGCACATAAGATAAACAAGTAAACTATCACTTTGTAAAAATCATTGTTGTTTTGACTTGAGTTTTGGGAGTGCAAACCATACTCAAGGGACTTCATTATATTCTAAAGAAGATTCACCATTAAACTCAATTTGCACCCAACAGTTTAGAATTGATAAGGTGAATCAAGCTTAAATGAAAGTGTTAGCCATGTTTTAAAGACTTGTGCACAACTTTCTTTTTTCTCTATACTTCTCCATTTCAAAGAGACATTTTCACCAACAAGGTTTATGTTTGTTGTCTCACAATCTTTACACTTGAATCATAGTTCTAACTCTAAAGATTATGTCTAACACATATTTGAAAAGGCCTAACATCATCTAACATCCATTTTGTGAAACCATTTATTATTGAAGGAAACAAGAACATTTCATTGCCATCCAGTGAATGAAATTCACTAAATTATTTGATTATTTTGAGCATTTAGAATTAGAATGATGAAAATCTGCATTTCCAAAAAAGATATCTAATTAATCAAATAATAATAGAATATTGTGCATTCAATGCTTGAGCTATTATTCTATTCTTTTCTTGACCAATAGCAAGTTTTGGGACAAGCTATAAAATACCTTTTGTACAACAGATTTTATCCTGAATTCTAAATAGATAACTTCAATTTCCGAAACAAGACCCTAATATTACGGACACACAGGAACTTGATTTTGGATGGTTTTGGGAAAGACACACCAACAATGAAAATCAGGGCAATAACCCCTAAACTTATTATCCTTCTCTCTGCACTGGTTAGAGCAACTAGAATCACTTAAACATGGCCCGTTCCAAGTTCCACTAAGGGTTTCACAAAAATCTGAACAGGTGTATATGCACGAGCATCGAAAAGGATCACAGTATCCTCCATGTGCGCTCTCCTTCTCTCTGCACTGTGAATCACACTGCCCTGAGTTAAAACAAAGCCCCTTCCATGTTGCACTGTAAAATTCACATCTGTTCCCCTCTTGACTAGATAATTCTCTTCCTACACATATTGAAATTATGAAAAGAAAATAAATTAACATATATGGTGACTAGTTATGATTTTTCTTTGTAAATCCCGGATCATTATTGACATTCCAACAAACTGGACTTAGATTCTTTACTGGATACACATTGTTATTCATCTATTACCCAATAGATGAATGACTTAGATTAACTCAATAGATATGTGTCGAGTGATATTTTTGGGTGCCTTCTATGAATAGTATAGATGTGCTCAACACAAGCTCTGCCCAGTTAGGAACCATTTGTTTAGCTTCCACATTATGGAATCAAATATCCATTAATTACTTGTGATTCTAAAAGAAAACGAGAAGATAGAGAGCCTTACCGTTGTTGAAAGAATGGAGATGGAGAAACAAAAGGAAGACAGTGAAAATGGAGAATTTAGAAAGAGTAGTCATAGTTGGTAAGAGATTAGAGCCTCTTGTTTGATGCTTAATGGAGTTGAAGATATTATTTTGGATAAATATATATCCAGAGCTAGGGCATTGCCTTGATACTTTATTAGCAACAGACATTGGTAAAATGGTTGCACCAGCTGCCGAGGATTGCTTTCCCTGCACGCCTCTCTTACTTCGTAAATAATTATTTACGCCTCTCTTAAGAAAAGGAGAAGATGAAGTCAAGGAAAGACATTGAAAATGGAGAATTTGGAAACAAACGTGGCCATGGTTAGTTGGTTAGAGATTAGAGCCATACTTCGTTTGATTCTTTCTTCTGGAATCAGCATATTGACGCATGAAAACAGCTATCAACGAACTCCCAAAAGAATCTGTTGCTTTTTATATTTTCTTTTTTTTAATAATCCTATGCAACCCTATTTATTTATTTTAATCTATTAAAGGGAGAACGAGGTTTAGTTTTGAAGAAATGTGATCCTCAACTTGAATAGTTTTATTTAATGATCTTGATATATTATATGCTGTTACGATTGTACTTTTAGTAGTTTAAAGCATTTCTTACGAATAACGATGTCACATCACATAGAGGGATGTAAGATATCGAGGCCCAAGAGCTATGAAAAACTTAAAGAAATAATTTTGTAAAGTAGATAAGACTAGCACCATCATATTATGGGATAAAACTCGGCTGTCTTCTTTCTTATATGCTTGCTTGAGCTAATATTAAAAGACTTGCATTCTCATCTTATCTTAGATAAAAAAAAAAGGTTATCATGAAAGACCTAACCCTAGAAGACATTTTCAAATGCACTCTTCAGATATACCTTGAAAAACAAGCTCACACAATAGCAATAAAATTGCATGGAGAGGATTATTAAGGTTGATATCTTTAGGGAATATTAGGACAAAAAACCTCTCAGTAACTACTATAAATACATCCTTCCTGTTGCATTTTGAATTATTCTTGAATTGAGAATCATTTGAGATATCTCTCTTCTCCATTTGACCACTAAGCTACAAACTAAAGTAGCACCACATCAATATAGCATGGTACTTTTATTTGCATAGTTATGTCTGACATCATAAGCATTAATATACTCAACAAAGAACGACAACATATTTCATAGTTTTATGGTCCAACTTTGTTTAGGTATTTTCTTATATGTGTCATAGGTAGTCATAACCTTTCTTCTTTCATTTATTTTTTAATATGATTAATTATTTGTAATCTTATTGTCAGATGCAAGATGCAGATACCAATAAAAGGAAGAATACAAAGAGCACAGATACTGCCATATTGTCGTTGTTTGTCCAACGGCGCTGAAATTGTTCAACTCGAACTCTCCGAAGCACCCTATTACACCTTTTGAAATTGGCTTTATATGCATGTATGTATATATTAGAGAAAAAGAAATATTATTTTCCTTTCAGATATTTTTGATTTAATAAATTCATCTCTTACACTTTAAATTATTAATAAATATGTTATTTTATTAATATTTATTCTTAAACCCTACCAAAACTTTCTTCTGTATCACTTTTGAGGAATAAATTTGTTAATAGTAAATAGTTTTAGAGATTAATATTTCAAAATATATATATTAAAAAAAATTATTTTTTGCCTTTCACATTATTATCAATTTTCAAAAAAATTTACATTTTAAATGAATAAAATATGTCCTCATATTTTAAGTAAAAAAAATAGACTTTTTATAAATAAAAAAAATATTTTAATAAAATTTATTTTTATTTTTAACTTAAAATATAAAATTTTATTTTATCTAGTTTAAAATGTATAATTCTTTTTTAGAATTGGCATAACGTGGGCCAAATGAAATTTTTCACTATATATTAATTACCTTCTTCTCCAGATGATGCCTTTAGAAAACTTATGAATTCTTCATCTGCAGACTGCCTTCCTTTTCTCCTCAATTGTTCTAGCTAGCAATATATTACATTCTAGAATAGTGCTTAATTAAGACTACAATCAAGGCCAGTTGGGTTTAGCTGAAACAGCAACCATGCCGGAGTTAGTTAAGACAGAATACTGCCAACTCTTACTTATTCTATTAATTAACTGCAACCATGTTAAGGATATTCTTTTCCCAACCTAAAGGGGTATCCTTTTGAATAAATAAATAAAGGGATATAACATTACAAAAATAAATAAATAACTGAAGCTTCTGGGTGTTAGCTGATGGCTGTTGCAAGACATCAATATGCTGATACTAGAACAAGAAGCAAACAAGTACCAAAGACAAGTAAAAGACTCATATATACACTTGGATGATCCTCACTCAAACTCTACTGGGACTATTCCAAGGTAGATTCAGTATCAATTATAACCATTTTCCCAATGTCTATAGCTGATTAAGTATCAAATGCAATGCCCTTGCTCCAGCTATATATACCTAAACAAATCTTCTCCTTAAGCACCAAATGACAGCTTTTAATATCTTTCCAACTATGAATATTTCTGTGCCTAGATCCTTCATTTTCATTGCCCTTGTTTGGCTTCTCCTATCATCCATCAATGGTAGGTCTCTTTTTGTTCTTTATCATAGTTATCTGATTCATCATTTTTCTAATAAATCACGAATCAATTTATGATACTAGAATACCTCAATTCATCTTATGGTTTATAAAAATGAGTGAATCGCAGATTAAAAAAAAAACAGACGTATTTTTCAATTTATATCTTTCTTCAACCTTTTTTAGTTATATGTTGATTTATGCTTAAAGTTATGCCAAGTTTTTTATTTTCTACAAAAAATTATCATCAAAAAAAAAAAAAAGACGAAGAAAATGAGAAAAAAAAAAGTGAAATCCTACATAAAAATATTATAAGATACTTTAATATCACGTAATGTAACATATGGTAAAACTAATAACTATGTTCTCTTCTTTCAGAGACGATGACAAGCAGTTAGTGTTATCTTATCTTCGTTTCTGTTATTTCTAAATGTGTAGGAGTGCGAATTATGGCAGACAAGGACTGTGAACTTCCCAGTGGAGCATGGAAAGGACCCTGTCTTCACGACAGACAATGCGATCCAGTGTGCAGGGACAGGGAGGGTGCACTGCAAGGATTCTGTCCATCATTTCAGTGTTGGTGCGCGCACAGCTGTGAACATCTTTGCGCAAGGCCTAGCGGTTTATGGAAAGGGATCTGCGTCGGTCATATTTACTGCGGTAAAATGTGCAGGGAGCAGGAGAATGCATTTAGTGGTCGTTGTACTGATATGAAATGTATGTGTAGCTATAAGTGTTAAAATTGAAACTCCACACCACACTACCTTCTCACTTTGTGTTCGCAAGTGTGGAAAATTGTTATCTGTTTTACTTCATAAAAGAACCAACAAATCGTTGGAGGAAGAGAGGAACATCTTTTATTTAATTCATGGATTTCAATATTCCATCACCCTGCAAAAAGGCTCATCCACACTTGCGGAGAACGTTCAATCTCAATTCTATTACCCAATTGAAACATCTATTGACACTTGTATTCACACCATTACACATACACTTATTTACCCACTAAATTATTACATGGATCCGGCTTCTCTACTAAGTTCCTTTGCTGTTCTTTTGTTGGGCAACAAATAAAGGGTTTAGATTCTCTCAAAAGATAGGTGATGGGTGATGAACTCCCCAGTAAATAAAGATTAACAACTGAGATGTGACTAGTAAAAATCCAACGCAGTAAAAGCTAAACATCTTATTACCTGATTCTAAAATTCTCACAACATATGTTATTAAAAAAAAAAATTCACTACATATAATAATACCTTAAATAGATATAACTCCTTTAAAATACCTTTAATCATGACAGCAGTTATTATAAGTTACAAAATTTAAAAGCTGAAAAACCTTACAACTTCTAAAGACAACCAAAAGACACATAAAGATAATTTTAAACTTCCAACAAAAATAATAAATTGTACTCTCTTCAATCTTAAATATAAGACAGCTTTTAAAAGAAAATTTTAGTTTATTTTATAAAGTGGCATATTGAAAAAATAAAAAAAATTTCATGTTTACCCTTTTGTATTAATTGCTTCATATGGGAAACAAATATAGTGGAGTATAAGAAATATGCAATATGATGCCTTTATTATTTTTTATTGGTAAAAAAATATTTAAATAAATTGTTTGATTAGTGTAATTAATGATGTGAAAATTGAAAATACATAGTGCATACAAAGTAACTTTTTAAAAATACAATGTCCTATATTTAGGACAAGAGGGCCTCCATTTCAAAAATATTTTTTAAAGAAGAAAAATTTGTTTCCCTGTAATTATTCATTTATCATTCCAATGTAACATTAATTATAATTTTTTTCACCTTTACCCTAAACTTAATTAATACCCCATGTGTTTCTCTTTCTCATCCACTCACTGTTACCTTTTTATTCGAAATAATAAATAAGAACAATTTAATAAAATTGCATATTTTTACTTATTTATTATATTTTTTAATTCTTACAAAAAAATCGTAAAAATAATTATTTTGAAACCGCCGAGTATTTTTTAAAAAACTTTGAATTCATTATAGCAAAAGAAATGTGCATATTACAGGCCGTCGTACTTGGATGACAACGTGTGAAACACTTGTCCCCAAAATATCAGCGAAAAAACATAGGTATATGTACAAGAAAACAAGGTTCTCTTCTTGAGAGAGGCCCTTCCTTGAATTCCATTATTGTTTGTTTGTTCTTTATCCTATCCATTGGTTTATTTTTATTTGGATTCGTCATGATCCTTGACACTTGGTGACTGCCCAAAGCTAAAGTGGGGTCAATTGAAAGCAAAAGAGAGAAAAGGCAAGAGAAAATACTATTGAAAATAACTAGAGAGAAATGAACACCGACTGAAAAAGTGACATCTTTTGAGTGTAAACACGTGAGGTATCTGCAAGTGACGCATATTTTATTACCGATCATTCTTGTACGCTTTTCAGAGAAAAATGGAAGATCTAAGATTTATGATGAGAACTATGCGCCAACATCACATCTAATTGAGAGATAGAGAGTCCGAATTGAGAGACTGAGGGTGAGGACTTTGGGTTAGTCACGAAGTGAGCAGAGAGCAAGAAACCTAGGCTGAATTTGAGAAAAAGTATAGAGAAGAGGAACCCATGCCAAGAAATTAACTAAAATACCCTTTTGTAATCAAAATAAAACATCTCACATTTTCTCTCTCACACGCCCCCTCCCACCTTCCCCTCTCTCTCTGAAAGGTGTGTTAAAAATTTCGGAAATTATGATGTTACGTTGTTTTGTGATGCATTTGAAGTGGAAGAGAAAGTAAATATTGGTAGATTTCATGTCGCTTATCCACTTTTATAAAATCTCTGCTTATACAGATGTATAAATTCGTGAAAATTAGATTGTTGGTTAATACAAATTTATAAATATGTATCACATCAAATTTGTTCATATAAACTTATAAAACCATATAACATTATAATCATTTACAAAATTTACACAAATTTAAAAATTTGTAGACATATAATTTCAGTTCGTACATATAAACAAAAGATCATATAAACTTTAAAGTTCGTATAATTGAAATTGCATATGTATAAATTTAAAACTTATATTATTGAGTGAACTTTGAAGTCAGTATGAGTTTAAAAAAAAAAAAGAAGTATCTAAGCCTTTTTAATTTTGGAAAAAATTTTGAATTTCCATATATTTATCATAGGAGTTGATCACGGAAGAATATTTACATTAGATTAGGATCCATACAAGGAAGTTGACATGCCGACAAATAATAATAGAATTGATAAGGTATCCAATTTTTTAATGAAACAAATAATTGGAATGTACCTTTTCATGTGTTTATCTATACTAACATGTCTATCAATGTATTATCAAATAAATATGATTGTACAAAAAAATATTTGAGCCTTTGAATGAGTCTACAATAAAACGTTGACCAGTTGCCTCTGGCCCTACTAGCTAGTCCTCGTGCTACTGGGATGGTTGTCTTGCTATAGCAGCAGAAGCTCGATGAACAAAACAATGCGACATCTACGATCATCGAGCTCTAGACAACTCTCAGGAGACTGCGAAGTTTTCTTTGTCTTAGCCGACCTGCGAAAAAAAATAACGAACAAACACATAACTTAATCCTAATGCAATAGTAGCCGACTTCATGAACAATAAACTAATATATTGTTGAAAAATATAAAATACGAAATTATATGTCTGTATGAACAAATCCATCAAGCCAAAACTTGTGGCCTTATGAATCTTTGGTAATACAAATTTATAAGTTCATGTTTCAAAATCTTTGTTCGGACAAATTTATAAGCCTATTTTAATAACACTTTGTCTGTACGGATTTATAAATCTGTAAGTTCATGATATCGCTCCTACATATTTTTTTTATGTAGTGTGCACTCCTTTCTTTTCTTAACACTCCCCATTGTATGCTAAAATAACACACACTCTCCCAACAATTTCAATAATTCCCACGGATTTAACGTAATGGGATGTGTACGAACTGTTGGGAACAGAGGCATTTTGGGGAGGAGGAAAACCAATTACACAGTATTGGGGTTGTGTAAAAAGAAATCACAATTACAATCACTTATGTTCTTAGGTCCAACAAACTTTGAGTCGTCGACTTGGATCAGGTTTGGATCACATAATCCAAATGAGTGTTATTTTTCGTTTTGCTTGGTACGCACATTTCAGATAGAATGAAATAGTGAAATAGACGTTATTCTCCTCGGAAGAGAGAGCTCTAATGCTCCTTTTGCTTGGCAGCCATGGAAACTAGCTAGGTGTGCTCACTTAAAGGCTAATTTTTTTTGTCAGGCATGGCGCCACAACCTGATTCTTGCTCAATTTTGAATCCTAGTTTCTCCACCTCTTCCTTAAATTGATTTTTGGTGATCCCAGGGGCAAAAATATAAATTGATATTGGGTTCCCAATTTCTATTTCATATTACAAGTTTTTCTTGTTACATACTTCATTAATGTACTGATAAAATATACTAAACAAAGTTTTTTTTATACAATATACTTTCTAAAGACTATATAAACATGTTTGTTTTCATATATATATATATAGAGAGAGAGAGAGAGAGAGCTTAAACAAAAGTGATATAGAAGAGGTGCAATTTATAAATTTTGAAATTCAAACCTAATAAAAGACAATTTAATTGGTTTGAATTTAAAGCAATTTTACTTGATTCCTGTGGTTTAATTGAATTAGTTTGAATTTATGGCCACTCATAAAAGTTATAGTATCATTTAATGATACATTGAACTAGGAGATGATATACAATAACTCAAATATAAAAAATTAAATAAAATTATATATGAAAACATAACCAAACCCCCCCCCACACACACACACATATATATATATATAACAATTTTAATCGTATAGTTATACATAAAACCAAAAAAAAAAAAAATTCATTAACGAAAGCAACTAAGCATGGTCGTAAACATGGAGAAGGAAATTCAAAAAAAATAAAATACAATTGAGATGTGCAATGTAGTAGAAAACTAAGCAGAGAAAGAACTTCAAATTTAAAAGAAAACCTCAATTATTTAAATCATGGGATGCTTGTGACTTTGTCTAATGGATTCTTCTTTAAACTATTGCATTAACATCACTTTATGACATGAATGTCTCCTATAGATATATTATTGTCAACTTCTTTTTTAATTTGGTATTTGACAATTTATTGACTTGACAAATTGGTGACCGAACCAAATCGGTTTGGTGTAGTTTTTTTTTATTTAAAATTTAAACTAAACTATATCTTAAATTATTAAGTAATTTAGCTTGTAATTTTTTTAAAAACCACGCCAAATCAGACTATGGTGATCCCTAATAACTTTCATAGTGAGAATCAAGCCCGGGCCACTAGTTAGTTATTGCAATGAGTTCAATGCATCAATTGAATTGTACTTATTAATGTGAAATCTCTTTAAAATTACTTTAGGACAAGATGTATAACATTTTACTATTTAGAATATAATGGCAATGGCAGTTATTCACAGAATATAGTAGTTATCAATTGCAGTACCCTCTTTCTTTCTTTCTTTCTTTTATTTGGCAAAGTAGGAACTTATTAAGCAAAGTAATGAGTACAACGGTTACAACTCATAAATAATATTGGTTAGGGAACATAAAGCATAATTTAGAATCTTATTTATAAAAAATTTTAGGCCTTGCAAATGAGTGACAAATTTAAATCTCATGTACTTACTATCTAAAAGTAGTAGCCTTTTAATTATTGGACGAGGATGCTATTACTGTAATAACTTCATCCAACAATTAAAAAGTTACTATTAGAGATAATACTTGTAAGAGATATAAGTCATCCCTTCCCTACATACATTCATGCAGCAGCCAAATTTTATTCCTAGACGACAATACGTTGTTAAGACTTACGATACACAAACACTTCATTGGCCAATTAACCATACTTGGGAACATAGTGAGAATGTATTGTGGAGTTTTATGATTCCCAAGTGAGAAGGTAGTGTGGAGTTTCACTGGCTACACTTATAAATGCACTTACATTTGGATTCACTACAACGACCTGTGAAAGCACCCTCATCGTGCCTACACTACTTACTGCAGTCAACATGAAAAACACAACCCCAAACCCATATTCCACTATCCCTTGCACAGACAGTGTTACAGCTGAATTCACACCAGCATTCAAATCCGGGACAGAATCCTCTCAGTGCACCCTCCTGCGTTTTGCACTGTGTATTACAACGGTTTTCATCAAAGCAGGCTCCACTAAATGTTGCACTAGGATACTGACAAGGGTCTTCATCCAACGTACGAAATCCTGCACATATAGAAGCAAAAATGAAGTGAAAATAACATAATAATAACATCCGGTTATGGTCCTATCCAGCAAGGATGGACCTATGTTCAAAGTATTAGGGAAACTACACTAAGAGGGAAAAATTCTTTAGCATATATTGTTTATCTTATGTACTTGTCTCCCCTTTAAAATTTCTACAATCCTATCTTATTCATCTTATGAATTTGCTCCCTTTCCAAATTTCCTACACATCTCCCCTAGCCTTTATTAAATTTTCCTAGTTCCATCCTTACTCTCCAGAAATAGAGAACTTCAAAGACAGACTTACCATTAACCGACAACAGAAGGAGGAGGAGAAAGCAGACAAAGGCAATGAAAATGGAGGACTTAGAAACAGAACTAATCATGGTTGGCTAACTTGGCTAGAGTTTAATTAGAGGCTCTTTTTTTTTTTTTGGTGCTCAATGAGAAGATTAGCTTATAAATAAAGCAAGGGCATTCCTTTTGATACTTAATCAACTACAGACATTGAAAAAATGGTTATAGTTTCTGGTAAAGATCGTCCTCGTTTGCCTTCTTGTAGTTTGAACGAGGATCATACGGGAACATATTCCTCCATTTCTTGTCTTTGTTGCTTGTGTGCTTCCTCTTCTAGTATCCGCATATTGATATCTCACAAGAGCTGTCGGCTAACACCTTAAAGATTATGTTAATTTTTTTTCTTTCAAGGCTCCATCCAACCTGTTTCTTTGTTTGTTTGTTTATTTTAAAAAGGGACCTCTTTGTTTAAGTTGGTAGTGGCCTTGTTATGTCTTAACTATTTTCCACCTACTTTTAGTTTTTGCTAAACGTTAATTGCCAAGAATGTAGTCTTAGTTAAGCACTATCCATGAATGTAATTTGATATTGCCATCTAGAACAATTGATGAATTGTGGGAGGAAAGAAGAGAGACTACCCGTTGGAGGAGGCAATGAAAGTGAAGATCATGCAGCTCAAAGTAAAAGATACATAAAATAGGGGTTAAATTATACATTTCGTCGTTATGGGCTTAGCAACATTATAATTTATTCTTTATACTTCTAAAACCTATAAAATGCAATTTATAGTTTGTAAAAACTTAAATTTTAGTCCTTTTTGCTAGTCTCCATTAGTAGCCTGGCCGTTTTTTATATAATTGGCCCCTATGACATGTACAAGGAAGCGCTAACATGGCCAGCTGGTTGAGGTTATATATTTGGTCCATACAAGTTTAGAAACTTTAGTATTTAGCCGTTATACTTATAAAATCTATAAAATACTCCACATAGTTTTAGAAAACTTAAGTTTTAATCCTCTGATGATCTCCTTTATAAGTCTCCATTTTCTGTAGAGTTAGCACTTGTGAAGTGTTTATCCATTCAAACCATCCACAAGACATAAGATCCTACATTAAAAAAAAAAAAAATGAAAATTATCTCATATTAATCTTATAAAATGAAAAAAAAAAAAAAAAAAGATTGATATTAATCTGAAATGGCAGTAACGTGTAGTTGGGGTGCTTTGGAGAGTTCGAGTTGAACAATGTTGGTCCTGGTGGACAAAATCGCAGTATCTTGTTCTCTGCTCTTTGTAATCTTCCTTTCCCTCTGGCATCCGCATCATGCTTCTTGTGAGGGCAAGATTATCAACTGTTTGATTCCTCTTGTCCATATATAACTCAATCACTAAAATTACAAACAACTATCATGTTAAAAAATAAAAGACAAGCATCCTCATGAACTAAAGATTTATTTATTATGACAGTTTAATCGGATCGGATGGTGCCAGTTCCTTCCGGAAATTGTGAATTTATACAACTACCATATTTCATTCAAATTTAACTCACTGCCAAGGAGAAAAGCATGCTGTCCATCGATAACTTCAAGGCATCTATAACATAGTCTAAAGTATTTTGTAAGTATTTTTTATGAGGGAAGTATCTGTGAGTTTTAAAGTAACTCACAGTATGAACGTAGCCTTCATGGGTTTTATTTTTCCATATAAAACAATTCAGATTCAATTAATTAAGGGAGTTTTGCATAAGAAATTGAGATTAGAATAAGAGGTCGAACGAAATTCAAAGAATGTTTTGTCTATCCCAATTTATAATCAAGTGAAATTAAACCCTAGCATCGTTCTTCTTCTTCTTTTATTTTTTAAACTAAAGAATGTTCTGTTTAATATTATTAACAAATTAATTTGACATTAATTAAAATGAAGGCTAGCATGTCATGTTAATAGCACAAGATGATACTATTAGTATGCCAAAAAAATTTTAACAGCGATTAAATTATATTTTCTATAGCATTTGAATTATTTGACTATTGTAGTAAATCATATTATTTTGGATAATGGTCGCAAACCATTATCTTTGGTTGTTTAAATATCATAGTTTTATTTTAACTGCTAGTTATTATTTTAGCCTTGGTATATGATTATAGACAATGGTTATTATTAAGAGTGAGCGCGTGGGTGCAAATTTTAGTAATATCTCAAACTAAACCACTTAAATATTTTACACTGCAGTTTGGTTTGAATTTTGAAAATTTCAAAAACATAAATACATAAATCCAAACCAAACCACTCAATTGCAATTTCATTTGGCCAGTTTAAGCAATTTAGTAGATCAATGAAAAATTAGAAATGTTGACATATTAATGCATATGAACGGTATTTTAGCAGCTTCTTTCACATTGTTAATTGCACCCTCTTAATTTTGCATGTAAAGCTTGGCTTTAACTCTCCAAAGAATTACATACTTAGATTAAAAATTCCAAGTGCAACTACAATACTTGACTTTACAAATAATAGACTAGCAAACAAAACAAAGCAAAATGTGATGCTCATGTCATATTATTTTTATTAAATTGTTATGTGTTTTTTTTTTTAAAAAATATTAGTTATCTTTTAAGTGAGTGTTTACATAAATAATATACACTTAATTATAAAAAATGTGTAATATATGTATAAAAATTTAAAATTTATACATATATATTAACTGTATGGTTCAATTCAGTTTTAGTGAATTGAAAATCGTCCAATCCACATATTGAATCATAATAAGCAGTTTGAGATATTTTAATCCAATCCAAACCAAATGTCATACCGATTAGTTTGGTTCAATACGGATTATTTGGTTTGAGCAGTTTGAATGGTTTCTTTAGGATTTTCCTCACCCCTAATTTTTGTTTTAACCAGTTTTTACATTTTTTACAACAATTATAAAAGAAAACCACGGTTTATAATTATATATCTTTAAAAAGATTCAAAATTTATTATATTATACAATCATATGTATTGGCAACTAAAAATATACAGAGTAGACAAAACTTCATTAAATTCTTTTAATATTTTCTCTACTTGCACAAAATAGATTTGTCATAATCAAAGAAAAAGATGAAGAAATTTCAATTTTCTTTCTCCTAAGGGACCAAAAAGTGATGGAGTGTCATATTTGCTATAAACTTTGTAGTGTTAGAAGTGTACATAACTTTGCCTTCCCTTTTCATGAAATTGGTAAAAGTTTTAAAGTTCTCAGCATTTCATTCATTGCTCTAGTCTTTGCAAAATCAACTCCCACAGAGATTATGGCATTGACTTTATTGACCAGAATCATCCTATAAAGTCTTTCTTTTGTATGATCCATCAGAGCAAGCCTCAATCTTTGCAAATTCTAAAGTCAAATTTCTTGTCACTTAATGATTTTTTAACCTTGATAGCTTTTATATCTTTATGTTAGTATAGATAGCATCCAACAAATACATACCGAAGGAGGAAGTTTCTCTTGTAATGACAAATTGTGAACAAAGAAATATGTAAAGGTACATACTACAGGCCGTCGTACTTGGATGACAATGTGTGAAACACTTGTCCCCAAAATATCAGCAATATAACATAGGTATATTATATAAGAAAACAAGGTTCTCTTCTTTAGAGAGGCCCTTTCTTGAATTCCATTCTTGTTTGTTTTTTCTTTATCCTATCCGTTAGTTTATTTTTATTTGGATTGGTCATGATCCTTGAAACTTGGTGGCTGCCCGAAGTTAAAGTGGGGCCAATTAAGGGAGACATTGAGAGCAAAAGAGAGAAAAGGCAAGAGAGAATAAAATTGAATAAGCCCATAGAGAAATGAACAATGACTGAAAAAGTGACATCTTCTTTTGAGTGTAAACACGTGAGGTATCTGCAAGTGACGCATATTTTATTCCCGACCATTCTTGTAGAAGAAAAATGGAAGATCTATGATTCATGGTGAGAACTATGCACCAACAACACATCTGATTGAGAGATAGAGAGGTCCGAATTGAGAGATTGAGGGTGAGGACTTCTCTATTGGGTCAGTCATGAAGTGAGCAGAGAGAAAGAAACCTAGGCTTAATTAACTAAAATACCCTTTTGTAATTAAAATAAAACATCTCACATTTTGTCTCTCCCACGCCCCTTGCCACCTTCCCCCTCTCTCCGCAAGGTGTGTTAAAAATTTGTGAAATTATGATCTTACGTTGTTTTGTGATGCATTTGAAGTTGAAGAGACAGTAAAAATTGGTAGATTTAATGTTGTTTATCCACTTTTATTAAATCTCGGTTTTTACAGATGTATAAATTGGTAAAAATTAGATTGCCAGTTAATACAAATTTATAAATTTGTACAGCATAAAAATTATCCATATAATATTATACTCATTTACAAAGTTTACACAAATTTTAAAATTCA
Source organism: Bauhinia variegata (assembly GCA_022379115.2). Taxonomy (NCBI): domain Eukaryota; kingdom Viridiplantae; phylum Streptophyta; class Magnoliopsida; order Fabales; family Fabaceae; genus Bauhinia; species Bauhinia variegata. The sequence continues at coordinate 8,151,665 of CM039432.1, forward strand.
TAAAAGTGTAATTTCAGTTCGTACAAACCAATAGAAAAACATAGAAACTTTAAAGTTTGCAGGACTAAATTGTGTATGTACAAATTTAAAACCTATATTATTGATTAATCGTTCATAAATATGAGTCAAAAAAAAAAAAAAAAACAATATCTAAACCTTTTTTATTTTGGGAAAAATTTTGAACTTCCATATATTTATCTTGGAGTTGATCACGGAGGAATATTTACATTAGATTAGGATCCATACAAGGAACTTGACATGCCGACAAATAATAAGGAATCCAATTTTTTGATTAAACAAATAATTGGAATATATCTTTTCATGTTTTTATCTATACTAACATGTCCATCAGTGTACTATCAAATAAATATGAGTGTACAAAAAAATATTGAGCCTTTGAATGAGTGTACAATAAAATGTTGACCGGTTGCCTCTGGCCCTACTAGCTAGTTCTCGTGCTACTAGGATGGTTGTCCTACTATAGCAGCACAAGCTCGATGAAGAAAAGCAATGGGACGTCTATAATCATCGAGGTTTGGACAACCCTCAGTAGACTGCGAAGTTATCTTTGTCTTAGCCATAATCTGCAAAAATATCGAACAAACACATATCTTAATCCTAATACAATGGTCATAGTAGCGGGCTTCATAAACAATAAACTAATATATTGTTGAAAAATATAGAATACAAAATTATATGTCTGTATGAACAAATCCATTAAGCCGAAACTTGTGGCCTTATGGACTCATGTGGACAAAATTTTTGGTAATACAAATTAAAAAGTCCATACTTCAAAATCTTTGTTAGTATGAATTTCTAAGCCTAGTTGAACAACACTTTGTCTGTACGGATTTCCAAATCTGTAAATGCATAAAATGTCTCCTACATATTTATACTTATTAGTGTTCATTTTTTTTTTTAAAAAAAAACTATACAAACTTATAAATCCTTACTACAAGTTTTATATGAATATATAATGCCATAGAAAATATCCCTCGCCAAAAAAGCATGAACTTGTCAGAAAACCATGAACGCGTCATTTCCCCCCCCCCCCCCCCCCCCCCAGTGGGACTCTCCGATGAGCCTAGCGATCAGCGACAAAGACAATGAGGTGTGTAAAAAGAAATCCCGATCACATTCTTTTAAAGATTTTTGGTTGTATTTAAGTCGGGCTACTATGTTTTTAGGTCCAACAAATTTTGAGTCATAGACTTGGATTAGGTTTTGATCACATGATCCAAATGAGAGTCTTATTTTTCGTTTTGCATGGTAAACACATTTCAAATAGAATGAAATAGAGAAATAGACGTTATCTTCCTGGGAAGAGAGCTCTAATGCTCCTTTTGCTTGGCTGCCATGGAAACTAGCTAGGTGTTCTTACCTAGAGGCTATTTTTTTTTTTTTTGGGCATGGCGCCACAACCTAGGATTCTTGCTCAATTTTGAATCCTAGTTTCTCCACGTCTTCCTTAATTTGATTTTGGGTCATCCCAAGGCAAAAATATAAATTGATCTGGGGTTCCAATTTCTATTTTATATTAAAAGTTTTTCTTGTTATATACTTCATTAATGTAATGATAAAAAATACTAAACATTTTTTTATATATAATATACTTTATAAAGACCATATAAACATGATTGTTTCATATATATATATATATACACGACGCAAATAAAAGTGATATAGAAGAAAAGTAATTTTATTTAATTTGTTATATTAGAGTTATTGAATATCATCTTCTTTGCAGTGGGTTTAATGTATCATTTAAATTATACTATAACTTAGTGTCTATAAATCTGAACCAATTTATTGAAATCACAAGAACCAAGCAAAATTGCCTTAAATTTAAATCAATCCAATTGTTTTTTTGTTAGGTTTGGATTTCAAAATTAAATTCAAAAAAAAAAATTTTTTAAATAAAGAAATTGAGATGCAGACTGTAGTAGCAAACTAAGTAGAGAAAGAACTTCAAAGTTAAAAGAAAACCTCAATTATTTAAACCATGGGATGCTTTTGACTTTGTTTAATGGATTGTTATTTAAACTTTTACATTCACATCACTTTATGACATGAATGTCTTTTATAGATATATTATTGTCAACTTTTTTTTTTTTGATTTTTTATTTCTCAATTTACTAACTTGGCAAATCAATCAAATTAACCGAGCCAAACGCATTTGAGTAATTTAGTTTAGTTTAGTTTAGTTTTTTAATTTAAAATTATTAGAATATAACTAAATTACTGTGTAAATTATTAAGTAATTTAATTTATAATTATTTTTAAAAACTACACCGAACCAAATTATGGTGATCCCCGTAACTTTCATAGTAAGAATCAAGCCCGGGCCACTAGTTAGTCATCATTGCAGTGAGTTCAACGCATCATTTAAATTGTACTTATTAATGTGAAATCTCTCTAAAATTACTTTAGGAGAAGATGTATTGCTATTTACTATTTAAACTGCAGCAGCCTCTTTCTTTCTTTCTTTATTTCATTTTTTTTTTTTTTTGGCAAAGTACGAATTTATTAACAAAGTAAAGAGTACAACGATCACAACTCATACATAACATTGCCTTGGGAACATAAATGATGAGTGATAGATTTGAATCTCCAATAGTTATTTCTCAATCGTAACAACCTCTCAGCTGTTAGATGAAACTGTTATTGCTATAACAACTTCATCCAACACTTAAAAATTTATTATTGCTGTGAATTAACTGTAGGAGATCCATGTCATCCCTTCCCTACTACATACATGCATGCAGCAGCCAAATTTTATTCCTAGACGACAATACTTAGTTAAGACTTACGATGCACAAACACTTCATTGGCTAAATAACCATACTTGGGAACACAGTGAGAATGTATTGTGAGTTTTAAGGTTCCCAAGTGAGAAGGTAGTGTGGAGTTTCACTTGCTACACTTATAAATGCACTTACATTTGGATTCACTGCAACGACCTGCGAAAGCACCTTCCCTCTCCCTACACTGATATGACCAACACAAGCCCCTTATGTTCCACTATCCATTACACAAAGATTGAAACAGCTGAATTCACACCAGCATTCAAATGCTGGACAGAATCCTCTCAGTGCACCCTCCTGCCTTGTACACTGTGTATTACAACGGTTGTCATCAAAGCAGGCTCCTCTAAATGTTGCACTAGGATACTGACAACCGCTTTCATTCAACATACGAAATCCTGCACATATAGAAGCTAAAATGAAGTGAAAATAACATAATAATAACATCCGGTTATGATCCTATCCAGCAAGGATGGACCTATATTCAAAGAATTAGGGAAATTACACTGAGAGGGAAAAAATTCTTTAGCATATACTGTTTATCTTATGTACTTGTCTCCCATTTTAAATTTCTATAATCCTATCTTATTCATCTAGTGAATTTGCTCCCTTTCCAAATTTCCTACACATCTCCCCTAGCCCTTATTAAATTTGCCTAGTTCCATCCCTGCTCTCCAGAAATAGAGAACTTCAAAGAGAGACTTACCATTAGCCGACGACAGAAGGAAGAGGAGAAGGCAGACAAAGGCAATGAAAATGGAGGATTTAGACACAGAACTAGTCATGGTTGGCTAACTTGGCTAGAGTTTAATTAGAGGCTTTTTTGTTTGATGCTTAAGGAGAAGATTAGCTTATAAATAAAGCAAGGGCATTGCTTTCGATACTTAATCAGCTACAGATATTAAAAAAAAATGGTTATAGCTTCTGCTGAAGATCGTCCTCGTTAGCCTTCTTGTAGTTTGCGTGAGCATCATACGGGAACATATTCCTCCATTTCTTGTCTTTGTTGCTTGTGTGCTTCTTCTTCTAATATCCGCATATTGATATCTCACAAGAGCTATCGGCAAACACCCTAAAGATTATGTTAGTTTTTTTCTTTCAAGGTTCCATCCAACCTGTTTGTTTATTTATTTATTTTAATGAGGGACCTCTTTGTTTAAGTTGGTAGCGGCCTTGTTCTGTCTTAATGAATGTAGTCTTAGTTAAGCACTATCCATGAATGTAATTTAATATTGCCATCTAGAACAATTGATGAAATGTGCGAGGAAAGAAGAGAGACTACTCGTTGGAAGAGGCAATGTATGTGAAGATCTTGCATCTCAAAGTAAAAGATACATCAAAAGGGGGTTAAATTATACATTTGGTCGTTATGGGTTTAGCAACATTACAATTTATTCTTTATATTCTAAAACCTTTAGAATGCATCTTATAGTTTATAAAAACTTAAATTTTAGTTCTTTTTGGCAGTCTCTGTTAGTGGCCTCTCCGTTTTTTATATAATTGGCACATATAACGTGTACAAGGAAGCATTAACATGGCGGACTGGTTGAGATTATACATTTGGTCCTTACAATTTTAGAAACCTTAATATTTAGCATCTATACTTCCAAAACCTATAAAATACAAAACAAAGTTTTAAAAAACTGAAGTTTTAATCCTTTCCGATAATCTCCTTTATAAGTCTCCATTTTCTGCAGAGTTAGCACTTATGAAGTGTTTATCCATTCAAACCACCCACAAGACATGAGATCCTACGTAAAGAAAAAACTAATGAAAAATTATCTGATGTTAATCTTATAAAATGAAAAAAAAAAAAAAAAAAAAGATCGATATTAATCTGAAATGGCAGTAACTTCTAGTTGGGGTGCTTTGGAGAGTTCGAGTTGACAATGTGGTCCTGGTGGACAAAATCGCAGCACCTTGTTCTCTGCTTTTTGTAATCTTCCTTTCTCTCTGGGATCCGCATTATGCTTCTTGTGAGGGCAAGATTATCAACTGTTTGATTCCTCTTGTCCATATATAACTCAAGCACTAAAATTACAAACAACTATCATTTGGTCCTTCCGGAAATTGTCAATTTATACAACTACCATATTTCATTCAAATTTAACTGACTGCCAGGGAGAAAAGCGTGCTGTCCATCGATAATTAAAATGCATCTATAACATAGTCTAAAGTATTTTGCGAGTGTTTTCTACGAGGGAAGTATTTGTTAGTTTTGAAGTAACTCACAGTATGAACGTAGCCTTCATGGGTTTTATTTTTCCATAAAAAATAATTCAGATCAACTAATTAAGGGAGTGTTGCATAAGAAAATGAGATTAGAATAGAAGGTGGAACAAAATTCAAAGAATGTTTAGTCAATGGGACATCCCATTTCTTAATCAAGTGAAATTAAACCCGAGCATCTTTCTTCTGTTTTTTCTTTTTTTAACTAAAGAATGTTCTGTTTAATACTAATAACAAATTAATTTGACATTAATTAAAATGAAGGCTAGCACCTCGTGTTAATAACATAAGATGATATGATTATTATGCCAAAAAAAAATTTTAACAGCAATCAAATTATATTTTTTATAGTGTTTCAATTATTTGCCTGTCACATTATTTTCGATCACAATAACAAAAGCATTATATTTGGTTGTTTAAAGACCACGGTTTTATTTTAACGACTAGTTATTTATTTTAGCACTGGTATATGATTATAGACAATAGTTATTGTTAAGTCTGAATGCAGTGCGATTGGTGCGTATTTTAATAATATCTCAAATCAAACCACTCAAACATTTTATACTGTGGTTTGGTTTGGTTTTTTGACATTTTCAAAAAACAAAAATACACAAATCCAAACCAAACCACAAAATTACAATTTGATTCTGTCGGTTTAAGCAATTTAATAGTTCATTGAAAAATTAGAAAAGTTGACATATTAATACACATGAAAAGTACTTTATTATCTACTTTTGCATTGTTAATTGCACCCTCTCGCCAAAGAATTAAATACTAAGATTAAAAATTCTAAGTACAACTACCATACTTCACATTATCAATAATAAACTAGCAAACGTAACCAAGAAGAATGTCATGCTCATGTCATATTATCTTTATTAAATTGTCTTATGTGTCATTTTTTGTATATTAGTTGTCTTTTAAGTGAGTGTTTACATAAATAATATATTTGTAATTATAATAAATGTATAAAATTTTAAAATATATGCATATTGTTATGAATAAACTTATTTTGGTGTGGATATCCTTATTCAAAGGCTTTCATTACCTTGAAGGTTATAACCTTTAAATCATTTATGTCCCACTATCCTTTGTAGGTTATAACTCCTAGGTTTTTATTCACCTCTCATAACCTCCAAGTAATTACCTATTGGAATTCATGATGTATTATTCTCATTTATTAGAATGTTGTATAAGGTTACAAGTCCTTATGCCTATAAAAGGACTACTCCATTTGTACATGTGGAAGTGGAATGGAAATGAAAAGAAAGCTCTTACTCTCTCAATTCTTGTGCTTTCTATATTGCTCTCCATTTTATATTATTTTCATAACACGTTATCAACACGAGGCTTTAACAAAAGCGATTGTATTGTGAAGCTTCTCTCTTGAATTGATCAAAGGAAGCAACAATGCCTAATACCACAGAAAAATGAACCAAAAGGAGTCTATGCTTTATATTCAATTGGAGATTATATTGATTATCTTATCCTCACATTTTCATTACATTGCCTTACTTATCAGATTACATGTACTACTACATACGTCCAAATTTTCTTGAATTGTGTTTTATCTCCTTTTGGTCTACATTGAAATATTATGTCTTTATCATAAAATGTTGAGCCAACTGAATGAATCATTGGCCAAAGAAATCTATGTGCCTAGAAGTGTCATAATATGAATGTACCCAAAGAAACCTATGTGCCTTGAAGAGCCATACATGAATTTTATGTATTTTGTTACGAGTCCATAAGGCCTATGGCATAAAGGAATAAGAGGAACAAAAAAATCTGAATGAGCTGCGTCTAGAAGAACAATAGCAAAAGAACTAAGAATCTACTTTTATGATCCTAACTATTCTAGTATATTCTTTTCTTCCTTTGATAATATTGTTGCCTAGTAATTTTACACAATACCTTAATTGGTTTTAGTTGTTTTATATTTTTACTTTAAGATAAGATTTATTTATCCTCTTTTACAATGTTAGATTATTGTTTTGTGATTTATTTATATTAAAACTTTTGCCTCTAGTGATAAAAAGAAAATACTCCATAATTCTTATAGAAATATTAAGCCTTCAACGAGAAATCACAAATCTCATATCTAATTGGATTTGCTCTATTCCCTGAAGTGAATACAGCAATTTTGTTTAAAGGCTTAGGCTTGGTCATGTCCATAGTTACGAAAGGAGATGATGGTTGTAATATCAAAATAATTCTTGCCACCATAAGTGGGAGAAGAAAATATTGATGAGGAAAAAGTGATACTATAAAAGGTATTACCACTATAATTCTTGATGTGAGGATTGAGATTGATGTCAAAAGTTTTTCTCCCTAGTGTAGAAAAACACTTGTTGATTTGATGAGTGGAATACAAAAGAATTCCTCCCTTGAGTTAAGTGCATATGAGTGCCCCTATTGAATATTGCAATCCAAATTTTGAGTAAAACATTTATCTTGATTGTTATATTTTTTCACCATAATTGGATAAATAATGAATAATGATGAATAATATGGGCATAATAACAAACATGTTGAAACATATGTTCTCATTGATATTGTATCAATGGACAATATTTCTAGAGATAAAAATATTTCTCTAATATGATTATAGGCAATGTCAATATTCATAAGATATATGGCAATATAAAATTTGAATTAAGCTCTTGAGGGCCTATTTGGTGCACCTGATAAGATAAGAGTAGGATATGATAAGAGTCTGATAAGCTTTTATCATATCCAATGTTTGATACACATAAGATAACATATTGGATAGGATTATGTTATCATATCATGTGTTTTATATGAACTAGATAATAACAAGATATGATATAAAATATGTCTAAATGATAAAATTACCCTTATTAAAAATTACATATAATTTCTTAAAAATAAATTTTTAATATAATTTTTTGATTATTTTATACACAATTTTTTAAAATAAAAAATATAACACTAAAAAGTAATTCACATAAAAAAAAAAAAAGCCCAAAATCACAAAAGTGAAAAACAAAAACTAAACGTAAAAAATAAATTAGTTAAATAAATAATCTTCATAGAAGCAAAATAGATAATCTCTATAAAAATAAAATCTATCATTCAACCAGAAAGAGGGCCATATTGTATTGGTATCACTTTTCCCTCACATGTTGAGATGAAGGAGGGGCCATATTGTAAATTTTGAGGTGTTTCAACCACAAGTTCTTGTTCGGTATTGCATTCTGAAATGGGCATTAATTGTTTTATGCCTAGAGCAAGTGAGCCTGCCAAAGGAACAGTGGATGAATTTAATATCAAGTGGAGAAAGATTCAGAATGCTTTGTCTGACATTCTTCGGCATATACAAAATGACAGCAGTGGATGCTTCCTTCATATTCAGGCCTTTCATAAGACAAAGTTGTAGTTTCTGGATTCCCATAGAATTGTAATACCAAGGGAACAAGAAACATGAAAATGACAACATTATAACAGCCAAGTGACACGTTTTGTTGGAATAGACAACTCACGGACAAGCTTCCATTTTTTTCACTTGTTTATTGGTTACATTGGAGAGATCAAACATCCTTTATCATCAAATTGGCGCTCAAAGATAAATTACACTCATAATCGCGTGTTACAGAAAAAACATAAAATTGTGCATTTTAATGTTACAAATTCGAGTCCATTCAGAAAAAATTGCTAGTTATGTTGGCCTCTACACTTGATCTTCTCAGAAGGATCAATACAATCTTTGAATATTTATGAGGGATTCTGAGGATTTGCAATCTCAACTATCTGGAATGTACTAGTGTTGAAATTATGATATATCAAAGATAAAACAAACAACCATGAACTTGAGTTTATATCATATTTTCACCATTACAAAAAAAAAAAGGGAAAAACTCAAAGCAAACAGCTATAGGAAAGAGAACCAATGCATCAGCACAAAGCCATAATATCTAAATATTCATTCATACTTGAAATTGTATAAGCTGAAAGCTGTCACCAAATAGCCAATTCCTCTCCAATCAAAAACAATAATAATGAACCAAATCAATTAAACCGCCAGAACAAAAGGAAATTCCCATTTTATTTACAAGCATTTGAAAGTGCAAATAAATAAGTCCTAGAGGGGGGTGAATAGGACAATAAAAATTTTCGCAGTAAAATAGAATTAAGCATAATTAGATAAACTTGATTATAGACAACGAAAGCTTGATTTCAGAAATCTCAGAGTTTAAAACGTGATGAAACAGTTTAACACAAAATGCGAAATATAGATGCTGAACGATAAATATACTAAAATCAAAGAGAATAAGGAAGAGAAAGTGCACAGTGATTTATAGTGGTTCGGTCTCACAAAGACCTACGTCCACTCCTCCCAAATACCCTTGAGAGAGTCAGCTCCACTATCTAAACTGGTTTACCGGCTTCCAGCTGCCTTTTACAATCTAGCAAATAATCAAGCACAACTGCCAAAGCTTGGTTTTCCAAGCTAACCAAAAACCCTTTACAAAAAACTATGTCTTTTAAAGACTATGTCTATGCTGGTTTACAGGATGCCAGCAACCTTTGCTTGGTTTTCCAGGCTAACCAAAAACCTTTACAATAAAGTTTGAAGTTGTAGAAATCTAGCTTAACATGTGCTGCTTGATTCAGCTTATATAACAGTAAGCTTGATGCACTTAAACAATATTCCAAGTGAGAATGAAGTGCACAAAAATAAGGAGAGGAAGATGAAATCGTGAGAGCTCTTGAAGAATAAGCAAATGAACCTTTTAGTCTCTCTTCATCTTCACTTCCTATGAGTCTTCTTCCTCCTTTTATAATGGTTTTAAATTATAACTGTTGGAGGTATCATCATTGCAAATATAACTGTTGAAAATCTCATCATATCAATTTTTGGAAGCTGGAAATGTCTTGCAGATGTTAAGCTTGATTTCTGACACAGTTAGCAGCTTTTTGGTGGCCCAAGATTTATCTTGAAGGTTGAAATCTGATTTAAAAAATTTTGCACATTTATTGCTGCATGCAAAAGTAACTTTTATAGCTTTTTCTGCTATAGGCAGCTTTTTTTTGGAGACTCAAAGTTATCTTGGAAATTGTAATCTGGTTTAATGAAAAAGCCTGCAAATTTTCTGCTCCAACAAGAGAGATTTTTGTCCAATATACAAGATAAAATTATCTTTACAAATCTTAAAATATTTTATCATCAAAATCACTTGAGCTAACAGCATTCCCCACTCAATCATGTTCCAGCACTTCTGGGCAAAGCTGCCATGAAGGAATTATAAGAGTCAAGATCAAAGTGAAGCTGCCGAGATTGTTGTTCGGTTAATTCATCTGCAGCACCCATCTTTGATAGCCTAGCAATCCACTCCATTTTAGTTTTGCCCTCAAAATCTAGGGACAAATAACTCAACTGATTAAGTGATCCATAAACGTCTACGAGCAAAGGATGCAGCTGATCCACAGCCACCATATAGAGCTTCAATGAATCCATTGCTGTAATGAAGTGCTGCACACATACAGCCACCACGGCAGCTGAAGTTGAAGCAGCATCGGAAGCAGCAGCTTGATGCTCCACAGTAGCAGGCACCCCAGACACCACAAGATTCCATGCACCTTGAAGCTCAGCATTTAACTTCGACATTCATAAATGAGATAACAAATGATGTTGCTGCTTAAGGACTGATCTAGAATACCCAATATTTTGAAAAATTGCTTCTTATTTAGCATTTCTGGGCAAAATTATCCCTAGAAGTAAACTATAGAGCAAAAGGGGAAAAAGAAGTCTGAATCAAAATCATTTGTGCCATCTCACTCGCATGTGAATGGCTACAAGCGACTTGAGAAGTCTGAGAAGTAAGCTGTCAAAGCCAAAAAAGTGTTTCCTAAAAAGATTTTCCTAGAGTGGTTTAATCGTAAATGGAAAATGGAAAACTATAGGTGCAATGTAGGGAGTAAAAGGCAAAGTTCATTGACTTAGCAAATAGCCTCTATTCGAGGCAGGTTTTACAAAGACTCGGTATTCAAGCTGTGTACCATACATAGGCCAATAATCTAAGAAGCAACCGTTCCTTTCCTTTTTCTCCTCTTTTTGATAGTGCAAACCCAGTCAGACAGACTGAACAAAGAAATCCGTATACAGAACTAATTTTTTCACAATTTTGGAAAAGATTTGATGGAAAATTCCTCTGTGAGCTGAGCTTGAAAAGAATATCATATTCTCGACATAACATGGCACTAAAATGTGCATAAAAAATGTGGCATATGTGAACAGAAGCTCAAGACATAGGAGGAAACAGTAAAGCATATAACAGAATCTGGATATCAAAATATATGCAGAATAAGGAGTTGGTTAATTATAATAAATTTTTCCACTTAACTTATCCCAGCATCAAGACCAGCAGGCATAAACTTATGTGTTTGCGAGTAGAAAATCATACCTTATTTACTGAGAGGCATTTTATTCTCACATCTCAAAGCCATGTTAGATTATTCTAAGTTGGCAGCGAGGTACAAAGTCCTGGTCTAAACAATAATTAACCACAATCAGAATAGTACAATAATTACTTCTTCATCAAACATATTTTCAATCAGAGACATGCCCACCACTTTCTAGTAATAATCATTTTAATCATCACATTTGGCAACAAGAACAAAAGAGGACACATCTATATACTGAGACATATAGAAATTATCTTATTTCATAATTGAGACCACAAGAATAACTAAGAAAAAAAAAATGTCTTTCCCCATATCTGTTTATTCAACCACTGGCAATGTAACTAAACAATTCTTAAACAAATACCAAAACCCAGAAAACTGTCTCAAGAATGAAGGCATAGTAGAAGTTCTTTCTTTTCTCGAAGGCTTTGAAAGTCGCATAACCAGCTATCATGAACAACAAATGACAAAATCAAGGCATAGGAAGCTATTGGTGATGACAAAATCATCAATCTTAACAAATGAAAAAAGAAAAATGAAGCAGAATGATAAACATGGGAAGAACCGAAAGAGTAATAATCTATAACTTTTTGCTTTTGCTTCGAGTATTGCCCAAGGGCCACACCAGTTGAAGCTGGGATTTTTTATGCACAGCGAGGAAAAAGAAAATGTAGAAGAGACACGCGGGTTGATAAATTGAGGGAGTGAAAGAGCAAGGGTCGAGAGGTCAAGGACGAGGGTTTGCGAGTTTAGGGATTAGAGGTAAAATTGGGGATTTTTCTTTGGGAGTTTAGAAAGGTCGATATCGAGCAGGTTGAGGAAGAGAGGGGTATAGGAGGAAAGAGAATTTTTTATCCTATCAGGCTATTTTCTAACCTAGCTCTCCCCTTAGGATTAAATTTTAGCTAGTATGACAGGATAAGATAAGGGACCTGATTAGTCTATCATATCTTATTAACTTACCAAACAAAAAATAAGAACATGATAGAATAACTTATTCTATCCTATTCCCCTTATTAGGTGTACCAAACAAACCCTGAAGAGCTTAAATCCTTTTATTATTGAGATAAGATTTTATAAATCTCACTATTCTCTCTTAATACAAAATTATATTTGTGTATCATAGTTTGATATTTTGTTTGTTTATTAGTCTTTGGATGAGTTCATAAATGTTTTATTGCAAATATATGTTGTAGTATAGTCTTTGGCAATACATAGATTAAGAATCTTTTTAATGAATGCTGCATTAGTTTATTACTATTCATCTTATCATTTCAAGAAATTTTCATTTGATTTATTCTTAGCTTCATAGATGAAATATCTCTCTTAATGTAAGAAGCCAATATCATATGTGGTAGTACAAAGATGAATAAAAGCTCTTGAAGAGCTAGCAAATTTTTCCTTTGAAGAGGAACAAGAAAGATAATTTACAACTCTTGAAGAGTTAAAGAATTATCACTTGGAGAAAAGAATTCATATATTGATTTTGTATAAGGTTTCACATAAAGTCATAAGCTTCATTGATATTGATGTGATATTGAGACGACAAATAAAAATATATATATTGAATATTTTGTATTGGAGAAATTATATGCATTTTCCTCTAAATTGTACTACACATATGTTAGTGCAATTGAAGCACTTATTATTGTAAACTAGAAGTATACAAATCATAAAAGTTTATTATTTGGCATGACCAGTTATGCCATCCCTGGCATGACCAGTTATGCCATCCCGGGTCAATATGATGCAAAAGATTATTAAGAATTCACATGATGACATATTGAAGAATATGAAGATTCTTATAATCTAGTAAATTCTAATGAGTTACTTTTCTTAAAGAAAGTTAATTAAAAGTTTTAAAGTCAAAGTTAGACAAAATTCTATGGTTTTCTCGAATACAAGGTACAACCACCATGTGGACCATTTAGGTATTTAATGATTTAATCGATGCATCAACTAAATGGTCACATGTTTGTTTATTATAAGCTTGCAACCTGAAGTTTGCTAGATTGTATGTCCAATTGATTCCTATTGATACATTTACAAGTAGTAGCACTTGTACACATCATGCCAAAAAGCTATAAGTTCCCCCTTTTACAATTGGCTTATGGTTAGAAGCCAAGTATTTCCCATCTCACAGTTTTGAAAATGTTGTAAATGCTTCCCACAATGCATCATGATGAGATATCTTGAGGTTGGGAATATAGAAATCTCCACGTGTAAGTTTTCCTAATAAATGGGGGAGAAAAGAAGCGGTTGGAAAAGAAATATAAGTTGGAATTATTATCTTGAGATTAGTGAAAATAAATTGATCATCATTCAAAATAACATGAACTAGAAGTTCATGAGATCATTTAACCAAATACCAGACATGTTTATATACCTATGAGAATGGCTAAATAATAAGTTCCAACTACTAATACTCCAATGTCCTTATCAGACAGATAAACCTAATGCATGCATGAAGCATGCAAAATCTGTTAGACAATTGTAAATGCATGAAGCATGGCTAGCCTACCGGTTCCAAGGATGAACATCCTCGAAAATTAAAGAAAAGGGAGCTCAGAATAAAGATGGCATAATCGAGGATGTGGCAACTCCATAAGAGTGCCTGGAGGTAACTCTAGAAGAGTTATCAGACATAATTACTATCATAGTTTTAGAAGAACTTCAAGTACCTAAAAGTTATAAAAATGAAGAGATTTCAATAAATTATGTCATGGAACCGAAATGAAGTCCACAGTGATGATATTTTACATATCATATAGTGCACAATATCATGAATGATAATGCGGATCATGAACTAAAGTCTGCAGACAAAGCAATGATTGGCCAAATAGAAAGATGCGTTAAGGTATAATTAAGCTTGCTTGTAAAGTGAAAAGCTGTAGGACATGAAGTCCTGCACCAAAAGTTTAAAAGTTAGTATTATGCAAAATTGAAATGAGAATGGTGAAATTATGAGGCGAAATAAATGTGGTGATATTTTGGCATATAAAGCACAACTTGTTGCTTAAGAATTTTCGCATAGGCCTAGCATTGATTCTGAAGAGAAGTTTACTTATGATGGATGCAAATATACTTTATTAGTCTGGCAGTATATGAAGAAATCAATTCGCATCTAATAGGTGTTGCTATAGCTTATTTATGAGGAAATCCCCGAAGGATTTTATTTGTTTGAAGTAAATAATTAGAGTTCTTGATATGCGTACTCAAGGAAATTGAATATATCTCTTTGTGGATTAATGCAATTTGGAGATATATGGTATAATCGTCTCCTTGAGCATTTGATGAAGCAAGGAAATAAAATGATCCATTATGTCCATATATATGAAAAATGAATATCTTTGGAACTCTTGAAGAGCTTCCAAAATTTATAAATTGTTTAAAGAAACAATTTGAGATCTCGAAAGAATGGAGGTTTTGTCTTAGTTGACAAGTTGAGTATTCAAAGGATGGAAATTTTGTGTAGCAAAAAACTTATATTGTAAAAGTGCTAAAATAGTTTGATATAGACCAATCATATCCATTCAGCACTCTAATAGTTATAATGTGAACAAATATCTTTTCTTAACCTCAAGAAAAAGATGAAGAACTACATGGTCCTGAAGTGCCATATCATACTGCAATCAAAGCACCAATCTATCTTGTTTGTCATATACAACGTAATTATCATTTGCTATATATTAGCAAGTTGTAGTTCTTCACCTCTCAAAAGGCATTAGAACAAACTAAATATATGTAATGCTACCTTAAAGGTTATTTGCTTACATGTGGCGATGCAATCATTGTATAACAATTTATGGAAAAAGCTATAACAACCATACCTTCAAATCTTGTAGAAATTTTGGCATTATATGAGGCATAATGAGAATGTGTTTGGCTAAAAGCTATGAGAAAACTTGTGGTTTATCTTTAAGAAAAATGATCGTGATGATCTTACGTGAAAATGGGATGACATTGCTCAAATCTGTTCACCAAGGCACTTCCATCAACATTACTAAGAAAGATTTGGAGTCTATTGACTAAAGATCTCAAATTACACAAGACATGCGCACTGTAATTTTTTTCCCTTAACCATGGTCATTTCCCATTGGGTTTTCCCTGGTAAGGTTTTTAATGAGGTAGTATCTCATATCATATGAAATAATGGTGTACTCTTTTTCCTTTACTAGGTTTTTGTCCCATAGGGTTTTTCCTAGTGAAGGTTTTAATGAGGCACATTCTTAATTGATGGACATCCAAGGGGGAAGTGTTATGAATAAATTTATTTTGATGTGGATGTCCATATTCAAAGGCTTTCATTACCTTGAAGGTTATAATCTTTAAATCCTTTATGTCCCATTATCCTTTGTAAGTTATAATTTCTAGGTTTTTATTCACCTCCCATAACCTCCAAGTAATTACCTAAAAGAATTCATGATGTATTATTCTCATTTATTAGAATGTTGTATAAGGTTACAAGTTCTTATGCCTATAAAAGGACTACTCCATTTGTACATATGGAAGTGGGATGGAAATGAAAAGAAAGCTCTTACTCTCTCAATTCTTGTGCTTTCTATATTGCTCTCCATTTTACGTTATTTTCATAACACATATATATTAAATGTGTGGTTCAATTCAGTTTTAGTGGATTAAAAATTGTCCAATCCACAAACTAAAACACAATAAGTAGT
Organism: Bauhinia variegata; assembly: GCA_022379115.2. NCBI lineage: Eukaryota > Viridiplantae > Streptophyta > Magnoliopsida > Fabales > Fabaceae > Bauhinia > Bauhinia variegata. The sequence continues at coordinate 8,167,803 of CM039432.1, forward strand.
TTGAGATATTTTCAATCCAATCCAAGCCAAACGTCATGCTGATTAGTTTGTTTCAATATGGATTAGTTTGGTTTGAGTGGTTTGAATGGTTTCTTTTGGATTTCCTTACCCCTAATGGTTGTTTCAACCAGTTTTTACATTTTTGACAGCAATTATAAAAGGAACCACAATCTATAATTATATATCCTTAAAAAATTAAGAATTTATTATGTTTTACAATCATATGTATTAGCAGCCAAAAATTTACAGAACAAACAAAAATTCAATGCATTTTCTCTACATACACAAAATAAACACGTCATAATCAAAGAAATAGAAGAAATTGCAATTTCCTTTCTCCTAGAAGACCAAAAAGTGATGGAGTGTCATATTTGGTATGAACTTTGAAATGTTAGAAATGTGCATAGTTTTGCCTACTTTTTTCCATAAAATTGGGAGGAGTTTCAAAGTTCTTAGCATTTTCAGTTGGTGCTCTAGTCTTTGCAAAATCAACTGCTATATGATAGAGATTATAGCATTGACTTTATTGACCAAAATCATCCTATAAAGTCGTTCTTGTGTAGGATCCATCAAAATCTCGATCTTTGCAAAATCAAGAGCCAAATTTCTTGTCGCTTAATGATTCTTTAACCTTGTTGACAACTTTTGCTTTTTCCCTAGTTCTTTTTATCCTAGACTTATCTTCACTCTGGTACAGATAGCACCCAATAAATACACACAGAATGAGTATGTTTCTTTTGTAATGACTATATCCCAAGATATAATATCTTCAAAGTCAACAAATTCACATATAATAAACTCAAAATGGGGAAAAAAAAAAAAAAAACATGTGCAGAGAAGCTTTCCAAAAAATAAGAGATTAACGGAGTTGAAGAAAATATGGATGAAATTTTAAATAGTTATTTCAAGTTACTTTCAACAAAGTTAATTAGTGTTTCTAAAATTATTTTCAATTTATTGAGATAGAGTTTCAAAAATTACAATACGAAATTTCAAAAGTTACATAGCTGTGGAAGACTTTGATGCCAATAGACTACAATTTTTTCATATAACACATCGGTTAAGTGAATAAACATTGTCTAAAATTCTTTATACTTTTTCATATAAAATCCTCCTTCTTTTCATTAGACAGTACTTACCTCTTTTTTTGCCATAAAAATACATTGTGGTCACATAGAATATTCCAACTAAAATATTTCCGTCTAGTTCGATATTCCATCTAGGAATGAGTATAATTTATTAATTTAGTGACGCTAAAGTTTTAGCTCCCACAAATGATTGACTTTGTGTTTTTCTTTTAAATTCTTGTAATCGCTTTCTACTAAACATTTTGTATCCGTACACATTATCTATGTTTCATTTGGTTGCTGGTAATTAACATGGTGCGTGTTACTCATAATTACCTTCATAATCATAAATTCTTCATAATAGTAATAACGTAAAAAGGGAAAAAAATAGCAATGTATTCAAAGAACAATCCATCATATAAGAACTTCATTTGAATGATAAATGGAATTCCAAAGTACATCAATTCAATTAATAACTAAAAGAATCGCACCACACTTCCTTAATAATCATAATATATAAGCCAATATGCCAAGCTTGTGGTCCCCTCCACCCACTATAAAATAAAACCTTCTTAATTTATTAACCTACACATAAACCGCATCCAATGAGACCCACCAAAATAATGCCCTTTGATCTTTGCAATACAATTAATGACCCCCAAAAAATAACATTACTCTAATTAATCTTGCATTTGCTGTCTTTAACTTCAAGTCAAATAATGTTTTGTGACCCTTAACTAGTAGTTAGAACTTGTCAACAATAATTAATTATAAGTTGACTAACTAATAACCCCTTGCAATTAATTGTCAATTCAAAAAGTATACTATAATGTGCTCATAATAGTAATTAATATCATGCGTTTACCAAGCTAAGGATCCCAAAGAGAATCACTTTGCATATCCTCCCATTCGTTCTCCTGAAACCCATTTGCAAACATCATAGACTGATCATCGTACATAACCATGTCTACTTCTGCTGCCATTTGCATCCACATCTTGGGCGAGTCAAGAGGAGAGTCATTGATGGCCTGAATTTGGCTTGGCGACAGCCTCACGGTCATCGGCGCGGTGTTCGACCCGGAAGCTCCTCCACCCTCCCCCGCACCGGTGTTAGTCCTGAGCCTCAACGCAGCCTCTTGCGCGGCCATGCGAATGTCATCAGCATTGTTGCTTGCCGGGCGGGGGAGACTGGTGGCTAATTCGGGGAAGTTGAGCCTAGCCTCACGTCCCCGAAAATGCAACGCCGCCACATCGTAGGCTGCTGCCGCCATCTCCGGCGTCTCGAAGCTCCCTAACCAAATTCTGGTTTTCTTTCCGGGCTCACGGATTTCAGAAACCCATTTGCCCCATTTTCTCTTGCGTACACCTCTGTAGGGAGAAGAAGCAGCACCATGGGTATTGTTACTACTTGAAGGCATTTCCATGCACTGAAGATTAGAAGCTAATAATCAAACTAAATAGAAGAATGGGTTAATGTTAAAATCAAAGATGGTAGCGTGAAATATAGTGTTTGCCAGTTATATCTATTTATAGATGTGGATTTGTCTGTGTGCTTTGGGTTGAAACGTGGCAAGATTACATGGATTTGGGTGAGTTTCCTCGTAGCTGCATTCAGTGATGAAATTGAAAAGGGCTTTAGATAATTAGATAATCTCCTCGTGTCCAAAATCTATGTATATACAATTAAATTAGTCATTGCTTGTTCTATATAAATAAATAAAAAATTATGCATAGCTAGGAGAATTTTTTTTTTTTTTTCCCAAGATTCATTCACTTAACGAAAGTAAAGTATTTAGCTATGATAAGTGGCCCCCTAAAGTTTTAATTTTAGGGATTTGAATCATGTAAGGGAATGAAAAAATCTATCTTGCTCATGATATAATTCTTATTCAGTAACAAATAAGTGAATTTGGACATAATAGCACAACTTCTAAGTTAAGGCTCTAGTATTATTATATTTTAAGTTCAAATTCGTTTCTCATTTCAAGTTAAAATTTAGAAGTTTCATCACTTGCATGCTAGCAAAAAAATTTAAGAACATAGGCAATTATAAAAAAATTTGAATTAAGCATCTTTCACCCGAAACACGTTAAGACTTAATCTTACTCTCAACTTTTTAATTAATTACAAATAATTATAAATGGTTCTTATTTTGGATTAAAAGAATTAAGGAAAGATTTTATATTTATGTTTGAAAAGGAAAAATTAATTGAAGGAATGGCAATTATGTGCCAAAATTTGAATATATGGAGAAACTGGGTGATGTATTGTGGGAGCAAAATTGATGTTCAAGAATTAATAAAGAATTGAAGAGAGTTGGAACAAAAGTGTTTCCTGTTTGGGACGCGTTTTTGAGAGCTTAGGTGGCAAGAATTTAGGACCGACTAATCCAAATTCCTAAAACTCTCAGAAGAGACAGTGTATATTAGAACAGATATATTTTATGTTTCTTTCGGCAGGGACCCATATCTCTTGGGTCTAATTGTATTTATTGAAGAATTTAAATAATAAAATTCGAAGATGACATAATCATGCAATATTATGAGATCATTATTCAATTAATTGATTAATAAGATTTTCACGTTGAAGGAGAAAACAAAATTAATTATACCATCCGATACTATAGTTAATTAGTATAATATAGTATTAAATATAGATTAAGAAATTTAATAATAAATTTGTGTCTTATAAATATCAATAGATAAAATTAAAAATTAATTATAATATACTTATATACCACTGAGTAAATTAATTAAGATATTTTCAAATGTAAAGAGGTGCTCAATATCATTATTTTTCACAAAATTAATTTAGTCATGTTTTTTTAAACTTATCAATTTAATTCTTGACATTATAAAAATGAATTATTTCAAATCTTTCTGTGTATCATAGATAGTGAAGACAGACAGAACTTACTAACGTGTGATATTATTTAATGACTTGGACCATTATCTTCCACGTTAGCATACTATTCTCCCTCTATGTAGCATCTGAAAAAAACAAAAACAAAAAACCAAAAGAACCCTATTTTGCAATACTACCACGTTTTGATTGCGTAAAATTGAGGTTGGCAGAGCTCGAAAAATCCTCTGCAAGAGAAAGAAGAAAGTGAGATTGACAGAGTATGCCACCAAACCACATAGTTTTAGTGTTTTGGTGGTTTAAGTTTTTATTTTTTAAAAAAAAATTACACATCAAATTTAGAGTAATAGTATTTAACACGTTATTATTAACAGACATATTAGCATGGTCTGTTAACTTGCTCAAATAGAGATAAATGGAGGAATCAAATTTGAGCATTTTTATAATGTGAATAACTTAATTAAAAACTTTTAAATGGGTAAAATTGATTCAACATTTTACTCAATTATTTAAAGCTATGAATATATCCATATGCTTTTCACAAAAAGATCAGACAAAGCTTAGGTATAATTACAGTTTTACAAGGGTAGTTAGCAGTAGGATTTGTATCAATTTCATAAATAAATTGAATCAAGTTTTAATAACGTTTTATAATTATAAGGATAATTAGCAGTACAATTTGAATCAATTTTATTGGTCTGTTTAATTTGTTAAAAAAAAAAAAAACAATATAATACAAAAAAAAAAAAATTACCTTAGTTTAATTTCTTAAAAGACCTAAGTACTAGATAAATTCTTAAGATTTTGTTATTCACTAAACTATGGGACAACAATTTATCTAAAGTATTAGATAAAAACTTTTAATCTTACTATCTATCAAACAACCTTATAATTCTTTATACATTAACTCATTAAATCAATGATGACAAATCCCAATAACAGCTATCAACCAGTGAGGTACCGACAACGGCCAATGACCAGCAACTCTCTTTTTAAATTTTATATTTTTATAAATTACTTTAATTATTATAAAATATCAAAATCTTATTATATGACTTCTAGAAAACAATGTAATAGAAAGTATTATCTTAAATTAGATATAAATAGTATAAAATTTTGTGTTCATTTCATTAAGCAACAAACAATGAAAATTACAAAAAGTTATATTGTATTTTAACTTCTTATATTGTATTATTTTACTTATACTATTTAGAATTATATATCAAATGCATTAAGTGATTTAATCCTTTCCAATTGAACTGAAACTAGTCTCTATTTAGGTTATTTTCTTTTCTTACATTCTAGTACTTTGACATAATTAAATTTTGAGCTTTAGTTCTACTTTTTAATTGTATAGTTTTTAATTTTAAATAAAATGTAAATTTTGAGAATATCTTGTGAATGGTGAAGGGTGGGAGTTCGTGTTATCATCATTTTACAACAAAAATTTAAAATCAAAAACCCTTTTTAATTTTGAAAATTGATCTAAACTAATTTAAGAAATAGCTAAAAATGAAACGTGTTTTATAAAACATGTAAAAAATTTATCAAACATGTTTTGTTTTAAAAATTACATTTGAAAACTAAAACTCAACAGGCCCTTTAATCTGTTTTATTTAATATAAAATAAATTCTTGCCCATATTGTTGCTTATAACATAAAATGGATGTCCCTATAAGTTGGTGATAAGCTATGATTAGTCTTTTGAAATTATAGAGTGGTCGAAAAAGTATTTTGCACTTTTTCTTTCTTTTTTAATTTCTTTTTCTTATGGATTTCCATGGTTGGTCTTCCACAATTGAAACCACGCTCACCTACCCACCACTCCAACCTGAAGAAGAACAACCATAGGACAAGGATCCCATGGATGCAGTACTTGGTGACAATGGCACTGCCATTTTTGTCTTGTCTTTGGATTTTGGAATCATTAATTAAAAGATTATAATGTGAATCAAATATTTTTTTTTTCAACAAATATCTTATTATTTCTTTTAACAATATCTTCTTCTTTTTTTTTTTTTTTTGCTTGAATTTATGACATTATGAAAATCTTTCAAATGCTAACTGAGCTTGCTTATTAATTGATTTACTATGAGTGGTAGTTGCTAAAGAGTATTGCTAAGAGGTTTATTGTCATGTATGAAAAGACCAAAATACTCATAGGCGATTATATATTATTATTTATATATAACATGCACATATTTATACATTAGTACTCTCCCTCCAAGATATAAACAATATTTTAATATACTTTTTATATGTTTAATATACAATTTTCACCACAAATAAGAAGTTCTAACAAATTCACATAAAAAAAAAATTAACAAAATTCTACTCTCCTTTTTTCTAGTAGTGATTTCAAAACTTGTTTTAGTATTCCCAGTAAAATTAAGCACAAGATAAAGTTTATCTGTTTGTGTTGCAAAGAATTTAGTTCCTAGTTACCTTTAAATATTAAATAATATTTTTATTTTTTAGTTTTTTGAAAGAGTATATATTTGTGGATCAAGTGGTCCCTTGACAAGATGATAAATTTGACTTTCTTGTTCAACAAAACAATACTCATAACTCCTGGTTGCCAATGGAGGAGATATTTTCTCCTTTTTTTTTTTTTTTTTTTTACAAATCACATTTATTATATCTTTTTTATCACACTTTTTTTTTTTGAATAGTTCTCTCTGTTTTTTTTTTTTTTTTTGTCCTCATAGGTTTTGTGTTTAAACCTAAAATCATCATTAAAATTGCCCAAAAAGTGAAGCCAATTATATGCAAATTTTTATTGTTTTTTCTTAAATTAAAAATAAAAGTAATCTCATTCAGGAATAAAATAACTACGTTTATCTCCCCTTATATATTTTTTTTATAAACTCAAAACCTGATATTATAAAGATCCTTCAATTACTAAGTTTAGTTTATTTATCTACCGATATAAACCATGTTGGTTTTAATTGTTTCCTATTAGTCATATTTTAAAATTTGTATTGTATATTTATTTCATATATCCTATTTCTTTTAATTAGTATGGATCATTAATTTTTTTGTTAATTAATGTTGTATTTGCCCTAGCATATATATATATATATATATATATATATATATTACAATGTTATGCTAAATACATGCTATCACTACTTAATCACTGTAAACCACTTCGCCTATATGCTTGCAATGATGACAGCACCAATAAGGTCCCTCACTTCCTTGCTTCTTTGTTATTATATTGTTGTTAATGGTTTAATTAAGAAATAAAAAATTATGTAAACCTTAGGTTATAAATTAATTAAGTTACAAGGAAAACAAAGCACTCAATCTAGTGGGTTACAACAGATTACCTTACATCTTATAGGTGAGTTTAGAGATCGTATTTAGATTCACTCAAATATTTTATGGCATATTATATTATTTGGGTCACCTCAGATGGAGTGGCAGCAATTTGTTTATTACGACTTTAAGGTCTTCTATACAACTCTTACTAAATAAAACAGAAGGTAATGTACATGCACACAACTAAGCATTTATAAGTTCAGTGGTGCTTCGTTTTATTTAATTTTATTTTTTTAGGAATTAAATAATTTGATGTCATGAGTTATATTTTTAGGAATTAAATAAAAATATTTTTAATTACATATACACATACACATAGGCACATTCTTATTTGAATTAGAATACTTTTTGATTACTTACTGAACCTCAATTTTTTTACATATTGTCCAAGCTTCTCTAAATCATTCTTAGTGGTTTCATTTGAATTAGAATAGTAATTACTCATTTGAATTAGAATATTAATTACTATTCAAAAGTTATAACATTAGTAGCACAAGCACAAAATTTCTAATTTTTCAATAGACTTCTATAAATATTAAGTTCTCAGGTTCGGATCTTCTTCCACTTTCCTATATCTCTATTAGAAAGTCTCGCCCTATTCATCCATGTATTGATAAAACTATGAATAAAATAATTAATTTTAGTAAATATTATCTGTGCTTTTACCAATCATTTATTTTCAGACAAATATTTAAATCCACTTCATATAGATTTTGGTAATTTGGAAGGGAAAGTGTTTTTTTCTTAATGTTAATACTAATAATATATCCTATCAAAAATATGCTAATAATATAAATTTAATTGCTTATGTATCATTTTCTTATAATATATATGGATATATATTATAAATAAATTTAATATATTTTTTTCATTATATTAACTATCACGCATATAATTTTTGAATAAAATATTGCGTTATATTATAATTGTTTTTTATAAGATATTATATCATAATTTTTTTTTTTTACTAGCATAATTTTTTTTTATGGTGTTTACTACCATAATTGTTGAAGCTTGTATGTTGCACTTGTGCTCAGTCTAATAAATTCATGAAAATTTCTTCCAGCAATCAAACCCACTTTTCCTTTTTCTTATGTTTTTCCCATAACAATCAATTGCCTTTCAAAACCAAACTCAAATCACAAAGATGAAAAAAGTGATTGAAAAAAAAAAAAAAATTCAAGAAGTGGAGACCAGGGGGAAAACCATGTCTAAGATACTTCAGAGGGTCAAGGAATTATGATGTTTCTAGTGGACAATAATAAGGAAGCACCCTCAATTTCCAATTCAAGTCAATGTCCATGGCACTCAAAGAACATTACAGATTCAATATACTATTTTTTCAAGATATTATAAAAACAACACCAAAAGTTTTATTAAGTTGTTAAAAATATATTTCTTCACTAATCAAACCGAATAATATTTTTTTTTGCCATACTCTCTATCTATTTTTTTTTTTTTCATACTCTTTTTTGATTGATTAATTTTTTAATATGGTAATAATATTTGTAAAATTATTTTTTAATATTTCATTCAATCTCAAAGGAATAAAACAAGAAAACCAATGAACGTTGATTTTAATAGTAAAGAGTTAATATCGTTTATATGTGTTAATTTGGATTTGAGTCTACAAATATGTAAAAAAATATTTTTGAAAAAATTTTTCTCATTTAAAATTTTCAATTAGCTCGAGTTAGATTGATTATAAATTGAGCATAATAATAAATTTATGTCACACAAAAATAGATGATCAAAAAAAAGACAATATATTTTAAAAAATAAGTTGGTTCTGATAGTAGGTGTGGTTCCCTATTTTCTATATGTAGCGATATAAACTAACCAATCAATATGATGGTGGCAAGAAGAGTTTGAAAACAGCTGGATCATGCTAAGCTTCAACAATCTCATTGAATAAATTAATGGTCACTTCACCATCACCAGCATTGTCATGAACCACAGAATTTGGAGCCAAGCCCACAAAAGTCCACAAAAAAGCACTCAGTTAGATTCAGTAGATAGACACAACATACGATCTCCGCGTTCTTCAGGGTTTCTGTATTTGACCCTAAAACCAGAAATCTCTATCAGTTTCTGTAAGAAGGAATTTCGCATCAAAAAGCCAGAAAAGGTGACAATGGAAACACTTCGAATCAATTCAAATCAGAAAAGTAAATTTAGATGAGTTGGGTCTCAAAAATTAACCAAAACAAAAGCATGTCTTTACATTTAAAAGATTATTATAGAAATTTTTATAAATCATCCGTAATATTATCATATTTACAACGAAACTCGAATTTACATCCGTTTGAGATATAAATTTTGTCCTTGTCAACTGAATTAAGTAAAGAAGAAGTAATTTTTATTTGTTTGTAAATTCTAACGTTGACACCTAAGACACCCTTTAAGGATCATAATCTCATTATTAGTTTGTAAAGGAGATTAAATTGTATATTAAGTCAGTCAATTAGTAAGGTCATCATGTTCATCCACTTAATGAAGAACAAACTTTGGTTACCATGGTTCTACACCGACAATTTTTGCTTTTGAAGTTACAATATCTTAGATTTTTAATTGAATATAACATGGATGCTAAACATTCCTTTAACCTTCCATTAAGATATTAAAAGAAATAAAAGAAAAGATGAAAGCCCCACGTGTTCAAAACAACATCATTAGTTTAAACTTTTGCGAAGAATCTTCAATATCTAAATATCAATCCCCGTTTCATAGGGAACAAGACCAAAAGCATGATGCTCGTTGTATCTAGATACTCTATATCCAAATTACTAAATCATAATTAAAGAGATTAATTTTGTTTTTGGGAGGCCCACAAAAGGGTACACAATGAGAGATAGTCTATATCCTCTCAATATATTATCATCCCCACCCAGTGAAAATTCAACACAACATCTTCATTGTAAAGTATTTAGTACTCTCAAACATTAAGGTGTTCTGTTCAAGAAAAGCACAAAATGTTCTGTTTAACACTTTATTTTAAATTATGTTTTTTTTTTAATTTATTGAATTTATTGACCAATTACATAATTATAAGACATAATTTAAAACAATATATGTAATAAAAAATATGATCTCTTGAGGATAAAGGTTTGTTAAAACCCATAAAAATCAAATTATTTTATTTATAAAAACTAAATTTAAATTGGTTGTAAATAATCTCTTTTAATAAAAAACCTTTAAGTACGATTAAAATAAGTTGTTATTAAGATATATAGCATACTATATATATATATATATATATATATATATATATATATATATATATATATATATATATATAGTTATTTTTAATAAGTTTATTAATAATTAATGAAGAGGGATCAACATCAAACACTGAGGAAAACAGCTGCAACACACATGTTATGAAGTGTCTTTTCCAACATTATTGAGTAATTAAAGATTTGATTAATTTATAGATATATCGCTCATAAGCGACGTTATTTTACTTTTGACTCAAATTGATTACCCAATAAACCACTTGCACGTGTCCCTCTTCGTAATCCAAGGGATCTAGTGGGGCAGCAGTGCTTAAGAGGCCGGTGCCGCAGTCAAACCCTAGTTTTGACCTGAAAAATGACAAGTCTTTGACGGAAAAGCAGTGAATAGTTTAAAAGAGAGGGGCAAATAAAATGGGGAGTCAACATGTCTGCAGTGGTACTTTCCCAATGGTCAAGTTAATTAGGGCACACACTAACACTTGTAAAATTTGGCAATCCTAAAATCTATGTAGAACATCTGGGCAACTTAGGTTAACTTTGGGTTTGAAAATTTAACCACATTAATTTGGATGTTTCTATAATGGTCAAGTTAATTGGGGCACACACTAACACTTGTAAAATTTGGCAATCTTAAAATCTATGTAGAACATCTGGGCAAATTAGGTTAACTTTAGGTTAGAAAATTTAACCACATTAATTTGGATGTTTCTATAATGGCAGTATATTCTATACTTTGGCTCCATCTTAAACTTTGATGCATGAATTATAACCTCATCTCTATAGTTGTGCTACACTAAAAGTGAAAGATATTTGATTCTATTAACATCTGTAATTCTGTAGGAGACATCAAATTATAACCATTTCTATTTTTTTTTCTGGTTATTTAGTGGGCTTGTTTGAACTTGGTCTGGCTTGTGAAATCCAAACAGCAAGGAGAGGAGTAAATTGAACTCTAGAGGAGAAATTCAAGTCGAGCATGGATTAGTTTAGATTCTAAGTTAAGCAAGATTATAAATGTGATAAAAAAAATTATTAAATTTTAATACAGTTAAATTATTAAAAATTAATTTAATACCTTTGATTAAGATAGAATAACTTCCTTCAAGTGATCTAGGCACCCAGTAATTGCCTTAATTCAATGACCAAATGATAGAAAAAAGATGAAGTGTAGATTAAGTCTCAAGGTTTGACATTGGTACTCTCCACTTGTACTACACTCAATAATAAGAGTACACTTGCCTTAGTGTGTGTTGTAATATAAATTACTAGTAAGTTTTACTTCATTTGCAAATTTAAAATTTGTTGATTTTATTTCCATCACACACCCATACACATACAATCCATAAGAAAAAGTGTCTTAACCAAACCACACAAAAATCATAATAAATAGATATTTTCCAAAAAAGAATACCCCCACTGATAAATAACTAAAATCAAATTTCCTCTAGTACTGGGTACATAACTGTGTCTTTTAACTCCAATAGATGACTAGATGACAGCTCCAAGCAAAATTACTAGAGACCCATTTTCATGATCGGCATTACTTGGTTGCTAAGTCGGTCCCCAGTTAAATTTGTGACCAATTTTCATGCTTTAACAATTCTTTCGTTTTATGTAAGTGTTTGTTCTTGTTTATTAGTTTCCCTATATATTATTAGTATTGTCATCAATAGCGTTCTTGAACAAAGAATCAACAAAACAAAGTAGCCAACTTCTCTGTCACTAAACCTAAGCTTGCACCTTCTAAAATTTGTTGATAAAGAACTTGCTGTCCATGAATGAACTTGAAACTATGAATTGATGATATATCACTCTCTGCTATGAAAATGATATATATTTCTCTATTGTCCTAAGCTAAAACATTCATGAATTTAATTTACCTACCCAAACAGGGAAATATTTCGAATAGCAAAACGTAAATCAAAGTTCTCTTTTGGCTTTATATTTTTGTTATATAAGAGAATCAAACCTTAAACCTTTTAAATACTACCAAAACCTTTCACCACTAACCCAAATCTAGTGGTTTCTTTTGGCTTTATATTTGCCATCATTTCTGGTTTACATGCAAAATTAAACAGCAAATTACACATGGTCATAGCTGCAGTGACAAAAAAGTATCTAGGTAGCTTACACATTGGTGATATATACCAGCAAACTCTCCTGGCAACCTTCATCAAGCTAAGGAAAACTATTGATTACTTGCAATAATTTCTTTATTTGAAGCCATATCACCCAAAAGTTTTTGGCTAACCTCCCGGTATGCCTCTGATGATCCTGAAGAATGTCGTGCATTTCCATTATTGAGATCTAAGGCGTTGCAGTTTTCTTCATCTATATAGATGGGGCTTGCTAGGACTGGTGAAAATTCACTTTCTGTGACCTAAATGGACAGAGATATGAAATCAAAAGTGGGGTTGAATACATGCTTTGATAAAACTTGACAACCCAAAGTAAACTTCCTACTAGAACTGCCTCTAGTTACAAGAGGATGGCGTAGTGCTATTCGTAGGAGAGGCAGCATGGCACACACCATATTTTTCCATGTTGGTGTATTTTAGAGTTGTGGAATTAGAAATGATAAGAACGAACACAACTAGAGAAATTGAAAGGAAGGAACCTGTTTGTGCAAATTTGTGAAACTTGTCATGAGAGCGAGGGAAGACGCTTGTACAGCTGATCCACTAACTAATCCAATCCAAAGGCCCTTCCCCTTCAAATTCACAACAAAAGCTAGGACTGCACCAATAGGAATTCCAAACAGGTAGTATGCCCCCATATTTATACAGGCTCCCATGTGCTGCCACCCAGATCCTCTAGTAACCCCTAATGTAAATGAAAGAAAGTATTACAAAATAATAAAGAGAAAAAAGGATCTATATCCTCTGCCGTTGTGATAGGAAAGTCAGAGTGATATTGGTGAATCTGAAACATTAATTTTAAATTTAATAGTTTAGAGCTTATTACGTATGTCCATTGACTTTAAAATCAATAGTTTAAATTCACCTAATATCACTCTGATTTTCCACTACAATGATAAAAGATCCAAAATACCAAATCCTATAAAAAGTGGAAGCAAAAGCCTACAAAAACAACTTCTGCTAAATAAGAAGTTACCCAAAATTGGAAGAGGGGAAGGGGAAAATCTCAATGCTTTCCATGCAGTGAATTCTTCAGTAAAAACAAATATATATTCATTGAAACAATTGTGAACTAGCCTGAAAGTACTGCTTGTAAGCTGTCTACAATTACTGAAAGGCAAATAAGAGGAGCCATATCTGCAACGTGATCTGCAATTTGTTTCTCACTGCTGAATGCATATCCCACAAAGTTCCTGCAACGTAATAGAATTGTGCTCACAGTAATAATCTCTGCTGCTGCAATACACAAGATGATCCAAATAGCCATTTTAGCCGATTCTGGATTCCCTGCTCCTAACTCATTCGAGACACGGGTGCTACAAAATCATAGACTTTTCATATCATCATACCATTGAAAATGGATTAGATATAAAATGTGTATTTAATTGCAACAGAAAATGATTAAGAACAAACCTGGCAGTGGCCCCAAATGCATATGGTATGAAGTAATGAAGATAAGTGATCGTGAAGCTGCTCAAAATAAATGAGAAATTAATGTAAGAGGAAAAATTATGGAAATGGATAAGCCATCAATTATAAGGAAACCTACCAAATTGAAAGAACTGAAGTCTCAAGCTCTGGATTTGGTAAAAGCCCACAAAGCAAGATAAGAACCTCGTATGACCACCATTCAAGACTGCATAAAACCACAAAACAATTTTCCAAAGTAGAGAAAAAGAAAGAACAAAACTACCAATACTTTAGAAGCAATAGAGAACAGAAGATAACAATGAAGAACAACAGAAAAAAAGGATAGGAAAAAAGTACCAAGTCATTACAGCTGAAGGAATAACGAAGCGGAAGAATATCTTCAAGCTCAGAAGAACATCCCTTGAGAACACACCCCGTGTTTCCTTGCATGCTGAAGAGTACTTCATGTAGCAAACCAGCAAGCTGACATTTAGCCAATATGATAAACTGATTGCCAATGCAGCACCGATATAACCGAACCGTAATCTGAATACGAAAGCCCAACAAAGAGGTATATGGAAGCATAGAGTAGCACAGGAGCTATAGAGCATTGGAAGGATTAAGCTTTGAGTCTGAAAGTAACGGACTAGAGATTGTAGAATGGCATAAGAAAATAAGTTAGGAATGAGGTAGAGTGAATATTTGTATGCTACTCGAGATATAGAAGGGTCTTGACCTATCAGCATTAGAAGTTTGTCTGAGAAAAGCCACAACACAGATATGGGGAAGCAAACCAGAGTGAGAGAGATGATGGAGCAGCAAGTATAAGTACCAAGCTGTTGAAATTGTTTTGCTCCATAGGCTTGTCCACATAGAGTTTCCAGTGAACCAGCCATTCCAAACTGCGTTGATAAAACAATGCAATCATATAAAGAAGCAAAACGACGCTTACGTTCAATAAAAATTCTAATTGACTCATGCAAATTTCGAAAGAAATTGATTAATTATTGTAAAAATATGTCTAGCATGTGTTAAAACATGTTTAGAAAGTATTTTGCAAGTCTCAGATGTAGGACCTAAATATCTTTTGTTCATGAAAATGCTAATTCTTTAGTCAATGAAAAATGTCACTTAGTAGTTAAATCTGCAATCTATCACATAGAATCTCAAACTAGGTGAAAATGTATGTTCATCTTGGAACTAGTTTATCATCTTCACAGATAACTAAAAACAAGTGCCGTATAAATGGAGAGACCAAACCAGATTAGATTTAGGATTGATGATATGTTTTATATCTCACTGCCTCTACATGATTTTTTGTTTCATTTTTTATGATTGATAAAAAAATTATAAAATAATACTAGAAGTATGATTCAACTATTATAAAGAAATTTTTTTTATTAATCAAAGAAAGTGAGATAGATTGAAAACACAACATGATATCCCTTGCCAAAATAATGCATCATATAAGTAATGTAAAGTTGAATAATATGTGTTGCCCCATAATTTATTTTCTATCTCATTCTCTTTTTCATTAGTCAGAAAATATTAAAATACATTTTTTAACCAATAAAAACATAATAAAACAAGAGATACGATAAGGACATGAGATGTTCTAATAAAAATTATTAATGGCACATGCACCAATAAATTATATTATGGAATGGATCACACGCACTAAAACTTTTTGATTTGAATTCTTAAAGTGTTACTTTCATAAGTGTGTTTGACTTTGGCCAAGTTGAAGATAAAGTGAAAGATATGTTAGTTATGCATTGTTTGACGGAGAAACACATGTGCAAGCACTGATTTCAAGGGGATCTTCCCTTTGCACAAAGACTTCCTCAAGTTTCCTCAACCTTAAACTACAGACGTGGCCATTACTGAGAAAACTCTAGAAAATTCATCCAGAAACAAAACGTTTCTTTGAATTTTTCTTCATATAAGGTGAAAGGTAAAGTTCAACTATACACTTGCTATGAGGGAGAAATTTTGCGGTTTCAGAATGTTAAAAAAGAAGAAAACTTCATACTTTTTAACAAAGACCTACTACATATTAATAAATCCAATTTGTGATGCTTCTGAAGCACAATTAAAATTCATTTTACATTCTACTGGTGAAGAAAAGAACATAATCTTCATCAGATAACAGAGTCAGTCAAGCGATTTGATTTTCTAACTAATAGGTCAAAAAGCCTCTTAAATTATGTTGAAAAACAGTTTAATTCAAAAATTTATACAATTCACTAACTGTCCAAAATTAATGTTATATTATATATGCCTAACACTCCGCATCCATGTAATTTCTGTAAGAATATTATGTTTGGATGGAGGGAAGAGAGTCAAAAGGGATGGAAAAAAAAAAATTGATCTATTATTGTTTAGGAGTATTTTTTTAGTAATGGAAATGAATGAAATAGAGAGGGAGAACACTTCCATCCTTTCTCTTTCAAAATCCTAAAATTCTTTCCACCCCAAATTAGGATGTAACAGATGAAATAGAACCCTATTTTAATTAAAAAAGTTACAAAACTACAAATTTAATCATTTTCATTTTACCTACACAGTTTCCCTTCTACTCATCCATACCCATCTTCTCATTCACACTCATTTTCTGATTTTGAGGTTACAAAGAACAACATTAAAATTTTGTTTTCAAAATTTACATTCATTCTATCCATTTTTACCGAACTCTCAAACAATGGAAAGATAGCTTCCACTACTTGTTCTTACTTAAACATCCAAACAATGGAAAGGTAACTCCCCTTCTGTTCCATCCCTTCCCTTTCTTTTCCATTCTATTCCATCGCCTCTAAAACTCCCAACCATAGCCTAAAAGTTAAAGTAAGCAACAACCCAAGTGCATAGAATTGAACCTATTAAACTCTGCAGATTAAGGAGGGAAGTATCTTACGAGAATACTAAAGCCAGTAACACTAGTGAAAGAGGTGGCGATGGAGACCCCAGATAGAAGAAGCACATCACCAATTTGCCCAACCATGATCACAGAGATGACCTG
This sequence comes from Bauhinia variegata, assembly GCA_022379115.2. Lineage (NCBI taxonomy): Eukaryota > Viridiplantae > Streptophyta > Magnoliopsida > Fabales > Fabaceae > Bauhinia > Bauhinia variegata. The sequence continues at coordinate 8,184,859 of CM039432.1, forward strand.
TAAGAGATACTGCATTACTGTGACAGCCACCATTGGTGCTGCAATGCAGCTCATCTTCTTCAGTTCTTCAATAAATTCTCTCCATTTTCCTCCCATTTTCTTCTATTCTGTTCCTCTCTCAAATTAACAGTTGACACAAACCATGGAAGGATCGGGTTTCATTAGGTTTAGGTTTGACTAGTCAACCTCGCGATTTTAAGGGGTTTAGTATAATTCCCATCACCTAAGCATGGGTTATATAAAAAGGCTAGAAAAGCCTTTGAGAAAGAGCAGCAGCATGATGATTGTGTGAGCACGAAGCAAGAGAAGAACAGCTCTGAGAGCAAAATCTGTCAAGATTTTCTTGTGTGGTGTACAAATTTTATTGGGTTTGTGTGAGATGTTAGGCTTTGTTTGAGGTGTTGGGACTTAGAGAAATATGATACTGTAGTTTCTTATATTGTGAATAAAACTTTATATTTAATTGGTATAAAATTAAGTCATGTTAGTATAGTTAACATATTATAACACAAAAAATATCACAGATAATGGGACCGCAAATATTGACCCGTGTCTTATAAACAGAGCGTGGCAATGAAAGTCAAGAGAAAGAATCAATTTTCCAAGTCCATTTAAGGCTAACATGTGGATGCAAATTCCTATGTTAGCTGAATGAGTTCTGTCTTCATTAATGAGCAAATAGAATTGGTAAGATGTGTCGTTGTCCATGACGGTTCATGCTCCCTCCATCAAATTGAAGCCACATGTCAAGGATACATGAGTTCTATATTGCTGCTTAAATTTATTTTAATATTTTTTTGTGAAATGTGATATTTTTTAATATTTTATGCAACTTTCAAGTATTCACTTCAACTATATAACTTCAAATTTTTTTAAAATAGACTTCACTGTCTCTTATATTTATAATTTTTGCAACTCATATAATAATTGATTGGCTTATATAATCAATTATACATCTCACTTTTTTGTATTGCTAGCATAGCAACTCATATGGTACATAAAGCTTTGAGAGTTGTAATTCAATAATTACAACTCATTGTTTCAAATTACATAAAATATGCAACCCCCTATGTACTCTCCATTGGAAATAGCCTACCTTTGTTTAGAATGAGTGGAAATACTTGGGGAATCATATTGGGTGGAACAAAGGGACAACAAAATTGTTCCCATTTATAAAGATAAAGAATCATATTTCACAGTTCATTAAAACAAAATTATATTTTACAGGAATGCATGTTTGAATTTCGTTGTCAATTGTCATGATTAGAGAATTTTTTTAGTTAGTAATTGTAAATATTTTTGGAAGTGTTCTCTAAATCTTGATGCCCACTACAGTGTTCTCCTAAGATTTAACTCAATTAAATTTTTTTATAAAAAAAAAACAGCTAGCTAGGAGGTAAAAGTTAAATTATATTCTTTGGAAAAGAAAGGGAAATCTGAGATGAATGAAAATGAGGAGGATATTGGATTTTAATTCTAACAAAATCAATCTCTCCACCTTTGGGTGAAAGTAAAGAAAAAATTAAGGGTTAGGCTTATCACCTTTTAGTTACACAAATATCTTTCTTAGGAATTATAAGCATGTTCAAATTAGGTTTAAAAGTTGTTTTTGAGTTGTAAAAATAGAAACACAAGCTAAAAGCATTTTTTTACTAATGAAAATACTTTTTTTCTTTTGAATTATTACCTGCTTATACTTTTTTTTTTATCTATTTTAGAAGTTTTTTAGTATGTTTTTACTAAGTAGTTTTTTTAGTTTTTAAATGTACTTTTTTTATTAAAAAAAAAAAGGTAAATTGAAATACTTAAAAAATTTATTAAAAAAAAAAAAAACCTTGCTAGAAGTATTATTGATTAAAAAAAAAAAATCTAAACAGCCTGTTTCTCTATGAAAATTAATTAGGAACCAATATAACTTCTCTCCATTTTCATTTTCCCCAATTATATGGCATCCAAACTAGAGAAAATAAATATTGAGAAACAAAAGAATTATAGCAAGGAACAAAGTTCGTCTTCAACTAGGGATAGATTCACGGGGATTTATTCATTCGTATATAGTGTGAGAGGGCAGCTTCTTCCACATCCAAGCCGACAATCTTATTTCATTGGTATAAAACTTTTTGATAATACTAAAAAAGTATTACCTCAATCATAATAGGTTAAGTACTAATGAGTTTAAAATTTTAAAGTTATATTTATTGAAAGTAATTTACTATTACCACTCTTGTCCTTAATAAATATTAGACTAAGAGAGTGTGGGATACTTAAGTGCAATGTGAAAAATTAAATCAAACTATGAGTAGGAAAAAATAATTTAAAAAAAAAAAAAAAAACAGTCTATAGCTACACTATGAAAATCCTATAGCTGCCATGAAAATTTGCTTCTGCACTATAAAGGTCCCACAAAATTTGAGCATTAACTCTACAAATAATTTTTGTCCTCTCTTCTTTTAAAGCTTTGTTTGCTTTGTAATGTTTTTCTATTAAAGACTTGTGATGTGTGGAAAAGAGAAGAAAAATTTGTATGTGTAAGTGTTGTATTTGTCATTTAAAACAATAGTTGAAGTTACTATTTGACTCCTCTTTCGTGTATGCCAAAGTGCGTATGGGTAATGTTATGCTAATAACACGCAAACCAAAAAAAGTTTAATAATTGGTTCCATTACCAAAAAAAAAAAAAAAATGATACTTCACATGACTTTTTTTATTTTTTCAAAATTTTCTTTTGACCTCATTCAATTGATTTTTGAATCTGTTTCTATCTTCAGAGTTTGTGTATTCTATGTTCCAACCTAGAATCATAGTCAAAATTAAGTACAGAACAAATGCGACGGAAAATAGAAACAAAAATTATGTTATACATTTTCATTTTGATTCTTGCTATTTTCATTCACCTTGTATTGTCTTCTTCCCCACATTTTGTTAGCTCTTTATCATGGTTATAACTCTTTGGATTCATCTAAAGAAAAATTGAACTTTTCATGATTCCGAAACATAACTATATATATACTCTACTGCTGAAGAAAAACGCAAACTTTAATCTTTATCAGATAGAAGGAAAAAAATCTAAGTTTTAGCAATCATCAATACAAGGGAACAATTCCAAGTGCCCGAAGAAAGGGTAAAGCTTAGTGGTTCAGCGCTCCCGCAAATAACTTGCGAATTTCTCGTCCTCGGTTTGAGTCCGTCTCTTTCCCTAATATGCTTATAGTTAAAAAAAAAAAAAAAAAAACTCACATCTCCATCCTATGATTAAAAAAAACCTCCAAGTGCATGATGTAACCTAATCAAACCCAAAAAAGAGAGAAGAAGATATCTTACGAGAAGGCTGAAGCTAGTAACACTGGTGAAAGAGGTGCCTATGGAGACCCCAGATAGAAGAAGCATATCACCAAGTTGCCCAACCATGATGACAGAGATAACCTGTAAGAGATACTGTATTACTGTGACTGCCACCATTGGTGCTGCAACGCAGCTCACCTTCTCTAGCTCTTTGACAAATTCTCTCCATTTTTCTCTCATTTCTGTTTCCTCCAATTCTTGTCTAAAATTATCAGTTCACTTCAACAGGGGAAAAAGTACTTCAACTGTTCTCATCTGTTTTAGAATAAAGGATAAAGGATTGGTACAATATGAAAGAGCATCGGTGCTCAAGTTCCAAATAGGGCGGCATCACTTTAAAGCTAATTAATGATAGTCCAATCCAGAAATAATTGAAGGGCTAGTAGTTGTTGATGTGATATGTTTGGTTTGGATCACTTTCTACATCTACCTAATAAAAGGTCTATTTCTTTTTTCTTTTTTAATTTCTCTTGAAAGTTTTATCTAATTAAAGATAATTAACTCAAAATATTGCGTTTGTTCTCTTACATTTGCTACTTTTGAGGTTAGCTAAGTTATCTCAAGTTGAAAGTAAATATAATTTGAAATTTCTGTTATGTATTTTTGGGTTTTTTTTTTTTTTAAATTGTGAAGTATTTTAGTGCTTTAAAGTTTGTAACATTTTTAAAACAGAAGAAATTATTTTCTTTGATGAGATATTACTTAGATGGTAAAAGTTATAGAGTTATATAATAATTTAATGATTTTCAAAAACCTCTATGCAATAATATAAATAGAAGTAGACTGAGACTGAATTAAGAGTTCTATTCCAAAAACATTTATAGATTATTAATAAGTTGACTACCCATGTGAAATTGAAATGCAAGACATTTAGTGAAACACATTCCTACATTCCGCTCTTAATCTCATTCATCTAATTAGGTGGTTTTTGATCGGACCCACTAAATTACTTCAGTGTAGTTGCAAAGATCTTGACCAATTCAGTGATCCAAAATGTTGTTCAACGAACAATTTCTTATTAAATACAAGAATAACATAGCATAACAAAAAAATTAATGCTAAACAATAGCAATATCTAATAGCTAAATTTCATCTAAACCTACCCAACTCAATTAATGTAGCATGCCTAAAAAATAATATTCGCTCCGTTCCTAAATTTTAGGTGTTTTATAGTTTTATTTTTGTTCTAAAATTTTATTTGTTTTAAAAATTTAAGGCTTTGTCAAATTTATTTTTTAGTTTTATCCTTATTTATTAATTACCACCTTTTTTATTCTCCTATCATCTTCTATACATATTATATTAAATGAGGGTATTTTAGTCAAAATAAAATAACATCTTAGTTACATTAATGATTTCTTAATGGATGTGCATTAACCTTAAATAGGTAAAATTTGAGAACGGGGAGAGCAAAATATAACAATTAACACAACTAGCGTTAGGTGGTAATAAGTGAGATTAGAATTTGTTCATGTTGGCACCCTAAACATGACCATCATGTTAGCACCACTCAAGAAGACCAAATAATAATCAGACCATATATAGCGAAGCTTACCACATTATGATTAACATAGTGAAATTTTATAAGAAACAGAGCATAAAATGATTGTTTAATTTTCAACTCAAATTAAGAACTTATATGAGTAACATATTTAGCAAAAATGATTGTCTAATCACTGAATAGTTATTTGTGTTTTGTTTCAAACAAAATTTCAGTACGTTGATTATTACATGATAAACTTCTTTATGTATAATCAAATCATTGTTTACTCTTTCTTACTCACATAAATAGTGCTAACATGATATCCATGTTGGAGTTACCAATATAAGCAAATCCTAATCCAAATAAAATGGATTTGAATTTACTCACGACAGTCATGTGTTTATTCTTATTAATATCTTTTTTCTTTTATTTTCACCTGGAGTGTCACCTCCCCTCTTTTCTTCTATTTCCCTTAGCTGCTTCTCTTGTGTGTCCTCTTAAGGTTTTATTCATTTCGGCCTTATCATGGGTGTAAGAAAATTATGGGCCAAGGCCTCATATTTAGTTCAATGAAATAATAGATTAAACTTCAAATTTAACATGAAAAGCCCAAAAAAAATCAGTTTTTGGTTAAGAAGTCCAACAGATTTTTGTGAGGCTTAAATGAAAAACTCGTTTATCCATAGAATAAAGGAATGCTTTATGAAAATATGAGAATACAAATTTGATTTTTATCTATTATGGATGGATGTATACATAAAAGGATAATAGATAAATCACAAAAGAGAGATTATTTTATTAAGCAAACAAGATAGCAAATGAAATGCAGTATTATACAAAGAATTACTCAGTGGACAAGGTTAATGCACATGCACCATTTGACTTATGTCATTTTTACTTATTCAATGGGAGTAATTCAAATATTCATTTGAATTTATCTATTCACCAAAATTGTGAATTTGTTGAAAATCAACCTAAGACTATATATATATTATAGGAGAGACAAATTTTCAAAATTTAAGAATTTTGGAATCATCAAAATCTGTCACTGCTGAATGCGTATCCCAAAATGTGATGGAAGAAGCAGAGTTGTGCTTATCACAATAACAAGCACTTCTGCAGCAATAGACATGACTGTCCAAGCAGCCACTTTAGCTGATTCTGCTGTCAGTATCCAACTCCTAACTTATTTGATACACGAGTTCCACAAAATCATAGGCGAAGAGTAATGGACCACTTATATTTTGGGCTAAACTTATTATTTGATTGAGAAACTGGGAGACCTCAGCTGATTTCTTCTGTTCTATTTAGCATTCAGCGTTTTTGGTGTCAAATTTTCTCACTTCCGCTAGGTGTCTTGCAGAAAATTCAAACAATCTGCAGGAATTTCCTCGGGTCAGCTAGTGTAGATGGGAGCTCCATAGCGTGGAGTCATCATTGCCAGCCAAAGGATAGTGGGGTTTGGGACTCAAGGAGATCGTGTGTTGGAACAAAGTGTTGGATATAAAATCTATTATGAGTATTTCCTAAGAGCTTAATCTTTTAAGTTGGATCAACTCTTTGACATGGTATCAAAGCTTCTATAACCTCCTTGTGATGTTTTCACCATTACACTTCAAGTCCAAAAGCCTTTCGCAGGTACAAGGTTCCTTGATATAAAGCAGCTCTTAGCAAGCTCATTTTCTATTACGAAAATGAGAACCCTTCTTCTCCTTGGTGCAGGTGGATCAAGGAACATAGACCGAACAGGAACAATATCTGGCAGGTGCAAACCCAGTCAAGTGACTCTTTGTGGTGGAAGAATATTCTAAGCATCTGAGATTCAGAGATGAGCTCACTGTGAAGCTTGCGGGGGAGACTCTAGAAGAAATTTGTGCTCTCATACAGTGACAAGTTGAGAAAAGTGTACAATGAACTTCATATGTTTTCGCCAAACTAAGAAATATGGACATCTCTTGATTTCCTACATGACACGATCAATTCGATCAGGCACTCGCCATCTATTTTCATTCTTTAACTTTTTGACAACATGAAAAAAACCAAAGGCCTCTGCCCTTCCATCTCTATGTTGGAGTGTCAAACAAGTTTTCAACATTGACACTAACACAAAATCCTATGACACACATAAGATATCTCTCAAATGGTATCTAATTGGAAATATTATTTTTTCAGTTCAAACACTTGAGCCGACACCTTAAACTAATTCAAATACTTGAGTGGATACCTCAAAGTGGATTAAACACCTAAATAGGAAACAACTGTCTGATTTTTTTTTTAATTTTTTAACAAATAATTACATAAAAAATTTAAGATTTAAAAATACAATGCTTCATGGTCATAAAACTTTTTACATCTAATCTTAATACATAGGTTTATATCTTTTTCATGGTGTTATATTAACATATATATATATATATATATATATATATATATGTTAATATAACACCATGAAAAAGATATAAACATATCGGTGTTTTGGTGTCTTACATTTTTTACATAGCCGATGTCCCTGGATCCATCTTTAGCATCCATGTCAAAGTCTGTGTTTCATAATCGCCAAATATTGCTTGGTCCAGTATTGTGTGGAACCGGTTTGCTATTCCTCGATTGTCCTTCATAGCTTGGCTAGCATCCATAACAGATTAGGCACGAAAGACCGCTTGAAAATGATGAATTTGGTCATGGATTACCAATGTAGTTTAAGTGAGGCAGCTAAAGAAACCAGGGGCCATATGTTTTTCGAATGTCCAATGTCAGCTACTATTCTGAGAACTGTGATGCAAGAACTGGATTTCAATAAAGGTACCACTAGGTTTGAAACCTAGCAGCAAAAATTTGAAGAAGCCCGAAGGAAGAGTAGACCAATCTATTAGTTGAGGGCGAAGTGCGATTCGGTGGAGTTGACACCACTCCAACATTATAACTTCGAGTTTGATCTCCTCCTCGACCTCTCCAAGTTGAAATTCTTGGGTTTGCATTTTGGGCTACAATCTATATATATGGAAGGCTAGGAATTATTTGATTTTCCAGCAGAATGCTCCCCATTGTGATAGCATCAGCTTTCTTTTGATGAATGGTCTTAAACAGAGACAGAAACATGTCATTACAAAGTGTAATAGGAAGGTCAATATTATAGTAGAAAGGTTCAATATTTTGTAAGTCTCTCTATTTGTAGCCATTGATGTATAGATTGTTTTGTTGAATATATATTCTCCATCCGTTTAATATTTAACATATTATTACATACTGTACACCCTTTAAAGAATACAATTAGTTAATTAAAAAAGAATATATTCTTCTTATAATGTTCTTATTTAATATTTTGTCTCTTTAGTCAAATATAGAGAAAATAATCGAAATAAAACTTTAAATAAGAATTTTTTAAAAAAAAAAAATCATTAACTAGTCTCTAAAATAAAAAAAAAAATACTTGATATTTTTAAACATATAATTTTATAAATAGTATCATATAATTTTAAATGAAGAATATATATATATATATATATATTTTACCTTCTTCAAAAAGTATGACTTTATTAGGCAAAAAAAAATAGGAATGATTTCATATATCAAAGCGTGTGAAGCTTTAAATTTAAACTCTTTGAAATAGGAGCGAAAACCTATCATACTGATTCATCTTAAGTTTGCATTTTTACGTATTAAAGTTTTTTAAGCTTAGAATGTGAATAAAACATAAATTTAATGCGATTAAAAAAAGGATAGTGAGAGAATTTTATTGTCTCCCTATTAGGTCAAAGAGATTTTATATTAATATTATATTAAAAATTAATTCAATATAAAAACTTAAATTAGTATATAAGATTTTAGGGAGTTTAATCTTAAGCGTAGGTCTTAATAAAACCAATCCAAATGTGAACGTTTCTTGTGAGTCAAGTCTGACCCACATGTTTTGTTTTCTACTCCTTGTCAAATTCTCATTTGTTTTTCTAATCCAATAAGCAAGTAAACATATTCTAAAAAATTTAAACAAGACGTGAAGAATTAACATAAATTATTTGCTTCATGCTTTGCTAGCCTCTTAGAGTCAAGCCCTTTCTCTGTTTAGGGTCAAAATTGTCTTTGCCTGCAACAGCTGTATCATACTTACAAGTACGCTTTCCGCGTACACCGGCAACCGCCGGTTGACTCCTACAAAACAACTTTTCCAACTGCACTTTCCCTATGCAAGATAACAACACTTGTTAGAAACATATTAAATTAAATTTAATGTTTTATGTGTAATCTATCCACTTTTAAAATTTAATAATAATAATAATATAGATATTGTTTGTGGATAGGTTAATATCGGGTCAGGGGGTTCATAGGTGGTTGAGCTTCTAGGTTGGTGTAGGCTTGCAAGTAAGAAAAGTGATTAGAAATAGTGTCTCCGACACTTAAATTAATATTTTGATTAAGGTAAAGTTTTGGAGATGTATGTATTAATTACTCACTTCATTGAAGTTAATGAGGTCATCATTTATTTATATTATATTTTATAATAAAGTTTTTATAATTTTATCTTATTTTTATTATTTGAGACTAAACATTTAACTCTAATCTATATTATTTACTTTTTATATTGAGCTTTTAATTCTCGGGCCGTATTAGATATTTAGAAATATAAATTATAGATATTCCTCTTATATGTATTTCTCTCCGACAACACTATATTATTCCTCGATGTCTTCTCTAAACTGTTTTTTTATTTTTATTATTATTTTATACGAGTCTCTAGTATTTTTGTATTAAAAAATTCTTGGACATGGCTTATATGAATCTTTAAATTTGAACAAATTAATAATGAAAATTTAAATTGCAATCTCTATATAAATGTAACCTAATCAATCCATGACAAAAGATATCACACGTGGAAGCCCTTTAAACAAATAATTAATTATGTGATCTCTAGTATTTACCAATTTCATTTCTTAAATACTCTTTGAAATAGGGAGACTTAAAATGTCGAAGTCTTCCATGACTTTATGGCCGTGCAATTAATTACTATAAATGTATTTTATTCTAAAAAAGTCAAAACTTAGTTTACTCTTTCTTTTCCAAGAATGAAACTGGTTAATTAGACTCGTTCAAAGTGTATAACTTTAGGATTCAGAATTCATCACTTTTAAGGTTTATGGTTGATTATTTTAGGGTTAATGATTTATGGTTTTTGAATTTTAGGGTTTAAAGTATAAATTTTATGATTTAAGACTTAGTATTTTGAGTTTAAAGTTTAAAGTTTTAGAATTTAGATAATAGAGTTTTAGGGTTTGGGCTATTAAATTTTAAGATTTAGAGATTATGGTATAATATTTTAGAGTTTATGATTTATCATTTTTGATTTAAGATTTAAAATTTAAGGCTTAAGATTTAAATATGTTTTAGAATGAGTTTATCATTGGGGTTTAGAATTTAAATTTTTATTGCTTAGGAACGTGATTATAAATAAAAATGCCATGTGTTAATAAATAGAGAAATCATATGCCAATAAATAATTCTAAATTTTTATGTTTCTAAGATAATAAATGTATTTACTTTTTTAATTGACTATTGTAATAGTGTGTCAATTCTTCACATTAATTAAAATATGAAAATTGAAAAGACACAATATTAATTAGAAGTAAATATAAAAAATAATATATAATTGTAAAACTTATAAATGATCTTACATTAAGAAACACCCAAAGTTTATATAAGGAGTCTTATAATATAAAACAGGAAGAGGATAATATTAAGAGGATTTATAAGAAGATATAATAAGAGGATATTGGATTTTGCATATATAATGTGTATTTAATCTTTAAAATTTTTAAAACATGTGTTTAATTCTTTGAATATTTAAAATGTTCACATTTCTTTATAAAACTTTAATTTTTATTAAAAATTTGATAAAAAAAATTATTTTCATCTATCATTTCTCTATTTTTTCTTTTGTCATGACAGATAAATGGAACAATGAATAAAAAAAAAAAACTAATAAGATGCATATAGTTTTTTGTCATTAAATTTTTTACAAAATTAGAGTTTTAGAATAATTACACATTTTAAAAATTTTAAAAATTAAATACATATTTTAAAAAATTATAAGATAATTATAAATTACATAAAGGGCAGACATGAAATTTTTTATTTTTTTAAAATATCACCTTATAAAATAAATCAAAATTTTCTTTTAAAAATTACTCAATATTTAGAACTGAAATATAGCAAGCTACTTGCGACCGGTCTCCCTCCTATAACTTTCTTATATTTATTGGGGTACACACTTTTAGAACTATTACATTTACTACATTCACCTAATTTCGCTAACTCTATTAAATTAGGCATTAGACTATTAGAGTGTGCTTCTTTGCGCTTCGCTGTCTGCCTTTAGTTCTTGGTTGACTTTGAGGCTTTGTCTACTCCTGGAAACAATAATATCTAAAAATAAAATAAAATAAAATAAAGACATTTTTTTGGATAAAATATTTTTTCACACTCTTTATAATAAACCTTATCCTACATTATCCCACAATTCTATAATCAATTAATATCTATCTATTAATTAGTTTTAAACTAATTTATTAGTAAATATTTTGACCAATTAACATAAATGAAACACTTAATATCGAAATTAAAGGATTGACATTTTTTTTTAACAAAGATTTAAGAATTGGATAGCTTGTGCCAAAAGTAATGATAAAGTCACGTAGAATGCTATACCAATTTATTATCACGGACTTAAACCCTAACCATTAATGAGTGAAGAATTTGAGTTTCTTATTATTAAACTAATAGCCAGTTGGCCATATGATGTGAAATTTGAGTTAAGAGATTTAATGTCAAGTTGACGAATTCTCTTCTTTATGTTGAATCAATTATAATTTTTTCAAGCTTGACTTTAAACCTAAAGAGGCTTTCAGAAGTAATTGAGAGAAAATTTTATAAATGTGACTCCCTTCTTTATTAATGGCATTTATTTTGATATTAATAATATATAATTTTCATTTATTCTCTTTCTTTTAGTAGATTTCTTTAATGGTATTAAATATCTACATAATTATAATATGTAAATATTCCAAAATCATAACTTTTTCTCTCTAGTACAATAACAATTTAGTATACTTGGTTCTTCGTAGCCGCTAAATCTCTTATTTTACAATTTTACTAACTGGTAATGACTATTTTCTAATTTATTGTATTTAGTTTGAAATGTGAAATTTATTTTGTTTAATTTAAAATATAAATTTTTTTAATTAATAATAATGTAAAAAGCAAAAAATAATTTTTTCATTATTTCATGTGTGGTTAAGATGTATATCAAAAGTCAGCATATAACCACTGAGTGGCTGAGAGAAATCATTTAGTGCAATAATACAACATCCATAGATAAAATTTTAACACCTTTGTATATCAAAATTAAACCCAACTTCTCTCTATATATTTGAGCTAGTATTAAAAAAATTCACATCTCCATTTTATCTCTTAAAAAAAGAGAAAAATCTCTTTTTCTTTCTCACACTATCGTCAATTTTAAAAAAAGACTTTCACATTTCAAATTAAACAAAATAAATTCATCATATTTCCCCCCCCCCAAAAAAAAGCAAACTTTCTGTATAAATAAAAAATACCTCAATAAAGTTTATTTTTATTTTCGGTTTAAAATGTAAATATTTATTTTGTCCAATTTAAAACATAAGAATCCTTTTATGACCTAACGATAACATAAGGAATAAAAAAGAATTTTTCTCAAAAAGAAATTATTAAATGTATAGATCAACTAGTAATGACTATTTTAATTTAATTAAAGGTCTTAAATTTGAGTCTTAAAAATATAACTGTAAAAAAACTTAATAATAAAAAGTTTATCATATTTATAATTTTACTTAGTATCAATCAAATTAATTAATGCTCAATCTAATGTTAAATACAAGTGTTTTTATTTTTCTAAAAAAAAAAATGTTAACATGTAAAAGTTGGAGTCACTTTTATTTATTATGGTAGAGTGGACTAGCTCGTTTTTACTCTTCCGAAGATTGAGTAACCTTACAGTAACGAAAGCGTTTTCTCAAATAGTCGTGTAGTAGGTAACCTCCACTTGCTTTAAAGTATTGTTTTTAATGAATTATCAATATAATATAATAGCTTGAAAGTTATTCCATTACATAAGCTGCCAAACTATATAGAATGAAATAAATAGTTATTCTATTTCATTATCATTCTTTTTTCCATTCTGATTTCATGATTTTATTTTATGTACCTAACAAGTCATTATGGTTTATTGATACTGATATGAACCAGCAGTGACCCAGGACATGTTTATGGGTTCAGGGTTAGAAAGGCTCAAAGGCTCATTTCTTATTTCCTATTCCGTATAAAAAGGGAGGATTTTCAGAAAATGAGGCAATTAAGTCCATTTTTTCATCATCTCTGACAATCTCTGAAGAGTGAATTCCCTTTTTTGTCCAGAGAGCAATCCTAGCTTGAGTAAGGTGTACCCAGCCAACCAGTGATCATAACCTTGCTAACCCTTAGATCTGAGTGATTACATTGTTAACCAAACAATAGATACACTAATGATTCCATTTAATGTCTATTTCATGAAATTATACTTGGACCTATGCTCCATAAAATCAACAATACTTAATTTTTTTTTTCCCAACCTACTCCATTCAATTAATTTCATGCTTCAAAACATTTTAATAAGAAATATTATTGTCTTATAAACTAATAATTATTGCCTTTCACATTAATTTTGTTTATGAAAAACCATTATATTCTACAAACTACTAACGTATGGAATGGGATAACCATTCCATCCTAATCTTGTCCATGTTCCCATTTTAATTCTATATTTTCCATTCCACGTGCCAAAAAGAGCTATTAGACTTGACCCATAGTTTTGAAAAGAATAATGTTCTATACATAATATGTAAGTTCACACCACCTTTATATTTACACATGAGACATATTTAGTTGATTGAATTCACCTTAGTAAAATCTTTGATCACTAAATGATTCTCTTTCACATTTATATATTCAAGTATATTGAATTTGCATATGTTTCTCAAGCAAGTGATAATGTTTTGATTATTGGAATTGGCCATCTTATTTGGTTCTAACTCTGATAAACGTTATTCCCTTATATCAATCTTTAACAATATTTTGCTCAAACCAATCAATTAGAGGGAAATGTAATTTAATTAGATGCTAAGTCATAAAGTGCAATTTTATTTATTAAAACATTACATATTCCATTTGAATTTTAATTCTTGAAAGCAAAATCAATTGTCATTTCCACACTTGTCTTTTGTTTTCACTATAATCAAAAGGGGCCATCATTTTCAAGCTTGTAGTCTATGGTAAAGTTGAGTATAATCGAAAGCGACATAGCCTACAAATTATAATTTATAGGCACAAAAAATAATTACGACTTGACAAAATTTTATAGCATTTTGTGGTGTATTATTAAAAAAAATAAAAATTAATAAGGTGTATTATAAAAAAAATAGTAACACAGATTTATTTAGTTATAATAAGCTGAGCTAAGATATTTTTGACTAAAGGTCATGGATTCACATCTTTAGAGTCATAATTGTTTAAGAGGGGTATGTAAGTTATTGCTCTTGTCCTAAACACGATTAGCTTCTCACTCAAAGTATGTGAAATTACTTAAGTGTAAACTAACAAAAAATAGAAAAGGTCTATAATTTGCTAAATTGAAATAAAACATTATATCTATACTATGTAAAAAGGAGTCTCTAATGCTGTTCAATTTACCAAGTTAGCAAGCAATTAACTGATTAAAAATAAATAAATTTGATTAAAAATTAGTAATTATAATATCATTTAATGGTGTAATAAGGGCATAATTTAATAACTGTATAATATACATGAAGTCTAATTAAAAGTTAATAATTAAGAGTTAATTGCTAGCAACCGAAAGTCAATAATTAAAGGTGCTAAGCTAGCAAGGCAAATTTATAGAAAAATTTTAAATTGATTAATAATTAAGTGCAATATTTTGTTGTTATTAATTGATCATATAATGTTATTTATTTAGTTGAAGAATTGTATTCGTTTTTAATTTATATTTAATATATATTATTTCCTTATTTAATCACCATAAGTGATATTATAGTCCTATTTAATTGATACTATTATTTTTTCGGTGGGAATTTAATTGATATTATTTATTTATTCACTCGTTTTTTTCCTTTAAAGTAATTAAATTCAGCAATAGTTTGTAGGTTTATAGGTAATATATTCTGTTTTTATTTTTGTTATTGATGCGTCAATATACTTTCATCCGTTGGGTTGATGACTCATATTCCATTCTTTATTTTCATTTAATATATTAATTTTTTAGTTATTTAAGAGTCTACATGTTGCCATATAATGGAACGTATCTTGATTGTTTAGTTGCTACTCTCATATTTATTTCCTATAAATAGTAATACAATATTCATGAAGATGGGACTTCAAGTGGTATGTTAGCATTCATGAAATAATAATTTTTTAAAATATTTTTATTAAAATGTAGCCCACCACGGGTATTTAAATCTAGTAAATAATTATGGCATAAACCATTACGACAAAAATAGAAGCATTTTAATCTATTTATTTAATAATATAACATAATCCATATATAATAATACAAAACATATGTAACATAATATAAAATATAAAATTAATACATAATTTATATATATAAGCTAATCAAATTATAAGATAATAAACTTACCTTATAAAAACTTAAAATTAACTCATTTAATAAACACATTAAAATTGTTGGCTTAAATTTAACTTATCAACTCATAAACCTAGTTAAATTGAGCTGTTAAAAAACCGAACTGATCGTAACTTACAAGTTAATTTAACTTATTTTTGTCACATATTAAATTAAGTCAATCCAATTAAACGTAGATTAATTTGTCATATGTCAAAAGTATGAGTCAAAACAAGAATAATTAATGTACAAATTGTATGACCCAAAGTTATTAGTTACACATTAATTAATTAATTAGCCTATACAAAATCAGATAAATAATAATAATAGCCTTTACAATGCATATTATATAACATTAGTATTAAAAATTTTGAAATAGACCAATCCAGTTCTTGAATTACAACCTTTTCATATGCTCTATCATTGACAGCATGTTTCCACTAACGTAACTACGAGGAAACTCACTTCTCCTCCTGGTCCCTGGCTACAGAAACTACGTCGTTTCTATAAATGTGTACCCACAACATCACTCCCTCTCTCGCTCTCTTCTCTCCTTTCTCCACCACTGCATCTGCATCCAATGGAGGAACCCGCCACCGTGCAAGGCCGTGTCGTTACTCCAACGTCCTTCCGGGGAGTTCGAAAGCGAAAATGGGGGAAATGGGTGTCTGAAATTCGCGGCCCCGGCAAGAAAGCCCGAATATGGTTAGGGAGCTATGAGGCACCGGAAATGGCAGCTGCAGCTTATGACGCAGCAGCTTTGCACCTCAGAGGGCGAGCCGCACGGCTTAATTTTCCGGAACTGGCTGAGAGCTTACCCCGGCCGGCTAGCTCCACGGCTGAGGACGTCCAGTTGGCGGCTCAACAAGCCGCATTAAGGTTCAGGAGACCGGCACGAGGGTCCCCGGAGTCAGGCGGCGCTAAGGGAGTTTGGTGCCGGTGACGGTGGGGTTGTCACCGTGCCAAATTCAGGCTATAAATGAGTCACCGTTGGATTCACCAAAGATGTGGATGCAGATGGCTGAGGCTCTCTTGTTTGGGTTTGATGTGTCTATGGCTTCGTTTGATGAATTCAACTTCAATGAGTGGGAAGGAATAGGACATGAGTCCTTATGGGACCCCTAAGATTAATCTATAATTTCAATATATATATACAAGTAGTTTGATGAAACTGTAACCAATATGTACCATTGGTTTAATTTTAATTAAATGATGTTAGAGTTTAAGTGAGAGTAATTAGTAGGGATATTGTATGAAGCAAAATTATTGGTCCATGTGAGATTTTATATTTTATATAAAGAAAAAAGTTTATTATTATAAGGTTATTCATTGTGACAATAAAATTGAACAATTCATCACTTTTTTATTTTATTTTTACATTTAGGTATTCTCACACTTTATGAATGAGATTCTTAATCAAAATGGTAGTTTTATTATTTGATACGTAACTCTCAATAAAAATAATTTTAAATTTTAAATTTTAAATCTTTAATTTAAAATATTTTAAAATTCATTTTACTTTTCAGTTAAATAACATATTATAACTAAATAACGTTATTAATTTTCTATTTTATTTGATTACTTCCCCTGTTATGTCCTGAAGTTATAGTGTTTACGGTTAGGGTTATGAGTTTTCATAAATGAGAATTATTTTTTTGTTGATTCATAAATTTTTTTATCTCTATATTAAAAATAAGACCAGTGTCATTTGAGAAATAAAACAATTAAAATATGATTAGTCTCATTCGTGAAATGACACGATTGATTGAAAGTGACGGTTATTTAATGCTGAACAATTTTGACGATTTCTCCTCCTAGAATCTATAGAGATAATTTCCTCTTCACAGTTGTATGAAATTTCCCATGATTTGAGTTGTCTCATTTCTTTTTGATCAAGTGGGCTATGAAAGAGAAAGATTTACTTGGAGTGATTTTGGCCACTACACTAAACAAAAAAGAGAATACGTTGTGGCTAATTTTATTTATTTATTTTTCTTTTTTGGTGAGATTCACATACTTCTTCGTATTAGAGATGACTCAAAATTGAAATTTATCAATGCACTTGGTCGCCTATCAGGCCAGATCTATTTGGGCCTAAGGAGATTACGGATGATGGGCCCAGCAAGGGGCTTTTATTTTTCTTATTCTCAAAACTGCTTTTAAAAAGACACCTTAATTAAATTGAAGTGATGGACTCGAGTCTTTTCTTACTACCTTGATTTATGGGAAGAAGCCAAGTTTGATTTGGATACGAAATTATTATTATTTTTAATAATTATATTATTACGTTAAATTATTTTTTAATTGAATTGATTAAATCTTGTAAAAATATTTTTCGTTTATAAATGAAAGATATTCTTGTAAGAAAAATTGGTTGTATGTTTATATTTACACCTTCTGATTTTAAATTTAATTACACTACTAAATTTATAAATAAAAAAATATAGAAATATGTGTAGATAAATAGATAAAACATATCTCTTTATAGTATTTATGTGTTAGTGTTGAACTAATGTATTTTTTTTGTACTTAAAATATTTTCTAATCTTTTAACATGAGACTATTTTTTATATGAGAATATGCAATTTAAAATTATGATTTTCAATATGAAATAATTTGATCAATACTTTTCATTTTACTCCAAAAAGAAAAATCTATTATACCTATTAATATTTTAACACTCGAGGTCTCACACAAGTGCTTGCACTATTTCACCAAACCTGAGAATAACTAAGCAAATATCTCTACGTTTTTGCTAAGAAAACATTTTTAATTTTTTAGAAGTTAATCCATATAATTTAAAATTATACAAAATAAAATTTTTTCTACCAAAAAGACTTATAATGAAAAAAAAATCAATTCAAACATAATTTTTTTAAAATATGAGATAGAATATTTTCCCATGTTAGCTAATGCAAGTGGATAAATAAATTAAATGGTATGAAATTATTTGTTCTATCATTGAGTTTTTCTTTTTAGTTGCACAACTATCATAAATATTACTTGTGGTATAAAATAAGTAGCACTAATCTTAATTATTAATTATGATTGATTGGGCCAGATTCATAAACGCAACTTGAATAAGCCCATTAAGTTAAATCCGCTGAGGAAAACCAAAACTACGTCGTTTCATGCGCGCAGCGCAAGGAGCAGGGTTTCAATTCCATAATTTCCATCTACTCGGCGCTTGGCTTTGGTATCGCAACACTGTTTCTCCACTCTCGCCAGAGCACCGCAGATTGAATTCTCTTCTTGCATTTCCTTCAGGTTGGTTTCACCATTTTTGTTCTTCGCTCTCTTTTTCTGTTGTTTCTGTCACTTGAACTTCTGCTGGCTCTTAATATAGTCTGATTCTTAATTCTTCACATATTGGTTTAAACTAGGGTTCATATCTCAATTAATCATATAATCGATCATTCTCTGTTTTAGTTTAGCAAATTTTCAAATTTATTAGCAAAAATATAGTAACTTTTATTTTGTATAAATTCATTTGCAGGTCTCCCCTTTTCTTAATTATTTTTCCATACTTTCTGGTAAAATCTTTCATTTTCTGGTCCATTATTGCCCATAAAACTTGGTATGATTCTTTTATCAAAGTTTCACTATTGATATTCACATTGGACTAAACTGATTGTACTTTTGGAGGACTGAGTTAATGTTTTTGTAGATTTTTCAGCATTTATTTCGAGCTATTTTTATTGGATTTCTAAAAGTTATCAGTGCTTAAAGTGAATTTTTCGGGTGTTTGATAATCGGTTACATTAGCTAGAGTTTTGAGAGTCTGGGGAGATGTATGGATACAGAAGCCCTTGTATTGAAATGGTGTTGGGTGAGGCTTCTCCAGTTAAGTCCATTTGCTCAATTGGTGGGAACAGATGCAGATATGGGTGCTAAATAGATGGAAGCAATGGGTTGAGTGAGCTTCCTCCTTATGCTCAGCTGAATTGATAATTTGACTGGAATGGGTATTTGGGTTCTAAAATGGGTGATATATTTTATTTGGTTGTATGGGACATGTATGGATCAACAGGGCCTTCATGGCAATTTGGGTTGGGTGATGCTTCCTCCATTTCTGAGTTGAGTATAGGCATGGGGATTTTAGTCCATGATTCGTGCTTCCATTCACTTACAACTCTAATGGAAGTTGTTGTTATTTTTTGTTTTTTGTTATTTTATTTGTGGTCCTCATCTAGCTGAAATTTGAGTGTGAAGTTTTTTGTGTTAACTATGTAAGTAAAACTTAAAAGGGATTGCAGGTGAGGAAAAGAAGATGAAGCAGGTTGTAGGAACAGTGGTTTCAAATAAGATGCAGAAATCAGTGGTGGTGGCAGTGGATAGACTATTCCACCACAAATTATACAACCGATATGTTAAGCGTACCTCTAAATTTATGGCACATGACGAGCAAAACCAGTGTAACATGGGTGACCGAGTTAGTATCATGAACTTGCCCATCCAATCCACTGACTCTATATAAACCTTATTTCTTTTGAATGTTTTCTCATCAAATAATGATACAGTTGTTTTTCTAAGAAAAGTTAATCATAAATTGTTTTGGCCATTGTTGTTCCAGGTTCGACTAGATCCTTCTAGGCCTTTGAGCAAGCGTAAACATTGGATTGTTGCTGAAATTCTCAAGAAAGCACGGATATATGTTCCACCTTCCACTCCAGCAACTAAGAATCCGAGCAGCAGTTCGCAATCACCCGCTTCCTAAATTAAGTAAAGGTCTGAATGTATAAATTCTTATTCTCTTGGCCTGTTTTGCAGATCTAGAGAAGAACTCGCTTTTGGTTTGGAGATGAAACTGGAAAAACAGTTTAGTTTAGGAAGTTGATGTAAGCTTACAACCTCATGAACTTTAAAAGGGCAGTTTTATCAAAACTAGAGAAATTCTTATAAAGCGGGCGTGTTGTAGTATTCTGCATTTTATTCATTGCATGTTATGCTGTTTTCTTCCTGCAAATTTTAGAGCAATAAAATGCATGGTCTAGACACTAATGCAAAAGTTTTACAACCTAGATTTGTTCATGCTGTTATGTCAGTGGGCTAGCTGAATATAATAGAAACATAAAACTCTGGCTCTCTCTGCTCTTACCATGTAAAGCCAATTTTGAACCATCTATTCTTTGCTGTCTGTCATTGTTCGTGGATTTTCCTGCCATTGTAGCATGGTCTTAGGTTAAAATACTTGGATCTTTATGGGGTTATGTGGATTTGCTGCAGTTTCACATAAACCCTTCTGATTAAATTAGAAAGGTTTCTCTGGTTGATACTTGCTGCTATCTTTGAATTTGAATAGTACTATTGTCGAAGGAGCATTTCTTTAGAAGATTATGTTGCAAATTCTTTTAGCAGATTATCTCCATGATATCTTAACATGCATTATGCAGCAGTGATTATCATAATTTGAGACTCAACTTTTTTGGTCTCACATTAGTAGACAATAAAAATTAGAACCATGAAATTAACATACACACGCGTATATATAGGCAGTGACTTATGTTTGTATCATGGTGGGTCTTGGCTACTGCAGCAAATAGTGCATCAGGAAAAATAGGATCCTTATCACAGTTCACAGCCTGCCTTACTTTGGCATTGATAAATGGTTTTTCATGATCAATGATAAATCTATGTGAGGTAAACATTTCCTTCATAATTAGTAGACATTGAACTAGTGTTTTGATTGAGAGAAAACTATAGAGGAAAGCTGAAGGAAAAGTAGATTTTCTTCTATTACGATAGGATAGAAAAGCAGAAAAGTAAGAAAATAAAGAGAAAAAGCAAGTGTGGGTTTTATATAAAAGTTTTTTTTTTTAAAAAAATATAGGATTTTAAAAAAATTATTTTATTTTATGTTAATTTTTATATTCTAAAATATTTCATAATTATAGTAAATTTTATGTGATAATAATGGTTTTTGTTATTTATTAAATTAATTATTTTTATTTTTTCACTCTATCCAAACATCAAGAAAAAATATTTTTTTCTTTAGTTTTTTCTTTGTCATGTTTTCTCTCCTCATTTTCTCTTGTCATCCAAACAAAGTATAAAGAATCAATGATCAATGATGAATCTAAGGTAGTCTGCCTAATAATAATAGGGTATGTCACAGTTTTCCGCCTTGTCCTCATTTTGTTGGAGAGTTAATTTAGAAATTTTAGAAGGAAAAGAAAGGGAAGGGATATTCTATATCTTTCTTTGAGAGTACAAAACTTAAAAAGGGAAAGATTTAATACTATTTTTCACAATTTTTATAGAGCTAATTTTATAATTTTTAAAATGGGAGATTTTTATATTCTCAAAACCAAAAAAAAAAAAAAAAAAAAAAAGCTTGTCGTTCTCATTCTCCTTTCTTCCTTTCCCCTTTGTTTCCTTTTAATTTCCTCGCCTTCTTTCCCCTCTATTATAGTAAGCATAGCCTTAATTATATCAATTGTTATTGCTAACACTTCCCTTTCATTTTTGCCTTTTATTTTAAAATATTAATATAAAATATAAAATAACGCTCATACCTCATGGTTGATCCAAAAACCTTAGGAATATTAATACGTCACTATTGGTTCTTTAAGTTCCGAGATCAAAACTAGAGAAGTCACTTTTTTAAGTAGGTTGAAACTCCTTGTTTATCTAACTCCAAAAAAAAAAAAAAAAATTGATAAATCTTGAGTTGGGAAGGGTTTGGCTCAACAAAAATATTAAATCAATTTTAACCAATTTTTTCTTATAAAAAATATTATTTTAAAAATATGTATATGCATATACATATATGTAAATATCATGTACTACCTCTATATACACATGACTAAGCAACAATAATTTTTTTCTACCAACAGAAAACTAGATTCTTTAAATATAGTTCAAAATTTGATAAAAAAAAGTTTTTTTCGTTCTTATAGTTTACTTAACTCAAATCACATTAATTAATAGTCAGTATAATATTATACTAATAGTTTATATATATATAATAATAATAATTACACAGGTGCATGCATATAAGAAAAGGTTTTGTTAAAATATGTGTATCCACTTTAATTATCTTATCCTTGAAAGCTCTAGTTGTCGAGCATATGAAAAAAAAAAAAATCATTTTTTCTAAGTTATGACTAAGCCATATACAAGAAAGCAAGGTTAAAAGGGAGCTACTATTTCAACAGCTTATTTTGTTAATCTCACATTTTTTTAATGTCTAAATATAAACTAGATTACCCATGAAATTTTTTTGAAATTGACTAAACGTAATATTGCCCAGTGGCTTTTGTAAATTGTCTTTTCTAATTATTAACAATATAATTTTTATCATTTATTTCTTAAATAGTTTTATAATTAACTAATAGTTTTGTGTTATATTGAGTGGGCTTTATTAAAGGGTCCAATGGAATGGGCTAATTTACTTACATCCAATCGGATTCAGGGCCACTATGTAATATTTTAACCCAACCCTTGTTTTTCTTGTCATAAATGAATTTATAATAAAATAAATCTTTAATATTACTTCAAATATTTCAAAAGCGGTCGAGGTTATGTCACTGTACCAAATGATTGTTTCTATTTTTTCTATCAAAATTAAGTAAATCTAATTACTGTCATAGAAAATCTAATTACTTTTTTTTTTTCCCTTTACTTATCCAAACATAATTTTAGCACAAAATGTTTATTCTTTAATTTCTCTCCTTCCGAAATTCCTGCCTTTTGTCTTCAAATTGATTCAGTTAAGTGGTCTTCGAGTGCAATAGTTAAACACTAAATAAAATTAATGTTAAGAATAATATGAACAAGTGGCTGTAGTTTAGTGCTTAGAGGGAGGACTGTAGCTCTCCGATTGAATTAGTCTTATTTGAGAAGATTAGTTGTACAATTATTTTATATTAGATATTTATTTATTATGAAAAAATTATTTATTTAATTAAATATTTTTTTATTTATTAACTATTTCTGTTGTGTGAGGGAACAAGAATCAGAGATCAATATCTTTTTTTCGAAAACTTCTTCTCTTTTATAAGTTGTCAATAAATATAAGTTATTAAATTTATTTCAGCCCACAAATATGGTCCAAGTCGAGAGGGGTTGATCTATAACAATTTCAAATTATATATTTATTTAGAATGAGAAGAGAGTAAAATATGACAACTGGTAAGGAAAAACAAACAAGGGGACTAATTGTGAGGTACAAATTTTATTTGTTGAAAAACTTAAAGAGTAAAAATAAGAATGAAATATTAGTAGTTATCTTTCAAAACTGAAACGTTCATTTCAAAAGTTAACTTTTAAATACTATAATCTCTTTTTATTTTGAGTTTATTAAATAACATTATTAATTTATTGATGAAGTTAATAAAACATAATCTTAAAAATAAGTTGGTAGCTTTTTAGTTAAATACACTTAAAGCTTTAATTAATTTAATTTTTTATATTTTATTTTTATCAATTTGATCATACACATTTCAAAATTCTTATCTATTCAGTCCCTCCCACTTCAAAATATTTAATTTCATCAACTTATCAATGCCAACGACTATTTATGAATTTATTGGTGGTTCAAATCTTTGAAAAATGCTAAAAGGACCGAATTGATAGATATTTTAAAATATGATAGATCAACTTAATAAACTTAAAGTATGAAAGGCTAAATTAATTAAATTTAGACCAAAATAATATTTAATTCTTTAAAAAAAAAAACTAAATGGAAAAGGTTTTCATTTCGGGACAACTGATAAGAACAAATTCTAATTGGACACTTTTAATATTGAATTCCAAAGCATATTTGATTTACAAATACAATGTATTCTCACGGTAAATCTTTCACCTTCTTTATTGTTCTTCTCAGCCTTTTCCCTCTCATTTGTCTGAGTAAATCTCAATTCCTTAGTCTAAAACTTGTTGAAATAATTGAGCGTATCATGTTTATGTTTATATTTAAGTAGTTCATTAATTTAAATTATTTAAAGAAATACATTTATAATAACTAATTAAAAGCTTATATCTCAACATACGACCATGTTAGTAGCAGGAAAAATGAACAAATTTATTCATATTTAAACTCTTATTTTTGTGTTAAATGTATATATTTTAAATTTTTTGAAACAAATTTTGTTTTACTTTTTGTTTGATGAATATAAAATTAGTTTAAAAATAATAAATTAATATTACAAATTGAATCAAGAATCAATCCTAAGTCCGAGTCCATTAGGTAGGAAGTGGGAATGGGAATTTTGTTCCAAATTGCCCTCCTGAAATTCCTGCATTTTGTCTTCAAATTCAGTTAAAGGATGAAAATAGATACGTAGGTCCGGAATGACCGAGTGTACTTAAATATTAATAATAAATATAATTATTGTTGAAAGAGATATCACCAGGTGGCCGTTGTTTAGTGGTAAGAATTTCACGTTGTGCCCTTCGAGACCTGGTCTCGAATCCCACCAGCCACATTCAAACTGAATTTTTTTTTATTAATTTTTTTTTATGGTAATTATATGATAACTATTTTTTTTTTCATAAGCACTATATGATATCTATTATAAAACAAAGAATGACCAACGATCAATATACTTTAGTCAATCATATCAACAATTAAATTATTTTTTATTGGGATAAATTATTTGTTGATATTATTGAATTTACAAATACTTACTGGAAAATTTATTTTAATTTTTTACAGAGAAGTTTTGCATAAACTATTTCATTTATAACTATTAATTATTTCGGAAGTACAAAATTATTAACTTGATAATTATTTACGAATGCAGGAATGGTGAAAAAAATCATATTTATAGACTATTAAAATCTTTCTTGCACCATAAAATAATTAGAGCAATCTTTTCACCATTAATGCAAGAAGAAGGACTTCTACTTTGATTGCAGTAATTCCTTGAGTTCCTCTCGTAGGAGACAATCTTTTATTTTATTTTGTATGTAAACTTATTCCATACAATTTCAATTGGTTAAATATGTAACTTACAAGTTTTTGTAAATTATTTTATAATTTTTAATCGATTAAAATTTTATGAGACAGAGTTTTACACACTAAAACGTGACAATATTTTTTTGGCATCAATTCTATTTAATTTCAAGTTGTGGTTGATTTAATTATAGGAGGGTTGTATTGAGTTAGTGTTAGAACATTGTTTTCAATTCAGGAGACTTATCTATTTAATTTTTCCTTATTGAGTCTTTCATTTGAGTCCGTTTCTTTGCTTCCTAGTTCATGTACTTCCTTCCTCTACCTCCTATCCTAGTCATTCGTGTAATGTTTTCGTGTGTCCTTTGGTCTAGTCGATTTGTCTTTTGGTTTTCTATAACTCCATAACTTGAATCATATTTTAGGGCATTTCATCAAGTATTCATATTTAGCAAGGAATTGGTAATGCAAATTGGAGTTATCAATTTTGTATAGCTGCCCTAAGCTTGAAATAGCCAGTGGGAGTTATGAGAGGAGTCTAGAAATGTAAGTAATAGTATATACAGGAGTGTCAAAGAAGGTTTTAATTGAGATTGAAGCTGAGAGTTTATAGTGGCTTATTTGACCATGTTTAATTTTTATATGATTTTAATAGTTATTTTATCCCACCTTTGAGTGAAATTGCCAAGAATTGGTACTTAATCCCTCTGTTTTCTATATACAAGGTTTATGGTATTCAATTTGTCAAAAAGAAGCAACATCGATTAATTTTGGAAGCAAATGAAGCAAGTTTTCAGCATTTAGCTGTTGTGAAGAAATTGTCTTAAATATAAAACTTATCATAAATTTTTTCTTAACAATTTAAGTTTTTGAATTTAATCAATTTTTAATATAGTATTAGAGTCTTTTTTAACTTTATAGTCAAGTGTCCAAATTCCTTTGCTAACACTTTTCTGAGATAAATTTAAATTCACATGACCTATGAGCTACACGTAGTGCATCGGGCCATGGTGCTAGGACGAAACTCTAGTGTCCAGAGGCGTCAAGGCTTGATGCTTTCCACACACACTGCTCAATTGAAGAATCAAGAAGCTATTGGAAGATCAATATAATTCTTCGTGAGCTTTTCTATCTCCTTTATTTCTCTGTTGATTCTTTGTGATTTATTTTGTACTTTGATGGATTGTAGGGTTTGGATAGATGAACCTTGTACTGAATTAGTGATGTATACTTGAGTTTTAATGAAGTACACTTGTTTGATTTAATATTATTAAAGAGTTATAGGGTAATTTAGTAGATGAGAATGCAATCTTCATTTCTGATTTCTTTTCTGTAGAATGAGAATTCACATATTAGAATAGATCACTCATGAATAACAAAGCTTACATAATCACTGAGAAATAGGGATACATGAGTCTTTTACACATATAATTGTAAATTAATTGAGAATTCATCAAACACTAATTCAGTCCAATATATATATATAATATAATATAAATTGAGAAGAGATTATAGCTTATCTACAGAAGAAGAGTTGTTTCACGCCATCCGAAGAGGGCAAAACATAGGATAGAAAATTCTCAGTGACCTAAAATTAGACAAGTTGATTATTGAATGATAGTAGAAATCACTAGTGTAAGTACATAGGGATTCATTTCGAACCCAATCTATTCATGGGGAGTTAATTAATACACACATCCACTTTAATTAACATACTCATTCACTTGAATTTGATATAACTTAATACTAAAATTATCTCTCTCCCTTTTCACTCAATCAAAACCCTAAGCACAGACTCTTCAATTCTCTTCTTCTCTTCATCACTGAAAACTCTAAGCACACACTCCCCCATTTCTTTTACTCATCTTCATTGACAGCAAGAGGGAGCTCCGCCACCTTCTGCATTAGCCAACACCTCCCTCCACTATTTTCGGACCTCACCGACGGCACCAAGAGGGAGCTCCTCCAATTGAGATTAGTCTCCCAAATTGTCCTTTATGTGCTTTTTCTCCATGATGTTTTTTGTATTTCCCCTTTATGTGTTAATTAGAGTTCTTTGATTTGAACATGGTAGATTGGGATTGAATTGGTCGTATTTTTGTTGTTCTCACTAAATTAAATGGCCCTAGAGAGCTGTTTGGTGATTGGTCGCTTGTCCTAAATGAATCAAATGGCTGTACAAAGGTATTTGTCTAGCAAAAGGCCGTAAGGAGAACGGCAATCATTCAAATGGATATCTAAGAAAGCTCTTTATTTTTTTTTTCTTTGAAATTCATTTGTTTAGCAGCTCTTTAAAGTTGTTTAAGTCATGGGAAAGTAAGTGGGGGTGTGTAATTTTAATGAAAATTAATTGTGTAATTTCTACAGTCTAGAAGTATATTAATTAAAGGGCGAGTGTGTTAATTAACTCTCCTATTCATATTTGGTGTCTTATGTGTTTCTATGCTTTTAAACTTTTCTTGTTCTTTCTCTCATTTCCATTTTAATCTCTGTAATTTTATATTACATTTCTTAATTCATTTGATTTTGGTCAACTAGATAATAGAAAAAATTTGGTACTTGAAATTGTGATCCACATGCTTTGATACTCATGCTTGCCACTTATACCAAGTTTAAAATATGTACACTTACCTACTTTTGTCGTGGTATAATTTACTCATATGTTTTACTTCATTTTTATTTTACTTTAAAACTTGTTTATTTAATTCTATTTTGCATTGCACACCACGCACAATAACAAGAGCTCTTCCAGTGTAAAAGACATTTGAAGATAAAAGGGATGAGTGTAAGTACAAAATTGTCTTTCATTTTAAAATTTTAAAAAAATATTTTAACTTCTCTACTTGATTATTATGAGATTCAATATATCATTTTTTATATATTAGTCATGTAAGTTATATTATTATACAACTTAAACATACAAAGATAATAGAATTACGTAAGAACAACGAACTTATTCCTTAATATTGGTAGAATAAAAAAGAAAAATCAACATAAAGAAATTAAGTTAAAATCTATATAAAGAAAATAAACTTGAATTTTTTTAGAAAGTAAAAATTCCTTTTTGTGTCCATCAAAATCCAGCAAGTGACTGCTTTGCCTAGACTAAAGGGAAGATCTTGTTTGTGAAGCTAATGACTCCACTAATGTAACTTATTGGGAAACGGTAGTGATATAGGCGGCTTGATTCGACGTCTTTATGGTCTAAGACTGTTGTTTTAATTGGAGTCTCTACTACCAATCCATGTACCCTGCAGAGTTTCCCCTCATCAAATGATGGAGGTATTGGTCTTGGTGCATGTGGAGCTAGACAAAGCATTATTTATTGGTAAAGAATAAAATAGCAGACAAAGCGTATGAAACTCATTTTAATCCATATTTATATTAAACAAACCCTCTTTAAAGGGGAGTATTTACACTCAAGGGCTCCACCTACAGATCCCTAGGACAGACCAAACACTAAGGCATATTAATGGGTAAGGAGAGGACAGTCGTAGTCTTTTTTTTTTTTTTTTTATCTCTCTCTCAGCTATTAAGGCGCAGTTGGTGCGCTCTTGTTGGAAATTTAAAGGCCAAGCCTTGGCAGTGTTTAGTAGTTAATGAGGTTTCAAAATTCTAGTTTCTTCTGCTTTCGGTTGGATCCCACGAGAATGAATGTAAGAATTGGATTATTATATTTCAGATAATCATGACATGACAAATTAAGAAAAAATTCCATTCACATCCATGAGTTTGAGGACTTGGTATGGTTAAAGTTTTTAAAGAAATAGCTAGCATGGATTCTCGTACTCAACCCAGTCCATTTAGGGTGAATTTTTTGAATTAATTGAGAATTCATCAAACACTAATTCGTTTCAAAGAATATAGGTTGAGAAGAGATTCTAGCTTATCTACGGAAGAAGAGTTGTTTCACGCCAGCCAAAGAGGGTAAAACATAGGATAAAAAATTCTCACTAGCCTAAATTAGACAAGTTGATGATTGAATGATAGTAGAAATCACTAGTGTAAACATAGGGATTCATTTTGAACCCAATCTATTCATAGGGAGTTAATCAATACACACATCTATTTTAATTAACATACTCATTCACTTAATTTTGATATAACTTAATACCCAAATTATTTCTCTCCCTTCTCACTTAATCAAAACCCTAAGCACGCCCAACCCCCCCCCCCCCCCCCCAATTCTCTTCTTCCATTCTTTACTAAGAATACTAAGCACACACTCTTCAATTCTCATCTCTTCTTCACTGAGAAATCTAAGCGCACACTCCCCCATTTCTTTTACTTATCTTCATTGACGGCAAGAGGGAGCTTTGCCACCTTCTGCATTAGCCAACACCTCCCTCCACCATTTTCGGACCTCACCAATGGCACCAAGAGGGAGCCTCTCCAATTGAGATTAGTCTCCCAATTTGCCCTTTATGTGCTTTTTCTCCATGACCTTTTTTGTATTTCCCCTTTATGTGTTAATTAGGGTGCTTTGATTCGAACATGGTAGATTGGGATTGAGTTGGTCATATTTTTGTTCTTCTCACTAAATTAAATGGCTTTAGAGAGTTGTTTGGTGACTGGTCACCTGTCTTAAATGGCTCAAATGGTTGTACAGAGCCATTTGTCTAGCAAACGGCTATAGGGAGAATGGCACTCATCCAAACAGCTATCTAAGGCCTTTTTTTTTTTTTTTTTTAATTTCATTTGTTTAACGGCTCTTTAAAACTGTTTAAATCATGGGAAAGTAAGTGGGGGTGTGTAATTTTAATGAAAATTAATTGTATAATTTCTATGGTTTGAGGAGTATATTAATTAAAGTGAAAGTGTCTGTTAATTAACTCTCCTATTTATATTTGGTGTCTTATGTGTTTTGATGCTTTTAAACTTTTCTTGTTCTTTCTCTCATTTCCATTTTAATCTCTACAATTTCATATCACATTGCCTAATTCATTTGATTTTGGTCAACTAGATAATAGAAAAAATTTAGTACTTGTAATTGTGATCGGCGTGCTTCGTTACTCATGCTTGCCACTTATACTAGGTTTAAAGTATGTGCACTTGCCTACTTTTATTGCAGTATAATTTACTCGTATGTTTTACCTCATTTTTATTTTTCTTTAAAACTTGTTGATTTAATTCCATTTTGCATTGCACACCACGCACAATAACAAGAGTTCTTCCAGTGTAAAAAAAACATTTGAAGATAAAAGGGATGAGTGTAAATGATTGCCTAGCCATTCCATGTTAAAATGCAAGATATGAGTGTAAAGTTTCCCTCCTGACAGTAGTGTAGAAACACTTTATTAGGTTCTGATATCGACTAAGATCCGTAGGTCGATTCTCATACTCAGCTCTACCTCATTTAAGGAGAATTTATTGAGAGACTCTCTCCTCAGACATAAGGGGACATCACAACTAAAAAGATTAATGAAGCTCTCTCTCTCCCATTGCACGCATTATAAAACAGACTATGTGTCCCATAATTCAAGCGAGAGTTCATTCATTCATCAAGCTTTCCAAATCCTGTTGAAGCAGACGTAAGCTCGCAATGGCTTCAACTGTGAAGATAGCATCTCTAGCACAGGCTCCACCTGCAGAATGCAAGAAGAAAGCGAAGACGAAGGAGAAATCTCAGAAGAAGATGGCATCTCTAGCACAGGCTCCACCTGCAAAAACAAAGGACAAAGCGAAGACGCAGGAGAAATCTCAGAAGAAGATGGCATCTCTAGCACAGGCTCCACCTGCAAAAACAAAGGACAAAGCGAAGACGCAGGAGAAATCTCAGAAGAAGATGGCATCTCTAGCACAGGCTCCACCTGCAAAAACAAAGGACAAAGCGAAGACGCAGGAGAAATCTCAGAAGGAGATAGCATCTCATGCACAGAACCCACCTGCAGGTCGCAACAACAAACCAAAGACCGTCCTTCAGACTCCGCCGAAGATAATGCTTCATTAATAGAACTGTATCGTAACTTTCAGTATTGCTGTATTTTCTTCCACCGTTTTCATTTGTCGCTTGGTGCAATCAATGAAAGATTAATGGAAAAAGGATTTCATTCGAGATGTTAAAAAGTTTCAGGCTTTTTTATTTTTTTCACACCACTCACCTTTGTTAGTGTAAGTTGATGTAGTTTTCAACTAAGAGTTATTAAGATTTTGAAGGAAGAGGGCAGAGGTAAAATTGACTAAAAAAGCTCCAACGCTCAAACAAATAACTGTCTATAAAAATGTAAAGAAAAAAAAAAAAAAAAAAAAAAGGCGTGTACCTTATTCAATAATATAACTTATTTATATTAATAATTAAAATAATATTTTCATAGTTATAAAATAATAGTTGCATTAAACGGAAAGCGGTAAAGAACAAAATTTTACGTTTGAATGAAATGACTGCATAGGTGCGTACACGTGCACGTGCCTTTGTCTTTGTCTTTGTAGTAAATAGTACGTGCCAACTTTAACTTAGGTGCTACGTCAACATTTACAATTTCACACCTATTTTTTATATATAAATGAAAATTTAATACAGCACAGAAAGGGTTGTGAAACAACTATTTTGTTAATAATAAAAAATAAATAAAATGAGTCAACAAAATTGACTTTTCGGGTGGGCGAGAAAGGTGGTTTCCCCGACTGCCCTATTCATCCACTAAATCTTTTCGGCCGTAACCACGATCAATATTATGTCTCTACACTGAAGCTGTTTGATACAGAGTAACGAAAAAGAAAGAGTAAGAAATTAACTAAAACAATGAAAAATTAAATAAGAGTCTTTAAATTTGTTTAGTACGTTAATGAAAAGGAAATTTTGTTTTTATAATATTTAATTTATACAAAAAATTAAAGAAATAGAATATATATTTTTATGTGAATACATTATCTTTTCATTTTAAAACTTAAAAAAATATCTCAATTTTTTTCACTTGATTATTATACGACTTTATAGTTAACATTTACATTAATTTTTTTTTTTAAAAAAACTAAACTAACATTGCACAAATTTAATATATCACATTTTTTTATATACTAGTCACATAAATTTAAATTATTATACAGAGACAATAAAATTACATAATAACAACAAATTTATTTCTCAATATTGTTAGAATAAAAAAAATTAACAGAAAAAAATCACATTAAAATCTTTAAAAGAATAACAATACTTCCATAAAAAAAAATATCTCCACCTTACTAGTAAAAATGATGGAGGTATTGGTGTTGGTGTAGGTGGAGCTATACAAATGCATTATTATTGCTTAATTGTAAGAATAAAATAGCAGACAAAAAGTATGAACAATTTGTACTCACATATTTATTTTAAAAGGGAGTATTTACACTGAAGAGCCCCCACCTGCAGACCAAACACTAAACCACATTCCACCTACCTACTCATAGAAGACATGAAAATTAAAGACATTCGTACGAAAGCATAGTCTAAGTAACGCACATGGCGTCTGGCTGCATTTGTAAGGCTCAGTTTGGTACACTGAAAAGAAAAAAAAAATAATGTATTTTTTTTATATATTATTTAATAATTTTAAGATAAAATAAAATTTATTCTCCCAGAATATTATTTTTTATCATTTAGGAGTTATAACTTTTTTTTTTAAATTTAAAGGAAAGTTAGAGAAAACAATGAAAAGAAATTTTCATTTACAAAAAATTTTAAATTATAAAATTAAAATTACATTATATATATATATATATATATATTTTGTTTGTCGATCAAAGTTTGATTTTTTTTATATTATAAAATTAAAATTAAATTATAAAATTTATAAAATTAAAATTAAAATTAAAATTACATCAAACTTTATGTATCGATATAAGTTATAAAATTAAAATTATATTATAAAAGTTTAAATTTATATTTTTTAATATCAATTATGAAATCTATAATAATTAAATTAGAAAATGGAGATATTTTTCTTTTATAAATTTTAAAAAAAGGGTAAATTTATACTTACATAAAAATATGTATTTGATT
Organism: Bauhinia variegata; assembly: GCA_022379115.2. NCBI lineage: Eukaryota > Viridiplantae > Streptophyta > Magnoliopsida > Fabales > Fabaceae > Bauhinia > Bauhinia variegata. The sequence continues at coordinate 8,218,265 of CM039432.1, forward strand.
CTTTTAATTTTTTTATGCAAACTAAATATTAAAAAGAAAAGAATTTCTTTTTTCCTTTTCATTACATACCAAACATATTTAAGGACTATCATTTTTCTTTCTATTCCTTTAACTCATTTTCTTTCTTGCTCTTGCCTTTTCATTACAATGTACCAAACTGACCCTAAATTGAGTCCCAAACACGTTGAAATTATGGGGAAGGAGAGGACAGTCCTAGTCTTTTTCATTGAGGGCATGAAACGACGTAGTTTTGGTTTTACTCAGCGGATTTAACTTAGGGCTTATTCAAGTTGTGTTTATGAATCTGGCCCAATCAATCAAAATTAATAATTAAGATTAGTGCTAATTACTTTATACCACAAGTAATATTTATGATAGTTGTTCAACTAAAAAGAAAAACTCAATGATAAAACAAATAATTTCTTACCATTTAATTTACTTATCCACTTGCATTAATTAACATGGGGAAAACATTCTATCTCATATTTTGTGAAAAATCGTGTTTTATCTTTATTCGTTAACATATTATAAAATAATTCTTTAAAAATTAATAAATTAAATTATTAATAAATAAATAAATTTCATAAATAAAAAAAGATAAAATTTAACACCAAATATGAAACAAAGAATTTACTCTTGATTAAAGGTGTCAAAATAGATTGAAGCCAATTAGTGCTCATTCAGCATGGATCTTGTAGTTATACCTTGCAACTAAACTAAGAGTATGATTGGATTGATTTTTTTTTATTATTATAAGTATTTTTGGTAAGAAAATTATTTTTATATAATTTTAAATTATTTAAATTAACTTAAAAAAATTAAAAAATATTTTTAAAAACCAAAATGTATTTTTGGCAAAAACATAAGGGTATTTACCTTAGCTATTCTTAGGTCTGCTGAAATAGTGCAAGCACTCGTGTGAGTCTTCGAAATTTTAAACATATATTGAAAATCTAAATTATTAAATTTAAAATTAATAGTTTAGAATAATCTAAAATTAATGACTTTTCTTATCATAAAGTTATTAAATTTGAATTTTGTGTGACTGACGTTATTGCTTAGAAGCTCTTGAACCATCCCAAAAACTTTAAAAATTTCCATCTACATCAACCTAATACTTCTTTTTTATTTTATTTTTTTAAAAAAGATTGGCCTATATGCTAGTTCTAACATTCATAATTGTGTACAGTGCAAAACGCCCTATGTTTACTTGGTTCTCTTTAAATTAAGTGTTAAAATACTAATAGGTATAATGGATTTTTTTTGGGAGCAGAATGAAAAATATTAACTCAATAAAAACTAGCCAAGTTTCAAATCATTTTATATTAAAAATATTAAATTTGAATTGTGTATTCTTTTATAAAAAATAGTCTCATGATTAAAAGATTAGAAAATATTTTAAGTAAAAAAAAAACAAAATACATTAGTTCAACACTAACACGTAAATACTAGAATGAGATATGTTATATCTATTTATCCACACATGTTTCTATATATATATATTGTTTTTTATTTATAATTTTACTCTTGCAATTAAACTTAAAATCAAAATGTTTACATATAAATGTGAAACGAACTTCCTCCATTTATAAATGAAAAGTATTTCTTGCAAAATTTGATCAATTCAATTGAGTAAGTGATTTGATATAATTACATAATTCTTAATCCAAAATTAAACTTAACCCCTTTCTTATACATTAAGATAATAAAAAAAAAAAAACCCACGTCTCTTATATATCCACGACAAAACAAATTGTCACTTCAATTTAATTAAGGTGTCTTTTTCAAAGCACTTTTGAGATTTTAAAAAAATACCCACGTCTCATATTTTCCCAAGTCATCCCCCGTAGGCCGAAATAGATCTGGCCTAGTAGGCCACCAAGCGCATTGATAAATTTCAATTGAGTCATCTCTAATAGGAAGAAGTATGTAAATCTCACCAAAATAAATAAATAAATAAATAAAATTAGCCATATTATAAAAAAGTAGATACAGATAATAAATTGATAAAAGAGAAAGTATAGTACCTTATTTATTCATCCACCAAAAAATACATATACACAATGTAAGTAAACTCTAAGTCTAGAAAAGATAATATTTATTTAATAAATTATAAATAAATAAGTATTAATCTTGAGTCAATCTTAGGAGAATATTCTATTAAATGGACATTTAAAAATTAATATATTTATAACACTTCTCCTTTAGATGTCTATTACTAAAAAATATGTCTCGTTAAAAATTTTACTAAAAAAAAAAACTTGTGAAACAAAAGCTTAATGAAGGAAAAAAGAATACATCATACTTTGTATACATGATTAAATGATGTCTCATTAAAAACCTTATCAGGAAAATTTAATGAGAAAAACCATGGTGAAAAGAAAAAAGAGTACAATGCATATCAATCGAGTTATTTGTGTTGATGAACTCTAAAATTATACAAGATCTTTCAAATATTATAGAAGTTAATACCATAATAACAAATTTATTAAATTATCATATTGACAAACTAATTAAATTATACTAAGATTTAATATTTCAGAACCAAATATTTCTTTACCATTCTTACAAGTTCTAAAAAAAATATATGTTCACATTTGAAAGTACACTCTAATAGTCTAATGCCTAATTTAATAGAGTTAGCGAAATTAGGTAAATGTAGTAAATGCAATAGTTCTAAAAAGTGTGTACCCGAATAAATATAAGAAAGTTATAGGAGGGAGGGTGACCGGTGGCAAGTTGCTAGCTATATTCTAATCATTTTGTGGGATATGCATTCAGCAGTGAGAAACAAATTGCAGATTATGTTGCAGATATGGCTCCTCTTATTTTCCTTTCAGTAATTGTACACAGCTTACAAGCAGTACTTTCAGGCTAGTTCACAATTGTTTCAATGAATATATATTTGTTTTTACTGAAGAATTCACTGCATGGAAAGCATTGAGTTTTTCCCCTTCCTCTCTTTCACTTTTGGGTAACTTCTTATTTATCAGCAGTTGTTTTTGTTGGCTTTTGCTTCCACTTTTTCTTGGGTTTGGTATTTTGGATCCTCTATCATTATAGCAGAAAAGTGAGAGTAACAGGCAAATTTAAACGGTTGATTTTAAAGTTAATGGACATACATAACAAGCTCTAAACTATTAAATGTAAAATCAACGATCTAGATTTATGGTGGGTGTTGGCTACTACAACAAATAGTGCGGTAGGAAAAATAAGATCTTTGTCACAGTTCACAACCTGCCTTACTTTGGCAATTGATAAATGGTTTTTCTTGATCATCAATATTGAATCTATGAGAGGTAAACATTTCCTTCATAATTAGTAGAAATTAACCCTATGTTTGGATTAAGAGTAAACTAAGGAGGAAAGAAAACTAGAGAGGAAAGCTGAAGGAAAAGTAGGTTTTTTCTTATTTGGATAGAAGAGAAAAGCATGAAAGAAAGAAAGTGAGGAGAAAAAACAAACGTAAATCCTATATAAATGTTTTCTCTTCAAATATAAAAAAATTTTGAAAAAAAAATTATTTTATTTTGTGTTAATCTTTATATTCTAAAAATATTTCATAATTATAGTAAATTCTATGTAATAATTACAAATATTTTTATTATTTATTAAATTAATTATTTTTCTTTCCTCACTTTATCCAAACATTAAGAAAAAACTTTTTTATTTTCTCTCGTCATCCAAACAAAGCAACGATGAAACTAAGGTACTCTTGCCTAATAATAACAGGGTATGTTTTCTGCCTTGTACGCATTTTGTTTGAGAGTTAATTTTGGAGAGAGTTTAGAGAGAAAATTCATTTTATTTTGAGTTAATTTTGATGTTATAAAATTATTTCATAACTATAGTGAAGTATAGTGGGTCTTATGTAATAATATTAAATATTTTTATTATTTATTAAATTAGTCATTTTTCTTTTCTATATTTTCTTCTCTATTATCTAAATATCAAGAGAGAAAATTTTTTTTCACTTTTTTCTTTATTTTCTTTCTTCTCATTTTCTCTCCTCATCCAAACAAAGCATAAGGAAACTCTTGCCTAATAATAATACGTTATGTCTCAGTTTTCCACCTTGTCCTCATTTTGTTTGAGAGTTAATTTTAGAAGGAAAAGCAAGACAAGGTATACCCTATATTTTTGTTTGAGAGTACAAGGGGTAGCTTTAATATTATTTTTCACAGTTTTCTTAGAATTTTCATAAAGTTTATTTTATAATTATTAAAATGAGAGATTCTCATTCTCCTTCCCTCCCTTCCCCATTATTTCCTTTTAATTTCCTCGCCTTCTTTCCCCTCTAAACTTGTAAGCATAGCCTTAATTATGAACAGTTTTTATTGCTAACACTTCCCTTTCTTTTTAACCTTTTATTTTAAAATATTAGTATTAATATAAAATATAAAATAACGCTCATAGCCTAATGTAAGAGCTTGCAAAGCATGGCTCCCTCCCAATCCATTCGAGTCATGCTTGAGCTAGTGGCGTATAGGACACCCATTGTTTTCTTAGGTTGTTCATTTTTTTTTTCTTGTACCAAAAAAAAAAAAAAATGTAAGGTCATAGTTGATCCGAAAACCTTAGGACCATTAATACTTTACTATTGGTTCTTTAAGATAATTCTTTAAATTCCGGGATCAAAACTAGAGAAGTAACTTTTCTAAGTAGGTTGAAATTCCTTGTTTATGTAACTCAAAAAAAAAAAAAAAAAAGCCTTTTTTGATAAATCTTGGGTTGGGAAGGGTTTGGCTCAACAAAAATATTAAATCAATATTATTTAAAAAATATGTATACATATATGTAAATATCATATACACATGACTGGCAACAATAATTTTTTCTACCAACGAAAACTAGATTCTTTAAATATACTTATGTTGACATGCAATTGTATTATTTTTGGAGTTCTGTTTACTTCAAATTAAATTATTTGATATTCAATATAATAATAAATGCTGATAATTTATATATATATTTATAAAAAAAAAAACATAATTACACATATACGTGCATGTAAAAAAGGTTTTGTTAAAATATGTGTACCCACTTTAATCGAAAGCTCTAGTTGTCGAGCATATAAAAAAAAAAAAAAAAATTTTAAGTTATGACTAAGCCATATACATGAAAGCAAGGTTAAAAGGGAGGTACTATTTCAACAGCTTATTTTGTTAATCTCACTTTTTTTTTTTAATGTCTAAATATAAACTAAATTACCCATGACAAGTTTTTCAAATTGACTAAACATAATATTTTCCCGTGGCTTTTATAAATTGTCTTTTCTAATTTTATCGATATAATTTTTATCATTTATTTCTTAAATAGTTTTAGAATAAAATAATAGTTTTGCGTTATATTGAGTGGGCTTTATTAAAGGGTCCAATGGGATGGGCTATTCTGCTTACATCCAACCGGATTCAGGTCCACTATATAACATTTCAACTTTACTGTTTTTTCTTGTCATAAATAAAATAAAAATATAAACTTTTAATATTAATTTAACTATTTAAAAAGAAATCGATATTATATTATTATGCCAAAAGACTTTTTAAGTGTGCTCATGGTTAATGTTTTCTTTTGATATAATGTGTGAATATTGCCTTGTTTTAAACTTATTTTATGAAAATAATTTTAAGAGATTTTTTTAAAAAAAAAGAAAAATCTTTCTGAAAGTTTGTAACACAATTATTGAACATTGGAGCTAATCAAGCCAATCGAAGATCCAAATAATAATAAATTTCTTTAAAATAGAATAATTTCTCTTATTGTATTTCTAAACATAATAATTTAATTTAGAATAAATTAATTGTAATGAGCATTTCATATTTCATATTAGACCCTTTTACGTGAATGCTTAAATAACCTACTTTCATGAGTGTTATAATAATAAGAAGTTACACTAATAGCAAAAGAAACATAATGTATATATTTATATATACCTTGGGATGAAGTCATTAAGAATTTAAAAGAGAAAATAAGAGTGAGAACATTCAAAAGTTTTCTCTTCAGAAAAAAATTTGAAGAGGAAAATTTTTCCAGTTTGTTTCTATTTTTTCTATCAAAATTAAGTAAATCTAATTACTTTTATTTTTCCCTTTACTTATCCAAACATAACTTTAGCATAAAATATTTATGCTTTAATTTCTCTCCTGAAATTCCTGCCTTTTGTCTTCAAATCGATTCAGTTAAGTGGTCGTCGAGTGCAATAGTTTTAAAGAATAAATAAAATTAAGGTTAAGAATGATATCAACAAGTGGCTGTAGTTAAGTAGTAATATTTGTTTTTTTTTATCTATTAACTATTTTAAATTATATATTTATTTAGAATGAGAGGAGAGAAAGAATATGACAACTGGCAAGGAAAAACAAACGAGGGCACTAACTGTGCGAGGTACAAATTTTATTTGTTGAAAAACTTAAGCGTAAAAATAAGAATGAAATATTAGTAGCTATTTTTTAAAAATTGAAACATTAGTTTCAAAGCTAGCTTTTAAATGTTACAATATTCTCTTATTTTGAATTTACCAAATAATATTATTTAGTTTATTGATCAAGTTAATAAAACACAATTTTAAAAATAAATTGGTAGCTTTTTTTGGTAACATATACTTAAAATTTTAATTAATTTGATTTTTCATATTTTATCTTTATCAATTTAATTATTTATATTTTAAAATCCATGTCCATTTAGTCTCTCTTACTTCAAAATATTCAATTTGGTCAACTTATCAATGCCAACGACTACTTATGAGTTTATTGGTGGTTCAAACTTCTAAAAAATACTAAAAGAACCAAACTAATAGATATTTTGAAATATGATGGATTAACTTAATAAATTTAAAGTGTAAAAGATTAAATTTATTAGGTTTGAACTAAAATAATATTTAACTCTTTAAAAAATATTAATCAAAAAAGGCTTTCATTTGGGGACAATTGATAAGAACAAAATCTAGTTGCACACTTTTAATATTGAATTCCAAAGCATATTTGATTTACAAATACAACTTTTGTGCAAGGAATATTTGTTGTGCTTGCTGCATAGGTGTAACATCCCAAATTTTCTAAGAGAAGAATATAAATCTATATTAGAATAATTTAATTAGTGGTATGTTTACTAAATGTAAATGTGAAGTGTGAGAATAATAAGGATATGTATGAGGATGATATTTGTGTGTACATGCACATATAACTAGGAAATTTATGCTATGTATTTATATGGTTGTATAATAGCTCAAGTCTAATAAGAATATATATATATAAAAGGCATTATAAAATGGAACTAAATGATGTCATTTTGTTGGAAACCAAAAGAGATAAGAAGCAATATAGTTATCTAGTTCAAATTGGACTAGTTGTAATATTACCTAGTTCAATAACAAGGAAACTAATTAAATAGGAACTAGAAGTTGTAATTGAACCAAATGTCACAACTTGCCTAAGAAGGATGAACTTATAATAATTAATTAAGGAATTAAAGATGTGGTATAAATTAGTGCAATTGAATTAAATAGCTATCTAAGTGAACTACTAGTTAGGAAGATGTTTAAAATGTGACCAAGTTAGTCCTAATTTGACCAAATGAATGCAGCAGCTGGTTCCCTCAAGTCCCATGCCACTTTGCATGTCTTTAGCCTCTAGAAACTTTGCAATTAAAGAGGGGACACTCCCACCAATCATAACTTGACAAAATACCACAAAAGTGTGATAATTGCATTATTGATATTTTGTATTTTGGTGATATTTTGTGAGACTTGCGCATGAAGGAGGGGAATGAAGACATGGGTAAGTCGGTTAGGGAAGTGATGAGTCAATGGAGACAATCAATCATCAAGCCACACTTATCTCTACTATTAATTACTCATGATATCAATTAATTTAAAGAGATAATTCTAGAAAATAAATTCGACAAAAAACAAATAAATAAAGGGGGAGGAGGTCGGTAGAGCTGCAGAAAAGGAAAAGAAGAAGAGAAAGAAAAGAAGAGAAGGTATTTACTGCTTAGGCAAGAAGAGAAAACAAAGCTAGGAGTTAAGGTAGCTAATAACTTCCTTAAACCTATTCTTGCATGCTATATAGTTGTCTATGGGTGTGAATGCTTGTGGTATGCTATTATCTATATTCTTTACTGTGTTTAAATGATATTCAAGAGGATTATCATGTTGTGGTGCTTAGAGCTGCCAAGGGAGTAGTTCTAAGTGAGTATGTGTTATTATGTGCATCATGGTATTTTCTTTGCATTCATATGTCATTTAATGAGATTATTAACCAGTACCAATCATGTATATTTACTAATTGACTCATTAGCTACTGAGACTTGAAGTCTCATATCCATTTTGTGGAATATCAATAATTTTCAGGTGGAGAAACACCAAGGGTGGCTGCCAAGCTTAACATGGAGTGTGGTCGTGATTCAAATTGTAAAATGTCATGATTAATGTGTAATTATTTATTTCAGTTGAATACTCGATGTATAAGGATCTATTGTTATGTTCATAAATGAGAAATGGACTGAATAGATGGAAGAGGTAAATTAATAAAATTTTACTCAAGCATGTACAATAACCCTAAAACCAGTTTTCTGGCAGTTAAGAGGATAAATCAAGTAAGATGCCTTAAGCCCTGAGTTTTTACTTAAAAATTTTACAGCAAGTATTTGACATATTGAACTTCATCTATGCCAATTTTCATGGCAATTGAAGCACAATTGCATGCCTAAATAATTTTCCAAAGTAGTTAAACATTATTCTCACAGTAAACAAGGCAGTGTACAAACTTTGTTTAATTGACCCATCAAACCAACGAAATTTTGTATGAAATTTTTGCCACATGTTCTAAACACATTAAACTTGTAATATGGAGCTTTTCATGATTTTTAGACATGTATACATCATGTTTTCATATTTTACAAGAACAGAGCAGCAAGCTGTTATTAAGTTGTCCAGTGAAAACCTAAACTTTTAATTGAGATTTACCACCTTAAACCAAGTTTAATAATTTTTTTTTTCATAAATATAAGAGTTAAAATAAGGTATTACAACAAGAATATTTGATATACAAATACGATAAATATTTCACCTTCTTTATTGTTCTTCTCAGCCTTTTCCCTCTCATTTGTTTGAGTAAATCTCAATTCCTTAGCTTGAAATAGGTGAATATATCATGTTTATATTTGAATAATTTATTAATCTGAATTATTAAAAGAGATATATTTATAATAACTAATTAATAGCTCATATCTCAACATACGGTCATGTTAATAGTAGGAAAAATCAATAAATTTATTTGTATTTAAACTCTCATTTTTGTGTTAAATGTTTACATTTTAAAATTTTAAAATTGTTTTTTTTCATTTTTTATTTGATGAATATAAAATTAATTTTAAAATAATAAATTAATATTACAAAATGACATTGGCTTAAAGGATGAAAATAGACACGCAGGAGTCCGGGATGAACGATTGTAACATCGTTTAAATATAAGTAATAAATAAAAGTGACATCATCAAGTGGCTGTAATTTAGTGGTAAGAATTCCACGTTGTGTCTCTAGGAGACCTAGGCTCGAATCCCAGCCGCCACACTCTAAACTGACCTTAGCTCAGTTGGCAGAACGGAGAACTGTAGTTGTTACATCCAGCAATCCTTAGGTGCTTTTCCTTACGGTAGGTTCGAAATTTTTATTAAATTTTTTTATGGTAATTATATGATAACTATATATTTTTTTTAATAATCACTATATGATATCTATTATAAAACAAAAAATGACCAACGATCAATATACTTTAGTCAATCATATCTATTTAGTATATTAAACTTATTTTATAAATTTAAATTGGTTAAATATATAATTTACAGGTTTTTGTAATACTATTTTATAATATCTTAATCAATATATAAAAATTTTATGAGGTAGAGTTTTACGCACTAAAATGTGACAAGATTTTTTTGTCATCAATTCTATTTAATTTCAAGTCGTTGTTGATTTAATTATAGGAGGGTTGTATTGAGTTAGTGTTAGAACATTGTTTTCAATTCAGGAGACTTGTCTATTTAATTTTTCCTTATTGAGTGTTTCATTTGAGTCCGTTTCTTTGCTTCCTAGTTTATGTACTCCCTTCCTCTACCTCCTATCCTAGTCATTCGTGTAATGTTTTCGTGTGTCCTTTGGTCTAGTCGATTTGTCTTTTGGTTTTCTATAACTTCATAACTTGAATCATATTTTAGGGCATTTCATCAAGTATTCATATTTAGCAAGGAATTGGTAATGCTAATTGTCGTTATCAATTTTGTATAGCTGCCCTAAGCTTGAAATAGCTAGTGGTGAGTTATGAGATGAGTCAAAGAAGGTTTTAATTGAGATTGAAGCTCAGAGTTTATAGTGACTTATTTGACCATGTTTAATTTTTATATGATTTTAATAGTTATTTTATCCCACCTTTGAGTGAAATTGCCAAGAATTGGTACTCAATCCCTTTGTTTTCTATATATCAGGTTTATGGGTATTCAATTTATCTAAAAGAAGCAACATCGATTAATTTTGGAAGCAAATGAAGCAAGTTTTCCACGTTTAGTTGTTGTGAAGAAACTATGTTAGATATAAAATTTATCATGGATTTTTTTTTTTTAATAACTTAAACTTTTGAGTTGAATTAATTTTTGATATAATATTAGAGTCTTTTTAACTTTACAGTCAAGGGTCCGAATCCTTTTGCTAACACTTTTTTGAGATAAATTTAAATTCACATGACCTATGAGCTACTCGTAGGGCATCAGGCCATGGTGATAGGACGAAACCCTTGTGTCCAGAGGCGCAAAGGCTTGATGCTTTCCACACACACTGATCAGTTGAAGAATCAATAAGCTATTGGAAGAAGATCAATATAATTCTTTGTGAGCTTTTCTATCTTCTCTGTTGATTCTTTGTGATTTGTTTTGTACTTTGACGGATCGTAGGGTTTGGATTGATGAACCTTGTACTGAACTTGTGATGTATACTTGAGTTTTAATGAAGTATACTTGTTTGATTTAATATTATTAACGAGTTATAGGGTAACTTAACAGATGAGCATGCAATCTTCATTCTCTGATATCTTTTCTGTAAAATGAGGATTCACATATTAGAATAGATCACTCATGTATAACAGAGCTTACATAATCACTGAGACATGGGGATAGATAAGTCTTTTACACATATAATTGTGAATTAATTGAGAATTCATCAAACACTAATTCATTCCAAAGAATATAGGTTTAGAAGAGATTCTAGCTTATCTACGGAAGAAGAGTTGTTTCACGCCATCCGGAGAGGGTAAAACCTAGGATAGAAAATTCTCACTGACCTAAATTAGGCAAGTTGATCATTGAATGATAGTAGAAATCACTAGTGTAAACATAGGGATTCATTTCGAACCCAATCTATTCATAGGAAGTTAATTAATACACACATCCACTTTAATTAACATACTCATTCACTTAAATTTGATAAACTTAATACCCCAATTATCTCTCTCCCTTCTCACTCAATCAAAACCCTAATCATACACTTTCAATTCTCTTCTTCGCTGAGAACTATAAGCACAAACTCCCCCATTTCTTTTACTCGTCTTCATTGACGGCAAGAGGGAGCTCCTCCAATTGAGATTAGTCTCCCAATTTGTCTTTATGTGTTAATTAGAGTTCTTTGATTTGAACATGGTAGATTGGGATTGAATTGGCCATATTTTTGTCGCTCTCACTAAATTAAATGGCTTTAGAGAGCAGTTTAGTGACTGAACACTTGTCCTAAATAACTCAAACGGTTATACAAAGCTATTTGTCTAGCAAATGGCCGTAGGGAGAACGACAATCATCCAAATAGCTATCTAAGAAAGCTCTTGATTTTTTTTTTTCTTTGAATTTCATTTGTTTGGTGACTCTTTAAAATTGTTTAAGTCATAAAAAAATAAGTGGGGGTGTGTAATATTAATAAAAATTAATTGTGTAATTTCTATAGTCTAGGGAATATATTAATTAAAGTGAGAGTGTGTATTAATTAACTCTCCTATTCATATTTATTGTCTTATGTGTTTCTATGCTTTTAAACTTTTCTCTCATTTCCATTTTAATCTCTACGATTTTATATTACATTGCTTAATTCATTTATTTGATTTTGGTCAAACTAGATAATAGAAAAAAAATTGGTACTTGAAATCCACGTCCTTCGATCCTCATGATTGCCACTTATACCAAGTTTAATGACTCCACAAATGTCAATTATTGGGAAACGGTAGTCATATAGCCGGCTTGATTCGCGGTCTTTATGGTCTAATTGGAGTCTACTCCCAATCCATGTGCCCTGCACAGTTTCACTTTCGTCTACCGTCTTCATCAAATGATGAGGTATTGGTCTTGGTGTATGTGGAGCTAGACAAATGCATTATTTATTGGTAAATTGTAAAGAATAAAATAGCAGATAAAACATATGAAACATTTTTACTCACTTATTTTAATCCATATTTATATCAAACAAACTCTCTTTAACTGAAAATTCTGTCATGGCCACAGGAGGAGGGACAAGAGTTTTAGAGCCTGCTAATTTACTTGAGGTTTTTTCTTTTATTATTAGGAAAAAAATCTTTTTTAAAACAAAATAGTTTCAATTTTTCTTACTCAAGATTTAGCCATATAACAATTTTTTTTAAAGTTATATAAATTATAAAAAATAATATATTATTATAAATTTAATATAAATAATTAAAATATACAATATTCTTTAAAGCAATCTTAACTATATTAAGTAACTCACGTCAGCATCGGTTCTGGCTGACTGTATTTGTAAGTTGGGTCCCACAAACGGTAAATATTCTTTCATTTATTTGTTGTTTCTCTCTCTCAGCTGTTAAGGCGCGGTTGGTGCGGTATTGTTGGCGGTGTTTAGCAGTTAATCAGGTTTCAAAATTGGAGTTTCTTCTGCTTTGGGTTGGATCCCACGTGAATGAATGCAAGAATTGGATTAATATATTTCAGATAATCATGACATGATAAATTAAGAAAAAATTCCCTTCACATCTATGAGTTTGAGGACATGGACTTGGTATGGTTAAAGTTGCTCGTTCTCATACTCAACCCAGCTGAATTTATTGAAAAAGGGATGAAATGACTGCATGGGGTGCATACACGTGCCTTTGCAAGAAAACTTCATTTTATTGTTACACTAATATCTTAAATAAGTATCTCCTCAACATTTTAAAATTTTAAATTTAAACTTTAAAATTTTAAAACTTCAAACGTTTATTAAATTAAATATTTCATTCATCTTCATCATCATTTATTAATAATTTTTACTTATATAACACATTAAATAATAATGTAACTGTTAATAAGTGCCGTGAGCATAAATAATATGATGTAGCCACATCAGTCGTTTCAGCACACCACAAACGTTGAATCAAATAAAATTTTATGAGATAGAGTTATAGGAACACCTCCAATTGTAGAGGCGTACTTAGCTGTCTAAAGTAAATTGGGTCCCACAAACGTTGAATCTAATGTAGCTCCACAAGAATTGGGGAAGGAGAGACGGTCCCTTATTCATTGGTTTACGTAGTTGTGCCCCTTTCATTTTTGTTTTTGTTTTTTTTCTCTCTCTCAGCTATCAAGGCGTAGTTGGTGCGCCATCGTTGGAAATTTTTAATATTAATGCGCCATAAAAATTCTAAACCTAAATATTAAAAAATCGGAAAGCCAATCCCATGTTTTGCTTTTACTTTCCAAATGTTGGGTTCATTTTGCTTTATTCTTCTTACAAGCCGCTGCACATGCATATAATGGGAACATCCTCCTCTGGAATAGCCACAATCAGCGTTGGCTTATTCAAAATAAGCAAAATAAATTAATGAATTTGAAGTGTCAACATTTTTAAATATATAAAATTAAATTAATAAAAATTTTAAGAGTAAAAAATAAAAATAAATATTTATTTTAAAATAATAAAAAATAAGATATACCAGTTAATAAATTATTAGCTTGTTATAAATTATAAATTTTTGTAATAATATTTTTATTTATTATAAATTTACTAATAACTTTTTTAAACCCGAAGAGTACCCATATCTAAAAAATTTACTCGTATGTTTTACTTCATTTTTATTTTCCATTAAAATTTGTTGATTTAATTCCATTTTGCATTGCACACCACGCACAATAACAAGAGCTCTTGCAGAGTTAAAAATGGGTGCGTACACGTGCCTTTGTATTAAATAGTACGTGTCAACTATAACTTAGGTGCGTACACGTGCCTTTGTATTAATACTGCACAGAAAGAGGTGTGAAACAACTATTTTCTTAATAATAAAAAATAAAGAAAATGAGTCGACAAAATTGACTTTTTCTGGTACACTATCTGGCTGACAGCAGCACGCGCGTACGGATCAGTGTCCTATTCATCCTGAAAAACATCTCTACCTTACTAGAATATAAAAAATTATAACAGTTTTTTTTTTTAAAAAATAACGTTGGATTCCTCAGCCTTTTGCTTAAAAAAGTTGAAGATCTACCACAAATCCATGTGCCCTTGGTGTACGTGGAGCTAGCCAAATGCATTGTTTATTAATTAATTGTAAAAAATTAAAAAACAGACAAACAGTATGAAGCGTTTTTACTCACTTATTTTAATACATATATTTTAAACAAACACTAATGGGGAAGGAGAAGACAGTTGTAGTCTTTTTCATTGGATAACGACTACAACTGTCTTTTTGTCTGTTATCCCTTTCATTTTTATTTTTTTTTTTTGGTAAGATTTTATACGCACTGCATGCATAACAGAAAAATAAAATCCCATGTATTTCACTTGTGCCAAAGCCAATAAATTTTAAGAAAAATTTCAACGAACTCCCTTAAACTTTGTAGTATATATTTTTTCTCCAAAGTTTTTATCGTTTAGAAACATGATGAGTAGTATATAATTTTGCTCAAAGAAAATGATTTTTCTTTTCAATTAATTCGAAGGAATTTAAACAAAGAAAGTTAATATAAGAAAAACAAAAACGGAAAGCCCGCGTGGAGAACCAAAAGCAGAGAGAGCAAAATCATAGAATTCTCTGGAACTAGGGGTGGTTGGGTGAGTGTGCTAACGTGTCGGATCGAGTCGGGTCGGGCCTGTGAATTTTCGTTAGATTGACGCTGAGCTAGGGCATCAGCTAAGTTGAAACCCTACTTGGCGGCTTCTGTATAAACAAAACCTCCGAAGAGTTCCCAAAATCTCCTCATCTGCCTCGTATTACTCTTGTCGCTTCGGCAACTCGGACTTTGAAAGCAGTCGAGTACAATGAATGGCATTGTATGTTTTTTCTTGGGGATCCGTCTGTTCCCTTTGATTTTACTTTCCGATTTTTGGTTCTCTCTTCTGCTTTATTCTTCTTGCAGGCCGCTGCACCTGCATGTCATGGGGAACGTCCTACTCTGGAATTGCCACAATCACCGTTGGCTTATTTAATACTATCAAATCAAATCCAATAATACACAATAAATTATCGCTGCCATAATATTTTAAAATGATAAAGTAAATTAATAAATTTAAAATAAATTGATTAAGATTTTAAATGTAATAAATTTAAAATATAAAAGATAAAATATGCTAATTAATAAATTCTTAACTTGTTATAAATCTTATATAACTAATATAAATTTTTACAATAATATTTTTATTTATTATAAATTTACTGTTAAAAGAGGGACAACCTCTCACTATGGCCCTACACAAAGCAGCAGCACAGCGAATGAGCTAATGTACCTCTATATAGAGCACAGAGTTCTTGGATCTCTCCAGATTTGTTCAGGCAAACAGAGAATGGAGATAATAGCATCAGAAGCAAAGAAAGCACCTGCTGAGCGCAAGGGGAAAGCAAAAGGGAAAAAGGAGATATCACAGAAAGACATGGTTAGCGATGCACAGAGTCGTCCATCACAGCCACCTTCGAGTTCGAGGAACAAGACTGACCTTAGCACTACGTCCAAGATAATGTCTGATTATAACTGATGTCTGTGTCCATGTCCTGCTTTGCTTTCTTGTCCTGCTTTGCTTTCTGTATCCTTTGATCATTTGGTATGAAGCACTGAAAGTAAGGAATGTTCACTTAAAAAGTTTTAAGCTTTTTTGATTATTTTTGCAGAAAACTTACACGCCCCTCCTACCTTTTTTTCAATCCCGATTCACTGCCCTATCTTGCACTCATAATTTGGTTATCTGCTTTTAACTCAACTCACCAACAGAAAAATAGGGTTATAGTTATACAACGGGACATTACTTTTCTAATTAAAATTCATATTTTTTCTGAATCAATGGACATGAACAAACAGAGGTTGCACTGTCATCCAAAGAGAAAAAAAAAAAAAAAAATTACGTAAGGCCAAAGCGCGTCAAAATCTTTATGATTTAATGGCTTATTAAAGATCTACTAGTTTAAATTATTTTAATAAACATTGAGAACTGATAGTAATTATGCAATATGATATGGTCATTGAAAAGGCCAGAAAAAAATAAAAACACTTTTAAAAACCAAAATGTGTTTTTGCAAAAACGTAAGGGTATTTGCCTTAGCTATTCTTAGGTGTTGTGAAAGTGCAAGCACTTGTGTGAGTCCTCGAAATTCCAAACATATAGTGAAAATTTAAATTATTAAATTTAAAATGAATAGTTTAGATTCATCCAAAATTAATAACTTTTCTTATCATAAAGCTATTAAATTTAAATTTTGTGTGATGGAAGTTATTGCTTAGAAGCTCTTAAACCGTCGAAAAAAACTTTAAAAATTTCCATCTACACCAACATAATACTTCTTTTTTATTTCATTTTTTAAAAAAGATTGGCCTAGATGCTATTTCTAACATTCACAATATGTGTATAGTGCAAAACGCCCTATGTTCACTTGGTTCAATTAAATTAAGTGTTAAAATATTAATAGGTATAATAGATTTTTTTGGAGTAGAATGAAAAGTATTGACTCAATAAAAACAAGTGAAGTCTTAAATTATTTTATATTAAAATCTTAAATTTGAATTGCATATTCTTTTATAGAAATAGTCTCATGGTTAAAAGATTAGAAAATATTTTAAATATAAAAAAAATACATCAGTTACAACACTAACACGTAAATACTATAATGGGATACGTTATATCTATTTATCCACACATGTTTTTATATCTTTTTTTATATATTTTTATTTTTTACTTATAATTTTATTCTTGCAATTAAACTTAAAATCAAAATATGTACATATAAATGTGGAACGAATTTTTTTTTCATGAGAATATCTTCTATTTATAAATGAAAAGTATTTTTTTACAAAATTTAGTTAAATTTGATATAGTAACACAATTTTCTAAAAAGCATCTTCACATCCGGGATTAAACTCAACGCCCATAATAATAAAAAACTCACGATGACGAAACAAGTTGTCACTTCAATTTAATTAATAAGGTGTCTTTTTTAAAACAGTTTTGAGATTGAAAAAAAATACTCACGTCTCATATTTTCTCAAGTCATACCCCGTAGGCCCTAATAGATCTGGCCTGATAGGCGACCAAGTGCATTGATAAATTGAAATTTGGAGTCATCTCTAATATGACGAAGTATGTAAACCTCACCAAAAAATAAAAATAAATAAATAAAATTAGCCATGAAAAAATAAATATAGAGAATAAGTTGAGAGAAGAAAAAATATAGTGCCTTAAAAAAGTATCATTTATTCATTCACAGGAATGTATATACACAAGATAAGTTAAACCCTAACTCTAAAAAAAGATAATATTTATTTAATAAATTACCAATAGATAAGTATTAATGTTAAATAAGTCTTAGGAAAACATTTTATTAAATGGGTATCTAAAAATCAAAATATTTATAACACTCCCCTTAGATTCCCATTACTAAAGAATTTGTGACGTTAAAAATCTTACCAAGAAAAATCCCATGAGAAAAAAAACCTAATAAAAGAAAAAAGAGTACATCATCCTTTGTATACGTAATTAAATGTTGACTCATTAAAACCTTTACGAGGAGAATCTAATGAAAAAAAAAAAATTATGGTAATGGAAAAGAGTACAATACATATCAATCGAGTTATTTGTGTCAATAAACTTTAATATTATATAATATCCTTCAAATATTATAGAAGTTACCATGGTAATAAATTTGTTAGATTATTGTGTTGACGAACTAATTAAATTATACTAAAATTTGATACTTTAAGATAAAATATTTCTCTACCACTCTCACGAGTCCTAAAAAGAATTTATGTGTATATTTAGAAGCACACTCTAATAGTCTAATACCTAATTCAATAGAGTTAGCGAAATTAGGTGAATGTAGTAAATGCAATAGTTCTAAAAGTGTGCAGCTGAATAAATATAAGAAAGTTATAGGAGGGTGACCGGTGGCAAGTTGCTAACTATGTCCAAAATATAGGGCGATTTCTAAAAGAAATTTTTAGTTTATTTTATAAGATAATGTGTTGAAAAACTAAAAAAAAAAAAATTCATGTATAGTTTTTGTATTAATTATTGCATATGAAGAATAATTACATTAGAGTATGAAGAATATGTAATATGGTATTTTAAGAGATTGTTTAGATAGGCTTTTTTTCTAAAGAAGAAGTAACTTTTTTATTTTTATTTTTAAAGAAGCACTCTGACTTAAAATTAGTGTGTTTGGATGAACTTTTAAAAAGTATAACAAACTTGTAAACTTTGTGCGATACGTAATTTCTGATTATTTTAAAATGTGTATTTAATATTTTTAAACTTTTAAAATATATAATTATTCTCAAACTCTAATTTTATTAAAATTAAATAAAAAACTATATACATTTAACTATTTTTTATTTTTA
The DNA here is from genome assembly GCA_022379115.2 of Bauhinia variegata. NCBI lineage: Eukaryota > Viridiplantae > Streptophyta > Magnoliopsida > Fabales > Fabaceae > Bauhinia > Bauhinia variegata. The sequence continues at coordinate 8,237,123 of CM039432.1, forward strand.
TTTTTATTCATTATTCCATTTATTTGTCATTACGAAAAAATAATAAATAAAAAGTATTTTCTTTTTCATTAAATTTTTAATAAAAATTAGAGTTTTGAGAGGAAATACGAACCCTTCAAAAATTCAAAGAATCAAGCACATATTTTAAAAACTTTAGAGATTAAATACACATCATATACAAAATTTAGGAAGAATTTTTATACTTTTTTCCATGAGAGAAATGTATGTAAATTGAGACCAAAACCCTTTGACATGATGATCGAGGGGTTCCACCACGCCTACACATCATTGCTGTTTTATTTTGATGTATGGTTCCCATCTCGTAGTCCTCTCCCTTTTCTCCTTAACAATGCAATGTACTTATTGTGTACACTAGTGTAATAGAAATAGCATATATTGTCTTGTTATCTATATCGTTTTTTGTGTTGTGCCACTACGAGTAATTAATCCAATATCCTCCTATTACGTCTTCCCATAAATCCTCCTAATATTATTCTCCTCCTGATTTATATTATAAAATTATTTTCAAAAGTTTTGGGTCTTTCTATTATAATTATTTATTATTTTTCATATTTGCCTCTAATTAATATTTTGTCTTTTTTAATTTTTATATTTTGATTAATATTAAGAATTAACATACCACTACAATAACCAATTAAAGTCTAACATTAAATGAGGATAAATTTAAAATGTTGTATTTTACTTTTTAAAAATTAGTACGATAATTAATTTTAACTATAATTCTTAAACTGTGTTTCTTAAGCTAAGTGTTTTAGTTGAAATAACTTTATAATATGAAACAGAAAGAATATAAAGTAAATATTAAATGAAAAGTAAATACATTTATTATCTTAAAAATATAAAATTCATTTAATAAGTAGAAAGATGTTGTACCAGGATTTAGAATTATTCATTGGTAATATGATTTTTCTATTTATTAACACATGCCATTTTTACTTATTATCCCCTTTCATGCAAATGTCATGATCCTAATATATCTAAACTTTATAATCACATTCCTAAGCAATACAAATTTAAATGCTACACCCTAATAATAAACTCATTCAAAAATATATCTAAATCTTAAACCTTAAATTTTAAATCTTAAACTAAAAATGATAAACTATAAACTCTAAAATATTATACCATAATCTCTGTATTTTAAAATGTTAAAACTTAAACCCTAAAACTCTATTATCTAATTTTTAAAACCTTAAACTTTCAATCCAAAATATTAAATCTTATATTATAAAATTTAAACTCTAAACCCTAGAACTTAAAAACACGAATCATAAATATTAAATTATTAACCCTAAAATAATCAACCACGTAAAAGTGATAATTAGTGCTTCGTGCTCACAATCATCATGCTGCTGCTCTTTCTCAGAGGCTTTTCTAGCCTTTTTATATAACCCATGCTCAGGGGACAATAAACCCCTTAAATTCGCGAGGTTGACTAGTCAACCTAAACCTAAATGAAACCCGACACTTCCATGGTTTGTGTCAACTCTTAATTTGAGAGAGGAATAGAAGAAAATGGAGAGAATTTATTGAAGAACTGAAGAAGGTAAGCTGCATTGCAGCACCAATGGTGGCTGTTACAGTAATGCAGTATCTCTTACAGGTCGACTCGTGATCATGGTTGGGCAAATTGGTGGTGTGCTTCTTCTATCTCGGGTCTCCATCGCCACATCTTTCACTAGTGTTACTGGCTTTAGTATTCTCGTAAGATATTTCCCTCCTTAATCTGCAGATTTAATACGGTTATATTCTATGCACTTAGCTTGTTGCCTACTTTAACTTTTATAGAAATTACATGGATGCAGAGTATTAGGCATATATAATATAAAATTATTTTTGGTATGTTGTGTAATAGGATAAACTTTTGAGTTGAATTAATTCTTAACATTGCATAAGAGGTTTTTTGACCTAACAGTTAGAAAATCAAATCTCTTTCTCTGTTATCTGAGGAAGATTATGTTCTTTTCTTGAGCAGTAGAATGTATAAATGTTTAGTTGTGCTTCAGAAGCATCACAAATTGGATTTATTACTATATAGTGGGTCTTTGTTAAACAGTACGAAGTTTTCTTCTTTTTTACACTCTGAAACTGCAAAATTCCTCCCTCATAGCAAGTGTATAGTTGAACTTTACCTTTCACCTTATATGAAGAAAAATTCAAAGAACCATTTTGTTTCTGGATGAATTTTCTAGGGTTTTCTCAGTAATGGCCACGTCTGTAGTTTAAGGTTGAAAGAACTTGAGGAAATCTTTGTTTCAAGGGAAGATCCCCTTGAAATCAGTGCTTGCACATGTGCTTCTCGGTCAAAGAATGCACAATTAACATATCTTTCACTTTATATGCAACTTGGCCAGAGTAAAACACGCTTATGAAAGTAACACTTTAAGAATTCAAATCAAAAAGTCTTAGTCTGTGTGATCCATTCCATAATATAATTTATTGGTGCATGTACCATCAACAATTCCTATTAGAATATCTCCTACCCCACAAATTATCGTATTTCTTGTTTTATTATATTATGTTCTTATTGGTCAAAAGATGTATTTTAATATTTTTTGATTAATGAAAAGAGAGTGAGATAGAAAATGAATTATGGGACAACACATATTATTCCATTTCACATTACTTATATGATGCATTATTTTGGCAAGGGATATCATGTTCTTTTTCCAATCTATCTTACTTTGTTTGATTAATCAATTTTCTTTTTTCTAATAGTTAAATCATACTTGTAGCATTATTTTATAAATTTTTTATCAGTCATAAAAAATGGAACGAAGAATCATGTGGAGGCAGTGAGACATAAAACATATGTCATCAATCCTAAATCTAATCCGGTTAGGTCTCTCCATTTAAACAGCACTTGTTTTTAGTTATCTGTGAAGATGATAAAGTAGTTCCTAGATGAACATACATTTTCAGCTAGTTTGAGATTCTATGCGATAGATTGCAGATTTAACTACTAAGTGACATTTTTCATTGACTAAAGAATTAGCATTTTCATGAAGAAAAGATATTTAGGTCCTCCATTTGAGACTTGCAAAATACTTTCTAAACATGTTTTAACACATGCTAGACATATTTTTACAATAATTAATCAATTTCTTTCAAAATTTGCATTGGTCAATTAGAATTTTTATTGAACGTAAGTGTCATATTGCTTCTATATATGATTGCATTGTTTTATCAGCAAAACAATTTCAACAGCTTGGTACTTGCTGCTCCATCATCTCTCTCACCCTGATTTGCTTCCCCATATCTGTGTTGTGGCTTTTCTCAGACAAACTTCTAATGCTGATAGGCCAAGACCCTTCTATATCTCGAGTAGCATACAAATATTCACTCTACCTCATTCCTAACTTATTTTCTTATGCCATTCTACAATCTCTAATCCGTTACTTTCAGACTCAAAGCTTAATCCTTCCAATGCTCTATAGTTCCTGTGCTACTCTATGCTTCCATATACCTCTTTGTTGGGCTTTCGTATTCAGATTACGGTTCGGTTATATCGGTGCTGCATTGGCAATCAGTTTATCATATTGGCTAAATGTCATCTTGCTGGGTTGTACATGAAGTACTCTTCAGCATGCATGGAAACACGGGGTGTGTTCTCAAGGGAGGTTCTTCTGAGCTTGAACATATTCTTCCGTTTCGCTATTCCTTCAGCTTTGATGACTTGGTATTTTCTCGCGTCCTTTTTTCTGTTGTTCTTCATTGTTATCTTCTGTTCTCTATTGCTTCTAAAGTATTGGTAGTTTTGTTCTTTCTTTTTCTTTACTTTGGAAAATTGTTCTGTCGTTTTATGCAGTCTTGAATGGTGGTCATATGAGGTTCTTATCTTGCAGTTCTTTCAATTTGATAGGTTTCCTTATAATTGATGGCTTATCCATTTCCACAACTTTTCCTCTTACATTAATTTCTCATTTATTTTGAGCAGCTTCAAGGTCACTTATCTTCATTACTTCATACCATATGCATTTGGGGCCACTGCCAGGTTTGTTCTTAATCATTTTCTGTTGCAATGCAATACACATTTTATATCTAATCCATTTTCAATGGTATGATGATATGAAAAGTCTATGATTTTGTAGCACCCGTGTCTCGAATGAGTTAGGAGCAGGGAATCCAGAATCGGCTAAAATGGCTATTTGGATCATCTTGTGTATTGCAGCAGCAGAGATTATTACTGTGAGCACAATTCTATTACGTTGCAGGAACTTTGTGGGATATGCATTCAGCAGTGAGAAACAAATTGCAGATCACGTTGCAGATATGGCTCCTCTTATTTGCCTTTCAGTAATTGTAGACAGCTTACAAGCAGTACTTTCAGGCTAGTTCACAATTGTTTCAATGAATATATATTTGTTTTTACTTAAGAATTCACTGCATGGAAAGCATTGAGGTTTTTCCCTTCCCCTCTTCCAATTTTGGGTAACTTCTTATTTAGCAGCAATTGTTTTTGTTGGCCTTTGCTTTCACTTTGGATTTGGTATTTTGGAAATTTGGATCCTCTATCATTGTAGTGGAAAAGTGAGAGTGACATTAAGTGTATTTAAACCGTTGATTTTAAAATCAATGAACAAACTCTAAATTATTAAATTTAAAATCAAGGACCTAGATTCATAATGAGTCTTAACTACTACAGCAAATAATGCATTAGAAAAAATAAGATCTTTATCACAGTTTATAGCTTGCGTTACTTTGACAATTGATAAATGGTGTTTCTTGATCAACAATGATGTATATACGAGAAGTAAACATTTCCTTCATAATTAATAGACATTAACCCTGTGTTTGGATTGAGAGAAAACTAAGGAGGAAAGAACACTAAAGAGAAAAGCTGAAGGGAAAGTAGGTTTTTTCTTATTTGGATAGGAGAGAAAAGCATGAAAGAAAGAAAGTGGCGAGAAAAAATAAATATGAATTCTACATAAAAGTTTTTTCTTCAAATATAAAAGATTTTTTTAAAAAATTATTATTTTATTTTGTGTTAATCTTTATATTTTAAAAATATTTCGTAGTTATAGTAAATCCTATGTAATAATAATAAATATTTTTATCATTTATTAAATTAACTATTTTTTTCTTCACTCTATCCAAACATCAACAAAAAAACTTCTCTATTTTTTTTTTTTTCTCTCTTCATCCAAACAAAGCATAAGAAATCAATGATGAAACTAAGGTACTCTTGCCTGATAATAATAGGGTATGTTTTCCGCCTTGTACTCCTTTTGTTTGAGTTAATTTTAGAAATTTTAGAAAAAAAGAGGTAAGGGAAGGTATCTTCTATATAGTACAAAACTTAAAGAGGGAAAGATTTAATACTATGTTTCACAATTTTCTTAAATTTTTTTAAAGTTAATTTTATAATTTTTAAAATGAAAAATTTTTATATTCTCAAAAAAAGAAGATATTTTTCATTCTCATTCTCCTTTCCTTCCTTCCCTTTTGTTTCTTTTTAATTTTCTGGCCTTCCTTCCCCTCTTGTCTAGTAAGCGTAGCCTTAATTATGATCAATTGTTATTGCTAACACTTTCCTTTCTTTCTTGCCATTTATTTTAAAAATTAATATTAATATAAAGTATAAAATAACCGTCATACATAATGTAAGGTCATGCTTGAGCTAGTGGCGTATAGGGCACCCACAGTATTCTTAGGTTGTTTTTTTTTTTTTTTTTGTATTTTTTCTTGTACCAAAAAAAATTTAAGGTCATAGTTGATCCGAAAACCTTAGGAATATTAATGCTTAACCATTGATTCTTTAAGATAGTTATTTAAGTTCCCAGATCAAAACTAGAGAGGTCACTTTTCTTTCGTCTTTCTTTAAATTTCAAGATCAAAATTAGAAAGGTCACTTTTTTTAGTAAGTTGAAACTCTTGCAACTCTTCAATTATCTAAGTAAAAAAGTGAAATTTTTTGATAAATCTTGAGTTGTGTAGGGTTTAACTCAATAAAAATATTAAATCAATTTAACTAAATTTAATCAAGTTTTTTTTTTAATCAAGAATATTATTTAAAAAATATGTATATGTATATACATGTATCTAAATATCATATACTAGCTCTATCTACACATGACTAAGCAATAATAATTTTTTCTACAAGCGAAAATTAAATTCTTTAAATATACTTATATTGTACTGTAATTACATTCAAATTTAATAAAAAATTTATCATTTTTATAATTTTACTTTAATTTAAATTGAATTAATTAAAATTTTATTAAATACTGATAATTTATATATAAAAAAAAAAACATAATTACACGGCTGTGTGTGCATATAAAAAAAGTTTTATTGAAATATGTGCACCCACTTAAATATCTTATCCTTGAAAGCTCTAGTTGTCGAGCATATAAAAAAAATAAAATCATTTTTTCTAAGTTATGACTAAGCGGTACAAGAAAGCAAGTTTAAAAGGGAGGTACTATTTCAACAGCTTATTTTGTTAATCTCACATTTTTCTAATGTCTAAATATAAACTAAATTACCCATGACAAGTTTTTCAAATTGACTAAACATAATATTCTTGTGCATTGATTGGTTCAGTGGTCTGCACGCGTGAATATTCATGTGCAATAAGATAGTGTTGATTGGCACAAGCTCCTGCCTTGGTTTTCACCGGAACTAAGCTTAGTTTCAGTATTTATTCTTGAATTATCAGTTTTCACTTTATTATTATTATTATTATTATTATTATTTATAGACATAAATTTATTATTTAATATCTTAACCTATAACTAACATAATTTGATTTAAATAAAGATAAAATTCTCTTAAAAATATTTTTCCTGTATATATATATATATATACGAACTATATTTAAGCAATTATAACTCCTTGGCACTACAGCTAACAAGGAAATTAGTCTCTCATTATTATTGTCATTAATGCCACTTTATTTCTTGCGGGTATTCTGAGTATTTATACTAGAATAACACTAAATATGGTAATATTTAGATCAAATGTGAACGATGACATATAGGATCATAGGGATAAAAAGGGGAAGTAATCAAAATAATTATGCTAAGTTATTAACTAATTCGTTCTACAACTATGTACTTAGGATCTGTTTAGTATAGAGTAATGAAAAGAAAAGTATAAAAAAAGAAATGAGTCAAAAGAATGAAAAGAAAAATAATAACCTATTATTGCCTTGTTTTAAACTTATTTTTTTTAGAAAAAATAAAAACCTTTCTGAAAGTTTGTAACATAATTATTGAACATTAGAACTAATCAAGCTAATTGAAGAACCAAAGAGTAGTAAAATTCTTTAAAATAGAATAATTTCTCTTATTGTATTTCTAAACATAATAATTTAATTTAGAATAAATTAATTGTACATGAGCATTTCATATTTCATATTAGACCCTTTTCTGTGAATGCTTAAATAACCTACTTTTCATCAGTGTTATAATAATAAAAGAGGTTACACCAATAGCAAAAGAAACATAATCTGTAGATTAATATGAAAGATATGGAATTATGCATATATTTATATATACTTTGGGATGAAGTCATTAGGAAACTAAAGGAGAAAATAAGAGTGGATAACATTCAAAAGTTTTTTAGAGTTCTCTCTAAAAGTAGAAAGATTTTGAAAAGAAAATTTTTTCCACTTCATTTCTATTTTTTCTATCAAAATTAAATAAATTATTATGTATAAAATACTTATAATAATAGTATTACCATCGTAATAAATCTAATTGCTTTTATTTATTCTATTTTTCCCCTTACTTATTCAAACATAACTTTAGCATAAAATGTTTATGCTTTAATTTCTCTCCTTGTGAAATTCCTGCCTTTTGTCTTCAAATCGATTCAGGTAAGGACGTCAGCGATCGTTAATCAAAACTTAAATATAATTAGGGATGCAAAAAGTGTCATCAACAAGTGGCTGTAGTTTAGTGGTAAGAATTCCACGTTGTGGCCGTGGAGACCTGGGCTCGAATCCCAGCAGCCACAATCTCAGCCGACCTTAGCTCAGTTGGCAGAGCGGAGGACTGTAGTTGGCAACATCCAGCAATCCTTAGGTCGCTGGTTCGAATCCGGCAGGTCGGAATTTTTTTCGCCAATATCTATGTAAGGAGAAATTGAGGCGTTGTTCAATCGACATTTATAGATTGAGTTTGATATTGAGTTTCAGTTATCACCCAGAACCATCTTGTCTCTTTCTTTCTTTTTGTACTGAGTTTCAAGATCCCCGCTTCTTAGTAAGTGTCCACGTGTCTTTAATTTGTCTCCTTTACATTTATAGATTGAGTTTGATATAATTTTCGTTTATTTTGTTTGAGAAAACTAGTTAAATATTTCGGGGTTGTAGCTGTCAACAATGAAATTAGTTAAAAGTTATGAGATTAAAACTAAAAACTTATAAATATGTAGTTAATTGATTGAATTAAAGTTGTTTGATAAAATTATTTATATAATTCGTTGAATTGTGTTAAACTATATGTAATATTATAGTGATTTAGTATTAAATTAAATAATTAAACATTTATTTATTTATTATGAACAACTTATTTAATTAATTAAATATTTATTTTTATCTATTAAATATTTAAAATTAAATACTTAGTTAGAATGAGAGGAGAGAAAGAAAATGACAACTGGTAAGGAAAAAGAATCGAGGAGACTAATTGTGTGAGAAACAAATTTTATTTGTTGAAAAAATTTAGAGTAAAAATAAGAATAAGATATTAATCACTAACTTTTATAATTGAAACCTTACTTTAGATTAATTTTCAAAAGTTAGTTTTTAAACGCTACAAGTTTCTCTAATTTTGAGTTTACCGAACAACACTATTAACTTAATGATTAAGTCAATAAGACACAATTTTAGAGATAAGCTGGTAGCTTTCTTTCCTAAGCACATACTTAAAATCTTAGTTAATTTCATTTCTCACATTTTATTTTTATCAATTTAATCATTTATATTTCAAAATTCATATTTATTTAGTCCCACATTTCAAAATATTCAATTTCGTCACTTAAACTTATTAATGTCAATAACTACTTATGAGTTTATTGGTGGTTCAAACCTTTGAAAAATGTTAAAAAAAAAACCAAACTAATAGAGATTTTGAAGTGTGATGAATCAACTTAATAAACATAAAATGTAAGAAACCGAATTGATTAGGTTTAGACCAAAATGAAATTTAACTCTTTAAAGAACATTAAACGGAAAAAGGTTTTCTTCTTGGGACAATTGATAAAAGCACATACTTAAAATCTTAATTAATTTAGTTTCTCACGTTTCATTTTTATCAATTTAATCATTTACATTTCAAAATCCATATTTATTTAGTCTTACACTTCAAAATATTCAATTTCGTCACCTAAACTTATTAATGCCAATGACTACTTATGAGTTTATTGGTGGTTCAAACATTTGAAAACTGCTAAAAAAATCAAACTAATAGAGATTTTGAAGTATGAGGAATAAACTTAATAAACTTAAAATATAAGAAACCGAATTGATTAGGTTTAGACCAAAATGATATTTAACTCTTTAAAAAATATTAAATGGAAAAGGTTTTCTTCTTGGGACAATTGATCAGGACAAATTTTAATTGCACGCTTTTGATATTGAAGTCCAAAGCATATTTGATAAACTTTTGTGCAAGGAATATTTGTTGTGCCTGCTGCAAGGAACACCACAAAGGATAGCAAAGGAAGAAACATGACAAGAAGCAGAGACAAGAATATATGGCCTTAACTGAATGAAGCTTAACACCGAATCCTCCCTCTCATCATCTATATATACACAATCGAATACTTTCCTTAAGCACCATTAAGAGCCTTCAATTTCTAGCAAAGATGATGACTTACTCTTTGTAAATTTCCCGCCTCCATTTTTGTACCTTTCTCTACTTTTCCCTTTTCCCTCCATCCACCAATGGTTACTCTCTCTCTCTCTCTCTCTCAATCTCAATTTTATATAACAGATGAAGGGAAGATATTTTGTGAAGCAATCCATGGAGTTTGTTATGCTTATAAAATTAAGTGGTGATATGTTATTTGATTAAGCTAGAAAAGTTCTTCTCCCACCCTTGCAAAATAGCTGATACTTGTGTTATTTACCTCATTGTGTGGTATATTCGAGGGGAAACAACCATAGTGTTCGCTGGTCTTGAGAAAGCACAGGAATAGACAGATCTTTCTGCACATATCATGAAACAAGCCACTGCATGATTAAATTTTCATATATGATGTTTGTGCTCTATTTTTGAAGCTCTGGTGATTGAGTGTTCAGACATTTGATTCTTCAATGATTATAACTATATTTTTGGCCAATGGGAATTTGTTCAGGTGATAATGTTAAATATATTGCTTTGCTTTAGAATTCCAATGTAAGCAGTTCTTTTTTAGTAAATAGTTTTTAAGTACTGATAGGATATGCTGCAATCCATTATAGCACATCCAAGTATAAGTGAAGATGAGAAGTATGAAATACTTTTGAATGAGGTAAACTTCTCTCAACTTAAATATTTTGGTCAAGTTGTGAAGAATTGTCATAATTAGTTGATATGGTTTTTTTTTTTTTATTTGATTTTTTTTGCCATATATCATGCGTTTTTATTTTTGTTTCTTTTAACTTTTTTAAGTAAATTCATTTCATGTTATCCTTTCTTCTTAATTTTAAGATAATAAGAACATTGTAAATTTATTCTCTTATTTTATATAGATGATATAAGGTTAGAAAGAGGTGTTATTCTATATATATATATATATATATATATGGAAACATTTTTCTTGAGGTGCACTCACTTCTGGATTTTATAAGCATTGGCGAAGACAGATATACTTCTTTCAATCCTCTAAATGTTTTTATTTGAGGAAATCGAAGCAACTAATAATGTCATGAGCCTCTCATTTACAAACCATATAACATAGCTTTTTTTTTTTTGCAAAAAGATGTTTAAATGAGTTAGGTTTAAAGATTCACTAAAACTAAGGCTTATCATCAGGTCCAAAAACATTTACAAACATATATTATTTTCAACTTGATGAATCTTTGTTGGAATACAGTTTCACAGTATTTATATAAATTACATAAACACATTGTGGAAACATTTATGCCCTGAAATTCCCTCTATTAGTAGCATCATTCACAAGCAAAATAACAAAAGCGTTATTTTAGGAACACAACTAGAGATGGTGATTGTCCTCTACAAGTCTCACTTCTCAGTGTTCAACACACCAACGTTGCAGCTGAACTTTTTATCCTTCTCCCTGCAAGTTTTAGCGCAACCAGCATCAGTTCCACATAACCTTTATAATAAGCTCAACGGAGAAGCCAAGCATGTGATAGTGATTAATTATGATTCTCTTCTCACCGAAGAATATAGAAGAAAGAGAGTCTTACCATTGATGGGGGAAAGGAGAAGGAGAAACCAAAGGAAGGCAATAAAAATGGAGGACTTAGAAACAGTACAAGTAGCCATAGTTGGTTAGAGATGAGAGCCTCTAGTTTGCTGCTTAAGGTTAAGATTAGCTTATATATATATATAGAGAGAGAGAGAGAGAGAAAGAGTTTACTCTAATTTGGATAGTTAAGCAGCTACAAACATTGGAAAAGTGGTCGCATATGCCTCTCTGACTATGGTACATGTTTTGTTTCTATTTAGGGTATTGGCATCTTAAAGTCTAGCAAAAGCCATAAGCTAACACTCGAACTTTGTTCCCCCCCCCCCCCCCCCCTCTTTAAAGTTTATATATATTTCCCTTTTGAAAAAGAAGTTCCTTGTTAATTAATAGTCTTAAATAACTTAGCATGTCAACTTAGAATTAGTTAATTACTACCCTAGAACATAATTTATTGCTACCCAGAACAATTTATAAGTTGGTAAAAGATCAAATACAACAAAGGAGATAGGCTATAGCATTGCAGGAGACGATGAAGGAATTTTGCAGGAGAAGAGTTGGTAAGTTTTCTTAGGATAGGCATCTCTTAGGAGCTCAAGGTAAAATATACTTCCCTTGTACTTTTTATAAGGTATTTTAAACTAAATTTTCCATATCAATATAGAAGTAGTTAAAGTTAGAATAAATATTTATTTTGGTCTTTTACACTTTAAACTCTTATCAATTTGGTTCTTTACACTTGAAACTAATTAAATTCGTTCCTTACACTTGAAATTTATCAATTTAGTCCTTCATATTTTTAAAATTTTTTATCAACTTTGTTCTTAAAACTTATTAATATTTTTGAAGTATGAGAAATTAAATTAATAAGTTTGACAAATTTAAAGATCAAATTGATTAGGATTTCAAATGTGAATGACCAAAATAAGTATTTAGTCTTAGTATTTGATTTTCTTGTCTATTTTTTTTTTTTAATATTATATTTCATTTTTACCCTTATTTAATATTATTCTTCGTTAATCAACAACTAAAAAGAGAGATGATTAAAGTCTTTATTAAGTGAAAATAATGTAGAAAAAAAAAAAAAAAAAAAAACAGCCGCATGTGCAACGCGAGATCCATAAACACAGCAAGTAAAGCCATCTCTCCAGCTCTATTCCTTGTTCAACTACTTCTCTAAGTTTCCAAGGCACCTTTATTAATTATTACCTAGAAGGATCTTGTCTCTTTCTTCCTATGTATTCCTCACTCTTTCAATTGAGTTTCATGCAAACCCCCCTTTCCTTAGTAAAGTGTTCACTTAATATGAAGTGAAATAAATTTTCTTTTTTGGAAAAATGCTGATTGCATACTTCTTTGGCATATATATACCCAACCAAATTAATACTTTTCTCGATCACCACTAATTGATTATAACCTTTAATTTCTAAGCAAACAGAATGTATTCTCACGGTAAATCTTTCACATTCTTTAGTGTTCTTCTCAGCCTTTTCCCTCTCATTTGTTTGAGTAAATTTCAATTTCTTAACTTGAAACTTCTTGAAGTAGTTGAATATATTATGTTCTAATTTATATTTGAATCGTTTATTAATTTGAATAATTAAAAGAGATACATTTATAATAACTAATTAATAGCTCGTATCTTAACATACGATGATGTTAGCAGTGGGAAAAATCAACAAATTTATTTGTATTTAAACTCTTATTTTTGTGTTAAATGTTTATGTTTTAAATTTCTTGAAACAATTTTTTTTTTTTTAGTTTTTGTTCGATGAATATAAAATTAGTTTAAAAATAATAAATTAATATTACAAATAAAATTAATTTGAGCTTTGAAGCAATCATAAGTCTATAAGATGGGAGATGGAAACGAGAAATTTTGTTCCAAATTGCCCTCGAGAAATTCCTGCATTTTGTTTTCAAATTCAGTTAAAGGATGTAAATACAAATGTAGGAGTCCGTGATGACCGATTGTAAAATTTCGTAAATACATATAAATATAAGTCTTTTTGAAAGTGATATCACCAAGTGGCTGTAGTTTAGTGGTAAGAGTTCCACGTTGTAGCCGTGGAGACGTGGGCTCGAATCCCAGCAGTCACACATAAACCAACCTTAGCTCGGTTGCCAAAGCGAAGGACTGTAGTTGTTGACATCCAGTAATCCTTAGGTCGCTGGTTCGAGTCCGGCAGGTCGGAATTTCTCATTGTTATTTTTTATGGTCATTATATAACTATTTTTTTTATTTTATTTTATATGCACTATATGATATCTATTATAAAACCAAAAATGACCAATGATCAATACGCTTTAGTCAATCCTATCAACAATTAAAGTATTTTTTAATTGGGATAAATTATTTGTTGATATTATTGAATTTACAAATACTTACTGAGAAATTTATTTTAATTTTTTACAGAGAAGTTTTGCATAAACTATTTCATTTATAACTATTAATTATTTCGGAAGTACAAAATTATTATCTTGATAATTATTTACGAATGTAGGAATGGTGAAAAAAAATATATTTATAGACTATTAAAATCTTTCTTGCAACATAAAATAATTAGAGCAATCTTTTCACCATTACTGCAAGAAGAAGGACTTCTTCTTTAATTGCAGCAATTCCTTTAGTTCTTTCCGTAGAAGAAAATCTTGTCTTATTTAATATATCAAATTTTGTTTTATAGAATTTTAATTGGATAAATATGTAATTTACAAGTTTTTGTAATATTATGTTATACTATTTTAATCCATCAAAAATTTATGATTACACGGTCCTAAAGAGTTGTTTAATGATTGGTCACCTATCCTAAATGGCTCAAATGGCTGGCTATACACAGCCATTTACTAGACAAACAGCTGTATACAACTGTCGGCAATCATCCAAACGGCTATCTAAGGTCTTTTTTTTTTTTTTTTTTCTTTTTTAATTTCATTTGTTCAATGACTCTTTAAAGCTGTTTAAGTCATGGGGAAGTAAGTGGAGGTGTGTAATTTTAATAAAAATTAATTGTATGATTTTTATAGTCCAGAGAGTATATTAATTAAAGTGGGAGTGCGTGTTAATTAACTCTCCTATTCATATTTGGTGTCTTGTGTGTTTCTATGCTTTTAAAATTTTCTTGTTCTCTCTCTCATTTCCATTTTAATCTCTACTATTTTATATTACATTGCTTAATTCATTTGATTTTGGTCAACTAGATAATAGAAAAAATTTAGTACTTGTAGTTGTGATCCACGTGCTTCGATACTCAATGCTTGCCACTTGCACTTATACTAAGTTTAAAATATGTACACTTGCCTACTTTTGTCGCGGTATGATTTACTCGTATGTTTTATCTCATTTTTATTTTCCTTTAAAACTTGTTGATTTAATCCATTTTGCATTGCACACCACGCACAATAACAAGAGCTCTTCCAGTGTAAAAAACATTTGAAGATAAGATGAATGAGTTTAAATGATTGCCTAGCCATTCCATGTTAAAATGCAAGATATGAGTGTAAAGTACCCCCTAACAGTAGTGTAGAAACACTATTACTTTCTGATATAAACTAGAATCAGTGGGTCAATTCTCATATTCAGCTCCAGCTTATTTAGGGAGAATTTACTAAAAGACTCTCTCTCCAAACCTATTTAAAATGTGACATTACAACTAAAAAGATAAATATTTATTGTTATTCGAATTTTTATAACCTTACTTAACCTAAGTCAACACTAACTTGAGCATTAAAGACTCAAAATCCGATCCAAATTATATTTGTTTGTTGACCCAAGTCTAACTTGATATTGAAAGTGACTTGTGAACAATTTGTTCTTCATGTTCATTTATTTAATTGTCCCCTTACTAACAATGTTGGATGCAATGACATTTACCACAACCGCAATAACCGCTGAACATTTGCTCATTCACCCTGCAATGATAAGCACATGCAGTTCCAAAGATACATAGCCCACTAAATGATCCGCTAAGGCTTTCACAATAATTCGTGCAGGTGTAACTGCATAAACATATCCATTCATGACACTTTCCTCTATGGGCACGCTCCTTCCCCGTGCACAGTCCGTTGCAAGAATCCGAGGAAAAACATCCCCCTTTAAAATAAGCGCTAGGATAAGAACATACATTGTCTACTCCTCGTCCAAGACGACCTCCTGCAAATAGAAAAATTAAGAAAATAAAATAAAATGAAACTAACTGGCTATGATCCTCATCCTCACTGAAAACATACACGAAAGAGAGACGTTTTTGTCTCACTTTTTGTCCCAAATTATTTCTCATAGGCTTAAGATTGATTTAAAAGAGAAATATTTGATTTCACTTATAATATTATTTTATCATTTTTGAATCAATTTAAATTTATGAGATAATTTAAAATAGAAAGTATGACAGAAAATTTTATCTCAATAGGACTTACCATTGATAGAGGAAAAGAGAAAGAGAAACTAAAGGAAAGCAATGAAAATGGAGCGCTTAGAGAGAGATGTTGCCATATTTGAGCTTTCTGTTTGGCGCTTTAAGTTCAAGATTAGGTTATATATAGCAAGAGGAACGGCTCTGATTTTGATACTTAATAAGCTAAAGACATGGGAAAGTTGGTTGCAGTTCCTTGAAAGTATCCCTTTAATTCTGAATGAGAAACCTCCAGATATGAAGGCTTCTCTCACTTTACTCCAGTACTTGTCTTGTTTCCTATTTTAGTATCGGCATCAGCTATGAACAAACAACAGAAACCTCATGTTTGTTTTTTCTATACTATTATAAAGTTTTATAAACAACAATAGATATATATAACAAAATGTCCAAAACATTACAAATTGCATATAAAGTAGTTCAAGTGTACATAAAATTAATACTAAGCATGTTTATTGATGTGCACAGGTGCAAAGAAATTCAATAGCAAATACTTATTATTTCTCTATATTTGTAACTTATATATAGTGCGAAATTTTTTTTCGAAAATGCCAGCAAAAGTTAGAGCTATGAATATGCTATGGATAGTAAAGAATATGCAATACAGAAGGAAACTAACTGTATGGGCAATGCAAGATCCTGAAACACAGCAAGTAGGGCCATTTTTCCAACTCTTTTCCTTGTTCAACAACTCAGTTTCCAAGGCACCTTTATTCGTTACTACCAAGAATAATTGTTTCTTTCTTCCTCTATATGCCTCACTCTTTGTGTTGAGATTCATCCAGATCCTCCTTCCCTTTACAAAGTGTTCGCTTTTCTTGATTTGTTTTCCTTTTAATTTAAATAGCATTAGAAGATTTTTTTTTTTTGGGGGGTTTTTGTGGGGGGGGGGGGGGGGGGGGGGAGAGGAGAAGGGAATGATTGATAATGGGAAATTCTGATTGCAGGGCATATTTAGTCTACAAATCCCACATCTATGGAAGGAATATTGGCTGTGCCTTCCATTTTACATTTTACTTTGCCTGCTGCACAAGAACACAAAGATAGCAAAGAATGGAACATGACAAGAAACATGGCCAAGTAAAGATGGCTGTAATTGGATGATGTTTAGCACCAATGCCTCTCTTGCATCTTATAAATATAAACCCACCCAAATAATTTATCTGACCAACACTAAAACCTTCAATTTCTAGCAAACACAACAACGTTTCTTAGAAATACAAAAAGAAATGTAATCATTGTCTTTAAAGTATTATTCACAATGGTTATTAGACTATTGTCAAAAAAAATATGTAATTTATTATAAAGCATCCTTGAACGAACTCATTTGCTGGAAAATCATCAATCAAATCAGACAATATGGAATCAGCTTCTCTCTTTAACCTAGGCATACCTAAAATATAGTCATCAATAAAATTGTCAATAGAAAAAGAAATATACCTGAAATCATCACTAGCACGATAAAAAGACAAGTCACATATGAAAAAGAGCCTCTAATGATATCATACTCATATGTCAAGTCTAATTTGCAAATATTATATTAATTCACCAAGCACGCACTAATTTGTTCCAAAGAGTATAGGTTGAAAGGATATTCTAGCTTACCTACAGAGGAAGAGTTGTCACAAGTCATTGCGAGAGAGGATAAAACATAGGATAGACATTCTCGCTGGCCTAAATTAGATCATTGAAGAATAGTGGAAATCATTAGTGTACATAGGGATTCATTTTCAAACCCATTCTATTGAGGGCGTTAATTAACAAACATCTATTTTAATTAATACACTCTTTCTTTTAAATTATACATAATTTAATATTAAAATTACCCTTCTCTAATGATATTAAAATACAACTCTCCAAAAATGTAAAACACACTTGAAGATAAATGTATGAGTGTAAATAAGTGCCTCTCTAATGATATTAAAATGCATGGTATCATTGAAAAGTATCCCTCCCCACACTTAGAGTTTTGCCTTTAGAAAACAAATGTATTATGTGCTTTCCAATTTTTCCTATAACTACAAGTAATTAGTCCAATATTGGTCATTCGATATAGGAATTTATTTAAATAAATTGCTTACATTGTGAACTTCTCATTTAAATGGAAATTGTTGTTAAATTTTCTCCACTTACAACATTTTCTTTTCACCCAGCATTATATACTTCCTTGAAAACCATCTGTCAACGTTTCAGATTGATGACCTGATGACTTAGACTTGACAATATTTTTTAATCCCATAAGCCTGTTAAACCATCTGATACATTTTTAGTGTAATTATTATCTTAACAATATATATAATCACAAATATACTTCCTTATTAAAAAAAAAAAAACATGACAATAAAATTTTGCTGAGATTCCCTTTATTAATAGTATAGATAAACAAACCCACACCACGGTGTAGTGTAGAAACACTTTATTAGTTTCTACTTCATGTTGAAACATTTATTTGATTGAAAACAACAACAAAGCTTTATTTTGGAAAACTCTATGTACACATAGTTGAGAAGTTGCTACTCTTAGCTCCACAGTGACTACACAAGATTCAAATGGGAGTCTCACTATTTATCCTTCTCTCCTGTTAACAATGTTGGGTGCAATGACATTTATAATCCTCACCACAATAACCGCTGAACTTTTGCTCATTCACCCTGCAATTATAAGCACAAGAAAGATAAGAATAACATGTCCCCTTAAATGATCGGCTATGGCTTTCACAATAGTCTGTGCAGGTGTAATCGCAATAACATGTATAATAGTTACACTCTCCTCTCATCGCGCCCTCCTTCCCCTTGCACAATCCATTGCAAGAATTCGAGGATGAGCATGGCCCTTCAAAATAAGCGCTAGGAAATGAACATATGTTGTCTTTTCCTGGTTTAATACGACCTCCTGCACAAACAAAAATTAAGAAAATAAAATAAAATAAAACTGACTGGCTATGATCATCATCCTCACTGAAATCTGAAAATATACACGAAAAGAGAGACGGGACAAAATTTTTTGTCCCACTTCTGGTCTTCATAGGCTTAGGATTGATCAGAAAGAGGGATTGATCCCACTTTATAACTAGGAATGCAATGGAACGGAGTGGAACGGGGAGAGAGTAGGAGTACAGTGCCCGTCCCATCCCCGCCAAGGATCAGAAACGAAGAGACTACGAAATTTTTTTATGAGTGAAAAATATTACATTTTGAATATTTTTAATATTAAATATAAATAAATATTTAAAATTATAATTTAAATTAATAAATAATCATAAATTTAAATTCATTTTTCAAAAATCACAATATGTTATACTATTGTATTAAAAAAATTATCTATAAATTAAATTACTAAATCATTCTTATTTAATATATGTATTTTATTTTATATATTAAAATATTTTAGTAATTTGACATTCAAATACCCGCAAGGCAAGAATGGTGATGCCGTCCTCATTCTCACTAAATTGGGAAAAATTATATTTATAATATTTTTTATTATTTTTAAAACAAGTCAAGTTTATGAGAAGGTTTGACACAAAAAATGTGATAGAGAAATGTCAAGGACTTACCATTGATGGAGGAAAGGAGAAGGAGAAGCCAAAGGGAAGCAATGAAAATGGAGCATTTGGAGAGAGAAGTTGCCATACTTGAGCTTCCTGTTTGGTGCTTAAGTTCAAGATTAGATAATATATAGGAAGAGCTAGGGCTCTGATCTTGATATTTAATTAGCTAAAGGCAAGGGAAATTTGATTGCAGTTCCTCGTAAGTATCCCTTTGATTCTGAACGAGAAACATTCAGATATAATGGCCTCTTTCACATGACTCTAGTACTTGTCTTGTTTCCCATTGTACTATCGGCTTCTTCATGTCAAGCAAGACCTATGAACAAACAACAGAAACCTTATGCTTGTTTTTTTCTATACAATAAGTTTCATAAACAACAATAGGTGCATAACAAAATCGCGAAAACATTGCAAATCGCATATAAAATAATTCAAGTACACATAAATTAACATGTCCGCTAATGCTAATTATGTTTATTGATAAAAATCACTAGCGATGCTAATTATTTTTCTATATTTTAACTTATATATAGTGCGAAAACTTTTTTCGAAAATATTAGCAGATGTTAGAGCTATGAACATGCTATGGATACTAAAGAATATGCACTACAGAAGGAAACCAGCTGTATGTGCACTGCAAGATCCTGAAACCCAGCACCAACTCTATTCTCTGGTCACGTCTCAAAGTTTCCAAGGTACCTTTATTAGTTACTACCAAGAATAACTTGTCTATTTCTTCATGGCCATTTCTCCAAGGCCATTTTTTATATGACATTTTAGGAAACATTCGTAGGAAACAAGAAATCCTTCGTTTGGCTGGCACATGCCATCAAAAGACAGTTTTGAAAATTCGTTGTACAATAATCAACTTTGAAAAGCCATAACTTAGTGTTTGTGTGTTCACATAGGGTTGGGTTGTTTTTTGGCGCAAAAAAAAAAAATTTTTATCACTTCTCCTAAGCAAATACTATTTTTTTTTTCAACTTGGTTACACAACTTTAATATAATTTTTCTTTTAAATTGTTAATTAAAATTAAGTGTTTTAATCTCTTATTTCTTGTGTATATCTTTCGGGCGTATAAAAAGTAGTACTTGCACTATATGATCTTACATAAAATTATGCAATTCCAAATATCTTTAGTTAAGTTATACATTTAAAAAATAATCAAGAACAAGCAAGTTAAGGCTTTATTATACACTTAGATAACAAAAACAACCGTATTTTAATAAATAATTTCCAAACAACAGTATTTTAGTTAATATTTTATATTTTTAGACTTTTAAATATTTTAGATCATGATATTAATAGATTTTGAAAATATTTTTGCCAAAAATGACAAATAGAAATTTGGTAAATTTCAATTTGTTAATAGTTTAGAACAAACCCATAAGACAAGAAATTTAAATTTAAATAAATGTTGATCTCGGTGTGATTGGAATCAAAACCAAACACTCTTCTATGCAAAGATTTTATTAGTGAATAATTTATAAATATTTTATTAGTGAGTAATCTATAAATATATTTGTAAGCAATTTCTAAATCTTGAGGTTTGTTTTAATCCTAATAATTCTAAGAAACCAACTCACCTAAATTTTATTACAGCAAAACAAAACTTCAATGACAGTGGGTACTGCATCTATATATTTTCCTTCATACACTTCATTATTTATTTTTTTATGTGCCTTTCGAGACAAAATTTCATTTACATCACTCCTATCCCATCTCGCATGATTTGTGACACACCAATCATCACCATGTACCTTTTTTTAGTTAAATGTGACATAAAACAGCATCAAAATATACAACACCTTATGTAGGGAACCGTAGTGACTTCAAGTCAAACGACCACTTGCACTATAGTCACTTAAAAGTAGCTAATGACACATGAAAAAATATGTAGCATTCTCATACAGGATCAATCAAGTACATTTGTTCTATAACCCCTTGTATTGACTTATATCACATATCCATGACTCATATTACATGTACACTAGTTTCCTGTTCAACCATCCCCTCGGTTTTCTGAGGCCCACCAAGAACCAATTCCCTTAGTTTGCAGGTCTAACCAGCAACCTTTCACAATCCCTTTGATATATATCTTTGTAATGGTATAATATAATCAGTATTCCATCACCAGCATTCTGATCCACTTTATTTCATCTTCGTTAAACAGTAAAACCACTGTCCAACGTTCAGACATCTAGAATGGTGGGGTGTCATAGTCAACTCCCACAAATAGCTCACATAGAGGCTTTCAGAGTAGCAATCGCATTTATGAAGATCTTTCTTGATTGATTCTTTCCTAAAATTAGCCAGCCATGTATAATAGGAAACCTCATATTTGACAATTGCAAGCATTTAGAGCGTGGTGGTCTGATTTGCTGAAATCTGAAATTATTTGTTTAGGAAATAAGTTGATTTGTTAATCAATTTGACTTTGAAGACAAATTGATATCTCCTTCAAAATCTTTCATAAATGATGCAATCACATTTTAATCCTTAATTATTAAATTAAAAATTATTTGATAATTTTGAAAATCATAACCTTGTGATTTTACAGAACAAAATAGATTTAATCATAGGGTGATTATACCCTTAATGATAACATTTCACTCCAGTTCTTCATGTTTCATATTTCATTAACGTAGTCCCAGAAACTAATATGTTAGTAATATATGTTGGCTTCTTTTCTCCTCTTATCTACCATCGATTACTCTTTGTCTCCCTCTTTTCTTACTCAAATCTAGGCATGATCCTATGTTTATCACCATTCTCTGTCTCTTAAGTCACATAGCAAGAAAATTCTTAGAATACCAACAGGAGTTGGGATCAATAGAAGAGACTAATCCCCTCTTACATGATGAATTTGGGTTCAAATCTTGACTGAGAGAGACGTTCATATTTAGTGTTTGACAGTACATTGAATAAGATTATTTCCAATTGAAGGATACCTATGGTAAACTAAAAGGAAAAAAAAAATCCTTAGAATACCTCTCACTATTTCAACTTAATTAAGCTCTCAAATTTGATTTCTTAGTGGGTTCTACATAATTTTAAGTGGATGAAGACAAAGATATTGTGAAGTGGCCAAACTGATATTGGGCAAAGGAAAAATAATGGGTAAATAGATGAACTCTCTCTATATATCAAAAATATTATCAATTCTGTTTCCTTATGGCACGCTAAAGTACAAATTAATGTGGAAACATTTTTCAGAAACATGCCCTAGCAGAAGAGAGAGCCAACATGCTATGGATGGTAAAGAACAATTACTGCGAATGGAAACGAGCCGTATGTGCAATGCAAGATCCAGAAACCCAGCAAGTATGGCCATTTGTGCAACTCAATTCCTTTTTAAACTACTGCTCGAAGTTTCGAAAGCATCTTTATTAGGTTCTACCAAGAATAACCCGTCTCATTATTCCTCTATATATATTCGTCACCATTTGAATTGGTATTCTTGCAATTCCCCTTCCCTTCACTAAGTGTTCAAATTTCTTGATTTGTTCTCTTTCAATTTAAACATTTATAGAAAGAGATTGATTTTCTTTTTGGGATTATGATAACAAGAAATTCTAATCGCACACTTTTACTCTGAAATTTCAGAGCACATATATCTAAGGAATAATGGCTATGCCTTCCATTTTGTATTTTTCATTGTCTTCTGTGCAACAACAAGAAACAAAGGCAAGTACATATGGCTGTAAATGGATGATGCTTAGCACCAATGCCTCTCTTTCACCTTATATATAAACCCAACCAAACACTGTCTTTAAGCACCACTAAGAGCCTTCAATTTCTAGCAAAGACGATGACTTCTCTTGGAAAGTTTTCCCCCTTCATTATTTTCTTTCTCTATCTTTCCATTCTCCTTCACTCTTCCAATGGTTAGTCTAACACATCATTACGTTTTATTTTAAGCAACTTCAGCAAAAAATACTTCTAGTGGTGCAACCCTCTAAAGGGGCCCCAATCTAACTCCTTTTACACAATTAAACAGTTCAACTATGTACTGAGCTGCAAAACTTGAAAAACTTACAACTTAGTTTTAGCATCACCCCCTCTAATGCTGTAACCGCTTTGCATTTGGGCTTAAATAAAAAGGAATGATTTTTGCAACCAGCATTAAAATATGCCTTACAAATAGCAACAGAGGGAATAATAAATAAAAAGTAAATATTACCCTTTTTTTTTTCCTAAGTTTCTCACACTTGAACTAGGGGTGCCAGATTCATCCAATGTCTTTTCATTATTTCTGCTACAATGATAGAGGATCCTAATCCCATGATAATAGTCTAAACTAAGCATTTATTGCTTGCTCTAACAATTGATTAATTTTTAAAACACCAAATACAATAAAAGGGGACAAAATCAGCTGCCCCAAGCTGTGTCCCATAACTGGAGACTAAGAGTAGGAGATGAAGAAGGCATTGCAGAAGAGTAGATACGTTTTCATAAGAAGCATGACTCGTAGCTCAACAAAAATGATATACAGAAAAAGTCAATATCAGCAAGTAAGGTATAATTGAGGAGCTTTGGAGAGTACGAATTGAACAGTTGAATGTTTAACATATGCCTGCTCTCTTGTTCCCTGTTCTTTGTTTTCTTCATCATGCATCTTGTCATCTTCATAAATATGTTTTCGCTTTTTTTTTTAAAAAAAAAATTATCGTTATAGTTATAATTGTAGTAAGGGAGTGAGGGGAATTTCCCACTTCAATTGACACACGAATTTAGATCATAAGAACTAGCAACTTTATTGTATCTAACAACATGGAGATGGAGATGAATGACACAATCAGTATACATCAGGGTTTTGAAAAAATGAGAAATGTACTTCTCAAGATTACATGGAGACAACCATTCTCTCACAGCATGTCAGAAATGTGTTTAAGTTTTTTATTGATTAATCAAATAAAATTTAAAATTTTAATGTGACTAATCCAAAAATTTTAGAATCGAGAAGGGAAAGAAACAAGGTGTAGTGGAATAGATGTGTTATATCATTTCCTTATAGTTCTTTTTGATTACTTTTCCTAATTATTCCATAGTTCAATAAATTGACGTTGACTCCTCAAAAAAAAGTAAATAAATTGACGTTGAGGCCATGATAATTAATTAGTAACTAAATTTTCTTTGATAAGTGAGAGCCGAGAACATGCTATGGATGCTAAAGAACAAACACTACAGAAGGAAACAAACAAGCCGCATGTGCAATGTAAGATCCTGAAACACAGCAAGTACGACCATTTCTCCAGCCCTTCTCCTTGTTCAACTACTTCTCAGTTTCCAAGGCACCTTAATTAGTTACAACCTAGAATTATCTTGTCTCTTTCTAACTCTATACTCCTCACAACCCTTCTCTTTACTAAGTCATGTTATATTCATTTGTGCACATTTATTTTTATACTTTATTTTTTTATATATCTCTTTTATTTTTAATTTCTTTTATTTTTTACTATATTACCTTTATAAATAATTAATATTTGCAAGATATATAACTGACGGTACACAAATAATTGTGTAACTAGTAATTTTCCCTTACATATTTTACTTTGCCTGCTTTTCAACAATACCACAAGGATAGCAAAGAATGGGACGTGACAAGAAACAAGGACAAGTATACATGGCTCTTATTGGAAGATGGTTAGCACCAATGGTTCTCTTCACCTTATAAATACCTAATCAAGCACTTTCCTAGAACACCAAAGCCTTCTATTTCTAACAAGCACAATGGCTGGTCTTAGCAAATCTTCCACCTTCGTTATTGCCTTTCTCTGTCTCTCCCTTCTTCTTTCCTCTATCAATGGTAAGTCTCTCTCTTATCTCTCATTCTTTCTTCCTATCAATGATATTATATTATGAGTGGTACTATATAGATACTTATTTATCTACACATGCTTTTTATATTTTCTCTGTTTTTATATTTCTTTTACTTAATATTTCTTTTACTTCTCTGTTTACAATTTTATTCATACAATCAAACACACTTTACAAAGTATAACAAAAGGTATGCACAAGTAGAAGTAGAAATAACATTTCAACTTGATTGGCCATGGCTTTTCTTACTCCTACCCCATTCTAAGTTGAATTCCTCTCTAAGTGCTCATTTATCTGGTATAGATCCCATATCGACTGAGATCTATGCCCAGATTTACTCCAGGAGTGAGAAGGCAATATTGGAGAAGGCTACATTAGGAATCGGAAGTTTCCTATCACCAAAAAAAATTAACTTGTATAATCTTTTATCTTGATACATATGCAGGGGAACGAAAATATTGCCCTTCTCGTAGCAAAATGTATCCTGGCAGTACTTGTATTCACAATGACGCGGTTTGCGCCACTGTATGCATCGACGACGAAAAAGGAAGCGGAGGAGAATGTAATGAGAAAACACATAAGTGTGTGTGCTTTCATCCTTGTTAAAAGATGATCATCGGATACTGGAGAGCATTGTCGAGTTTGTCACCAAAAAATAAAAGCTCTCTTTTAGAACCAGTGTTCAAGTCTTTTTGGTGTGTGGGATAGAATTTATAATTTCTAGCAAATAATTAATAAAATAAACATATTATTGTCAAAACAACTGCAGTGCCAATGTATTTTGTTTTATATGACCTAAATATTCATAAAAGAAATTATAAAAATATAGAAATTACAAATAGAATCATAGTTGAAGTCATCACTAAGGCCTTGCCCTCTTTTAGTTTAGCCAAGCCATCAGCTACCAGGTTTGGCGTAGTGTTCTGAATTCTCACTTTAAACAGTCCCCTCATAAGCATCATGTATCTTTTGGATGTTCGAGCTTGTAAATGTAGTATTTTGTCAGGAAATTTGTTCTACTGGTTATGCAAATAGAAATAACATTTAGTGATGAGCAAGTCCTTGGTATTGATGTGTTATGTGATAAAATCTCGTTAATTAGTGCCTTCTATCAATTTAGGTTGAACATGCTCTTTATGCTCACTTAAATGGGGTAGATCCTTTTACAAACTGTGATCTCTATTCGAGTTTATTCTACTTAGTAGTCAGAGTTTCCGCTCAATGTGAATGGAAAATCAAAGTTTCTTGTTACCCAAAAAATTAAATCCAAAATGCCATAAATTTAAAAAACATATGAAGACATTGACAGCTGTGGGATTTGAACCCACGCCCTTTCGGACCAGAGCCTAAATCTGGCGCCTTAGACCACTCGGCCAAACTGTCAGATGTTATGAACTTTTTCAATTTATTTACTTATTCTATTTATTTATATCAAATTTCCTAAATTCAGATTTCACAAGTTTTTCTGTTGTCATTACTATTATTTATTTGTCATTAGTAACGTAGTAGTTTTTGCGGGTTATAGTATGTTACGGCTTAATAATTGTAGCACGTAACTTCTCTAAAAATAGGAATATATGAAAATGATTAAGAAAAAGTAGAAATAAAGAAATAGAATAAGGATTTTTCCTTTTGATAATTTTCTGCTCCCCAAATTATAAGATGTAACTTTTTATTCATATATGTTTAAGATAATTATACATGAGCTTGTAAAGTCCTTTGGATTTTCACTTATCATGAAAGGTTAATTGATACTAATTTGAATAAGTCTACATTGGACCACCTTAATGGTCTATGCATGTATGTTTAAGATAATTACACATGCACTTTTATTTAATTGCAAATCATTAGAGGATGTAATAATTAGTTTATTTTAAAGAATAAATTCCTTTTGGTTTGTTTGTCATATATCATTTTGCATAACAAATTTACAATAATTAATGTTGTGGGTGCCTAACCCTTTTGCATACATAAAAAAATTTCTATACCAATTTCTAATTCACATACAAATCACCTTTCCAAAAGTGAAATGGCTTTCAACTATAAACTAATTTTTCTTGGGGGCACCAAAATTTTATTTCAAATGACCATTCCCATGGCAGCTTGCCTCTAAGTACGTTGCGATAGTTTGGTGACGCCATCGAACATAAGTTAGAGATTCAAACTTAATAAATTAGCTATGCAAATTCAATAGGACTTGAAAATATATTTTATTTATCACCTATTTTAAACTATCATTTTTTGTTATTTATTTTTGCCTCGTAAATATTGTAATTCCCACATGATTTTTCTCAGATTTTAGGAATAAGTTTACTTTACTCCTTCCACACACCAATATTGATACAATTACTCACACACATTTTAGATCTATACTTGGTCCACTTGGATTAGTATGAGGTTAGTGTTGTTACAAGAGGCTTGTCCTTGTTGTTATTGTCTTGTTTATTTGGATTGGTAGGATTATCCATTTGCCCTTCAAAATTTGTAAAATGTGATCCTATCATTCGGGGGTAATCTACGATCCTAATATTTTTAGGACATGTAACCTTATTATCAAGTTGTCTAAATTAGTATAGTTGTAGTGTTGCTCTATATATGTTAGAATTACTTGATAAATAGAAGTGCACGGTTTTGTCAATTATTATTTAACATATATATATTTCACATATGGACTAGCTGTTGAATAATTGATTTTTTAAAACAATACTTAAGAAGCAAATCATGCTCAAAAAATTAAGATTAATTCAAACTTTTTGACTAAATAACAAATTCAAAAGGTTTCTAACAAGGCCCTTTTTAGCCTGAATTCAATTTTTGAAGAAGAATTATTATCCTAATGCCTAAATCATACCCAACCTCCTATTTCATTGTGATTATGAAAATTTAAATAACCCTTCAAGATTTATGATAAATGGTTAATCTCAAGAGAAAAAGCCTACGTTTGTGATTTAGTTGTCATGTTCAATTTCTAGATTTCCAATATCAAGATTCATCTTTCAATACTTCGCTCAATTAATATCTAAAATCAAGAAAACATAAAGCTTAACATGTTTCCAAACATTAAGCATAATAGATTTTTTTTTTTTTAATCAAAAGCATAATAGAAACTGAATCAAGACAAATAAACATTCACATTAAGAGGAAAATTCAAAATTCCAACATCAATTCAACTATATGCTACCCCCAATTCCAGAAACAAGAAATTATGCACTCATAGTTGAAGAACAATCATAGCGTTCAAATTAAACATGAAAAATAGACAACTGATAAGCGTGAATAATGCCTAGTTTTGTAGATATAAATCACCTCTTGAGTTCATGCTTTAGAGGTTCTTTAAAGGAAAAGCTCTCCATTTAATTCAAATAACTGCTTTTATGTTTTGGAAATGTAGGCAATACGCTTTTGGTCTTCAAAACCCAGAAATTTGGGCCATTTTGGAATAAAAGAAGCTTGGGGCACAATGGAGTTGAAAAAGGGTCTTAAGTCTTCTAAAAGCAAGAATTACAAGTTGCCACTAATAGCAGTTACACCCATAAATTGTGACTAGCAGAACAGAAAGAGAAAACACAAGGCATAAATGATTAATTACTAGAAGGTCGTAATACATATTACACCCGTAATGTACAGCGCACGAAATTAAAGAGTTACGAGTTTCAATCGTTTTTAGTATAGATATTGATTTGATTCTCACTCCAAGGGTCAGAAAAATGATTAGAGAAGCATAGAAGATGCATTCTATGTGAGAAAGCAAGGGATTGAAGGTGATTTTGAGCTCCAAGAAGTATAATTTTCTAAAGATTTCAAGAAGACAGATAGGGTTCAAATTGGGGCTTTAGGAAGCACTTGCATCAGCTTCCTTGAGATAGTTCTTCTTTCCATTCCATACTTTTCTTGTTAGATTGTCCAATTATACTATGAGAATTTTGAATTTTATGAATTGTTATTTGAAAATGTGAGTAATTTCCTTACTCTAGGATTAGGGATTGCCTAATGTTGAACTGAATGATGGAATTTTGATTTCCTTCTGATTGTACATCCATGTTTTCTCATTGACTTAATTTCTATTATTCCTAATGCTTACAAATTCATTAGGTCTCGTATTGGCATGATTTTAGATATTTAGTGAAATATTGAAAGGTGAAGCTCAATATTGAAAACTTAGAAATTAAACTTGAAAACTAAACTACCGGCATAAATACCCATCGATATTAATAAATTTGATTAATAAAATTTATAATTTTAAAATATAAAAAATTAATTTGATAAATATTTTAAAAAGTAAAAAATTAAATTAATAAACTTAAAAGTATAAAAAACTAAATTTATTAGAGTTTTAAGTATAATGACCAAAATAATATTTAGCTCTTTCTTTTCCTGAAATTCCCTTCATCAATAATATTTACTAGTTTCTACAACATGTTCAACATTTAATCAGCAGCTTATTTTTGGGAACACAACGTGACATACTAACTATACTCAATGAGTCTCGGATTGGGTCTTTTGCAAATGACTACTCAATTGTATTGAAATTATGTAGTTGTAAACCTCATTTAATAGCTGACAACAACAATTGCAGTTTAATCGATTACAAAAAATTTAAATTTGAGTCTTATTGCATCTGACAATAGTCAGTACACGCACATTTTGAAATAAATTCATCAGTACAAGCACCGCCGAACTTTCTGTCCTTCTCCCTGCAAGTTCTAGCGCAATCAAAAGGAGTCCAACATGTACCTTTATATGCTCCGCTTAGGCTATCACAAAAGCCATCACAGTTGTATTTGCATCTGCATGTTCCATATGGACAATCTCCTCCCATTGCGCCTTCCTTCTCCCTGCACAGTGTATCACAAGAAGACTGCGTAGCTGGCCAACAATCTCCTTTATAATAAGCGCTGGGCAAGAAACATATGTTACCTTGAACCGGTATTAGACGATTTCCTGCATATATAGAAATTCAGAAAAAAAAAAAAAAACAAAATAATTAATACAGAAGGAAGGTGATAGAAAATTAATTTAAATAGTTTGAATATGTACTAAGAAAGATGCTAGAAATGCTAGTTAGAAGAGTGTTCCGTGATAATGTGTATAAAGAGAACTGTACTGTAAAAAGTGATAAAATATAATTAATAATATTAAAAAAAATACAGTTTTTGGATTAAAAAAATACAATGGCATCATATATACATTCTATATAGTCAATCTTATTTAATAGGATAAAACTTATTTTTATTGTATTGATATGTTATATATGATTCTCATGGAAAATAGAGAAGAATGCGAGATTTACCGTTGATGGAGGACAGAAGAAAGAGAAGTGAAAAGAAGATAATGAAAATGGAGCAGTTAGAAGCAGTAGCCATGGTTGTTTAGAGATGAGAGCCTCTGTTTTGGTGCTTAGGTTAGCTTAGATTTATAGCAAGAGGTAGTAGGGCTCTACTTTTGATACTTAATCAGCTACAAACATTGGAAAAATGGATGTAATTTCTGCTTTGGATTTTTATTGTAACTTTGTAAGCCTGGTTGTAGTTTCTAAATGAGGATCATCCAGGTGTATATGCCTCTTATACTGGTCTTAGGTGCTTGTTTTGTTTCTATTTTTGGTATCGGCATTTCATGTGTAGTAACAATTATAAGCTATCACCCAAAACTAAGCATTGGAGGAGATGTGGAAAGCATTGCAGCCCAAAAATTGTTATGTATTCTTAGGCAGGCATCTCTTAGAGCTCAAGGTAACAAGGGTTATACACAGAAAGCCATTATCTTAGGTATAATTGGGGTGCTTTGGAGAGTTGGAAATTGAACAAGAATGTCTGTGACATTGCAAAAATGGAAAAATAAATGTAGTTATCAAGTTTCATGTTGGTTTTTCACAAAGTACGATACTAAAGTTTAAGAGCCTCTCTCATTTAATAGAATAATGATGTGAATGAGGTAACAATTGACTTCATGAGTCGAATAAGCATGTTGGTATTTGGGTTAGGCTTTGTTGCTGCCATGGAACTTTAACACATGCAGGCTCTTGTTCTCTGCTCCTTGTTTTTCTTCATTTATTTCGGATTCACTTCATGCATCTTTCTTCTCTTTTCCATCATCAACGTCATCACCAATAATATGTCCTCATCTTTTTATTTATTTATTGTTATGACACTTCTTGAGAAAGGAGGTGAGCCAAATATGCCACTTAAATTGACACGAGTTTAGACTATACAAACTTGCAATTTTATTGTATCTTCAAGATTGGATGCAGTTCTTTTAATAATTTTTATCTTAAATATTTCATAGTCCAATAATTTGACATCCAGCACAACTTATATTTCATTTCAACTTACGATCTCACATTTAATTTCTTAATTATAAGAGGGTTCTATATAGTTTTAAGTGACTAACATAATATATATATATATATATATATATATATATATATATATATATATATATATATATATATATATATATATCTGAAGATAAGAGAAATTTAAATATTGTATGAAGTATATGGTCAGTCTGAGAAAGTGCAAAGGAAAAGAAAAACAATGGAAGATAGAAGACTCACCATTGCATTACATTATATTATATTAATCTTGTCAAAAAAAATATGATATCAATTAATTTGTTTTCTTGAATTATATTGCTCGTTATGGTACAATTTAATGTGGAAGCACTTTTGGAGATACTAGCAAAAGTGAGAGGCAAGAATATGCTATGGTTACTAAAATACAAGCACAATAGATGGAAACCAGCAGAATGTGCAATACAGAATCTGGGAAACACCGCAAGTATACAGCCATTCTATCCAACTTTGCACAATGTTCAGATACTGTTCGAAGTTTCCAAGGCACACCTGCCTTATTCTTTGTAGTGAACTTCATGTAGCACTTTCCTCTTATGTACAATTTTAAATTATTTGAATTGATTTTTGAAAAAAAAAAATAAACGTATATATCTAAAAGCCGAGAAAGAACTTTTAACAAAAATATACTGTGAAATGCTCTTAAAAGAACAAAAGCAAAAACAAATCATAATTTTATAAAAAAAACGCTTAATTTCTTTTACTTTCTACTTCTAATTTTCTATTATTACACCTCAAAATACTTTTCTTGCAAGTTATTCCTCCATTTGTCTAGATCTGCTATCATTTTGATTTAAATAGTATTAAAAAAACATATATTCCTTTTGGACAATTAATGAAGTGCCTCTCTTTCACCATATATAAATACACACCTAACCAATTACTTTCCTTGTACACCACCAAGAGCTTTCAATTTCTATCAAGCAGCATGACTTCTTTTCTTGGCAAATCTTCCGCCTTCATTATTGCCTTCCTTTACTTTTCCCTTCTCCTTCCCTCCACCAATGGTTAGTCTCTCTCTCTCTCTCTCTCTATATATATATATATCTAATGCTATCCTTTTTTTTTTAATCTTTATATTTGCATGCAGCTGAGATAGGAGGTCTGGTAGAAATCCAAATTTAAATCAGTGTCCTTATAATAGCAAAGAATTCCATGGCACTTGTTTTGATCCTAAGCCATGCATTGACACATGCAGGCAAAAGGAAAAATCAAGTGGAGGAAAGTGTGAATTATTTGAATGTGTCTGCTACCGTCCTTGCAATTGAATAATGATCACATATACTAGAGAGCATTAACGTGTTGTAAGCAAAAAATAAAAGCCTGCCTTTACTATTATCGCTACTATTCACTTTTATGCTTGTATAAGTGATTATGTTCTCATGAAGTGTTTTAAGAGTCTTGATGACGGTTGTACCAGATTACACAAATAATAAAATGACAAGTAATAGTATTATTCATAGAGATTGATGTAAACATGCCTTGTTTCACTAATCAAATTAACTAATTGGATATAGCTGAATTGAAAGTAACAAATAAGATTACTAGAAATTTAAATGATAGCAAGTAATTATACAACTAAAATACCAAAATTGAATTTTCTAAATTACTTTAAACTTGTGAAACTAAAGCAATGCAATATAGTAAAAGCATTAGGGTTTTGACTTTCTTTGATTATGACTCTAGGTACCTCAAAGACAAAGCTCCTTTTGAATCTCTTTAGATCTTGGTAGTTTAATCCCAATTCTTTCATTAATGATCAAATTTCCTGAATTAATTGAGATCTACTTCCTTGATGAATCAATCCTACTGAGTTTCACTAACTTGTCTAATTTCTTAATATAAATTAATAAAATCTAAAGTGATTAAGCCCAATAGAATTTTAAGCAAGATCACACAAACCAAATTATCTATTCCAAGATTAACATAATGTATGGTTACAAGAGACATCTCCAAAATGTCTTATTCCTAGTAACAAATTGGTCCAACTAATCAATTGAATGTGGCCAAGCATTCATAGCATTAAGCATAGTAATCACAATTCAATGATAGAAATTGTTTATAAAATAGCAAAAATCTAAGTTAAAACTTCATTATAGTCAAGCTTACATCAAAACCCTAGCGCCATAAGCCTAGCAACCCAATACATGAGGAATCAAAACAAAATAAAGAAATACACACTCAATAAACAGCCTCTAGCTTGAAGAATGATCAAGAAAGCAAGTGAATTAATCTTCCCTCTTCTCTTCCTCCTTGGGAGGCGATGCAAAACAAAGCGTAAAAAACTTTAAGGTATTCCATGAATTCTTCTAAGACAAGGTATTTTTTTGACTTAAACTCAGATTCTTTTTGCAATTAAAATATTCAATGTTTTATTCATAAAAAGATTCATTGAACTGATTATAAAAGATGTATATTTATAGACAATGGAGTTTTCTAATAATAATAAACAACTTATTTAATAAGAAATTCTAATCTAGATAACAAAAAAAAAAAAGAATAAAAAAATTAAGAATCCAACCCTAATCAAAAGCCTAATAAAACCTGAATTCCTCGTAGAAACCATAGAATGTATATTTTACATCATTCCTCTCGAGTTAGAAGAACTCTTCTATGGGGAGTTAAAAAAGTAGTGATGAAACAAAAACTGAAAGGTAACGATCTAAAATGACAAATATCTTTGACATGTATAAAGGTTTGGCAATGAAACATAAAGCATTAAAAACTGAGCGCTACTTCCACTTCATAGAGTATTTGGGAGGAACATCGTAAACATCCTTGGAGATAACTTGTCGAGGAACAAGAGGTATGTTGATCTTGGAATATGCATACACAACTAGAGATAATAGAAGAGGCTGAAATTGGTACCACATTGACGACGCAGATTAATTAAATATGTATCAAATCCACAAGGTGGAAAGATAATAATAGGCCCAAGAATATTGTGTAGAATAAAGAAACGCTCATAGTAAACGATGGAGAAAGGCTCAAAAAGAAAGAAATGCCAAACAACATGAAAACGCAAGAAAGACCCAAAGGCTCTAGCAAGCATTGTGATACTCAAGATTTTAATGTGAGTAATTATGCAAAACAAAGCATAAGAAACTTTAAGACACTCTCTTAGGCAAGATAATTCTCCAAAATTAAACTTAAGAGTGTTCCTTTAAAATAAGATACTCGTGTAACTTAACCTAAAATACTCTCTAATGTGAAAATAATTTAACATTTTATTCATAAAAATATTTATTGAATTGACTATTAAAAAAACTTATTTATAAACAATAGAGTTTGTTAATAATAATAAAAAAAAAAACTTAATTCTAATAAAAAAAGCAACTCTAATCTAAATAATTATAGAAAATAATGAAAACGAAATAAAACATAAAAGATAAAAAGTCCAACCCTAATCAAAAGCCCAATAAAACCCTAAATCCTTATATAAACGCTTGAATGCATATTTTACATCAATAGATTAATACCTCCCTTTAGATTTTTCTTTTTCTTTTGCAGCAGATATTGTCCTTTGCGTTTCTGATCATCTGTCTCATTCTAAGAAAGAGAGCATGACCTAATCTTGTCCAAATGAGCCACATGCTGAGTGGGCTTTTTCCAATAATTGGGCGTCTATACACCAAGACGAGTGAGTGTCTAGACGCTGCTCTATTCAAAACCACCAGCAGCCTTCACACCATTCATCCTGGACCAAATGCCTCCCTCCTTTGTTTACTTGGAGGAGCAGATTTAAAGGTTAAAGTTGGGGATACTTTTCACAACTTACATCAAGGGAGAGCCTAAGAGAAATAAAAACTAAATACTAAAATTATTTGCATAGATATAGGATTAATAAAAAAATCACTAAAAATCATTATCGTTGTAGCCTCATCCAATGATTGGCAATAGCAACTATAATTCAGTTGATTGCAAAAAATTTAAATTTGTGAGTCTTATTGCTTCTGACAATAGACAGGACATGCATATTTTGAAATAAATTCATCAGTACAAGCCCCGATGAACTTTCTGTCCTTCTCCGTGCAAGTTGCAGCGCAATCAAAAGGAGTCCAACATGTACCTTTATATACTCTGCTTAGGCTATCACAAAAGCCATCACAGTTGTATTTGCATCTGCATGTTCCATATGGACAATCTCCTCCCTTTGCGCCTTCCTTCTCCCTGCACAGTGTATCACAAGAAGACAGCGTAGCTGGCCAACAATCTCCTCTATAATTAGCGCTAGGCAAGAAACAAATGTTACCTGGAACCGGTATTAGACGATTTCCTGCACATATAGAAATTCAGATAAAAAAAAAAAAACAAAACAACATAATTAATATAGGAGGAAAGTGAGAATTACAGTGTAAAAAGTAATAAAAAAAAACAGATATTGCAATTAATAATATTATGAAAAATATGATTTTTGATTAAAAAAACACAATGGCGTCATATATACAATACATATAGCCAACATCATTTAATATGTTATATATGATTCTCATGGAAAATAGAGAAGAATGAGAGACTTACCGTTGATGGAGGACAGAAGAAAGAGACGTGAAAAGATGATAATGAAAATGGAGCACTTAGAAGAAGTAGCCATGGTTGGTTAGAGATGAAAGCCTCTGTTTTGGTGCTTAGGTTAGCTTAGATTTATAGCAAGAGGTAGGGCTCTACTTTTGATACTTAATCAGCTACAAACATTGGAAAAATGGATGTAATTTCTGCTTTGGGTTTTTATTTTAACTTTGTAATCCTAGTTGTAGTTTCCGAATGAGGATCAACCAAGTGTATTTGCCTCGTTTACTTGTCTTAGGTGCTTGTTTTTTTTTTTTTTTTTTCTTTTGGTATCGGCATTTCATGTGTAGCAAATATTACAAGCTATCACAGAAAACCAAGCATTGGAGGAGATGTGGAAGGCATTACAGCCAAAAAATTGTTATATACTCTTAGGAAGGCATCTCTTGGAGTTCATGGTAACAAGGGGTATATAAAGAAAGCCATTATCTCTGAGGTATAATTGGGGTGCTTTGGAGAGTTGGAAATTGAACAAGAATGTATGTGACATTGAAAAATGGGAAAATAAATGTAGTAACCAAGTCTCAATTCGATTTTTCACAAGGTATGATACTAAAGTTTAAGAGCCTCTCTTACTACTAATGATGTGAACGAGGTAATGATTGACTTCATGAGTCAAATAGATCGCTAGAAGCTCAAATGAAGTGCAAATAAGCAAGTTGGAATTTGGGTTAGGCTTTGTTGCTGCCATGGAACTTTGACACACGCATGCTCTTGTTCTCTGCTCTTTGTTTTTCTTCATTTCTTTCGGATCCACTTCGTGCATCTTCCTTCTCTTTTCTATCGTCAACGTCATCACCACTAATGTGTCCTCTTCTTTTTATTTATTTATTTATTTATTGTTATGACACTTCTTGAGAAAGGGAGTGAGCGAAAGATGCCACTTGAATTGACACAAGAATTTAGACTTTACCAACTAGCAACTTTTTTGTATCTTCAAGATTGGATGCAGTTCTTTAATAATTTTTATCTTAAATATTTAATAGTTCAACAATTTGACATCCAGCGCAACTTATATTTCATTTCAACTTAAGATCTCACATTTATTTTCTTAATTATAAGTGGGTTCTATATAGCTTTAAGTGGTTAATATAATCTTTTTTTATCTGAAGATAAGATAAATTTAAATATTGTGAAAAGTATATGGTCAGTCTAAGAAAGTGCAAAGGAAAAGAAAAATAATGGAAGATAGAAGACTCATCATTGCATTACATTATATGATATTAATCTTGTCAAAAGAATATCATATCAATTAATTTGTTTTCTTGAATTATATGGCTCGTTATGGTACAACTTAATGTGGAAGCACTACTGGAAATACTAGCAAGAGTGAAAGGCAAGAATATGCTAGGGATACTAAAATACAAGCACAATAGATGGAAACCAGCAGAATGTGCAATGCACGATCTGGGAAACACCGCAAGTATACCGCTGTTCTTTCCAACTATGCACAATGTTCAGATAGTCTTCGAAGTTTCCAAGGCACACCTGCCTTATTCTTTGCAGTGAGCTTCATGTAGAACCTTCCTCTTATGTACAATTTTAAATTGTTTAAATTAATTCTTAAAAAAAGAATAAGCATATGTATCTAAAAGTCAAAAAAATACTTTTAACAAAAATATGGAGTGAAATATTTTTAAAAAACAAAAGTAAAAACAAGTTATAATTTCATAAAAATACTTAAAGTATTTTTAGTTTTTACTTCTAATTTTATATTATTACACCTCAAAATACTTTTCTTGCAAGTTATTCCTCCATTTGTCTTGATCTGCTATCATTTTGATTTAAATAGTATTAAAAAAACATATATTCCTTTTGGACAATTAATAAAGTGCCTCTCTTTCACCATATATAAATACATACCTAACCAATTACTTTCCTCGAACACACCAAGAGCTTTCAATTTCTATCAAACAGGATGACTTCTTTTCTTGGCAAATCTTCCGCCTTCATTATTGCCTTCCTTTACATTTCCCTTCTTCCCTCCACCAATGGTTAGTCTCTCTCTCTCTCTCTCTCTCTCTCTCTCTCTCTCTCTCTCTCTATATATATATATATATATATATATATATATATATATATATATGCTATCTTTTTTAAAAAAAAAAATCTTTATATTTGCATGCAGCTGAGATAGGAGGTCTGGTAGGAAATCCAAATTTAAATCAGTGTCCTTATTATAGCAAAGAATTCCATGGCACTTGTTTTGATGCTAAGCCATGCATTGACATATGCAAGCAAAAGGAAAAATCAAGTGGAGGAAAGTGCGAATTATTTGAATGCGTCTGCTACCGTCCTTGCAGTTGACAAATGATCACATATACTTGAGAGCATTAACGTGTTGTAAGCAAAAAATAAAAGCTTGCCTTCACTATTATCGCTACTATTCACTTTTATGCTTGTATAAGTGATTATGTTTCTTATGAGGTGTTTTCCGAGTCTTGATGACTACCCGTTAAATGTACCGGATTACACAAATAATAAAATGACAAGTAAGAGTATTGTTCACAGGGATTGATGTCAACATGCATTGTTTCACTAAACAAACTAACTAATTCGATATAGTTGAATTGAAAGTGACAAATAAGATTACTAGAAATTTAAATGATAGCAAATAATTAAACAACTAAAATACCAAAACTGAATTTTCTAAATTACTTTGAACTTGTGAAACTAAAGCAATGCAATATAATAAAAGCATTAAGATTTTGACTTTGTTTGATTATGACTCTAGGTACCTCATAGACAAAGCTCTTTTTGAATTCACTTAGAGTTTGCTATTTTAATCTTTCATTAATGGTTAAATTCTCTGAACTAATTGAGATTTACTTCCTCGATGAATCAATCCTACCGAGTTTTACTAACTTGTCTAATTCCTCATTATAAATTAATAAAATCTAAGTGATTAAGCTCAATAGAATTTTAAGCAATCACACAAGCCAAATTATCTATTCAAGATTAACTATGTTTACAAGAGACATCTCCAAAATGTCTTATTCCTATTAACAAATTGGTCCAACAAAATTGAATGTAGCCAAGCATTCAAAGCATTAAGCATAGTAATCACAACAGTGATAGAAATTGTTTATGAAATAGCAAAAATCTAAATTAAAACTTCATTATAGTCAAACTTACATCAAAACCCTAGCTAAATAAGCCTAGCAACCCAATACAAGAGGAATCAAAACAAAACCAAAAAAAAAAAAAAATACTAACTCAATAAACATTCTCTAGCTTGAAGAATGATTAGCCAGTGAATTAATCTTCCCCTCTTCTCTTCCTCCCACACAGGTGATGCAAAACAAAGTGTAAAAAACCCTAAGGTATTCTATGTATTCTTCTAGGACAAGGTACTTCTTTAACTTGAACTCAAATCCTCTTTGAAGTTAAAATACTCAATGTTTTTATTCATGAAAAGAGGTATATTTATAGATAATAGAGTTTCCTAATAATAATAAACAATTTAATAAATAAGAAATTCTAATAGGAAAACAATTCTAATCTAGATAACAAAAAAAATATTGGAATAAAAGTAATAAGAATCCAACCCTAATCAAAAGCCCAATAAAACCTTAATTCCTCATAGAAACCCTCAAATGTATATTTTACATCATTCCTCCTGAGTTAGAAGAACTCTGCTACGGGGAGTTGAAAAAGCAGTGATGCAACAAGAGGTTTGTTGGTGTCCTCAAAAGACTTGTAATACGCATACACCACTAGATATAATAGAAGAGGCTGAAATTGGCACCACATTGACGAGGGAGATTAATTAAATATGTATCAAATCCACAAGGTGGAAAGACAATCACAGGCCCAAGAACATAGTTTAGAATAAAGAAACGCTCATTTTAAATGATGGAGAAAAGCTCAAAAAGAAAGAAATGCCTAACAGCATGAAAATGCAAGAAAGGCTCAAAGGCTCTAGCAGCATCATGAAACTCAAGATTTTAATGTGAGTAACTATGCAAATCAAAGCATAAGAAATTTTAAGATACTCTCTTAGGCAAGATAATTTCCTAAAATTAAACTTAAAGTGTTCTTTTAAAATAAGATACTCATTTAACTTAACCTAAAATATTATCTAATGTAAAAACAATTAATATTTTATTCATGAAAATAT
This sequence comes from Bauhinia variegata, assembly GCA_022379115.2. Taxonomy (NCBI): domain Eukaryota; kingdom Viridiplantae; phylum Streptophyta; class Magnoliopsida; order Fabales; family Fabaceae; genus Bauhinia; species Bauhinia variegata. The sequence goes on from CM039432.1 coordinate 8,277,335, forward strand.
TCGTTAAATTGATTATAAAAGAGACTTATTTAGCCAAAAAAATTATATATTCTTAGGAAGGCATCTCTTAGAGCTCAAGATAACAAGGGGTATAAAAAGAAAGCCAATAGCTGTAAGGTATAATTGGGGTGCTTTGGAGAGTTGGAAATTGTACAAGAATGCCTGTGACATTGCAAAAATGGGAATATATATATATGTAAAAAAGTCTGTCGTTTTTTACAATGTATGATACTAAAGCTTAAGAGGCTCTCTCATTTATTAGAATAATAATGTACACGAGGTTACAATTAACTTCATGAGCTGAATAGATTTCTAAAAGCTCAAATCAAGTTTAATTAAACATGTTGGAATTTGGGTTATGCTTTGTTGCTGCCATGGAACTTTAACACATTCAACTTTTGTTCTTTGCTCTTTGTTTTTCTTCATTTCTTTCGGATCCACTTCATGCATCTTTCTTCTCCTTTCCATCATCAAAGTCATCGCCATTAAAATGTCCTCTCTTTTTTTTTTAATTATTTATTGTTATGACACTTCTTGAGAAAGGGGGTGCGAGAAAGATGACCCTTAAATTGACATAAGAATTTAGACTATACCAACTAGCAACTTTTTTGTATCTTCAAGATTGGATGCAGTTCTTTTAGTAATTTTTATCTTAAATATTTCATAGTTCAACAATTTGACATCGAGCACCACTTAAGATCTCACATTTAATTTCTTAATATAAGAGGGTTCTATGTAGTTTTAAGTGGCTAATATAATCTTTTTTTTTTTTATCTGAAGATAAGATAAATTTAAATATTGTCTGAAGTATAAGGTTAGTCTGAGAAAGTGCAAAGGAAAAAAACAATGGAAGATACAAGACTCACCATTGCATTACATTACATTATATTATATTAATCTTGTCCAAAAAAAAAATCTTAATATCAATTAATTTGCTTTCTTGAATTATATGGCTCGTTATGGTACAACTTAATGTGGAAGCACTTTTGGAAATATTAGCAAAAGTGAGAGGCAAGAATATGCTATGATACTAAAATACAAGCACAATAGATGGAAACCAGCAGAATGTGCAATGCAGAATCTGGGAAACACCGCAAGTATACAGCCATTCTTTCCTCGAAGTTTCGAAGTATCCAAGGCACACCTGCCTCATTGTTTGTAGTAAGCTTCATGTAGATCCCCTCCTCTTAAAAGGCTGTTTAGACTAGCTAATTTTATTTATTTTTTTTTTTTTGCTGGAAGTCTTTTTAATAAAAAGAAATATTTTTTTGTAATTTTAAATTATTTTTAAAAAATAAAAATATCTAAAAGCCAAAAAAAATATTTTTAACAAAAGTATATATAATGAAATGTTTCTAAAAACAAAAACCATAAACATATAAACAAAAGCATAAGGAAGTTATAGTTTCATAACACCTTAAAAAATTGGTTGAGTTTTTGCTTCTAATTTTATATTTCTACACTTCAAAAACTCTTTTAAAAAAAAAAACATATATTCCTTTTGGACGATTAATGAAATGCCTCTCTTTCACCGTATATAAATACATGCCTAACCAATTACTTTCCTTGAGCTTTCAATTTCTATCAAACAGGATGACTTCTTTTCTTCGCAAATCTTCTGCCTTCAGTATTGCCTTCCTCTACTTTTCCCTTCTCCTTCCCTCCACCAATGGTTACTCTCTCTCTCTCTCTCTCTCTCTCTCTCTCTCTCTCTATATGTATATATATATATATGCAAATCATAACTAATGCTATCGTTTTTTTTTTATTAACTTTATATTCATGCAGCTGAGGTAGTTCCAATACAAAATCCAAATTTAAATCAGTGTGCTTATTATAGCGGAGAATTCCATGGCTCATGTTATGATCATAAGGAATGCATTGACACATGCAGGCAAAAGGAGAAATCAAGTGGAGGAAAGTGTGAATTATTTCAATGCGTCTGTTATCGTCCTTGTAATTGACAAATGATCATATACTGGAGAGGTGCAAAAAATAAAAGCAATATAAAAGCTTGACGTTACTATTATGTTACTATTCACTTTTATGTTTAGCATTTATCTCGTATAAGTGATTATATCTCTTATGAAGTGTTTTCGGGGGTCATGATGACTACCTGTCAAGTGTAACAGATTACACAATTAATAAAATGACAAATAAGAGTATTGCTCATAAAGATTGATGCTAATATGTATTGATTCACTAATCAAACTATTTGAATACAGTTGGATTGAATGTAACTCTTAAAATTTCTAATTGGATATCATAATTAAAATTTGAGAAAAATCTTTTTTATCCTAAAAATTATCACTAATTCTCAAAAAAAAATTTAACATTTTAAATTAAATAAAATGAATCTTCACATTTAAAACTAAAAATAAAATGAATCTTCACGTTTCAAACTAAAAATAAAAATAAACCTTATTAAAGTATTTTTTATTTATACAAAAAATTTATTTTTATTCTAAACTTAAAATATAAAAATTTATTTTATTCAGTTTAAAACATAAAAATTCTTTTTAAAATTAATGATAGTGTAATGAAACAAAAAGAGAACTTTCCCTTAAAGTTTTGAAATTATTTTAAACTAGTGAAACTAGAGCAATGCAATATGCTAAAAGTGACGAGGTCTTGGCTTTGTCTGATTATGACTCTAGGTATCTCAGACAATGCAAGGCACCCTTTGAATCTCCTTAGATCTTGTTTTAATTTCAATTATTTCATTGATGGTCAAATTTCCTAAATTAATTGAGACATGATTCCCTAATGAATTAATCCTACCTAATTTCACTAACTTGCCTAATTCCTTAATACAAGTTCACAAATTCTAAGTGATTAAGCTCAATAGAATTTTAAGCAACATCATACAAACCAAGATATCTATTCCAATATTAACTTAATATATGGTTACAAGACGCATCTCCAAATTGTCTTATTAACAAATTGGTCCAACTAATCAATTGAATGGTAGCCATGCATCAACAAATATGTATGTATGCCATCCTCTAATAATTTCATGCAATGCACATTGTCATTGACACTGCTAAGTTTCCAAGAGAAAACTGCTTGCCATAATAAAATATAGCTAAGAAATACACAGCTTAAGTTTGACAAAAATTTACCAGATATGCCTTGAGCATTCCATTTTTCTTCTTTTGAAAAGAAATGTTAACTAGCTAGCCATTCAACATATGTCCAAGGCGATTAACAAGCTCTATCCAAAACCAGTCTACTTGTTATAATGGCTTTGAAGCAAGAGAAAATTGAATGAGATACAATAGTTACATGCATCAACAAATATGAAGGACCCAAAATGGTGGTACCTGGATTATACAAAAACAAAACTAAGACTTGCATAAATGGTAGCAACACCAAAAAATCAAGATGAATTATTCTTTTTTGGCCAAAAGAAGGCACCCAAACTTAAAACGAAATAAGATTGATAGAACTTCCATATTAATTCATGTTCAGATATGATTGAAATTATAACCCTTTTTTGTGGTGCGATCTATTGAGCCGTTCCAAACTCCCCAAGCCAATTCTTGCCTTTCCTGTCCTTGAAGATGCCACAGACAAGCTGTACTTTCCAATTTGAATAGTCCCATTACAACCCCAAGCCATTGTTGTGGAACTTTCATTTTGCTATTTTGACAACGATGCATCAAGAATGCAGTCAACAAAGAGATGACTTTTCCTATGGCAGGCAACCAAATACCAATTTGACAGAGCACAGAAATTTGAATACCAGGTCAATACAAGAAAATGCTCGGCACTTTAGCAGATTTTATTTCTGAAAGCAAAGTTAGTACTTGAAAAAATTGAATGCTATTACACCATCTCATAATATAAAATCAAGCATCAGCTTTCAGTTCTCAATCAAGCTTGAGTACCTGCCTTCTAATTCTGATGACCAAGCTTCCCTGTCTTGCTTCTGGAGATGCTTCCTTACTCCAATGTATGTGGGAAAATTAGGCTTGAGACCCTTATCAATCATCTCATGAAGAATTTTAAGTGCCTGGAGTATATTTCCATGCTTCATATGAAGGGCTGCAAGCAAGCTGTAGTTTGCATTGCTTGAACTCCTGTGCTTAAAGGAGGAATCAATCACATATTTGTGTGCCTCTTCATGACTCTTCAATCCAAAATATGCCTTTATAATCATAGCATGAGTTGAAAGACGAGGTTCGATACCCTTCAGAATCATTTTATCCAGAAACTCAGGCACTAAATCAAGCTGGCCACGTTTACAGAAGGAAGTAATTATTATTTCAAAGGTAAGTGCATCTGGCAAAACATTATCTTTCTCCATAGAAACAAACAACTGGCAAGCTTCAGCAAATTTTCCATTCCTGCATAAACAACTAAGCACAAAATGAAAAGAAGTTCTGTTTGGGAAACAACCTTTTTCCTTCATAACTCTTAGCAAATTTTGTGCTGTCTTGTAAAGATTTTTGTTGCTCATTTCCCTAATTAAGATATTATAATGATTCAACTTCCTTCCTGCCATCTCTATCAAAGGTTCGGCCATATGAAATGAACCAGAAACAGCAAACATCTCTATTAATGAACTAACACCTGAAGTTCTACATAGCCCACCAACTTGATTTAACATATCCACCACTTTCCGAGAAGATTCCATGAAAGAAGCATCGTGCAAACTTAAACTTAGCAGAAACTCAAACGCCTTTGGTCCCAAAGGTATACGCCTAAGGTTCAATTGAATCAATATATCAACCATCGCCTCATAATTTCCTAATTGCCCACAATTATCAATAACCAAGTTACATATATCCGGATCCCAACAACGATAAGGATATGAAACCTTAAGCCAATCAAAGAACCGCAATGCTGACAGTTTTTCATAAGATAATAGCCTAAAAATCTTGACAGTCAAAGATTTGGATAAAGTTACAATCTTCACGTTCAAACACGACTCCAAATCACTCCCATCGGCAATAATCAAGTCAACGAGTTCGGAAAACATCTCAGCAGTCGTATGCTGTGTAAACCCATCAAAAGAATCTGAAGACGAACTAAAATGCCTAGGACTGAAAGGTGTAAGCAAACGGAGCTTCGAGCAATTGTGCCCATCAATAATACAGCCTCTACTATTTTGCAAGAAATCAGAAGAATTGGCAAATGGGTATTTCGTAAGACACACTGGGGAAGACCCAGTCGAAGAAAACAAGGATTGTGGAGTTTCCGATGAGGTTGTCGTATGAAAACAGGTGAAATTGAAGAACAGGTTTAAAGGGACTCTGATTGAACCTAGGGTAGTGGAAGAGAATGGAGGCAGTAGAGACTGAAAGAACAAACAATCAGAAGAGACATGGTTTGGTAAATACCTGAGCTTCTTGCAGAGGTTTCGAAATCCCATGGCAGTGTAGAAGGTCTTCGGGTTTGCATCGGCTCAAAGTTGGGGCGGGCAGAGAGCAGCAAGGTTAAGCCAATAAGGCATGCCCCGGAGTTGGATACGGGCCCTCCACTACCCATGGGTCGGGTGTGACCCGTGACCTTAACTTGGGTGCAATGCTGTAATCCGTCACTTTCAACAATCCATTGAGACAAATCACAAGAGTAAACCCCATTTCACGAGATCCATTAGTTAAGAACATCTTACATTTAAGATCGGAAAAAATATTTAAAGTTTTTGTACAAATATTAAAAAATCATTAGTATTTCTAAAATTTACTTCAGATTGACTAAATTGCTCGTATTTAGTACTATACTATCAATGTTTTTTATCTTATTAAATAAAGATATAAAAGGAATAAAATACTTAATAATATTTTGAAACTCTAAAACAATGTATATTTTAAAACAAAACAAAAACTATAAAATGACACATATTATGAAATAAATAAATAAAAAAAAAGTATTTGTTAATAGATTGCAACAGTAATTGTGAATAAAAAAATAAAATTATGCAAAAAAATGTGAAAGTTAAAATGTTTTACAAAATTATTGTATTCACTTTATTTCACTTGTAAAATTGTAATGACAAAGACATTCTTACTCTTCTCTTAAATCAAACATAGCCCTAAACCTAACTTCCTTCACACAAGGAGTATAATTGGTATAGCTCTTGGTGAACTTTCTACATTTGTTTGAAACTTAAAATCTCTTACAATTATTATCCAATAATAATAATTTTTTAATCATTAAATAAAATTATCATTATTACAGTTACAATCTCATTTAATAATTTTTATAAATAATAACAATAAGACACCCAAATCCACTTGTTTAGATCCATGGCAATTTCCAATGCTTGGGATAATCATACCAAAAAATAAAAAAAATCAAACTTTTGAACTTTAACTTCCATGAAGAATTAGCAACAAGGTGTTTAATGTTTATATTCACTAGGTGAGAATCCTAGGAAGAAGACAATGTCAACATAAAGTTACAATTTTCTCTTCATTTTTTTTTCCCCTTTTTGCTAAACCACATTTCTAAATCATAAATCCATAATATACATAAAAGAGAGAACAAACTAAAACTAAAATTTCTCAAGCTTTCTTGGGAGACTTGGTGGCCCTAGAGGGAGACTTAGGCTCCTTTGTGGGCTTGTCACTCTTCTTTGGCAATAGAACAGGATTGATGTTAGGAAGAACACCACCATGGGCAATTGTTACCCCACCAAGCAATTTCCCAAGCTCTTCATCATTTCTCACAGCTAGCAAAATATGCCTTGGGATTATCCTATTCTTCTTGTTATCTCTAGCTGCATTGCCAGCCAATTCCAGCACCTAAATCAATCAATTTTACACAAAAATTAGCAGATAATTTCAGTTTTGGTTTGCATCTTGGGATTATCCCAAAATGTTCAATTTGAAAATATTAAAAACCAAAATTTTATCATCAATTTGAAATTTAAAGCTGTTTGGTGCAAAAGTAGTGTGAAACCATCAATTTACTAAAATTTATAAATTTTCTTAAGTAATTTGGAGGCAATTTAAAGTGGGTTTAAGGGTTTGGGACAATTTGAATTTTTTCTTTTTTTTTTTTTTTTGAAAAAAATATACTACACATACATAGTCAAATTCAATTTGAGACGGTTTGTAATTTTTTCAAACCGAAAAACCAAATACATTTAAAACCAATTCAAATCACAGTTAATCAATTTTAGTCATATTCAATGCAATTTGCTTTGGTCAATTTGATAGATCTAAAAAGGTGTTACTGAAGTAACTGCACGCATCCAAATCTCAATTGGCGCAGTTTAAATCAGTTTGTAAAAAACCCAACTTTATAGCGTTAGCAGCAAATTTAAACATTGTTACTCAATAATTCCCTTCAAATCAGGAATTGCAAGAATTGGGTATTCAATAACTGAATCAAATTCCCTTTCTTCCACATGAATTAACACTATCGAGATCAACCAAATGAAGAATTTTTAACAGTTTCATCACATAAATTCCCTTTCTTTCCTATATTCCCATGCAAGCTTTCGCATAGAATCCAAAATTGGGAGAGATGTTTCAATCACAGTAGCCCTAATTAGAGACCTGCTGCGTTGACCGAGAAATTGAATCAAAACTTTGGGGAGAAGGGAAAATGAAACCAAGTGAAGCAAATTAATTAGACTACCTCAGCAGCCAAGTATTCTAGGACAGCGGCCAAGTACACCGGAGCTCCGACGCCGACACGCTGGGAGTACCTCCCTTTCTTCAAATAGCGCCCGATTCTTCCAACCGGAAACTGGAGACCTGCCTTCACGGACCTAGACACAGGCTTCTTCTTGGGCCCTCCACCTCTTCTTCCTCCGGCTCCCTTCTTCATCTTTCCACCGGTATCCATCTAGCTCACTCACCGGCAACGGCAACCCAATAGTCACAGTGATGATCAAGCGACGATGGATGAAGATGACGACAACGATGCAGATGGCTTAGATCTTATACAGATTCTAGACAATAATGAAGATATTAAAGTGAAGAATCCGAACGTCAGATGTTAAACTATCAACGGCTGTGAGTGATTTCGTCAGCAATCCGAATGGTTTGACGTGGACCAACGGGACATGAGAGTCCCCAGACGCCACTCAAGTCTGGTTTTCTTTTCTTTATTGGCTCAGTTGTATGCTTCCTTTTACGAGAATCTTAAAACTTTCCTTCATAAAGTCAATTCCCTCACCCTTTTTCCCTAAACAAAATGAGATTTCATAAAAAAAAAAAGAAGATAAAATTGTAAAAAGAGAAAAGATAATGATATCCTTCTTAATTATATATTTATGTTTATTTAATTAATTTTGTGTAAAGTAGATTTAGACATGATATAGACCAAATAATAAGAACAGCTTACGTAATCCACCAAACCAAGCCCAAGAGCTCAAGGGCCAGCCTTGTATGCGCATCGCATCAAAATGATTAAAATATCCCTCCCTTAATGTAATAAGAGTTAAAAAACCTTAATTTCTTTAATATATTTCATCTTGAATACTATGCTGACTTTACCGATCAAACCCAAACTAACTCTACCAACAAAACTGAGTTACCATTTCTGCATTGACTTCACACTAAAACATTTTCATTTTCTAAGTAAGAATGTTTTACAAACATGCTCGTTGGAAAAAACTACAGCTACAATCTCATCTCATAGCTAGGTTTTTTTTTTTTTTTTTGTCATATATAAAATAAAATTTTAAACTTTTTAATATAGTTCAAACATAATCAGCTAATGCATCACAGTGACTTTTAAGCCATTTCCCAATAACTAGAAAGCCAAAACTCTAATAAATTCAAATCCCTTGAGCTATAAAAAGATCAAATTTAATCTCAAAATATAAAAATGTCAAATTCTTTATAAATTATATTAGTGCATCAAACCACTTCTTTTTCTCAGTTTCCCCGTTCACACTGTCAAAAAATATAGAAACAAACAAACAACTAATTTTCTTGTGATTGCAATCAGAAGCAAAGTAAGCAATTAATTAACCTCGTGAAGTTGAGCATTCTAAAATTCATAACATAAAGAAAGAAACTGCCTTATCATGGAAAGAATGAGCAAAAGCTTGTTGACAACAGTTTACCAATTTCTGGGAAAATATTATAACAGCTAATTTGACCGAATGTTGCATCTGCCATTTTATGGCAAACTCATGAGAATCAATCACCATTCACCAACAATGCTAAATGAACAAAATAGCATTGTGAACCAATCTGGTCTAATTTATTTGCTAGAAACAGCACTTATCAGCACTGCACAACCAACTATCTGATGATTCAGTCTCTCCAGACCTCAAAAACACAATCCAAAACTAAAATGTAACAAGATTACTTTACTGTGAAGTCGCCTGTTTCAAATATGCGATAAGGTCAGCACGTTCCTGCGGCTTCTTAAGACCAGGAAACACCATCTTTGTCCCAGGGATATACTGCACAACAAAATGCCCAAAAATGAATCACTTCTATCATACTGTCAAAATCAATTGCGAATTTTGGTTCAAATATTAAGCGTAACACCCCTATTGTATAGCAGAAAACACTTAGAGCCTGTTTGGGTTATTATTATTTTTTTTTTCTACAGGAAGTGCTTTTGGAAGAGAAAAAAAAAAAAAAGGTCTTATGAGCAACTTTAAACTGTTTCGATTAGCTTTTAGATAATAAAACAAAAACACCTTAAAAGCCAAAATGATGCTTCTAGCAGATTCAGAAGCAGTTTTCGTGGGGGAAAAAAAAACATTTCTAAAAGTCACAAAAGCTACTTTTGGTTGCTTCAACTTCTGCATCTCAAAAGCCAAACGCCCCTAATCCAATAGGATGTGAATAGTCACTGATTATTATTCCAAGGGAAGCATATGCCACCATGTAATAGGAAATTACTAATACAATTGGTACCTTTTTGGGGTTAAGCAAGTAATCATACAAAGTCTTCTCCTCCCAAATCACAGCCATGTTCTTATTAGCTGCAGAATAGGAATATCCAGGAGTAGTGCCAGACTGCCTTCCAAACAAACCATTCAGATTGGGACCTGATAATGTGAACAATCAAGGCAGGCATTTTTCATGTTAGAACAGTACATCCAAGTATAATTTTCAAGGGAGAAGGGAACAATATAAAAATTCCACTTACAAAATTTTTAGCAATGATAAATGAAACAATTAGATGGAACAAGGGTAAATTAGAATTATAAATTATAATTCAAGGGAGAAAAGAACTAACAAATGCAAGGAGAACTATCTTGCAGAGTAACGACATAACTAAAGAGACTTAAAATTGAAAACCCTATAATCTAGAAATTTTAACACAAGTTATACATAAACAATATCCCCACTGCAGCCACCATGATCAAATTACTCAAAAGACAATCATTCAAGCATAATGTAATCTCAATACCAAATTCTCATGTTAAACCAAAACCTTTTCAAGCATTCTGGGTGCAAGCCACCGTCAAGATTGTAAGGTTTCACTATGAATCACCCAGCTAGGGGGGAATCAACTTTCCAAAATTATTATGTTAGAAACCAGGTTTACCACCCATACGAAAAAGCATGTTAAGTAACCTTATGAATCAAAAAAAAATTATAATCAGATTCAGATCCCATGAATTGAAGATGTAGAATAACATTTTTGGCATCCACATCAATACAAATATAACATTCAGGTATAGCAGATAATATAGGATCTCAAATGTAAAACATCAAAAACTAAATTAATAACATCCGCTCTACAACTGAAGTTTGAAGACAACATCTTCCTTTAAGTTTTGTAAGAGTTTCCTCTCATGGTGATAGAATTCAATTCACCAATGGACAAGGTAACTTCACTCTTCAGGAAACTCAGGCAGTGTAGATACCCATTCTTCAAAAAGATATGGAGTTAGGAAGAGACAAGGAAATTGGTGGGAGAAACACCCATGCTGGTTTTGTTGATTTGCTTAGACAAATATTAACCCATAGGCCAAACTGAATGGACAGAAACTATTCACCCAAAGCAACAAAACCTGCTACTTCCAGATGTTCAGCTTAAACATATTATTTTGGTTGGGTTATGCTGACCCCAGAAACTTTTAAATAGAACTTTGAGGATTACCAATTTAACAACAAGTTTTAATTTTGAAAACCAGAAAGCAGGAAAAGATTTCCTCAGACATCTATCTTCCTCATTACATGAGGGTACCAAAGGGTTGGAAATCCAAAAAAAAAAAACATGATACCTAATGGGAAGCTAATTTTCAAAAACTTAATCGGTTATCAAATATCTAAGAATCCAGTACTTGATTGGATTCTTGAGTGCAATATGCTTTTTCCAGTGTTTATAATCAACTTCTGTACAACCAAAGCCAAAAGGATATCACGGTCGATAGAATGGAAATGTTGGAGGTTATTAAAGACAAATAGATAAACTTATCTACCATCTTTTAACAAGAAACACAAGACAAGCAGTAAAATAATTAGGTAATTTCAGCTCAGAAAAGAGTGAAAACTGGAATAGCCAGATGCCCAGATGTTTCAAAACATCATAAAGCATCAATCTTCAATGGTAACACTGAAATTCAATATTCATTTCTGATATTCCAACAAATAAAGGTAAAAGATACAGAAACCCAATTGATACTATTTCAATGTCCAGATCTAAGACTAAATTCGCGTAAATTGGAAAAACAAGACAGAGATCCAAATAGAATTGTACCCAAAATCTGAATAGATCTTGTAAAAACCCAGAAAGAAGAAGATTACGACCATAATATGCTCATAACCCACCTTGCTTGTGGCCGGCACCTTTGTCAACGGTGTGGCACTGAGCGCACTTGGTCTTGAAGATTTTCTCTCCAGCCTGAGGATTCCCAGGTGGTGCCTCATCGAAAGACGCCATTTTTTGAAGCGGCTTGCCTCTTTCTCGAGAGAGAAAAGCTGAGAAAGTTTAGAAAGCGAAAGAATAGAAGAAACGAGAAGCGGCTGCATAACAAATAGGTGCCAAGGTGGGAAATTTGACAACGAGAATGCTACGGCCATTCCAAGTCAAGTGACGTGGCGCGTTTGTAGCCGTCCAAAAGACGTTCGGCTCGGTCCTTTTCATATAAGGACTCAAAGAAAACTAAACTTTATTTTCACTTTTCATACCCATCTTTGTCATATAATTTTGTCAAAAACATCCTAGTCACATAATTTTTTAACAAAAAAAAAAAAGTGATCAAGCAATTCTTTTCCTTTTAATGATGCAAATAGTAATTATAGTTTTTTTAAAAATTAACCTTTCATCCTTACTCAATTTAATTTTTTTAAAATTTTTCTCGTGCTTTTTTTTTTTACTTTTATGTTTCTGTAATAATTTTTAAACTATATAATTATAATTGTAATATTCAAATCTAAAGGATACCATAAATTACTCTAAGCAATTATACAATTTCAAAAATTTTGTAGGATGCATAATAAAATAAATAAGTAAGCACCCAAATTAAGAGATAGAAAAGAGCTTGCAAAAAATTTAAAAAAAAACTTTAAAATTTTTTTATAGGTGCACAGAACAAATCACATTAAAAATCTCATTCAACATCAAATTTCCTCATAAAATTAGGAGTGGGTGCATGTGCATTATTTCTATTCTATGCACAATCCAAGTTTATAGATTAAACCACATTAAATACTTTAAAGCTAAAAAGATATTTCAATCCAATGCACCATGTGTAGGTGCATATTATAGAGGACATAATATATTTTATGAATTTTAATTGGATTAAAATTGTAGTAAAAATTTATAAAAAGAAATTACTCTTCTATGCAATGCACAAGTGCATATGTATATAATAAATCACATTAAATATCTCATTCAACATTAAAATTGTTCTAAAAATGAAAAAATGCTTATATATCGATAAAGTCTGTTTAATAAATTTTCAAGTTGGGGTGTAAAATCTTAATAAATTATATAATTTTAATTTATCAATGCATCAAGTGAAGGTGCACACAATAAATCACATTTAGTTAATTTTTTTAAAAAAGAAATTTCCATGATTTTTTTTTTTTAAAAAAATTAGTAGCAGTAGGTGCATGTTTATTCTTCTATTCTATGGAAGAGGTTAAATGCACCATCCAACATTAAATTCTTTGAAAAATAGCCCAATTTATTAAAGGTAATGAAGATTCCTCTTTCTCCTTTTTTTATATTTCTCCCATTTTCCATTGATACAATATCTTCAAATTACTACATCTTTTAAACTCAATAATTTCTCTCTAACTGTATTTTTAGAACCAAAACCTCTAAAACCTCTAAAATTTTAAGATAAAAATTGAAGTTTAGAATTTTGTTTTAATTCTAAGAATGAAGTTGGAGAGAGAAATGGTAGGAAGAAAATATACAATAATTTAAGGACATTATATGAAATTAATGGAAAGTGAGAGGGAAAAAAAGAGTCTTAATTACCTATAATTAATAAGGCTATTGTTCAAAGAATTTTAATATTTGATAGGGTAATTTCATAAAGAAATATTTTATAGGACATTTAATAAGATTTATCCTATACACATGCACATGCACCTAAAGCATAGGATAGAAAATTCGTAATATATATACATATATAGAATCAAATGGTAAAAGGTATGCATTTTTTACACCATAAAAGATAAGTAAAACATTTATAATATAAGATTAAGAACATATTTAGATTGATTTCTAATAATACTTTGAGGTACTCAAGCCATAAATCAAACTCTCTTTATTTTCTAAAGCTACTATTTTTTCCCCCCATAATCAATCTCCAAACAAAGCCTAAGTCTTAGAACATGCACTAATATGAAAATCAAAGCCAAAATTTACTTTTAGTCTCTTGGACTTTTTCAATTACCAAAAGATCCACAAAATGCAGGGTCACTATGATAAATCTGATAAGCTTTTCTTGCAATGTCAACGGCAGCCTTGCAAACCATAAATTACAGAGAGGGAGCACAATCATTCCTACCATGGCTAGACCTTAGTATGATTATTTTACAGAATGCATCAACCCTTAAGCTCACCCAACTTCTCCACTCAAACCATAAATATAAATAATAATACTAAACGCAAAATACAAGGAAAAGAAGAAGAAAGAAGAGATAGATAGATATGTTATTCTGTTATCACCCTGCTGTAGTCACCATTCTTGACAAATCTAACACCTAATTCAAGCTTTTGAGAAGGCTGGCTTGCGGAGACCAGGTATCTGCAACAAAATAGTTGCATAGTCATGTTAAACAACCTCAGAACTAAGTGGTAAAAGGTATATTCATTGAGTGATGCTATATTCACACCCATTTATGCACACTTATTTTTTACACCTCTTTTTTTTGGGTATCTCTCTTACTTTTTATCTTCTCACTTTTTTGTTTACAGTTTCATCTCTACAATAACTCATAAATTAAAGGGTGTGCATCAAAAGTTGTGCAAATAACATTTCTCATATTCTTTCGCTACACCACTGCAAATATTTACAATGATGTAAAGCATGTGATCAACCAGCTATTATTTTGATAACTACTTGAATATTTAAGAAGGTTGAGCAACGAAAACAAGATTTTCTACTACTAAATTGCATTATCTACTACAAATAAATTCAAGCCATTATCATAATCTTTGTTAAACAACAAATATTGTGAAGTACATTTAGTATAGCAGGCATTCATAGATAAACGTTTCTATGTGCCTGTGCAAATGAGTTTATGCAATGATGTGACAAGTTCAACTTAGACAATAAATGACACATCTTTGGTGATTCACTACTAGATAGTCAGCTGAAATTACCCACAACGTCTGGTTCAAGTTATAAACAAATTATCTACATACAAATCTCCTATATATGGATTTAGATCCTCTAAAATGAGGGATGCACTTTAGAGACATATCATCTTCAATTAAAAGATGAGATAATTACAGATCCGTCCATTAAAATTGTTTGTTTTAAAAATAATAAATACATAACCATCAATACACTCCTCTCTCCCTCTCTTTTTCTCTCTATCTATCTCCACTGTATGAAATTGCCATGGGTGTTAAGGCTTCTAGGCAACAGTTTATCTGGGTTGTGAGGAGAATGAAGATTGGTTTCCCTAAGGATATGAGGAAAGAACTGAAGGAAATGACTAATTTTTGCAAGAAGTTGGGTACCACAAGTTTTGATTATGGGTGGAATTCTGGAAGGAGTTAGTGTGGGGCGGCACTGATCACATGGCCAGTATTTGCTGAGCCATCCTACACCTTTTTTTTTTTTTTTTTGGTAGTAAAAATGTTTAGGTGAGTTGGGTCTTGGGAGCTTATTAGAGCCAAGGCATGCCTCAAGGTTCAAAGAACATTTATAGAGTTACTTATAGATTACCCACTAACGGAATCCTCTTACTTGACCAACTTTCATTGGCACTTAATTTCAAGTATTTACTAGATAAGAGTTGAGCCTTCACTTATTTTTCTTTATTACTGGGCCTTCTATCTTTTACCAAAATAAATTTGGTGGGGGGGATTAAAAAACATATTTTCCGCTAAGTTAAGCAACTTTTTCCAATGGATTGTTACAGACAAAGTAATAAATGCTTGATGAAGAATACTCCATCCAAATTCTGAAGCAATAGAAGCAGACATCATATTCCCTTAATAAGGCCAAAATCCTTGAAAAAGATAGTTCACATTTAAGTAAAGTCCTTGATTGTACTCTCCCCAGACAGTTGTAGATAGTTTCAGTAATAGACTAGTGAAATACATACCTCAATTCCATGTGGTCCAATTCGGTTACGAGAAATGAAGTTGATTATCAGACTTGCAAATTCATCAGGTGCATCTTCCTAAAGAAATTACTAAATGACGTTAGATCTCAAATATGAGAATACAATAAGGAGAAATATATATAATGTATTTCTGTATATATTCCACAAGAGACAATTTGTACATGCCTGTATAGCATGCCCTGTATGTCGTACAACTACCATCTGAAACTTCCCTTGCATTTGACCAATTGTTAGAGCCCTGTTATAAAAATGTGCCAAACGTCACTTGAACAATTCCATGTTCCCACAACCCCAGCCCCAAGGGGGTAAACATAGGAAAAATAAAAAAGATACAAAATGCAGTGCTCTGTGCTAAAAGAGAATATTGTTGTAGTATTACTTAAATACCAATGCCAGAAAATGCTATGCAAATTGCATCTATACCTTGAATACAAAAGTAAAGAGTCCACTCAGACTATTTAAGACCGAGATAAAATTTACTTTCAGTGACAGTATGATGGGACACGGAATTACTAGAAAAGCACCACATCCACCATGAATGCATATTCTCACCTATTTTAGACTTATGTCTTAGCACGTCATATTAAAGCTTATGTAAATCCTAGCTATTCATCAAAAAAGGGAAAGGAAAATTCTTACCATCTACATATTGATCTGCCAACACAAGATCGGATAATACAGGTCCACACAGATTGATGCAAGTGACAGAAAGTTTAAGTTTTAAGAAAAAAAAAATAGAACATTGCTATAGACCCATGCATTTCAAGATGAAATCAAATTTCTGTGTGAAATATCACAACTAAGTACTGGAACAAAGAAACAGAATGGAAGAGGAATTAGTGTGCAGGGAATAACATATTTTCTGATGAAACTAGTGCAAGATAGTTGATAAACTAACAAATTCTATTTTCTCACATACTCATTCCTTGATGATCTTTTCCCATCATAAAATATTCAAGAAATTCTTCACAAATCTTTTGGATGATTATCGTTTACCAGTTTATTATCCTTTCAAATTTCAGCTATTCTTGGAAGTAACTCCAAAATGAACTACGCAGCTGGTAGAAAGCTTGGCTACCAAGACCATACAATTGTCGAATCACCAATCATTTGTGGAGGTGAGATGTTCATTGAACATAACACGTAAATTTAAAAGAGGTTACCTGTCCAATCTGTCTGTTCCTGCTAACAGCAAGAGCTTCGCAGCAGGACATGACAAAAATTTATCTGAAAGGCCTTCATACCTGCATTGTAGAATTTGAAATCTTGGTGAGTTAAAACTTGAAAGTAGTAGTAAAGCCTTTTAAATGTGATGTCAGCGTCACTGATGAGAAATTCAGTATATTAATACCTACTTAGAATCAAATAATTGCAATAGCATGATAAAAGAAGAAACCCGAAATTAAAGGGGAATGAGAGAATTCTTGTGGGACAAGAACCCCCATTATCTGTGTTTTACATGCAAAGCATTAAATTTAAATGTTGCCAATAAAATTGGTCCTGACTTGTGATCATCCATTTTAGATCATTAGAAAGCTGCTCATAGTTTTATCTGTTAAATAGAAGGATGATGCCTCTGAAACTAATTTAACATTAAAGTGCCCAAGATACAAAACAAATTATACAGTGGGTAATAGAAACGGGGTTTTATGATTTTTTAGCAAGGAATTCTGTAATAGAAACAAAGGATGATGCCTCTCAATGAATGGTTTCTCAATAAAAATATATTAAAAACCTAAACCTATGATATACTTGTCCACAAATTAAGATATTACATAACAACAGAATGGTAAAAGTTGTGGGCCTCAAATTTTATTCACTTTCATATTCTAATCAAAATGAATCAATCTTGAAATACGGGAAATGCAGAATTTTGAAGGACACAGTGATTCTAGCGATTAAGAAATAATGGAAGTTTAGACTATCTCTTCAACTAAGTTCAATCCTGTTATAGCTGAATAATTCAAAACCTTTAGACAGGAGAATACACTTTATAATAGTATCTAAATTTAGTATTTGACTATTTATTTAGTGACAAAGAAGTGAATTTCTTAGAATATTGAAATCTATAAGATAATATCATAATATACAATCTCTATTTTTGGCATACAACAATCTTCATTTCTTATGTGATGTTTCCCAGAGTTATGTCTCCATCTAATTCATCCAAGAATTACACACTAGTTTTCTTATTTCTTGCTTAGAGCATATGAACGGAGTTGATAGAGTCCCAGATCCAGATATTAACCAAACACAGAGTCATAGAGGAGTGAGGCCTCAAGCCAAAGGCGCACAACAGCAGGCTAGGGAAGAAATAAGTGGATCGCTGGCAGGTTGTTAGGGCATGAGGTGAGAGACATGCGACTCAGTGGGTAACTAGAAGGGAATCTGTAGCATGAGGGAAGGCATGTTTTGTATCTTCCAAGTAAGAGATGGTAGAGAGAAATTCTCTGAGTAGCCCATAGGCTTTGGGCTGGTTAGAGATCATCACTACCAGAGTACTTTGTTGTGTAATCCTTCATTGTAGTCAATAAAATTCCCTTCATTTTCCAATATAATTCTCAAGGTCATAACAAGAGTCCACTGCTTTCGATTATAATATTTGCAAATAAATAATGATAATTAGGGAGAAAAGAAATAAGACTTAACATACCATCCTTTCCAATATTGTTCAGTTTCTTCCAGCCGTGTCCGATAAACATAACTGTGGATCAAAATCAAGATCATGCCAATCAAGTGGAGAATTAAGATCTATAATGACTAAATAGAACGAGGTTCTCTAAACTACATAAGGAACACAACTATATTTCAGAAAGTTCTGCTCAAGTACCCAATGTTTTGACGAGGATGAGAGAAGTACCAACCATTTCTTAGAATCGTCATACTTTAATGTGGTGGGTATTGATACACGAGCAGAATCAATATTTCTCAGAGATCCTCCCCTAACATTCCATTCAATCTGTACAGACACAACATAATTAAGCAAAGATTAGGACATATAAGAATTTTATCAGTGCAGATAAAGGTACACTCAAATGCTATTTCAACCAAAAACTGATCATCAAAAACTGTAATATTACCTAGGCATACTAAAGCTAGCTATTTGATGAGTAAAAAGAACCTTTCTCCAAAATTCTCAGTTTTGCATTATCTCTACATGTCCTTATCACATCATTGGCTAGTGACATTGCAGACCTTATCTGGCAATGCACAACCATTTGGCATGAAATAATGTTTTTTCACTCCTCCCACATTCTCATTTCCAAGTGACCAAGTTGATCATGTAGTATGGTTTGTAATATATTGAAAAGGGGGTGGAGAGAACAAAAGATTCTGGATACGCAGAATGATTTCTTTAACCTGATGCATTTTGATTGAAAAGAATGACAGAATCTTCAAAGGTCAGAAGTTCATTATGTTGAGTAAAAACCTTTGAAATAAATGTTTTGAGGAGGTTGCAGAGTAAATTAGGGGCAGAACGGCAGAAATACAACTAATATGACCATCAAGGTAAAAAAGACATCATTTCTGATAGCTTGATAAAATAACGCACTGCTACAACTTTTAAAATCATGTCTATATGATAGAAACCCAGATAACAATCAACCCTAACCCTTAAATAAGTCTAATCTTGAACACCCAAGATAACATGAAGAAACGTATAAAATAAGAAAAACTACTGACAGGGCATGTCCTTGAGTGGCATGAACAGTACTGATTAAAAAAAAAAAACAGTGGCTCCTGCATCAGTTAGATACCTCTCTTCTCGACTCATCCTCCCTTGGCTTTTCTTTACTATTTAGCATTAGCATATGAGACCCTTTATGAGGTTAAGTTTCTGATATTTGAATCACCTCAAGGCTTTGTCATTTTGAGTTTCCTTACTTTTTGGTTTCTTTCTTTGACTTAGAGGATATCTTATCCCCTTAGACCTAAAACTTCTATCCTTCCAATGAAATTTTTGTTGTTCTTTTAACCTACCCAAGTATTGACAAATCAATTTATTGCTAATGACATTCAATTTTGATCAAAAAAAGTAAATAACATTATTTTGCATTAAATTCAAATTATAAGTAAGATGACATAATAGATCCATAAAACACAAACCATGGCATTGACGATAAACCCACAATAAAAACCTTATTCAAAAAATAAAAGATGAGCAAAAGAAAGTCCATACCAAAGGTTCCCTTTTTCTTTTAATTGGACTAACAATATATCGTACACACTTTCATAATCTTAATTCATTCATTTACATTTAACACTTTTGATTACTTACTGACTTTCTCCTGATACCTAAAATGTTATGAGGAAATAATCTAAAAGAGATACAGCTGTCTTAACCAGCAACAAGTGACAAGAATATCTATAGGAAAAAAGGTCAGGGAAAGCTTACAGCTTTCTCAGTGCTCGAGAAATGCTGCATCCTGCTAGAAAGGATTTTCTGCATGTGAATTAGTGATGACATTGCTGTTCCCTGAAATTTTTGTGAACATCAACATTTTGCATCCGCTGATGAGGAAAATAATCACAGGAAGTATCAAACAAAGCCAACTTGAGAAACTACCTCTACAACATCCACAACAACCAACCCAGCCAAGCTAGATAAGGATTTCCTTGCAGCAACATGAACAGCCACTGAGCCTCCCATGCTTTGATAATGAGGCAAGTTTGAGTAAACAATAGTTAAGATTATGCAGAATTTATAGAAAGAATAAGAAGAGAGGGAAAAAAAAAAAAAGAAGAAGTTATCTTCACCAAGTCCTTTTCTGCATAAGAATATAATTCACTGAAGACATAAGGACAAGGGGTCCTCCACAAACAGAGAGAAAGTATGGATATCTACAAGGCATGTGTAAAATCAAAATGCACCTTGAAATCACACTGAATATCTGGAATGAAACCCCTTGAAGAAGGCTTTGAGAATTAAGGATCAATTTCACCAATCAGCACAAATTATGTTCAACAAATTCTATATAAGAGGTACAGAAAATTACAAATACCAACATATAATGATTAACATCATCCAGTACTACATATCTTAAGGGAAATATTAATTCCCAATAGGGCCTAATCCATGCATGACAACTGAATGATGATAAATCTACTGAGCTGCAGCAAAGTTTCAGGAAAAGGCAGATAACAATGAATCAGAGGTTTTGTTGTAGTTCTCAGCTAATGACTTCTTTCAAGTGTTTATTGTATGTATGGGAAGGAATTGACTGACCTTTTCCAACTGATGTGTCTTTCTATTTTATTTTCTTTAGTTCTACTTTTAGGCCATTTCTTGCAATCCTTCTTTGAGGATGCTTGTACTCCTCTGCTTGTATCTTCTAATGAAATTTCTCATTTATTAAGAAATTAACAGGATGTATTGAGAACTTGAGACCCGTTTTGAGGTGTAAGATTGCCTCTCTTCCACTGAGGCCAATATTTAAGACTCCTCAGATCATACAAAAATCTATGTAATTACAATTCTTGTATGAATTCAAAATACAGATTGCTCTATGATAATACTAGTTCAAGAAAATAAAATAGAAAAAGAGCAGCACCTATGACCAACGAGAACAATTGCAGGTGGCGAATCCCCATATAATGCTTTTATAACAGCCAGTACATCATTGCACATAGTCTGCACATACAAGAAGATCATCTCTATGAGCATTTCAGCAGTATACCAGAAATCGGCAAGCAGAAGATAATACACGTTTGAAAAAACAGAAAATGGCAAGTATAATCTGCTTATCATATGTACCTCAATAGATAAGTCAAGATCATTATCTGTCAATGACTTCCCATGACCTCTCAAGTCCATGGCAACTACCCTAGCTTTCTCCTTAATTTTACTAGCCGATAAAGCAAATGAAAGCCTGTAATAAAAATATGAGATGACCTCCATCAGACCGCAAATTTGCAAGATTTGATGAAACAGGAAGTACATTTACATATGTATCTATATACAAATATGAATGGTTGCATCTACACATGAAAAATATTGACAAAAACTTGTATTTCCCATTTGCATGTTGACATATTTAGATACCTTAAATTTGAAAGGAGAAAACAAGGAGAGGCAGACACTTGGCCCCAGGTATGGCAACCCTCTGAAGGATAGGATCCCAGGCCACGTAATTGCTAACTCAAAAACGCTTGACTATATATGATTATAAACATGTATCTGTGTGTACATACATACCATAAGTTCATGTATAAGGACTTGAATATAAGAATGATAATTCTTCAATTTTTATTATCAAGTTCAGGAGCAAGTTTCTCCATTCTCAAATGGAGCAAAAAGAATGGACGGTTACTAGAACCCCATTTGAAAGTTTAGACTGACTTGATTTTCCCAAAGATAAGTGGTTTTTGAAATCGTCCCTCCCTTCTTAGGTTAGTGGTCGAACTTTCCCAGAGCCATGACTGGTGACACATAAATTAAACCGAAAAGTAATTGTCAAAAGCAAATTCCACTTACAGAAAGTTCCATGACACCAAACCCTGCATTCTCTCTGCCATGCTACCAGATCCACAGAAAGGACCACTCATCTGAATGGACAGATTGCACATTGAAAACCTACTAACCCTCACAATCTAACATCTAATACAATATATTTCCCAAAAAAAAAAAAAACTCAAATCAATGTACAGCTCCATTTCCCCTAATTATTCTTCCATTTTCTTTTTAGGACACACTTCTAAACAATTTAAAGGCATCTATACGCGCCTCTACATTTGTTGCAGAAATAACATTCTCTATCATTCTCTACCCTAAAAGGGTTGGCCTCCCTCTAACGTTTTTCAATTCTATTGATTAAAGGTCATATTTTTATTTTTTTTTGAGAATTTAAATTGGAACTGTTAAGATACTTGAGATTCATCCGGTTCCCATGGTCAATCACGCCCCATGAGATAGAAATTAAGAGACATGTAAGCGCGTAAGAAATACTTCAGCTTCAAAAAGAAGTAATAACTAGACATACCCAGAATAACCGCCACCATGTAAACAGAAAACAACCGGCCCCTCAGTTCCTGCCATGTATACATGAAACACCTAAAATGATAAAAACAAAGATCAAAATGATTAGAAGAACACCGATCAAAAAGGGTGCAAAAAAGTTATACTGGCAAGTTATATTTTGCAGACTAACATCATTCGAGTCCGGAATGGTAACATCTTCTTCTTTATCAAAATAGACGGACCAATCCACAGGGGAGTATTTTTGTGAAGAAGAACTCCTACAAGAAAACTCATTATTAGAAGGGGCTGCATGTTATCGAACACAAACACATAACGAAAGTAATCGTAAAATGGATCATGCACATAGACACAATTAATCGATCATGTAGGGTGAAGGAAGTTACTGAATTGGAGGGCGTTGAGGGACAGAATCAAAAGCAGATACGGATTGAGATTTCTGTTGTGGCTGCTCCTCAACGCTATTTTCAGGAAGGGAAGTGAGATTAGAGGAATCCATAGCTTGCTCTCTCGAAATTCTTCAAAGTTGGTGAATCACTCCAAATGCAAGTTCACGTATGATGCACTTGGTGTAAGGATTGAAGAGCAAAATGGCAGCGCAACCTCGTTGATTGCTTTGCTTTCAGAGAGAAATGAAGAATAAGACTTTCGGGAAAGCTAAGCTAAGCTACCCAGAGCTCTATGTGTGATCATAGAATTTTTCAGCAAAAGGGAAGATGAACGTGGGAACTATGTTACGGAAGCATTGAGCTGAGCTGAGCCAATGAACCGAGTTGCCAAGTCGGTTACTTAAGGCAGCGTTTGGTCTGAGGGATTTGGAGGGAAGGGGAGGAATTTTAGATAAATCACCTTGTTGATTAAATTGAAGGGGAGTGTAAAACAAGTTCGGAGTAAAAATATCTTAATCTTTTATAATTTCTTTCTCCTCCCAAAATGGAGGATTTTTGCAAAATTACATTGTTATCTTTCATGTCATATCTATTTTTTCATTATTTTTTATTTACAAAATTATAATAATAAATTTATTCGCATTCCTTTTATTGAACCAAACATTGCCTAATGGGTTTGCCAAAATGGAAGCCACTCTCTTGGTCTCAAATCCATATTAGTGGACAATCAATGCTGTGCCAAACATCCATCTAATAGTTTTTATCAAAATTCACTAGATGTGATCCAACACTAAGATGTCTATGTAGTATATATGATTAAAGCCGAAATCATAGATTTAAATACTAGAATTACCCTTATAAAAATACAAAATTACCTTGTATAATTATTTGCAAAAGAGAATTTGATTAAACAAATAACTAGTGCAAAGTTAACACTTCAAGTATAAGTTATTTAACATTTGACATATATTCATGTTACAAAAATTTTACTAACCATTATGACAAAAAGTAGAACATTGGAGAAGATAAAGGGGACTTTTTAGGTTTTGAGTTTTTAGTTTTACAAAGACAAAAGAAGGATGATTTGGTGACTCAATTTTAATAAGAATTTAAATTTACTCAAAATCTAAATCATTAATTTTAAAATTAACATTTCATTTTACTCAATATTACTCTGACTTTTTTGCCACAATGTTAGAGGATTCAAATTCCTTGAGTGGGTGAAAGTGTATTTTAGGAAAAAAATGTACAGATGGGTGTGGGAATGAAAATTATAAGGGGTGTTAGAAAAGAAATCCCCCACAACAAAGAGAGAGAGAAAACATGAGCCACGCTATACACCAAAGCCAGGGGAAGCCCACAAAACGGAACCCTAATCTGAACCAAGCACAGAAAATATCTCCCTCGAGCTTTGTATCAAAGATCGAGCCTCAAACCGTAATAGCTCAGCACCTGATACATCCCCCCTCTTCTCGTTTCCTTCTCGACACACTCTCACGGGTCGCTCATAGAGAAGCGCTGCTGCTACCCTTAAGCATATTTTTGTCGTTTCCAAGCCGATAGCTTGGGTGTCTTTCTTTGCACGAAGCCCATGGCGGAGGAGGAGGTTGTGGCAGCTGGGGCAAGTCCTGTTCCCTCCGATCACAAGCGCAAGTTTCAAGATTTGGAGCCTGAAGCTCCGCAACCCAGCGAACCAAGCTCCGAATACCCTAATGCGAACTCGAAGTCGGAGCCAGGTGAAGGTGATGTTACCGATGCGGCGGTTTCCGACGAGACCGAGAATAAACGAGCTCGCCTCGATGAGAAGCTGGATGGTGTAGGTACGGTGATATTCAACTTGTTTTGCGACTTGAGTCTTAACATTGTCTTGTCAATTATTGATAATCGTTACCCCTAAAATTGGCTGACATGGGTCCAGAGAGGCTCTCTATACTAATGCAATCTGCGCAAATGTATCTTTTGAAACCGTTATAGAGAGTGCAAGTGATAGAGAGTTTATTGATGCATGTTTTCATTTCTGAAACAGTATATTACGGTTAACTAGCCTTTTTGTTTACTACTATCGGCCACTACTACTGCTACTAATTCTATCTACCTTGATTTTTTCAAGGTCACAAAAATATCGACACATTTATTATCTGTAAAGAACATAAATTTCTTAGACTACCATCACCACCTGATATGTTTGCTTAGTAAATGTTTCGAAAATGACCCTCCTTTGCTTTCAATTGATGTTGTGCTTTTGTTAGCAAGAATCATGTTACTAATTTTATGCTTTTTGTCAACAGCTAATGAAAATGGTTACCAAGATGAGCAGGGCGGTGAATCCATAGAAGAAAAAGGGGAAAAATCCACTTTGGAGAGTGTTCCCTCGCAAGATGGTCAACCTGCACAAGAGGAGCTGCCAGAGACTACTACAGATGATCAGCCGCGCACTGATATTTCTGAGCGAACTGATGCCAAAGAACTGCCTTCTGTGGATTCTGGAAGGGAAAATGTTCAGGAACCATCTAAAGAAACTCATCAACTCTCCCAGGAGACAGCGGAGCTAGATGCTGCTTCTGGAGAAAAGCAGCCTGAATCCGTTGAGATGCATAAAGTGGATGCTCCTGATAATAAGGTTTTCATTATGAAGCTGAATTCACTCTATGATGTGTTCTATCCTGATGAATATTATATGTTTCAAGTTTTTCTCAACAATGGGACATTGTTAGTCTTATTATTTTGTATTTCAGCAAGATGATTATTCAGGACAAAAGCCATCTACATCTGACACTACTGCACGCAAAATTGAGGTTCCCAACAATAAGGTTTGTGAATTATGCTTAATGCATCTTTCATGTGTCTGGTTTTTTTTCTCAAGCATGTTACACAATAATTTCATATTCAGAATGATTGGGGGTGGGGACACTTGGGGCTTGTTTCTGTATACTTTTGTACGTGAGGCATTTCTTTTGTTGTTTTGGTTTGTGGTCTTACTTCTGTATATTTGTCCATCATATCAATATAATATGTAGAGTCCTACAAGTTGCAATCATGAGTAACTTCAATATAAGTGCCTATATATATATATACACACACAAAACACAGAAAATATTGCACCATATATGTCCTTTTTCTTGTCTTTTCTCTTCTATGTACTTTATAGTATTTAAAACATAATGGTTTACTGTCCTTTATTGATGTTGAATTTAACTAGCTGTGATGGGTCTTAATTCTTTGTCTATTTGGTGCTAGTTGAGCAATTCCAGATACATGCACTACTTAATTGATCTTATATGTTGTTCCGGAGTGCCATTTTTTTATGGATTTATTATAATTGTGAGCAGGTTGGCGTTCTCATTGGCAAGGCTGGGGATACAATAAGGTACCTGCAGTATAATTCAGGGGCCAAGATTCAGATCACAAGGGATGCAGATGCTGATCCCCGCTCTGCAACAAGGCCTGTGGAGCTGATTGGAAGTTTAGATAGTATTGAAAAGGCAGAGAAGCTAATAAGTGCTGTAATTGCAGAGGTTAGATGCTACATATAAATTGATTTATCAGTGCTGTCTCTCCCCTTTATTCTTTCATGCATGCTTACTTTTTTCCCTGTTTAATTCTGAGATTCTGCAGGCAGATGCTGGTGGATCTCCTTCACTTGTAGCTCGAGGCCTCTCCCCTGCTCAGGTCACTGTTGGTTCTGAACAAATTCAGATACAAGTTCCAAATGAAAAGGTGATAATATCTCTATTTGTGAATGATGTGTGTTAATTTTGTTCCGAACACAAGTCACATTTTTTTTTTCTAATACAGGTTGGCTTAATCATAGGGAGAGGTGGAGAAACTATTAAAGGTCTGCAGACCAAATCTGGAGCACGCATCCAGGTAGTTGATATCGCATGCCATGTATTTTTATGTTCCAAACTTGTCCTGTCTGTAGGATTCAGATTGCGTACAGATTGAAACTTTAGTATTGAGCATTGTTTTGGAGTTTAAAATTTACATGTATTGAAAACTATTGTCTCTGTCGGATTTGCAATTTTAGAAAGTCATACTTTTTGAATGAGTTTTATTTTAATTTATTTTTGCACAGTAGTTAATTTTGATTCATAAAATGGTAACTTATGCATCATGATGTTCTTTTACCCATTTAGTTGATACCTCAACATCTTCCGGAAGGGGATGACTCGAAAGAACGGACTGTGCAAGTTACCGGTGATACGAGGCAAATAGAACTTGCGCAAGAACTGATAAAGGAAGTCATGAGTCAGGTTTGTTCCTTTTACTAACATCTGTTTTATAGTTCTGAAGTTATTTTGAGGTATTTGACTGGTTATCATATTAGCATTTATTGTTTTGCATTCTTTATAAGTTATTGAGATCCTTTTTATATTTTGTTATATTGTCACATATCATGAAAGAAATGATGAGCAAATTAGTTTGGTTAGTTACTGAATATCAATGATTAGTAATGTATCTTTCAGAGACTTGAAGCAGCTCTCTTTATTTTGTATTAGTGCATCCTGAAGCATGTTTATGATAACTGATGTTCTCTCTTTTCCTTGAAATTGAGATGCTGAGATTGATATAACATGCTCAGTGTGAATGTATGCCATGGTATCATCATATATTGCTTATAACTCCTTACAGTTTCTGCTTACTTCTTAGCACTGGTGTTGGTAAGATGGCAATAGAGGTACTATACAGAAGATGTCATGTCTTACACCGCATGAAAAGCATGTAATGCTAGTTTAGATCTGATTGGAGACTGATTTAGTGAAGAGTTTGCATAGCTAGGAGGTCTGTGATGGTGCTTTATTTCAAATCGACATGCCATTGCTATTGTGAGGTCTATAACTTAAAGAGTGAAGAATGATTGTATTTTATTGTTGCAATTCCCAACTTCCCTTTCCTACATCTTCTCTGTGCCTGCATGATAGCACTAGGCAATATAATCCATTGTAATGCTTGTCCTATTTGGGTTGTTGCTTCTCTACCATTGCATTTGTGCTAAACCTTCGCACACTTTTGGTCATATAACATGATTATGTGCAAAGAAACACATTACATGTATGTGATACCTATATGACTGGAAGTATTGTATCAATTATTACCATACGAGTGTGGGATAGATCACCTGAAACAGTGATGTAAGAGTTTGGAAATCTATGATCCTTGCCAAGGTCAATTGAATGCTTCTAGGAAGATCGTATATGCAATCCAAGATGTCAGTTGCAATGATTTATTTATGTTGAAGGTGCCGATTTCGAATTGGTTGGCTTTAAAAATGCAGATTTGGCTATTTCCTTTTCCCTGGGGTCAGCATTGCTTTCTTGATGTAGCATAGACAACACTTATCACTCATCCACTGACAGAGGTGGCAGGCATTAAAACCTCGAGATTGCAGGATGTTAATGGTTGGTAAGATTGCTTCAAGACTTGCAAGTTAGAAATCATGATGTAAGACTATATTGTGCTGACCTTGGTGCTCAATTAGAGCCACAATGTTGTTTGCATGAGACCTTATGGAAGAAAGTGTCATAACTGGTGAAGTCATGACATCGTGATGCTTTTAACTGTGCTGGAGCTGTATTCCTTTATATCTTTCTAAACTTGCTAAAAATTACACATAAACCATTGATGCCATCTGGTATATATTGATTAAGAAAGGGGCAGTTGCTTTTACAGTAACCTTTGGACTAGGATCATCTCAAGTATATTATGTTATGTCACTTACATCTTACAAGTTAATTCTTCAACCTGATGATACTTGAGGTTGAAAGGCCAACCACATTTAGATTTCTGTTGCATTGGAGTAGTGAAGATATAAGGAATATCATTGATGATTCCTATTAAAACTTGACTGCAATTTTAACATATTTGCTATTTGTTATGAAAATTTATATGATTACATGTGACTGTCATCTTTGAGTTGATCCTTTGATGCGTCTAATCAGTGTATATCCATTTCCTAATTGAGCTTTTGTGGAACTTGGTATCAGAATGGAGCATTGTATTTTAATTCACTGTTCATTTTTTATGGTTATCATAGGCATTCCCTAATCAGTGTTTACTTCCACATCCTATATCAACCTAGTATTTGTGTTTTCTGTTGTGTGCTATTTTGAATGTGATAGAACATGTTATTTTGTTTTATACCTCAGTAGTTGAAATCCAAAGAGATGTCTTTTATCACAAGTCTGGGTAAGTTTTGGCTAGGTTCTTTAAATTTTATTTTATTTTTTGAAATAATTAATATAAGGTTCACAAGGAATTGATGGATGGTGGGATGAGACATAGCTACAATAGAGGCTTGTTATGAGTTCTGCTTCTGTCATTTTCAGGCTCCCTCCATACTTTTATTCCCTTCGGTGCTGAGAAGGGGGAGGTCAGGTCATTTTATTCTGATTTAATCAAAAATATATTGTGGCTTAATTTACACAGCAATTTCTTAGACATAAATAGTGTGTTGTTGATTAACTACTGTGTTTTGTTTTGGATGACTTGAAGTTCATGCTGAAGGAGCTTAAGCATACTATTTTGATCACTTTCTGTATCTGATATCTCGTCTCCTTATGATAAATCTGTGATATATTGATATGCAGCATGGCATCCAATCTACGATATTGACATAGATATATGTAATGCTTTGGCACCGTGCTGGCCGATTTTCTTTCCTTTATTTTTTTAACTGCAATAAAGAATTAATCTATTAGCTCATATATGTTTAGTAGGAATGCCTTTGTTTTCTTGAATGTGAACTGGAACTATGGTTTCCCATCAAAGCAGCATCTTCTCTGTTGACTCGCCAGCAGTATTTACTTATTACAGTAAAATTTCTCCAATTTATTGACTTTTCTTTTTTGTTTTGCTTGAATAGCCTGTCAGACCTTCAACTGGTGGTTTTGGCCAGCAGGCATACCGTCCACACCGTGGATCTTCTGGCCCACCTCAATGGGGTCAGCGAGGTTCTCATTTTGCCCAGCCTACATCATATGACTATCAGCATCGGGGGCCATATCCTTCTCATGGTTCACAGTATGGATCTTCGCATTATGGTAGTTATCCTCCACACATGGCCCCGAGAGGCAACTTCAACTCTGGTTGGGAGCAGAGACCTCACCACAGCATGCAGGGGCCACCCCCACACAGTGGCGGTTATGATTATTATGGAGGACAAGGAGGTCATTTATCTGATGCTCCAGCTTCTGGCCAACATCCAAGTTCAGTACCTCCACATGCCGCTGGTCCTTCCCCTGCATCTGGAATGGGCCCGCCCCCAGCCCAAGCGAATTACAATTATGGACAACCACAAGGTCCAGATTATGGTCATCAGGCTCCTTATTCTCAGTCTGCAGTACCTCAACAAGGTTATGGCCATGGATATGATGAATCAAAGTTCGACAACCGTGCACCAACTCAGCATCCCTATGGAGGGCATGTAAGTTCCCAGCCAACCTACCAACACGCCGGTGCACAGCCTGGTTTTGCACAGCAGCAGTATGGTAAGCCACCTGTATATGGCATGCCATCACAAGGACAACCTCCACAATCTTATGGCCCTCCAAGAGCTACCCAACCAGGGGATATGCAATCACAGGGATATGCCCAATCATACGGAGCTAATGTGCCATCCCAACAGCCATACCCATATGCATCTAGTGGCCCAACACAAGGATATCCTCCTTATGGGTCCGCACCAACCGCAGATAGTTATAATCACCCACCTGCATCTGGCCAAGTGTATGGACAGCCAGGTGGCCAGCCTGGTTATGCTCCGCCTGCTGCCCAGCAGCAACCTGGTTACGGGCAAGTTGCTCCGACCGGTGGGTATGGATCATACGCATCGTCCCAGCAAGCTTACACTGAGCAGCCAGCTGCTAACAATGCAAGCTATGGTTACCAAGTGCCCCAAGATCCTAATTACAGCGGTGGTCCTGCAGCGGCTTATACTGCCGCCTCTACTGCTCAGGCAAGTTATGTTCAACCAGCACCAGCACAAACTGGGTATGATCAATCCAACCCGCAGTCAGCAGGTTATGGAGCTGTACAAGCAAGTGCACCGGCTGCTTATGGGAAAACATTGTCGCCACAGCCTGCTGCATATCCCCAGTATGATTCGACTCAAGTGTATGCTGCACCTCGATGAATCTTTTATGTAACAACCAAAAATTAGTATTAGTTCAGTGCTGTTTTTGATGGTTATGTTGATTCAATGAATTCTAATTTTCTTGTAGTGTACTGAGAATTATGGACAATATATGAAAACTAGTTCTGCAGGGGATATGTACCCTGTTTATTACTATTTTCAGAGGATGTTCTTCTCCAGTATCTGTGGAGATACTTGCTGCAGTAAGTTTTATTTGATTTTTTGAAACTAAACTAGTCAACCATCTCCATCCCCCAATGAGGAAAGATAGGCCAGAAATTGAGCAAGAAAAGTTAAGTTCCATAATTCTCAATGATACTTGGAATATTGAGAAAATGCCATGTCAGTTCGTAGATATTGCTTAAATCTTATCGTGAAAGTGAAATCTAGCCTTCATTTCTTGGCTTTTACTACATTGATGCGCTAATCAATACAGTAACGAAAATTAAAAGAAAGCAATGAAATAAAGAAAGAAGGCAAATTGTAAGTTCACAAGAATCGGGTGATAGAATTCATTGATTCAACTTGTATCTTAAAATCTCAAATTAATTTTCGTCTAGTTTGAAAGGATAACGTTCGTATTTAAAAGTGAGATTTTTTGCAATAAAAGAAAATTTGCATGATGGAATAAGTGGTGGGAGTGATTGTTCTAGTTGAATGATCTCTCTAACTTAATATTACGCTTAGTATTTTGTAGTTATTTGTAATGTAAAAATAAAAATGAAATCCTAAATGAATGTACATAAAGAGATGTAAAAATAATCACTTGGATAATTTCTTTAGCTTGAAAATATAGTGCATAATTGTTTAAGTATGCATTTTTTCACATTTAGTATTTTATGTTTATTTGAAAGGTAAAATTGTAAAAGAAAAACTAAAAAAAAAATTATAAAAATAAATTTATAAAAAGGTGTAAAAATAGCATGTCTTAAAAAACCATTTATCTCTTAATGGTTGGGATACCTTGGGCAAAAAAAGAGACTCAAACAAAAATGAAAAAGGAAAAGCTTTGCAAAAGTGAAATGACAGAAGAGAAAGAAATTACAAGCTTCCACCGCTAGAAGATTTGCTTCTTTTTTCCGCCGGCACGTATTCTCTCTCTCTTATGTTGGCCGAATCTAACGGTTCACCGTCTTCCTTTGGATCAAACCGGAGATTTTTTTACCATGCTTCTTATGCTTCCTCATGCGCACGAAAGTTGAAACCCAGTCCGCAGAGAAGCACTGCTAATCCTCATTCAAAATTGGAGCAATTATTTCAGATTCATCCGTCCCCACTGGGGTAATCAATCTTTGCATTTCAATTTAAACGTTTGAATGCTGGAATATTTGGGGTCGAAATGAGTGCTTATCATGTGTTTGATAAATGGACAAAAGGGTTCTCTAGAGTCTGAATTGTTATTCTGTACTAGTTTCGAGATGGAATTTGATCTTGAGAGTCTTGAATGGTTATGGGTTTATAATATTAGAGCCCATTGCCGTGGGTCGCTAATCGTGGTTTAATCAAATATGAGCTGGGTAGCTGAATTTGTTTGCTTGTATTGTACTGGTTATTCAAAAGCGGGGACCCAAAAGGTGCTCATTTGTGCAAGATAATTCTTGGGTTCGTAATCAACATTGGACCAATTTTGCAAGTTATTTTTAGACTGTTAATAGAATCCCCATTTTGTTTATCATGGAATTACCTTTCTTATTTTTCTAAATGAAAATGAAAAGATAGGCTAGGAATGGAGTCTGATAAGTTCCAAACGGTTAGGTCTTCATTTCACCGAAGTTTCAGTTTATATATATTTACAAAGTTTTCTGTCTTAAGAGTACATTTGGTATGGGTAAATCATGGTTCCATTCCAGCCTCGGTTCTTCAGGAATGATTCCAATGCTTGGTGCTGGAAGAAAAAACTTCGAACGACTATCCCAGATCAAACCTTGATTCCCGTCTCTGGAATCAGCTTTGGCAAGCAGGAATGAATTCATTTTTATGTCTTTGTTTCTCTTCATTTAGTCACAATTATGGTTCCATTCCATGTTGGGTCCTCGTACCAAATTAGAGCAGAATGGAACAGACAGTGTTATTCAATCCCTTTTGGAACCAAACATTGCAACAGCTTTAATCATTCTATTATGATTTCAGTTCTCCGAAATTAATTCCAAGTACCAAACATACTCTAAACTAAATTTGGATTTTCGTACTGCAAGTTAATGGAGGCTGGCTTTGTTCCTAGAGTTTCTCTGTAGTCTAGACTGGGTCGATGATGATTATTTGCTCTTATTAGGAAAAAGTTCTTATTGGTAATAATTGTAAAGCTTTTTTTTTGGTGATCTTGGTTTTGTGAAGCACGTTGGGATTGGGAAAGTTGATTAAAACTTTAGAAGTGAGGAGGCTCTATAGTAGTTGAATAGATTTTTCCATAGAACGAGGAAAGTTGTAGTTCCTTTGGAAAGTGCAATCTGTATATTAATCAAGGAAGTAAGATATTTTACAATTACTCGCGTTGATCTCGCTTCATAGTAGCTTTATTTCATTAGTCATCTTGTGAAAATGATCCTTTTACTTACTATCCTCATTCCTCGGTTACAATTTTGAAACAAAAGTTTTTTAACCTTATTTTTAATACACTTGACATAGTTTGAGTGCCGATTTTTTCTCTTTTATCTGCAGCAAAATATCTCTGTATCAATAATTGTATCTTCTTAACTTCTACTACTTACTACAAGTTTTCACATTAGCCCTCTGTTCTACTATTACACAGCATTTCATGGATATGTTACCTCACTGGCTATTTACACCTCTTTCACCACCACCGTATATTCTCACACACAATTCCACCGTCTAGAACTCTCCAGTATCATGCCCTTAAGTATTATGTAAACAATATGCCACTTCATTCCACTTCCTGCTCCATTTATCTTCTGGTATTTTCTTTTTCTGTTACTTTTTTTATTTTCCCTGTGAAACACCCCAATACTTTATACTTGCTAGATAGTTCTGCGATGAGTTTCTTTTGAAGTATACTTGGCACGTGTATTAAGTCTACCAGACATTTATTTTATGACTTACTGAACTTCATTATTGTTTGATTTAAAGTCAGAACGAATAATATTTGTTTTCTTAATTCATGGAAGAAGCACTTGAAATTATTAGCATGGAGATTCTTTCTAATGAAAAATATCTCGGGGCACAGTATTTTGCATACAGTTTTGGCATCTTCAGTCCAGCACCCACTGTTGGTGTCAAAATATCATCGCTCTTATTTCGTAGTAGGTTTTCATTGGTTTTGCTTTGGAAATAACATGGGATTTATTATCTGTTGCTAGTTGTGACAATCTGCAATGGGAGTCTCCAGGGGTGCAAGGCTTTCTGGTCTTCAGAAGCAAGTACTTAGCCTATACAGAGGGTTTCTGCGAGCAGCTCGTTCCAAACCCAGAGAAGAAAGGCAAAAGATTGAATCCATACTATCGGAAGAATTCCGGCGTAATTCCAAGCAAGTGGATCGCAAAAACTTTCTTTACATTGAATTCTTACTTCGACGTGGTAAAAAACAGCTTGATCAGCTTAGAGATCCTGCAACCATGGGATTATCTTCCCAAGAAGTTCATTTGCCTAAAATGAATAAGCCTGGCCATTGAACCAGGTACTGAAATATATGTCGTTACTCATTCTAAAGCAGATAGCTTTTGGTTTATTAACACCAAATTTTATTAGATAAAGCTCAATGCTCATTGAGGCTGATGGGAACTTTCCCTAGTCTTATGTTGTGCTTATAATCGATTATACTGCATATTTAAGTGTTTCATTATCTCTTTTGTATGTGCTGCAGAATTCTTTTTTTATACAATAATTTCTACTTAACGTTGTATAATGTTGGCAAGCCTTCTAATAAAGCCAATGAATTTATTTATGTAAACAATTGGATTATAATTCATTTTGTCGTGGATGCGAAGACTTTATTGGTAGGTAATTTGTATCTCTATAAATGATTTTTGAACCTTAAAGTTTGTCTTGGTCGTGATGAACCCCTAATACTTAATGTACCTAAACTTTCAACATACAAGTATTCATTTATGTAAGCAATTTGATTATAATTCATTTTGTTGTGGATGCAAAACTTTATTGGTGAATAATTTGTAAGTATTTCTGTAAATAATTTTTGAACCTTAAAGTTTGTCTTGATCTTAATGAATCCCTAACACTTAACTCATTTAAACTTACGCCTTTGAAATCTATTATTGCAATGTCCGTACATATATTCTAACCATCTTGTGAATATTGCAAAATGTAGCTACAATGATGCAACTAATTCAACGATTGTGAAGAAAAAAACCAAATTTCTGGCTTGAGAGAATGTATCATATATCCCCTTTTTACTTCTCAAGTATTTTTCTTCTGACTGTTATTCAATCACTTATACAACTATCCAGTCCAAACACAAGTTAGCCAAATGGTATAGTGTATTTCTCATGAATTTATAATTACTGGTATGATACAAATAGAATTTAAGGGGTGCGAGAAGAACGGGTGTGGTAAGAAACCATAGGTGTGCCAAAAAAATTCCCCTTGTCCTATTTGCTTACTCAGAAGACCACAAAAATTGAGTGAGATGTTCACATGGAAAGAACCTCTCAGTTTTAAGGGTTTTTACAACTGAGAAAGTTCACTCCTGTTTTGCTTAGGATCCTTAAAATGTCAAATTTCACTTCAAAATTCACAAGCATCTATAGATTTTTCCCCCTTAAAAGGAGATAAAAGAGCTTAAAATACTGGTATAACTTTAAGAAAGGAAGGGTGGGCCAGATTCAATACTCATTCATGAACTACAAAGCATTTTCAATTGATGACTAGAGGCAAAGAATCTGATGGAACAAGCATTATACAGCAAATAGAATAGCTACCAAAGAAAGGAAATCCTTAGTGATACAAATGAGGTGCAGCCTCATCTGCAGAGAATAATTCAGATCGGCCTCAGGAAAATTGCTGGGGATCCCTATTAACACAATCCACCAGACCATGGAGTACATTTGTGCAGCTTAAAGAAATAGTGAGCAGATAATTACAGATTCACCAAAGTCATGAATTTTAAGAAACCATAGCAGTAGCTTCATCTTCTTCGCCTTCTCCTGTTTCACTGAACATGTATTGATTTTGATACTCCATCAAGTACTGTGTTGATCTTTTGACATCCAAAAACAGATGGTACACGCGATTTATGTCCTCTAACTCCACGATCTTTCCCTTTCGCTTTTGGCAAGCCAAAGCTGCTGCTGTGATGAGATGAATGGAATATCTCAGAGATGTTTCTACACCTATTTTGGTTAGTAAATGCTTTGCACCTTCAGACATTTCTACTTCTTCTTCTTGGCATCTGATATCCAAAATCTGGCGAATTTCGTCTTCTGTATAAGGCTGAGTAGAGATGATGAGAAGGCGATCCAGTAGATCAATTGGAATCCCATGTGGAGATTTGTAATTTGTGCCTCTGATAGTTGTAATGCCTCTGTTGGTGGCAACAACTAGTATTGGAGCCATCTCGTTCTCCAAAGCGCGATTAAGGAAGGAAAAGCACTCGATGTCAAGCATGTGCACCTCATCAATGAAAAGGACTCCGGGTACAATCTCTGCCTTTCCTTCCTCCCTCCACTCTGCTACTTTTGTGTTGATTTGTTCTCTGACTTCTGCACGAATTTCACCTGTATCACCGGTGAAGAGAGCCAGAAATCCCTGTGTTCTGAAATCCAGAAAAAATAATCAGTTGACAGAAAATGGTAATCCAGTAAGGCAATGATTAGCAACGTCAGACCAAATCTCCTTCAATGTCAGTAGTGCTGGTTAATGAAAATCTTGCAATGGCATTAAATAGTGAAAACATGTCAAATGGCAATTTTTGATACATTCTACAAAGCTTAATATTAGAGATTCAGAACAGCAGAATTTTGATTAATAAGTACAGGAGTATGATTCAGAATCTAGACTATGCACTTAGTCAAAGCATAAATATTAATTCCAATGGGGACAATGATCTTTATAAAAGAATTCTCTAAATATTAATTGGCAGAGATTACTACTAGGCGGTTATAGTTGAACTAAGGTCATAATTATCCAACAAGCTCAGAGTAATTAGAAACAATTAAATATTTAGCAAGCACCTTTAAAATATTCAAATTCAATAGAGAGAAACATGGATGTCTTCTTATTGCTAACATTTTCTATAACACAAGGGAGTTTACAACAATGCTTAATGAAACGAGGCTAGCAACTTGATTTTACATAAATGATCAGCTAACTGCAAAGGACAAAACGATGAGAGTCCATTTTATATTTTTTCAGTTTTCCTCCTAGAAAACCCACAAAGCAAGATACAAGAACTGTTCAAGTTCAGCTATTACTTAATGGCATAAATTTTCAGAATCCTTTCATTTTATAGCTAGGCTTTGGAGAGCTGAATAAGCAGAGCTTATGCTCAAAGACTTCACCAAATCAAACAAACAGCAGAAGGAAAATGCAACTTGAAAGCAAGAATTTTGAAGTGGTTTTATCAATTACCTGCTGTTAATAACATCAATCTCATGAAGAGTGACGCAATGCACCACTTCCTTCCGTTTTTGCAACTCCCCATCAGGGCACTGCACGAACTTCAACTGAGGTCCAGTGGCGTCAAAATCTCTGGACCTGGAAAACGACCTCCCAAGCTTTGTGATTTTTCCAGAAGCCTTGTCTATAGCAATTACATCGCCACTAGTCACCTTCTCCTTCCCCAATGCTTCAATCATCTTTGCTCCCAAGTCATACACAGTCTCCATCTCCGTCGTCTTCAGCGTCAACTTCCCGGTCTTAGACGCTGCACCAGCCACCGCAGGCCGATCAATTTGAACCTCCACAACCTCACCTTCAATCACTTCAGTCTCTTCCTTAATCCGAACACCGATGGCTTTGCGAAAAGCTTGCATTAAAGCTTCGGTTTTGGACATTTCCAGCGAAAAGAGTTCGCTACCGGCAATCATGGCAAATGGGGTTTCGAGACCCAATGATTTAGCCATACCCATGGCAATAGCGGTCTTGCCGGTACCAGGTTGACCGGCGAGTAGAACTGCCCTGCCAGCAATTTTGCCCTCTTTGATCATCTGGAGGATAACGCCAGCAGCTTTGCGAGCCGCCGTCTGACCCACCATGCCTTCGGAGACAGCTCGAGGTTCGAGAGAAGAGTCAAGGCCAAGTCCACGGATATGGGAATGTGCGCCAATGCGCTCTATTCGGGTAAGATCGCGACTTTCAGAGAGTTTCAGCTCCGCCATAGTGGATTCAAGGTGGGCGGAGAACTGGGAAGGAGTGGTGGTAGGATGTAGAAACAGAAAGGTTTGAACTCGGCAAGAGTTTACGGTTTAGGGTTTTGAAAACTGATACTCCTCTTGGCAGTTCTGCTTATAAAACGCAGCGTACGGTGAGGCTGTAGCCGGTAAACTGTAGCGCGGTGTGGGTGGTGGTTTTATTAGCGTCATGTAAAAAATTTAAAAAGTAAATAGATAATATAATTTTTTGTAAAAAATATTTTTGCAAAAAAAAATTAAATTTACATTTTGTATTTGGGGCTTAGGGCTTCACAGGAGATTGATTGGGCTTTTCCCCTTGTGGGGTTAGGGCTTCACTAGGTAATTTGGGCTTTCGACTCCTTTTAAGTCGGTCAATTCTTAGACAAAATACCTAAAAAATGTAAAAAGAAAAATTATCAAAATGCTATAATTTAAAAATTATTCACTAAAATATTGTTGTTTTTGCTATGTCAGTCCTAAGCACAAATTTAATTGAAAAGCACTAATTGAGGTGATACCCTTCTAAAGGGAAAGATGCCAGCCAAATTGGTGCCTTTCAACTTTATTATTTTTTTAAAAAAATACATTGTTTGCTTTTGTATGTTCTTTCATTCCTACCATATTCTCTCTTTGTTTGAGTTATTTTTGTACAAAATTCTCTATAGTCAAGATACTTGAAGTGGTGTTGTAACTATTAATTTTAATGCATCTTCAATTGCTTGATGTTGATTTTTTTTTTTTTTTTTCCAAATGTGTAACTTAACTAAATATTTTTAGAATTATATAACTTTTTGTAGGATGATTCATTTTAATAATGTAACTCATTTTCATAAGTCTTTTCAAGATACATGTATATGAAACAATAAACTCTTAGTTTGATCGGCACATGCCATTAAAAGAGAGCCTTGAAAATTAATTGTACAATAGTCAAAACTTAGAAAAAGCTACAAATTTGCGTTAGGATGTTTGTTTTGGGTGACTTGGTGTCCATTTCATGTAACTTTTCAATATCTGGCCTGTTCTAAAGAAATAAACTAGAATTTATTAGTCTAATTCATGACATATTATCACAAATAATTACTAATTAGAGGCATACTTGGAGAGATTATGGAG
This sequence comes from Bauhinia variegata, assembly GCA_022379115.2. Taxonomy (NCBI): domain Eukaryota; kingdom Viridiplantae; phylum Streptophyta; class Magnoliopsida; order Fabales; family Fabaceae; genus Bauhinia; species Bauhinia variegata. The sequence goes on from CM039432.1 coordinate 8,316,937, forward strand.
GAATCCATGATTAACAGTCTCAAAGAAATTATAAGAGTAACTAACCCCTTGATGTAGATGTATTGTTACATGTATTCTCAATGGGCAAATACACCACATTTATAGGTAGGGGTTAGAAGCTTTCTCCTATGTTTGTGTCTTACTCAAGTTAGATTAACTTATTTATCACAATTATCCAATACACAAAGGTCGCACTACTAAGTCCATATAGGATTTAACAAATTAGGCCTAAAACATAATTAATCATAATTGGTCCATTACTGCAAATTATATTAATACTTATTAATTTGGATTTTATAAATAGTTTGATTATGTTAGCCCATATAGAAAATTTTAACAATCTCCCACTTGGGTTGCATAATCAGATTTAAGGAAAATAAAATCTCAAGATTAATGTGTTCACAAAAGTGTCAAACATGATAGTAAACCTAATAAGTCCACCCAAGAAATGTAAGACCATCAACAATGTAGAAAATCATTCTTGATAGGAGCAATTATATCATACATGTGAGGCACTCACATGTTCATCAATGTTGATAGAGCAAGTGACGTACACACTTAATGAGTGACAAAGGACTCAGATCAGAATATAACATATAGTGGAAACATTGACAAATCTTGGATTCGTTTATGGCTAGGTACTTGATATCTTTAATTCCATTCCCTCCTTTCTTCTTCTTCTTTTGAATTTAAATGTAATTTTTTTTTTGAATTTATGATTTTATAATATTATCGAAGAGATAAAAATAACATAAAAAATAAAATAAATCCAAGATTCAAAAGTAAATTAAAAATGCCAAAGAGAAACTTTTTATTTATAATTATTTTTTGAAATTTCGAAAATAAACTCCAACAAAATATAATGCGTACGTACACAACATAAATCCATACGAGAGAAAACTAAAGTTACATTGGTGCTGCTAGAATATGTAGGACATTTAAGTAGCAGCAACATTGAAGAAAAGCTTTATTATGATAATACAACATAAACTTTGTAATTCTCTTTAAAAAAAAAACCTTCTTTTTTTCTTTCATATTATCGTCAATTTCAAAAAACATTTACGTTTTAAATTGAACAAATTAAATTTTCACATTTCAAACCAAGAATAAAAATGAATATTTTTTATAAACAAAAAACACTTCAATAAAATTTATTTTTATTCTTAGCTTAAAACGTGAGTGTTTATTTTGTTTAATTTAAAATATTAAAGTTTTTTTTTTAAAATTAATGATAATATAAATGAAAAAAAAAAAGAAAATTTTCTTTAATTTTAATCGGAAGTAGTCTCCTTTTGTTAACTGCAGTAATAGCTGCACACACATTCGAAAAATTCACAGTAACCTGTAACCTTTTTCTCCCTCTCTCTGCACTGCCTAGAGTAATGAGTATTATTAAAATCATTAAAAGAAGCTCCATGCCAAGTTCCGCTTGGGGCATGACAAAAACCAGCACAAGGGTATGTGCACCAGGAGTGAAATAATTCATTACAGAATCCTCCTACTGCTCCCTCTTCCTTCCAGCGCTGCGTATGACAGTGATCTTCCTTAAAACAAGGTCCTTTCCATATTGCACTTGGAAAATTACCTAGGTCATCTCCGACACAGGTTGAAATTGAGAAAGCATAAGAAAATAAAATGATATTGATGGGTTATGTTGTTTCTGTTAGATATAAAACTTGTTTTGAGCCTTCTCTTAATAGGTTAAACTTTTAGATAAAATTGGCTCTTGACTTAATATCAAAGTCTTTTTTAACAAATTATAATCAAAATACAGTTTCAGCATATAGTATGGGTGGACTTGTGTTACTTTCACACTTCTAGCCCAAAAAGCTTTCGTGTGAGCTTCAATTGGTTCTTGACAGTATCATTCCAAAAATACATAATAAAGAGAGACATACCATTGACGGAGGAAAGAAGAAGAAGCCAAGGAAAGGCAATGGAAATGGATGATTCAGAAACAGAAGTAGCCATAGCTGGAAAGAAATTAGAGGCTGTAGTTTGTTGCTTATGGTATTGATTAACTTATTAGCATAGGAATATATAGCATGAGCAAGAGGGTACTGCTTTCGCTACTTGATCAACTAAAACATTGGAAAAATGGTTACAGCTTCTGGTGAAAATCTCCTAAGCCTTTTTGTACTTTTTTAAGTACAGATTATCCAGGTATTTACACCTCTCTTACTTGTCTCTAGTACTTGTTCTATTTCTTTTACTGGTATCGGCCGTTTCTTGATGTTTAGCAACAACTATATATATATCAGCTAAGATCTAAGCGCTTTGTGTTATTTATTTCTCTTAAGGTTTTAGACTCACTATTAAATTTTCTTTTTTAAAACAGAACTTCATGATCAACAACAATAACAATAAGCATGATCTCACTAAGTGAGATTGTCTACATGGATTACACAGATTACCTTAGTGAGATTGTCTACAATAACAATAAGCATGATCTCACAAAATGCTACTTTATCAATGGCTGAGAAATTGCTATTGCACTGCAGTAACTACAATATATCTAAATCTCACATTTTTGATAGGATTAAAGACCGTGTGATGAATTATACTCACCAGCGCTTCTAACAATCTTCTTTACACTTGTCCAAATTACCTTAATCAATTTTTTATCATAAGAGGACCTATCATTTTGTACCTTGTCCTTTATTGTGCAGCGATACATCCATCTTAGCATTATCATTTTTTCGACCCTCACTTTTGCTCTTCTTGTTCCTTCAAATCTAAATATTTGTTGCCATAAAGCATAGTTGGTCGAATAGTAGTTTGATAAAATTTTCTTTTAAGTTTGGTAGGTTCTTTGTGACTATAAAAAACTCTTAATTCTTTTCTCCATTTTAACTATCCTGCTTGTATCTTGTGTGTGATATCTCCATCAATTTCTCTATCATTTTGTAAGAGTAAACCTAGATACATAAACTTAGAAACTTATGGTATAATATACTCTCCAATTTTTACCTTCAGATCATATCAGAAAAAAAAGTGGTTAATGACAATAGTCTCAATTAACCACTACTATTCCATAGTGTAATTTAATGCCAGCTAGAACAGTTGACAAGTTAATTTGTAAAACATGAACTATAGGGAAAGAAAAGAGGCTACAACAAGAGGAAGAATAAGTATTCTACGGAGGCATCTCTTGGAGGTCAAGGTAAAAGATATATAGATAGAGCCAATATGAGTTTCATGTAATTGTGATACTCTAGAGAGTTTGAGTTAAACAATGCTGATGGTGGTGGGCAAATGGGAAAAATGTCTGTACCTTGCTGTTGTTGATCTTTCAATACGCCAGCTCTTGTTCTCTGCTCTTTGTTTTCTTCCTTTATTTTATTTGAAAAGATCATTTCAATAAGCATCAAAATATCAATAGACTCATTAAATGTGAATGTTACTCTGAATGTAGTATATATCTTGGTGTGTTTTGTTTTTTCGCGACTTGCATAATTTACATCATATTATAGGAGATTTCAATAAATTAAAGAGTCATGTTTAATGAGGAATTAGTGGAGATGATGATATGGAATTTGTGTAGTTACCCTAAACTTGAAAGAGGTGGTGTGAGTTATGTAGTTAAGTAGTAAGTTAGTGAGTAATGATATAAATAAGAGTCTTAAAGAATGTATAAATTAGGATTGAGATCGAGAGTTCATGTACTAAGTGTAATAAATACTTATAAATTGATGAGTTTGGTACAAATTATTGAAGTTTAATACAGCTCATGCAGCACGTGTAGGTCACCTGACCATCTTATTGCTAATGATTGTGTATCAGTTTGTTAGTTTTGTATTGATGTCAGACAGTTTGGGATTGATTCATAGAGTTGAGTTGTTGCAGCTCTTATGATAATATTCTAGTATTCTCTTGGCCTCTCCCACTTATGTAGAGGCTCTTCAATTAAGCTATGTATGAATATTCAATAAAAATTCATCTCAGATTTCTACCAACTCTCCCAACTATTGGAGTTATCTCCATTGTATTAGTGATATATATATTAGTAACTGTTAAATTAGTTTTTGTAAGTCAGTTATAGTTTTGGTCACATGCTAGGTACATTTGTTGTATCTTCCCAATCCCTAATGGTTAATTACATAAACCCCTCACCTCTTGTAACCGATTCATAATTCAATACAATGATTTTCTCTCAATTTTCTGATCACCAATATGTTTGAGGAAAGTGAGACTTTCCTTTAATACCCATCCAAGTATGTTACAGAAGCCCTAGATATACCCATTAAGTGTGCTATAAAAATACCACCAAACCCTATAGTATATCCCATTAAAACCATAAACGCTAGAGATACCCATTTAAGTATGCTATAAAAAAGTTTGTGATCATTGATCTTGACATGGAGTGGAGTACTCAACTCAATGAGTTGTCTAGACCCGACATAGAACTCTTCAGTCATATCACATAAACTTATCAATTTACCCTAACATTGAAAGGAATGACAAGTATACCTTCAATTCGGTCCCCCTAAAAATACTGAGTAATTATGTTTAGTATGTTTTTAACCCTATTTGTTTTCACTTTACTCTCTTTTACCCGGCTTATTGTGATCTTTTACTAACTTAAACATTAAATTGATCTCCTTTGCCTTGACTTTTTTTTTTTTTTGGAAAAGATTATTTCAGTAAGCATCTAAATATCAATATACTCATTAAATGTAGATGGTAATCTAAATGTAGTATATATGTAGGTGTCTTTTTTTTTTTTTTTTCATGACTTGCATATCTTACATCATGTTTTAGGACATTTCAATAAATTATAATCATGTTTAATGAGGTGATGTAAAGTTACCCTAAACTTGAAATAGATTGTATGAGCTATGTAGTTATGTAATAAGATAATGAGTTTAAAAGTTTATAAGTAATAATATAAATAGGAGTCTATCGAAATGTATAAATGGGATTGTGGTCGAAAGTTCTCTCCTAAGTGCAATAAATACTTGTAGATTGATGGACTGAGTATAAATTATTGGAGTTTAGTATACAGCTCATGCAGCATGTGTACGGCACTTGACTATCTTACTGCTAATAATTGTGTATCAGTTTGTTAGTTTTGTGTTGACGTCAGTCAGTTTGTGATTGATTCATAGGGTTGAGTTGTTGCAGCTCTGATGATAAGATTCTAAGTATTCTATTGGTCTCTCCCAGATATATGTATATAGAGGCTCTCACACTGTAAACCATATATGAATATTCAATAAAAATTCATAGATTACTACAAACTCTCCTAACTATTAGAGTCTATGAGCTTTCCTTTTACGGTGCCTCATGTGAGATTCCCTTTATTTAATACTTAATAGCATACAAACACAAATCCATATAACAAAACTAAAGTTATTTGGTAATTTGATACTGCTAGGCCATATGTACAGAATTATTTTGGTTACACGAGAGAATCAAACTCCCAAACCTCTTATAGATACTATCAAAGCCCTTTGATAAATATTTTTTAGCATTTATCTTTATTATCTCATTCTTAATCCTTGTGTCCAAAATTTGCGCTTAATTGATGAATAAACTAATATTCACTTCATTAAGGTTTAATTAAAATTAATTATTTTTATATTACTTTAAGGTATAATTTATTTATTATGAGATTTTTATTTTCAGGGCTAGACCAAAATGCTCAGTGTAATTAGGGTAAACTACTATGTTTGGACTAAACTTAAAGCAATTGAATCAAAAGCTAATTTGACGATGACAACAAGTAATGATATAATTGTAAATTACTCACTTCAAAGGCGAACTTAAAATTTAGTAATGTTCAATGAGGGGCATTGTTATAATTTACAATTTCCCTCTCTTTTGGACTTTTGGAAGCAAATTTGCCCATATTTCCCTTAGAATCTCATAGGTCCCCTCTCTCCCCCATTCTTAACTCTTTTTTTTTTCCTTTCTCTTTTCTTAGGTTTTAGACTCTCTCCTTCTCTCTCATTGTAGCCTCCATGGTTTTGAAGGTTTATAAGTTTGTAATCAACTTAGGGAAAGCTAGAAAACTAATGGGTTTGCCTCTTGAGACTTGATGCTTGTATTTAATTGATATTTTGTTATTTAATGGATGAATTTTCAGATTCCGTTCATAGTACTTTTATGGTTTATTCTTGATGCTCTGTGGATTATTTACATTGATTCTTGATGGATTATTCTTGGATTGATGTTGGAGTTCAAATTTTAGCTTTTAATCTAGTTGGTTCTTCATATTTTTTGATGGATTATTCTTGAATGATGTTGAAGCAATTCACAATGCTTCTAGATGGGCTATTATAGGTTCATTGTTAGACTCTGAGTATGTTTGGGTTTATAGGTTATTAGACATAAGCAAACTAAATGAGTTTTGGTTTCTAAGCTTAATGAGTCATCTATTTAATGCATGAGTTATTACTAAGGATATGAGTAGTTACATTGGCCGAATTCTGGATGGGTTATTCCAGTAAAAGACCTTTAATTTCATTCATTAGATACAAAATGATATTTTAGGTCAAGGATAAAGAACCCAGAGGTTGAATAGTTTATTTCTTAAGTTAGTTACGGTATTATCTATTTAGTATTTTATTCTATTTTATTTCATTTTGTGGTTTGCATATATTTTATTTTAATTATATTTTTATTTTATTTGGTCTAAAAACCCTCTATTTTATATCTATAAATAATTAGAACGTGCTCATTAATTTTTTTAAGATTTCAACTTGAGTTAAGCTTCATTACATGATTGAAAATTAATTTTGCAGCAACTTAGAGTTGAGATGCTTTGGGAAGCTTGTGACTTCTCACTTAGCTCGTACCTAGTTACTTAGAAGCGTTATTTCCTGAACATAATTTATTATAATTGGGAGTCTCCCTTGTTAACAGTGATTGGTGCACATACACTTCATATTTCTACAACGACCCCTAAACATATTGTCACGCTTCCTCCACTGTCTAGAGCAAAGAGCATCACTCATACAAGGCCCGCGCCATGATCCGCTAGGGATATCGCATAAACCTTGACAGTCGTATGTGCGCCAACATTCAAATGAAGGGCAGTGTCCTCTAAATGCTCCCTCTTTCTCCTTGCACTATGTAGCACAGTGATCATCGTTATAACAAGGTCCTTTCCATATTGCGCTGGGAAATTCACATGGAAGGTAAAATCCTACACAGATTGAAATGATGAGAAGCAAAGAAAACAAGAAGATATAGACTAGCTAGTTATGAATCTTTCTAAACTGAAAGTAGAAAAGAAAAGGAGACTTACCGTTGATGGAGGAAAGAAGAAGAATCCAACAAACAAAGGCAATGAAAATGGATGATTTAGAAACAGATGTAGCCATAGTTGGGAAGATTTTAGAGACACTAATTTGTTGCTTATGGTGTCAATTAATTAACTTATAAGCATAGGTATATATAGCAGGAGCAAGTTTATTGCCTTCGATACTTAATCAAAACTACAAACATTGGAAAAATGGTTACAGCTTCTGGTGGATATCTAAGCCTCTTCATACATTTTTGAGTACGGATCATCCAAGTATATAGGCCTCTCTTACTTGTTTTTAGTACTTAGAGTATCTTTAGTTATGATATTTATTAGGGTTTTATATCTTAATTATTTATATTATTTTTATGAGTCTCATGATGACATATTACTCTATGCAACTTATACAATTTTTTTTACTCATATAATTTTAAAAACTTTTTAAATGAGTATCACAAATTATTTTATATTTTTATTTTTAATCAATTTATTTTACAATTATTCTCTTTCCTCTTATAAATCTCTTCTTTCCTTCTTATAAAATACAAGTTGGGCTCCATTTCTTTTTCTATGCACCGTTCTATATTTTAACAGCCCTCTATCTTCTCTCTCTTCCAATTCATTAAGCTCTAGTAGTGCAACGAAGAATGAAAATTTGCATATTCCCATGCAACGCTTAATTTACGACCACTAGAGTTGGTCTTAGGACCGTATCTTTGATGTTTGGTAAGAGCCATTAGGTAAAGACCCAAAGAGCTTGTGTTATTTATTTTTCTGAAGGTTGCGTACGGACTGTTATTTCTTTTTTCTTTTAAAAAGAAGCTCCATGATATCGTAGTCCTAATTGAGCACTATTCTAGAGTGTAATTTGATAAGAACTAGGAAAGAAAAAAGGCTAACCATCTCTGGAAGCTCAAGGTATGTCTTGTACCCTCTTCTGGTGCTCAATCTCACGTTTTGTTTGTCTTGACATGTGTCATTTGTAACATTTTGTTCATGGAAGATCTTTTTGTGTGTGACATGTGGCATGAAATGTCACAAAAAGACGTTTGATTAGCATGGATTTTGCTAACATGTCGTGATATGCCCCGGCAAAATCTTAGGTGAATTTAGGTCAAAGTAGTTTCATCGTGTAATTAAGATTTTATTCGGTTTAGGATATCTATAAAATTTATATGAATATATTTGAGATTTTCTTAAACTTACCTAATATAAATTAGAAAGTTTTTTATGTAAACTTTGCTGAGTTAGTGATTATGAAAGAAAGGACAAGGTCCCAAGAAAGTACACTGGCACATACTTGCTAAAAAAAGCAAGATGTGGATAAGAAAGGAAAGAAGACAACAAAGCGCAGCCAAACAAGGAAGATCCTCATCGAAAACTACAAGGAGGGCCTAAGAGGAACATGCATCCTTTGCAACCATTACTTTGGCTACATATAACTAAGCTAATCTTTATCTTAAGCACTAAACAAGAGCTTCTAATCTGCATCCAACAACGACTAAGTTCATTTCTTAATCGCTCATCATCTCCATTGCTGAGATGTAATTTCTAGGATTATTGACTTTTTTTTTAAAAGTATTTTAAAATGTAGAAATAAAAGTTAAAAATATTTTTGTTTATGAAAATTATGATTTGTTCCAACTTATATTTTTTTAAAAGTATTTCATTATATGTTTCTCTCAAAAAAACAATTTTAACTTCTAAAACTGTGTTTTGTTTTTTATAAAAGCTAAATCAAATAATTTAAAATTGCATAGAAGTGTTTTTTTTTTTGGAAGGTTTTGAGCTCGGAGAGTTTGATGCATAACCTATTTCCCTTGATAGGTCTACATTAAAATTTATTTTCCTTAATAGGTTTAGTTTTATTAAAAATTAATTCTTTTTCAAAATTTATGCACAAAGGCTCTATGAAATAAGATAAAGTCGTTATAGACCATAGAGTCTTCTGGTTAGGATGGGGAAGGCTCCATGGCCCATGGCGACTTTATCTCGTTCTTTGGAGCCTTTTTCTATTTTATGGAGCCTTCCTCGTAAAATAAGTTTAGTGTAGACTCATTTAGGAAAATAAGGTTTTGACTAGGCCCTCTGAGGTCAATTTTTTTCTTTAAAAAGACTATTAGTAAAAAAAAATAAAAAAGTTAATTCAAACATGCTGGAAATCTGCTTTGGTTTCTCCACCTCTCTTAGAGAAACAAATGGCTCTACTTGTCTCTGGAAAGCTACAAACATTGGAATTTACAGCTGCTGATGATCTTCCTCCTATGTGCTTTGTACCTTCTGAGTATGGCTCATGCAGGAATATACGCCTCTTGTCTCTGGTTCTTGTTTTGTTTCTGTTATTGGTATCTGCAGTATCTTGATGTTTGGCAGCTATCAGCAAAGACACAAAAGATTGTGTTATTTTTTTTCTCTTAAGGTTTCCTACCAAACAAATATTTCTCTTTAGAGCTGATTGTTTAATTACTATACTAAACAACCATTGATACTATTCAATCTTATTTACATTTGATTTAGCATCTTTATATTTACAGCTAAATCCAAACGGCCATGATGGTAGTCTTAATTAAGCTCTGTTCAAGAGCGTAAAGCAGAGAAGAGGAAGGGAATGCAGGTGAAGAGTTGATAAGTAGAATTGGTTTTTCTATTGGGCTGAGTTTGTATTGCGTCTATCTAAGTTATTTAGTTAAAATATCAAAAAATAACATTATTTTAAACATATATGCTGAGTTAATCTGTATTATTCATCTTCTGCCTAATAGATGCTTAACAGAGAAGTTGGCCCACTAATAAGTATTCTAAGGAGGGATCTGTAGAGCTCAAGGTAAAAGTTATATAGATAGAGCCAATGTGAGTTGAACAATGCTAGTGCTAGGAATCTTTCTATACGCCAGCTATTGTTCTCTGTTCTTTTGTCTTCATTTATTTTAATTGAAAAGACTTTGTAGCTATGGTTTTTGAGCAGTTTGTTGGATAAGTATTGATGGATAAGTGATTATTAAGTAAGTTCATTGTTATATTTGATTATTAATTAAGTTTCTTAATATAGTAAAATAGCTATTATAAATTACACTTATTTTATGAAGTTTTCCGGTAAAGTTTGGATCATACTCACCTATTAGGCTAGGAATCATAAGAATTAAAATCTTTCACATTTTAGTTTCTCAACAAATTTTAGATACCAAGTGAAGTTTTTTTATAACTTCTAATAAACATGAATAATTCATTTTTTAGTAAGTTTTTTAGGAAAGGAAAAAACTTTCTTTGTATCAAAAACCTATACACTCACTTATACGCATCTGTATATATACTCACTTTACTTTATTGATATTGTAGAGTTTAAAATTATAAATAAAAAAAAAATATAAAAAGTAAATATGCAGAAATAAAATCATTAGGCTGGTTACACTGGAAACAAAAATAAAAGACTGGAGCATTCCATAATTTGCAGCCGAACAAGAAAGATCCTCAGAAGCTACAAGGAGGCCTAGGAGGAACACCTCAACAAACATTAATTTTTTGAAACGTCTGGCTGGGGCTGATTAAGTATAAAAAGTATATATACCTAAGCTAATCTCCACCTTAATCACCAAACAAGAGCCTATAATATCCAACTATGGCTACTTTTATCTTTAAATCTTCCATATTCATTTCATTCCTTTGGCTTCTCCACCTTTCCCGCACCAACGGTAAGTTTTTGTCTAGAAATGATTCAAGATGTCAAGAAAAGGCTCAAGACTAGTTTTATATTATAGAGTAAATATTTTTTTTTGGTTTATCCTACTTAAAACTTCAATTAATTTGATTTATTATTTTTTTTAAATTTTTATTAAATTTGTCACTACATTTTAAAATTTCTGTCAATTTCATCTCTTAAATTTATCAATACTAGAAATTATTTATGGGTTTAATAGAGGTTTAAACTGTTAAAAAATATTAAAGGGATAAATTTGATTTAAAATTTAAAATATGAGATATCAAATTAATTAAAATTTTAAGTGTGATAAAATTTTAGTTTTAATCTATATAATTATATCCTGCAGTTGTCTTTCTTCTCAATTTTTTTCAGAGGATCACAACTGAGATAATCTTTTTTTTTTTTCCCTTGATTCTGTATGTACTTGCTGGAGATGCATGTCTACAATACTATCCCAGCGTAATATGGAAAGGACCTTGTTTTCTTGAATCGCATTGTAATATACAGTGCATTCGAGACGAGGGTGCACTGCATGGAGACTGTGGTGGTGGATATAAATGTCAATGTTTATATAAATGTGATTATTTTGATGAAAGGCCAAGTGGGACATTTAAAGGACTATGTTTCAGCAATGTTGCTTGCTCTAAGAATTGCAGGGCGAAGGAGAAAAGTTTCACCGGTTATTGTTATGGTTTCCATTGCTTTTGCAGCTATACTCCGTGAAAGAGTTGAAGCTTGGATCTAGATTCAATGACTTTGGTTTTGTGACGGAAAAAGTTATTGATTTTTGATAAATATAGTTCATTAATTTTATATTTAATGATCTAAATTTTTTCATATTTACTTTTTTTTTTTTAATTTTAAATTATCTTAAATATATCATAAAATTTAAACTATTAAATTAAAAATTAATAGTTCAGATTTATCAAAAATCAATAATTTTTTCAGTCACAAAGTCATTTAATCCGGATCTAGAAGGAGATTCCACGGAATTTTCCCCACTTTTTTTTTTTTAATAACCTTAAGAATATTTGGAAAGTTATTTTATGAAATATTGGCTAAGTCATTAATGTATTGTTTCTTCCATGGATTCCACAATGTGCTAATAAGGTCTCTCATAGTCTTGCTTGTTTAGGGAGGTCAGTCGACTGTTTGATTTTGTTGGTTGGAAGCTCCACCAACGCTAGACTGTTGTTGCTTTGTTGTCTGATGTGTAATAAAATGATGTATTCACATAAAAAATAAAAGAGTATAATTTGCATGGTTAAATTTTAAAATTATACTATTAATAAAAAATTGTATTATCAAATTGTGTCAATCTTATTATCAACTTGATGTCGTCTCTATTTAATCTAATCTATAATTCTTGGATTTTTTTTTTTTAATTTAGAGTGTACTTACACTTTTTAAATATAAGATTAATCTTTATCAGACCATTAAATTTTTTAAATAATAAATCTCTCTCGAGGTCTATCTTAATTAAGATTTCTAACTCGATCTTTTAACTTAAAAACGCTTGTGATTCCATTAAACTAATGGCTGGTATAATTCTTGGTACTTAATTGCATTTATTACAGGTGCCAAAATACAAACCTTAGATGTACCCTAAAGATATGCAAGAATCAACTTAACGATATTCCAATGTCCTTTATACCAGGATTGGAGACAAAATGATTAACAACACCAATTACGTATGTAATATCCAGCCTAATACAACCATTGCATGCCTCAAATTGTTAACAGCAGATTTATAAGGGATTTTCTTTATCACCTCTATATCCTTCTTAGTAGTAGGGCATATTGTCTATGAATTGAATTTGACGTGACCAACAATTGGAGCAGTAACTGCCTTTACACTTAGACATATTAAACCTCTTCAAAACCTTCTCATGTACCATTTTGAGATAATCACAATTTGTTATTATTCTTATCACTCAAAATATTCATACCCAATATTCGCCATGCAAGATCCAAATCATTTAGGGCAAAGACTTGATCAAATATTTCTTTAAATTCTGAATCTCCCTTGCATTGTGGCCAACAATTAACATGCCATTAGCATATAACAATAGAATGATAAAATCACCATCAAAGTATTTCTTAATAAAATCACAGTAATCAGAAGTCTTATTGTATGCTCTACTAGCCATAAAATGACTCAAGCTTCTTGTACAGTTGCCTCAGCGCTTGCTTCTAACCATGCAGGCTCTTTCTCAACTTACAAACAAGATGATTTTTACCTTTAACACTGAAATCATCTAGTTACTCCACATAGATCTCTTCCTCTTAGTCACCATGGATATACGTTGTTTTCACATCTAGCTACTCAATCTCCAAGTTCAAACTAATAGCTAAGTAGCTAGCTCAAGCACAATACTAATAGATGTTTTGATAATAGGAAAGCAAATTTCTCAAAATCAACACCTTGAACTTGATCACAAGGTTAATTCAAAACCATCCTTACCTTATATCTTAGTTGTGATATATTCTCCTCTACTTCTAACTAATACACTCATTTATTCTTGAGTGCCTTTTTACCCTTATGTAGCTTCACAAGTTCATATATGTAATTCTCTTATAGAAATTCCACTTCTTTTTCCATAGCTTTCAGCAATTTGTCTTTCTTTAGAACTAGTATAGCCTCTGCACAACTCTTTGACTCTCCTTCATTTATAAGTAATAGATCATATTTATGTGGTGGATCCTTTTGGGAAGAGAAAAAATGCACTAGAGAAGATAAAGCCACAATATGACCGAAGAAAATGAAGTTCACCACCTTAGGAACATACGAATCACTGCTGGATTGCCAACCCAAACTAAAAGAATTTTTTCCAAGGAAACCCATGTGACCGATTCAACTTTTTTTTTTTTTTTTTTTTTCTGAATTTTGGTGGATCCTAGGGTTGAATCACTCTTGATTATTGGGTCCCCAAGTGGGCGGAATAGCAGAGCAAGCAAAGTATTAGTAGCATATAAAAAATGCCTCTCTCATCGTTAATATGTTTGCTTGCAGTAAATGTGGCCTTTGAGGAGAATTGATCATTACATCAAAGATGCATTTGCTAGTACTAGCACATCTGAGAATTTTTAATTGATTAATTTAAATAGTATTAGACCGTGGAACAAAAGAGTATCTTGAACCTACACCTCTCAAATATTGTAGAACATAATGGGACACAATGAGATAGAATGCAATTGAAACAAAGACACGGGAACGTATGTAACGGTCAAAGCGAACCCTTTCATTCCAAACTCATCATCACTGGAGGCTCGCATGAGATGTATCATAGCTACTTCCAATTCAAGTAAATTATCTTTGATTTCTTTCTTCTCGCTTTATTCGGTTTCTAAATTCCCAATTTAATGGTCCATTCTGATATGCCTTCTAGATTTACGTGCATCCATGGAAGTAAGGGAAATCTTTGGGATATCCACTCCCCATTCTCCCTATTTCTAAAGTGGTGGCACCAACCCTTCTAGTTTTAGCTCAATCTTGAGCTCAGTTAGAGTCTCCATCTCTATTGGGAATTCATATCAGATGCAAAGAAGGCTACAAACATTAACAAACATACATTCTAATGGTCTATCGGTCTTAAGACCAGAAATATAACAAGGTAATTGGTGACTTTTATTGCATGAGGAGAGTGAACAATTAGATGAAGAACCCTTGATTGGTATCTGGTGTTGAGTGGCTAGATGTTGAAGGACACAATGGTGAAAATGGCCAAGACCATTATGCCAATGAGATGAAGAAGGCTGGTATTGAACATGAAGAACTCAAGGAGATACTTTAATTGGGAAAGGATATGGTAAAAATTCACGTCTCGGAGAAAAAGCACTCTCGTAGTTAGATACTTTACAATAAAAGAATATGGTAAAATTTCAAGAGAGACATTATCAGATTGATAGAATTGAGAAACAAAAAAAACGAGATTACTTTTCATAAGAGGAACACAATGTACATTAACAAGTTTAGAGGTATGATCATTACAATGATAGTCCCTTTTTTTGTGAAAGATTGGAGATATTGTTAGTGACACGATAAGAGGTGCCTACTTCAAGAAGCCATTTATATACAGGTTAAGAGAGGAATGAGAGGTGTGGTTTACACTAGAAGATTATTTTGGTTTGAGATGAGGAACGAGAGGTGTTGTTTTAATTTTTGGAGATGAAGTTAGCTTAGTTCTGCTCCTTTGCTTGTAGTGGAGAGTTTGCCTTTGAGAAACAATGAAATATAAGGCTATCTCCGATGGGTATCACACAGGATTGCACAGTTTGTTCAGCTCCAAAAAATGTTACCACTATTAGAATGCAACCTACAAAGATCTATGTTAGTACATAAGTTACTCTTGAAAGCAAGTCAAAAAAGGATTTTATAATTTATTAGGTGAGTCAAGATTATTGATTACATTTAATTTTTATTTTTCCATTGGTAATCCTTTTTAATATGCACAATTAATTTTGTAAAGTTACATTATTAAAGTAAAATGTAGTGAGAATTGCTTAAAGTAATAAAAAATAATATAATATCATAAGATATATTAAAAAATGTTAAAATAAAACTATTCAATCTAATAACAGTTACACTATTAAAAAAAAAAATCTAAGTAAAGCACGAAAGCAACTAGAAAAAAGTTATGTTACCAAAGATTAAATAGTGTTATAAGAGGTGCCTACTTCAAGAAGCCATTTATATACAGGTTAAGAGAGGAATGAGGGGTGTGGTTTACACTAGAAGATTATTTTGGTTGAGATGAGGAACGAGAGGTGTTGTTTTAATTTTTGGAGATGAAGTTAGCTTAGTTCTGCTCCTTTGCTAGTAGTGGAGAGTTTGCCTTTGAGAAACAATGAAACATAAGGCTATCTCCAATGGGTATCACACAGGATTGCACCGTTTATGCAGCACAAAAAGATATGTTACTACTATTAGGGTGCGTTTGATACACAGTACAGGACAGTACAAGCAAAACAGCACAACACAAGTAGTTAAGTTACAGGATAATTTTTTGTTCTGTTTACTGTTTGTTAATTCCTGGACAAGACAAAAATTTTGTACTGTTTACTGTTTGATTAACATAAGTACTGGACAAAATAATATGAATTTTACTATAATAACCTTTATGTTGTACAATATTTGTTATTTTTTTAAAAAAATATTGGACAAAATTTTGACATATAAAAAATATAATAATTAATAAAAATATGAAAATTATAATAAAAACATATAAATAAAATATTATGAAAAGACTAAAATTTGAGATCTATTTAAAAATTTACAATTTTGGATTCGTTTTTTAAAAAATTATATTTTTGAATTTTACAAAATTAGAATTGTAAAAAAAAAAAAATTAATCCAAATATTACATAAGTTTATGTTACACAATAAAAAAAAAATCAATTATGAACAAAATTTTTGAAAGGCTTGGATAGAGGAAATAAGGTTAAATTTGTCTTTTTAAGTTTTTATACTGTGGACAAAATTTTTGTCCTCTGGTTTTTTGAGGAACAAAAAATAGAAGATTTGTCTAGTACCTCAAAATGTTTTTGATTAGTACTATTGTCTTTTTCAAAATCAAACAGAATATAAATTTTTTTGTCCTTCAAATTCATCATTTTAAAGCGAATCAAACGGACCTTTAGAATGCAATCTACAAAGATATATGTTAGTACGTAAGTTACTCTTGAAAGCAACTCAAAAGATTTTGTAATTTATTAGGTGAGTTAAGATTATTGATTACATTTAACTTTTGCTTTTTCATTGGTTATCCTTTTTAATATGCACAATTAATTTTGTAAAGTTACATCATTAAAATAAAAAATAATAAGAATTACTTAAAATAGTAAAAAATGATGTAACATCATAAGATATATTAAAAAATATTAAAATAAAACTATTCAACCAAATAAGAGTTATACTATTAGAGAAAATCTAAGTAAAGCACAGAAAGAATTAGAAAAAAGCTATATTCCCAAAGATTAAATAGTGTTATAATGAAATAACTAATTATAATTATTTAAATTTAAGAAGAATTATTTTATAATAAATTTAATTTAGAGAGACTAAAATAATATTTTACGTAGTTTCAAAAGGGAACCCTTCATTTACAATAATGGTTTTTTAGAGAAACAAAAATTAATTTGATAATTGATAATGACATCGGCGTACCTCTAAGGTTTTTGACTTTCTCATCAATAATTGATGACAACAAGGCACTTAAGATGAACTTTCTTTCTTTATACCAGTGCCATAAAATTGGTGGTTGCAAAGTCATGGTTGGTTGTTTAGTTTAAATTGGTTGACCCTGCTAATTAAGATAATCCCTCAATATGTAATGAGGAGAATGAGATAAGAAAGGAATGGCTAATTCAATTGAAGATATTATTAGTAAGGTGGTGTTTAATGAAAGTTAAGTAGGTTAAGTCGTAAAAATTTTAAAAGATGTTGAGCGTAAATCTTTGTTATTTATTATTCTAAATAGAAATTAATTTATTACTTAAATAATTCAAGAAATGCTTGTATGTAAAGTAAAGGATAACAATAGAGCAAAATTAAGTGATAAATATAATCTCCAATAAATCCCCACCAAATTTCCACGTAATTGGGGAAATTGCGGTGCTAATGTAAACCATGAAACAATTTCAGAAATTGGGTGGTTAAATGGAATAAATAAAATTAAAATTAAAATAATATATAAAAAACCAGTCAGTTCATTTTGGTTGGGCCGGCAGGGATGACCTCATATGTTTTTTTAAAGAAATAAAGAAGTTTCAAATATTAGTTTTCAAATCCTGTCCATCCCCCAATAATTAATAGAATCAATAATTTAATATTTGAATTTTAATTCAATTCAATGGATATTGTTAAACTATTTTTTAAAATTAAGAAAATAAATTTACGTAAACTTCACCAAATAATCAAAAATTAAATAAAAAAAAGACTTGCTTGGCACTAAAAAGTCGTTCACTGAAACAACCTTCAAAAGTCATTTTAGCTCACTGTTTATGTGAAAAAATATGTTTAATAACTCTATAAATTCGTTTCACATTTGGTAATGGGAGCTGTGTTAATTAAAAACGGATGCCTTAATTAATATCAGCGAAAGTCAACCCCCGCAGGTCCGCAATCCTATATGCGGGCAACACCTTGCATTCCCATTTTCGAGCTCTCTATCTCTCTAGTCCCTTCTCCGTCTCCCATCGACGCCTTCTTTATGATTCTAAACGCATTATCTGTGAAATCGCAGCTTTGTTAAGTTACGCCATCGCCAGCTCTTCTCGGTGTGGTGGATTTTCGGCCTCTCTCACCTCGATGCCATATCACTTGCTGTAAGTCTCATCTCTCTGCCATATATGTTTTTTTTTTTTTTTAATTGTTCCATAGGAATCTTTGTTTCAAACTCCGCAGTGATTTCTGGATGCTTAATTGTAAGTTGTTTTTTTCCTTGTTGTTTGTTTGTTGTTTTGTTTTGTCTTTTTCGTTAAGTTCCCAGTAAATTCATCATTCTCTACAAGATTTTAATAGAATACACGTGTAAATTAATAAAAAATATCAATGATAAAGAGAGAAATTATTTATATCTTTCTTTTACACTTTGTTTTGTCATTTTACAAACCACTCTAAGTTTACCCATATTAAATCAAGATATTGAGTGGAACTTAAGTCAAAGAAATGTGCAGTAAGGGACAGACAAGCAGGGAGAAATCTTTCAAAATTTCAGATTAATAGACCAGGACCCTCCGCTTACAAAATTACATTTACTTACCTGTATCTATAAAAGCCATAAGTTTGATCAATTCATCTTCAACGTATCAAAATGCAAATTGGTATAATGTATAGGATTTCTATTAGTGCAGAAAAATATTAGGAAACTTACTCAAGAAGTTTAATATAGATGGATTTTTGATGGGGGAATCTCTTGTTGCAGGGGGTGGATACCTATCAATTACTGTTATGGGGGACAGTGATTTGAAAATGCATCATATTCTATTTGACCTATATTTATGAATGTCAGTGGTTGTCTGTTTTAAAACAGCAGTAACTAGTTGATTGTGCTTGCTAAGAGGGCTGTGGAAGCAAAGTCAAACATGGAAAATATTGAGTATAATCTTTAACAAGATAATTAAGACCAAAATTAAAATGATGTAACAATGGCCCATGCCAATTGCTGTGAAGCAATGTATTACAAGATTTTGTTTTATCTTTTTTCATCTTCTTAATTTTGAAATGCCTTAAAAAATATAATCGCAGGGGATTCAGTTTCACCTTCGTTTTCCAATGGTGAACACCCTAAAATAAAGATTTTGGACGCATTCTTGTTTCCTCCATCTGTCAGCAATTACAAGGTGAAGGAAGAAAAGCAAAGAAGACATTGTTAGACAAGGTCTCAACATGGAAACAGATGTTGTTTTCTTGATTGGCAAGGTGATTTCTCTGTTAGAGAGTGAAGTATCTTTGATTGGCAACTTTGGCTATGAGCTTCGTGAATTGCAGCATGAACTGCAAAGTATGAGATCATTCTTGGAGGATGCACATTCAACACCTGATCAAACAGAACAAGATAAGACTTGGGTGGCACAGGTGAGAGAATCTGCTATTGAGCTTCAAGACATCATTGATGAATTCACCTATCATAAGAACAAGCTCCAAGCTTCAAGAAAATTCACAAGATTTTTCCATCAAGCCGTTAATTTCCCCCTAAGCCTTCGGGTAAAGCATCAAGTAGGTTTCAAGTTGCAGCAAATCAAGGGAGCTGTCAACGCCATTTCAGAGAGAAGAAACCGATATGGTGGTGTAAATCGTCCACAAGGATCACAATATTATGTTGGTCCTTATGACTGGTTGAGAATTCATCACGAGTCTTCTCTTTTCCTAAGAGATGATGAAGTGGTAGGATTTGATGAAGCCAAAGACAAGATAAGGGAATTGTTAATGGATGAGGTGGGATACACTGTAATATCAATATTGGGAGCAGGTGGTTCAGGTAAGACCACTTTGGCAGCTAATGCATTCAATAATTCGAAAATAAAGCAACATTTTTATTGTTGCGCATGGGTCACCATCTCACAAAGATATGACATCGAGGACATTTTTAGATCCTTGATTAAGGACTTGTATAAATCAAGGAATGAAAATATTCCTCAAGATTTGTGCAGCATGGACCACAGATCATTAGTAGAGACAATTGTGAGCCACTTGAAAGAAAAAAGGTATCTTCTTGTCTTGGATGATGTTTGGAATCCTAATCTGTGGGGACAAATAAGCATTGCACTCCCAGAAGGTCATGGAAGGCGGCTTATGCTCACCACAAGATTTGATGCAATTGCTTCATATGCGTTTGGAGTACAAAGCTATCTTTACCGTGTTGAACCCCTAAAAGAAGATAAAGCATTCCATCTGTTTTGCAAGAAGGCTTTCACCGATGAATGCTGCCCAAATAATCTTGAACCTTTTGCCAAGAGCCTTGTTGATAAATGTGAAGGACTACCTCTAGCACTTGTGGCTTTGGGTGGTAGTATGTCTTCTAAAAAACTAGAATCTGAGTGGGAGAGGGTTGATCGTAGTTTGAACTGGTATCTAAGTAACAATCCTGAGTTGCAGAACATGAAGATAATCTTGTTATTAAGCTACTATGCTTTGCCTTATAGATTGAAGCTTTGCTTCCTAAATTGTTGTGTTTTCCCAGAAGATTATTTGATGAAGGGAAAAAGGCTCATCAGGCTGTGGCTCGCAGAAGGATTTTTAGAACATATTATAGGGCTAACACCAGAAGAAGTGGGTGAAATGTGCTTGACGGAACTTGTACGCAGGAGCTTACTTCTAGTGGTTAAAAGCAATCCACATGGCCAAACAAAAACGTGTAGGATGCACGACATACTCCGGGAACTGGCTATTTCAATTTCAACCAATGAGAACTTTTGTATCATCTACAAGAATAAGCAAGAGATTGGAAACAACAGTGCTTCTGTGTTGGCAATTCAAGAAGATATTCAACAAAGTTGGCCACAATTGTGCAACAATTTTCCAAAGGTCCGTTCCTTTTTTATGTTTATCTTATAAGACCCATCACCGTCAATTACATTGCCTGCTAGGTTTAAATTCTTAAGGGTTTTGGATCTTGAAGGTCTCAATATCAACAAAGTCCCTGATGGTATTGAAGATTGTTACAACCTAGGATATTTGAACTTGGCAGAGACGAATGTGACGGAGCTTCCAAAATCAATTGGGAGACTTTGCCAGTTGCACACTTTAAACCTTAAGAACACTTATATTCAAGTACTTCCTTCTAGAGTTACAAGATTGCACAATTTACGTTGTCTACTTGTATATCATGATGCCTACTTAGTTCCTGACGATTTTACCTTTGCTTCTGGTGTGAGAGTGCCAACGAATATATCTAGGCTTGTAAACTTACAAGTTCTGACCTTCGTTGAAGCAAATGGTAACCTTGTTAGAAAGCTCAGGAAATTGAGTAATCTGAGGACACTTTGCCTATGTAAGGTGACTGAAGAAGTTGAGGAAGACATGTGCCTTGCCATTGAGACAATGAAACACCTTCAGTATTTGGTTGTGGCAACGACAAATGAGCAGACAATGTTACGCTTGGATTCACTATCATCAACACCTCCTCGTCTCAAGAAGCTTCGACTATTAGGTATGCTATACAGTGTGCCAACTTGGTTCAGATCTTTGCAGAAACTTGTTGAATTGACCTTGTTCTGGACTAGATTTGATGATGATATCCTTTCTTACATAGAAGCACTGCCAAATTTGGATAAACTTCGATTGCACCGAGCTTATACTGGAGAAAATTTGAACTTTGTCACTGGGTTCAGGAAGCTTAAGCATTTGGACATACTTTGTATGCCTCAGTTGAAGCAAATTGATATCAAAGATGGGGTGATGCCAAACCTTGAATATCTTTACGTTGGTTTATGTTCTGAGTTAAATACATTACCTGGCATTGGCTATCTCAAATCTCTAGAAAAGGTGTATTTTATAAGTGTTCCTAAGCTTCGGTACCACATTCTCCAAGATTTGGCAAAGTTTGAGCACCAGCCCAAGGTTTACTGGGACAAATTCTGCTAGCTTGGTAAGAAATTAATGTTAATAATTATGTCAATTTGACATTAGTTTTACCAGAAATTCATTCATACATTATTAATTAATCTCAATTTCTTTGCTAGGTGACTAATCTTGCTATTAAGGAGAAAATGGAAATCATCAAAGTACTCAATGGTATGCCAGTGAATCAAAGCACTTGCTGAAAAACGGTGGTTGGTGTAATGGTACACCCGAGAGCTTAAAACTCTTCATCTCACTAGTCTCGAATTCGAGCCCGGATGTGCCCCTTCTCCATATAGGTTAAAATTCCTATAAGTCCTCCGACAAAAAAAGAGAATAGCACTTGGCTGTCTGTATATGAATCCTACATTCTTTTGTAGCCAAAGATAATTAGCTTCTTCTGCTTTCCTATTTATCTGTAATAACATGGTATGATGACTTATATGGATAGAATTTTAATTTTAAGTTGTGCTGAATCTGGACAAGTTATTTGTTGTAACTTGTAAGTGATCATATTTGTGACTACTTGAATTCAAGTATTATTGATGATTGCATTATTCTAAACTGATACTATTAGTCTATTGATATCAGGACATATCAGACAATCAAGATTGCAGGTAGAATTTGGTCTATTATGATTGCACAAATATGAAAGGAAGATTGCGATTGAATGCCCTGCTTCATCATATAACTGATAATTATATATGAGAAATATCAGAATAAATGGATCAAGGAATTAAGAAGATTTACTTTTTCATCATCTTGCAAGTGCACACACCCCAACCATTATGCTGAATAGCCACCAATCATTGTCGCCTAACAATCACACTGCCCGTGAGCCCTGTTTGTTTGCACACCCCTTCATTCTTTCTCAGCACACCTGCTGACATGTATTGTTTATCTTTGTCAAATTTTAATGTGTATGGATTTTGAAGTTTAGAGAACAAATTTTAAAGTTTATGGACTTCTTGTTTATACAAATTTTAAAATATATGGACTTTGAAGTCTATACATTTTATTTTTTTAAGAATTAAAGCATATAGACTTTAAAGTCTATTTGATCAAATTTTAATCTGCATAAACTTTGAAGTCCGTGTGTGTATATTTCATAGCGTATAGATTACATACATACATATATATATATATATATATATATATATATATATATATATATATAGATTTAATTGCTCACGCTACATTAAAACGAAATCCTTATAGCATGTTTTATATATGAATCGTTTGCCAACTCAACCCTACTTTCTAACTCAATCTTTGAGAGAATTAATGGATTGTACGAGCGTATTTGCTACGAAAAGAGATAATTAATATATAAGTTGTATATATTATTGTAAATTTAAAAATGAGTTTGTTTTAACGTTTTTACTTTGACAAATTTTTGCTATTTGAAATAATCCATTGAATTTGGCTAGGAAATTTGAGAAGGAGAATTAAATTGTTTTGATGATCCCCGGGCATAGGAACATTATTACGTCATTCGAATGTAAGCTTTAAGCCTTTTTTTTTTTTTAATAAGAATGACCATAACATAATCACAAGCTCAGCAATATACTATAATAGTTATAATATAGTTCATAAGATGAATGATTCAATGCACTAATTTTTGGCTCGTACTTAATAAAACATAAAAACAGCAGCATGGAAAGGATATGAAAGAGTGGAACATGTCCTAAGATACTACGCCAGCATCTATCAGCATCTTGCCAGACAGGAGACAAGATGCTTGATGCAGATACAAGAAAAACAGGAAGAAAACAACGCAGGTGTACAAGAAAGATTTTCACTCAGAAACTACGAGGAATATCCTCAGCAACCATTAAATCTTTCCATTGTCTATAGCTGACTAAGTATCAAAAGTAGTACCTCTCCTTGTCTACATATACCTAAGCTATTCGTCACCTTAAAGCACAAAAAAACAGCCTCTAATCTCTACCCAACTATGTCTAGCTCTGTGTATAATTCCTCCACCTTCTTTTGGCTTCTCCTTTTCTCCATCATCGGTAAGTCTCTCTTTCTCCTCTACAAAATGTCTTAGTTTTAGGTAAAGCTTAAAAAAAAAACCTCTCCAAACTGTGTGACGTGAACTTTACCTTTAAAATTTAAAAAATATGCATTTAATCCCTCAAGTTAGAATGTGCACATTATCCTCAAACTCTAACTTCTTTTAAAAATTTAATTAGAAACAACTGTATTGTATTATTTTCTATTAACCTTTTTATCATGACAAACAAATAAAAGTATGTGAAACTAAAGAAATTGGTGAGATGTATAGATAATTATTTTAAAAAAAAATTAACAGAAGTTAGAGTTTGAGAGTGATATGCACATTTTAAAAGTTTAAAGAGATTAAGTATAAAATTTTACTGAAAATCTACGCAAAACACAAAGTTTAGTTTTTTTTTTTTTTTTTTTTTTGAGATTTTCCTTTATATATATATATATATATATATATATATATATATATATATATATATAAACCATTTGATAAGTAGACTTAACCCCTTAGTTTCTTCAATATTTTCTTTTGGCACACATTAATTGATTTTTGCATCTGTCTCTCTCTATTTTCTGGGTGAGGACTATACTCAGTTAATGTCATATTTTCTTAATCTTTATAATTAATTACAGGAGTACCAATTATAATGGGAGACAACGAATGCATAGATTTTTATCCAAGCGTAATATGGAAAGGGCCATGTTTTATTGTTTCACATTGCGATGCACAGTGTAGGGAGAAGGAAGGAGCTTTGAGAGGAGACTGTGGTCAGGCGTTCAAGTGTTTATGCGAATACGACTGTAATTATTTTGATGAACGCCCTAGTGGATATTTCAAAGGGCTTTGCTCCAGTAGTGTTAACTGCTCTAGACTATGCAGAGAGAAAGAGCATTCCTTCACAGGTCATTGTGCTGGTTACCAATGTTGGTGCAGCCATATACCTAAGAGTTAAAATCACGCAGACTCAGCTTCTTTGTTAGGCACACTTTGCTATTTGTTTGTTGTCGAGTTTATAAATGATATAGATTAACTTAGGTCCCAGAGTTTTATATTCTTAGCTTTCAACTACAATTAAAATGGAGCATTTCTAAACTATGAAAATGGAGCTATTTTTTTTCACTTATTTTCAAAATTATTTTGTTTTATTTTCTAAAACTATAAAAAAATTAGTTTCTAGTTTTAAGTTGTAAAAATTCAGTTAAAGGTTAATGTATATTGTTGAAAAGGAAAAGAAGTCTCGTAACACTTCTCTCTAAAAATGTAACTTGAATTTAAAATTTAAAATTTAAAAATAAAAATTATTCTAAACAAGACCTTAGTATATGTGCTTTGAGTTATATTATTTTTAAGTCTTTTAAATAAATGACGCAAATATGTCCGAGGAAGCTTTGCCCAATAAAAAAAAGCAAATTCCAAAACACCACACTACCTCCCCAATTTGTGTTCCCACAATCAAGCTATTGTTTCAAAATATTTCATAAATTTTACTTTTTCTTATGATTTACACCTATTTACCTAGAAGATTTTGTCCCATTTTTTTGTTTTTTTGATGGTGGCATTAAAGGACATTTAATGGCTTACATACATCAAAAGTTAAATAAAATTTCTATTATTCTGTTTTATTTGGGTTTTAAGATATGACTCCATAAAGATTCATTCAACCAAAAAAATGACATCAGGTTAAAAAACAACAAAGATAACTAGTACTTCAATATTGTTTAACTATTTAGATTACTAAAATTGGAAGCAAGAAAAACTTGATTCAAACAAAAAAGACAAAATTTAGCTACCAAACTTAAAATATTTATGCATTCTTCAAAATTAGGGATGTCCATGGCTGCTATTTTGGGTGTGAAAATAGGACCAACAATCTAAAACCAGTAGGGATGTCGTGTGTGTCCTTAAAAGATTTTTGCAACGATATAAAATAATAACCCAAATTTTATCTGAGCTGAAAGTTATGCACAAAAATCACACTATATTTATTTAAGTCTATACTTAAGTTTTTGCTGCAAGAAGTCTTTTTCTAACTTATTAGCATCAATCCCTATTTTTATTTGGTATAGAAAGTTTCTTGAACAAACACATTATTCATCAATGTTTATGAAAACTAAGGACCAATTTGGTTAAGGAAATGTTTTCGTACTTTCATTTCCTATTTTTATTTGATAAAATTTGTTTTCGTTTTACATTTTTTTATTTTTAAAAACATATTTATTTATTTCATATCTATTCAATATCAAACAATCATCTTCAACAAACTTTATTAAATTACTTGTAATTTTTTGTTAAAAAAAAGTTCAAAAAATTACAAAATTGTCATTTTATAAAATGTTTTTTGTGGAAGCATTTTTTGTTAACAGAACTAAACATTTTTTTTAAGGTTTCATAACTTTAATTTTTCATTTTTACATAAATGAAAATAGAAAACAAACTAAACCAAACACACCCTAATATTTCACAAAAAGTTACAACCTTCTAATTATGTAGGAATTTTATTAACAAACACAACCTTTCATTAATAATATTTCATAAGACAGTTTGTTTTATATTCTTCCAAAGGTTTCCTCAAGTATATATATATATAAACTACCATTATATCTTTCAGTTTAAGTAACCAAATTAAAATTAATTTCTTGTACTTTCGCAAAATCTGGCAAGGGCGCTCAAAATGACTATTTGTTCTTTCTTGACAGTCTATATGTGCAATCTATGGTTGAGGTGCTAATTAGAAGAGTTTTTAATGGTCTTTAATAAAAAAGATATCAAGAATAAAATATTTTTAAAAATTTAGTTCATGATAAATTAAGTTCAGTAAATACAACTCATGTAGTTAACTGTATCTAGTAAAAAGACGCATATAAATCTAATGCAACTATGTCATATCATTCACAAGAATAAGAATTTTAGTTAATTCTATTTTGGTTTTAACCTTTTTAATTTTCGGATATGCAAATAAATCAATGTGTTTTTCTATGGGATGAGTGCGCAGTATGCAAATGTAATTAATGAACTTTTTTACTTTCAAAATCTTTTTAAAACTCAAGTTTCAGATGTATTGCAGTGTACACATTGTTTATTTGTAAATTTATAAGTAGGAGTTAGCTGCTAGCATTGCAACAACAGAATTTTGTTCGTAGAAGGAAACGCGTTAATTAAAAACACATACACTTCATTCTGTCAAGTTACACGATTTGTACAATTAAAAGTAAACATAATAAAAAGTCTCTCTCGGGTAAGTAATTTATACATATCACTATAAGTCATTGATCATCCTATGGCATGTCATAACTTTATAACGGGAAGCTTCCGCTAACCCTAATTTTTTGAATACCAAAGAAGAAAATATAAATACAGAAAATTTTAGAACCAACAGCTTAATTTTTGGAACACAAAAGTGTAGAGATAGTGTGGAGTTTAATTCAACTCCTCGGAAAAATATAGCTGCATAAACACTTGTTAACTTCACAACGACCCGTGAATGCATTCTCATTTGCCCTGCAATGCTTAGAGCAAACAATGTCACCAAAAAAGGCCCTTTGAATTTTGCACTTGGACCTTCATTAAAGTGATTACAGCCATAAACACAAACATTTAAGCCAATCTCCACAGTTTCCAAACAGTGCACCTTCTTGTTGCCTGCACTGTGAATCGCAATGCTCCTTAACAAAACAAGGTCCTTTCCATATCACACTGGGATAGTAATATGTACATGCTACTCCTGTACACATAGAATTAAGCAAAGAAAACCAAATAAGATGATACTGATTTAGAATTGAAGAAAAATAGAGAAGAAAAGAGAAAAAAAAAAAAAAAAAAAAAAGAAGAAGAAAGAACTTGCCGTCGATGGGAGAAAGGTAGAGAAGCCAAAAGAAGGCAATGAAGAAGAAGGATTTAGAATTGAAATTAGCCATAGTATTGGATAGATATTACAGGCTATTTTTTGGTGATTAAGGTGAAGATTCTTTAGGTATATATAGACAAAGGAAAGACACTGTAATTTTTGGTGTTTGGCTTCTCTATTGGGTTGAGTCTCTACAAGATATATCTTAACCATCGATATTCATTTATAACCCAGCACATATCTTTTGAGAGTGAATCTAAACCTTTCATTTGCTGCTTAATAGAAGGACAACAGAGTGAGCTCAACAGAGAAATTGGATCCGTGATTTTTGATACATAATCATGCATTTGTTTGATGCAGATTCAGAATACAAGAAGAAAACAAAGAGCAAAGAACAAGAGCGTCCATACATTAATTGAAGATCCAGGGCTGCAAGGTAACCATTTTCCCATTTGTCCACTACAACCAGTAGCCACACCAGGGGAGGCGCACTACTTTTGATACCTAATCAGCTCCAGACATTGGGAAGATTAATGGCTGTTGAGGATTTTCCTCGTAAGCTTCCTTCTTCCTTGTACAGCTACTCTTATTTTCTTCCCTTTCGTATATCCACATTAAGCGTTTTGCTGGCCGGTGTAGATTCTTAGGACTACATTGATAATATATTCTGACAGATTGAAAATATTCTTATTTTATTGCTCGTTAAATTTTAAATAAAAAAATAACATGCTAACAAAAAAGTGACGAGGGATTTGATAACATCCAAGAGATTTAACGTTAGTTCTCTTGTATAACTCTAAAACGTTATGAAAAGATACGAGGAAAATAATATATATATATATATATATATATATATATATTATATATATATATATATATATATATATATATATATATATAAAAGCAAAGTTTAAAAATATATAGAGATACTAGTATAGCCAAAGATGTGCATACCGGACAAGTCATGAAAATTAGATCAACGTAATATCTGATTTTCACACCATGAGGCTGCAAGCTTTGGGTAGCACGGACGTAAAATGTCTTTTTTGTTTTCTTTCTAATAAGATATAGAGTTTTTAGCAGTGTTTGAGTGAAATTAGGAAGAGAAATCTCGCTGAGAGGATTTTGATAATTCGTAAGAAATTGAAAGTGTAAACATTTTTATAAACATGTAATAAAAAAAAAAAGGGAGAAAAAAGAAAAAAAAAAACATTGACAACTATAAGAACAGATAGGGCAACAGTCCCTTTTTTTTTTTTTTTTGATTATACCAAAATAAAATATTATGTTTTGTCATATACAAGAGCAAAGCACACTGGTGTTGTTGATGATCTTGCCGAACAGATCATAAAATGGATGATTCAGATGAAAGAATGTACAAGTTCACATCATGAGAGGGATTATCTTGGTAAGCCACCTTCTAAAAAGTGTTCCCACCAAGACGTATTCTAACTGATCAATATACATCAAAAGCAGAACTAATTCAAAACAGATTCATCAAGACATCAATTGCTAGTTCTAAGATTACAATCTTTGATAAACTCTTCCTCAGCACTAGTTAGTTTACCTTTGCAGAATTTTTCCATTCTCTACTTCACTTCCCGTTTTATCTAATGAAGGATAACTTCAACCTTTTCTTGATTCTGAACTGTCTATGGTTTCTTTCTTCCCAAAGGTGATACACTGCTGCTGCAGTTGTTGCAAACGATGTGAATCTCCTAGATCTGCTATGTTTCTAGGTGTAGAGAATTCTCCTTTTGTCCAATTTCCAAACTTCTTCTCAAAATTCATTATACCCAGCTATCCGGTGATCAAATTGACAACGGTAGATGAGTAATAGCTTTCAAATAATAGTTGATTGATAGATTCGGTTCCTATTCCACAAAGATTACATCTCAGGGCATTAGTGGAGTAGTGCATTTGCTGCAGTCTTTGTTTAGTTAGCAGTCTCCCTTTGCCCATCAAGCAGCATGAATATTTAGGGACATTATACCTGCCCCAAATAAATTTAGAAATAGAGAAATGGTCCCCATTCACTTGAATCTAATCATAGCCCGATGCCATGGTATAATTCCCATCTTTCCTTTCCATTTAGCTCCTGTGAACCCACTCTTGAAATTGTTTTGATCTTGATGAGTTTCTTCCGGTGGCAACTTGTATATGTTTTCGCCTCGTACTCCCAAAGGTCTCTTTTGTTTAGATATACCTCATGGATCCATTTGATCCATAGGTTATCTTTGGAAGCTATAGCCCAGATTTGCTTTTCCCGGGAGACTTCATTCCACGGGTAACAATTTCTTATGTTAAACCTGCCTTTGGCCTTCTTCGTGTAAATATTTTCTCAGCTAAGCAGTGGGACAACTCTTCCACTTTCCTGAACACACCAAAGGTAACACCCACATATTTTTTTCACTTGTTTAATGACACTTTTTGGTAACATGAAGGTGCTTGCCAAGTAAGTGTGTATGCCATTACAAGAGTTTACTAGCTAGAGTCTGCCTCAATAAGGCAAGCGTCTAGATGTCCAACTATTAACTCTAGTTATCATCTTCTCAATCAAATTTTTGTAATCCAGCTTACTCCATTTTGTGGGAGAAAGGGAGACTTGTCCTAGATATTTCATGGGAAAAGTCCCCTCCTCAATCCCAGTGATCTGAATTAATTCCTTCTTGAGTGTATTAGTTATGCCTCCAAATAATGCTTGAGATTTTGTGAGGTTAGCCTGCATACCTGAAGTTTGGGAGAATTCTTTAAAAGCCTTTATAAAATTTTGTTTGAAGCTATGTACCGAAGCATTTTCAATGTTGGTTATTACCCGATGTACTTGATCAACACCTGACATCTCACCCAATGCAACCCAACCATTAGGTACGGGTGGACATGAGATGAGACATTTCAGCTCCAAAGATTCAAGGTAGGATAAATTGAGATGAAATTCTATGTCTCAATGAACTTTCGGATGGGATTCAGACAAGAGTTGTCCCGTTCCAATTCTATCCCAATCCCATCATGAATATTGTCACATCCGGGTCCTTTAAATAAAAAATTTAAATAAGCCAAAACGATTTTATTTTACATGTTTAGTATTGTAGCAGTATATGTAAGTTAATGTCTCGTTTCATGCAATGAGTGCACCAAATGTAAAAAGTTATGTTATATGCACACTATTTTTCTACATTTTTTAAAAATATTTTTCTTATTTTTACTTATAATTTTATTTTTGTAACATAACTAAATAAGATTAATGTACATTAAATGTGCAAAAAAGATTGTGCAAATAACTTTTCCCGAGATGTAAATGTACTTAATTATACGGTTTCAGTCCTTTTAAAACCCAAGTGTAAGATGTATTGCACTACTGTACATAAATATTGCTTTTTTGTGAATGTTCAATAGGAGTTGGTTGCTAGATTTGACTTCTCTACTAGGCTGCCTCTGTGTTGAATGCATTTAAGTCATCCATTTAAAATATCTCAAAAACACCATCACACAACATACGTATCCAAAGTGAATTTAAGTCATTTATTTATTGCTCAGCACAAAGACATCAGAGACAACCTAACAGAGAAGCTAGATCTATTAGTTGCTACCATTAATTGCAATAACCAAATTTTACTCTCTCTATATACCATATTTTAGTCTTTTAAGGTTAATGTACATGTTTTAAGAAATCATTAATTGATGTAAAATATGTTGGAAACATAAGCATAGAGCATCTTGGTGGAAATGGCTCTTTGAAGTAAGAAGTAGAGAGAAGAGAGAAAGTTGTGCACAAATCTTGTGGGCAACACTTGATTCACCCTCACTAATAACAACTTTTGAATGCAACTTGAGTTTGATGGTGAATCTCCTTTAGGATACAATGAAGAGTCTTGAGTATGGTTGGCACTCACAAAACTCAAGGCAAGACAACAATGACTTTTATAAAGTGATAGTTTACTTATTTATGTTGTGTACACTCAAGATTAAGATAAGTGAATTTGTGAAAACTTGTAACCTACTGAAATTTATCAAAACATTCTAAAAGCTTGCTTGAATATTGGTGGGAATTGTCTATTATAAACATGAAGAGATGCTACATGAATGGACATAACTCTTCTATGAAGAGACGAGTGATGTTGTTTCATGAAGTGATATAATTTTTCAATGGAAACGACCCTCCATTAAAGAGACGAGCCTCTTCAATAAAGATAACCTTTCAAATGACAAGGTTTCACCAACCAACACAAATTTTTGCCAATGGCTATTAATCATTCACGAAGAGTTGCAACTTTTAATTGTGCAAAATTTTCATGAGTCAATACAATCATTCACCAATAACCTTTCATTAAAGTATGATAACCACATTTATGTCTTTTGAAGTATATAATCAACCTTGGTAACTTTTTTATTGTGTTCTTTAAAAAGGTATAATATCTTCCTATATGACTTTTCATATAGATATCAATTTAAAAAACATAACTCTTTAAGAGAAATATCTCTTCATTTTGAAATTCCTCAAACAAAATATTGTAATATTTTGTCTAAAATACCTTTATTCAATTCACTCATATTCCATTAATACATCTTCTCCTACTAAACTAATTATTTGGTGACATTAAATGAGGGTATACTTATAAAAAAATTGTTTATGCATTGGATATCTAAAATAACAAGTTTTGATATTGAAAAATAGTCTAAATGGACTAAAGATATGGAATGAAAGGAGTATTTGTAGAAGCAAACACTTGTTGTTAAAATGCGCACACACTTCATTTTTTTAAGTTGCACAAACTTTATAAAACTAAATGTGAATACAGCAAGCAATCCTTTGTTTTCTAGATAATCTATAAATATAATCATAAGTCATCGTTGGAAGTCTGCGGCATTACATGCCATAGCCTAAAAATGAGATAATTTCCTCTAACCCTAACCTTACGATTACCCTCCAAAATAAAAAGGAAAAAGCAGATACATCATATTTTTGAAACAAAAGCAGATACATCATATTAAGTATAATGGTGTAATAGCGAGAGGTTTGGGAAGTTTTCAAGAGTTTAACAATTCAAATTCCTTATTGTCATATATATAGTGGTTTCAATTACTCTTCCTCATATATAGCTGCAATAACAAAGGTGATAATAACAATGACCTGTGACGGCATGCTCGTTGGCCCTGCAAGTCCTAGAGCAATTAACACTACTGAAACAAGCTCCTTTGAATGTTCCACTTGGACGTTCATCAAAATGATCACAATCGTATAGGCATAGACGTTTAAATGCTTGACCACAGTCTCCTCGCAGTGCACCCTCCTTTTGCCTGCACTGCGAATCACAATGCTCGACAATGAAACAAGACCCTTTCCATATGAAGCTAGGATAGTAATCTGTACATTCTCCTGTGCATATAGAATTAAGAAAAGAAAAGAAGATAATGGCGATATCGATTATTCACACACATAAAACTAAAAACCAAAAAGTAGTGTAAAAAATAAGCGTATACAAATAAATATATATATAATATAATTACTGATTATGATCCTCCTGAAACATAGAGAAGAAGGAAAGACTTACCGTTGATGGGGGAAAGGTGGAGAAGACAAAAGAAGGCAACCAAGATGCATGATTTACAAATAAAAGTAGCCATAGTTGGATGGAGATTAGAGGCTCTTCTTTGATGCTTAAGACGAAGATTAACTTCGGTATATATAGCTAGAGAAAAGGTATATACCATGCTTTGATACTTAATAAGCTCTGAAACATTGGAAAATTGATTTGGATCTTTTAACATTATGGTGGGTAGGTTAGAATGACATTAACTAGATTTGGGCCATTGTTTTTAAATTGAATTCTCTAAATTTTGCCATGAATGTAATATGGTTTCAAAGGATCTTCCTCGAGGGCCTCCTTGTAGTTTCTGAGTGAGAATCTTCTTCATTCGGCTGCTCTTTGTTTTCTTCCTTTCTTTCTTTCCACATCATGCTTCTTGGTCTCTTTTCTTTCAAATGCTTGTAGTGCCAATGTATATTCATAGGACATTGTCCTTTCTTTCATGCTCGCATGTTCTTCAGCAGTTGCTAGCTACTTTTTCCTTAAGCAAGGACTAAAGAAAATTTACTAATTTTGTTCATGATTAGGGGTGAAAATAAGTGGTTGAGTTAGGTTGACTCAATTTCGGCTCACTCATTTAACTGACGAACATATTTTCCTAGCTTAAAATCGACTAATTCTAAAATGGCAGGTTAAATGAGTTCGTGAGCTGAACTCAATATATTACAGCAAACTAGCTAAATTTGTATTTTAAGCTCGTATGTACTAAATAAGCTTGAAAAGTTGGTCAAAGTTTGCTACAATCATATATATATTCATTTAATGAAACAAACGAAATAAAAATTCAAACTTTCAAACACTAATTTCTTAGCATTTATCAAGTTCTTGCTATTATCAACTAAACTAAAAAAAAGTCCTGCTTGAACTCAAAGCAAAGTTTACATAATAGAGAAGTGCAACTTGCAAGAAATTTAGAAAAAGATAGAATGGAGGAATGGACGAACGCAAAGTTGCAATATGGAGAGTCTAAACTTAAGTTTGGCTGCTTGCTGGCTGACTCTTCAACTTCACTCTTACTTCTTAGTGCATTTCTTAATGGTCAAGCTAGTTTCAAGATAGGATTAATGGGTAAATATAGGTTTGGATTAATGACAAAGCCATTTTAGTATGTTTTGATTGGGTCAATGTACCTAAAGATAAGTCTTAGTTCATATATACACACAAGACATAATATAACAAATATAAAATCAATACATAGTCATAGATATAGCCGACTTAGTTCACAAGATATTGCATCAAATTTATTAAGTTATAATTTGACTTATTTGATAAATGAGACAAAATTTTAGGCTCGACCTCAATTTATTAATTCATAAACCTAACTTATTGAGATATTAGAGAGTTGAGCTAGTTCAGTTCATGAACTAGCTTAACTTATTTACATACACTTTATTAAAAATGCAGTAGTTATCCAAATTACATATAATAAACCAATATCTTTTACATGAGAATTGTAAATTAAAATTTTTGCTTATAATATTTCAAGTTTATCTCATTAACTCATAAGTAGTTTAGCTCATGTATCAGCTTAGTTTATTTCGGTATACTTATTAAAGATGCAGTCATCCAAGTTACATATAAGAAACCAGTACCATTGACATGAGAATTGTACGTTAAAATTTCTGCTTATAACATTTCTATCAAAAAACTTACGTTGAAGATGTTTGTTTTATTTATTTATTTTTAGATGCCCATTACATCATATGAAAACTACATCCTTCTCTCCAAAACAATTTTTATTGTTCTCATGTTTTATCAATTCTTTATTTGTTTGTCACACTTAAGTTTTTTTCAATTTAATACTCAACATAGTACAAGATACTAAATGAATTTTACTAACAGAAATATTAGGCCTCAATAATAATTTTGTTAACGCCCCAAAATTTTAGAAACCCCACTCCTTATAGGCGCAATAACAACGTAAAGAATCACAACGACCATTCAACGCATGCTCCTTCTCCCTACAAGTCTTAGAGCAAGAAGCACCAATAAAACAGGGTCCTTTAAATGTCCCGCTGTCTTTCTCGATTAAATATTCACAATCCAATAGGCATAAGCATTTAAATAGTCGACCACAGTCTCCTTGCAGTGCACCCTCCTTTTGCCTGCACTGCGTATCGCAATGCTTAACAATGAAACAAGGCCCTTTCCATATTGCACTTGGATAGTATTGTGTACATACTCCTGTACATATAGAGTTAAGTAATTAAAGGATAGAAGATAAGATGATATTTGTTAGGAAAATACTGTGTATGATCTTTTGTATACACTTTTTGTGTTTTTTAACATCATGTATATTGTAGTTTTATACATAAGTAAAACTGTAAAGAAAAAAAAGTTAGAAACCATAAACACAGTAACATGATAACTCTATAAATTTGAGAACACGAATGTGGTGAGACTCCACAATGAAAGTTATAATATAAATAACATTATTCATTAATATAATTAAGTCTTTTTTATAAGAAATAAATTCTTTAAACAATAAAGTAATAATTAGTACCACAAATATAATGAGAGTCCTTTGATGCATACATATAATAGTGAAGGAGACACAAATAATAGGTAGTAGGAAATCAAGAAGTCAATAAAAATAAATTAAAAATTAAAAAGTTTCAAAAAAATAAAAACTCTGAAATTAAAAGGTACTAGCATATGTCCCACCATGTCGTAGATTATGTCCCGTATTGTTCAAAGTTTTTTAAATGTTGAAGGAGTGTCCGTGACACTCATTTCATAACGGTATGGAAGGTCAAGACAAGTCTCTGTGCTTCATAGGAGAAAACTAACAGAGATATATGAAGAATAAAGAAAATGTAAAAAAAAAAAAAAAAAGAAAAAAGAAAAAAAGAAATGAATGTACACAAATAAATATACATATAATGAGTTATGGTTCTCCAAAAACATAGAGAAGAAGGAAAGACTTACCATTGATGGGAGAAAGGTGGAGAAGACAAAAGAAGGCAACCAAAATGCATGATTTACAAGCGAAAGCAACCATAGTGGGATGGAGATTAGAGGCTCTTCTTTGGTGCTAGTCAAAGATTAGCTTGGGTATACATAGCCAGAGGATAGGTACAATACTTTTGATACTTAATTAACTCTAGACGTTGGAAAAATCTATTATTGCAAAGGGTCTTCTTGAGGATCTCCTTGTAGTTTCTGAGTGAGAATCTTCATCATTCGGCAGCTCTTTGTTTTCTTCCTTCCTTTATTTTCACATCATGCTTCTTGTCTCTCTTCTTGCAGGATGCTTTTATGTGCCGGCGTATTTTCATAGGGCATTATCCTTTTCTTTTATGGTCAATATGTCGTAGTCCATACATAATACAATTACAAAATAATATATAATATAATAAAATATAAAATTAATACGTAGTCATATATATATAGAGAGAGAAGGGAATCAAGTTCCTGATTGCTTGGCTAAAGTTGTTTTTTTGAAGAAGGAGGATTTAGTTTTGTTCCATGCATTCTTTCTCTTGTTAATCTATTGTTGTTTGCTGATGTAGTTCCATGACATAAATAATTTTTTCTTTTGGTTCTTGTCTTGAACTCTGTTCTTCATTAATGAATCACATGCGAATGATACAAAATTCTAAACTCAAACTTAACTCATTAACTAATGAGTTTAACTTGTTGAGATATTAATTAGCCAAGTTAGTTTAATTCATAAGTTAGCTCAGCTTATTCATATTGAAAAGTTTTAGCCATCCAAAGTACGGATAAGAAATATTTTGTCAAAAACGTTATGTTGAAGATGTTTGTTTTATTTATTTTTGGATGGCTATTACACCAAAAAGAAAAAATAAATCATTCTAACTAAAATACAAAACCATAACCCAAAGAGAAAAATATATAAAAGTGTAAAAATCCTATGTCTATAAGGAAAAGACTTAAAGTGGACTGATGCAGTGGCCAAATTAAAATTTAAGTTTGAGTTTTCAGTTAAGGATCGTGTTCTCAAAAAATCATTGTATAAGTCTTAGTTTTTCTAAGTTGAAATTTTGGGGTTTTTAATAACAATGAAATTAATTTAACAAGTAAACACATTAACAAGTAATGCTAGAACTAACAAATAATTAAATGTAATCAACCTAAGAACTTTCTAACCACTAATGACTTTATTCTCAACCTAGAATTCTATTTTAGTTCAATTAATGGAAATTAAGCCGAGATTTGTCCAATAGCCCAAGAGTAAACTCTAGATTTCTTACTAAAACACTGCCTAGCATATAGCTAAAGAAGTTAAACCTATTCTAAACAATAATCCATGATTAAAATAGGTAACCAACAAACCTAAATACCAAAACCCACTTAATCTTAAGAGTACTCAACTATCCATAAACCTTGTACACTCTAAATTCAAGCATTAACTAAGGAATAAACCATCCATAATTATCACAACCATAAATCTATCATAAAACATGAATAGCCCATCAGAAATATGGCAAAAATCATGGAGAAAAGAGAGCAAACCAGCATCCACAAATTTCAGCAATAAATACATCTATACATTAAACGAAAATACTAAAAGAGTACAATAATTGAGTTTCAAGAGTCACCTAGTAGTTTTTAAGTTTCCCTAAGGTGATTACAAGGCTTCTACCCTCTCTTAGGTATGGAGGCAGCCATGGAGAAGAAAAGAGAAAATCTGAACCTAGGTGAGAGAGAGGCGAGTGTGAATGAGTGGGAAAAATCTGACCTAAAAGAGGGAAATGTGTTTTTCGGGTAATTTACAACTATACTCTTTACTAAGTATGCCAAATTACAAGCTTGCCCTTAATAAATTATAAATAAGCCAAACTTTATAATTTCATGAATTTGTGTTTTTCTCTAATTAATTCCAAGTATAGAAGTTCACTCAATTGCATTGAGGTCAATTTGGTCTGATTCTGAAAATAAAAATTTTATAATAAATAAATTCAACCTTAAAATGAAAAAATTAATATAAAATAAAAGCAATTTTAATTAGACTTCAATGATATAAATATTAAATAATTTATCAATTAAGCACAACAATAAGGCATAAGAGTTAAATATAAGAATCTAATGATAAACACTAAAATGTATTTATTAGGGAGGCATAAGAGATTTCCAAAAGACAAAAAGGAAAAAAGAAATAGCATCCTTCTTCCTAAAACGCAGAACCCTAATCCTAACAAGAAAGATGCATCTCCTAGCAAAAACTCATAGGAAGAGAGGTTGTATCCACTCCGTGTAGATACCATAGAGGAATTGGTTTTATTGATTATGTTATTGATTAAAATTCACGTAAGAGAGAAATTGCAAAAAGACCATGAATTTGTCAGAAAATGGCTAGCTGAATCCAGAAGATGGTTGAATAACAAAAGTAAATTATGACATGAGAAGTAAGATTTAGTCATCCAAGTTATGGATAAGAAGTAAGATTTTTGACATCAGAATTTTAAGTTAAAATTTTGAGTGTAATAATTCTGTCAAAAATCTAATGTTAAATATGAAATGCATCATTTTCCCAAAAATGCAAAACCTTAACCCAAAGAGAGAAAGACGTGTCTTCTAGCAAAAACAAGAAGGAAGAGAAGTAGTTATTTACTTCATATGGATACTGAGATATCTCTCAATCTTGTCCAAAAAGTAAAATCTTTTTTTTTTTTTTTTTGAATCTTAATTCATGTTTTTAGTAGGACTAAGAGTGTTAAAATATTAACTCTATAATGAAGAGACTTTAAGGGGGCGGCACAAGAGATTTGCCAAAATAAATAAATAATATCCTTCCTCTAAAAATGCAGAACCGTAATCTTCAATAGAAAGATGCCTCTCCTAACAAAAAGTCAGAAAGAAAAGTTGTCTTCTCCTTTGTGTGGATACCACAGAGACACCGGTTTTCTTGATTTTATTAGTGATTAAAATTCACACATGAGCAAGGGAAATTGACAAAGACCATAAATTCATTAGAAAATGGCTAGCCGAAGGATGGAAGAAGCAAAATCCAGCAGATAGGATTGAACAATAAAAGTAAATTCTGAGGTTGCTTGAGAAGTCCCTTGCAAGGGAGCTAGATCGATCTTGAGAAGAAGATGACAGAATCTAGAAAGAATGAACAACTGAAACTGAAACTTCACTACACAGAACAAGTAGCAATATTTCACATGGAAGAAGCTGCAAGAGTTATTCGGGGAAGATTTCTAAAAATTCATTAACAATTTTACTCCTAACATTTTGAAATTAACAAATTGTCTCTTATACTTTAAATCATTAACAAATATATATTTTTTAATTTTTATTAATGATACTCAATGAAATTTACCTACATTCCATTAGGGCTTAGGATGAAAATAAATATAAGAACGTATTATTTGAAACAATAGCTTAACATTGGGAACACAGTGTGGAGGTAGTGTGCAGCTTCAAATCTGTGGCAGATAACTGCACCGACATTGCTTATTATAACAGCGACCCTAGAATGCATTCTCTCTTTCTCGGCAAGTTCTCATGCAGCTGACCATTTGAGGGCTACTCCAACTGAGCCCTTTGAAGTATCCACTAAGCCGTTCATGGAAATGAATCATTTAAATGCTTGACCACATTCTCCTTCCAATGCTCCCTCTTTCGCCTTACACTGTGCATCGCAATGTTCAACGATGAAACAACCACCTTTCCATATAAAGCTAGGCTAATAATTTCTGCAGTCTTCCATTATTTGTTCTCCTGTACAAGTAAAAAATATGAAAAGGGAACAAAAAAAAAAAAAGAAAAAATGATTCTGTTTTGAAAAAAAGAAATAATACATTAAAAAAAAGGTGCATATTTGGCAGTCTTTTAGTGGCGGTTCTAAAGAATTCATGCGGTTATGCAACTGTTGAATATGAAAATACTAGTTGTACAGTTACAACTTTATGTATAGCCTTTTGCTTATTACTTTCTCTTGTCATTTTTATAAAATAATCTTTGGATCTTTATCTTTCACAATTTTTTTATGATAAATTTTAATATTTTTCTTTTTATCATATGTTTGACATTTACAGTTTTTTAAATATTTATTTATTTTTAATTAATCAAAAGCTTTTTAAAATATTAATTAATAATTAATTTTTTATTCATTATATTCTATCTTTTAAAAGTTATAAGAAATTAAAAAATATATTTTTTAATAATACAATCAGGCTTAATCAAAACAAAAAAGATCAAATTAAGTAGAACAAACTAGAATTAATCACATAAGACTATTTAATATGGTATATACATTAAATATCATATAAAAAAATTATATTAAATAAACCTATATAATCCGATCTTATACAACGTGCTGAATAAACCTTATACACTGCCCTGCTTATAGGTGCAATAACAATGTAAAGCATCACAACGACCATTCAACGCATGCTCGTTCTCCCTGCAAGTCTTAGAGCAAGAAGCACTATTAAAACAGGGTCCTTTAAATGTTCCACTGCTTCGCCCAATTAAATGTTCACAATCCAATAGGCATAAGCATTTAAATGCTTGACCACAGGATCCTTCCAGTGCACCCTCCTTTTGCCTGCACTGCGTATCGCAATGCTCAACAATGAAACAAGGCCCTTTCCATATTACACTTGGATAGTATTCTGTACATACTCCTGTACATATAGAATTAAGTAAAAGATAGAAGATAAGATGATATTGCTTAGGAAAATACTATGTGTATGATCTTTGATATACACTCTTTTTCTTTTTCTTTTTTCTTACGTCATGTATATTGTGTTATATACACAGCTAAAATTGTAAAGAGAAAAGCTAAGAAACACAGGCACATAACACAAGTAAGGTAAGACGCCCACACGGTAACACAACAATTTTATAAAATTAAGAACATGAATATAACAAAACTCGACAATAAAAGTTACAATATAAATAACATTGTTTATTAGTATAACTAAGTTTTTTTTATATGAAATAAACTCTTTAAACAATGAAGTAATAACATATCATAAAAACTTGCATATAAAAAATTGTATATAAAAGTGAAAGAGACACAAATAATGGATAGTTAGGAATTAAGAAGTCATTAAAAAATAAAATTAGAAATTAAAAAGTTGTTAAAAAATGAAATTAGATATTAAAAAGTCATTAAAAAAAAAAAAAAACTCTAAAACTAAAGGGTACTAGGCATGTCTTGCTGTGTTTGTGCTTTATTAGAGAAATATAATAGAGATAAAAAAGAATATAGAAATATAAAGAATGAATATACACAAATAAAATATATATATATATATATGTATGTGTGTGTGTGTGTGTGTGTGTGTATATAAAATAGAAGTTATGATTCTCCCAAAACATAAAGAAGACTTACCGTTAAAAAGGTAGAGAAGACAAACAAGCAAGATGCATGATTTACACAAAAGCAACCATAGTGGGATGGAGACTAGAGGC
This sequence comes from Bauhinia variegata, assembly GCA_022379115.2. NCBI lineage: Eukaryota > Viridiplantae > Streptophyta > Magnoliopsida > Fabales > Fabaceae > Bauhinia > Bauhinia variegata. The sequence continues at coordinate 8,358,785 of CM039432.1, forward strand.
TCTTCTTTGGTGCTTAAGGCAAAGATTAGCTTAGGTATATATGCCAGAGGATAGCTGTTATACTTTTGATGCCTAATAAGCTCTCTATGATGTTGGAAAATGTATGTTGCAAAGGATCTTCTCGAGAGCTCCTCCTTGTCGTTTCTGAGTAAGAATCTTCCTCATTCGGTTGCACTTTGTTCTCTTCCTTCCTTTCTTTCCACTTCACGTTTCTTGCAAGATGCTTGAATGTGTCGGTTTATGTTTTATAGGACATTGTCCTATTCTTTCGTGCCCATACGTGGTAGTCCGTACATAATTTAAATACAATATAATATAATATTCACAAAAATTCTTTTTTTTTTTGTTTTTATCATATTACTAATTTAAAAAAAATTATGTTTTAAATTAAATATATTAAGATTACAAGTAAGCCTTTTGGTATAAATAAATAAATTTTTTTTTTAATAAAATCTATTTTTATTCTTCATTTTAAATAGGGTTTAATTTGTTAAATTTAAAACATAAAAATATTATTTAAAATTGATGATACTGCAAAAGAGTAAAAAAAAAAAATTTATAATAAAATATTTCATAATTATATATATAGATATAAACACTTAAGAGAGGGGAATCAAGTTGCTGATTGCTCGGCTAAATTTGTCCTTTTGAAGGAATTTAGTTCTGTTCCCTAACATTCCTTCTTCCGTTAATCTATTGTTGTTTGTTGACGTAGCAGGGATCTCGATTTCACAAGTCAACGAGAGAAAAATATTTTTGGATCAAGCTTAACTTATTAGCTAATGAACTTAGCTTATTAAGTTATTAAATAGTCAAATTAATTTAGTTCATGAGTTAGCTCATTTTATTTTTATTGAATATCTAGTTATTGAAGATATATATAAGAAATCAAGATTTTTGACATGAGAATAGTAAGTTAAAATTTGTGCTTTATGATAATTCTGTCAAAAACCTTATGTTGTAGATGCTTGTTTTATTTTTTATTTTTTTTGATGGCTATTATATTAAAAGAAAAAAAAAAAAAAAAAACATCATTCTACAATAAACACAAAACCTTAACCCAAAGAGAGAAAGATGTGTCTCCTAGCAAAAACAAAAAGGAAGAGAAGTTATTATTTACTCCGTGTGTATACCATAAAGATGTAAATCTCTCCAATCATTTGCGTCCAAAAGGTAACTCTTGTCTTTTATCTTGATCCATATCTTTAGTAAGATTAAGAGAGTGCCAAAATCCTATCCCTATAATAAAAAGACCTAAGGGGACGACACAGATATTTGCAAATAAAAAGAAGAAATAGCATCCTTCTTCCTAAAACACAACCCTAATCCTAAAGAGAGAGATGCATCTCCTAGCAACAACTCATAGAAATAGAAGTTGTCTTTCACTCTTGTGAATACCATAGAGACACTGGTTTTCTTGATCATGTTAGTGATTAAAATTCACATAAGCTAGGGAAATTGGAAAAGACCATGAATTCGTTAGAAAATGGCTAGCTCAAAGATAGAAAATCAAAATCCAGCAGATGGTTGAACAATAAAAGTAAATTCTGAGGTTGCTTGAGAAGTCCCTTCCAAGGGAGCTAGATCGATCTTGAGAAGAAGATGACAGAATCTAGAAAGAATGAATAACTCAAATTGAAACTCACTGCACAGAACAAGTAGCAATGTTACACATGGAAGAAGCAGCAAGAGTTATTTGGGGAAGATTTCTAGAGATCTTCGACTTTGCAACAGTAATGCCACTGCATGGAGTCCTTGGCATCGTGACAGAGGAAAGTATCACCAGCCTATGTGAGACACAAGATTTTATTCTGTCAAGATATCCTGAGAATGGTTATCAAGATTCATTATTATTTTGACAAATCACCATTTGACTTGCACCTATCAATTTGTAATATCGAAATGTCTCAATTCACTTAGATTTGCATACTAATTCACCAAAACAAACAAATGGAATATGAAAAAAAAAAAAAAGTATTTTTCAGTTGACATTTTCCTCCAATCTTATATATAGATTTATACTCAAATTTATACAAGTTTTTATTTTCTTAAATAACTATTATTAAGAAAAAAAAAGATAAAAAAATGAAAAAGGAGATGAGTGAGTGCTTATATAAAACTAATACAAAATAACACAGCTCATAAGTATTCTAACATATCTATTTCTTAGCATACTAAAGAAGACAACCCTTAAGTAAATTTTATATTTTTAGGTTATGAATCGTTTAACCGCATACTGAAACTATCGTTAGTCTATTAACTAAGTGCCAAAAAAAAAAAAAAAAACAAACAAAAGGACACAACAATATATCATTTGAAACAATAGCTTAACATTGGGAACACAGTGTGGAGGTAGTGTGCAGTTTCAACTCTTTGGCAGATAACTGCACCGACATTGGTTATTTAAACAGCGACCTTGGAACGCATTCTCTCTTTCTCGGCAAGTTCTCATGCAACTAACCATTTGAGGACTACTCCAACAGAGCCCTTTCAAGTATCCACTAAGCCGTTCTTGAAAATGATTACAGTCGTAAAAGCAAAGACATTTAAATGCTTGACCACATTCTCCTTTCAATGCTCCCTCTTTGGCCTTGCACTGTGCATCGCAGCGTTCAACGATGAAACAACCCCCTTTCCATATAAAGCTAGGGTAATAGTTTTTGCAGTCTGCCATTACTTGTTCTCCTGTACAAGTAAAAACTAAGAAAAAAAATAATGTTATTGACTGGTTATGATCCTGTTGAAAAAAAGAGAGACACTAAAAAAGGTGGATATTTAGTGTTGGTTTTGAAAAAAAAAAAAAAATGGCTTCTAAATTTGAGTTTAGTGACAATTGTTGTACAGTTATTTATGTATAACCCTTTGTTTATCACTTTTTCTAATCCTTTTTTTTATAAGAGATCTATAAAGTTTTGATGATTTTATTATAAGATATTTTATCATTTTTATAAAGTATTTATTATTTTTTTTAATTTTTTTGCCCATATAAAGATTTTAGTTATCTCTTTTTATTAATAAGAAATAATAATATGAGAGTAAAATTATAATATTTTTTAAAAATAAAGAAAAACGACCTCATAAAAAATCTAAAGCAAATAATTATTTACAGAAATAAAATTATATTAAAAATTAAAATAAAAAGAGAGGTAAAAAGGAAAAATGTAAAGTGTAAAAATAAAAAGAGAATACACGACATGTATTGTGGCCATAAGCGCCCCCAAGTCACATTGATTTATAGGCAATTAAGTTACTTGATTTGTGGTGATAATTCTTAGTTATTACCATTTTTTCAAAATGTTGCTAAATCTTATAATAGTGGTTATTCCGTGTATTTTAAAATTATTAAGTGTGATATAATTATAAAAAGTTTGAATAAAATCTAAGATATTTAAGGATAAATTCTTTCGTGTAACCAAAATAAAATCCCACGCATTTTGTAGTGAGAAGACTTACTGGAAAGGAGAAGGAGAAGCCCGACGGAAATGGAGGATTTACAAACAGAACCAGCCATAGTTGTGTAAAGATTAAAGACTCCTTCCTGTGTTGGTGCTTCAGATGAAGATTAACACAGGCATATATATATAGCCAGAGGAGGGACACTAGTTTTGATACTTGATCATCTCCAGACATTGGAAAGATTAATGGCTTCCTCGTAAGCCGGCTTCTTCTTTGTACAGCTGCTCTTGTTTTCTTCCTCTTCGTATCCACAGTAAGAATCTTCTCTGCTGCGTTGGCAACATGCTGGTGTAACTTCTTAAGTTAGGACCATGTCCATTCTTTCATAGCCTTATTATGCTGTTCCGAGGTTGCTACCTGCTGTTTTCCTTTGTATTTTCTCTTGCAGAATCTGCATATACATGCATGGTAGGTCTCCACTAATAATTATATCTAAATATATTTACCAACGGATCATGGAACTTAACTATATATATCTCCGCTTAGATAAGTATATTCTTTGATCTCCTTACCTTATATACATACAAACTTAAGCATTAGAGGGTAACAAGTTTTTGGTGTGAGGTTTATATTTATTTTCCTATGATTTAACAGTAACACTTATGATAAAACATTTGTGATGCGTGTGTTGAATCAAAGCCAAACAAGCATGAGGTGAATTAGGGTTGTTCACAAATTGCACTAATTTACACTGTACTAAAATTGACTAAAGGCAACGTGAATTAATTTTAAAAATACTCAAACTGCTAGCTCGGTTGAGTTTATGGATTTGAACAAAAAATTCAAACCAACCAGGTACATATATCACAAATTTTGATTTTAAAATTTTCTCAAATTATCTCAAACCATTCCAAACCGCTCAAAACTACTTAAATTACCTCAAACCACCACAAATTGCCTCTAAACCACCTTAAAAGAAAATAATAAATTTTAACAAATTGACTGTTTCAATCTGTCTCCAAACTTACACCAAATTGCCCTAAATCTCAAGCTAACACAAATTTTCAATTTCTAATATTCTTAAATAGACCAAGTTGGCACCAAACCGAAATGATGTACACCCACAAGGTCAACATGAGTAAATCATTGCAAATAGCATGAATTAGGAGTGACCACAGTGCAATTTAGTGTGAATTTTAGGAAAATCATAAACTAAACCACTCAATAATTTAAAGTACAGTTTAATTTAAATTTTCAATTTTTTTTTTTGAAAAACCAAACCAAATCAAACCACTTAAATGCAATTTGGTTTAATTTGGTTTAGTTGGTTTGAGTGATTTGCAAAATCAGTAAATGGTTAAATAGCAAATTCAAAAATTCAAAAATAACATGTCTATGTGAGGAATCATAATTCATAAAAGAATAGCAATACAATGGCTTGGCTTAACGAACAATCCATTATACAAAGTCACAAACAATCCATGGATTAAATAATTAAGGTTTTCTTTCAAGTTAAAATCCTTCTATGTATACAACTATGCTAAGTTGTTTTGGTTAATGATTAATTTAATTTGTTTTATGTATAAAACTATGTAATATATTATATTTAGTTCAGTTTGTCTTTACAATTTTTGAATAGATAAAACTACAAATTGAATTACACGATACAGTTTTAAAAACTTCAAATCCAAATTAAACCAAAACCAATCGAATTAATCCGAATTTAACATGGTTTGGCTTTGTTCAAGTGGTTTGAATGTTCTTCCAAATTCCACCACCCATATATCGAAGTTGTTTGCCTCTAATTTTGTTAGCTTGATACAAAGGAGAATTTTAGACAAAAATTCAAAACTCTCCTCTGTAGTTTTTATGCCAAGCTAACAGAACAGTTTAGGTTCAAGTTTTGAGATGTCAAATGACACAAAATGGGCAAAATTTTATAATCCTTATTTCAAAACAAAACAGCCCAAGTTCAAGTTTTAGAGATAAGGACTATAAAATTTTGACACTTGCCAAAATAGATTTTGCCATTGAAACCACAGAGCAAGGATTGGATAAATAAACAAGACAAAGTCACCGTAAAATTGACTGGAGGAGGATGCTAATTTGAGGTAGCCAAAGAAAGCGCTAACATCCATCACCCTTGTGCCAAAAGAAAGAAAAAAAAAGGTAGAAAAAAATGACTAAAATTCATCCCCCTTGTGACAATAACTACAGCAGATCTGAGTCCCATCATCATACATTACATGGCTAAAATTCAGTGCATATGTTACAACAAAATGACTTCTACAAGACATTGTCCTGAAAACATTTAAAATAGAAGCTAGTAAATATTGAATAAATGAAAATTCAATTTGCTTTCAGACAAAAGAGAAATTACAATAACTTTGTATGTTTGTGGTTATCCAGTCAGTCAGGGCCAAAATTGACGTAAGGTGTGCAACCAAGTGGATTCCCACACTGCACACTGCTATTCCACTTGATGCTCTGCATTTAGGCGGAGCACTACACAAAATTCATGTGTTCTCTGAAATCTCTCAATATATGAACACAGCTGTTCAGTTAAAACACTACAAATAAAGTGATGCTGCAAAGACAATATCTCTCTTGATCTTGGAAACAGCATCTTCAAACTTTGCCTCAAGCTCAGTTTCCCCAATGGACTTAGCTGCTTGAATTAGCTGCTGAAGAACTTCCTCAAGTCGTCTGATGGCCCTGATCAAACTACCCTCGAAAACCTGAGTAATTTCCATGATCTCGTAGAATTTTGAGCCTTTTGCCCAAGCATATACAGCCTCCATGATATCAGGCCTGAATGAACTCACAAAATTCTCCACATCAATTTGCACCTGAGATATATTATGCAGAACGATGAATGAATGTATACTAAATTGATTTAAAATATTCTCAAACAAAAGATCCATGAAGCAGATAAACTAATCCAAGTTTCCATGTCCTTTACCTTGCACTCAAGCTGAAGTTGGGCAACCCTCCGTGCTGTGTCAAGTAATTGTGAGTGAAGAAGATCGAGTTCTTCCCGGGGCTTCGTGGCGTCATGGAGTTTCTCCTGCCAGACAAAACAAGATAGGAGGGAAACCATCTCTTCAACCTTTATGTCCTTTAACACCCCATTGAACATAAGCTCTGTTATGGTCAATTCATCTGCACTACTAATTTCACAGGCAACCTTCCCTTTCATTTCCACAACGTTGTCACTTGTAGTATACCTGAAATTTATGATGTCAAGAACTTAATCTAATGACAAATGAGCATGGAGTATCAATTAAAAAGCAGTAGGCATTCTTGTTCAATTTGGCCAGATAACATGAAGGTATTAGTAGGGAGCATGCAATTTTTTTCAAGATTATGGAGGTAAAATATTTTAGTATTAGGGTGGAAGTCTGTTTGCAAACTGATCTGTTAAGAGAGATAGAGAAGAGGGGGTGTTGGGAGCTTCCTTACCCGAGCCTCCTAAGAACCCTTTTTCGGGCCTTGAGTTCATCCTTAAAAGCCAAAGCAGAAGAAGAACGTAATGTTTTCTTAATTGCTTTTATCTTTGCAGTCAGTTCTTGCTTCCTCTGTAAGACTTTAAGCTTTTGCTTTATAAGTGGAGATTTTGCAATTTCATGCTTCTCAAAGAGACTCTCCAAAGCCTCTATCCTGCGGGATGCTTTCTTGTAGGAGCTGCTGTGGATCTGAGAAATAAGAGAATCAAAACAGTGATAATATTTTACTGAAAATATTTTTTAAAACAAAGAAAAGAATGATAGATAAGATGTATACCTTCATGTCTTCTTCAGGATCTAGAAGGGGCAATCCTTTTTCAGAAAATCTAGCAAGAGTTTCTGATACCTTTTTCAGTGTATTTTCACGAGCTTCCAATGGCAAAAGATCCTTGGGAATATATAGACGCAGACTGCTTATTCTATTTATCTGTTTAGAATACGACAGCAAATAAGTTACTACAGAAGGCATAAAAGTTGAGCAAATCAAGATTTCACTTCTGGTTGGGTTATTGTGTAGTGTTTTTAAGATATAAAGAGAGCTGCTTTTGATTCTGGTGCAATATTGTTGGTTCCTGAGTATTATTATTATGTAAAAAATATGATGCATGTATCCATGATTACATTGATTTTGTAGGATGTTAAGGGAGATTCTTCAGGCTTTGAAATTGAGAATAAGTCCAAGAAAATTCAGATAAATGTATGGGAAACTGGATTAATTTACTCAAAAATTAAATATGATCATCCACATCCAAGAAAGGAGTTTGTTATTCAGGTGTTCATAGTTTGTGAGAAAAGATTAGCTCAATGATCAAAACAGAGCATATTACAATATTATGTAAGAAAGCAAAGCAGTTCAATACTGAAACAGAATCGAAACACATACACAGGCACTCAGACAGATAGCAAGTGGGAGACTATTAAAGTTCACATGGTTTTAATATCCCTTTTCTTAGTCAATTTTCATTGAATCATCAAATCCAACATTGGAGGAGCATTCTGAAATATTTTTATCACTGCGTGACAGAGATTAAGAAATGTCAAAGTCTTGCAATCTTGAAAGAATGAAAAGAACCACATTTTGAGACAACCAGCAGATATATTAAATCATTGAATTTGTTTCAAATACTTTACCTGAGAGATAGGAACTGAAACAACTACAGGTTGTCCATGTTCTTTCAGGGGAACAATCTTAAAAGACTTTTTCCCCAACTCATCTTTTCTCACCACACATCTTGTAAGAACATCAACGGTGTAATTTGCATCTTCCGGTTTTACACTTGCTTCGTCTGTGAAAGAATATATTGACCATTTTATAATTCACAAACTAAAACCTGAAAATATACAAGTATAAAGCACCAGAGAGACATATCGAATACTCACCTTCAGAAGCATTCTTCGTCCTTTCAAAATTAATGATCAACCCCCAGGTAACCTGGTCCTCAATGAATATGGATGGAAGATTTTCATCACTTGTAGTGCATTGGAGAGACACAAGCCTGCCAGGCTGTAAGTAGGGTAGACAATACCTTGGAGATAACACAATATCCCGAACCTCCTTATTCAAACTTCTATACTGCTCTAGCAGATTGTAATAGTTCTTCAAACTGTCTTCTTCTTCGATAACCATTGATTCCCTCTCCTCTTCAAGGGCCTTTATTTGTGCCTGCAAATAGAAAAGTAACAAACAAATTATTTATTCTTTCCTTACTTTTATTTCAAATTTGACAATGTTCAGAAAGCAGTAATTTTCCTTTAATACATAAAAATTATATTTTCAAGAGCAAGAAGAATAGAAGACGAGAAAGTAGCATACTAGCATCAACAACAAAACAGAAGCAAATACAAAATTAATAAACAGAGTTATACTAATCCCCTCTTGATTTAATTTTTCAGTGACTCAGTCTCAAATTAACAAACTTATAAATTTCCTTTAAACCCGTAATCACAATCATTACAATTCTAACCATATTTAGACCACATTCTTGATCAGTCTGTATGGATGAATTCATAATTACTTTAATTTCATTATGTGAAACTACAATTCATTAATAGAAGCAAACATCATTTAAATTATTTTCCTTTTAGATGTGAGCTTTCATATAAGTAGTCATATTTCATACAGAGATGAAAGCTGTTGACTGTAATGTCATCATCATCAAATTGTAAATGAAATCACGTATTATAGCAGTAATAGTGCCATGAAAGCATATTTTAAAACATTTCTTCAAAGTAAAAACTTGCTATCAATCAATAATTGGCAACTGAGCAAGTGTAAAAGGCTTGTGCCAAATGAATTAAAAACATAAATATGCAAAGACCAATGAAATAAGAGAAAGAAAAGAAAAAGGTATCAATTTAAACAAACCTCGAGATCAGGAATGGCACGATCAGCTTGGAACTGATAAAAAGAATTACGAAGCAAATTTTCAGGATCACCATCTTCAGAACGCATCTGGTTTAAAAGCATGTTGTAGCTTAAATGAAAGGCACTGAAATATAAAAGGGGGACATGTAGTCAAGAGAGCAATTCATTGTATTTACATACGAAGTGGAATATAAAAATTGAAAAACAGTATTATCCTAAGCTACCCAAGCAAAAGATAGCCATTTTAACATGAAATGATTCCCTAATTGAAGGATGCAGAATACTGTAATGCACCAATGATTACTGATCCATTTCCAATTTCCAGATGAGCTCTTGCTCCAGTACATCTTCCTTAAAAGTACATCCATTACTTTCCAACCAAATACACCAAAGAACTGCATGAATTGCAGTCCTTCCAAAACTTCTAGAACTTGAGAAATGTGGCGCCCAAGCAAAGCAATACAACTTTTGGACATTCAACAACACCATGTCCTTTTCTTCTCTCTTATGAAATGCCATTATGGTGAACTTTACTTTTGCCAATCAAAGAAGAGCAGATATTTCTGAAGCAAGGCAGCCAAGCAAATATACAACTTGGCAGCTGTCAAATTCTCCTCCGCAGAAAAAATCTGATGACCCCTTTCACCAAAGCTCAAATAACAAGATGTATATTTTGACACCCAAAGCTACCTACATGACCTTGTTAGACAACCAGAAGTATTTGACTAACAGCAATCAGTACAGAAGTGAACAAAAATGTCGGAGAGCCTAAGGCACATCCGTGCTTTAAGCAACGTTATAAGAGGGTAATTGGTGAAAAAATAAACATTATTGAGACTAATTGCAAAGGAACAAAGGGTGCAGATACCAGAGATTCAGTATTTCAGTTTCAGCAAATCATAAAAGATTCCCTTGGATACATATCAAACTCACAGAAAAGTAACCAACAACATCTATAAAATGCATGGGAATTTAAAATTGAGAAAGCACCTCTTGTGCTATTGAAAATTCAACCAACAGTCAGTTGCAAAAAATATCAACCATTATTTATAATCATCTTGCATGATGTACAGTCTAGACAGTAAACTGCCAATTTACCTGTTTAAGCTATCAGCTGCCCCCTTCACCATCATTTTAGCAGTAGAAGGTTCCATCTTCTCATCAACCATGAGGATACATATTCCACGTTGATCAATACCTCGCCGACCAGCACGACCACTCATCTGTATATATTCTCCGCTGGATATCCACCTGAACTTATCCCCATCATATTTTCGGACATTTGTAAAAACAACAGTTTTGGCAGGCATGTTCAGACCAATACTGAATGTCTCTGTGGCAAACAAACACTAAAGAAAAATATTTCAATCCTTGTGAAAACTTTTGAAGATTTAGTAGACATTGACAGAATATGTTTGCTCCAAAAAAAAATGTGAAACTAATATCAGCAAATAGAAAGGAAGAGTTAGGAAACTTCCTAATGGTTCTTTCAATGATTTAAAAGTCATAATATTCAAGAAGAAAGAAAGACAAAGGGTTAAAGTTAAGGATAGCTGAAAATAGCCATGAACGCTTGCAACAAATTGGTACAGCAGGGGTAATATGCTACTATGCCTGCCTTTATTTGTGCTGATGTAATGCTCCTTGGTAAAAATTTAATGAAGTTGTAAGCATCTACCATATATCTCAGCATAAACAGAAAGCAAATAAATTTTCTTCCATCATCTCTTTTACTAACCTTAATTAGTCCTTCCTGAAATAAGATCTCAATCACTTCCTTCAGAATTGGAAGTAAGCCCGAGTGATGTACACCTATTCCACGTTTCAGCAAGGGCAGCATGTTTGATACCTATAAGAAATCACAAGCACCAAGTCACACAAACATATAAGCATGTATGGAGGTACAGTGAGATTATTATAGACCATAATTTTGTCTTTCCAACATTCTGGGATGTAATAGAACCAATTAATAGAAATATTCAATTTGCCTCCCTCACTGCAAAGAGTCAAAATTATTTTGAAATTTATGAGTCTGTTTAATTTGTGTTAAGAACCCAGAAATCAAGATTCAAATTCGGGAAGTTTATTGAAATGAAAATTGTAGCTCAGAGAGCTTTTACAATGGAAAAGTCTCTCTCACTACCCCAAAACTAGTGCTCCTTCAGAGAAGAAACCTCTCCGCTCAATTATATAACTACCAAACTGAAATTCACTTCCCCCTTTCCTTGCATCACAGCCCCTCTAAAAAATCCCTTACTCAAGTGATTCATTACTCCCTAGAAGTAATCAATTGAAAACTCGGCCATGAATGCCACCTCCGCTCCCTAACTGACTAACTCATTCCTGCCAACTCCTTCCTCTAACCATGTTCCTCTTCTGGTTCAGATATAGGATCCTGGATCCTATATGTTTGCTTAGCCATCAGAAAAGCAATAAAACTCATAATAAGATAGTGATACACCCAAAAATACACATACAACCCCTCATACTCAACTCGAGAAGGAAATAAACCTGAGGTAACTTCTTATCATCATCTGAAAGCATATCCATAGCACTCCAAAAAATCTTGTCTATGTTGTCCTTCTCATCATCACCATTAAGATCCATTTTAGACATCTACATAAACCAAAGAGGATGTCAGAATCTTAGTTTCACACAAGGAAATAGAAATAGAATGGATAGCTGATACAATGATATTTAAGAAAAAAAAAAATTGTTAAAACACAAGAGGGCAGAAATAATAGATGGAACCTCAAGGGTCACAACAAAAACGGTTTAGTACAATGCTAAGCATAAATAAAACTGAAGAACATTAAAAATTTCATAAGATGACCAAATATAAAAATATTATAGAAACTTGGACATTACCTGCATTGCAAGCAGTTCACATTCTCTTTTGCTAAAGCTGAAGAGTATCACAGGATCGTATTGACGCTGAATGATCATTTTCACCATCTTGAATATGTCACTTTCTTCACCAACTCTGCCGAGGACCAGGCCTTTTTGCCATTTTCCATTTTCCTTTTTCTTCTCATTCTCACCAGCAGGAACAAGAGCATTTAAAGCTTTCTGAAAGCTATCCTCACGGAATTTTCCCTTTTCATCCACAACCAAATACAGACCATCACCACCAGAGGGAAAAATATAATGCTGAAGAGGAGTTGGCCGGTAATCAGTATAAACAATATGACAAGGCTGTTGGTGCACCTGCATGTAACATACAGCATTAGACCATTTATATGATCACCATCCAAACCAAAACATAATTCCAATTCTTTAATAATCAAACTCACCAACTGGTTTTCAATGTTCACAATAAATGGATGGTATTGAAGAAATGAATACTTTTTTGGTACAAATCATTATAAAACCAAAGCAAAGTAGTTAAAAGAAGTTCTCAGCAAGAAAGATTATTCTCTCCATCCAGGGGAAGAAAGGGAGAGAACTAGATGTTCTGTGAACTCAGAAAATGCCAAGCACAAGCAGGAAGAAGGGGAAGAGAGAGAAAGGGAATGAAAGAACTACAAAATGGAGCAGGAATAGGTATAACTACATCACTGAATATGTTCTTAAGTTCGAAAGCAAAAAATTTAAAATATAGATATTCATGAAATAGCTTGTAAAGTTGCATTATATTGTGAAAAGCTGTCTAAACTCTTTTAAATGAAATTGAAACTCCAAAAAGAAATTATTTCTAATTCCGTAGCAAATAAGTAGTTGCTAATTTACAAGCAAGAAGGATGATTGAAAAAGGTATATAAAAAAAAAAAAAAAACAAAATCAATAAAAATAAAATCTGTATGCTGGCAATCCAACTGCCTCCCAACTTTTCTATTTCTCATAATCTTGCCAATCACGCATCAATTTTCTGAAGAGGAAAGTCTACTACCAGGTGACGAACTAGAATGTCCACATTAATATCTCGAAAATATATAAAGAAATTGCTCATCCAAATATTTGACCGGGTATAAAAATGTTGAGAAAAAAACTCTCTTACACAGGTTTCACTACCTCATTGATCCTTTGACATCTATCAGTAATATACTAAAAATAGGTAGGCAACCATGAAGAAAAAACTTAAAACTGATTCAAATTGAGCAAATCACCTTTGCAACCCAATCAGCAAACTCCTTTGCATTAGGAACAGTTGCAGATAGGAACACAAAACGAGAATTCTTAGGAGACATGACAATGCTCTCTTCCCAAACCACTCCTCTTTCACGATCACGCATGTAATGAACCTCGTCAAAAATTATCCAAGCCACCTCCCTTGTAATCTCTGATCCTCTATACTGCATACTACGCCAGATCTCTGTAGTCATCACCTGAAAGTGCATCCAAAACATATTCATCCATATATGTAAGGCACATCATGATGATGCCCATATAACACAAAACCTGAAATTAGCAAATAGACTTACCAAGCAAGAAGCATTAGGATCAATTGTGACATCTCCTGTCATCAAACCCACATCAGAAAACTCTTCCTTAAACTCCCTATACTTTTGATTGCTCAGTGCCTTGATAGGTGATGTGTAGATTACCCGTTGGCCATTTCGCAGAGACATAGCAATAGCATATGATGCTACTACAGTTTTTCCAGCAGATGTATGCGCAGAGACCTGTAGATAAACAAGAATATTACATCACCAAGTAAGAAAATCATACTGCTAATACATCATATTTCAACATGAGTCATTAAAAAGGTTCTCCTAAAACTGTCATGAAAAAGAGTTCATCTTTCCAAAATGATAAACAAACATTCCCACTGGTTTTGTTGTAATTTTAACTTAGAACTATCAACTAGTATTGCTTACCATGACAGATTCTCCATTTTCAATGCAATTAATAGCTTCAGACTGAAAGGGGTCTAGATTGAAAGGAAACTTCTTAGCAGGCTCGGAATCTTGCTTAGCTGAAGAGCTAGGAGGAAAAACATAACCCTCTGGGTAAGAAACATCATGCACGCATGCCACAGGTTCATCTGCCAATACTGAACCATTTTCTCCATGCTGCCTCTGGGAAGGGCGCGTATCCCCAGAGGGGTCTTCAGGCAACTTCCTCTTCAATGAACCCATTATAATTCGCAGCTAACAATTCTAATAAAAAAAAAAACTTTTAATTAAAATAAAGTGTTAAACAGAATCATTTAACTACTCTCAAAACAAAGTTAACAATTTGAGGCGGCTTGTTTCATACAAACAGAAACTATACTCAAAATTCTAAGGAATCTCATAGTGAAAATAAGAGCATACCGGGGAGAGAATGAATAACAGCAGAGACAAAGCAACAGGGATTGAAGACAGAAGCCTGCTAAAGCTTGATACGTGAAAACCTGCTTCTGGGTACGAGAAATTTTCAGGCCCCAAGCCTTCACCAAGTCTACTTCTTGCCCAGCTGCCACTTCGGGTGAAACTTGAGGGTTTCTATTAATCTGAACCTGAACAAGCTGCTGATGCCCGTCAAGCAACCCCTTAACGAAAGGCCGTGAAAAGAGAGAGCAAATAACAGAGTATGAAGATTATTTGACACCCCTACCTACAGACCCTGCGAACCGACCCGAGCACTAGGACGACGCAGGAGCCCACCGAACCAGCTTTTTCTTTTCTTTTCTTTTTTTTTCTTAATGGGAAAACCCAGCCCTCTTTAAAGGGGTAAAAGGAGTATAAGCTATTTTATTTTAATTATGTTTAGAAAGTTAAAAAAAAAAAAGACAATAATTTCAATCATTTTTCTTTTTGTGAAAATAATTCAAGAAAAACTATAAATAATACAGTATATCTATAAGACTCAAATATGTTGTTAAAATAGAACACCATTTCTGTGAGCTAGTTTTTATGTTTGATAATTTTCTATAATCAGATTTGATAATTTCTTTTTTGCTTGTGCTTGGTAATTAATTATACTAAATGAGCCTTAACGTATATATAAATATTAGATATTATTTGAAAAATATAAGTTGAATTTTAGTTTGAAATATAAATGTTCAATTTTTTACTCTGTATTACTAGAAGTCAATTGAAAAGTTCACCGTTTTGAACAATTTAGGCCTATTTAAATCTGTTCCTTGCTTTTGTGTTTTTAAAACAATTTTATAAAGTTAATTTTTTATTTTATATTCAAGGTTTTTTTTTTCACTTTTTGGATAGAAAATTTATTAAGTTAGATATATCATTTAATAAGAATTTATTTAGATTAACTTTTGAAAAAGTCTCATTTTAATTAAAAAGAATAATTCTATCTAATTTATTACTATTTGATTTAACTTCTATGCTAAAAGAGGAATATGTAAAAACCAAAACCTCATTTTTTTTTAAGAAGCATACATGGGAATACTTCTTAAAAAGAAATAGAAACTATTTTGATTAACTTTAAATTATAATAATACCCTTAATTAAATGACACTAATTTTTACTTGAAACTTGAAGTCATTACAATGATACTCATTTTGACAAACTAATCTATCATTATAATAATTTGTTTTTTATTTACAAATTTATTGATTATTATATATATTCAATTTAATTTTAAATACAAATATCTAAATGACTAAATATAATCAACTAATAAATATTATTTTTAAAAATCAATTCAAACTAATTCTAAAAAAGGTCTAAAACTTTGAACTTAATATCTTCGTCTTAAAATATCTTTGCACTCAACCTTTCTTATTGGTCTTATAACTTATGGGTTCTTTGAAAATGATTTAGTGGTGGTTACTTTCTTTTTAAAAATTTTGTGAACTTCTCCTATATTTGAAATCCCTAGATTGCACGTTGGCATATTTGCATATAGATATTTTTTCGACTAAAAAAATAAATAAAAATTTCGGTCGAGAATAGCTTTACTTTTGAAATTTATAGCCGAACCCTAGATAATCAGCCCGATCCCATGGCTATTTCTTTTGGCACACCCATTTTCTATAACTACACACACCCTATTCCCACATTCGACACATTTTCTTCTAAACCATCCTTACCCACAACAAACACACACCCTACGCGAAAAAACAGCACACCCCATTCCTCACGAAAAATTTCACCATTTGAGACAATTAAAAGAGCTCCAGACCTTTTTTTTTTTTTAATTTGATTATTTATATTTCTAAAATATAAATCTATTATTAGGTTTCTTAATTTATAATTAATTTAATTTAACTTAATTAAAATATTTAAATTAAGATAAAAAAATTTAAAAATATTTTCTTAATTTATAGATATTTTTTAAAAAAAATATCTATATAAAGTCAAAGTCAATTAACGTACATAAACAATCTTAGCTCTTTATTACTAGGAGGTTGCTCTTAGATCTTCACCACCCCTATTTCTTGGATTTGAGGCTTTTGTTGTTTTTTTGGATGTTATGGATTTTACAAATTTATACGCTTCTAGTGTATTGAGTACAAACCTATAAATTTGTACACATTGGAAAATCAATATTTAAGCCTGTAAAGTTTTATAAATAAATTTGTAAGGAATAATTTTTATTCATATGATAAATCCATAGGTGTAGAAGATTCATAAATTATATAAATACATGTTTATAACAAAATTTCTACTTAAGAATTTATACGTTTGTAGTTAACATTTTTTATTTATTGTATCGATTTACACATTCATTCAAACATTCATTTCACAAACATGGTGACAAAAATCGATTCAAACTATGCCATAATCAACCCAACCCAAAATCAGTAGAAAAGCCTAAAATTTCAACCAAAAATCTCACAATACCCTTATAGAATGCATTGTGAAATGAAATCATAATTGATTTCAAAGACAATAACATTTTTTATTAAAAATAAAGAAAGCTAGTATAAGTAAAAGGGTATATTAAAAAAAAAATGTAAATAGGCTGATTCCAATTAAAGAGCATGGACTCAATTTCATCAAAACAGAGCCAGAAATGTTCAAGAGTAACTTAAAACAATAATAATAAGTTTAGCAAGAACTACAATCATCTAGTCTCACAATAACCAAAAGCTCAATCCAAACCCTAACAACTGAAAGAAAACCTTATAGCCTCCACAGTGGAGCTAATAAGCGTCTTGAGAGCTATCAGTGAGTCCAAGCTCACCTGGTTAACTGATATTTGGAAAGCCATAACCAGCAGTGATCCAGCAGTAATATTGCTGCTGGTAGATGGTCCAGCAGTACTAGGGTTAGGTCGATCCTCCGCGGTGATTACGAAACCTGAGGGAAGGACTGTGATCATTGAAGTGTCTTCTCCTTTTAAAGCAAAATCTATGACTGGTGTAGCAAATGGAGCATAAACAACCAACCATCCCACGGGATCTGTACAGGCTTCTTGAAGAATCACTCCATCGTTATCGCCGGGGATGCGAGCCTGCTGGTTAAATGAACAACTGAAATGAATTCAAACATTGAAGGATACATGAAGTAACAACAATAAATATAATATACAAGCATACGGTGCTTACACTTAAACATTAATGGCACTATCTTTAATGACTTTGAAATGAATTAAGATTCTCTCATGTTTGAGAAATAACATCACTCGTATTTGCATTATCAAGATATTATTAATGGTTAGGATGAGCTTAAATGTATAGTTTAGATTAAATAAATATGAGTTATGTAATATAGAGGATCCAATCTCTTTAAAATGCATCATTTCTATTTATAGTGATTTCCATCTATTTTTTTTTTTTGGATGAACATGAAGCTAGAAGGAAAGGAGATTATTCTATTATAATATCAAGATATATATGTCACAAACTTTCAAAAGTTTATAGTGATACTTATAATTCATATATATATTTGAAGGGGAAATACTTATAGAAGGAATTAAACTCAGGCTTTATATGTAAATTGTTTTAATCCTTGCCAATTGAATCAACCAATATACATTGGCTCATTTAGAACATATCTAAACCAATATCCTTTCTATATTTTACTCAATTTTCTTTTTCTACTCCTTTCCATTATATATTTGGATTGAAAATGGTGAAGTAGTCCCATTTGGCCAACATATTTTAGTTTAGGAGGAAAAGATAGAATTACTAATTTTTTTATAAGACTTACATCTGAATCTTAATGTAAGCTCTCATTAAAGCTTGAGGCATATTATAATTTCAGAATAAGCTAGCTTCCTCTTATTCTAACCTTTTTTTATAAAAAAAAAAAAAGACTATGTCTCTCTTAATATGCTTTTAATGTAGCTATATATATATATATATGTACATTTAGTATTACACTGGACACATAAACAGAAAAGGATAAGGCAAAACGAACTTACCTCATTGATTGATATACAGTTCCCAGGACGATTTCCATTTGAGATGTGTCCAATCTTACGCACAGGATTTCCATTGCAAAGAGCATCCCACTGTTGGAATATTTAAATATAGATGATCTTAACTTGATTGATCTTTACAATTAAGTTTTAAAAAAAAAAAAAAATGGCAATATACAAAATGAATACAGTTTAAGATTATGAACCTGATCTCTTTTCTTCTCATCCAAGAAGAAGTTAAAAACAGTCTGAGGGAGAAGAGGAAGCCAAAGAGAGGTAGTACCACTGATACTGAAGCTACTATCCAGTCCTGGTTCTTTGTTCTCGCGAACCGAGATCTTAAACTCACCATTATTCACATCAGATAGTTCAGATAAATCCAGGTTAGCTGGCGTGTTTAGGGTTTCAAAGAAGTTCTGAACCATTCTACGGGCAAGATTCATGATCCCAATCCTTCCACCAGCTGAATCAATGACTGAAAAATGAACACACTTAAACTTAGACACAAATTTATAGAGAAAAACCAACCTTTGCCCTCTCGTATCTTTTCAATTCCAAAAAAAAAAAAACCTCTACATTTTAAATTTACAAATTAAAAAAATCCATTTTTATTAGCTTAAAATGCAATATTCTTTTTGTCTATTTTAAACATAAGAGTTTTTTTTAGAATTGACAATAATGTAAGAAAAAAAATAATTTTTTTTCCAAATTTATATAATTGGGTGGGAAGGCAAATAAAAGAAGAAAAAAGATGAAGAGTAACCTCCAACTGCTTCATGATTTGCGGCTCTTTCATCTAACCAGCACGCAAATCTCTCGCTCATCATTTCGAGTGTTACCAGCCATCGTTCTGCTCCCAATGCAAAACTGCTATAAAGAGGAGCTGTATTACATTGCAGCAGGAAATGATCAGTTTGTCTTTTGTCACCCACTTCCATATGTTGAATCCAAGTAACCTATCAATCAGAATCAAGCGTATATATCAGATTAAAACATAAGCAATTTAGTCCACATGTATACTTTGGACAAACCTGGTTTGCACAAAGAAAGTGTCATATTGTTTTAAGAACCACTTTAACCTAAAAGCCTAAGAATGGATCTATGTCATATCTAACACTTTCTTGTACATGAAAGCTCTTTAGGCTTATAACGTGAATTATAAAGCATAGAATTGTTCATATTATGTGCTGAAATTTTAATTTAATTAACAAATTAATATTAAAAGATTTGATATCTTAACAATTAAATCAAAAAGACTTTAATATCATATTAAAAATCGATTCAACTCAAAAGTTTAAATTATTAGGTGAAAACTAATTAATGATTTTATATTGTATCTAACATATTGCTGTGAAGAGAGCACTCTATGCATACAACACAACATTTTGATCTCATTTTCTTCTACCCAAATATTTAGGCTAAAATTTCTTTGCAAGTATTCCTTATGGAAAGAATGTAATAACATTTTTGTTTCAGGAATATCATAGGAAACGTATTGCTAACCTCAGAGAACCCTCTAGGCAAATCACGAATGATGCATCCAGAAGGACGCTTCCTAATGAGAGGAGCGGAGGTGTTGTCCTTAGTGAGATCATATGAGACGTCTACTATGATCCATACCCCGCATTCAATTTGCTCACATTTGCGAAGTAAGGTGAGTTCTTGAGGAGGCATAAATGGAGAAAGGAAGTGGATTTGTTCATACATCTGACAAAGAGTGTTGAATAGTCACCTAATCAAGTAAGCTAAAAGACAAGAAAATTTGGAAAAAAAAAAAAATGCGAGATTCACTATAGTCAAATGCAGCTGAACCCTTGGATAATCAAAAAGTAAACTATAAACATTCATTTAACGGTTTATGTTGCATTATATCATTGACTGTAATGAATTTAAGTTCCATAAAACTAAGACTTGCTTGATAACATACCAGGTGCAAGGCTGCTACTGATCCTGTTTTGAGTACTTGGATTGTTCTTGACTTTGAGACTATGGTTGGGAGAAAATCAACCCATTTGCCCTAACAAGACAAGTATTATACCATTAAATGTACACTTGCTAAAAGCATAGATAAAATAATTATGCAGTGAAGTAATTAACCAAACCCAAGACTGGTAATTAAGCACTGACTGCATCTAAGAATATTTCAACCAATTGCCTAGCGGGCATGCACACTCTTCGTGTCTCCCTCGATGATTCTACTCGACCTCTGAAAGGATAAGGCCTAGGGAACAAGTCGTCGTAGGCTTCGCGATTAATAATGGATCTATGGTTAGCTGCAGACTTGATCCATAAGGGTTCATCAGTGCTTATAAGTGAAATAAATTCTTTCAAAGCACTTGTAGCTGCCTCAGACATCAGTGTCCTCTCCATTTCTGCCATCCCTCTTCCGAGCAATGCATTGTTATTTGAAACCAGAGAGCCAGAACCAAAACCTAGACTAACATCACTTGATGATCCACCCAGTGCTGAAGTTCCCACTTTAGAAAATCGTGGCCCAGGTGCTGCTCTTGGTCTGCTGTGCCCAGAAGCAAGAACGAGCGACAGTCTCTCAATCTGGAAAATACGACATATATATAAATATCAGTTAAAAAGAAAGCATAATTCAAGTTAGGGGTTTTGGCAAAATTATTAGTAGGGACTCATCAACTCTCATGTTATCTTTCGTTCTGAGCTGTGAAATTGTTTACCAAAATTTTACAATCAATCAATTGTAACATTTTACTTTCAATAAATATGATTAATCCATTCGATCTATCTTAAACACAGTAGATCTCAAAATAGGATATACGCAATTTTGATTTTGAAGAACTTTTTTAGAGCATTTTTTTGTCAATGATACTCTTTAAACAATATGTGTATTCTAAAAATAATTTAATTTATAGTTTCATACTTTGTATTTCATATAAAAAAGTACTCTAAGTTTTAATATAATTATATTTTTAAGATTTGAATTCGAAACTTTTAATTAAACTAAAACAACTCCAAACTAATTGATTTATGCTCTCAGTGGTTTTTAAGCTTTTATATATAATACCATATAACAAATTTATCAAAAATACGATTTAATGCAACTTAATTTACCAATACTATATATATAGCAAATTTATCAAATATTGGGACTTAATTAAATCAATCGCCTAAATTGCCTTTGGTTTTCCACGGCCCTGATTCACATACAAAGAACAATTGAGGCGTTAATTAAACTAATAAATATTTACTAGCCTGTTCTTTTAGATTTTCATTTTCACGCTGCAGCATTTCAATATTTTTTTGACGTTCTTCTGGTGTGGGGGCTGTAACCCCACAAGAAACGCACAGTGCATTCTGGAGAGCTGCTCTCATAGAAACATTTTCACTACGAAATCTGTCATTCTCAGCCCTCAGACTGTTGTTATCTGCTTTCTCAATTTTGACCTATAAATATTTGCATGCATGGATATAAAGAATGATTAGTGTGTAAAAGTGATTTAGATTTGTTGCAGCATTCAATAGAGAAGTTGTCATAGCAAATACAGCTATATCCAACAATTGAAAACTACTATTTCAATACAGTAACTGTAATATACCAAAGAATTATTCATCAATCCTTGAATATTTAAGTATCAAGAGATGGGAAATTGCACACCACCTTTCTCTGAGATCTTCTATTCTGAAACCAAAACACCACTTGTCTTTGCTCAAGCCCAACTTGCCTGCCTAATTCATCGAGTTCTTTTTCATCTGGATAAGGATTCACTTTGAAAAATCTTCATTTCAAAATTGAAAATCCCAATTAGCTATGATAGAAACACAGAGAGCATTTAAGCAAATTCCAATACAAAACCAAAAATCATACATTTATACCAACTATAAAACATAGTCTCTGATACAGGACATGGCTCAAGATAAGTGACACAATCACTTGGCACAAATTCATATACATACATTAATGATTGATAGAATACAATAATGAGATCTAAACCCCATTTCAAAAAATAAAAAATTATCTAATTATTTCTTCCTTGTCACCCATTCCTAGAATATTAGGAAAAAAAAAAAAGAAGGTAAATAATGGAATGCAAATAGATCAACCAAAACCCAGAACTTCAATTCCATTTGCAGGGAAAATATTTAATCTTTCCAGAATTTAATTTAATGTAAAAGATCAATCATTCAAAATCAAAGGACTGAAGGATACAAATTATCAAAGAAAAACACACACATCCAGAAGAAAACATGAAAATTAATAATCTAGCTAGAATGAAGAGTACGTAGAGACCTCCTAAAGAATGAGACTCGAAACTTCATATATATATATATATATATATATATATATATATATATATAAACACACATACATACATACATATATATATATATATATATATATATATATATATATATATATAGATGTAGATATAGATCTGCATATCCATCACAAATCAGAAGTTTTTTTCACCATACAAGATCAAATATACATATACATATACTAGTAGAAGAGGATTTGTCTCACGCTTCTAAAGCATTTGTCTTTCGGGGACTGTGTCTACGGTGTCCACAGTGTCTCTTTCTGCTATTGACTGAGTCCGAGTTTGAATCTTCCATGTCGAAAGGCAAAGAAAGCAATGAGGAAATGCACCTGCAGAACAATAACAACTCCTTTTTCTGCAGCTTCCTTGTTTGTTATCTGGGTTTAGTGAATTCATTGGATATTTATAACCACAAAGCCATAATTCAACGTCTAAAGTCAACTCTATATGGCCAATCCCCTTAAAGGGAATGCCATTAACGTTACAAACCCTATAAAGAGACGAAAATAATTAAATCTGGTGTAGGATTATTTGGACTGTGAGCTGTATAGAGTAATTGGAAAAAATTGTTTTTTCTCCCATATAAGGAGACTGCACACTCCAACCAGGATACAGTTAAATCACAAGCACGTACATAGAGTGAAGAAAAATGCCAATGTATGGAGAGTAACCGTTGGAGTAAACATTTAATGCCACGTATGGGAACATTTATGTGGTAATTATAACATGAGACAAATGCAGAGTTCTTGCAGAAAGAGGAGTGAGTTTTCATGTGGTTCTGTGTGGGTCTCAAGCTGGATTTTGGAGGTTTCTTGTAGTTTAATATTAATAATTGATTTAATTCAAAAGAGATTAACCCATTGAGTGGTGCTATGCGTACACAAATTTATATATACTTACTTTTTAATTTTTTTTATATTTTATTTATAATTTTACTTCTACACACAACTATAATAGGTTAGGTATAAGAAAAGATGTACATCAATGAGTGTATATTTAATATTTTCCTAAACGGTCAAGTGGAAACCCAATAATAATTAGTAATAATTTTATATCTAATAACTTGCAAAAGAAAGAGTTGGCAGTTTCATATTCTATTTGTATACACTTATTTATATATATGTGTGTGTATATATATATATATATATTTATATTTAATATCTTTTTTATTTTTTATTTATAATATTACTTTTATAAATAACTATAATAAATAAGGTATAGGAAGAAGTATACATTAATAAATGTACATTTAATATTTTTCTAAACAGTCAAGTAGAAACCCAATAATAATTAGTAATAATTTTATATTTAATAGCTTGTAAAAGAAAAAGTTGATGGTTTCATATCCTACTGGTGGTTTTAGCACTTATAGTTAAAAGAAATGAATAAAAAAAGGGGGAGATTTACTTTCTCAAGGTGGACCCAATTTTGTCATTCAATTTTACTTATATTTAATGGCTCACAATTCTTCATTAAACAATTATATTATAATCACATTAGTTGCTAGTCATTTTTCAAAGCAAAGGGAAACCTAGGGTTAGAAATTCTCACAGTTTCTAAGACCATATTTAGTGATAATTTTTTTATAGTTAAACAGAGCTATACATCGTTGTAATTTCAATTTTATCATTAGAGTTCTAATGAGTTGGAGGAGAGAGAATAAATTCGTTCTTCAACTATAGAACGATTCACAATTCAAATATGGATCTCACAATGTGTATGAATAGTAGGTAAAAAGAGAAAATATACAAGAAAATATATAAAAATTGAAGGTAATTTTTTTTTAATAATAAATGATGACCTATATGCATAATTATTGACGTGACTAATAGACTTTACCTAAAAATAATAAAAAATAAAAATATACAACCATTGTGAGTTCTATCACTATAAATGCTCTAAACGCTTTGCTGAAAAATCCACACGCCAGTCACCGTCCCAATGTAGAAGACGCTAATGTATTTGCCACGTGGTCATAGTAGTATGTCTTCTTTGACAGTCTATTTGTGTGTGCCATGTGTCACTCTTAATCAACTGCCATGCTAGTTCGAGATATAATCAGTTGTATTATTTAATGTTTTATTCTTCATAATTCATAATTCATAATTCATAATTCATAAAATAAAATAATATATTTCAAAATTACTTAACAATAAATGCACTATTATTTTGATCAATCAAAGAATATGAAATCAATAATAAGACATAAGAATGAAATAGCAAATTTGAATCTTTTTAGCTAAACTTCCCTTTAAAATACATTGCTACACCAAATCTTCCTGAAGTTACCGTTTCCCAAACTTTTCATAATTAGACTTCAACTGTAATTTTTTTTTTTTTTTCTATTTTCAAAATCAATCATAAACTTCATTTTTCACCCTAAACCTTTATGAAATTATGAAAGAAAACCTAGTCTTCTCTGAATATTATCAATTTAGTCCTTAGAGCTTACTCCAAGTAATGAAAATACCCCTAATACCTACAAAATTAACTCCCCCCTCCCTCCCCCCTTTAAACCTTTAAACACTTATTTCACCCACAAAATGCCACCTAGAAGAAAGAAGAAAAGATCTCTCCATGAAATTGAGATGAAAGAGTTGAGACAAAAGATCCAATATGGCTACAAGCTATATTGAAGGAACAAAGAAGATGGTTAGAAGACGAATTTTGTAGTAATGAATCTTCATCAACTAGTAACCATCGTCCCTGGAGATAAACAATCCAAAGCAGTGATATCAAAATGGAGACTCCAGATTTTAAAGGGAAACTCCAATCAAAAGAGTTCGTGAATTGGCTCCAAATAGTTGAAAAGTGTTCGAGTTTAAGAAGATGCCTGAAGAGCAGAAAGTTGAGATCATCGTCTTCGAGGTTATGAAGCATTTAGGAGTTATGCTAGAATAATAATTTGAATTTAGTATATTAGTGTCTTTTGGTATTTTTTAACTAGCATAACTTATACTAAGTTTTAAGGTATTTCAACAAGAAGTCATACTTTGGAGGCACTATATAGGTAGTGAGAGTTACATAGTTATGTGTTAAAGAGTTTCAAGTAATGTATCAATTGAGATTGTCAATGAGAGTTCTTCTCCAAGTATAAAAAACACTTGTAGATTGATAAATTAAATGAAAATGAGTGTCTTTTTGGGGTATAGTACAAATGAGTAATTCCCCATTAGGCATTAAGATACAAGATTTGGGTAGAAGAAACTTCGATCTTCCTGCAACAAATTCCCTACACATTGTAAAACCAGGATTGGATTGACTTAATATTATTCTGTGTATTTGGTTTAAAGTCATTTTCGGACACTAAGGGATGATGAAGGGCCAAGTAATAAATTTGCCTCCGACATAAACTTTTATAAATAACTAGAATTACCCGTGTAAAGCATATAATAGAAGTTAATTAACAAATAGATTATGCAATTTAGTATTGTCATGTTAGGGCCGTGTGACACTCTGTGGGACACCATAAATGGCAAGGGGAAGGAGTCAAAGATACATATGTAGTGGTTTCAACTTGTGGCTTTTAGGGGATTCGAATTTAAAGAAGGAGGCTCACAAAACCTTTGCAAGAGAGGTGGAGATCACTAAGTCAACCTCCAATCCTTGATGCTATAAATTCCAACACATGAATAGAAGACAATTCACAACTCTACTTTGTCAATTAACATAAAGGGAACAATATGGATATGCTTGATACTATAAATCCAACAAATGAATAAAAGACCTGTCCTCACCTCAACTTTGGCAACAAACATAAAAAAGGGCACACGTTACATTTGATTAGACTAAACATTCTTCTCTACATTTCAGTCCTCAGAATTATCATCCTCTTTGATAGCATTAACTTGAGATCTGTACTTATACCTACTTGACACTACCAGATAGATAAAGAAGTTGATTACACTTAGTGCAGAAAGAAACCAGAAGAAGAGGTTCAAATGGTTCCTATTAATATTATTCCCTACTAACCAGCCTCCACTTGCAGTATTTTTGGAGGCAGCATTCACAATCTTCACCACTATAGTACTCAAAAAGTATCCAAGAGCCATAGAGCACCAAAGGAAGCATGTAGATGTAGACTTGAGCTCTTTTGGTGCCTCTGAATAGAAAAACTCAAGAAGACCCACATAGGTAAACATGTCAGCAATGCCAAATATGAAGTACTGAAAAGAAAGCCAGAATACTGATATGGGCAAAGGCTGAAGTACAGGTCTAGCATCAAGCATGTTGTTGTCTCTAGCCACTCCTTTTCTTTTCACTTCTACGAGTGCAGCCACAGCCATGGATATGATAGAGAGCACTAGGCCAACTCCAATTCGCTGCAAGTAGGTAATGCCGGTAGGTATACCAGTACATTTACGTAGAATAGGCACAATGATTCGGTCATAGACGGGGATGATGATGATCAAGAATGCAACGGGGAGAATTGGGATTGATGCAGGTGGAATATTAAATGAATTGGCAACATTTGTGTCCATGGTTGACCCTTGTTGGATTGAGAAGGTTTGGAGCTGAGCTAGGCAAAGGGTCATGATTATTGTGCATAAAAATATTGGGACCATGCCTAAAATGATTTTGGCAATTTCCACTTGCGTAACTCTGCAAAGTTTCCATGGGCTTGGAGCCTTTGGTGTCTCTGTATGCATTGTAGGTGTTATTTGGATGGCTGCTTTGTCCAAGAATCTATAAAAGGGAAAAAGGGTGAAATGATCAATGTTGGCATGTCCACTTTCTCTTCGTTCCATTCCAATTCAATAATATTTTCAATTTATGTACCAAACGTGGTGGCATTACCATTTGTTATATATATTGTTTTGATTTGGAGATAAGAGTGAAGTCAAACCTGTAGACGTTTCTATGAGGAAGAAATTCTACTTCTATAGCTGCTTCCTTGTCTTTCTCTATCTCATATAATAGTGCAGGATCCTCAGGAAGAGAAAGATTTCTGTTTCGTAGTGCAGCAACATAGACCTAAAAGATACATTAGCAGAATCAGAAGAAGCACATATGCATTCAGATACTAATTATGTACTTAAAGATATTAATGGTTATTAAAGAGGATTTGAGCTTATATAAATAGTTAAAATATGCTATGTCTAGCCCAAAAAGACCCCAAACCCAATTTTATTCCAAACTACTCCTATTGTAGATGACCATCTAGCCCCTCAACTAACCTCTCCCTTAGTCACCAACATGTCATAAATACCCCTACACCCATAGATATGAACTTTTGGCACAATATTTATTTGCTCTACCGGCTCTTGCCAACCCAATACTAACTTAGATATCAAAGTGAGCCCCGAACTGCCCAACCCTCCGAGGTTTTTTGTTTCTTTACTTTCTTTGCAGGTTGTCCCTATAACTAACCTCCAGCTCAATAGCAACAAAATATAATAAATTTTTTTTCTTATTTTTTTTGTCATAGATAAAATGAGAATGTAAATTTTTTAATACTAATTCTAGCATATGAAGAGGGAGTTGGATTTAATCTATGGATATGATGGTATTAAAATCTTATCTCTAGGAGTTGCACCGTTACGCCAAACTACTTTTTCCAAAGAGTAGCTAATTCAATGTGTGTTTGAAGAACTTTGAAGTATTTTCTTGAATCAAAATGAAACAAATATATTGAAAAAAAAAAAAAAACTTGCAAATCCTATTATAAATGATTTATATAGGTTTTATAAATTAACTTCTATTGCAAGTAAAATGATTTCTACAAACAATTCTTAAATTAACTATGATAATGAAGTTCAAAAATAGGTATTCCTAAGGACAAACAAAAAAGAAAAGGAAAAACAAAAAGGGTTTTCTTACCTGTATGATCTCAATGATGGCACTTGTTCCCTGAGCAACATGAATCCTATATTGTGTCAAACCAGAGACTAAGATTATGACACCAAACAGGATAGCAATGGTGGAGAGTCCAAAGCCTCGATCCCATCCTTTATTGTCTTCAACCCACACAATGGCCGTTGTGCTAACCGCAGCACCTAGGCAAAGTGCGAACAGCAGAAGATTAAAGAAGCTTGACATTTGTTTTGCTTCTTTCGGATCTTTGTCATCAAATTGGTCTGCACCGTGTGATGGTACTGTAGCTTTGACTCCTGCAGTTCCAAAGGCCAATAGATAGAGGGCTATGAAGAGAAAGGCTGCTTTGCTTCCACTAACTACTTCACACTTAGAACTTAGGTCATAGACGTTGCAAAGGGTGGGCTTGAGGCTATTGTAGTGTGCTTGGATTGTAAGCAAAACAAATCCCTACAAGACAGTAAAATGAAACCTCATATATTCATTAATCAAAGGATCAGAATTAGAAGAGTGATAAGTTGGACCTGGATCTCTGATAGTTATTACCTAGCAATATTAATTTTTTAACTATTGAATGAAACTGAAACTGTTGAGACAGCTTTATCTAATAACTGAGAAACTATTATTGTTATATAATAATTACATGAGATCCAAATACAAATATGTATTGTAAGAAGTGCCGATACCTTGTCATGAGACTATCACGCAAAAGGCCTCACTGGATAAGGCATGCCATGACGATCACAGTGTCATGTTTATATTATAAATTATTTTTATCTTTGAAAGTATGTTCTGTTAGATTACTGTGAAGAATATTCTATTGTATTTGTATATAAACTCAATTTGAAATTGACCTATACGAGGATTTGTGTTTATGACGTTGACGTAATTTTTTGTTAAAAAATAAAAAATCTCCTAGAGAATTCAAGATCTCTACAATTTTTTTTCACTATTTGAATATTTTTTTTATAATTTTCATATTTAAAATTAATAATACAAATGATATCACTATCATACTAGTGAGTACCTTTTAAGATAGAAAATCTTGTTACATTGGATGTTATGATTCCAGAATTATTGACTATTTAACCTCCTTCATTTTTTTCCTTTATAGTCTAAGGTATTCTTTTAACTTTTAGATTTGACTACTCCCTATTTGTGATAAAGAGAGTTAACATCAAACTTTTTTTTTTTCCCAATAAAGATAATTTTAAAGTTTTAAACTTAAATTTTTAGTTTAAAGTGCTTTGGAGTTCGACCTATTTTTTATTAAACCAAGACTTTATTGACCATTTAACCTTTTGGTTGACATATTATCATAAATTTTTTGACCAAATAATCTCTTGAAAGAAAAATTATTGTATGTTTGAAAATTAATATTATTACAGACACAAATACATAACTTAAAGAAAATGAAACTTATGCAAGTTTCAATTGTGTGTATATACATGAGAATATTATTTTAGAAATACACAAGAATTTTCCGAGCATGAAAACTGCAATTACTGATGAGAATTATGTGTAGTATTGGAGGTGTTTTTGAGCTTACCAGAAACTCAATGCATATAGAGAAAAGAGAAGCTTTGAGTCTGCCTATCCAAGTGTCAGCTACCACCGCAACCAAAATGGAGAGTATATAGCTCACACCCATGAAATTGGTCAACTGATTGGCAGCATCTGCAAGTTGAAAATGCATAATTACGTTGAAGTATGTCACCAAGTTCACTGCTAGTGAGAACGTTGCCATGTTCTCAAAACAAAATGTTCCTGCACCCAAACCCAAATAAGAATCATTACATCATTGATAATTGACCAAGAAATATAGAGAACTGCAATGAAAAACCTAGTGACAATCTAGAGATAGAAGAATAATGTGTCAAGAAGGATTCAACCTAAAAGGTTAAACTATACTAGATGAATATTCAAGAATAATTTTATATCTAACATGATTTTACTCTTTAAATGTAAAAGCCTTTTAAGTTTAAAGAGTAAACGAAGCACGAGTCTACTAAACAGAAGAATAATTTAAACTCCAGACCACTCAGTCAAAGAAACTTTGGTAATATGTCAAGAACCAATTCAACCAATAATTAACTATAATGAAAAGCTCATTCTAGACTTTCACTTGTAGACAAATTTTATATTATTATGGTTTCAAAATTCATGTCACTATCAAGAAATTTGTCCATGCTACTGATATATATGGGGCAGATTTTTCTACCTAGAATGAACAATGAAGTTCTTGCTCCTCCATGTGCATGTTTTGAAGCCTTTCTTCCTTTCCAATCCACTTTTCCTTCCACAAACTCAACTCTCTGCTCTTGCATCCGCTGGGTCCTCCCATTAGCAAGCTCTGGACTTTCCTGCATGAATAGAATAATTAACACTAGAAACAAGACATTCAAAAGGTTTAAGTACGCATACATACATACATACATGTTGTAGTAGTAAATGAATGCACAAGAGAGAAAATACCATGCATCCAGCTACTGAGACCTTCAGAGAGGCTAATTCTGATAGAGCAAAGCTGGTGAAATGTGAAGACGGCAAGCAAGGCCAAGCTCTGAATATATAAGCAGATAGATATTAGAAAAAATAGATAAATATATGCATGAGTATGAACTTGATGGAAGATTGATTACCAATTCTTTATAAGAACAGTGATAGTGCCCTGTTATTTTTTTAATGCAAATGGCCAGTGAATGAAACTTGCCGCCTTTAGAATAGAAATATTGAAGATTCCAATGTTTCTGGCTGGTGCTACATTCCATAATGGCTATTATTTATTTCTATTTTATGGAGTAAATAAATCACATGTTTATTTCTTTATCAGACTAATTTTAGTGGTGCAACTTTAATGAATTACCCAAACTATATAGTTGTTTATATTTTTTCATGTGTCTCACCATGACATACATACATATATATTACTTTATACAACTTATAATCATCATTTTTTACCGGTGTAACTCTAAAAATAGTCTCATAAATTGCCCTACTCTTTCTAATGATTCAACTTTTTAAATATGGACCTTAATTTTATTTTTTTTTTCAAAGTAATTGCGAGTTCTTAACTAAGTAACCTATTCTTATTAAGCAACCCCACCTAACATTCTCTATTGATGATAATACTCCATAAAAGAGAGTTGTTTATTAAGAAAGCAACCCACTACAGTACAATGAAGAAAAGCCTCCTAGCATAATTTGCTGCCATTATTGAGACAAAAGATGTCTGTTTTAAATGATTGTCAGAATCAAGGGAAGCATTTTTTTTTTTTTTTTGAAAGAGGAAATCATAAAGCATGAATGATTTGAGATATTATATGTTCTTTTGTCAATACTTTAATTTCTCTAAATATACTATTTGGTTCAACCCGTTATCACCTTTATTAGGAGAAATTTACTTGATTAATGTTGCTATCACAAATAAAGATTAATCTAATATCTAAGATAATAAAAATTAATACCCTAAACGTAAGCAGCGAAAGCTTACTTTCAAGAAGTAATTTAAATTTCATTTCTTTAATTTAATAAAAATAGTTCTAAGAAAATTGTCTAATAACTAGAAAAAGTTCATCTGAAGAAAAAATTTAGAAACAATTCTAGAGGATATGCTTTAGAAATTAAGTATTAGTATTTGAACTATTCATTCTGTTGCAGTGCATGTAGCTGGCGAAAACAACATGCCAAAAAGAAAATAACTCTGTGATAATCCAAAAGCTTCCCAACAGTGGAATAAGTCAAGAGTTTCATTAACTTGGACACAAGTTTGAGCACTCGTTCCTGAGTCATTATCAATCACTTTAAACCAACAAGTTGCAGAAAATAAAAAATAAAAACATCAACAAGTAGTTTTCTTTTGGCAAAATAAATTGTATTATCGAGCAACAAGTTAATTTATAAACTCCAAATATAGCCACATCAACATAATGTCACACAAAAGAAGCAATTTGTTATTTTGTTTTAAAAATAACTGAGGATACCAAAAGATATAACATGTCAAGGGTTAAAATCATCTGCATTATGCAATTATTTATCGTCATACTGGAATTGTCATAATCATCTGCATTATAAACTCCAATTATTTTAAGGTCAAAACATGTATAGAACAAATCTCGTCAATGATGACTTATTATATATGAAACATACATATTTCTTGCAAAAAAGGATCGTTCAAGGGCCAAGGAAACACACCTCTTACACAAATTTTAGTGCAGCTCATGCAATTGTTAGCAATCCAAGTTAAAAGGTTTACATTTTTTTTGTTTCACTTTCTTATTTTTATACATTCTAATTGATCAAAAGATTATTAAATAATATTATAAGTATCATTAAGGTATTTTAAATATACTATTTTATTAATTTGTACCAATTAGAGAGACTAGAACAGGATAAGAAGAGAT
This sequence comes from Bauhinia variegata, assembly GCA_022379115.2. Classification (NCBI taxonomy): domain Eukaryota; kingdom Viridiplantae; phylum Streptophyta; class Magnoliopsida; order Fabales; family Fabaceae; genus Bauhinia; species Bauhinia variegata. Next base: position 8,391,813 of record CM039432.1, read on the forward strand.
ATAAGTTAAACCAACCCTGTTACAGCTGCGATGATGATTTGGTCAGTTAGGGTTTCACCAATTGAAGAATAATTAGTTATTTTGGCTCCTTATTCCGTCTATTAGCAATATACTTGCCGCCGGCTATAATTGCAACTATATATTTAATTCCAATATTTCAGAAGCACGATGGGGAATTCATACAATAATAAAATCTAAAGGGACTATTTTGCATATGAACTAATATATTTATTGTGGTGGAGGGAATCCACCTTGGGAGAAAACGCTAATAAATATTTTGTTAGTGAGATGACAATCGCTAAATCATTTTTGCTTTTTACTATTTTATCCTTTTGTTATTGGAAAGATCATCCTCGTTACTTTAGTAAAATTTAGTAATATTGTTTTCAAAATGTGACTGAAAATAAACACAACGCTGATAGAACGACTTATTTTAAACCTTGAATTAACCAACAATACAAAGCACTAGAAATAAATAACATTCCTAAAGAACTTCCCTAAAATGGAAGTGAAAAGAAAACAGGGGTAGAAAATATGAGAAGATGCAGTGGCAAGAAGAAGCTACAATATTACCGGATTAGTCATTATCTAATGTAGTGTCAAATATTAGTGGTTTGTCACCAAAAGAAGCTAAGACATTAATACAGATTCACAAAAGCAAAGAGAAATTCAAACGTGAAAAACCAACACCTTATCCAGTATCATATCCAACATCCGAATTTGATCGAATAAGAGAAGAACCATACCTTAGTTGGTCTAAGCAGAAGCACACTTCAATTTCTTCTTCACAAACCGCAGCCGGTCGCACTCTACTTCTAGCTTTTCTCAAGCTCTTTGTTTGTCCCTTGGTTCCCCATGCAATATCGTTTATAGGCAACACTCGTCTAAATCATATAGCCTAAATCCCTCAAAATTTTCAATCAAATCCCTCTGATTTTGTTGTGAGTGATTTGCACATCCAGCCCTGATTTGCATTTTTTTTTTTTCCTGTGCTCTCTGCTTGTTTATTTTTGACAAAGTGTTCTTCCCCTATGTTACTCTTGATTGCCATTATTTCCTTTGATTATTTCAATTTCTTATTACTTTATTTGATTCCCTTTCAATTGCTTTCCTTTTTTTCATGATCATAAAATGAAAGTGGGTTAAAGCCTGCCAAATCCACAACTAAATTGATTTATTGAGTTATTTTATGGATATTAAAATTTCATCTTTTGATTTTTTTTTATAAATTCTAAAAACCCCAAAAAAAAATATGATGTCCATAATTGTTTGTAAGAATTGCGTGGAATGATATTAACAAAAAGAATAATTAATTAAATGGTTTGTGACTGATTCACTGAAGGGTACCAACGTCATTCTATATGTATTTGTTAGAAAATAAAATGAAATAATATTTATATTTCTTTTGGTAGAATAATATTTACATTTTGAGCTACAATTAACTCATCACTTCGCTGCCTTCCCTTCCCAAAAGATATTATGAAATCATAATTTAAATTAAGTTTTAGGTCTATACACAAAAACTTTTCACACCTGTCTTATTTGACAATGTTCAACTCTAATTCCACCTTATTACCATTTCTTTTGCATTAAAATTAAGTCCCTCAAAAGTGATTTTTAAAGAGCTCTTTGGATTTTTTTTAGTAGTGCTTCTAGTAAGAAGAAACAAACATTTATATGTAATTTTTTATTGTAATTTTTTACTGTTTGAATTTCTTTTAAAAAATGTACTTCTGGAAATGGAAAAACCTGTTGTTTCATAAGCGTCTAGATCATACGCATATTCTAGAAAAGAAAGAAGGAGAAATTGATTGTTGTTCATGAAAAGTAAGTACATTTAAAAGTTGAAAAAAAATTAAAAAAAAAAAACTCTAATAAAGGCACAACCCATACTGGCCTACTATATTCAAGAGAAAAATTCCTTCAAATGTTGGCCATACTCTATATATATAGTATTACGCGATTACTAACATTATTGTATACGAAATCATCATTTAAAAAACAAAATTGAAATAGCAATGTTTATCTTGGACACATGATATAAAGAACAAATTAAAGGTCAGTCTCAATCAGATTCACCTTTTCCACCACGTAAACAAAATTGAATCCAAACCCTAGAAATCACATAATGAACTTTGTTTCTTTCATTCGCTGATCAAGCTTAACCACTGTGACTATTTCAATTAATTCAATAATGTGGACTGAAAACAACACTTATAATGCCGTTTTCAGAACATGAAAAAGAATTAATCCAATTCTCATTCTTCACTAATCATAGTGGACCATTTCTACCACAGATTCATCCCTTACTTTGGCACTGTCAAACAGGAAGCAGGACTTTTAGGCGTATGCTTGTGCCTCTTTGCCACAAACAAATAGATACAGAAATTGATCAAGCTTGTTCAACAAAGCAAAGAGTAGAATAAATCCAAATGGTTCCTGTTAATATTATTCCCTACCAACCAGCCTCCATTTCCAGCAATACCCTTGGTGACAAAATTCACAGTGTGCACCACTATGTTGCTAAGAAAATAACCAAGAGCCATTGAGATCCAAAGAAAGCAAGTCGATGTAGATTTAAGCCCTTTTGGTGCTTCTGAATAGAAAAACTCAAGAAGACCCACATGGGTAAAAATGTCAGCCATGCCAAATACCAAGTATTGAAAAGAAAGCCAGAATACACTTATGAGCAATGACTCGGTTATCGGTTTAGCATCAAGCATATTGTGATCTCTAGCAACTCCTTTTCTTTTTCACTTCTATGATTGCAGCCACAGCTATGGAGATGGAGGAGAGTATTAGGCCAACGCCTATACGCTGCAAGTGGGTTATGCCTGTGGGAACCCGGTGAATTTTCGCACTGTGGGCACGAAGATTCCATCATAGATTGGGACAATGATGATGATGAATGTAACTGGGATTATAGGAAGTGAAGGTGGTGGGATGTGGAAGGATTAGGTGATGGTGGTGTCCATGAACCCTTGATGGATTGAAAAGGTATTGAGCTGAGCTTGGCAAAGGGTCATGATGATTGTGCATAAAAATACTGGGATCATGCCTCTAATGATTTTGGCATTTTCTACTTGTGTAACTCCGCAAAGTTTCCATGGGTTTGGAGCATGAGTTTGCATACTAGATGTTGTTTGGATAGCTGCTTTGTCCAAGCACCTTTAAAACAGAAAATATAAATATAAAAAAATAAAGAATCTGAAGTCACTAGTAGATATATTCAAGTGTAATTATTAATGTTGCTATAGAAAGGTTCAAGTGGGTCAGTTAAAAAAAATAAAAGGTTAGAGTTGGACATAAATTTGCTCATTTTTTTGACAATAACATAACTGTTATTTTTAAATTTAGATTTCCGTCAATTATCATGTCCACTATTTATGTGATAATTCAAACTAATTAACAATGCAAATATGAACATGACAATCCCAATATAAACAAATTTAGGGTCACTAAGTCTATTTTTTATAAGAATTTTGTAAATTTTGACAAGAAATCATGTCATCAAACCAAAAATTTAAATTGTCAAGTGAAGACTCCATTTGCAAAAATCTCTTTGTATTGTGTTGAAATTTCAATTTAACAGAGAAAGTGGAAGCAAAAGATTTTCAAACTATTCAAATAGACTTTAATACTATGCCAAAAATTATTTAACCTAAAAGTTGAAGTGGTTGAAAGTTTAAGTTATTGTATCAAAGCACATTTCTAATTTTTATATCTAACCTACATTTAGTCTCGGAGAAGATTGGAAATGAACCTATAGACATCTCTGTGAGGTAGAAATTCTGTTTCTAATGCTGCTTCTATGTCCTTCTCAATCTCATACAGCTGCGCAGGATGGAAAGGGGAAGGTTTCTGTTCCGAAATGCAGCAACAGAGACTTGGAAAACATTACTTAAATTACAAGTTAGCTTGTTTTATGAAATAATTTAAAAAGATAAACCTGAAACAACTTTTTGGTGTTTATTAAGTCATTTCTATTATGTTATTCAAATCCAACAAAACAGTTTCAACAAGTGCTTAGATGTTCACCACAAATAATAGCTCAACTGATTATTTACTCAACCTCTAATTTAGGGTGTGTTACTAAGATCATAAACTGAAAAGTGAAAACCTACCAACAGCAACAGGCTTATTCTAGGATCACTGCGTAGATAGATTGTAAGTTAGTTCTTAGAACATGAAATATAAGGGAATTTATTAGCTACCTCTTCAATCATTAGCTTCTGCACTTTAAAATTGAATTATTTTACGAAATTGACTTCTCTATTGACATGAGTTAAGTTTTTACTATGCACATTTAAGTCATTTAACTAAGACACTTCAAAACATCACTCAAAATATATGTGATGAGCTAATTTTGATGATTCATTTCTTGTCTAGTAAATGTCTAGTAGATTATGCCTAATAAAAAAGCCAAGTCCTTTAATGAACCATTTTGGCCACACATGTTAAATGACACCTAAGCTATATATCGGCCCAGTCACCAGTGGCAATATGAATCATTTTTAAGTGACAAAATAGTTTATTCTATAAATAGGTAGCTAATCATAGGTGAGATAGTTAATCGTCTCCCAAAATATAAACAATAATCAGTTTATAATAATGTAGATATTTTTATCTCCTGCTGAAAAGATAAGAAAAATCATTCCTAAGTCTTGAAAAGGAATCTTGTCACCTGTATGATCTCCATGACAGCACTTATTCCATGAACATGAATTCTGTAGAGTGGTAACCCAGAGGCACAGAATACAAGAGCCCAAACAATGGCAAGGAGAGTCCAAAACCCCAATCCCATCCCTTCTTGGTTTGTATTCCCACAATCACTGTCAAGCTAACTGCACCACCAATGCACATTGCAAACATCAGAATGTTGAAGAAGCTGGATAATTGCCTTGCATCTTTGGGATTTTTCTCATCAAATTGGTCGGCACCCTGTGCTGGCAATGTAGCTCTGAGTCCTGAAATGCCAAAGGCTGAACAGAAGAGGGCAATGTAGAGAAGGGCTAAGTTACTGCCACTGATTTGTTCACTTTGAGACTTTGGATCAAATATGTTGCAAGGGGATGGCTTGAGGTTTTGGTCGTTTGCTTGTACTGTCATTGATACAAATCCCTGCAATATTCACAGTTAGACAAACATATTAAAATGGAAAACCCTATGTAGGCACTTGTTTGTGCATATATATGGTATATTTTTGTAATTGATTGTGGAGGGCAAAGATAAAAATATTAGCAGAAAATTAAAAAAAAATAAAAAATAAAATATGTACACGAATGAATGTACATATAACACTATTCTATTAGAATTATGTTTGCATTTATTTATTTGTTCGACTAAAGCATTGTTTTGATATATGGATATACGGATCTCCCAAACCTTGAGAACGATTTCAGTACCACTCAGGCTACGGTTTAGATATCAGAGTTACGTTTAATTTTTCAAAATAGTTGAAAGAGTCTTCTTATATTTGTCTTGTATTTTTTTTCTTATGAATAAATTAGATTTAGTTTTTTAAATATAGTGTGAAAAATAAAAAATTCAAACATCAAATTTCAATTTTGATTGGAGATTTTTGGACAAATTATACTAATTACATTACGACAAAGCCAAAAAAAAAAAAAATTAATTATGTTGGTATAGTTCAACTAAAAAAATGCTTGAGTATAATTAATATGTCAATGATGAACGGAATAAGGGAGATAGAGAGAAGAGAGAATACCAACATTTGCTATGTCTATATTTCTTGGCTTCTTGATATACATGCAAATGCTCATACATAGGTATTTAAAAGTGTTCAAGACTACCCATAATATAATTGATACATTGAACTTAATATTCTTGTAACTATATCTATAAGCTTAGGAAAAATACCATGACTGCTAAAAACTACGAGTAACGCATAGGAAATTTACAATTACTTTCTCTCATAGAAAGTTAGAAACCACTACAAGTTATATATTGAATGCGTAGGAAAAATTAATACTATGAAACTCAAAATACATGAAACAAATCTAATTACTTATTTCATTTCCCAACAAATAATACTCCCTTTGTCCTATTTTAATTGTTGTTTTAGGAATTTTTTTTTTGTCTCATTTTAGTTGTTGTTTTACAATACACAATTAAATGCTCTTTTTATACTTCGTCACCTGACAAGTAATTTTTTTATCTAATACTCCTAACAAGTAATTAATTTGCAGTTTGTTAAAGGAAATAGTAATAGTATTTATTATTAGAGACAATTTAGTAAAATTACACCACTCTTTAAATGTTTATTATCTTTCTTAATATTTATTTCAAAACTTTAAACCACCATCAAAATGGAACATATAAAGTATTATTTATCCTTTTGTTAACATGCCTCTACCAATATTTCTATATGACATTTGTGGGGTGAAGAGGTGATTTGAGCTTACCTATAACTCAATGCATCCACAAATAAGAACAGCTTCGAATCTGGGTATCCATGAGTCAGCTAACATGGCCACCAAAATTGTGAGTGTGTAACTGATGCCCTGGAAGTTGGTGAGCAGATTAGCTGCTACTGGCAGTTCAAAATGCATGACCCGATTGAAGTATGATGTCAAGCTCACTCCCAATGCAATAGTTGTCATGCTCTCCAAACATGAAGTCACTGCCACCACCAAATTCACATCACTAAGAATCACCACAACACTTGCCACTAAAAATTAAAACTGCAAAGAAAGAATAGACTAAACAATACAAATAGAACCTTTGATTTTGAGTACTACTTTTGTAGGTATTTATTCGTATGGTGCTTCCTAGGTCATCTCCTTTGAAAAATGGAAGATATATAGCCCTGTAGAGACAAAATCTTCTGTTTTAAGCCATGTTACATGATTTTGTGATTAGTAAAAAAATTTAATTAAGAATTTGAGACAAAGTGAGTGAGACAGAAGATTTTGTCTCAGCACTCTATCTCTTTGTTCAAGAGAAACTCATGTTTTAATTTTGATATAATTGTGAAGATTTCGAAAAATAAAAATGAAAAATTGAGCCACACTGTGTGTTCTGAAATCTAACTTTTGAAAAAAAAAATTAATTAATAAGAAATATTTAATAATATATTAATATATTTTTATCTTTGTATCACATTGTTAGAGAGTAACTAATTATCTTTTAAAGCCGATAATTTGTTGGTCTAGTATCACCTCTTTTGGTAGGGTTAGATTTGATGTTATGGGTTTTATTCTCATTGTAAACACTTCTCCTCCCTTTTCCCAGCATTTTGCATGTAAAAACTAATTATCTCTTAGAACACATTCAACAAATTAATTTTTTGAAATCTTTTCAATAACTCCAAAATAAACATGTGGGTTTCTCTCATTAATGTAGTGTTATACCTCAGAGATTTGTGAAAGATAGCATAACAAGGATCTATTAATTTTCTTTTTTCTTTTTTATGTGAGCTTCTATGAGTTTTAGACCCAAAAGTCATTGCCTAATTAATATTTTTTGTCAATTTAAATTTACAGGAGTGCCTTATTTTCTAACAATAAACCACTCTCAACCTATTCGATTTATAGTGGATTTAATTTAAAAACTTCTGTTTGAAAATTTAAGACCCATTTCAAATAATTTGATCATGCACATGATTAGCAAGAAACTTTGTTCATAATTACCAATTTTGCTAAACAATTGGGAGAATTCTTAACTAGAACGAACAGAGGAGGTCATGATTATGAAGAACATGCTATCTGATACTAAATAAAGGAACTCAGAAAAGTACCATGGCTCTTCTGAAGATGATTCAAATGGAAGAATTGAAGAACCGAATGGCAATGAACAGCAAGATCAAACTTTGTAGATCCCAACTAAATATTTTAAGTTACAGAATATAAATTAAGAAAAAAGGAGTTATAAATAAATTGGCTTATTATTATGACTATAGCAGTTTTTTTTTTTTTTCTTTGACTGTGCTGTTATTGTTAATTTGAACTACATGAAATTTTCTAGACTTTTGTGTAACAACGGATGATTCTAAACTAAGTTAGTATTCTATTACATGGCCATTTACCAAATCGGGTTTCACATTTCGATAATTTCATGACATAATACGGTTAAAAGCAAGGCTGGCACAGAGGCATTGCATGTATACCAACTAGGGTTTCAGGTACAGTGTGTGAGCTGTTTGGCGTGCGATCTAATATATTTTTGAGTAATTGCTGACAAAATAGAGAATTATTTTGAATAAATTGAACCATGACCTGCTATATCCCCAAATGCATGTTCACAAAAAAAATAAAAAAAAAAGTATGAGAAAGCTGAACATGCATTAACTGAACTTGAGAAACATACATTCACTAATGTGAGGCAATGTAAACTGTTAGATAGATATTGTTTGGTGAATCAATCAGTTTCGTCCAATAATTCACTTTGAACTATGTAAATAACTACAATGAATGTGTTTTTTATAATAGAAAATCCGGCTCCCTTTAAATCCGCTCTAACGAATACAGCAAAGAAAATACTATTTTTTTCTCTTCTTTATTATTATTATTATAAAATATTCTTATGTAATTAATGAACTAATTTTCAGTCTAAAAACATGACCTAGTTATTTATCTTTCTTCTGCCACTCAAAGATAGCCCATGTGACCATTTTAACCAATTTATTAATCTGGATTAAAACTCAAAGTTGAAATATTTTCTTAATACATACTAATTTTCTAAACACATCAAAAGTACAATCTTCAATTTTGAGTTATTGTATTTCTAACATAGTGGACCTTTTCTCTGCCCTCGTTTTGTCATTCCTTGGAATTGTCATCTGTGTCAACAGAGCTTTCGGGTCTGTACTTGTATCTCCTTGCCACGAACACATAGATACAGAAGTTAATCAAGCTCACTCCAGAAAGGAACAAGAAGAAGAGGTTCAAATGGTTCCTGTTGATATTATCCCCTGCTAACCAGCCTCCACTTTCTGTAATATTCTTGGTGGCACTATTCACAATCTTCACCACTATGGTACTTAGAAAATATCCAAGGGCCATAGAACTCCAAAGGAAACAAGTTGATGTAGACTTAAGCCCTTTTGGTGCTTGTGAATAGAAAAACTCAAGCAACCCCACATAAGTGAACAAGTCAGCAATGCCAAAAATGAAGTATTGAAAAGAAAGCCAAAATGTGCTGATGGGCAATGGCTGAGTTACTGGTTGAGCATCAAGCATATTGTGATCTCTTGCCACTCCTTTTCGCTTCACTTCTACAATGGCGGCCACGGCCATGGAGATGGAGGAGAGTACTAGTCCAACACCAATGCGCTGCAAGTGAGTGATGCCGGTGGGAACCCCAGTAAATTTTCTCAGAATAGGCACAACAATTCGATCATAAACCGGGATGATGATGATCAAGAATACAATTGGGAGAACTGGGAGTGATGCAGGTGGGATCTTGAAGGAATTGGTAATGCTAGTGTCCATAGTACTCCCTTGTTGGACTGAGAAGGTTTGGAGCTGAGCTAGGCAAAGGGTCATAATAATTGTGCATAGAAATATTGGGACCATGCCTAGAATGATTTTGGCATTTTCTACTTGTGTAACTCTGCAAAGTTTCCATTGGCTTGGAGCCCTTGGTGTCTCAATTTGTGCAATATTGGGTGTTGTTTTGATAGCTGCTTTGTCCAAGAACCTTGGGGAAAAGAAAAACAATTCACAAGTCACTCTTAAATGCATTGTACTAATGAAACAATTAATGCTAGAAAGGTTCTATAGTGTGGTCTAAATATATGTCATATATGATTGGGAATGGACCTGTAAAGTTCTCTATGAGGTAGAAATTCTGTTTCCAATGCTGCTTCCTTGTCCCTCTCGATCTCATATAGTTGTGAAGGATCTTCAGGTAGAGGAAGGTTTCTATTTCGAAATGCAGCAACAAAGACCTAAAATACACAATTAGAGATTAAAAACAGCCAGCAGCTTCATCCATGCAATAGCTTAAAAGATCAAGCAACAATATAATAACATAATCAGACTCTTAGATTTATTATAATCGATGATGTGACATAATGTGAACTATTTAATAAATAACTAAAATACACTATTTAATCTATCCAACGGTTCACACGTTGCACCACATCATAGACTGTTATGACTCAGGGCAAAGTAACATCAAAGTTTTGAAGGGAACTATGTAATTACCTGAATGATCTCAATGATAGGATTTGTTCCTTGAGCAACATGAATTCTGTAGAGTGGTAATCCAGAGGCAAAGATCACAATAGCCAGAAAGATAGCAACAGAGGAGACTCCAAAACCCCAATCCCATCCTTTGTTGTCTTGAATCCACACAATAAAAGTTAAGCTAACTGCACCACCAATGCAAACTGCTAATAGCAATGTATTGAAGTAGGTGGACATTTGCCTTGCTTCTTTGGGGTCTTTCTCGTCGAATTGGTCAGCACCATGTGTTGGCAACGAAACTTTAAGCCCTGCACTGCCAATGGCCAACAGATAGAGGGCAATGAAGAGAAAGACTGAGTTGTTGCCACTAACTTGTTCACAGTGAAAATTTTTATCATATATGTTGCAATAGGGTGGCTTGAGGCTTGGGAAGTGTGCTTGTACTGTGAGCAATGCATATCCCTGAAGAGAAAATTTACAGGCAAATTATAATGTTGGAATTCTCTAAATAGATGCAGGAGATTATTTAGGGTTCCAAAAAAAATAATACCATCAAGTAATAAAAAAATATTAACAAAATTTTTTTTTTAACAAAAGAAAAAAGTCAAAAATGGAGAGGCATAGTTTGAGGTTAATTAATTACCAAGAACTCAAAGCAACCAGAAATAACAACAGTTTTGAATCTGCTAATCCATGTATCAGCAACGACAGCCATCAAAATGGAGAGTATGTAACTAGTACCCATGAAGTTGGTGACATGATTTGCTGCTTCTGCTATTTGAAAATGCATCACACTGCTGAAGTATGTCCCCAAGTTCACTGCTAGTGCAAAATATGCCAAGTTGTCGAATCCAAACGTGGCTGCACCCAAACCCAAAAATAAAAATTCAAATAAACTGCAAAAAAATACCCTAATCCTGAAGAATGACAAGGGCAATAAAGTTTCCTATCAACTTTTAATATAATCGCATTTTTAAAGGTTAAATCCAAAACTTCTGATTATATATATTAAAAAAATTCTTATCAATTGATTTATGAGCTTGGTGTGTAATTATATATGATTACTTGGTTATATATATATATATATATATATGAAGATACATGCTTTCAAAAGCTGATCACAAGCCTCTTCCTTTAGTATGGATAGAAAAAGAAAAAGAAAGAAATTAGCAGTAGTAGATATATAGGTAATAATACTATGCTATAATTGATCTATAACCTTTTACCTTGGCAAAGTTCTTACCTTGAATGAGCAAAGCAGTTTTTCTTCCTCCATGTTTATGTTTCAAAGCTTTTCTTCCTTTCCAATCCACCTTTCCCTCAGCATACTCAACTTTCTCTTGCATCCATTCCACTTTCCCTTCAGCAAGTTCAAGATTCTGCTGCATGAAATTATTAAACATGTTTAGTAATAACACACTCAATAGGGAAAGGAAGAAAGGAACTAAATAAACAAAAAGGAATTAAACTACCATGGCTCTTCTGAGTCTCTCCTTTAGATAGCTCTGATATGCTATGAAAGCCTGAAACTGGTGAATGAAATATGGCAACAAGAAAGGCCAAGCTTTGCATGTATATATACACATTTCAAGTGAGCAAACATGTCAATTGAAAACAAAGCAATAGTAATTAAGTTCAAAGATACCTCATATGAAAATGACATTATTGTTTGACTATTTCTTAGTTATAAACACGGGGATGGTGCCCCTTTCTTGTTTAAATACAAAATTGCATAAGCATAAGATCAAATTTGCCGGCTTTGGAATAAAAGAAGATTCCAATAAATAACTTGGTGTCTGTTTCTCAACGATACCCCTTCTGGCAGATACTACATAGCCATTTCCCAAATAGGAATTGCCCATTTTCTTACATAATGATCTATCTGCTATCCACAGTTAAAAGAAAAACTGTTGTAAGTACCTATCATATCTGTAACATGACGACAAGCTTGTTTTGATTCTCTGGGCAAGTTTGGTGTGCGACATAATACTGTTTGATGCCATCGATGAGAAAGTAGAGAAATATCTTGCGTAAATTGACCTTAACACGCTAAAGCCGTTGGAATAGTTGTGTTGTTTTTAGATATTTGTAACTTGTAACTGTTAGAGTTTATAACTCTCATGGCTTCAGAATATTTTAATAAAAAGTTATACTCATTTAAGAAGAGTAATTGTACATAATGAGAGTTTTAAAATTTGTTTGGCTTAAAATAGTTAATAAAGAGTTATAGAGTTATAGAATAAGCTAGTAAATGTAAATATCTCTTCATAATAATATAAATAAGAGTGTCAAGAATGTTTCAATTTAAAATTAAAAAGTAATGCCGAGAATTATACCTCAAATATTAAAAAAAAAAAAAAACACTTTATATAAATGAATTGAGTACTGTAAGTAATTTTTTAAGAAATATTGTAATCTATGACATTCTTCCTCTAACAAAGTGACATCAGAGTCACTTTTTCTTCTTTTTTTTTAATAAAAATGTCTGATGGTTGTTCACAAACTGATCCAAACATCACTAAACCGCAATAAGAACTTAAAAAAGTGATATATGTTGCTGCTACCCTACAGATCTAGAAATGAGATAAACGGGACTGAAAAAATATTTAAGAAAAAAAGGAGGGAACAAACTCTAATTATTAAATAATTTTGTGGATAAAAAATGTAGCTTTTAAAAATAAATCACACATATAAAATATTAAAAAAAAATAGAGAAGGCTGGCCCCGCTCTAAATTCATCCCTGATTGCTACTAAGCTAGAGACTAAATCCAGGTGTCAACCTTTAAGGAGCTAGAAACAAATAGTGAAAATCGCAAGAGGGTGGTTACAAGTTCATGTTAATGCCTAAGGTATAAGGTTTTTGTATAAGATTATATGGTATTTAAGGTAAACACTACAATAGATAATCTTTATAAAAAGAAGCAATAAATGCAAGAGATAAGAGGTATTTAATATTTACAGAGAGAAGCTCTGTCTAGTTGGTAATTACATTGTACCTTGATAGAGGGTGAAATGGTCATTTTAAAAGAAAGTCGGTTGATAAATATTTGTGTTGTAGACAAATGTAGCATCTTGATCACCAATTCGTAATATAAACTTAGTACTAAATTCTTTAATTTATAATTAATTAACTCAAATTAATTAAATTAAAATGAGATAGATTTCTTTCACATATATTTTTTCTTACATATTACGATAACATCTTTTAGAGAAAAAAAAATTATTTAATGTTTAATGATGAAAATATATTCATTTTAGAGAATGTTTACAATTATTCAGATGTAAAAAATAAATAACAATCATTATTATATTGTTACTATTCTATTTCAGAATATAGTTAATTGATGAACCAGAAATTATATATAATGGCACACTTTCAGTAGCATGTTTAAAGCTTGGGCGGCTTATCCGAGTGACACACTTGCTTTACGTTTCAAAAAATATCCTAAGTTTTAATTTGACTTTTGAAGATTTTATTTCCTAAACATGTAATTTCTTAATTAGGCCTTTTTTCTATTTTAACTCTCTCTCTCTTTTTTTTTCTTTCTTTTCAAGATTTAATGTTTCTTTTCCCTTTTGCTTTAATATTCTTTCTCACTCAGCCACAAATATTATATGAGAAAGCCTTTGAAAGTCTTCTCTTTTTAATAGTTTTGTGGTACTCTAGTTATCCTTCTTTTTTTTTTTTTAATAAAAGCAAGCATAAAAAACTTTAAACATAGAAAGTATAACACTGCAAAAAGCCTTATTATAAAATTTCTTTTTTAGACCATTTTATATTTTGAGCCATCTCAAAAACACAGTTTAGTAGTCGTTATCCCTTTCACTTTTTATGAAAGGCTTTATAAGTTTTTTTTATCTATATTAATTCTTCAAGTTTGCGTATTAAAATTCATGTATATATTTTTTCTCTTCTAAACTATGGCAATATATATATATACTTGCCGCCCATCAGTTAAAGGGAAATATCCACATCAAAACTATTTGAAGTAGAGAAAGCAACACTCCAAAAAGAAAAAACCACAGGGCTGATCCAAAAGCATCAGAACATTTGAATAGTTGTATTAATAGTTTTATTCTCTTGGATACTAGTTCAAGCACTTCTCCTTCTGTCACTGCCAATCACATTAAGGTGTATGTATGTATGTATACGTACTGAGACAATAATGTATATATGCAGAACAATTATTAGATACACGTCACTGTGATTGTGCAGAAACATTATTTAATTAGCAGGAAGCAATAAACTAACACAATACTCCAACTTTTCATCGAAAGTGACACATTGGAAGGAACATTTTGTACTTATCTTTTGCATAAAACCAAAACGAATCCAACAGATATAAAATGGTTCACTGTCACACCATTTAATCAATACATACATACGTGTGTATATATATATATATATATATATATAACCCCACATGTTTATGTTGCTTCTAGTAGTTGAATTGACGAATTCTTTTAGTTTAGATGGTACCCCTAATCATCGAGATGGATTAGTAAAGGGTTGATTTAGCTTAATCAAAGGTTTATAATCTTACCTGACTCGAATAGAATTAGTCGGAATCCATGTAATATTAGATATAATAGTTTATAATAAAATTTTCAAACCTATAATTGTTAGTTTAAAATATCTTAAAACTCATCTTACTTTTCACTTAATACAATTTATGAATTCCAATTTACTAGTTATTGTTTTGTTTTCCAATTCAGAAAAATTATTTAATTTTGGCTAAGTTGAACTACATGGTTTGATTTTTGCCTATAGAAAGAACAAATAATATGCTAAGTAAATAAAATACTAAATTTAAGCAATACATGGAGTGCCAAAACATTATATCAAAACAATAATTGTCTTTGACTTAATAGATGACACTCAAATTCTATCAATTATTTGTTGTTCTGACTCAATTTTTTAATTATATCAAATTCAAAATGTGCATCTACTCCTAACTCCTAGAAGAGAGGAATGGTAGTACTACCAATTAATAATGTTTCCTTTTGGTATAAAGTTGATGAAACACTTCTTAGGATATGGATGGGGTGCAATCATACAATCATGGCTTGTGTGCATATTTGTCCCACAGAAGTGTTTTTTTTTTTTTTTGTTATCCACAACAATTTAGAACCTTAGATAAAATCAAATGGTGGAAATCTTATTGACTATAGGGCATTTGTGACTGTATCTAATCTAAATCTTAATTTTCATTACCTAATTTCTGTATAAACAACTCTTTAAACAACTGTTAAAGTGTTAAAAGTTGGAGAACCTAAATGTAAATGCTGTTAGAGATAATATTACTTTAAATGTTAAGTTTTCATAACAGTTCAAATGCAAAGCGGAAAAAAAAAAAAAATAATTTGGCACAATAACACAACTTTTTAAATATACAACTCTAACACTCTCAAAACCCAAATGCCTCACATCTCCATTCTATTTATAAGATTGGAGGTAAAAAAGTAAAAAATAAATAAATAAAGTGGTCATCTTCAGAGAAAATTACAATAATATGAAACAACGAAAGTAACTATCATTCAGAATCGTCAGCAAGTCCAGAAAGTAAACAAAACTGAATCAGCAACTTCTAGAAGAACTCATATAATCAAATGATTACACGAATATCAAACCAAAATTTACTAATAAACAAGATCTACATCACAAATGGACTAAACACTGACTGTGCAAAGAATGATTGACTATAGTTGCTAGTGGAAATGAAAAGAAAACTCATAAGAAAAAAAAAACTATTACAAAAATAATGAAGAGGGGTTGGTGAATCAGTAGTTAAGCAAAGAGTACTTTATCCTCAGTACAATTTTGCCTTTCTCCACTCCAAGCTTTGCCCCAGTGACTAACCAATGCCCTGGAATATCTTGAGGCCCTTTTGACATCTCAGTCATGTCCACAATTTTTGCCAGCTTTCCAACGTGAATTGAACTATCTTCCTTCTTATCATCAGAAGTTTTCTTTGTTAATGATGATGAAGCTCCATCCCCCCTCTGTGCAGCAGAAGGGGTGGATGGGTTATGATCCCAGACAGACCGCCTTATCGTACATCCTGGTACCTTGGAGAAAAGGAGCTTGAGATGTAACACATTTTTTGCGCCAAAGTCCCAAACACCAAGCTGAGCTCCTGTGACAATATGGACACCAGAGAGGTCACCTATGCTAGTTTCAGTGTACTCAATCGGCGCGGTGCTCACGTGGGAGAAGTTCTTCCATTTGATAGGCTCGAACCAACGGCTATCTTGCTCCTCAGGGCCTTGCCACTTGGGAGCGCCTATGGCCACGTATGAATCCCAGTGTGGTTGAAAGATTTTTGGGAGGGAAACTAGATGCTGCAAATGAATTGCAAGTCTGTTCTGCTTGCTGCCCTCTAGGCTAAGCCTAAGCCCAGTAACAGGCTTGCGTCCCACTGTTACCTGCAGCACCAAGCCACTATGTTAATTGGCTATGGACAACAAACATCAAACATGCTACTAGCTAGTGTTACATTGGGTATGCTTCAGTCAAGCATGCATTACAAATGTGCTTGTAGTGTCAAAATTGGATTTGAATCTTGTGCAGTTAATAGCCCCTCAACCGTTGGATGAAGTTGTTCTTGCAGTTACAACCTCATCCAATGGCTGAGAGACAGCTACTACTAGACAGTAACTATAGGATATCTGGGTCTGTCAATATCTCAGTTTCACTGGCCCCGATTGTGTTTGAAGCACTTAAGTATTCTTATTTACACCATTTCTTATTTCATAACTCCATCAACCACATATGACAATTGTGCTATCATGAACTCGAGTCCTCGAGTAAATATGTTGGTGGTTAAAATTGTTCTTGTCTCTCATTTGATCTTCAGTTGGTTTTTTAGGATGTTACTGTTAAGTGTTTGGAGGTGTACAATTTTTATGATTTCTTGTTCTAGGCCCTCCTGTTATTTCTTTTTTAACCCTTTCCTGTTGTACTTTTTCTCCATGCTCTTTCAATGTTGACGAAATGTTCTAACTTTTTCACTTTTGCTGGTTAGCATGCTTCACTTCAGTCTCTCTGCAGTGTTATTGACAGATAAAGTATCTGAACCATCTAAATGGCTACTTTAAATTCAATCAAATAATCATAAGATAACAACTTTTTTTTTTTCCCCGCAGATGTCCTGAATTAGAGACAAATTTGCTCAAGGCACAATCGAGACTAAATGTGGACACCTCTCCCAATGAAGATTGAAACCATGTTTTGCCACTTTGTTGGGGTCTAACCCCTTCTGCTAGATCCGGCCACCATTGGTGTAAGATAACACATTTTAGTACTTATTCTTTTGTTCTTTAAATTGAATGAAAAATCCTTTTTGACATAATCTGATTGCTATAATCAATCGAGTAGGATTTAGCAAATAATACCTGATCTGGACTGACGTAAAGTTTTGGTCCCATCAAGCTAAACTGAAGGGAGGCACAGACAGGCTCCTTTCTTTGTAGAATGTTCTGTTCTGGTGCCCAAACTCGAGTTATTTGGAAATCCAAGAAATACTGTAAGTCTTCTATAGGTGGTTTATCTGGTGAATATAGAAAAGAGAAGAGTTATACATACCATGATTAAACCATCATAGCATAGAGTCATGCTCAGTAAGATAAATTCATGCATCATTTCAAAGCTTTCCGGTTTGATATTGGGATGGATATTTTATGAAAGTTTATCCTCTTAAATGCTCCTAGGACAATTCGAATGCACTGTTTCCAATTAACTGCAGTAACCAATTTTTACTTTACACCACAGTATCAATAATTGGATGGGAACTTACATTCCAGATATAGGTCAATTGCACGGGTCAAATGCTTAACACCAGGCACTCCTTCGAGAAGAGAAGCAATGGGTGTAAATGTCATGTTAATAATATCTGGTGCTGATCTAACAGTCTCCTCCCATTTGGTATAACTTTGCTCAAGATCGTCCCCTCCTCTCCTCCTGAAAATGACTGTAACATCCTGCAAAAGTTCATATAGATTTCCATAATTTATGCAATGAAAAAGCAACTGAATAACTTTCAATAGAGAGAAAGAGATATAAAGGAAGTAAAATAGCTCAAAACAAATCTAAATGATGCAGTAACAACGTTCGAAGTAACATGATAACATAGGAAGAAGACAGCTTGCTGCACACTGAATGCAGACTGTAGATAAGATGAAATCAGAAAAAGGCAGTTCTCACAACTAACCTTTTCCTTGTACCTTAATTGACCATCACTCGACGAGGATTTTACATCATGGAACCTATCACCCTCAATGTCCTTTGCATAGTTTTCAATGTCTGATGCTGACAAAGAAGATGACTGGTGCTGCCTGATATAGACTACATCTCTTCCACCAACTGTTGCGGATGTAACAATATGGGTACCATAATTCTCAATAAAACTGGGAGAACAAAATGCAGAAATCTTTAATCAGCAATTGAAACCCTCTCCATTCCATCTAACTGATACAGAACCTAATTCTTTTCTTAGAGATTTTTGAGGGGAATGAGAAGACAAGTCTTCTGAACATTTAACTTAAATCAGATAATAAATATTACGAGCACAACCGTTACTTTCATAGTACAGCAACCAAGAAAAAATTTATTTTCCTCTCTATAAAATAATGAAGAAGACAATCTCATTGAATATATGGAATATGAAGGAAACTGTTATTATCACATTAAGATGTCTGCTTTTCAGACCTTTTCTCCTACATCAGAGTAACTGTATCTAGCATATCAAATTCAAATTAACTTGGAAACAATATCAAACAGAAATTATCAGATAATATATTCTTTGCGATGCAACAATCTGGCCTACCTCACCAACAAATTATGCTATACAGAATCAATATTTCATCCATGCATCAGTGATCATCATCCTCAAATTATGCTGAAATGTTACAGCCACTTAGCTAAAGTGAACATAATCAAAGTTGGGTGGAAGTTTAAGAATTCAAAAAATGCAGAGCACATCATCTTCAAATAGAGATGTGAATTTTGAATCGGGAATTTAGTGACACTCATATAACAGAAGTGGGGCCTAAAGGATTTGTGTACACAAGTACTCACAACACATTAAGGCTGTCCCAAAAATTTTGTTCCTGGCTTTGCAAATATCTTTGCA
This sequence comes from Bauhinia variegata, assembly GCA_022379115.2. NCBI lineage: Eukaryota > Viridiplantae > Streptophyta > Magnoliopsida > Fabales > Fabaceae > Bauhinia > Bauhinia variegata. Next base: position 8,411,096 of record CM039432.1, read on the forward strand.
ATTAAAAGTTTAGACCATTAAGAATAACTATTAATTAATATTCAAGAATATCATGCTTCTAAGCTCTTAACAAAAGAATTATGTATTACCTATCTTCTATACTAGAATGTACTGCAGGATACACTTCTTAGTTTTCTTAGATAAGCTAGATTTTGCAGTAGTCTCCATATGTGTGTGTGCAGAGGCACATGATCAAAATCAGAAAGAAAATGTTCCAGAACAAAATCAAACTGAATGTTATTCAGAGAAACCATAAGAACATAGTTTACCTTGCCAAGGATGCTGGATCCCAAGAGTAAGGAACAGCACGCTTGACTTCTTCAAGCAAAACTAGATTTAGTTTGGTAAGTTTAACTTCATATAGAGGAATAAAAGATCCGACCATGGCAAGGGATTTTGTAGCTGCTGCATCAACCATCCAAGAGCCAGTAAAATTGAACATGGAATTGAAGCTTCCCAGTGGAATTTGTCCTGTTATGCCTGATTTTTCGTTGAAATATTTTGCCATCTGGAAAATCAAGCATCAAATAAGATCATCGATTTCATCCAATTAATAGGCAGTATTATCCATGGTGTTCCAAGGAATGGGCTTGCACATTTTACGTATAAGCAAAAATAGATAAGATACAAGAAACAATGCATTTATCTATAAAACTAAAGCAATTCTAAGAAACCAAAGCTCAGTTTATAATGAACACGTCTACTTATCAATGACAAATTGCATTGATGTTTTCTCCCAATCTTGCTGTTGTTTTCTGTTATGTGTATTTTCATTTTCTCTGAGTGGATAGTTTTCAAGATGATATAACCAATCTAGAAATCAAACAAAACAAGGAATAGAAAACATCCATGTAGTCGGTTAGGGAATGCATTCTAGCCAAAAAAGACTTCAGAAAGTCCAATATAACATAACAAAATGACAAGTCAGAATCCAACCACCAATGAAGAAAATTAAAAACAGAATTACAGAAACCTCCAAATGATGCCTTCACTTTTGATCATCCAATCACTATTTCATCAAACTATGACTCAGCAGAACTTTTACTGCCACTTGCTGCCCCAAAAGCCAATACGTTAATATATAGCAAAATATGAACATACCCATAAGAAAAAGGTAGATAAAAGGTGCATGCAGCACCTAGTTTTCAAATTTTAATCTTCAGGAGGAATAAATTAAAGAAATATCAAATTGATCAGCAAGCAGACTCAACATTCTTGGGCATTCTTATCAGCAGTTTAACCATTCTCAGCTACTGATATGTATGCATATTCATTCGAAAACCAACCAATGCAAAATATCAATCAAGAAAACAAATGAAGCAGGGAAGAGGAAAGTCCATATAGTGAATTCAGGCAATGCATACAGGAGAAAATAGACTTTCGAAAGAACTATACAAACCCAATGAAAAATCTCATGTCTGAACCAACCAATGAAGAAAATGATAATCAGAAAACAAAAACACCCACATTAAAATACCACCCACAACCAAGCCAATAAATCAAAATCTAGAAACAAAAAATGGGATCAAAATAATCACCTCATGGAAACTCAACACATCGGTCCTTTCTATATTTTTCTTCCCTTTCGAGCAATCAATGTCAACAGAGACATTTGGAATAACGACGCCTTGGGAGACCTCAAGATCCCTACCTTGTTCCTCATCAAGGTGAACCAGCCTCGACCCAGGAGCCCCTTTGCAGTAAAGAAGGCGAATATCGGAGGTGACATCAAAGCCTCGACCCAGAGCTTGGATTGAGTTACGAAGAGTAGCAGATAGAGAATCTGAGCTTGACCCTCTAGTTGTTGCCATAGTTGTTGGGTTCTCCATTGAAATAGGGGCTCTCTAGTCAGCAAAAGGAAGCTGGGGAAGGTGAACAGGGAAAGGAAATTCTTTGATTGATTCTGAAATTCATTATTTTGTATGCAAGAACAGAGAAAGTTGGGTTCTTTTGGATTTTTGTTGGGGTTGAAATGGTGGGGTTGGAGCAGCTAGCTTGGACTTCGTAGTTGGTGAGGCGAGCTACCTTGTTCAGCCTCTTGTTCCAAAAGGCAGGCATTTGACCGTAACAACAATAATGTCTGAAAAACGCGTTTTTTGTATTCTGTAGGGCCCATTTGAGGCTCCCTTTTATCAATTTGTAATTTTTTTGCCCTTTGATTAAGCTTTAGGTGGTAAGATGCCTAGGTTGACTGGTCTTTAAATTTATTAATCCATTAGGAAAATAAATAAATAAAAAAAGGAGCTTTTTTCTTCTTTTTTTTGAATAGTAGCTTTTTTCTTAATTAAAAGACATGCTAATAGTTCTTTTTTTTTTTAATGAGAGTTAGGAATTTTATATTTATTCATAAGTTGAGCTATTTAATTAAATTTTAATTATATAAGTATTATATTAAACTGTTTTTTATCCAATTACATGGTATAAACTTTTTTATAATATCCTATCAAAAAATAACTTTTTTATCAAAATCAAATATAAAATTTTGGCCTTTTTTAGACAACTTGATTAGTCAGATTCGTAATGATAGAAGTATTTTTAAAAAGATTACTTATTCGAATATAAAAAAAAAAATAGATGAATGTCAATGTTATGAGATTTTAAAATCATTTTTAGTGGTCACTATTGACATGCATAAAAATAATCATTATCAGATAACCATTAAAAAATGCATGATAATCACTAATCACTTTTAACTTTAATTGGTTACTAAAACAAAACTTAACTGCTAAATTTATAATTTTTTAAGGCATTAAATGCATTTTAGTGATAAAAAGTTGAAATAAAAAATAAGAGAAATTGATCAGCCTTAATAGTAAAATATAAATAGAGATAAAAACATTAAAATATAAATAAGTTTTAAAAGTAAATGTTCTCTCTCAACAAATTCATCACAGTTAATAGATAACTAAATTTCTTAAATATATATAAAAAAAAAAATTATTAAGAAACAATGTCTTTACTCTAAATATATGTTTAAATGGATAAAAGAAAGTGGAAAGAGATGGAATGAAATTAAAAAAATTGAACTTCTGTTGTGTTATTTTTTAGCAATGGAAATGGATGAAATGGAAAGGAAACATTTCCACTCTTTCCCCTCCAAAATCTCAAAATTCTTTCCACTCCAAATTGAGGTGTGAGGGATAGAAGGAAAAACAACCTTAATAAAAAAAAATATATAATTATAAATTTAATCATTTTCATTTTAGCTCCATACGTTCCTTTATATTCATTCACACCCATTTACTCATTTAAGCTCATTTTCTTATTTTGAGTTTAAAAAAGGATAACATTAAATTTTAAATTTACTTTCATTTCATATATTTTCATTGAACTCTCAAATAATGAAAAGATAACTTCCATCTTTTTTATTTTAACTTAAATATCTAAATAATGAAAACGCAACTCTCCTTCTTCCGTATCCCTTTACTCCCACACATAACCTAATTAAAATAAAACAAAACAAAAACAAATAGAAAAGGTATCACTGATTAGCCCACTTTATAGAATATTAGTCACATCATACAATACCTTGACTATCGTCTTCTGCTTTCTAGATAGATCCTAATTCTCAACTTTATTAAATCCCAATCAATTAAGAATTCTATTAGTATTAGTAAAATTACAAACCATCTCTCAAATATTTTTTAATTATCATATGATATTCTTAATTGGACACTAGTATTTCCTAATATTTTTTTAATATTATGAACCCTAATTTGTCATAAATATTCTAATGACCCATTAGTAAAATCATAAATCATATCTCTTAAATATTATTACTCACATTCTCTAATATATCTCTCATTAAAAAAAAAATTACTTTTTAAAGAATATTTTATTTGAGATTAAACATAAGATTAATGACAACCATTAGCAAAATCACAAATCATATCTTTTAAATATTTTTTAATTACTATTAATATTTCTAACTGGATATTAAGATTTCTTAATATGCTTTTCATAATCTTTTTTTCTTTTTTACCGAAATTTTATTACCTAATATTTTTTCTTATTTCTTAATTTCTTTATCTTATATCAAATTTTTTTCAGATTTTCCTTAAATTTTATTACTTAAAATCACAACTCATACATGTCAACTGTTTTTTAATAACAATATGATATTTTTAATTGAATATTAAGATTTCCTGATCCCTTTACTAATCCTTTTTCATTCCAGATTTTATTACTTAATCTTATTTCTTATTGATCAACATTTAAGGTAGTATTTAAAATTTATTTTTTATATAATTTGATTTATAATATTTTTTAAAATTATAATCAAATATTATCATATTTCATTCAATTAGAATAACAAGTGTTAACATACAACAACTTTTATAATATATAAGATATAAAATAAGATAAGATTAAATATAGAATATTATTATTGTTATATACCACCTACGAGCCTTGTTTGAATTGATCATACATTCAAAATTAAAAATTTTGGCGCGAGCACGTATTCCATGAATTCATATTATAATTTTCTATCCAATATTAATTACATTCCTTTAATTTCAGCATAAGTATATATCCCTTTTATTTTTGTTTCTTTGAATTTATAATATTTTCTCGTAATATTTTTAACTTAAAAAATCTTTGTAGTACTTGTGTGCATAGAATATTTAATGTATATCTTTGTAACAATTTTAGTAGATTTACCTTAAGCCCTCGGTTTTCTAGTCTATTAAGGAGTTTAGGATTTAGGTTTTCTAACCATTTAAGGAATTTATAGTCGATCCGTTCTATAAATGAAACCTTGGCTCAAAAGATATAACATTGTAGCATTACCAAATAAAAAGCTCTGTGTGCCTTATGTGTTTCCTCTGCTTTTCACGTCGAGAGCATTTGTCATGTTCTTGAAGTTCTTGAGGAACTTTCCAAAGAGATTGACATTCCAGCAGCTGATGTACACAAAAAATTGCCTGATGTTGTCAAGAATTTCGATACAAATCTCAGTTCTAATCTCTCAGAATTAGAGAAATTGCCAAAGATTCTAACTTCAGTTGAGGATGCATTGATTGCTTCCATGCAAATTATTGGGTCACTAAAAGAATCACTAAGGAAAATTCTTCTAGTTGGGGAATTTGATGAATACCCAGATGAAAAAGATTGCACTGCTCGCCTCGCAAAGATGCTGGATCAGTTCTCTGATGATCTTCACAAGAATGCAGAAAACTCTTCAACTAAGGAATTCTTGATGGAGGAAATAAAGGTCCTCGAAGAAGCCAAGCTAATTGGAATCCCAAACTCCAAGCCACGCACTGCTTTTCTTACTCTCTTGAAGAAAAAAGTGAATATAATTCCAAGCATACCCGTTTGCTTCATTAACAAGGCATTGAGTTACATTGAACATGTGCTAAGATGAAGGAGAATTCAATGAAACATGTGAGGGAAGTTCTGGAAATGGAGAAGCTCAATGGTTACGCAGTCCTGATTATATGACTGAGAATAATAAGTTGATGGCTAATCAGGATATCATGTTGAATGCAATTTTCCACGATGAGCAATCTCAGGTACTTCTCAAAGGCATTGGGTTGATTCAGGTTGATCATCTGAGGCAAAACATGAACACTGCTGTTCAGCAAGTGTTTGAGTTGAAAATGAGAGTGATTGCTTATTGGAAGATAGCAGTGAGAAGGTTGACTGATAACATAGCATTGTAGTTGCAGTTCAATATTAACAGTCTTGCGAAGACAGATTTGGAGAAGGAGATTCTTGCTGATATGCTGTCATCTCCAATTGGTGGTGGGATTGAAAGGTTGTTAGAGGAATTGCCTTCGGTTTTATTGAAACACCGTAGGCTAAACCGAAATGTAAAGGCTTTTGAAGAGCTAAGAAGATTGCTTACTTTTATATTGGACAGAACTCCTAGTTATGATGATTTAATCTCTTTGACTGCCTTAACATAAGAAGCTTTTTGTTTGATAATGTGTTTTGTTTGTTTCCAGTTTAATTTCTCTGAAGAGTTTTTTCAACGGAAGTACCCTTAATTTGAAATTTGATTTAATTTTGAACATACATGATCCATTATGTGATATATTTGTTATATTGAGGGTTGACAAATACTACATATATATATATATTACTTTCTACGAATAAAATCTTTTTTTGCATTTCTTGTACTATTGTGAATTAAAAAAAAAAAAACACCGCATTAGAGTTTTATTTAAGATTGTCTTCTTACATTATATATATATATATATATATATATATATATATATAGATATATGATATAGATGGCTAACACTGCCACATAGAAGTAAACAAATACACATACAGAGCCAAGGATAAACTAGAAGATGGGACCAAAGAAACCTTAGCAGCAAGTTAACCTAATCACCTTAACTAGAAATCTTGTCCATTATGGTAGCCACAACGTCCTTGCTTTCCCTGAGCAGCTTGATGCTCCTAGTGAGCATGTCTCTCTTGGCAGCCACTGATGGAGATTCCTCCAGTAACCTTTCGATTCCACCACCATGTGAAGACAGCAAATCAGCAACAATCTCCTTCCCCAAATCCTTGTTCACAAGGTTGTTGATACTAAATTGCAGATGAAGGGCAATGTTGTCAACAAACCTCCTCAGCACAATCCTCCAATAAGCAGTCATTCTCATTTTCAAGTCAAAAGCTTGCTCAAGCATAAGTGGGTATTTCTTCAAAAGGCTATGACTTACCTCAATTTCCCCAATACCTACCAGGTTAACACGAGACAGTTGCTTCTCCAAAGCTTCATAAAAGAAGGAATTTTGCTGAGCTATCAACTTATTGTATTCAACCATGTACTCAGGACTGCAAGTGTAGTCAGTGAGCTTCTCCATTTCCACAATCTCCTTCACATGCTTCATAGAATTCTCCTTCATCTTTCCAATGAGGCTTTGCCCGGCTCTTCGGCTAGAGCTCTGAAGCTGATGATAGTGTTCAGAGTGATGCGTCAGAACAGAAACCACCACAGTTTCAAGGTAATTCCACACCTCGTCAATGAAGCCTATGGGCATGCTTGAAATGCCATTCAGTTTGTACTTCAACAGAGAAAGAAAAGCCGTGTGAGGTGTGAAGTTCGGGAGTCCAATTAGCTTGGCTTCTTCGAGAACCTTCAGTTCATCCTTCAAGAAGTCCTTGGTGGAATCACTCTCAGTACACCCGTTAAGATCGTTGGAGTACTGATTCAGCATCTCAACAATGCGAGCTGTGCAATGCATCTGTTTCTCATCTGGGTATTCATCAAATTCCCCAACAAGAAGAATTTTTCTCAGTGTTTCTTTTGCTAAACTAATAATCTGCATGAGAGCAGTCATTGCCTCCTCAACTGAAGTTAGAACCTTTGGCAAATTCTCCAGCTCTGACAGATGAGAACTCAGCTTTTCATTGATTTTCTTGACAATCTCAGGCAAAATTTTAGATATACTAGCAGCTTGAATCTGAACAAGCTTCTGGGCCAAAACAGGAACACCCACAATAGATTTGTCAATTTTGGAAAGAAGAGGATGGCTTGCAAACAAACTTGCTTCTTCTTCTCTGGCTTCTTCATAGGACTCATCCCCAATTCGATTTCTCACGCAGACATAGCCAAGTCCAATGTTGACATCATCAGCAGTAACTTTCTCTAATAGCCCTTCAGGAGCCTTATCAGCTTTGGTAACCACAGCCAAAGTCCTGTTACCAGTTTTATCAACAGTCTGTGACATCCTAATGGATTCACAAGTAGCAAAATCCACAGTAGCTGAAAGAACATTCAGAATGATGCTCTCTTCTGGCCTTATGTATTCCATGATTATATCTTTGATCTGATCATAGATATCCTCAGGTTGGCCATGGACCGGCACCCGGGTAATCCCAGGGAGATCAACCATTGTAAGATCAGGAACACCATTCTTCTTCACCAACAAAGTTAAAGGGGTGTTGGTTATGCCTTTTGCATTGCCTGCAAGCACTTCTGTGGCAGCGTTAATGAGATCAGAGAGATTTTCTTCATCGATTGAAACCGTTGTGCCATCGAACTCCAACACAAGCTCTGGCTTTGGAAGAGGGTGATTTTGGAGCCTCATGATCAAGGGAACCCTTGTGCAGATTCCTTGGCCACGGGGCAAGCTGATTCCGGCAAGGGATTCAAGGACACTGGACTTGCCAGAAGACTGGTCTCCAACAACAACAATGGTGGGAAGCTGAATCCCTTCTTTGGTGATGTTGAGGCGCCTCAGATTCTCGACAGCATCAAGAACAGGACGAATGCGCTCGTTGTAAGAGGAAGCAAGGGGTGAGAGTTTAGCATTGAGGGGTTCACACATGTCTGAAGAATCTGAGTTGCAACAGTATTTTCCCATAATTTCTAATGAGGACAAGAAATTGTGAAGTAGGGAAGAGTTAAAGATCAAGGGAAGTGTTAAGTGAGCAATGGTTGATGAGAAGAGTTAAACAGCTTGTGAGGGCCATTTGCAGTTTGTGCTATGTTTATTTATAGGGACTAAAAGGAAAGTGAGGACCATTTTGCAGTTTCGAAGAAGAGAGGTTAACCGGTGAACTGGGTTTGAGTGAGTGGACTAGAAGCATTGACTCAACGACTTTCTATTTGAGACCTGCTGTATGCGAATTTGTTTATACACTTTCACCTTTTTCTTTTTTTTTTAAGTAGTGGCATCTAATAATATTATTATATTAAGTATTAATTAATTTATATATATTTTTATTTTTTTATTTTAAATTTTATTTTTATTAATTAGGTTTTTAAAATATATTCATAGAAATTTTGTTTTTAATAATGTATAAAAAATACTTACTTTAACAAATTCTCTACCTCAAAAAAAAAAAAAAATCTTTAGTTATTGATTAAAGAATACCCCCAATCCAAACCGAAAACTAAGAATTTACATATTGAATGAGCACAAAAGTGTTCACACACTTTTTTTATTTGAGTCTTCATTGTTAAGGTTCTTGCACATGAAGGAAAAGATTTTAATTGGTCCTTGTTGCCTTTGGATTCTTTTAGCAAAATGTGACTCTACATCGTAGTACGGATTAAAGCATTCAACGAGGAATCTAAAGATTAGCTTCCTAATAACTATGTGACGTTGCATTTGATAAAAGACAAGGGTTGCTGTACGGAACCCCTTATTTATTTCTAACTTTATCTAAAGGTTATTAACATGGGACGCTTTTAAATTTCTTTTCTTCTTTCTTAAGCTTACAAAATATTGTTGTTTGGGTGAAAAAAAAAACTTCTGATTTTTTATGGAACTTTAATTAATATTAGGTCGAGACTTGACCATTAGACATAATAAATTTAAATTAAAAGGTGGTTAATTTAAATTAAAATAATATATAATCAATCGAGTTTAATCTTAAAACTTTAATATATATTCATAATAAAGTGTAAATTTATGGACTTACAAAATTTTATTGTTGAAATACACTCTTGCTGAAAAAAATTATTTACTTTAAAAAATTAATTGAGCTATCAACAGTGCGTAAATTTAATAATAATCTAAAAATTACTATCTCATTTATGTAATGAATAAAAATATGCTTTACAAAAGCAGGGAATAAGTATTTTTATTCCTTATTCAAAAGAAATCTTCTAGGAACATTTTTTTCAAGTATCTATTCCGTATTTGAAAAAGCAGGGAATAAGTATTTTATATTTCAAATCAATCATTTTCTAGGAAACTAACAAGAAAGAACTACAATAAAACCGACACGTTGCGGAAATTGGGAAATTTGAGATCTTTTTCAATCAATCCTTTTGATGTTATATGTCTAAAGGTTAATTAAAGAAGGCGCTAGACTAAAGCCGACACGTTGCGTATTAAAATCTTATTAGGTTTAGGAGTATAGGTTGGTTTAATTTAGCGTAGTTTGACCAAAAAATAACACTAAATTGACTTGATATTTTGAGAAGATTATAAATTAAAATTTTATTATTAATTTGAAATTCAATGTAATTTAATTTGATTTAAAGAGATTTAAAATTGTTAATTAATTTATTTTTTTTAGATTTTAGACAAATTGAGGTGATTTAAAAAATTTTAAAAATAAAAATTTGTAAAATATATAAATTAGCTATTTAGTTTAGTTTAAGACAATTTTAAATTTAAAACTAACAAGCAAATCAATAATTTAAATATATTTAAAGTCGATTCAAATTGTTTTTAATCGATTTTAGTGTTTTAGTTAAATTAATACAATTTAACTTGATTTTATTGATTAAGTATAATTTAGGTTAGTTTATAAACACGATTCGTTGTTATATTCCTTAATTTCTTCGTTTAGTTAAAAATATTACGTTGATGTCTAATCATATTTCAAATCAATTATATCTAACATGCAAGTATGGAAACCAAATGGTACACAAAACAGTTATTTGATTATATGTTTTATTTTATAGAATAATGATGTCTTTTTTTTTTCTTTAAATATAAGTCATAATTAATTGACAATATAATTATATGTTTACACTTTAAAGAATTATGATATATCATCACAATGTAATAAAAAAAAGATAGAATATCATATATAATTAAAAATTGAACATGAGAATACAAAATGTAAGAATAAAAGATAAAGTAGGAATATTAATGCGAATATAGTAAAAATATATAATGTCACAATTTATTATAGTAATAAATTTTTATATATCACTATTTTTTTTTTAATTTTTTATTTAATGCAGTCGAGGTATAAAAGTAACTACTATAATATATGAGTGTAAAATTAGAGATGTAGCCACCCGTAAACATTTTCTTTTGCCCTTAGATTGAGAGAAAACTAAAAAGAAAAGAAAACTAAGAAAAAATTAAGAGAGAAATGGATATTTCTTTCATCTAGATAGCAATAAAAATAAAAATAAAAAATAAAAATAAAAATAAAAATAAAATAAAAGGGAGTGAAAATTTGAGGAAAAATATTGATGGGTATTATATAAAAGTTTTTTCTCTAAATATAAAAAATTAAAAAAAAAAACTTGTTTAACGTTTTCTTTAACTTTTTATTATAAAATATTCCATGTATTTCACATAATAATAATGGATATTAGTATTATTATAAAATAATTCTTTTTTTCTCTATGTTTCCGTCTCCAAACACAGAGAGAAAGACATTTTCTCTTAACTTTTCTCTTCTCTCCATTTTCCCTCCCTCTATTTTCTTTCTTTTCATTTTCTCTCTTCATTCAAACAAAACATAAAATTGTGCTATATGCATATCTCTTTATCCACACTTATTTTTATATTTTATTTTTTATTTATAATTTTATTCTTACAATATAATTAAAATATAGTAAGTATATACAAAAATGCTAGTAAGTAGGTATGTAACTATTATTTGCCTTTGCTATATTGAAGTTGCACCCTCCTTTTTGTAAGTTAGTGCAGTCAAAGACAATCAACCAAGAGTCACACTAGAGTGGGATATTAGGCACAACTCCCCTCATCACCGCTTCTTGAGAATATCAAACATCTTGCAGTCCCTTCCGTTCTCATCTTTCTATAAGCATCATGGTAATTAAACTTAGCACAATAAACGTAAAACCAACATATAGCATTCAAGAAATCTTCAAATTGTAAGATAGTTATGTTAATGCAGATGTTCAACTTGGACTCTCAACAGTCCCATATAACCGTAACTTTTAACTATTTGATGAAGTTATCATTACAGTTACAGTTTCATCAAATAACTAAAAAACTGTTATTGTTGAGCAATAACTATAGTAAATTTGAGTCTCACATAGTAGCTAGGATGAAAGATATCTTGATGATACTAAATATCTCTTAATTAATTAGTCCCTTCAATTTTCATCTTCACTACTCCAGGGTCTGTTTAATCCCTAGATAAATGCATGAACACAAATCTTCTTAAGCACAGCATTACCAAACAATCTCTCCACCGTGCCTTCTGTGGTTCCACTGCCTTTTTACATCTCGTTGTCTCAGAAAAATGGGTGGATCTAAGCAAGCTCCCAAAATCAAACCTTCTCTTCATGCTCGTGAGGAATCACGTGCATTGGTCCTGTCAGACCAGACTGAGCCACAGCCACTGAGTGTTGTTCTGCCACCAATTATCTCTTCTTACAACGATCGCATTCGTTCAGTTCTTAATGCTCTCGAGAATCTGAGGAGACTTAACATTACCAAAGAGGGGATTCAGCTTCCCACCATTGTTGTTGTAGGAGATCAAAGTTAAATGCAGATGTGGATGTTGTTGTCCACAAGTCCGGTGATGGAAGCTAATCTTCTTTTGGCTTTGACTTGTTAATCATTGTCGCTGTAAAAGGAGGCTTATCTAGATTTCTTTTGTCCGCCATGGCCCACCATTTCACCACGCTTTCTTACTCCGTCCGACCCTCACTTCTACTTTACACCCTCTAATATAAAGAATTAACGTAACTAGAAATAAAGATCATCCTCATCCCAATCTTCAATTTTGGAGTTATTTCAACAAAAAAGTTTATCTACACACTATGTGAGCTAGTTTGTAGACTATAGTGTATAAAATTTTAAGTAAAATATATAGTAAAATTTTTTTAGATAAAAAATTAAAGTAAAAGAAAATTATCTCATTTTAAAATTAAAATATATCATAAACTTTAATAAGGATTTATTATAATACTTATAAATTACTTATCTTATATTGTTACAAATCAAGTGAAATGAATGATGTGTTATACAAAGACCTAATAAAAGTTACTTAAAACTAAGTTGTAAGTATGAGCTCTTTATATTTTGTGATCTTTTTAATATGATTCAATTTAGCTTATTATATGAGTTGCATTGATAAATGTATATTACTTAGGTGGTTAAAATTAACTTATTCTTTTACTAAGCCTTTTAGTATAATGTTATTATACTTTAAGCTAGCTATTTGAGCATACTTCACATTACATGTGGTTTATGGAATAACCCATACCTTAGGCTTGTGTTAAATCATGTTGAATCATTTGTTGATATTTAGTTTATTATTATGATCTCGATTCAAGAACTTTAGTTGAAATTGCAAATTTATCAACTTCACTTTTAGTGCTTCTTTGTCATACTTTCAACATGTTATTATGACAAATGTTTGGATATCTTTGAATATTATTTGAGACTAATTATTCTCAGATTATTTATGTATTTCACTATTTTAAATTATGAAAGGATTATGTAGTCAATTTAAAATATTCAAAAGTGTAAGGTGTCTTGCAAAGCTTATATTTAGACCCAATGTAACACATATTTGGTTATGCATCCTAAGTCCCAACCTTCAAGGAAAGAAAATTTATAGATATTATTCATTGTTATTTTGTTGGATATATCTCTTATTTTGTAGTATTTGAAATATTATATTGCAGTATAGAAAAATAAATACTATACTAGAAGTCATAAGTCATTATTTCTAAATTATTTTTCTCTATTCCCTGAAGTAAACGGAGAAGCTATCAAAAAATATGAGCACATATATAGCTATAACTCCACAAATATAGTATTAGTTATAATACTATAAATACCTCCTACTAGAACTGGGAGAGTAGTGAAGAAAAGTGGTAAAAAGGATATTTGAAAAACCATTATTATTTTAGTATAAATAGGCCATTAAATTTGTACTTGTTGTACATCTGAACATTTTTTAAATACTTTTCAAGTATCAATGAAAGAAAGAAATTAGTAGTTGAGACAATTTTGCTCAATAAGATGATGTTTTTGATTTTGGCCATGTTAATATGACAATTAAATGTGTTAAGTTTATTTTCCTTGAAGGTGATGAGAGTATACATGAGAAATTATTGTAGTTTATTAATTTACTTTTAATAATTTTAAGTTATTTGCTCTCTTGTTTAAGCTTTATCAATTTCACATATTATATAATACGACATTATTTCTATTGTACAAATATAATATTACTAATATACTCAGTATTGCAAAGATAATTGAGGGTTGGAGGAATGAAAATGATGATAAAACGCTCATGAAGAGCTAGTTAATGTTTGCATTAAGAAATTATTTGTGTATTCCTCTAAATTGTACTACATAAATATTAATACAATTGAAATATCTCTTATTGTAAACCAAAAGTTTACAAGTCAAAATAAGTTTATTGTTTGACATGACCAGAAATTATTTGCATCAACAATGATGCGAAAGTAATTTAAAAAAAATCATGTGAATTTTTATTGAAGATATTGAAGAGCTAGAAGATTCTTCAATTGAAACGCTTAGTTTCCCATGTGCTATTTGTTCCCAAAGAAAATTTATTTGAATTAGCAAAAGTAAGAGTGAATCCCTCATCATTTAGAATGTATATGAGGTAAAAATATTTATGGGCCTATAGACTTATCAAGTAGATTATTTAAATACTTCTTAATTTTAATCGATACATTGACTAAATATCACATATTTTAGTTAACTCATAACTTAAAGTTTATAAAATTATGTATTTAATAGATTGAATTAAGAGAGTAATACTTTAATTATAACAACACACCTAGTTAATACTAGTGAATTCACTCTTCAAAATGAAAAAAACAAAAAAGGAAAGAAAACGGAAAAAAAAAAAGAAGAAAGAAATGGAAAAGAAACAAGAAGAAAAGGGAAAGGGAAGGGGACGGGGAAGAAACGCGCCTGAGCGTGTAGAAGAACAGGACAAATAGCGGAGTGAATTACAGCGCACAGGGAGGTGGAGCAGGGCGTTGTAGCGTGACAGAAGGAAAGGACGGCGACAGTGGAAGGTAGGTAGAAGCAAAGCGGAATCAGGGGAGAAGCAAAGTGGAATTGAAGGTCGAACCGAAGCGGAACTGGGGGAGAAATAAAGCGGAATTGGAGGAGAAGCGAACGAAGAGTGGTTAGATAAGATTGGGAGAGGAGAAAACGAAGAGGGGAGGACAGGCGTTTCGGAGAAGGGAAAAATACTGGAAAGCAAGAGGAAAAAACGAAGGAGAGAATGAGGAGAGTTGAGAAATCAAGAGGAGAAGTTAATTGAAGAGAAGTCAATTGAAGCTGTTTGGAGAGTAACAAAGATTTCAATTTGGGTTCTTTGGTACATCTCTTTTGCTCTTCTTGTAATTATTCGCTTTGCTTGGGTTATTGATCTCAGCGGTGAGCTATGGAAGGTTTTGGGGGATTGCTACATAAATTCATATTGTTATTCTCTTGCTTTCTCAGCGGTGATTTGGTCTTTCTGTTGTTTGCTTATTGTTGGGACTGAAGTTCATTTTATATCTGGGTTTCTCTGATTGTTATCTGCATTTCATGAAGATGGAAATGGTTTTGAAATTCTTGTTTCTTTCTCCCATGTTTCAGATGCAGTTTTGGGGTGTTGTGATATTTTAGTATTCCTGGTTCACGTGTGAACTATGACTATGCTTGTGGTGGTAGACTTAGTGTGCATTCTCGTAGAGTGAATAGGCTTTGATTTTGATTGGCATTTGCTAGAAAAATATATTTTGTGTTGTGTATTCTCTGCATTTGATTTTTATTCTTAGGAAAAGTGGAGACGAACACTTGTGTTGAATATGTTCTACATATGTTTAATTTCAAAGGCTCTATTTTGCTTATTCTTTGGTGTTCCGGTTCATTTTAATTTTCTAAGTCTATTTTCTATACATGTCTTTGGGTTGTGTGTATCACGATGAATTCATGGTTAATGAACATTTGAGATTGTTGGCTCATTTGTTATCTCTAATTTGTGATTGCTGAGTTTTTTTTTTGAGCTGTGGGTCTTGAGCTAGAGAGGGGGAATGTGATTTATGTTGTTTGGTTCAAGTAGATTTTGTATAAGATGTGACCTTACTGCTGTAAGAAATCTTGCTGAATCTATTAAACCATGAAAGTAGATTGTTGGAGTTGTCTCTGCCATGTTGAATATATTTGAGAACATTTGGCATAAGAGATACTTGGTTTGCTGTATTTCTAGTGAAGAGATCTAAGGGTATTCTTTGGGGCTTCAATCTGTGCCTTGGTTGGTTTTCTCTGCTTGAATCTGCATAGGGATATATGTCAAATGAAATCTAGCACTGTGCCTTTAGACTTTGCTCATAAATGATGGTGCTGAATTCATAATAGCTGGATAGGTTTTAGAGGAGTTTTCAGTCTTGACTTACGTTTCTTTTAAGCATGACAAGCGTGCCTTCTTCCTGCTCTTGGGAATTGCTGGGTTGAACTCAAGTGATTCATGAATTTGATGGCATGTGTCTTCTGTTCTACTTTCTTATATTATCTTTATTTCCTGTATGTTTCCTGGTTTAATCTTAACATTTGCATCTGCATTTGCTATTTTTCGTAAGATGTAGGTTGATTTTATTGTCGTTAATTAGTGGCTTGGGTTTACATGGTCTTCGGTTCTCCTGGTATGGGCTGTTATTGAGTCATCAGTCATGAGATTTCATCTGTTTGTGGTTCTGTTATTGATTTATGAATCTGGGAGCTGTGATGGCCATTAGTCTTGATTCCATATGCTGTATGGCTTTGATACATACTGTTTTTGAGACCTTTGTTTGAATAAATGCATAGGTGCCTCTCCATTTCCCAATCAAGTGTTGTTCATTTTTGAATGTTGTGCATAAAGGTTTCTTAAAGATTAAAATGGATGTACATTTGGTGCAGCATGATTAGGATATAGGGTCATTTGAAGAAAAATTGTTTTTGGGAATAATAGACTTAGAACTTGTGTTCACTTGAATTCCCCAAATTCTATTGCATGCTTTGTTTTATGGTCAATTGCCTAACTTTGGCTGTCATTTTCATGTCTAGTTCCTGCCACTATTGAACATATTATGCATACTTGCTAAGCATTTGAGTAAGCATTGGATTCTGCAATTCATTTTCTATTTGTGGTTCTAAATTTTGCTGAATTCCTCGATGTTATTGTTGTTCCAAGGATTAATTTTCATTCTTACGACTTCTTTTCCTTTAAAAAAAAAAAAATCTGATGTTAAAATAAAAGACTTATGAAAATTCTGGGTTGCCTTTGAAAATGCCTTTAGTCTTACCCGTTGCTTGCATTGATTATTCATTCCAAGTCTTGTTCTAGAATTGGTTTAATCTGAATTACCATTTGTTTAAAGCGATTTAATGCCATGTGATGGGAAAGCACTTGTTTTGGTTTCAGGTATTTGGTTTTATTTTTTTTCCCTTTTACTTCTGTTTCATTTTCATTCCAATGACTTCTTTTCCTTTAAAAAAAGAGAAAAATTCGGATGTTGAAATAAAAGGACTTATGAAAATTGGGTTGCTTTTGAACAAATGCTTTTTGTTTTTCTCTCAACTTTTGCTTGGTTAGCTAGAGGATTGCATGAAATTGTGGATGATTGTTTAGTAAATTGATGCTAGTAAAGTGTCCATGAGGTTTTATAGTATGTTCATATTATATGGCTTGCATTCTCATCTCTTTTGAATTGTCTGGACCAAGTCACTTGAATCGCGTTTGTCTTTGGGTTTGCATTACCTTTCAAAAGTCATTGAACAATCTGTTTTCCAAGAGTCTATAGCCAAGGCTTGATCAAACTTAGTTAGCCTTTGATTGATGTTGGTTTATGCTTTATGAAGTGCCATTCAAATTTTGAAGTCATGTTTTCTGGTGAGCCACTCCATTTAGTTTCTTCTTGGGTTGTTTAAATTTATGTATATTTAGTGGGTTTTTGTCATGTGCACCAAACAGCTACCTTGGAAATGTGGTTTTTGGTTAATCAGGATTACATAGGTGTGTGATTATGGATCCTTTTCTCACAAATCAGCCTGGGTATCTGAAGAGTGTGTAAATAGAAGTTATGGGGGTGTGAAAAGAAAAGACTGGGTTCAGAGTCTAAGAAGAGAGGGGTGAAAGTAGGAATTGTGGGGTGCGGAAAGAAAACATTGGGTTGTAGAAGAAAAAGTGTAAATATGAATTGTGGGGGTGTGAAAAGAGAAGAGTGGGCTAAGGAAGCCGGGGATAGCGTTGTAAAAAAAGGGGGGTGTTGAAAAGAAAAAAATTATTTCATGCTATATTTTTCATGTAATTTTTTGATGTATCCCGTTCTTAAATTTTAATTTATAATTAGCATACATACATATTAGGACGCATTTGGATCTTTAGAGTCCCGAGACCCCTTATTTATCATGGAAGAATAGGTGGTCCGGTCTTTTATAAGACTGAGCTTGTACTATCCAACTTAGGTGAGGATAAGCGCTATCCGGAGAGACAGTTTATCTGTCTCGAAAGATGGAAGGACTCTAGATTCATTTATAGAACTCGTGTATACATATTTATTTTCTTGATACTTCATCAAAATTATAATGTTATTTTAGCACTAAATAAAATATAATTTTTAGTCATATCATCATTTTGCATAACTGATTTGGGTAACCGTTTTCGACGGATGTTGTGGAGTGCTTAACACCTTCTTCACGCATAATCAGCTCATGAGCTAGCCCCTGGTTCGTATTTTGATGCTTTTTCAATAATAATTTTTTTTTAAAATAAATAGGGTTATCAATTGTGCCTTAATTCTTAAACAATTAGTGGTGACTCTAAAAATAAAATTAATTTTATAAAATTAAAAGTTGGTTCATTCTTCGTTGTATTGTTTTACATCCAAAGGGTACATTGTGATAACTGTTATTACTCAAATCAAAGTATAATTATAAACACATGA
The DNA here is from genome assembly GCA_022379115.2 of Bauhinia variegata. Classification (NCBI taxonomy): domain Eukaryota; kingdom Viridiplantae; phylum Streptophyta; class Magnoliopsida; order Fabales; family Fabaceae; genus Bauhinia; species Bauhinia variegata. Next base: position 8,429,691 of record CM039432.1, read on the forward strand.
AAAGTGACAAGCACACTGGTATCAAAGATAAAAATTCTTGAAAAAAAAGGAGTTAAGAATAAAAAATGGCCAAATCGAGGATAAAGTAACTCCAGAAGAGTTGCCAGAGGTAAGTTTTAATTTCAAAGAAAACTCAGTTACTTGAAAGTCATGAAAATAAATAGATCTTTATAAATTATGATAGAACCAAAATGAAATCAATATTGTTAACAATGTTCACATATAATGTAGCGTTATGTGATATAAGATATTGAGGATATGTAGTAAAAGTCTTAAAAAAAAGAAATGATTTGTCAAAAATTGAAAAGATGCAAATGAAGTTTGCTTAAAAGTGAAAATTTTTGGATTTGTAGTCTAAACATTAAAAGTGAAAAGTCAGTTGTGGACAAATGGGCTTTTGTATGAGTACAAAAGAAAAATGATACTCAAGTGTTCTTTTTTTTTTTTTTTTTGCAAATAACTGGCATTGATTTTGAATGAATATACTTAATTGTGGTGGATGTAAGTATCTAATGATACTTATTTAGTCTGTCATTACATGAATAATATTATTTGTGTTTAATAAATATTGTTGTAATCAACTTATTCAATAATGACATCTCTGAAGGATTTGATTTGCCTGAATCAATTTATAAGATCATTTGAGTTAGTATTTGTTAAAGGAAATATCTATAGAAATTACTCATTTGTCCATATATTAATAAATTTGTGTCGATGATTTAATATTAGAATTTTTGAAGAAATATATATTGTGATTGTTAAATGCGAAAGTAATTTTATATGTACAAATTATATCTATTGTGATTGTTAAATGTGAAATATATATTCTCTTTAGAATTGTGAGAATGATAAAGAAATATTTGGTCTTGAAGTACCAAATCTTGGTACCACTTAACTAGTTCGTCAATATGATAATCTAGCAAATTTGTTACTATAGTATTAACTTCTATGATATTAGAGTTTATCGACACAAATAACTTGATTGATACACATTGTACTTTTTTTCTCTTTACCATGGTTTTTTTTCATTAGATTTTCTTGGTAAGATTTTTAATGAGGCAGTATTTGATTATGTATAAAAAAAATTGTATACTCTTTTCCTCATTAGGTTTTTGTCTCAGAGGATTTTTCCTAATAAGGTTTTTAATAAAGCACATTCTTTGGTAATGGGCATCTAAAGGGAAATGTTATGAATATTTTGATTAAATACTCATTTAATGAAATATTCCTTAGGGTTGACTCAGTATTTATTTATTATTTATTAAATAAACATTATCTTTTTAAAACTAGAGTTTTACTTTCATTATGTATATATATTCTCTTAGTAGATAAATAAAGTTAATTCTTTTAGAAGTTTTATTTTTTTCTTCTCTCAATTTTCTTTACTTTATTCTCTTAACATTAAATTTTAAATTTACTTTCATTTCATATATTTTCATTGAACTCTCAAATAATGGAAAGATAACTTTCATCTTTTTTTTTTAACTTAAATATCTAAATAATTAAAACGCGAGTCTCTTTTTTATCCCTTCTCTTTTCATTCACTTTCTATCGTCTCTAAAACTCTCAAACATAACCTAATTAAAATAAAACAAAACAAAAACAAACAGAAATGGTATCACTGATCAGCTCACTTTATAAAAGATTAGTCACATCATACAATACCTTGACTATCGTCTTTTCCTTTCTAGATAGATCCTAATTCTCAACTTTATTAAATCTCAAAATTTTATTAGTAGTAAAATTACAAACCATCTCTCAAATATTTTTTAATTATCATATGATATTCTTAATTGGACACTAGTATTTCCTAATTTTTTTTTTAATATTATGAACCCTGATTTGTCATAAATATTCTAGTGACCCATTAGTAAAATCACAAATCATATCTCTCAAATATTATTGCTCAAGTTCTCAAACATATCTCTTATTAAAAAAAATACTTTTTAAAGAATATTTTGTTTGAGATTAAACATAAGATTAATGAGTACTATTAGTAAAATCGCAAATTATATCTTTTAAATATTTTTTAATTTCTGTATAATATTTCTAACTAGATATTAAGATTTCTTAATATCCTTTTCATAATCTTTTTTCTTTTTTAGCGAAATTTTATTATCTAATAATTCTCTTATTTCTTAATTTCTTTATCTTATGTCAATTTTTTTTTTCAGATTTTCCTTAAATTTTATAACTTAAAATCACAACTCATATATCTCAAACATTTTTAATTGAATATTAAGATTTCCTGATCCCTTTCCTAATCCTTTTTCCTTCCAAATTTTATTACTTAGTCTTATTTCTTCTTGCAACATTTAAGGTAGTATTTAAAATTTATTTTTTACATAATTTGATTTATAATGTTTTTTTAAAATTATAATTTAATATTATCATATTTCATTCAATTAGAATAACGAGTGTTAACATACAACAACTTTTATAATATATAAGATATAAAATAAGATAAAATTAAATATAGAATATTATTATTATTATTATTATAATTATATACCACCTAGGAGCATTGTTTAAATTGATCATACATTCAAAATTGAAAATTTTGACGTGAGCACATATTCCATGAATTCATATTATAATTTTCTATCCAATATTAATTACATTCCTTTAATTTTAGCATAAGTATATATCCCTTTTATTTTTGTTTCTTTGAATTTATAATATTTTCTCGTGATATTTTTAACTTGAAAAATCTTTGTAATGCTTGTGTGTATAGAATATTTAATGTAAAAAAATTGCCTGATGTTGTCAAGAATTTCGACAAAAATCTCAGTTCTAATCTCTCAGAATTAGAGAAATTGCCAAAGATTCTAACTTCAGTTGAGGATGCATCGATTACTTCCATGCAAATTATTGGGTCAGCAAAAGAATCACCAAGGAAAATTCTTCTAGTTGGGGAATTTGATGAATACCCAGATGAAAAAGATTGCACTGCTCGCCTTGCCGAGATGCTGGATCAGTTCTCTGATGATCTTCACAAGAATGCAGAAAACTCTTCAACTAAGGAATTCTTGATGGAGGAAATAAAGGTCCTCGAAGAAGCCAACCTAATTGGAAATGTGAATATAATTCCAAGCATACCCGTTTGCTTCATTCACAAGGCATTGAGTTACATTGAAAATGTGCTAAGATGAAGGAGAATTCAATGAAACATGTGAGGGAAGTTCTGGAAATGGAGAAGCTCAATGGTTACACACGCAGTCCTGATTATATGACTGAGAATAATAAGTTGATGGCTAATCAGGATATCTTGTGGAATGCAATTTTCCACGATGAGCAATCTCAGGTACTTCTCGAAGGCATTGGCTTGATTCAGGTTGATCATCTGAGGCAAAACATGAACACTGCTGTTCAGCAAGTGTTTGAGTTGAAAATGAGAGTGATTGCTTATTGGAAGATAGCAGTGAGAAGGTTGACTGATAACATAGCATTGTATTTGCAGTTCAATATTAATAGTCTTGCGAAGACAGATTTGGAGAAGGAGATTGTTGCTGATATGCTGTCATCTCCAATTGGTGGTGGGATTGAAAGGTTGTTAGAGGAATTGTCTTCGGTTTCATTGAAGCGCAATAGGCTAAACCGAAATGTGAAGGCTTTTGAAGAGCTAAAAAGATTGCTTACTCTTATATTTGACAGAACTACTGGTTATGATAATTTAATCTCATTGGCAACCTTAACATAAGAAGAAGCTTTTTGTTTGATAATGTGTTTTGTTTATTTTTAGTTTAATTTCTCAAAGAGTTTTTTTTACAGAAGTACCCTTAATTTAAATTTTGATTTAATTTCAAACATCCATGATCCATGTTGTGATATATGTATTATATTAAGGTTCGAGAAATACTATATATATATATATATATATTACTTTCTATAAATGAAATCTTTTTTTGCATTTCTTGCACTATTATAAATTAAAAAAAAAAAAATCACATGAGGGTTTTATTTAAGATTGCCTTCTTACATTATACATATATATAGATATAGATATAGATGGCTAACACTGCCACATAGGAGTAAACAAATACACATAACAGAGCCAAGGATAAACTAGAAGATGGGACCAAAGAAACCTCAGCAGCCAAGTTAACCTAATCACCTTAACTAGAAATCTTGTCCATTATGGTAGCCACAACGTCCTCGCTTTCCCTGAGCAGCTTGATGCTCCTAGTGAGCATGTCTCTCTTGGCAGCCACTGATGGAGATTCCTCCAATAACCTTTCGATTCCACCACCATGTGAAGACAGCAAATCAGCAACAATCTCCTTCCCCAAATCCTTGTTCACAAGGTTGTTGATACTAAATTGCAGATGAAGGGCAATGTTGTCAATCAACCTCCTCAGCACAATCCTCCAATAAGCCGTCATTCTCATTTTCAAGTCAAAAGCTTGCTCAAGCATAAGTGGGTATTTCTTCAAAAGGTTATGACTTACCTCAATTTCCCCAATACCTACCAGGTTAACACGAGACAGTTGCTTCTCCAAAGCTTCATAAAAGAAGGAATGTTGCTGAGCTATCAACTTATTGTATTCAACCATGTACTCAGGACTGCAAGTGTAGTCAGTGAGCTTCTCCATTTCCACAATCTCCTTCACATGCTTCATAGAATTCTCCTTCATCTTTGCAATGAGGCTTTGCCCGGCTCGTCGGCTAGAGCTCTGAAGCTGATGATAGTGTTCAGAGTGATGCGTCAGAACAGAAACCACCACAGTTTCAAGGTAATTCCACACCTCGTCAATGAAGCCTATGGGCATGCTTGAAATGCCATTCACTTTGTACTTCAACAGAGTAAGAAAAGCCGTGTGAGGTGTGAAGTTTGGGAGTCCAATTAGCTTGGCTTCTTCGAGAACCTTCAGTTCATCCATCAAGAAGTCCTTGGTGGAATCACTCTCAGTACACCCGTTAAGATCGTTGGAGTACTGATTCAGCATCTCAACAACGCGAGCTGTGCAATGCATCTGTTTCTCATCTGGGTATTCATCAAATTCCCCAACAAGAAGAATTTTTCTCAGTGATTCCTTTGCTAAACTAATAATCTGCATGAGAGCCGTCATTGCCTCCTCAACTGAAGTCAGAACCTTTGGCAATTTCTCCAACTCTGACAGATGAGAACTCAGCTTTTCATTGATTTTCTTGACAATCTCAGGCAAAATTTTAGATATACTAGCAGCTTGAATCTGAACAAGCTTCTGGGCCAAAACAGGAACACCCACAATAGATTTGTCAATTTTGGAAAGAAGAGGATGGCTTGCAAACAAACTTGCTTCTTCTTCTCTGGCTTCTTCATAGGATTCATCCCCAATTCGATTTCTCACGCAGACATAGCCAAGTCCAATGTTGACATCATCAGCAGTAACTTTCTCTAATAGCCCTTCAGGAGCCTTATCAGCTTTGGTAACCACAGCCAAAGTCCTGTCACCAGTTTTATCAACGGTCTGTGACATCCTAATGGATTCACAAGTAGCAAAATCCACAGTAGCTGAAAGAACATTCAGAATGATGCTCTCTTCTGGCCTTATGTATTCCATGATTATATCTTTGATCTGATCATAGATGTCCTCAGGTTGGCCATGGACCGGCACCCGGGTAATCCCGGGGAGATCAACCATTGTAAGATCAGGAACACCATTCTTCTTCACCAACAAAGTTAAAGGGGTGTTGGTTATGCCTTTTGCATTGCCCGCAAGCTCTTCTGTGGCAGTGCTAATGGCATCAGAGACATTTTCTTCATCGGTTGAAACCGTTGTGCCATCGTACTCCAACACAAGCTCTGGCTTTGGAAGAGGGTGATTTTGGAGCCTCATGATCAAGGGAACCCTTGTGCAGATTCCCTGGCCACGGGGCAAGCTGATTCCGGCAAGGGATTCAAGGACACTGGACTTGCCAGATGATTGGTCTCCAACAACAACAATGGTGGGAAGCTGAATCCCTTCTTTGGTGATGTTGAGGCGCCTCAGATTCTCGACAGCATCAAGAACAGGACGAATGTGCTCGTTGTAAGAGGAAGCAAAGGGTGAGAGTTTAGCATTGAGGGGTTCACACCGGTTTGAAGAATCTGAGTTGCGATAGTATTTTCCCATAATTTCCAATGAGGGCAAGAAATTGTGAAGTAGTGAAGACTTAAAGATCATAGCAGGGAAGTGTTAAGTGAGGAATGCTTGATGAGAAGAGTTAAACAGCTTGTGAGGGCGATTTGCAGTTTGTGCTATGTTTATTTATAGGGACTAAAAGGAAAGTGAGGACCATTTTGCAGTTTCGAAGAAGAGAGGTTAACCGGTGAATTGGGTTTGGGTGAGTGGACTAGAAGCGACTCTGATTACTGATTGACTCAATGACTTACTATTTGAGACCTGCTGTATGCGAATTTGTTTGTGCACCTTCGCCTTTTTTTTTTTAAGTAGGGGTATCTAGTAATATTATATTAAATATAAATTAATTTATATATTTATATATTTTTTAATTTTTTATTTTAAATTTTATTTTTACTAGTTAGGTCTTTAAAATATATTTATAAAAATTTTATTTTTGATAATATATAAAAAAAAAGTTTTATAAAAAAAATACTGTATTTACTTAAACAAAATTTTTACCTAAAAAATTAATCTTTAGTTATTGGTTAAAGAATACCCTCAATCCAAACCAAATACTAAGAATTTTCATATTGAATATGCACAAAAGTGTTCACACACCTTTTTCTATTTGACATAACTATTCTTCATCGTTAAGGAGAAGATTTTCATTGGTCCTTGTTGCCTTTGGTTTCTTTTAGCAAAAAGTGACTCTACATAGGAGTACGGATTAAAGCATTCAACAAGGAATCTAAAGATTAGCTTCCTAGCAATACCATAACTATGTGACGTTGCATTTGATAAAAGACAAGGGTTTCTGTACGGAACCCTTTATTTATTTCTAACTTTATCTAAAGGTTATTAACACGGGACGCTTTTAAATTTCTTTGTTCTTTCTTAAGCTTGCAAAATATTGTTGTTTGGGTAACAAAAAAAACTTCTGATTTTTTATGGAACTTTAATTAATATTGGGTCGAGACTTGACCATTAGACATAATAATTTTAAATTAAAGAATATTTAACTTAAATTAAAATAGTACATGATCAATTGAGTTTAATTCTAAGACTCTAATATATATTCAAGACAACCTAAACCTTTAAATTAATTGATCGGCTTACAAAATTTTATTGCTGAAATACACTCCTGTTGGAAAAAATTATTTACTTTAAAAAACTAATTGAGCTATCAACAATGTGTAAATATAATAATAGTAAGTTTAGCCATGAGATGTTAAGGTCAAGTTATATTTATTTTAAAAAAAATTACTGTTATGTTACAATATAATTAGTTAAAAATATTTCGTTGATGTCTAATCACATCTCAAATCAATTATATCGAAACCAAATGGTACACAAAACAGTGATTTGATTATATGTTTTATTTTATCGAATAATGATGTCTATTTTTTTCTTTAAATATAAGTCATAATTAATTGACAATATAATTATATGTTTACACTTTAAAGAATTATGATATATCATCACAATGTTATAAAAAAAATAGAATATCATATATAATTAAAAATTGAACATGAGAATACAAAATGTAAGAATAAAAGAAAAAGTAGGAATATTAATGTGAATATAGTAAAAATATATAATGTCACAATTTATTATAGTAATAAATTTTTATATATCACTAAACTTTTTTTAATTTTTTGTTTAATGCAGTAGAGGTGTAAAAGTAACTACTATATATATATGAGTGTAAAATTAGAGATGTAGCCACCCGTAAACTTTTTTTTTTTTACCCCTAGATTGAGAGAAAACTAAAAAGAAAAGAAAACTGAGAAAAAATTAAGAGAGAAATGGATATTTCTTTCATCTAGATAGCAAAAAAATAAAAATAAAAATAAAAATAAAATAAAAGGAAGTGAAAATTTGAGGAAAAATATATTGTTGGGTATTATATAAAAGTTTTTTATCTAAGTATGAAAAAAAATTTAAAAACTTGCTAACGTTCTCTTTTTAACTTTTTATTATAAAATATTTCATGTATTTCACATAATAATAATAGATATTACTATTATTATGAAATAATTATTTTTTTCTCTTTGTTTCCTTCGTTCGTCCAAACACAAAGAGAAAGACATTTTCTCTTAACTTTTCTCTTCTCTCCATTTTCCCTCCCTCTATTTTTTTTCTTCTTATTGTCTCTCTTCATATTCAAACAAAACATAAAATTGTACTATATGCATATCTCCTTATCTACACTTATTTTTTATATTTTATTTTTTATTTATAATTTTATTATTACAATATAACTAAAATATAGTAAGTATATACAAAAATGCTAGTAAGTAAGTATGTAACTATTATTTACCTTTGCTATATTGAAGTTGCACGCTCCTTTTTGAAGTGAGTGCAGTCAAAGACAATCAGCCAAGAGTCACACTAGAGTGGGATATTAGGCACGCCTACCCTCATCACTGCTTCCTGAGAATATCAAATTTTGTAGTCCATTCAGTTCTCATCTTTCTATAAGTATCATGGTAATTAAACTTATCACAATAAACGTAAAACCAACATAGAACATTCAAGAAATCTTTAAATTACAAGATAGTTATGTTAATGTAGATGTTTAACTTTGACTCTCAAGAGTCTCACATAACTGTTTCAACTTTTAATCATTTGATGAAATTATTATTATAGTTACAGTCTTATTTAATGACTAAAAAACTATTATTATTGAGCAATAATTATACTAAACATTTTTTAATTAATTAGTCACTTCAATTTTCATCTTCACTACTCCAGGGTCTGATTAATCCCTATATAAATGCATGAACCTAAATCTTCTTAAGCACAGCATTACCAAACAATCTCTCCACCGTGCCTTCTGTGTTTCCACTGCCTTTTTACACCTCGTTGTCTCAGAAAAATGGGTGGATCTAAGCAAGCTTCCAAAATCAAACCTTCTCTTCATGCTCGTGAGGAATCACTTGCATTGGTCCTGTCAGACCAGACTGAGCCACAGCCACTGAGAGTTGTTCTGCCACCAATTATCTCTTCTTACAACGAGCGCATTCGTCCAGTTCTTAATGCTCTAGAGAATCTGAGGAGACTTAACATTACCAAAGAGGGGATTCAGCTTCCCTCCATTGTTGTTGTAGGAGATCAAAGCTAAATGCAGATGTGGATGTTGTCGTCCACAAGTCCGGTGATGGAAGCTAATCTTCTTTTTGCTTTGACTTGTTAATCATTGTCGCTGTAAAAGGAGGCTATTCTAGATTTCTTTTGTCCGCCGTGGCCCACCATTTCACCACGCTTTCTGACTCCCTCCGACCCTCACTTCTACTTTACACCCTCTAATATTAAGAATTAACGTAACTAGAGATAAAGATCATCCTCATCCCAATCTTCAATTTTGGAGTTATTTCAACTACAAAGTTTATCTGCACGCTGTGTGAGCTAGTTTGTAGACTATAGTGTATAAAATTTTAAGTAAAATATATAGTAAAAATTTTTTAGATAAAAAATTTAAAGTAAAAAAAAATTATTTCATTTTAAAATTAAAATATATCATAAACTTTAATAAGTATTTATTATAATACTTATAAATTACTTATCTTATATTGTTACAAATCAAGTGAAATGGATGATGTGTTATATAAAAACCTAATAAAAGTTACTTGAAACTAAGTTGTAAGTATGAGTTTTTTATATTTTGTGATCTTATTTAATATGGTTCAATTTAACTCACTATATGAGTTGTATTGGTAAATGCATATTACTTAGGTGGTTAAAATTAACTTATTCTTTTACTAAGTCCTTTAGTATAATGTTATTATACTTTAAGCTAGCTATTTGAGCACATTTCACATTACATATGGTTTATGGAATAACCCATACCTTAGGTATGTGTTAATCATGCTGAATCATTTGTTGGTATTTAGTTTATTGTTATGCTCTCAATTCAAGAACTTTAGTTGAAATTACAAATTTATCAACTTCACTCTTAGTGCTTCTTCGTCATACTTTTAACATGTTATTATGACAAATGTTTGGATATCTTTGAGTATTATTTGGGACTAATTATTCTCATATTATTTATGTATTTTACTATTTTAAATTATGAAAGGATTATGTAGCTAATTTAAAATATTCAAAAGTGTAAGATGTCTTGCAAAACTTACATTTAGACCCCATGGAACATATATTTGGTTATGCATCCTAAGTCCCAACCTTCAAGGAAAGAAAATTTATGGATATTATTCATTGTTATTTTGTTGGATATATTTCTTATTTTGTAGTATTTGGAATATTATATTGCAGTATAGAAAAATAAATCGTATACTAGAAGTCATAAGTCATTATTTCTAAATGATTTTTCTCTATTCTCTAAAGTGAATGTAGAAGCTATCAAAAAATACAAGCACATATATAGTTGTAACTCCACAAATATAGTATTAGTTATAATACTATAAATATCTCCTACTAGAAGTGGGAGAGTAGTGAAGAAAAGTGGTAAAAGAATATTTGAAAAATCACTATTATTTTGGTATAAAGAGGCCATTAAATTTGTACTTGTTGTACATTTGAACATTTTTTAAATACTTTTTAAGTATCAATGAAAGAAAGAGATTAGTTATTGAGACAATTTTGCTCAATAAGATGATATTTTTGATTTTGGCCATGTTAATATGACAATTAAATGTGTCAAGTTTATTTTCCTTGAACGTGATGAGGGTATACATAAGAAATTATTGTAGTTTATTTATTTAATTTACTTTTAATAATTTCAAGTTATTTGCTCTCTTGTTTAAGCTTTATCAATTTCACATATTATATGATAAGACATTATTTCTATTGTACAAATATAATGTTACTAATATACTTAGGAATACAAAGATAATTGAGGGTTAGAGGAATGAAAATGATAATAAAACGCTCATGAAGAGCTAGTTAATATTTGTATTAAGAAATTATTTGCGTCTTTCTCTAAATTGTACTACATAAATATTAATACAATTGAAATATCTCTTGTTGTAAACTAGAAGTTTATAAGTCAAAATAAATTTATTGTTTGGCATGAATAGAAATTATTTGTGTCTATACATTGGAAATAAACCTCAATAGAGATTAAAAACATATGTTGGAAATAAATCTCTATACATTGAGTCACTAAAATGATATTAATTTGTGGCTTGGTTTGCCACTTATATTTTTTATAAATCATTTATTCTAACATTAAGGGGGAGAGAATAAACAGTTGAAAAAAAAAGAACATTTATAATGAATTATTACCTTTATCCTCATGCAAAGCAAATATGAACTAGAAAAGTTCATATGATAATTCACATGTATAAACTACCAAACGTATTGCTGACTAATAAGAGTGATTAAAATCATATGTACGATTGCTTGCTGTGAACATACTATTTTGTCTTAATACAATTTTATCTTTATTTTTGTTTTCATTTTATTAAAAAAAAAATTATTATTGTTATTCCTGCATAATATATTCCAAAAGAAAAACGTAAAGCAAGAAAATGAAAAAAAGAAAATGAAAGAAACAAAAAAGTAAACAGAACGAAAAAAAACGAAAGAAATGGAAAAGAAATAAGAAGAAAAGGGAAAGGAAAGGGGACGGGGAAGAAACACGCCAGAGCGTGTAGAAGAAAAGGACAAATAGCGGAGTGAATTACAGCGCACAGGGAGGTGGAGCAGGGCGTTGCAGCGTGACAGAAGGAAAGGACAGCGACAGTGGAAGGTAGGTAGAAGCGAAGCAGAATCAGGGGAGAAGCGAAGTGGAATTGGAGGTAGAAGCGAAGCGTAACTGGGGGAGAAATGAAGCGGAATTGGAGGAGAAGCGAACGAAGACTGGTTAGATAAGATTGGGAGAGGAGAAAACGAAGAGGGGAGGACAGGGGTTTCGGAGATAGGAAAAATACTGGAGAGCAAGAGGAAAAAACGAAGGAGAGAATGAGGAGAGTTGAGAAATCAAGAGGAGAAGTTGATTGAAGAGAAGTCAATTGAAGCTGTTTGGAGAGTAACAGAGCTTTCAAGTTGGGTTCTTTGGTACATCTCTTTTGCCCTCCTTGTGATTATTCGCTTTGCTTGGGTTATTGATCTCAGTGGTGAGCTATGGAAGGTTTTGGGGGATTGCTACATAAATTCATATTGTTATTCTGTTACTTTCTAATCGGTGATTTGGTCTTTCTGTTGCTTGCTTATTGTTGGGACTGAAGTTCATTTTATATATAGGTTTCTCTGATTGTTATCTGCATTTCATGAAGATGGAAATGGTTTTGAAATTCTTGTTTCTTTCTCCCATGTTTCAGATGCAGTTTTGGGGTGTTGTGATATTTTAGTATTCCTGATTCACTTTTGAACTATGACTATGCTTGTGGTGGTAGACTCATTCTCGTAGAGTGAATAGGCTTAGATTTTGATTGACATTTGCTAGAAAAATATATTTTGTATTGTGTATTCTCTGCATTTGATTTTTATTCTTAGGAAAAGTGGGGATGAACACTTGTGTTGAATATGTTCTGCATATGTTTAATTTCAGAGGCTTTATTTTGCTTATTCTTTGGTGTTCTGGTTCATTTTGATCTGCTGAGTCTGTTTTCTATCCATGTCTTTGGGTTGTGTATATCATGATGAATTCATGGTTAATGAACATTTGAGATTGTTAGCTCATTTGTTATCTCTAATCTGTGATTGCTGAGTTTTTTTTGAGCTGTGGATCTTGAGCTAGAGAGGGGGAATGTGATTTATGTTGTTTGGTTCAAGTAGATTTTGTATAAGATGTGACCTTACTTCTGTAAGAAATCTTGCTGAATCTGTTAAACCATGAAAGTAGATTGTTGGAGTTGTCTCTGCCATGTTGAATATATTTGAGAACATTTGGCATAAGAGATACTTGGTTTGCTGTATTTCTGGTGAAGAGATCTAAGGGTATTCTTTGGGGCTTCAATCTGTGCCTTGGTTGGTTTTCTCTGCTTGAATCTGCATAGCGATATATGTCAAATGAAATCTAGCATTCTGCCTTTAGACTTTGCTCATAAATGATGGTGCTGAATTCATAATAGCTGGATAGGTTTTAGAGGAGTTTTCAGTCTTGACTTACGTTTCTTTTAAGCATGACAAGCGTCTTCTTCCTGCTCTTGGGAATTGCTGGGTTGAACTCAAGTGATTCATGAATTTGATGGCATGTGTCTTCTGTTCTACTTTCTTATATTATCTTTATTTCTTGTATGTTTCCTGGTTTAATCTTAACATTTGCATCTGCATTTGCTATTTTCCATAAGATGTAGGTTGATTTTATTGTAGTTAATTAGTGGCTTGGGTTTACATGGTCTTCGGTTCTCCTGGTATGGGCTGTTATTGAATCATCAGTCATGAGATTTCATCTGTTTGTGGTTCTGTTATTGATTTACGAATCTGGGAGCTGTGATGGCCATTAGTCTTGATTCCATATGCTGTATGGCTTTGATACATACTGTTTTTGAGGTCTTTGTTTGAATAAATACGTAGGTGCTTCTCCATTTCCCAATCAAGTGTTGTTCATTTTTGAATGTTGTGCATAAAGGTTTCTCAAAGATTAAAATGGATGTACATTTGGTGCAGCATGATTAGGATACAGGGTCATTTGAAGAAAAATTGTTTTTGGGATTAATAGACTTAGAACTTGTGTTCACTTGAATTCCCCAAATTCTGTTGCATGCTTTGTTTTATGGTCAATTGCCTAACTTTGGCTGTCATTTGCATGTCTAGGTCCTGCCACTATTGAACATATTATGCATACTTGCTAAGCATTTGAGTAAGCATTGGATTCTGCAATTCATTTTCTATTCGTGGTTCTAAATTCTGCTGAATTCCTGGATGTTATTGTTGTTCCAAGAATTAATTTTCATTCTTACGACTTTTCCTTTTAAAAAAGAAAAAATCTGATGTTGAAATAAAAGACTTATGAAACTTCTGTGTTGCTTTTGAAAATGCCTTTGGTTTTACCCATTGCTTGCATTGATTATTCATTCCAAGTCTTGTTCCAGAAATTGTTTAATCTGAATTACCATTTGTTTAAAGCGATTTAATGCCATGTGATGGGAAAGCATTTGTTTTGGTTTCAGGTATTTGGTTTGATTTTTTTCCCTTTTACTTCTGTTTCATTTTCATTCCAATGACTTCTTTTCCTTTAAAAAAAAAAAAGGGAAAAATTCTGATGTTGAAATAAAAGGACTTATGAAAATTCTGGGTTGCTTTTGAACTAATGCCTTTTGTTTTTCTCTCAACTTTTGCTTGGTTAGCTGGAGGATTGCATGAAATTGTGGATGATTGTTTAGTAAATTGATGCTAGTAAAATGTCCATGAGGTTTTATAGTATGTTCATATTATATGGCTTGCATTCTCATCTCTTTTGAATTGTCTGGACCAAGTCACTTGAATTGCGTTTGTCTTTGGGTTTGCATTACCTTTCAAAAGTCATTGTACAATCTGTTTTCCAAGAGACTATAGCCAAGGCTTGATCAAACTTAGTTAGCCTTTGATTGATGTTGGTTTATGCTTTATGAAGTGCCATTCAAATTTTGAAGTCATGTTTTCTGGTGAGCCACTCCATTTAGTTTCTTCTTGGGTTGTTTAAATTTATGTATATTTAGTGGGTTGTTGTCATGTGCACCAAACAGTTACCTTGGAAATGTGGTTTTTGGTTAATCAGGATTACATAGGTGCGTGATTATGGGTCCTTTTAGGCTCAAATCAGCCTGGGTATCTGAAGATGGTGTAAATAGAAATTATGGGGGTGTGAAAAGAAAAGAGTTGGTTTAGGAAGGGGTGAAAGTAGGAGTTGTGGAAAAAGTGTAAATATGAATTGTGGGGGTGTGAAAAGAGAAGAGTGGGCTGAGGAAGCCGAGGATGGCGTTGTAAAAAAAAAAAAGGGGTGTTGAAAAGAAAAAAAATTTATTTCTTGCTATATTTTCTATATAATTTTTTGATGTATCTTGCTCCTAAATTTTAATTTGTAATTAATATGTATACACATTATGGCACATTTGGATTTTTAGGGTTCTGAAGCCCCTCACTTATCATGGAAGGGCAAGTGGTATGATCTTTTATAAAACTGAGCTTGCACTATCCAACTTAGGTGAGGATAAGCGCTATTTGGAGGGACAATTTATCTGTCTCGAAAGATGGAAGAACTTTAGATTCATTTAGAAAACTCATGTATACATATTTATTTTCTCGATACTTCATTAAAATTATGTTATTTCAGCACTAAATAAAATATAATTTTGAGTCATATCGTCATTTTGCATAATTGATTTGGGTAATCATTTTCGACAGATGTTGTGGGGTGCTTAACACTTTCATCACGCATAATCGACTCCTGAACTAGCTTCTGGTTTGTATTTTTATGCTTTTTTAATAATAAAAAATTTTAAAATAAATAAGGTTGTTAATTGTACTTTAATTTTTAAACAATTAGTGGTGATTTCAAAAATAAAATTAATTTTATAAAATTAAAAGTCGTTCTATTCTTTGTTGTATCGTTTTACTTCCAAAGGATACATTGTGACAACTGTTATTGCTCCAATTAGAGTATAATTACAAACACATGAAAAGTGACAAGCATATTAGTTTCAAAGATAAAAATTCTCGAAAAAAAAAGGAGTTAAGAATAAAAAATAGCCAAATTAAAGATAAAGTAACTCTATAAAAGTTGTCAAAGGTAACTCTGAAAGAGTCTTTAGATATAATTAATGTTTTAGTTTCAAAGGAAAATTAGTTACCTAAAAGTCAGGAATATAAAGTGATCTTTATAGATTATGATGGAACCAGAATGAAATTGATATTGTTAATAATGTTCACATATAATGTAGCATGCTATGTGATATAAGATATTGAGAATCAATAGTAAAAGTCTAGAAAGAAATAAATGATTAGTCAAAAATTAAAAAGACGTAATTGAGGTTTGCTTAAAAGTAAAAATTTTTGGATCTGCAGTCTAAACACCAAAAGTGAAAAGTCAGTTATGGACAAATGGGCTTTTGTATGAATACAAAAGAAAAATGATACTCAAGGGTTTTTTTGCAAATAACTTGTATTGATTTTGAATGAATATACTTAATTGTGGTGTATGTAAGTATCTAATGATACTTATTTAGTTTGTTAATATATGAATGATATTATTTGTGTTTAATGAATATTGTTGTACTTAACTTATTCAATAATTCAATAATGACATCTCTAAAGGATTTGATTTGTCTGAATCAATTTATAAGATCATTTGAGTTAGTATTTATTGAAGCAAATATCTATAGAAATTATCCATTTGTCCGTATATTAGTAAATTTGTGTCGATGATTTAATATTAGAACTTTTGAAGAGCTTCTAAAGCTATAAATTACTTATAGAGAGAACTTGCATTAAAATGCTTATATAGTATAAAGGTTAAAGTGATTTTATATGTACAAATTATATCTATTGTGATTGTTAAATGAGAAATATATATTCTCTTTAGGACTTGTGAGAATTATAAAGAAATATTTGGTCGTGAAGTACTAAATCTTGATACAATTTAACTAGTTTGTCAATATGATAATCTAGCAAATTTGTTACCATAATATTAACTTCTACAATATTTGAAGGATCTTATACAATATTAGAGTTTATCGACACAAATAACTTGATTGATACATATTGTACTCTTTTTCCCTTTACCATGGTTTTTTTTCATTAGGTTTTCTTGTTAAGATTTTTAATGAGATAGCATTTGATTGTGTATACAAAGAATTGTGTATTCTTTTCCTCACTAGGTTTTCGTCCCAGAGGATTTTTCTTAATAAGGTTTTTAATGAGACACATTCTTTGATAATAGGTATTCAAAAGGGAGTGTTATGAATATTTTGATTGGATACCCATTTAATGAAATATTCCTTAAGGTTGACTAAGTATTTATTTATTTGTAATTTATTAAGTAAATATTATCTTTTTAGGGCTAGGGTTTCACTTTTATTGTGTATATATATTCCCTTGATGAATGAATAAAGTTAATTTTTTGGGAGGTTCTATTTTTCTCTTATCTCAATTCTCTTTACTTTATTCTCTAAGCTTACTTTTTCATAATATAACATTAAATTTTAAATTTACTTTCATTTCATATATTTTCATTGAACTCTCAAATAGTGAAATTATAACTTTCGTCTTTTTTTTACATAAACATCTAAATAAGGAAAACGCGACTCTCTTTCTTTCTTATCCCTTCTCTTTTCTTTCTACTTTCTATCATCTCTAAAACTATCAAACATAACCTAATTAAAATAAAACAAAACAAAACAAAAACAAATAAAAAAGGTATCACTAATTAGCTCACTTTATAGAAGATTAGTCAGATCATACAATACCTTGACTATCGTCTTTTCCTTTCTATATGGATCCTAATTCTCAACTTTATTAAATCTAAATCAATTAAGAATTCTATTAGTAGTAAAATTACAAACCATCTCTCAAATATTTTCTAATTATCATATGATATTCTTAATTGGACACTAGTATTTCCTAATTTTTTTTAATATTATGAACCCTAATTTGTCATAAATATTCTAATGACCCATTAGTAAAATCATAAATCATATCGCTCAAATATTATTACTCAAGTTCTCAAACATATCTCTCATTAAAAAAAAAAAAATACTTTTTAAAGAATATTTTATTTGAGATTAAACATAAGATTAATGACTACTATTAGTAAAATCACAAATCATATCTTTTAAATATTTTTTAATTTCTGTATAATATTTCTACCTGGATATTAAGAGGATATTAAGATTTCTTAATATCCTTTTCATAATCTTTTTTCTTTTTTAGCGAAATTTTATTATCTAATAATTCTCTTATTTCTTGATTTCTTTATCTTATGTCAATTTTTTTTTTTCAGATTTTCCTTAAATTTTATTACTTAAAATCACAACTCATATATCTCAAATATTTTAAATTGAATATTAAGATTTCCTGATCCCTTTCCTAATCCTTTTTCCTTCCAAATTTTATTACTTAGTCTTATTTCTTCTTCAACATTTAAGGTAGTATTTAAAATTTATTTTTTACATAATTTGATTTATAATATTTTTTAAAATTATAATTTAATATTATCATATTTCATTCAATTAGAATAACAAGTATTAACATAAAATAACTTTTATAATATATAAGATATAAAATAAGATAAAATTAAATATAGAATATTATTATTATTATTATATACCACCTACGAGCCTTGTTTGAATTGATCATACATTCAAAATTGAAAATTTTGACATATTCCATGAATTCATATTATAATTTTCTATCCAATATTAATTACATTCCTTTAATTTTAGCATAAGTATATATCCCTTTTATTTTTGTTTCTTTGAATTTATAATATTTTCTCGTGATATTTTTAACTTGAAAAATCTTTGTAATACTTGTGTGTATAGAATATTTAATGTATATCTTTGTAACAACTTTTAATAGATTTACCTTAAGCCCTAGGTTTCCTAGTCAATTAAGGAGTTTAGGATTTTAGGTTTTCTAACCGTTTAAGGAATTTATAGTCGACCCGTGCTATAAATAAAACCCTGGCTCAAAAGATATAATATTGGTAGCATTACCAAATAAAAGCTCTGTCCCTTCTGCGTTTCCTCTGCTTTTCCCGTCGAGAGCATTCGTCGTGTTCTTGTAGTTCTTGAGGAACTTTCCAAAGAGATTGACATTCCAGCAGCTGATGTACACCAAAAATTGCCTGATGTTGTCAAGAATTTCGACAAAAATCTCAGTTCTAATCTCTCAGAATTAGAGAAATTGCCAAAGATTCTAACTTCAGTTGAGGATGCATTGATTGCTTCCATGCAAATTATTGGGTCAGCAAAAGAATCACTAAGGAAAATTCTTCTAGTTGGGGAACTTGATGAATACCCAGATGAAAATGATTGCACTGCTCGCCTTGCCGAGATGTTGGATCAGTTCTGTGATGATCTTCTCAAGAATGCAGAAAAATTTTCCACTAAGGAATTCTTGATGGAGGAAATAAAGGTCCTCGAAGAAGCCAAGCTAATTGGAATCCCAAACTCCATGCCACGCACTGCTTTTCTTACTCTCTTGAAGAAAAAAGTGAATATAATTTCAAGTATGCCCGTTTGCTTCCTTGACAAGGCATTGAGTTACATTGAACATGTGCTAAGATGAAGGAGAATTCAATGAAACATGTGAGGGAAGTTCTGGAAATGGAGATGCTCACTGGTTACACATGCAGTCCTGATTATATGACTCAGAATAATAAGTTGATGGCTAATCAGGATATCTTGTTGAATGCAATTTTCCAAGAGAAGCAATCTCGGGTACTTCTGGAAGGCATTGGGTTGATTCAGGTTGATCATCTGAGGCAAAACATGAACACTGCTGTTCAGCAAGTGTTTTGAGTTGAAAATGAGAGTGATTGCTTATTGGAAGATAGCAGTGAGAAGGTTGACTGATAACATAGGATTGTATTTGCAGTTCAATATTAACAGTCTTGTGAAGACTGATTTGGAGAAGGAGATTGTTGCTGATATGCTGTCATCTCCAATTGGTGGTGGGATTGAAAGGTTGTTAGAGGAATTGCCTTCGGTTTCATTGAAGCGCAATAGGCTAAACCGAAATGTAAAAGCTTTTGAAGAGTTAAAAAGATTGCTTACTCTTATATTTTAACAGAACTTCTAGTTATAATGATTTAATCTACTTAGTTGCCTTAACATAAGAAGAAGCTTTTTGTTTGATAATGTATTTTTTTTTTTTCTTTTTGTTTATTTTCTGTTTAATTTCTTGAAGAGTTTTTTTAATGGAAGTACCCTTAATTTAAAATTTAATTTAATTTCGAGCATACATAATCTATTATGTAATATATTTATTATGATTAATGATCGACAAATACTATATCTATGTATTACTTTTTATAAATAAAATCTTTTTTTGCATTTTTTATACTATTGCGAATTTTTTTTAAAAAAAAAACATCGCATTCTTACACTATATATATATATATATAGATATAGATATAGATATAGATATAGATAATGGCAAACACTGCCACATTGAAGTAAACAAACACATATCACAGAGCCAAGGATAAACTAGAGGATGGGACCGAAGGAACCTTAGCAGCCAAGTTAACCTATTCACCCTAACTAGAAATCTTGTCCATTATGGTAGCCACAACGTCCTTGCTTTCCCTGAGCAGCTTGATGCTCCTAGTGAGCATGTCTCTCTTGGCAGCCACTGATGGAGATTCCTCCAATAACCTTTCCATTCCGCCACCATGTGAAGACAGCAAATCAGCAATAACCTCCTTCGCCAAATCCTTGTTCACAAGGTTGTTGATACTTAATTGCAGATGAAGGGCAATGTTGTCAATCAACCTCCTCAGCACAATCTTCCAATAAGCAGTCATTCTCATTTTCAAGTCAAAAGCTTGCTCACGCATAAGTGGGTATTTCCTCAAAAGGCTATGACTTACCTCAATTTCCCCAATACCTTCCAGGTTAAGACGAGACAGTTGCCTCTCCAAAGCTTGAGAAAAGAAGGAATTTTGCTGAGCTATCAACTTATTGTATTCAACCATGTACTCAGGACTGCAAGTGTAGTCAGTGAGCTTCTCCATTTCCACAATCTCCTTCACATGCTTCATAGAATTCTCCTTCATCTTTGCAATGAGGCTTTGCCCGGCTCGTCGGCTAGAGCTCTGAAGCTGATGATAGTGTTCAGAGTGATGAGTCAGAACAGAAACCACCACAGTTTCAAGATAATTCCACACCTTGTCAATTAGGCCTATGGGCATGCTTGAAATGCCATTCACTTTGTACTTCAACAGAGTAAGAAAAACCGTGTGAGGTGTGAAGTTCGGGAGTCCAATTAGCTTGGCTTCTTCGAGAACCTTCAGTTCATCCATCAAGAAGTCCTTGGTGGAATCACTCTCAGTACACCCGTTAAGATCGTTGGAGTACTGATTCAGCATCTCAACAACGCGAGCTGTGCAATGCATCTGTTTCTCATCTGGGTATTCATCAAATTCCCCAACAAGAAGAATTTTTCTCAGTGTTTCTTTTGCTAAACTAATAATCTGCATGAGAGCAGTCATTGCCTCCTCAACTGAAGTTATAACCTTTGGCAATTTCTCCAGCTCTGACAGATGAGAACTCAGCTTTTCATTGATTTTCTTGACAATCTCAGGCAAAATTTTAGATATACTAGCAGCTTGAATCTGAACAAGCTTCTGGGCCAAAACAGGAACACCCACAATAGATTTGTCAATTTTGGAAAGAAGAGGATGGCTTGCAAACAAACTTGCTTCTTCTTCTCTGGCTTCTTCATAGGACTCATCCCCAATTCGATTTCTCACGCAGACATAGCCAAGTCCAATGTTGACATCATCAGCAGTAACTTTCTCTAATAGCCCTTCAGGAGCCTTATCAGCTTTGGTAACCACAGCCAAAGTCCTGTTACCAGTTTTATCAACAGTCTGTGACATCCTAATGGATTCACAAGTAGCAAAATCCACAGTAGCTGAAAGAACATTCAGAATGATGCTCTCTTCTGGCCTTATGTATTCCATGATTATATCTTTGATCTGATCATAGATATCCTCAGGTTGGCCATGGACCGGCACCCGGGTAATCCCAGGGAGATCAACCATTGTAAGATCAGGAACACCATTCTTCTTCACCAACAAAGTTATAGGGGTGTTGGTTATGCCTTTTGCATTGCCTGCAAGCACTTCTGTGGCAGCGTTAATGAGATCAGAGACATTTTCTTCATCGATTGAAACCGTTGTGCCATCGAACTCCAACACAAGCTCTGGCTTTGGAAGAGGGTGATTTTGGAGCCTCATGATCAAGGGAACCCTTGTGCAGATTCCTTGGCCACGGGGCAAGCTGATTCCGGCAAGGGATTCAAGGACACTGGACTTGCCAGAAGACTGATCTCCAACAACAACAATGGTGGGAAGCTGAATCCCTTCTTTGGTGATGTTGAGGCGCCTCAGATTCTCGACAGCATCAAGAACAGGACGAATGCGCTCGTTGTAAGAGGAAGCAATGGGTGAGAGTTTAGCATTGAGGGGTTCACACATGTCTGAAGAATCTGAGTTGCAACCGTGTTTTCCCATAATTTCTAATGAGGACAAGAAATTGTGAAGTAGGGAGGAGTTAAAGATCAAGGGAAGTGTTAAGTGAGCAATGGTTGATGGGAAGAGTTGAACAGCTTGTGAGGGCGATTTGCAGTTTGTGCTATGTTTATTTATAGGGACTAAAAGGGAAGTGAGGACCATTTTGCAGTTTCGAAGAAGAGAGGTTAACCGGTGAATTGGGTTTGGGTGAGTGGACTAAAAGCGACTCTGATTACTGATTGACTCAACGACTTACTATTTGAGACCTGCTGTATGCGAATTTGTTTATGCATTTTTGCCTTTTTTTTTTAAGCATCTAATAATATTATATTAAGTATTAATTAATTTATATTTATATTTATATTTTTATTAGTTAGGTCCTTAAAATATATTTGTAGAAATTTTATTTTTAATAATATATATAAAATATTTTATAAAGAGATACTATAACAAATTCTCTACCTAAAAAAAATTGTTATTGATTAAAGAATACCCTCAATCCAAACCAAATACTAAGAATTTACATATTGACTGGGCACAAGTGTTCACATGCCTTTTTCTATCTGAGATAAATATTCTTTATCGTTAAGGTTCTTGCACATGAAGGAGAAGATTTTAATTGGTCCTTGTTGCCTTTTGATTCTTTTAGCAAAAAGTAACTCTACGTAGTAGTACGAATTAAAACTTTCAACGAGGAATCTAAAGATTAGCTTACTAGCAATACCATAACTATGACGTTGCATTTGATAAAAGGCAAGGGTTGCTGTACGGAACCGTTTATTCATTTCTAACTTTATCTAAAGGTTATGAACATGGGACGCTTTTAAATTTCTTTTCTTCTTTCTTAAGCTTACAAAATATTGTTGTTTGGGTAACAAAAAATACTTCTGATTTTTTATGGAACTTTAATTAATATTAGGTCGAGACATGACCATTAGACATAATAAATTTGAATTAAAGAGTGTTTAATTTAAATTAAGATAATACATAATTAATCGAATTTAATCCTAAGACTTTCATATATATTCAAGACAAGCTCAACTTTTAAACTAAACATTGACCGGCTTACAAAATTTTATTGTTAAAATACACTTCTGTTGGAAAAAAATATTTACTTTAAAAAACTAATTGAGCTATCAACAATGTGTAAACTTAATAATAGTAAGTTTGCCCATGAGATGTTAAGGTCAAGTTATATTTATTAAAAAAAAAATTACTGTTATATTACAATATAATTTGTTGTTTAGAGAACAAATAACATAAACCAAAATAAACATTTATTTGCTGTGTATTTTTTAATAAATTAATATCCCGCATTATATTCAGCATCTAAACTGTGCTATCTCATTTATGTAATTAATAAAAATATGCTTTGCAAAAACAGAGAATAAGTATTTTTATTCCTTATCTGAAAAAGCAGGGAATAAGTATTTTTATATTTCAAATAAACCATATTCTAGGAAACTAACAAGAAAGAACTACTTTTATTGTTCCCGGCCATTCCAATGGCAATTGTGGAAATTTGAGATCTTTTTCAATCAATCCTTTTGATGTTATATGTCTAAAGGTTAATTAAAGAAGGCGCTAGACGAAAGCCGACACGTTGTGTATTAAAATCTTATTAGGTTTAGGAGTATGGGTTGGTTTAATTTAGTGTAGTTTGACTCAAAAATCACACTAAATTGACTTGATATTTTGAGAAGATGAAAAATTAAAATTTTATTATTAATTTGAAATTTAATGTAATTTAATTTGATTTAAAGAGGTTTGAAATTGTTAATTTATTAATTTTTTTTTTAGATTTTAGACAAATTGAGGTGATTTAAAAAATAAAAAATAAAAAATTGTAAAATATATAAATTAGCTATTTAGTTTAGTTTAAGACAATTTTAATTTAAAACTATCAAGCAAAACAGTACTTTAAATATATTTAAAGTCGATTCAAATTGTTTTTAATCGATTTTAGTGTTTTAGTTGAATTAATACAGTTTAACTTGATTTTATTGATTAAGTACAACTTAGGTTAGTTTATAAACACGATTCGTTGGTATACTCCTTAATTTCTTCGTTTAGTTAAAAATATTACGTTGATGTCTAATCATATTTCAAATCGATTATATCTAACATGCAAGTATGGAGACCAAATGGTACACAAAATAGTGATTTGATTATATGTTTTATTTTATAGAATAATGATGTCTGTTTTTTTTCTTTAAATATAAGTCATAATTAATTGACAATATAATTATATGTTTACACGTTAAAGAATTATGATATATCATCACGATGTAATAAAAAAAATGATAGAATATCATATATAATTAAAATTTGAACATGAGAATACAAAATGTAAGAATAAAAGATAAAGTAGGAATATTAATGTGAATATAGTAAAAATATATAATGTCACAATTATTATAGTAATAAATTTTTATACATCGCTAAACTTTTTTTTTAATTTTTTATTGAATGCAGTAGAGGTGTAAAAGTAACTACTATAATATATGAGTGTAAAATTAGAGATGTAGCCACCCGTAAACATTTTTTTTTTTTTTTACCTTAGATTGAGAGAAAACTAAGAAAAAAATTAAGAGAGAAATGGATATTTCTTTCATCTAGATAGCAAAAATAAAATAAAAGGGAGTTAATATTTGAGGAAAAAATATTGATGGGTATTATATAAAAGTTTTTTTCTTTAAATATAAAAAGATTTTAAAAAAAAACTTGTTTAACGTTTAACTTTTTATTATAAAATATTCCATGTATTTCACATAATATTAATAATGAATATTACTATCATTATGAAATAATTCTTTTTTTTCTCCTTGTTTCCCTCGTTCCATCCAAACACATAGAGAAAGACATTTTTTTTTTTCTTAATTTTTCTCTTCTCTCCATTTTCCCTCCCTTTATTTTCTTTCTTCTCATTTTCTCTCTTCATCCAAACAAAACATAAAATTGTGCTATATGCACATCTCTTTATCCACATTTATTTTTATATTATATTGTTTTATTTACAATTTTATTTTTATAATATAACTAAAATATAATAAGTATATACAAAAATACTAGTAAGTAGGTGTGTAACTATTATTTGCCTTTGCTACATTGAAGTTGCACGCTCCTTTTTGTAAGTTAGTGCAGTCAAAGACAATCAACCAAGAGTCACACTAGAGTGGGATATTAGGCACAACTCCCCTCATCACTGCTTCTTGAGAATATCAAACATCTTGTAGTCCCTTCAGTTCTCATCTTTCTATGAGCATC
Source organism: Bauhinia variegata (assembly GCA_022379115.2). Lineage (NCBI taxonomy): Eukaryota > Viridiplantae > Streptophyta > Magnoliopsida > Fabales > Fabaceae > Bauhinia > Bauhinia variegata. Next base: position 8,455,167 of record CM039432.1, read on the forward strand.
ATGGTAATTAAACTTAGCACAATAAACGTAAAACCAACATATAGCATTCAAGGAATCTTCAAATTGCAAGATAGTTTTGTTAATGCAGATGTTCAATTTTGACTCTCAACAGTCACATATAACAGTAACTTTCAGCCATTTGATGAAGTTATCATTGCAGTTACAGCCTCATCCAACGACTAAGAAACTGCTATTGTTGAGTAAATCCGAGTCCCACATAGTAGCTAGGATGGAAGATCTCTTGAGGATTCTAAACATCTCTTAATTTATTAGTCCCTTCAATTTTCATCTTCACTACTCCAGAGTCTGTTTAATCCCTATATAAATGCATGAACACAAATCTTCTTAAGCATAGCATTACCAAACAATCTCTCCACCGTGCCTTCTGTGTTTCCATTGCCTTTTTTCACATCGTTGTCTCAGAAAAATGGGTGGATCTAAGCAAGCTTCCAAAATCAAACCTTCTCTTCATGCTCGTGAGGAATCACGTGCATTGGTCCTGTCAGACCAGACTGAGCCACAGCCACTAAGTGTTGTTCTGCCCCCAATTATCTCTTCTTACAACGAGCGCATTCGTCCAGTTCTTAATGCTCTTGAGAATCTGAGGAGACTTAACATTACCAAAGAGGGGATTCAGCTTCCCTCCATTGTTGTTGTAGGAGATCAATCTTCTGGGAAATCAAGTGTGCTTGAATCTCTCGCGGGAATTAGCTTGCCCCGAGGGCAAGGAATCTGCACAAGAGTTCCCTTGATCATGAGGCTCCAAAATCACCCTCTTCCAAAGCCAGAGCTTGTGCTGGAGTTCAATGGAAAAACCATTTCCACTGATGAACAGAATGTGTCTGATGCTATCAACATTGCCACAGATGAGCTTGCAGGAAATGCAAAAGGGATATCTGACACCCCTTTAACTTTGTTGGTGAAGAAGAATGGTGTTCCTGATCTTACAATGGTTGATCTCCCCGGAATTACCCGGGTGCCGGTCCATGGCCAACCTGAGAATATCTATGATCAAATCAAAAATATCATCATGGAATACATAAGGCCGGAAGAGAGCATCATTCTGAATGTTCTTTCAGCTACTGTGGATTTTGCTACTTGTGAATCCATTAGGATGTCACAGACTGTTGATAAAACTGGTGATAGGACTTTGGCTGTGGTAACTAAAGCTGATAAGGCTCCTGAAGGGCTATTAGAGAAGGTTACAGCTGATGATGTCCACATTGGACTTGGCTATGTCTGTGTCAGAAATCGAATCGGGGATGAATCGTATGATGAAGCTAGGATGGAAGAAGCAAGGTTGTTTGAAACTCATCATCTGCTTTCCAAAATTGACAAGTCCATTGTGGGTGTTCCTGTTTTGGCTCAGAAGCTTGTTGAGATTCAAGCATCTAGTATATCCAGGAATTTGCCTGAGATTGTCAAGAAAATCAATGAAAAGCTGAATTTTACTCTTTCGGAGTTAGAGAAATTGCCAAACATTTTGACTTCAGACGAGGATGCAATGACTGCTCTCATGCAGGTTATTGGGTTAGCCAAAGACTCGCTGAGGAAAATTCTTCTTGCAGGAGAATTTGATGAATACCCAGATGATAAACAGATGCATTGTACAGCTCGCCTCGCGGAGATGCTGAATGAGTATTCCAATGATCTTATCAAGTGTGCTGAAAGTGATTCCACCAAGGACTTCTTGATGGATGAAATTAAAGTTCTTGAAGAAGCTAAGATCATTGGACTCCCAAACTTCACTCCTCGAACAGCTTTTCTTACTCTCTTGAAGGCAAGAGTGAAAGGGATTTCAGGCATGCCCACTGACTTCATTGACAAGGTGTGGAATTACCTTGAAACTGTGGTGAATGCTGTTCTGAGGCATCATTCAGGACCTTATTACCATCTTCAGATGTCTAGCCAACGAGCCGGGCAAAGCCTCATTGCAAAGATGAAGGAGAATTCTATGAAGCATGTGAAGGAGATTGTGGAAATGGAGAAGCTCACTGACTACACTTGCAGTCCTGAGTATATGGCTGAATATAATAAGCTGATGACTCAGCAGAATCCCTTTGTGACTAGAGTTTTGGAGGAGCAAGTATCTTTGGTAGTGCTTGAAGGTATTGGGGATATTGTGGCGAGTTCTGGTCATTTGAGGCAATACCCACTTTTGCTTGAGCAAGCTTTCGACTTGAAAATGAGAATGACTGCTTACTGGAAAATTGTGCTGAGGAGGTTGGTTGATGACATTGCCCTACATCTGCAATTTAGTATCAACAGCCTTGTGAACAAGGATTTGGAAAGAGAGATTATTGCTGATATTATGGCTCCAATTGGTGGTGGGATTGATAGGCTGTTAGATGAAGTGCCTTCGGTTGCAAGGAAGCGCACTAAGCTGAACCGGAGTGTGAAGGTTCTCAGAGAAAGCAAGAACGAGGTTGCTAAGATAATTGACAAGATTTCTAGTTACGGCAATTAGGTCTCCTTTGCTGCCCCAACATGAGGAACTTTCTGTTTATCGATGCTTTTAATGATGTCTGTCATTAGTTTTGCTTAATCGTTTGTCTTTGTGTTTTGGTTTTAAAGTCTGGTTACTTGAATTTGGAATTGGAATTGTCATCTCAAGTAGTGCATTTTGCACCAACTCTATTATGATCCTCTGAATGACATCAAATTTCTAGCTTCCAATTCTGCTTCATTTTCATTTAGACTCTAATATTTCATCATTCAGTTCCTTCAAAGTTCTAGCTTGCTGCATTTGACATGCCTAACCATATCATTTTCATGGCACTGATTGATATTTCTCTACAGCATCAATTTTTCTTTGCAGTTGACATACATAAAGCGACAATGTTTGCAATCTTTCTGTTGAATACAACAATCTTTACCCAAAATAAAAATAACAACAACTTTTCCAATAAGATGAAGCAATCTAATGAAGATTGAGACAAAATAAATAGTCCCATCTGTACTGCTGTACTGTATGTACACTCACAATCTAATGTAAGTCAATTGTCCAAACTTGATCATGTTAATGGAACAGAAATCTGCATTCTGCTGAATGAGTTAGCATACTATATACATTGGGTTTCCCCTGAAAGATTAAAACTTACTGATATTGTACTAAGATTCTGTTTGAATCTGATGTAAATCATGACCAAATACTGAGGAAGAGCTGAATGAACGGACTTCTGTTGAATCTTGCGATTGGCTTTGCATCGAAAAATCTTCTGTTTTGCTTTGTCTTGAACTTTCAGTCATCCTGTGTTGATGGATTTCCCTGATGGCCCTAAACCTGACATCTTCACTGGCGAAGACACTTAGTTCCGGTGTAACTTCTGGAATGCTCATTCTTCCTTCAAGCATGTTCACGACCTCTGACATTTTAGGCCTAAGTGATGGCGATGCATTTGGGCAAAGTAGAGCTATTTTCGCCATAACTTCTGCTTCAATAGGGGTTACCTCTGATCCCAACCTTTCATCAACCACTTTCATCAAGTTTTCAGTTTGACATAAATGACATGCCTGCAATGTGAATCATAGTTACCTTTCTTTTTACGTGGTGAAGATGAGATTGATGAAGCTTTGAGTAACAAGAAACAACCAAGGATAGGGAGTTTCAGTATAGTAGCATACCCAATCTATTAGACACATACAATTATCACTGGGAATGTAACTATTATTACTCTTCCCACTTATAAGTTCCAAGACGACAACTCCGAAACCGTAGACATCTGCCTTGTAAGTTAGGTAACGTCATAATGCATATTCCGGTGCCATATATCCTTTGCAATATAAAAGTAGGATGCTGAAATTTATCTTCATAGAGGAAATATCAATTTGAGTTCTGTTATTAAGGAAGAGAGATCTTACATGGTCCCAGCCACTTGGGTGCTGATATGAGTGTTCTCCTCTTCATTTAGCTTAGCTAATCCAAAATTAGATATTTTAGGGTTCAAATTCCCATCCAATAAAACATTAGTAGCCTTGATATCTCTATGGACAATCTTGAGTGTCAATTCTTCATGAAGAAATGCAATACCCCGGGCTATGCCAACACAGATCCTAAACCTTGAGGGCCAGTCAAGTTTGATCTGATTTTCTGTGTCTTGAGAAATGTGAAAAAAAGAAGTTAGAGCTTACTTAGTTTGAATTAGTTTTTGCAATTTTCCCTTTCTCTTCCATTGCAAAAAAGATCAAGAGTATTAAAATTAAACCACAGAATAATTATAGAAGAAAATTTCAAGCTAAATAAACGGGAGACAAAAGCTAAGCTTCAGTTCCTATTAATTTTGTCTCCAGAAAATCCAAAGAGAAGGAATTTCTGAAATGCCATAGCCATTCAGATTAATCATATTTCACATTGATTTATCATAATGACCAATTTGTATCTTCTAATTCAAAGTAAATAAATAATAAAATGAAGGAAAAAACATTAGATGCAGTGCAGGGTAAAAACTTACCAAATAACACTCGGGCAAGGCTATTATTTTCAACGTACTCATACACCAATAATAATTGATCTCTCTCAATACAATACCCATGAAGCTTCACAAGATTAGGATGTTGCAAACAGGATATCATGCCTATCTCATTTAAAAATTCACGATTTACCTGCCGAGACTTCGATGAAAGTTGTTTGATTGCTACCATAGTACCATCAGATAATTGACCCTGCATTCCAACTCTTATTCAGAATTTTAAACGCCAAAGATGAACAGAATTAGAAGTCATTCACATGTACATTTGCTTTGATACCTTGTAGACGGGACCGAAACCACCTTCACCAATTTTATTAGCAGGACTAAAGTCATTAGTTGCCACTCTAATCTTTTTTAAGCTAAACATCCCTGTCTGAGAATTCACACCTGTCCAAAAGGTCAAATAATCAGTTTCAGTCTATGTACTAGCTTGAGCAGAAAGAAAAGAGGGATGCTATCTACACCATTTGAGAGTATTTAATATAAAACAAAAATGTACCAAACATGATTTATAATATTTGTTAAAGAGTCACTAAGTGGCTGCAAAAATGTAAAATGACAGCTATCTGAATCACTCAAACCTTTTTTCTCATTACCCTCATGAAACTTTTTGTCAGAAGAATATACTTGTATCGTAATGATATACATAAAATTCACCTCTCTCTGTCCCAAATCTTGCTTTGAAGTAGCCTTTCCACCAAAATATTCCCACCACGACAAGTAGGAGACATAGAGCTCCGGCCCCAACTCCAATGATTATATTAACATTATGCTCGTTTCTGCGATCTGAACAAACTTTGGAATCTTCCCAAGAAAAAAAGAGATAAGTTATGTTCATCCAGTTTGATGTGAGTAAATTAAAATAGCATGAAAATATAAACATTAGAACAGAAACATCAATAATTGAAACATTTGGTACAAATAAAGAAGAAATATAGCATATTCGGATTTGCATTTAACACATAATGATTACATAAATAATAATCAACATCACTAACAGGCACAAAAACATGTTTACTTCTTACTATGACAGCACATTTGGATTTGCACGTAATACAAACATGACAGTATTACATGTTTACTTTTTATTGTACAAAGCTTTGAGGCAATTATGTTGCTCTCAACATTAATTAGGCGTTACCTCACTAATTGGTGTTAATGAGGGAACTTCATATTCGAAGTGATAAATTTTGGTACAAACAATATTTTTAAAAGAAGAATTGAAGAAAGATGTACAATTTCAAGACAGAAATTCCCATAACTGCCTTTATTATTATACATACTGCAGTAGCCTTGAGGAAAACTGAAGTACAAAACATAACCCAAAACATTGGTATAATTCCACCATACGAAATGTATACCAAAAGATAACCCCACATAAATAACCCAAAAAACATGGCAGACCATAAAATGACTCACCAGAAACAATAGAAAAAGCTGATATAAGGGGACCATAAACTCCCCTTCTTGGAATCCTTGTGGTCCCTTTGCAAGCCCAATAGAATCGAATCTCCAGGATATTGTCCACTACACTGACATTGTGTATTGGTATTATAACCGGTTTTTGAGCAATGTTTGCTTCATCTTCAATATTGAAATCCTTTAAAACTAATCGTTCCTGCAATGAAGTAGTCTTATAAAATCCAGATTTGGACAACATTAAATAAGTTCATCAGTTTGACCAATACCTGAGCATAGACATCAGATAAGCGCTTCCCAAGACTTCTAAAACTATTATCATTTGTAAACTGTATTTCCGCAAAGTGGAGATTGACAGTGTAGTTCCCATTTTCTAAGCAGTAGTGGAAATAAGTAAGTGAAATAGGAGATATGCGCGCTGTTGCATATAACTCAGGCATATTTGAAGATGCCGAAGACACAGTGTAGCGTGTGTTTTGGAAATTATCATCATCCATGAAGTCCCTAGTGCTACTCAGTCCCCAATGATTTTCTTGATCATTAAAATATTTTGCAGTACCACCTAAAACATCTCCATCTCCAATATAGAGGATATTTTCTTTATTTTCCATCACTTCTACATCCTTTCCACCACTATTAACATGCAAACAACTTGAGTCTGCCATAAGAGAAAAATTAAGTTAGATAAAATATCATAAACAGTAGTTTTACTTCCACCATAATGCAACTCCTAAGACAATCATCATCTATATTAGTTTCTTTGTCTGAACAAATTCAATATCAATTCAGAGTTGGTAGATACAAAAAAAATAACCTCATGGAAATAAAATCATGTTCCTTCATTATTGCACAAATTTAGATATAGTAATTCTTACAGTATATTTAACCAAGTTGCTTGGGTTTCTACTTTTCATTTTCATCTCAGTGTATCTTCTTCATCAAGACAATAAATACATGCACAGAAAAATATTTGGCAGAATTCTCAATTTAGTCATGACTCTATTGTGGCATTAAAACCCAAAGGGAATGCATGCATCAAATTGTTCAGTTCCTTAATGTTAGAGAAGAAGGGATATGGCATATATGTATGCTTCCAGTTAAGTGACTAGATAACTTTCATATACACTTGCAAATCAAGGTGACTTTGCTTCCCGATTTGGACTTAAAGGAAGAAATTGAAAAAAAGTTATTGATACTGTTCAAAAATACTTCCCACTGTCGAAGAATATGTACTTACATCTTGGACAACTGAAAGTCTTCGTACATGGAAGAACCCCTCTTCTGCCAGAATCAAAAGTTCGAATTAAGTAATTTTTCATCTAGTTCACTTGCAAACTTAAGAAAACAAGAAAGAATTAAAAGATAGGCTCTTCCAATTCATTCACCCTTGAGGAGCTCCGAAACAAGTTTAGGTTTAAATTCCTGTCCGTGTTCAACAAGGTTAAAAAATGATCAGTTTCACAGTAACACCACACTTGAAGATATGTAGGATTGAAGCAATGATTGTAAGGTTTCAGTATCCTGACAGGTCATCTTGACAAGTGGATTGCCCAGGGTCTTGCCATGTAAAGTTGTTATAAGAAAGGTCGCTGAATTTAAGTATTCAAAAGAAATGTCATCAGTTGTCTAATGGCCATATAATGAGTCTATTCTGAGTTATAACCAAAAATCTTCAATATGTTCAGAATTCACCACGTGTACTAGTATACAGAATTACAGGTAATTCAGGTCTAAAGAAGATGGGGCTTTCATGAATTGACAGCTCTTCAATTACTTGTATTCTTTTTGTCATTTCACCGCTTGCCTGCATAGTAAGTTTTTCTCTCTTGACTTGGACATTTGACTCATTTTAAGGGAAGAAACAAATAGTAACATCAAATTAATGTGTGATGAGTTGTGACCCCAACAAGGGAAGAATGTTTCTTGATGCCAAACCATCACCTCTTTTTTTGACTTCCCTTTCTTTCCCCTCATCTCCCATGTATAGATTATCAAGGGAATTCCCTAGAGAAACGTGGGGATGGGGGGATATTGGTGTTGGATGTAATACAAAATCATTCTTGGGCCTTTTCCTAATAGCGTAAGCTTTTAGGATGAATTGGATCATGATATGGCCTCTTTGACTTAAGTCAGTTTCTATTGTAATTAATTACATAAAGATTCAGAAAAAACTGGATCTCTGCCTACAGAAGCAAATTGTTGATAAAACTCCAAAATGGTGTTTTCTTTTGACCTGATTTGTTTTTTCTCCTTATCCCATTTAGGAAAGACAAGAAAGTTTTGTGGTAGCAAACATTCTCTAGAATTTCTCTTAAATTCAAACCCATAGCTGATCTAGGATAGAAAATTTCAAGGTAGCAAAGATTCTCTAGAATTTCTCTTAAATTCAAAGTCATAGCTAACAACTTAAGTTTTGGGATGAATCGGATCATAATAGTAGGCAAGGAAGGACATAAGAGATCGCTACTAACCGTTAGACGAGACTTTGGTCCTTCGAGCTCAGATGACATAATAAACTTCAATGGCCAGAAATGTTACTTGACACCTACTTATTACTTTTGCCAATCCAAGGATATTAGTAACTACAAAACTTAGCCTTCCGCAGCACATAAACAGATAGATAAAGTGTAAGCGTATGTTAAATTTGAATTGAACCCCCTCATCACACAAGTAGAAAAGATAGTATTTCATAAGGCACTTGGCTCCTTGCAGAAAGGCACATGCAAATAGATTAACCAATAAAAAGAAAAAATGATTCCAAGATAAGAAACGTACATATAGCTTCCATCCCTCATGATTGAGTCTGGTATGTTTCCACTAAGCATGTCTCCAGTTAGAAGCCTGATAAATGCAATAAAAAATTGTTTACCCTGCCTTATTTCTAGCACTTGAACATAGAGTCAATTCAAAGAGTGCATATTTATGGTATTTTAAGCGAAGAATAAAAAGAAAATTTATTAAGATATTTTTTATTTATAAAAAAAATTATTTTTGTTATAGGATTAAAGTGTAATGATTCATTTTGTTTAATTTAAAACGTGAGAGTTATTTTTAAAATTGACAATAGTGTGAGAAGGTAAAAATAATTTTTAATTTAAATTCATATTATTATAAATTTAAATAATTTTTAAAAAATATATTCTCTTATTTTATATTATAAAATATTTGTGAATCAAATTATTAAATTACTCTTATTTATTATATATATATATATATATATATATTATTTTATATATAATAATATTTTAATAATTACGTATTTTAAGATATTGGCAGATGGGAGGGTGTAATTAAATAATTACAATCATATTTTAAGACAAAATTAATTAATACGTAAAAATCATTTTAAAAATTGTAGAAAAGACAACATAATCATTGGATTTTTATAAAAGTATACGTCTCCTATAGAAGATAAAGGGAATATTAAAGGTTAAGATGTCAACATCATATACAATTATTAGTTGGCAAATACTAATTATATAGAGGGAAGCATCATAAGCAAAAGGCAACAACCAGGACTGCATTGCTTATTTTTTTTATGATAATATTTTCAAAAATGGAACCCATAGAAGCTTTTAAAATTTTTGTTGATCAGAACCTGTAGAGATGACCAATAAGAAATTTATTGAAGCAAAAAATATCACACAGATCTAATTTTTTTGTTGAGTTTTTTTTTTTTTTTATTATATAGTAAATGAAAAATCTAAATCCACTTAAAAAATATAAAATGAGCGATGAATTGGGCAGTAATAAAGATCAATAAATAAAATATATTTATTAAAAAAGTCAAACACCATATAACATGTGTAAGATTTTGAAAATTGAAAAGAGAGATGAGAAAGAAAGCAATGGAATAAATTAAAATTCATAATCGAAACAACCAAAACACGAAAGAGTTTGAAAAGTTGCATTAACAACTTTCGAGTAGTTGAAGAGGCTCCATGAAAAATACGTATAATGTACTTTGACAAATTTTAAATTTTTAAAGATTTTTTAGATCTATGGTCAATCTGAACACGCTTATTTGTTTTTATTGACAATGGTAATGTGAAAAGCTTGACCTCATGCTCCATGGAAAATAAGTAAATGAGATAACGTAAGTGTAAGAACATACAAGTAAGTCAAAGTGGTAATATTTCCCAGCTCCTTAGGAATTTCCCCAGATAAGCGATTTTCAAGAATGGAGCTGCATAAGAGGTGGTAATTAATACAAAAAATGAACAAATGAATCAAAACTGACTTAACATAGTTGATAAGAACCTACATGGAAGTTAGTTTCATCGAAAACCATTGCTTTGGAATTGTTCCAATCAGGTAGTTGAGAGCAAAATCACTGCAATCAAAAAAATTCAGAAAGTATTGATATCAACAACTATTCAACTATTCAAATGGAAATAAAATAATTTGAACAGGTAAATATTAACATTAAAAAGTAATGAAGCATTTTTAAGGTGTTCATACACTTTTGTGAGATAAGGAAGCTTGATCAGTTCAGGCGGAAGCATACCAGGAAGACTATACCCCTTAAGTGTGCTGAAACATTGAGGGCCAAAAAAAAAGAAAAATTACATTATTAAGCTCAGTCCAGTCTCATAAATAAAATGTCTGAACAAAAATAGTCTTTCAAAATTCAATTCTATAATTACTTCCCATATCATTAGATATACTAACAGTAAGCTCTGAGAAAATGTAGGAAAGGATAAATCAGTAAGTTTGAAGGACTTAGGATAAGATAAGAAACTTACATCCCAACAACATGACAGAAGGTTTGATTGTCAGGGCATTCACAATCAATGCTGCTTTCAGATCCATCAGCAGGCTCTAGTGTTAACCCCACTGTTTCAATTTGACAAGAATCACCATCGAACTTCCAATCAGTAACACCAAGCGTTCTAGTAATTTCTTGAAGAGCATCCACTGGAAGACATTTGACATAATATAAGCATGACATATCAAATAATTGCATGGTCTAAGAAAAGGAAACAAAACAACAGGTAGCATTAGAACCAAGTCAAATTGATAGCACCAAAATTAGGCTAGTTACATAACAATTTACTGGCTAATATTGAAATTGAGAGTGGAATGTGGAGAATTAAAAGTGACTAAAATTTCAAAGTCTATACTAGAGCAAAGGGTACAAACTTGAGAGTTTGACAAAGCACCTTTGGTCAAGCACCTGTACATCAGTATTAGATGACCATTAAAAAATGCATGATAATCACTAATCACTTTTAAATTTAATTGGTTACTAAAACAAAACTTAACTGCTAAATTTATAATTTTTTTAGGGCATTAAATGTATTTTAGTGATAAAAAGTTGAAATAAAGAATAAGAAAAATTGATCAGACTTAATAGTAAAATATAAATAGAGATAAAAAATTAAAATATAAATAAGTTTTAAAAGTAAATGTTCTCTCTCAATAAAACTCATCACAGTTAATAAATAACTAAATTCTTTAAATATATTGATAAAAGTTTAATTTTTAATAATATATATAAAAAAAAAAATTGTTAAGAGAAAATGTCCTTACTCTAAATAAATGTTTAAATGGATAGAAGAGAGTGGAAAGAGATGTAATGGAATGAAAAAAATCGAACTGCCCTTCCTATCCCTTCACTCCCAAACATAACCTAATTAAAATAAAACTAAACAAAAACAAACAAAAAATGTATCACTGATTAGCTCACTTTATAGAAGATTAGTTACATTATACAATACCTCGACTATCCTCTTCTCCTTTCTACATAGATCCTAATTCTCAACTTTATTAAATCTCAATCAATTAAGAATTCTATTAGTATTAGTAAAATTACAAACCGTCTCTCAAATATTTTTTAATTATCAGATGATATTCTTAACTGGACACTAATATTTCCTAATGTATTTTTTAATATTATGAACCCTGATTTGTCATAAATATTCTAATGACTCATTAGTAAAATCATAAATCATATCTCTCAAATATTATTACTCACATTCTCAAACATGTCTCTCATTAAAAAAAAAAAAAAAAAAAACTTTTTAAAGAATATGTTATTTGAGATTAAACATAAGATTAATAACTACCATTAGTAAAATCACAAATCATATCTTTTAAATATTTTTTAATTACTGTATAATATTTCTAACTGGATATTAAGAAGTCTTAATATCCTTTTCATAATCTTTTTTCTTTTTGACCGAAATTTTATTATCCAATAATTCTCTTATTTCTTAATTTCTTTATCTTATATCAATTTTTTTTTTCAGATTTTCCTTAAATGTTATTACTTAAAATCACAACTCATATATCTCAAATATTTTTTAATAACAATATAATATTTTTAATTGAATATTAAGATTTCCTGATCTGTTTCATAATCCTTTTTCCTTCCAGATTTTATTACTTTGTCTTATTTCTTATTGATCAACATTTAAGGTAGTATTTAAAATTTATTTTTATATAATTTGATTTATAATATTTTTAAAATTATAATTTAATATTATCATATTTCATTCAATTAGAATAACAAGTGTTAACATACAACAACTTTTATAATATATAAGATATAAAATAAGATAAGATTAAATATAGATTATTACTATTATTATTATATACCACCTACGAGCATTGTTTGAATTGATCATACATTCAAAATTGAAAATTTTGGCGTGAGCAAATATTCCATGAATTCATATTATAATTTTCTATCCAATATTAATTACATTCCTTTAATTTTAGCATAACTATATATCCCTTTTATTTTTGCTTCTTTGAATTTATAATAGAAAATTTTTTGTAGTACTTGTGTGTATAAAATATTTAATATATATCTTTGTAACAACTTTTAGTAGATTTACCTTAAGCCCTAAGTTTTCTAGTCAATTAAGGAGTTTAGAATTTAGGTTTTCTAACCGTTTAAGGAATTTATAGTCGACCCGTGCTATAAATAAAACCCTGACTCAAGATATAATATTGGTAGCATTGCCAAATAAAAGCTCCGTCCCTTCTGCGTTTCCTCTGCTTTTCATGTCGAGAGCATTCGTCATGTTCTTGAGGAACTTTCCAAAGAGATTGACATTCCAACAGCTGATGTACACAAAAAATTGCCTGATGTTGTCAAGAATTTCGACAAAAATCTCAGTTCTAATCTCTCAGAACTAGAGAAATTGCCAAAGATTCTAACTTCAATTGAGGTTGCATTGATTGCTTCCATGCAAATTATTGGGTCAGCAAAAGAATCACTAAGGAAAATTCTTCTAGTTGGGGAATTTGATGAATACCCAGATGAAAAAGATTGCACTGCTCGCCTCGCCGAGATGCTGGATCAGTTATCTGATGATCTTCACAAGAATGCAGAAAACTTTTCCACTAAGGAATTCTTGATGGAGGAAATAAAGATCCTCGAAGAAGCCAAGCTAATTGGAATCCCAAACTCCACGCCACCCACTTCTTTTCTTACTCTCTTGGAGAACAAAGTGAATAAAATTTCAAGCATGCCCGTTTGCTTTCTTGACAAGGCATTGAGTTACATTGAACATGTGCTAAGATGAAGGAGAATTCAATGAAACATGTGAGGGAAGTTCTGGAAATAGAGATGCTCACTGGTTACACGCAGTCCTGATTATATGACTGAGAATAATAAGTTGATGGCTAATCAGGATGTCTTGTTGAATGCAATTTTCCACGATGAGCAATCTCGGGTACTTCTTGAAGGCATTTGGTTGATTCAGGTTGATCATCTGAGGCAAAACATAAACACTTCTGTTCAGCAAGAGTTTGAGTTGAAAATGAGAGTGATTGCTTATTGGAAGATAGCAGTGAGAAGGTTGACTGATAACATAGCATTGTATTTGCAGTTCAATATTAACAGTCTTGTGAAGACAGATTTGGAGAAGGAGATTGTTGCTGATATGCTGGCATCTCCAATTGGTGGTGGGATTGAAAGATTGTTAGAGGAATTGCCTTCGGTTTCATTGAAGCACAATAGGCTAAACCAAAATGTGAAGGCTTTTGAAGAGTTAAGAAGATTGCTTACTCTTATATTGGACAGAACTTTTAATTATAATGATTTAATTTCTTTGGCTGCCTTAACATAAGAATAAGTTTTTTGTTTGATAATGTGTTTTCTTTGTTTGGTTTGTTTCGAATTTAATTTCCTGAAGAGCTTTTTTAATGGAAGTACCCTTAATTTTAAATTTGATTCAATTTCAAGCGTGCATGATTCATTATGTGATATATTTGTTATAATTAAGGGTCGAAAAATACTATATATATGTATTACTTTCTATAAATAAAATTTTCTTTTTTTTACCTTTTTTACCCGTTGTGAATTTTTTTTTTTCAAAAAAAAAACATCACATTGAGATTTTATTTAAGGTTACCTTCTTACACTACATACATATATATATATAGATAACGCCAAACACTGCCACATAGAAGTAAACAAACACATATCTCAGAAAGACAGAGCCAAGGATAAACTAGAAGATGGGACCAAAGGAACCTTAGCAGCCAAATTAACTTAATCACCATAACTGGAAATCTTGTCCATTATGGTAGCCACAACGCTCTTGCTTTCCCTGAGCAGCTTGATGCTCCTAGTGAGCATGTCTCTCTTGGCAGCCACTGATGGAGATTCCTCCAATAACCTTTCGATTCCACCACCATGTGAAGACAGCAAATCAGCGACAACCTCCTTCGCCAAATCCTTGTTCACAAGGTTGTTGATACTAAATTGCAGATGAAGGGCAATGTTGTCAATCAACCTCCTCAGCACAATCTTCCAATAAGCGGTCATTCTCATTTTCAAGTCAAAAGCTTGTTCAAGCATAAGTGGGTATTTCCTCAAAAGGCTATGACTTACCTCAATTTCCCCAATACCTTCCAGGTTAAGACGAGACAGTTGCTTCTCCAAAGCTTGATAAAAGAAGGAAGTTTGTTGAGCTATCAACTTATTGTATTCAACCATGTACTCAGGACTGCAAGTGTAGTCAGTGAGCTTCTCCATTTCCACAATCTCCTTCACATGCTTAATAGAATTCTCCTTCATCTTTGCAATGAGGCTTTGCCCGCTTCGTCGGCTAGAGCTCTGAAGCTGATGATAGTGTTCAGAGTGATGCATCAGAACAGAAACCACCACAGTTTCAAGGTAATTCCACACCTTGTCAATGAAGCCTACGGGCATGCTTGAAATGCCATTCACTTTGTACTTCAAGAGAGTAAGAAAAGCCGTGTGAGGTGTGAAGTTCGGGAGTCCAATAAGCTTGGCTTCTTCAAGAACCTTCAGTTCATCCATCAAGAAGTCCTTGGTGGAATCACTCTCAGTACACCCGTTAAGATCATTGGAGTACTGATTCAGCATCTCAACAACGCGAGCTGTGCAATGCATCTGTTTCTCATCTGGGTATTCATCAAATTCCCCAACAAGAAGAATTTTTCTCAGTGATTCTTTTGCTAAACCAATAATCTGCATGAGAGCAGTCATTGCCTCCTCAACTGAAGTTAGAACCTTTGGCAATTTCTCCAACTCTGACAGATTAGAACTCAGCTTTTCATTGATTTTCTTGACAATCTCAGGCAAAATTTTGGATATACTAGCAGCTTGAATCTGAACAAGCTTCTGGGCCAAAACAGGAACACCCACAATAGATTTGTCAATTTTGGAAAGAAGAGGATGGCTTTCAAACAACCTTGCTTCTTCTTCTCTGGCTTCTTCATAGGACTCATCCCCAATTCGATTTCTCACGCTGACATAGCCAAGTCCAATGTTGACATCATCAGCAGTAACTTTCTCTAATAGCCCTTCAGGAGCCTTATCAGCTTTGGTAACCACAGCCAAAGTCCTGTCACCAGTTTTATCAACAGTCTGTGACATCCTAATGGATTCGCAAGTAGCAAAATCAACAGTAGCTGAAAGAACATTCAGAATGATGCTCTCTTCTGGCCTTATGTATTCCATGATTATATCTTTGATCTGATCATAGATATCCTCAGGTTGGCCATGGACCGGCACCCTGGTAATCCCGGGGAGATCAACCATGGTAAGATCAGGAACACCATTCTTCTTCACCAACAAAGTTAAAGGGGTGTTGGATATGCCTTTTGCATTGCCTGCAAGCTCTTCTGTGGCAGTGTTAATGGCATCAGAGACATTTTCTTCATCGGTTGATACCGTTGTGCCATCGAACTCCAACACAAGCTCTGGCTTTGGAAGAGGGTGATTTTGGAGCCTCATGATCAAGGGAACCCTTGTGCAGATTCCTTGGCCACGGGGCAAGCTGATTCCGGCAAGGGATTCAAGGACACTGGACTTGCCAGAAGACTGGTCTCCAACAACAACAATGGTGGGAAGCTGAATCCCTTCTTTGGTGATGTTGAGGCGCCTCAGATTCTCGACAGCATCAAGAACAGGACGAATGCGCTCGTTGTAAGAGGAAGCAATGGGTGAGGGTTTAACATCGAGGGGTTCACACCGGTCTGAAGAATCTGAGTTGCAATAGTACTTTCCCATAATTTCTAAGGAGGACAAGAAATTGTGAAGTAGTGAAGAGTTAATGACCAAAGAAGGGAAGTGTTAAGTGAGGAATGCTTGATGAGAAGAGTTAAACAGCTTGTGAGGGCCATTTGCAGTTTGTGCTGTGTTTATTTATAGGGACGAAAAGGAAGTGAGGACCCTTTTGCAATTTCGAAGAAGAGAGGTTAACCGGTGAATTGGGTTTGGGTGAGTGGACTAGAAGGGAAATGGATCGTTTACGGGGACTCCACGCATGCAGTCGGCCTTGGCCTTGTCTATATTTGTTGAATTTTTGAATACACGCCTCGGCCTTTGTTTTTCCTCTTCCTTTTTTTGAATTATAAAGGAAAGTAAATTTCTATTTATTAATTTTGAATTTCATATCTGCAGCAGTGCACCGGCAGTCCTATTGCTCGCTCGGGTAAGGCAAAACTTCATTTAGTTGTACAACTCTTGAGTAGTCTTTGGTGCTTTTTCAATTTTTGCAATTGTTTTGAGATATTATTCCAAACTAAAAGTCAAACCTTGACTAATTTTATGCCTACAATTTTGAATTTTTTCTTCGAGTATTCCAGAAAGTCAAAAAATATCCATCTTAAGTTTGGAAATTTTCTCTTTAGATACGGTTGATCCCTTTAATTACTCAGTGATATACAGCTGTTAGTCTATAATTTATAATGATATAAATAGACACTCCTTTCTCATTAACAAGTTTAATCTAGAGATTAATTTAGAACAAGTTTTAATCTACATATAAGATTGATTTTGAGAATTAAAAGATTTTATAGTGATCACTGGATCAAACATCAAATAGAATATTGAGAATTTTTTTTTTTTTTTTTTTTGGGTTTAGACTTAGATAATTTAAAATTTTTTAGATATAAAATTAGTTTTATTTGAGATGGGAGAATAATTATATATATATATAAAAAAAAAGAAAATAGGATAAGGCAGACAGAGTGGAAAGCAGCAGGTAGTAATTAGATGAAACCGCAATTGATGGAAGCCAAAAAAAGAAAAAAAAGAAAAGGTAAAAGTATATAATATTTAGACTTGAGTTTCTAAAATTTGAAGGCTATGGAGTGTCTGTCTCCAAACAATAGAACCATGTCTGGGCCGCCTCATAATTTTCTTATATCGTCCGTCTTACACGAGAGAATGGAAGAGTGGTTCTTATAAATTGAGTCAAACACTTGAACCCACCATACATACATATATTCTGGATCATCTACCTTGCCATGACTTTCCTTTCTCAACCGACACTGCTACAACTCAAACGGACACTTAGCCACTTATACATTTTATGTTTCAAAATAAAATAAGTAGATACATATATACATACATTGGTCTGAATAATTTTTCAAAAAAAAAAATATTGAAATGATCTTATATTGAATATACATCACCAGTAATTAAAATCTTATTAAAGGTTAATTAAAGAAGGGGCTAGACTAAATTCGACACGTTGCGTATTAAAATCTTATTAGGTTTAGGAGTATAGGTTGGTTTAATTTAGTGTAGTTTGACTCAAAAATCACACTAAATTGACTTGATATTTTGAGAAGATTATAAATTAAAATTTTATTATTAATTTGAGATTTAATGTAATTTAATTTGATTTAGAGAGGTTTGAAATTGTTAATTTATAATTTTTTTTTTAGATTTTAGACAAATTGAGGTGATTTAAAAATTTTAAAATAAAAAATTTATAAAATATATAAATTAGCTATTTAGTTTAGTTTAAGACAATTTTAAATTTAAAACTAAGAAGCAAATCAATAATTTAAATATATTTAAAGGCGATTCAAATTGTTTTTAATCAATTTTAGTGTTTTAGTTAAATTAATACAGTTTAACTTTATTTTATTGATTAAGTACAATTTAGGTTAGTTTATAGACACGATTTGTTGGTATACTCCTTAATTTCTTCATTTAGTTAAAAATATTACGTTGACGTCTAATCATATTTCAAATCAATTATATCTAACATGCAAGTTTGGAAACCAAATGGTACACAAAACAGTGATTTCATTATATGTTTTATTTTATAGAATAATGATGTCTTTTTTAAAAAAAATATATATAAGTCATAATTAATTGACAATATAATTATATGTTTACACTTGAAAGAATTATGATATATCATCACAATGTAATAAAAAAATGATAGAATATCATATATAATTAAAAATTGAACATGAGAATACAAAATGTAAGAATAAAAGATAAAGTAGGAAGATTAATGTGAATATAGTAAAAATATATAATGTCACAATTTATTATAATAATAAATTTTTATATATCACTAAACTTTTTTTTTAATTTTTTATTTAATGCAGTAGAGGTGTAAAAGTAACTAGTATAATGTATGAGTGTAAAATTAGAGATGTAGCCACCCGTAAACATTATTTTTTACCCTTAGATTGAGAGAAAACTAAAAAAGAAAAGAAAACTAAGAAAAAATTAAGAGAGAAATGGACATTTCTTTCATCTGGATAGCCAAAAAAATTTAAAAAAAAATAGAAGGGAGCGAAAATTTGAGGAAAAAATATTGATTGGTATTATATAAAAGTTTTTTATCTAAATATAAAAAATTTAAAAAAAAAACTTGTTTAACGTTCTCTTTAACTTTTTATTATAAAATATTCCACGTATTTCACATAATAATAATGGATATTACTATTATTATGAAATAATTATTTTTTTCTCGTTGTTTCCCTCGTTCGTCCAAACATAAAGAGAAAGACATGTTCCCTTGTTTAACGTTCTCTTAACTTTTCTCTTCTCTCCATTTTCCCTCCCTCTATTTTCTCTCTTCTCATTTTCTCTCTTCATTCAAACAAAACATAAAATTGTGCTATATGCATATCTTTTTATCCACACCTATTTTTATATTTTATTTTTATTTATAATTTTATTTTTACAATATAACTAAAATATAGTAAGTAGGTGTGTAACTATTATTTGCCTTTGCTATATTGAAGTTGCACGCTCCTTTTTGTAAGTTAGTGCAGTCAAAGACAATCAACCAAGAGGCACAATAAAGTGGGATATTAGACACAACTCCCCTCATCACTGCTTCTTGAGAATATCAAACATCTTGTAGTCCCTTCAATTCTCATCTTTCTATGAGCATCATGGTAATTAAACTTAGCACAATAAACGTAAAACTAACATAGAGCATTCAAGAAAGCTTCAAATTGCAAGATAGTTCTGTTAATATAGATGTTCAACTTGGACTCTCAACAGTCACATATAGCAATAACTTTCAGTCATTTGATGAAGTTATCATTGTAATTATAGCCTCATCCAACAGCTAAAAAACTACTATTGTTGAGAAGTAACTGTAATAAATTCGAGTCTCACATAGTGGCTAGGATGGAAGATCTCTTAAGGATACTAAACGTCTCTTAATTAATTAGTCCCTTCAATTTTCATCTTCCCTACTCCAGGGTCTATTTAATTCGTATATAAATGCATGAACACAAATCTTCTTAAGCAAAACATTACCAAACAATCTCTCCACCATGCCTTTTGTGTTTGCATTGCCTTTTTTCACATCGTTGTCTTAGAAAAATGGGTGGATCTAAGCAAGCTTCCAAAATCAAACCTTCGCTTCATGCTCGTGAAGGCTGGAGGAATGAAAATGATGATAAAATGCTCCTAAAGAGCTAGTTAATGTTTGCATTAAGAAATTATTTGCATCTTCCTCTAAATTATACTACATAAATATTAATACAATTGAAATATCTCTTGTTGTAAACCAGAAGTTTACAAGTCAAAATATATTTATTGTTTTGCATGACTAGAAATTATTTGCGTCAACAATGAAGCAAAAGTAATTTAAAAAAAAATATCATGTGAACTTTCATTGAATAGCCAGAAGATTCTTCAATTAAAATGCTTAGTTTCTCATGTACTATTTGTTCCCAAAGAAAATTTATTTGAATTAACAAAAGTAAAAGTGAATCCCTCATCATTTAGAATGTATATGAGGTGAAAATATTTATGAGCCTATAGACCTACCAAGTGGATTATTTAGATACTTCTTAATTTTAATCGATGCATTGACTAAATGATCACATATTTAGGTTAACTCATAACTTAAAGTTTATGAGATTACTTGTTCAATAGATTAAATTAAGAGAGTAATGATTATATCTAGTTGAGTAATACACCTAGTTAATGCTAGTGAATTTACTCTTCAAAATGACTATTGGAATACATAAAATGGATTTGTAAGTGCCTAAAATTAATTACAATACCATTATTTATGAAATCTAAACTTCCAAAATTGATTTAGGAACATATGATTATTCATGTTGTAACATTGATTTGCATCATGCCAACAAATTATTTGAACCCTTCTTATAATTAGTTTATAATCAGGAGCCAAATATATCCCATCTATGAAATTTTGAATGAGTTATTAATTACTCCACCACAATGTATTAAGATGGGACCTCAATAGAAGTTAAAAACATATGTTGGATATAAATCTCTATACATTGAGTCACTAAAATGATATTAATTTGTGGCTTGGTTCGCCACTTGTCTTTTTGATAAATCATTTATTTCAACATTAAGGGGGAGAGAATAAGTAGTTAGAAAAAGATAGCATTTATAATGAATTATCACCTTGATCCTCATGCAAAGCAAATATGAACTAGAAAAGTTCATATGATAATTCACTTGTATAAACTATCAGACGCATTGCCTGACTAGTAAGAGTGATTAAAATCATGTGTACCGACTGCTATTACTTCAATCAAAGTATAACTACAAACACATGAAAAGTGACAAGCACACTGGTTCCAAAGATAAAAATCCTTGAAAAAAGAGGAGCTAAGAATCAAAGATGGCCAAATCAAGAATAAAGTAACTCTAGAAGAATTGCTAGAGGTACCTCTAGAAGAGTCCTTAGATATAACTAATGTTTTAGTTTCAAAGGAAACTTAGGTACTTGAAAGCCATGAAAATAAAAAGATCTTTACAAATTATGATGGAACCAAAATGAAATCGATATTGTTAACAATGTTCACATATAATGTAACACGTTATGTGATATAAGATATTAAGGATCAGTAGTAAAAGTTTGGAAAGAAAGAAATGATTGGCCAAAAATTGAAAAGACGCAATTAAGGTTCGCTTAAAAGTGAAAAATTTTGGACCTGCAGTCCAAACACTAAAAGTGAAAAGCCAGTTATGGACAAATGGGCTTTTGTATGAATACAAAAGAAAAATGATACTCAAGGGTTTTCTTGCAAATAACTGGCATTGATTTTGAATGAATATACTTAATTGTGGTGGATGTAAGTATCTAATGGTACTTATTTAGTCTGTCAGTATATGAATGATATTATTTGTGTCTAATGAATATTGTTGTAGTCGACTTATTCAATAATTCAATAATGACATCTCTGAAGAATTTAATTTGCTTGAATCAATTTATAAGATCATTTGAGTTAGTAATTGTTGAAGGAAATATCTATAGAAATTACCCATTTGTCCGTATATTATTAAATTTGTGTAGATGATTTAATATTAGAACTTTTTAAGAGCTTCTAAAGCTATAAATTACTTATAGAGAGAACTTGCATTAAAATGCTTATATAGTATAAGGGTTAAAGTGATTTTATATGTACAAATTATATTTATTGTGATCGCTAAATGCGAAACATGTATTCTCCTTAGAACTTGTGAGAATAATAAAAAAATATTTGGTCCTAAAGTACCAAATCTTGGTACAATTTAACTAGTTTGTCAAGATGATAATCTAGCAAATTTGTTATCATAGTATTAACTTCTACAATATTTGAAGGATCTTGTACAATATTAGAGTTTATCAACACAAATAACTTAATTGATACACATTGCACTCTTTTTCCCTTCACCATGGTTTTTTTCCATTGGGTTTTCCTGATAAGGTTTTTAATGAGGCAGCATTTGATTGCGTATATAAAGAATTGTGTATTCTTTTCCTCTGTAGGTTTTTGTCCCAAAGGGTTTTTTCTAATAAGGTTTTTAATGAAGCACATTCTTTGGTAATGGGCATCCAAGGGAGAGTGTTATGAATATTTTGATTGGATACCCATTTAATGAAATATTCCTTAGGGCTGATTCAATGTTTATTTATTTGTAATTTATTAAATAAACATTATCTTTTTAGGGCTAGGTTTTCAGTTTTATTGTGTATATATACCTCATTGATTGATGAATAAAGTTAGCTCTTTTGGATACTCTATTTTTCTCTTCTCTTAATTCACTCTACTTTATTCACTGTGTTTACTTTTTCACAACATAACATTAAATTTTAAATTTACTTTCATTTCATATATTTTCATTGAACTCTCAAATAATGAAAAGATAACTTTCATCTTTTTTTTTTACTTAAATATCTAAATAATGAAAACGCGACTCTCTTTCTTTCTTATCCCTTCTCTTTTCATTCCACTTTCTATCGTCTCTAAAACTCTCAAACATAACCTAATTAAAATAAAACAAAACAAAAACAAACAAAAGAGTGTATCACTGATTAGCTCACTTTATAGAAGATTAGTCACATCACACAACACCTTGACTGTCGTCTTCTCCTTTCTAGATAAATCCTAATTCTCAACTTTATTAAATCTCAATCAATTAAGAATTCTATTAGTAGTAAAATTACAAACCGTCTCTCAAATATTTTTTAATTATCATATGATATTCTTAATTGGACACCAGTATTTCCTAATATTTTTTTTAATATTATGAACCCTGATTTGTCATAAATATTCTAATGACCCATTAGTAAAATCATAAATCATATCTCTCAAATATTATTACTCAAGTTCTCAAACATATCTCTCATTAAAAAAAAAAAATTTTAAGAATATTTTATTTGAGATTAAACATAAGATTAATGACTACTATTAGTAAAATCACAAATTATATCTTTTAAATATTTTTTAATTACTGTATAATATTTCTAACTGGATATTAAGAAATCTTAATATCCTTTTCATAATCTTTTTTTTTTCTTTTTTAGCAAAATTTTATTATCTAATAATTCTCTTATCTCTTAATTTCTTTATCTTATGTCAAATTTTTTTCAGATTTTGCTTAAATTTTATTACTTAAAATCACAACTCATATATCTCAAATATTTTTTAATAACAATATGATATTTTTAATTGAATATTAAGATTTCCTGATCCCTTTCCTAATCCTTTTGCCTTCCAAATTTTATTACTTAGTCTTATTTCTTATTGATCAACATTTAAGGTAGTATTTAAAATTTATTTTTTACATAATTTGATTTATAATATTTTTTAAAATTATAATTTAATATTATCATACTTCATTCAATTAGAATAACAAGTGTTAACATACAACAACTTTTATAATATATAAGATAAAATTAAATATAGATTATTATTATTATTATTATTATATGCCACCTACGAGCCTTGTTTGAATTGATCATACATTCAAAATTGAAAATTTTGACGTGAGCACATATTCCATGAATTCATATTATAATTTTCTATCCAATGTTAATTACATTCCCTTAATTTTAGCATAAGTATATATCCCTTTTATTTTTGTTTCTTTGATTTTATAATATTTTCTTGTGATATTTTTAACTTGAAAAATCTTTGTAAGACTTGTGTGTATAGAATATTTAATGTATATCTTTGTAATAACTTTTAGTAGATTTACCTTAAGCCCTAGGTTTCTTAGTCAATTAATGAGTTTAGGGTTTAGGTTTTCTAACAGTTAAAGGAATTTATAGTTGACCCGTGCTATAAATAAAACCCAAGCTCAAAAGATTTAACATTGGTAGCATTACCAAATAAAAGCTCTGTGCCTTCTGTGTTTCCTCTGCTTTTCACGTCGAGAGCATTCGTCATGTTCTTGAGGAACTTTCCAAAGAGATTGACATTCCAGCAGCTGATGTACACAAAAAATTGCCTGATGTTGTCAAGAATTTCGACAAAAATCTCAGTTCTAATCCCTCAGAATTAGAGAAATTGCCAAAGATTCTAACTTCAGTTGAGGATGCATTGATTGCTTCCATGCAAATTATTGAAAGAATCACGGAAAATTCTTCTAGTTGGGGAATTTGATGAATACCCAGATGAAAATGATTGCACTGCTCGCCTCGCCCAGATGCTGGATCAGTTCTCTGATGATCTTCACAAGAATGCAGAAAACTTTTCCACTAAGGAATTCTTGATGGAGGAAATAAAGGTCCTCGAAGAAGCCAAGCTAATTGGAATCCCAAACTCCACGCCACGCACTGCTTTTCTTACTCTCTTGAAGAAAAAAAGTGAATATAATTTCAAGCATGCCCGTTTGCTTCCTTGACAAGGCATTGAGTTACATTGAACATGTGCTAAGATGAAGGAGAATTCAATGAAACATGGGAGGCAAGTTCTGAAAATGGAGATGCTCGCTGGTTACACATGCAGTCCTGATCATATGACTCAGAATAATAAGTTGATGGCTAATCAGGATATCTTGTTGAATGCAATTTTCCACGATGAGCAATCTCGGGTACTTCTTGAAGGCATTGGGTTGATTCAGGTTGATCATCTGAGGCAAAACATGAACACTGCTGTTCAGCAAGTGTTTGAGTTGAAAATGAGAGTGATTGCTTATTGGAAGATAGCAGTGAGAAGGTTGACTGATAACATAGCATTGTATTTGCAGTTCAATATTAACAGTCTTGTGAAGACAGATTTGGAGAAGGAGATTGTTGCTGATATGCTGTCATCTCCAATTGGTGGTGGGATTGAAAGGTTGTTAGAGAAATTGTCTTTGGTTTTATTGAAGAGCAATAAGCTAAACCGAAATGTGAAGGCTTTTGAAGAGCTAAGAAGATTGCTTACTCTTATATTAGACAGAACTTCTAGTTATGATGACTTAATCTTCTTGGCTGCCTTAACATGAGAATAAGTCTTTTGTTTGATAATGTGCTTTTTTTGTTTTGTGTTTTTCTAGTTTAATTTCTTAAAGAGCTTTTTTAACAGAAGTATCCTTAATTTAAAACTTGATTCAATTTTGAGCGTGCATGATCCATTCTATAATATATTTGTTATGATTAAGAGTCACAAATATTATATATATGTATTACTTTCTATGAATAAAATTTTTTTTTGCATTTCTTACCTTATTGTTAATTTTTCTAAAAAAAAAACATCACATTAGGATTTTATTTAAGGTTGCCTTCTTACACTATATATATATAGATATAGATATAGATAATGGCAAAGACTACCACATAGAAGTAAACAAACACACATCACAGAGCCAAGGATAAACTAGAAGATGGAACCAAAGGAACCTTAGCAGCCAAGTTAACCTAATCACCATAGCTAGGAAATATTGTCCATTATGGTAGTCACAACGTGCTTGCTTTCCCTGAGCAGCTTGATGCTCGTAGTGAGCTTGTCTCTCTTGGCAGCCACTGATGGAGATTCCTCCAACAACCTTTCGATTCCACCACCATGTGAAGACAGCAAATCAGCAACAACCTCCTTCCCCAAATCCTTGTTCACAAGGTTGTTGATACTAAATTGCAGATGAAGGGCAATGTTGTCAATCAACCTCCTCAGCACAATCTTCCAATAAGCAGCCATTTTCATTTTCAAGTCAAAAGCTTGCTCAAGCATAAGTGGGTATTTCTTCAAAAGGCTATGACTTACCTCAATTTCCCCAATACCTACCAGGTTAACACGAGACAGTTGCTTCTCCAAAGCTTCATAAAAGAAGGAATTTTGCTGAGCTATCAACTTATTGTATTCAACCATGTACTCAGGACTGCAAGTGTAGTCAGTGAGCTTCTCCATTTCCACAATCTCCTTCACATGCTTCATAGAATTCTCCTTCATCTTTCCAATGAGGCTTTGCCCGGCTCTTCGGCTAGAGCTCTGAAGCTGATGATAGTGTTCAGAGTGATGCGTCAGAACAGAAACCACCACAGTTTCAAGGTAATTCCACACCTCGTCAATGAAGCCTATGGGCATGCTTGAAATGCCATTCACTTTGTACTTCAACAGAGAAAGAAAAGCCGTGTGAGGTGTGAAGTTCGGGAGTCCAATTAGCTTGGCTTCTTCGAGAACCTTCAGTTCATCCTTCAAGAAGTCCTTGGTGGAATCACTCTCAGTACACCCGTTAAGATCGTTGGAGTACTGATTCAGCATCTCAACAATGCGAGCTGTGCAATGCATCTGTTTCTCATCTGGGTATTCATCAAATTCCCCAACAAGAAGAATTTTTCTCAGTGTTTCTTTTGCTAAACTAATAATCTGCATGAGAGCAGTCATTGCCTCCTCAACTGAAGTTAGAACCTTTGGCAATTTCTCCAGCTCTGACAGATGAGAACTCAGCTTTTCATTGATTTTCTTGACAATCTCAGGCAAAATTTTAGATATACTAGCAGCTTGAATCTGAACAAGCTTCTGGGCCAAAACAGGAACACCCACAATAGATTTTTCAATTTTGGAAAGAAGAGGATGGCTTGCAAACAAACTTGCTTCTTCTTCTCTGGCTTCTTCATAGGACTCATCCCCAATTCGATTTCTCACGCAGACATAGCCAAGTCCAATGTTGACATCATCAGCAGTAACTTTCTCTAATAGCCCTTCAGGAGCCTTATCAGCTTTGGTAACCACAGCCAAAGTCCTGTTACCAGTTTTATCAACAGTCTGTGACATCCTAATGGATTCACAAGTAGCAAAATCCACAGTAGCTGAAAGAACATTCAGAATGATGCTCTCTTCTGGCCTTATGTATTCCATGATTATATCTTTGATCTGATCATAGATATCCTCAGGTTGGCCATGGACCGGCACCCGGGTAATCCCAGGGAGATCAACCATTGTAAGATCAGGAACACCATTCTTCTTCACCAACAAAGTTATAGGGGTGTTGGTTATGCCTTTTGCATTGCCTGCAAGCACTTCTGTGGCAGCGTTAATGAGATCAGAGAGATTTTCTTCATCGATTGAAACCGTTGTGCCATCGAACTCCAACACAAGCTCTGGCTTTGGAAGAGGGTGATTTTGGAGCCTCATGATCAAGGGAACCCTTGTGCAGATTCCTTGGCCACGGGGCAAGCTGATTCCGGCAAGGGATTCAAGGACACTGGACTTGCCAGAAGACTGGTCTCCAACAACAACAATGGTGGGAAGCTGAATCCCTTCTTTGGTGATGTTGAGGCGCCTCAGATTCTCGACAGCATCAAGAACAGGACGAATGCGCTCGTTGTAAGAGGAAGCAAGGGGTGAGAGTTTAGCATTGAGGGGTTCACACATGTCTGAAGAATCTGAGTTGCAACAGTATTTTCCCATAATTTCTAATGAGGACAAGAAATTGTGAAGTAGGGAAGAGTTAAAGATCAAGGGAAGTGTTAAGTGAGCAATGGTTGATGAGAAGAGTTAAACAGCTTGTGAGGGCCATTTGCAGTTTGTGCTATGTTTATTTATAGGGACTAAAAGGAAAGTGAGGACCATTTTGCAGTTTCGAAGAAGAGAGGTTAACCGGTGAACTGGGTTTGAGTGAGTGGACTAGAAGCATTGACTCAACGACTTTCTATTTGAGACCTGCTGTATGCGAATTTGTTTATACACTTTCACCTTTTTCTTTTTTTTTTAAGTAGTGGCATCTAATAATATTATTATATTAAGTATTAATTAATTTATATATATTTTTATTTTTTTATTTTAAATTTTATTTTTATTAATTAGGTTTTTAAAATATATTCATAGAAATTTTGTTTTTAATAATGTATAAAAAATACTTACTTTAACAAATTCTCTACCTCAAAAAAAAAAAAAAATCTTTAGTTATTGATTAAAGAATACCCCCAATCCAAACCGAAAACTAAGAATTTACATATTGAATGAGCACAAAAGTGTTCACACACTTTTTTTATTTGAGTCTTCATTGTTAAGGTTCTTGCACATGAAGGAAAAGATTTTAATTGGTCCTTGTTGCCTTTGGATTCTTTTAGCAAAATGTGACTCTACATCGTAGTACGGATTAAAGCATTCAACGAGGAATCTAAAGATTAGCTTCCTAATAACTATGTGACGTTGCATTTGATAAAAGACAAGGGTTGCTGTACGGAACCCCTTATTTATTTCTAACTTTATCTAAAGGTTATTAACATGGGACGCTTTTAAATTTCTTTTCTTCTTTCTTAAGCTTACAAAATATTGTTGTTTGGGTGAAAAAAAAAACTTCTGATTTTTTATGGAACTTTAATTAATATTAGGTCGAGACTTGACCATTAGACATAATAAATTTAAATTAAAAGGTGGTTAATTTAAATTAAAATAATATATAATCAATCGAGTTTAATCTTAAAACTTTAATATATATTCATAATAAAGTGTAAATTTATGGACTTACAAAATTTTATTGTTGAAATACACTCTTGCTGAAAAAAATTATTTACTTTAAAAAATTAATTGAGCTATCAACAGTGCGTAAATTTAATAATAATCTAAAAATTACTATCTCATTTATGTAATGAATAAAAATATGCTTTACAAAAGCAGGGAATAAGTATTTTTATTCCTTATTCAAAAGAAATCTTCTAGGAACATTTTTTTCAAGTATCTATTCCGTATTTGAAAAAGCAGGGAATAAGTATTTTATATTTCAAATCAATCATTTTCTAGGAAACTAACAAGAAAGAACTACAATAAAACCGACACGTTGCGGAAATTGGGAAATTTGAGATCTTTTTCAATCAATCCTTTTGATGTTATATGTCTAAAGGTTAATTAAAGAAGGCGCTAGACTAAAGCCGACACGTTGCGTATTAAAATCTTATTAGGTTTAGGAGTATAGGTTGGTTTAATTTAGCGTAGTTTGACCAAAAAATAACACTAAATTGACTTGATATTTTGAGAAGATTATAAATTAAAATTTTATTATTAATTTGAAATTCAATGTAATTTAATTTGATTTAAAGAGATTTAAAATTGTTAATTAATTTATTTTTTTTAGATTTTAGACAAATTGAGGTGATTTAAAAAATTTTAAAAATAAAAATTTGTAAAATATATAAATTAGCTATTTAGTTTAGTTTAAGACAATTTTAAATTTAAAACTAACAAGCAAATCAATAATTTAAATATATTTAAAGTCGATTCAAATTGTTTTTAATCGATTTTAGTGTTTTAGTTAAATTAATACAATTTAACTTGATTTTATTGATTAAGTATAATTTAGGTTAGTTTATAAACACGATTCGTTGTTATATTCCTTAATTTCTTCGTTTAGTTAAAAATATTACGTTGATGTCTAATCATATTTCAAATCAATTATATCTAACATGCAAGTATGGAAACCAAATGGTACACAAAACAGTTATTTGATTATATGTTTTATTTTATAGAATAATGATGTCTTTTTTTTTTCTTTAAATATAAGTCATAATTAATTGACAATATAATTATATGTTTACACTTTAAAGAATTATGATATATCATCACAATGTAATAAAAAAAAGATAGAATATCATATATAATTAAAAATTGAACATGAGAATACAAAATGTAAGAATAAAAGATAAAGTAGGAATATTAATGCGAATATAGTAAAAATATATAATGTCACAATTTATTATAGTAATAAATTTTTATATATCACTATTTTTTTTTTAATTTTTTATTTAATGCAGTCGAGGTATAAAAGTAACTACTATAATATATGAGTGTAAAATTAGAGATGTAGCCACCCGTAAACATTTTCTTTTGCCCTTAGATTGAGAGAAAACTAAAAAGAAAAGAAAACTAAGAAAAAATTAAGAGAGAAATGGATATTTCTTTCATCTAGATAGCAATAAAAATAAAAATAAAAAATAAAAATAAAAATAAAAATAAAATAAAAGGGAGTGAAAATTTGAGGAAAAATATTGATGGGTATTATATAAAAGTTTTTTCTCTAAATATAAAAAATTAAAAAAAAAACTTGTTTAACGTTTTCTTTAACTTTTTATTATAAAATATTCCATGTATTTCACATAATAATAATGGATATTAGTATTATTATAAAATAATTCTTTTTTTCTCTATGTTTCCGTCTCCAAACACAGAGAGAAAGACATTTTCTCTTAACTTTTCTCTTCTCTCCATTTTCCCTCCCTCTATTTTCTTTCTTTTCATTTTCTCTCTTCATTCAAACAAAACATAAAATTGTGCTATATGCATATCTCTTTATCCACACTTATTTTTATATTTTATTTTTTATTTATAATTTTATTCTTACAATATAATTAAAATATAGTAAGTATATACAAAAATGCTAGTAAGTAGGTATGTAACTATTATTTGCCTTTGCTATATTGAAGTTGCACCCTCCTTTTTGTAAGTTAGTGCAGTCAAAGACAATCAACCAAGAGTCACACTAGAGTGGGATATTAGGCACAACTCCCCTCATCACCGCTTCTTGAGAATATCAAACATCTTGTAGTCCCTTTGATTGGTACTTTAATGACAATTTGTCACATAATAAAATCTGAACCATTAAATCTAAAATCAACTGCTCAAATTACCCTCAGATCCTAATCCCTAGTTGTATTTTATATTTTTAGTTTCTGAATTCTGATTTCTGAGAATGTGAATGGTCAGGTTGTAAAGTCATCCCCGTCTTACTTTAATTAACAATACGAGAATATCTTTAATGAGGTCTGAAAGGAATCTTATAGGATTGATACTTTAGAAAGATTCTATTTGTGATAAGTAGTCTTAAAAGTAAATACTGAAACAAGTTGCATGTGATGATAGATTTCATGCCAGTTGATAAATACGTTACACCAAAATTATGAAGCTCTTGCAAATACGTCTCTGCAGTCTGCATGTGCATGTGAACTCTCAAAACAAAACAAATGATAATAACAAGAAGGAATTGGCCCTACCAGACTCTGTTGGTGTTGAACGGAGTGTTACTCCTTCGTTACTTTTTATATGTCGTTTTAGAATAAAAATTTATACGTTGTTTTACAAATTTAAAATAATATTAGTTATTATCTTTTTTAATTAATTTTTACAATTTATTAATTATAATAAATTGAAAATAAATTATATTAAACCACAAATAAAAAGTAATGAAAAAAAAAACTAAATAAAGATGACTAATGCTTGGACGGTTTAACAAAGTTAATAAATGCTCTAAGGTTTAAAAGTCTATACTTAAATAAGCAAATGGTTGGCATCTGAGAAACACAGTGGAAAAATTGCAGACAGACCCAGAAAGAATAGAACCAATGTAATTCCCTTGCTTTTAACACCCATCTTCAAAGGGATGGATCACTTTGAATCAGAAAGAAAACAATCTGGAAGCCTATTAGCTCAAAAAGGCTCCGATCAGAGGAAGGGGAAGAAACTTGGACACTGAAGCAGAGCTTCCTGGCGTGTCTGCTTCTCTTAAGTAGCAGATACAACGTGTGTTTAGAGACGGGGCTTTGGATTTTGATGCACGATTATTAAAAAAGAGATTAGAGGTTTAGGTAGCGTTTTTGATAATCTTTATGGGAAAGATGATAAATTATCTAATCTGAGGAGACCAGACTGAGCCACAGCCAGTGAGTGTTGTTCTGCCACCAATTATCTCTTCTCACAACGAGCGCATTCGTCCAGTTCTTAATGCTCTTGAGAATCTGAGGAGACTTAACATTACCAAAGAGGGGATTCAGCTTCCCTCCATTGTTGTTGTAGGAGATCAATCTTCTGGGAAGTCAAGTGTGCTTGAATCTCTCGCGGGAATCAGCTTGCCCCGCGGGCAAGGAATCTGCACAAGATTTCCCTTGATCATGAGGCTGCAAAATCACCCTCTTCCAAAGCCAGAGCTTGTGCTGGAGTTCAATGGAAAAACCATTTCCACTGATGAACAGAATGTGTCTGATGCTATCAACATTGCCACAGATGAGCTTGCAGGAAATGCAACAGGGATATCTAACACCCCTTTAACTTTGTTGGTGAAGAAGAATGGTGTTCCTGATCTTACAATGGTTGATCTCCCCGGAATTAGCCGGGAGCCGGTCCATGGCCAACCTGAGAATATCTATGATCAAATCAGAAATATCATCATGGAATATATAAGGCCGGAAGAGAGCATCATTCTGAATGTTCTTTCAGCTGCTGTGGATTTTGCTACTTGTGAATCCATTAGGATGTCACAGACCGTTGATAAAACTGGTGATAGGACTTTGGCTGTGGTAACTAAAGCTGATAAGGCTCCTGAAGGGCTATTAGAGAAGGTTACAGCTGATGATGTCCACATTGGACTTGGCTATGTCTGTGTCAGAAATCGAATCGGGGATGAATCGTATGATGAAGCAAGGTTGTTTGAAACTCATCATCTGCTTTCCAAAATTGACAAGTCCATTGTCGGTGTTCCTGTTTTGGCTCAGAAGCTTGTTGAGATTCAAGCATCTAGTATATCCAGGAATTTGCCTGAGATTGTCAAGAAAATCAATGAAAAGCTGAATTTTACTCTTTCGGAGTTAGAGAAATTACCAAACATTTTGACTTCAGATGAGGATGCAATGACTGCTCTCATGCAGGTTATTGGGTTAGCGAAAGACTCGCTGAGGAAAATTCTTCTTGCAGGAGAATTTGATGAATACCCAGATGATAAACAGATGCATTGCACAGGTCGCCTCGCGGAGATGCTGAATGAGTATTCCAATGATCTTATCAAGTGTGCTGAAAGAGATTCCACCAAGGACTTCTTGAAGGGTGAAATTAAAGTTCTTGAAGAAGCTAAGATCATTGGACTACCAAACTTCACGCCTCGAACTGCTTTTCTTACTCTCTTGAAGGCAAGAGTGAAAGGGATTTCAAGCATGCCCACTGACTTCATTGACAAGGTGTGGAATTACCTTGAAACTGTGGTGAATGCTGTTCTGAGGCATCATTCAGAACCTTATTACCATCTTCAGATGTCTAGTGAACGAGCCGGTCAGAGTCTCATCGCAAAGATGAAGGAGAACTCTATGAAGCATGTGAAGATAGTTGTGGAAATGCAGAAGCTCACTGATTACACTTGCAGTCCTGAGTATATGGCTGAATATAATAAGCTGATGACTCAGCAGAATCCCTTTGTGACTCAAGTTTTGGAGAAGAAAGTATCTTTGGTAGAGCTTGAAGGTATTGGGAATATTGTGGTGAGTCCTGGTCATTTGAGTCAATACCCACTTTTGCGTGAGCAAGCATTCGACTTGAAAATGAGAATGACTGCTTACTGGAAAATTGTGCTGAGGAGGTTGGTTGATGACATTGCCCTACATCTGCAATTTAGTATCAACAACCTTGTGAACAAGGATTTGGAAATAGAGATTGTTGCTGATATTATGTCTCCAATTGGTGGTGGGATTGAAAGGCTGTTAGATGAAGTGCCTTCGGTTGCAAGGAAGCGCACTACGCTGAACCAGAGTGTGAAGGTTCTCAGAGAAAGCAAGAACGAGGTTGCTAAGATAATTGATAAGATTTCTAGTTACGGCAATTAGATCTCCTTGCCCCAACATGAGGAACTTTCTGTTTATCGATGCTTTTAATGATGCCTGTCTTCAGTTTTGCTTAATCGTTTGTCTTTGTGTTTTGGTTTGAGTCTGGTTACTTGAATTTGGAATTTTAATCTCAAGTAGTGCATTTTGTACCCTTTATTTTCATTTAGACTCTAATATTTCATCATTCAGTTCCTTCAAAGTTCTAGCTTGCTGCATTTGACATGCCTAACCATACCATTTTCATGGCACTGATTGATATTTCTCCACAGCATCAATTTTTCTTTGCAGTTTACATACATAAAGCGACAATCTTTGCAATCTTTCTGTTGAATACAACAATCTTTACCCAAAATAACAATAGCAACAACTTTACCAATAAGATGAAGCAATCTAATGAAGATTGAGACAAAATAAACAGTCCCATCTGTATTGTGTGTACACTCACAATCTAATGTAAGTCAATTGTCAAAACTTGACCATGTTAATGGAACAGAAATCTGCATTCTGCTAAATGAGTTAGCATACTATATACATTGGGTTTCCCCTGAAAGATTAAAACTTACTGATATTGTACTAAGATTCTGTTTGAATCTCATGTAAATCATGACCAAATACTGAGGAAGAGCTGACTGAACGGACTTCTGTTGAATCTTGCGATTGGCTTTGCATCGAAAAATCTTCTGTTTGGCTTTGTCTCGAACTTTCAATCATCCTGTGTTGATGGATTTCCCTGATGGCCCTAAACCTGACATCTTCACTGGCGAAGACACTTAGTTCTGGTGTAACTTCTGGAATGCTCATTCTTCCTTCAAGCATGTTCACAACCTCTGACATTTTAGGCCTAAGTGATGGCGATGCATTTGTGCAAAGTAGAGCTGTTTTCGCCATAACTTCTGCTTCATTAGGGTTTACCTCTGATCCCAACCTTTCATCAACCACCTTCATCAAGTTTTCAGTTTGACATAAATGACATGCCTGCAATGTGAATCATAGTTACCTTTCTTTTTAAGTGGTGAAGATGAGATTGATGAAGCTTTGAGTAACAAGAAACAACCAAGGATAGGGAGTTTCAGTATAGTAGCATACCCAATCTATTAGACACATACAATTATCACTTGGAATGTAACTATTATTACTCTTCCCACTTATAAGTTCCAAGACCACAACTCCGAAACTATAAACATCTGCCTTGTAAGTTAGGTAACCCCATAATGCATATTCCGGTGCCATATATCCTCTGCAATATAAAAGTAACACGTTGCAATTTATCTTCATCAAGGAAATATCAATTTGAGTTCTGTTATTAAGGAAGAGAGATCTCACATGGTCCCGGCCACTCGGGTGCTAATATGGGTGTTCTCCTCTTCAGTTAGTTTAGCCAATCCAAAATCAGATATTTTAGGATTCAAATTCCCATCCAGTAACACATTAGTAGCCTTGATATCTCTATGGACAATCTTGAGCGTCGATTCTTCATGAAGAAATGCAATACCCCGGGCTATGCTAACACAGATCCTAAACCTTGTCGGCCAGTCAAGTTTGATCTGATTTTCTGTGTCTGAGAAATGTGAAAAAAAGAAGTTAGAGCTTACTTGGTTTGAATTAGTTTTTACAATTTCCCCTCTCTTTCATTGCAAAAAAGATCAAGGGTATTAAAATTAAACCACAGAATAATCATAGAAGAAAATTTTTTTCAAGCTAAATAAATGGGAGACAAAAGCTAAGCTTCAGTTCCTATTAATTTTGTCTCCAGAAAATCCAAAGAGAAGGAACTTCTGAAATGCCATAGCCATTCAAATTAATCATATTTCACATTGATTTATCATAATGACCAATTTATATCTTATTATTCAAAGTAAATAAATAATAAAATGAAGGACAAAACATAAGATGCAGTGCAGGGAAAAAACTTACCAAATAACACTCGGGCAAGGCTATTATTTTCAACATACTCATACACCAATAATAGTTGATCTCTCTCAATACAATACCCATAAAGCTTCACAAGATTAGGGTGTTGCAAACAGGATATCATGCCTATCTCATTTAAAAATTCGCGATTTCCCTGCCGGGACTTCGATGAAAGTTGTTTGATTGCTACCATAGTACCATCAGATAATTGACCCTGCATTCCAACTCTTATTCAGAATTTTAAACGCCAGAGATGAACAGAATTAGAAGTCATTCACATGTACATTTGCTTTGATACCTTGTAGACGGGACCAAAACCACCTTCACCAATTTTATTAGCAGGACTAAAGTCATTAGTTGCCACTCTAATCTTTTTTAAGCTAAACATCCCTGTCTGAGAATTCACACCTGTCCAAAAAGTCAAATAATCAGTTTCAGTCTATGTACTAACTTGAGCAGAAAGAAAAGAGGGATGCTATCTACACCATTTGAGAGTATTTAATATAAAACAAAAATGTACCAAACATGATTTATAATATTTGTTAAAGAGTCACTAAGTGGCTGCAAAAATGTAAAATGACAGCTATCTGAATCACTCAAACCTTTTTTCTCATTACCCTCATGAAACTTTCTGTGAGAAGAATATACTTGTATCATAATGATATACATAAAATTCACCTTTCTCTGTCCCAAATCTTGCTTTGAAGTAGCCTTTCCACCAAAATATTCCCACCACGACAAGTAGGAGACATAGAGCTCCGGCCCCAACTCCAATGATTATATTAACATTATGATCGTTTCTGCGATCTGAACAAACTTTGGAATCTTCCAAAGAAAACAAGAGATACGTTATGTTCATCCAGTTTCATGTGAGTAAATTAAAATAGCATGAAAATATAAACATTAGAACAGCAACATCAATAATTGAAACATCTGGTACAAATAAAGAAGAAACATAGCATATTCGGATTTGCATTTAACACATAATGATTACATAAATAATAATCAACATCACTAACAGGCACAAAAACATGTTTACTTCTTACTATGACAGCACATTTGGATTTGCACGTAATACAAACATGACAGTATTACATGTTTACTTTTTATTGTACAAAGCTTTGAGGCAATTATGTTGCTCTCAACATTAATTAGGCCTTCCGTCAATAATTGGTGTTAATGAGGGAACTTCATATTCGAAGTGATAAATTTTGGTACAAACAATATTTTTAAAAGAAGAATTGAAGAAAGATGTACAATTTCAAGACAGAAATTCCCATAACTGCCTTTATTATTATACATACTGCAGTAGCCTTGAGGAAAACTGAAATACAAAACATAACCCAAAACATGGGTATAATTCCATCATATGAAATGTATACCAAAAGATAACCCCACATAAATAACCCAAGAAACAAGGCAGACCATAAAATGACTCACCAGAAACAATAGAAAAAGCTGATATAAGGGGACCATAAACTCCACTTCTTGGAATCCTTGTGGTCCCTTTGCCAGCCCAATAGAATCGAATCTCCAGGATATTGTCCACTACACTGACATTGTGTATTGGTATTATAACCGGTTTTTGAGCAATGTTTGCTTCATCTTCAATATTGAAATCCTTTAAAACTAATCGTTCCTGCAATGAAGTAGTCTTATAAAATCCAGATTTGGACAACATTAAATAAGTTCATCAGTTTGACCAATACCTGAGCATAGACATCAAATAAGCGCTTCCCAAGACTTCTAAAACTATTATCATTTGTAAACTGTATTTCCGCAAAGTGGAGATTGACAGTGTAGTTCCCATTTTCTAAGCAGTAGTGGAAATAAGTAAGTGAAATAGGAGATATGCGCGCTGTTGCATATAACTCAGGCATATTTGAAGATGCCGAAGACACAGTGTAGCGTGTGTTTTGGAAATTATCATCATCCATGAAGTCCCCAGTGCTACTCAGTCCCCAATGATTTTCTTGATCATTAAAATATTTTGCAGTACCACCTAAAACATCTCCATCTCCAATATAGAGGATATTTTCTTTATTTTCCATCACTTCTACATCCTTTCCACCACTATTAACATGCAAACAATTTGAGTCTGCCATGAGAGAAAAATTAAGTTAGATAAAATATCATAAACAGCAGTTTTACTTCCACCATAATGCAACACCTAAGACAATCATCACCTATATTAGTTTCTTTGTCTGAACAAATTCAATATCAATTCAGAGTTGGTAGATACAAAACAATAACCTCATGGAAATAAAAACATGTTCCTTCATTATAGCACAAATTTAGATATAGTAATTCTTACAGTATATTTAACCAAGTTGCTTGGGTTTCTACTTTTCATTTTCATCTCAGTGTATCTTCTTCATCAAGACAATAAATCCATGCACAGAAAAATATTTGGCAGAATTCTCAATTTAGTCATGACTCTATTATGGCATTAAAACCCAAAGGGAATGCATGCATCAAATTGTTCAGTTCCTTAATGTTAGAGAAGAAGGGATATGGCATATATGCATCCTTCCAGTTAAGTGACTAGACAACTTTCATATAAACTTGCAAATCAAGGTGACTTTGCTTCCTGATTTGGACTTAAAGGAAGAAATTGAAAAAAAGTTATTGATACTGTTCAAAAATACTTCCTACTGTCGAAGAATATATACTTACATCTTGGACAACTGAAAGTCTTCATACATGGAAGAACCCTTCTTCTGCCAGAATCAAAAGTTCGAATTAAGTAATTTTTCATCTTAGTTCACTTGCAAACTTAAGAAAACAAGAAAGAATTAAAAGATAGGCTCTTACAATTCATTCACCCTTGAGGAGCTCCGAAACAAGTTTAGGTTTAAATTCCTGTCCGTGTTCAACAAGGTTAAAAAATGATCAGTTTCACAGTAACACCACACTTGAAGATATGTAGGATTGAAGCAATGATTGTAAGGTTTCAGTATCCTGACAGGTCATCTTGACAAGTGGATTGCCCAGGGTCTTGCCATGTAAAGTTGTTATAAGAAAGGTCGCTGCATTTAAGTATTCAAAAGAAATGTCATCAGTTGTCTAATGACCATATAATGAGTTTATTCTGAGTTATAACCAAAAATCTTCAGTATGTTCAGAATTCACCACATGTACTAGTATACAGAATTACAGGTAATTCAGGTCTAAAGAAGATGGGGTTTTCATGAATTGACAGCTGTTTAGTTACTTGTATTCTTTTTGTCATGTCACCGCTAGCCTGCATAGTACGTTTTTCTCTCTTGACTTGGACGTTTGACTCATTTTAAGGGAAGAAACAAATAGTAAGCATCAAATTAATGTGTGATGAGTTGTGAACCCAACAAGGGAAGAATGTTTCTTGACGCCAAACCATCACCTCTTGTTTTGACTTCCCTTTCTTTCCCCCCATCTCCCATGTATAGATTATCAAGGGAATCCCCTAGAGAAACGTGGGGATGGGGGATATAGGCGTTGGATATAATACAAAACCATTCTTGGGCCTTCTCCTAATAGCTTAAGCTTTTAGGATGAATTGGATCATGATATGGCCTCTTTGACTTCAGTCAATTTCTTTTGTAATTCCTTACATAAAGATTCAGAAAATACTGGGTCTCTGCCTATAGAAGCAAATTGTCGATAAAACTCCAAAATGGTGTTTTCTTTTGACCTGATTTGTTTTTTCTCTTTATCCCATTCAGGAACAACAAGAAAGTTTTGAGGTAGCAAACATTCTCGAGAATTTCTCTTAAATTCAAACCCATAGCTTATGATAGGAGTAGAATAGATAGTTTCTGTTAAATTCAAACATTCTCTAGAATATCTCTTAAATTCAAACCCATAGCTGATGATAGGACTAGGATAGAAAATTTCAGGGTAGCAAAGATTGTTTAGAATTTCTCTTAAATTCAAAGTCATAGCTAACAACTTAAGTTTTTGGGATGAATCGGATCATAATAGTAGGCAAGGAAGGACATAAGAGATCTCTACTAACCATTAGACGAGACTTTGGTCCTTGGAGCTTAGATGACATAATAAACTTCAATGGCCAGAAATGTTACTTGACACCTACTTATTACTTTTGCCTATCCAAGGATATTAGTAACTACAAAACTTAGCCTTCCGCAGCACATAAACAGATAGATAAAGAGTAAGCATATGTTAAATTTGAATCGAACCCCCTCATCACACAAGTAGAAAAGATAGTGTTTCATAATGCACTTGGCTCTTTGCAGAAAGGCACATGCAAATAGATTAACAAAAATAAATGATTCCAAGATAAGAAACGTACATATAGCTTCCATCCCTCATGATTGAGTCTGTTACGTTTCCACTAAGCATGTTTCCAGTTAGAAACCTGATAAATGCAATGAAAAATTGTTTAGCATGCCTTATTTCCAGCACTTGAACATAGAGTCAATTCAAAGAGTGCATATTTATGGTATGCTTGGCAGTTTGAAGGTGAGAGTTTACAGATCTGTATACAGTTTTTGGTCAAAAGAGATTGTTATCACGAATAAAATTAGAAAAATGTCTACTTCAATATGCATGTATTCTTGCATGCATGCAAACGATTTTAGAGGACGAGTTGCATGCATGCAAACGATTTTAGAGGACGAGTTGCATCTATTTGATATCAACTGTGAGAGACACTAAACTGGTTCCTTTGTTCTAGTTCTTGGTAGCATAATTTAGACTTTAGAGCAGCATACTTACACAAATTTCAGATGATCTGCACTTATTGTTGCCGGAATTTCCCCAACTAACTTATTGAAACTGACATCCCTATAACAATTGAAGAAACAGAACAAAACTCCGTTAGGTTCCACAAGCAGTACCCTGATACTGTATTTGAAGCAGTTGTTCGAATTCGTTATGATATGCAAGTGAAACAAGGAATAAAATGTTTGAGAAATGGACCAGACAAAAATTAACATGTAACTAAACTTTGCAATTGAGAGATTAGTGTTAAGTCATCATTCAGCATTATATGGGTAGGCATTGCTCATGAAAGCAACTTTTTGCTTCCATAGATATGCTGTCGCTTGCAGCATTTCTGGAAATAACTAAAAGAAGCAATCTAAAAATGATACAAATAATATACCAAAGGAAGCAACCAACAAATAGACACAATTTATCTGCATCAATGCAAACTGTCCTAAAACATAATAAATTGCCAAGAAATAAGAGATTTAGTTTAGGATTATCTAGCGCATATACAATGTCAATAACTAATTCAACCTGAAAGCTTAAATTAAGAATGGTTTTATAATATATGCAACATGCTCCCGCACATGAAAACCCTTTGATCTCCTAACCCTTAAGTCAAAGAAGCTCCAATACCATGTCAAAAAGCAATTTAACCTAAAAGTATAAGCTGTTAAAAAGAAGGCCCAAGAATGGTTTTACATTATACAACATACAAAAATACTCTCTGCATCCTATATTTTTTGTTAATTATTTCCATTTTGATTATTCCACATAAATTCTCTTATTTGAGCACTCAGTACATTCAACCTAGCATCTCATATTACCTTTTATTACAAAAATTTAAATTTTCAAAATCCAATCACTTCAAACTTTCTAGTTCTTGATTTAGAGTCCCTTCGCATGGGGAAAATTTTTTCCATCTCTCATGATGTGCCACAGACAAACTTTTGACTTATTATTAGAATGTTTCTTTTTACCCAATTGAAGCAAATCATGATGAACTGTATAGTTAGCACGTGTTTGCATGAGCATAAATCATAATATATTAAGTTCAGGCACTAGCATGCTTTACTTACAACATCTCCAACTCCTTCATGCTCCAGATATATGTAGGAATCTCTCCAGTAATATTACAATTTCTCAAAACCCTATATTGAAAATCTGAATCAATTTAAATTAAATAGTATCATTTAAAATGTGTCAAGTATTTTGTAATCACATCACTCATCATACAATCTTTTCATAGATGCCATATTGCTTAGGGAAGGAAACTTTTGACTTGGACCATGTATGTCACTAATCCTCCTGTACAAAAGGTACCAGTGAGTTAACCTCTTATTAATAACAAATAAAGCAAATATGACCAAATAAAAACACCAAATCACACAACTGAAAAGTAAAGGAGGTTTTCACTCACAGTTGAGCTAAATTAGCCAAAAGAGATATATTTGATGGAATAGGTCCCTTCAGACCACTTGCATGCATTTCTCTTCAATCATGAACAATAAAGTCAGAATATGGACTAGAAAATAAACATAGCATGGTATTTTTCATTGTCAAAACTTAACCGACATCTGAAGTGTTTGAAGAGAGAGAGAGAGGGAAGTAGAAATTCAATCTTACAGTCTAGCTAGTTGTCTCCAATTCTGTACGAAATCTGGTATAGTTCCACTGAAATTGTTATCATTTATCCTACTGCAATATTGCATAAGATGATATTTATCAGAGAGCAGTGACTTTGTTTATTTATAAGGAAAACGCATTCAGTTGACCATACAAATCTGTCAAATTCTGTAGTTGAGCAAATGTCGAAGGTAAGTTCCCAGTCAATTTATTTGATGATAAAATCCTGAAAAGATTGCAGACTAAATCCATTAGAATATAGTGAGTTTACTCCTTTAAATATATTCCTATGGGAAAAGAGAAAGAATTTTAGAAAATGAAAAGAAATATGATGTCTTACAAAGTTTGCAGGTTAATGAGACTTCCAAGCTCCGATGGAACAGCACCAGAAAATTGGTTTGATTCAAGGCACCTAATTTTAAGTGCGAAAAAAATGAAAAGTTATTCACAATAAGAAAGAAAGATAAACATACTACTATACTAAGAAGATATAAGATTAACATGCTGAAGAGAAATTTAAAACAATATACATGACTCAGAAACCTCAATACTTATTAATGCTGTCAATTACATATAACAGCATATGCCCCCTTTCTTTTTTGGCTGTCATAAAGCATATGAGATACAAAGGCATCATATTTGGACTTTAATTAACCCAAACATTCAGAAAATAAGTAAATGAGATAACGTAAGTGTAAAAACATACAAGTAAGTCAAAGTGATAATATTTCCCAGCTCCTTAGGAATTTCCCCAGATAAGCGATTTACAAGAATGGAGCTGCATAAGAGGTGGTAATTAATACAAAAAATGAACAAATGAATCAAAACTCACTTAACATAGTTGATAAGAACCTACATGGAAGTTAGTTTCATCAAAAACCATTCCTTTGGAATTGTTCCATTCAGGTAGTTGAGAGCAAAATCACTGCAATCAAAAAAATTCAGAAAGTATTGATATCAACAACTATTCAACTATTCAAATGGAAATAAAATAATTTGAACAAGTAAATGTTAACATTAAAAAGTAATGAAGCATTTTTAAGGTGTTCATACACTTTTGTGAG
This sequence comes from Bauhinia variegata, assembly GCA_022379115.2. Taxonomy (NCBI): domain Eukaryota; kingdom Viridiplantae; phylum Streptophyta; class Magnoliopsida; order Fabales; family Fabaceae; genus Bauhinia; species Bauhinia variegata. The sequence goes on from CM039432.1 coordinate 8,498,370, forward strand.
ATAAGGAAGCTTGATCAGTTCAGGCGGAAGCATACCAGGAAGGCTGTATCCCTTAAGTGTGCTGAAACATGGAGGCCAAAAAAAAAAAAAAAATTACATTATTAAGCTCAGTCCAGTCTAATCAATAAAATGTCTGAACAAAAATAGTCTTTCAAAATTCAATTCTATAATTACTTCCCATATCATTAGATATACTAACAGTAAGCTCTGAGAAAATGTAGGAAAGGATAAATCAGTAAGTTTGAAGGACTTAGGATGAGATAAGTAACTTACATCCCAACAACATGACAGAAGGTTTGATTGTCAGGGCATTCACAATCAATGCTGCTTTCAGATCCATCAGCAGGCTCTAGTGTTAACCCCACTGTTTCAATTTGACAAGAATCACCATCGAACTTCCAATCAGTAACACCAAGCGTTCTAGTAATTTCTTGCAGAGCATCCACTGGATAACATTTGACAAAATATAAGCATGACATATCAAATAATTTGGATGGTCTAAGAAAAGGAAACAAAACAACAAGTAACATTAGAACCAAGTCAAACTGATAGCACCAAGACATAATATAAGTATGACATATCAAATAATTGCATGGTATAAGAAAAGGAAACAAAACAACAAGTAACATTAGAACCAAGTCAAATTGATAGCACCAAAATTAGGCTAGTCACATAACAATTTACTGGCTAATATTGAAATTGACAGTGGAATGTGGAGAATTAAAAGTGACTAAGATTTCAAAGTCTATACTAGAGCAAAGGGTACAAACTTGAGAGTTTGACATGGCACCTTTTTTCAAGCAGCTGTACATCAGATGTCATGATACTAGTTACCATTGTTTATGAATTATGAAGATGAGAAGGCTTGAAAAGAATTTGCAACTATTGAATATAATATAAAACCAGTCTTGGGCGATCTCCTCACAGCTTAAGCTTTTAGGTGAGATGGTTTCTTGATAGCAACTAATGTGAAAGACATTAAATGCTTAATGCATATTTTGTTTTGTTCAATCCTTTAACTCTCACTACCCTTCTTCTGTAAAGGAAATATTTATCTTCAATCCTATTTCCTTTTTTCTTTTTGGGTGTACAATTCCATTGATATTATAAGCTGGAGATCATTCAACTTCAGAAATAACAAGATATACTTTACCACAGTTTTCCCAAAGGAGGAATTCTGATGCCATAATAAAACCCTCTCGTGTCTATAACATGGAAAGAACAATGCCAGAATGAGCTAATTAAAATAAATTTGCTCCTGTGGTAGTAAATAATTCCAAAATCAATTTTCTGGCTAACGGTATATATTTTTGAATGCTAACATTGTTTATCACCATCTTGGTTCTTAGATACTTGACAACATTGTTGTAACCAGCAGGAGACAGAGACAATGAAAATTCTCTCTCAGACACATAAACCTCAAATACACCCAGGATTCGTTAAGTAACTTCTTCTGCAAGAAAAATATGATTATAAGCATAAAAATCAAACTGCTAAATACTATGGGGATTTCAGCCCCACGTGCTCGAGAAGGGCAATAGTAACCTATAATCCTAGGCTATCCCTTCACTCCCTCCGCTTTAGCCAAATGCCGCTGGTTTTTCTTCCTCTTAGACTCTTCCCTTAAAGATTCAGATCAAGTCATGAACTGAATCAGCCCAAAATTCAAGCGACAAACTCCCAACAATCCAACCAAAACAACTAAAAATTAAAAACTCAATATATAAACAGGCTAATTAGTTTTTAAATATGATTCAAAAGCCAACACTAGTTGCAACTACCAGAACTTAGTTTGAAGATATGTAAATTAGACTAGAAACAAGAAAAATCTACAATAAAGACTCATTTCACAAGTTTAAGAAAAACAAAATTGCGATTGTCCAGAAAATGGATTCAAACAAAGAAAGCTCAAAAATTTACAACTCTTTCCCCAAACTTGAGGAGAAACTTCAGCTTAGTAGTTCAAAGAACGAGCCATAGAATTGCAAAAAGCACCAAAACTACAGTTTTCAGTTTATTTTCCTTTTGCCTCACTTTCTCAGTAAAACAAACAAGTGCTACACCACTAAAATGACAAATGGGGACTCACCTTCGTCCTGGGGTAGTTTTGATTCTGCATATCTTAGCCATCTGAAACAACTCAAAGCAATGAGTAAGAAAACAAAGAAGTTCCCAGCCAGCATGGCTCAAACTTCGAAAACCCAGCAAAGAAAAATTTTGCTTGCGAGCTCCAAGTAGCCAGCAGCACCAAATAAGCTGAAAATACTCGGTTTCTTTTCAGTGCTGGTTTATAGGAGAAAATGATCAAACCCAGAAGGAAAAAACCAAAATGGAGAAACTGCAAGACTATGAGCATATCCGTTATATGGATTATTGCAGCCAAAAGCCAATAAGAAAGGGATATTTGACCGTGTAAATGTCAGAGGACAAAGTATTCCTGTGAGTAGAAAGACGGCTATACGTGAAAACTAGGAACGGATATGTGTAGCTGGTGGGAGCTCTTATTCATTAATCATTTTTAATAAAATATTTAATATTTAATTGAGTGAATTAGTTAAAGCAAGAGGTATTTCTTTTTCTTCTTTTACAACAATTTGAAAAAAAATTTAAAATATAAATTTTTTAATATCAACTCAAGATTTAATTTAAAATATAAAACCGTCAAAGTTTTTTATTTATAAGATTGCATCGTATGAAATTGTTTAACAAAAAAAAGCAAATTACATATTTATTTTTTATATGTATAAAAAAAATTATTTTTAAATATATGTTATTTTATAGTTTTAAAATTTTATCAACTTTTTTATTTTTATATCTCATTTAATAAAATATAAAAAATTGACTTTATAATTAACAATAAAATTAAAACAGGTTAATTTAGTCAAATTATAATAAATTTTAAATATATCAATAATTTCTTAATACTTATACAACAACCTTAAATAATGAAAGAAATAATAAATGTTAAGCATTAATTAATTTAAATAATATTAAAAATTATATTAAAAATTAAAAAATTATTTTAACTCAAAAAATTAAACATTAAAAAAAGACATAAAATAAGTTGTATATTAAACAGACAAAACCATATATTTGTACTGCAATTAATTCTACTAAACCAACCCCTTATTAATGCATTTAGTTGTGATATGACTTTTTGAGAAATGTTGCATGTATATGAAGGTCTGGCCTACATAATTTATTGAACAAAGGATAACAGGACAATTGAACAAGAAAAAATATCATAAACAGCAAAAATTTTGATTCATGAAAAAAATTATAATTATAAATATAATAACTAAATTCAAATTGGGTTGTGTGTGTGTATATGTATATATGTATATATGTATGTATGTATATATATATATATAAGTTAGTTTTACTTAACAAATTTTCAGTTTATTCATGTTAAACAAAGTCGCTATTTTACATTATTCTTTTAATATTTTTTATACTTGTTGGTATTATTTTGTTTTTACCTTTCACAAAAAAAATTGAGACTTATATCAATTGATTTTTTTTTTCAAAATTTTTGCTATAACACAAATTTTAGAATTAATACCCAATAATGAAATAATGTATAGCAAAAACATGGTATTTACTTAGATCAATTGGTTTTGGATTATTATAACTTGATTATAAATTTTAAGATTTGAGTTTTGAAAATATAATTATATTAAAATTTGATAAAGAAAATTTTACTACTCTTATAGTTATTTACTCGATTCAAACTATATATTAAATACTAGTGATAAAAAAAAAAAAAAGAAAAAAAAAAAGAAGCATGATTCTTTTTAAATATAATTTTTATTAAAATGAATCTTATAATATGAGTAAAATTTTAATTTTTTAACCTCCTAAAACACATTTTAAAAAGATCATAATTTATAAATTTTAAAATTCAAAAATAAATACGCTTGATATCAAATGACATTATTATATTTCTTCCTCATCTCAATTTTCAAAATTCCAGCACTGAAATTGGAATTTGGCCATCCTTTGACTTTTCAACATTACATTTTTAAGTTAGAATTTGGAATGAGAATTAAACCATGTTACATCAGTTAGCTGGTTTGTAGTTATCCAAAACCTGTGTGTCTCAAAAAAAAAAACAAAAAAAAAAAAATTTGTTTTTTTCTCTTAGTGTAGAAATTCAGTGAATGTGATAGAAGGCTTCATCAAACTCCAATTAAAAACCCAAGAAATTAATTAAAAAAATTAAAGATCAAAGTGAAAAAACTGGTTAATTTACTAATTATCTTTTATATTTACAATTTCAATAATATTTTTATGTACATTTTCAATAAATTAATACTATAACATAATAAATTAGTTGTGATGTTTTTATATATAAATTAAATAATTAAACTTTTCTTGGGCCATTTGGGAAATAATCAAAGAAGTTAGAAAAATATAATAACATTTATAGAAATTATAAATTATCCGTAGATGGATGCATGCGTGGTTGAAGCATCTCCTCTTGTCAAAAGGAGGGGAGAATTAAATTAATTAACGTGGTCAAATTTATCTAATCTAAGCAATTTTTTATTTTCTTGTTTACTTTTGCCACTCAACTTTTGTTGACAAGATGCAAAAAAGTAAGAGATAAAATATAATCACATTTATTACTGTACACTTTTAATTTTATAATTATTTATAAAAATAAAATTATAAATTATAAAAAATAAGATAAATATATATAAAAAAATATACATAAAGTTATATACATGGATGTCTCATCAATATTTACTAACTTGTAGGAGAAAATGCTTGAACATCTAGACTTCATAAATAGAGAATTACTTATTTGACTACCAAAATATTATGTTGAAAAAAACAATAATGTTTATATAATTTAAAAAAAAAATAAAGAAGCACAAATTATCATGTTAAACAATTAAAAGGTGGATACCTAACTAAGCACATGACTTAGAAAAACAACAATAATTGGAGTTGAAGTAATGATCTAATTCTTCTAACCAAGTGTAGCTGCCTGTTAGGTCCACGTCGCAAAAGAGTAAGAAAAAATACAAATGTAAAAATTTGCTGTGCATATAGCATTACTCAAAATATTAACTGTATAAATGTATATATTTTTTTATTGTAATTATGAGTAGAGATATGAGTATAAATAAAATAATAAATAAAAATAAAAAATATTTAAAACATAGATAGATGTATTAAAATAGGTATAAGTAAAAACAAATGACAAATTAATTAAGCGGGACGAATTGGTCCTCTTTAATGTTTAAACGAGTGATTTGGTCTATTATAGAAGATAAATAATCCAAAGTCAAAACACATTTACATAAATGGGCTGCTATCTATGAGAAGCCTCAAAGGATAAACCAGTCATTTACATCAACTCAACGGTAACCCTCCTTTTGACTATTCAGCAAGTTGCTTAAATTTGATTAGGTTCATTGCTTGAATAAGGCTGCTCACATAAAATAATACCAAATTTTTTCCTTTTCTAGAAAGTGACCAGAAAATATGCACTAACTTTATTGAAAAATGTTTTGATCAACAAAGTAAATAAAAAAATTTAAAAAAAAAAATCAAAATGAAGGCTAGATTAAATGTTCGTGCTATAGGACAGTGATTAGATGTCCTAGGATGACCCAAAGACCATGAGGTAACTAGATTACATCATGCATGCATACATCCTATAAGTGCCTTTCATAATTTGTAAGCTAAAGTTGGACCATTGTGTCTTATTTTGAAGAGAAAGTCTACATTTTCTCCTATAAAACGACTATTGGTAGTCATAATAAGTTTAGATTTTTTTTTTTCATGTGATAATAAGTTTTTTCTTTTTGTAAATCACTGATGTCAAGTACCAAGTTGAACACCGATTAATTTGAATAGCTAACTCACTTTATAATAATTCAAAGAGTTCCTAATTTTTCCTCCATTTCAAAGATTTCAAAGAGAGATATGCTCATAAGTACAAATAGTGCATTTGTTCAGATACCCAAGTTTTTTTTCCTTATAACTTATAATTTGTTTAGATTAGTTTTTGCTAATCACTTTTGACTTTTAATTTATAAAATAAGTACTTTATATAAAAATTCATTGTTTAAATTAATTTTTTTTATAAAAAAAGTACTTCTATAAATAAAAATCTTTTTTTAAAAAAAATAAATAAATAAAGAATACTTCTCATTTTAATTTTTTACTTTTACTTCTACTTCTCTGTTTTTTTAAAAAAAAAAAATCCATTCAAACAAGATTTTACTTATTTTGGTTTTTCTAAAGAAAAGTTTGATAGCTGATTTGATTTGGGTTTTCATTGTAACACAAGGAGCTTTCTTTTTCTCTTTCTAAGTAGAAAAATGAAGAGTGGGACCTAATTAGTGAACCTGCACTGTCCATGTAAGAAGAAAGTCAATGGAAACCACGTGGGGGTTGTCTTTGAGTTATAATGTGGGGTCTGCTTAGGAAATAGTCACCATCTTCACTCTTATTAAGCATATAATAAAGTATAGTGATATGGCATACATAATATAATTTGCAGTAAATTTGTTCTGGTTTGTAGAATAGCATTTTACTATCTCTTGTAGATAAAGATCTGTAAAATAGTTAGTGCACTGGTGTTTCTTATATGCAATGAGATAAAAGAAAAAAATATATATATATATATATATAGTAAATAAGAGAGGAAATAAAATGAAGTAGAATGTACAAATTACAGTATTAAAGAATTTAAATTTAGGTGAGAAAATTCAAAATATTCTTAGAAAAAGTGATAAACTATTAGACTAAACTTCATTCAAAAATAATAATGTAATTGATAGTTGTTATATACAAAAAACACGTTAAATCATTGCTGTTTTGAATAAATACATGAGAAACAAACTTTGAATATGCAATATAATTGACCATTTCAATTCTTTGGATTGAGCTTTTCTACTATGTTTCATGGTTTGGATAATATTCAAGCATAATATTAAGTTGTTAACATTAGAAAGTGAAAGTTGAAGCTTACCCCATAGGAGGCATTTCCTAGAAACTAACTAGCTTTATTGTTATTATTATTTTTGCATAATTTTCTTAATATGAAGTTGGCACTCCAAAAAATATTACACTTTGCAGTAACATTTTTTCTTTTATAATTTTCTCTGGATAATTCATTCTTGAAATATAAAAAATTTTCTGTAAAAATTTCATATAAAATGTTTGGGTGTGCAGATACATTAATCTCATGCTAGCGGCCATACCTGAGCAAGATTTTCCATTTGCAGCCGTACAGGGACATAGGTGCTATTGTAATTGGGCAAAAAGATGATAAAAGATATTTCTCTTAAAATTTCCTCAATTATATTGAGTCCAAAGAATATGAGCATGGAGAAGATAGGCAAAGAAGGAAGAAAATAAGTATATAGTTTTCACAATTTAATGAAGCTTTAGGGTATCCTAAAAGATGTATCTTTTGAGGTTGGTATGGAGTTTAAGAACTTAGATGTCTTCGAGAAGGCTACTAAGGACTATAGTCTAAGCGTTAGAATGGAGGTTAAATTTGTGAAGAATTATGCTAAATGGTATAGGGCAAAATGTAAGGATATTTGCCCATGAGTACTTATATGTTCTTGATCGTTCGAGTTGAATTCTTTTTAGGAGAAGGCTTGTATCAATAAACACACATGTAGTGGATTGGATGCATAACAAGCTAGTTCAAAATGGCTTATTGTGAAGTTATTGTTTGTTTTTTAGAATTAAAACTCGTTTGGATTAGCTTCTAAGAAAAGAGAAGTTAAAAGGAGAAATAGAAGTAAGAGTTAAAAGGAGAAGAAAATGTTATATATTGGCTAATAAAAAGTACTTTTTCATTAGAAAAGGTGTTTGGATGCATAAATGTAAAAGTGCTTTGATATATTAAAATGACAATAATAAGGGATATTATTGTAATTTAAAATTGGTCAAAATATCTTATGCTTCTTATTTTTTCAAAAATATCCCCTACTTGCTTTTAAAAAAATGAAGTTTTTGGCTTCTACAAGTGTTTTTCTTTCTATACAGAAATCAATCCAAACACTGATAAATAAATAGAAATGTTTTTTTTTAAATTAAAAGGAAAAACATATTTTTAAAAGCTAATCCAGATATACTCTTATTGCGAAACCTAAACTTGAAGATGTGTTGCACTACATCTCGGAGAAATTTTGCGTGGTTATGAATTGGCACAAGACATGGAGGCTAGGGCATGTAGAATGGCTAAGACCTTATGAAAGGTAGTGAGAAAGAGCAATACATACAAACAATTAAGGGAGCATTGTTAGGAAATGTTGCAAAGCAACCCCAACCCAATTCTAAATTTTAGCTAAAAGTGTCTAGATTAGCGTCCAAGTTGCCTTCACGTGCTGATGGACAATACAAATGCCTCCACATTTTGGGATTTATTTAAGGGCATAGGTCTTTGAAGATCAAAGTTTATGACCCTTTTATCCTATTAGAAGTTGCAATAGTACTATCCCAAAATTATAGCGATCTCCTGAGGCATTTACACAAAGGATAATGCAGCCACTTGTGTAGGGAGTTGTAAACTTAGAGAGATGCTAAAATGGGGTGTATGAAATGTTTAAAGAGGACAGACAGGGTTATTTTGGAAATTTTAGTTTTTTGGGGTGTGGAAAAGTTCTGTGGGGGTGTTTTGAAAGAATTCCCCCAAAAACAATTTACGGCCGTAGCTTCAGGATGGGTCGGTCCAGTTCAGAAATCGGACTAGCATGACCCGGTCCGGGTTTTTGGTCGGTCAACCCAATTTGAAAGTTATTTCAAGGAGCGCCGGTTTAATTTTGTGATTGATTTTTGGTTTTGGTCACTGTGTTCCGCTCAACTTGCAGAGTGCTCAAGGAAACCTCAGAAGGAAGGTAGGGACCATTGAGGAGAGAAACAGCGAGAAGTCGCTGGACGATGTCAGGCATGGAGAGGCTTCAGCGAATGTTCGCCGGTGCCGGAGGAACGTTAGGGCACCCACCCCCTGATTCGCCCACTCTAGATTCATCGGAGCAGGTCTATATCTCCTCTCTCGCCCTTCTCAAGATGCTTAAACACGGTACGATAAAATATTCTTTGCAAAAAGTTTGTTCCTCTACCCCTGGCTCGGTTGTAAATTGCATACGCTACGATTTTGATCAGAACGGTTTTAGGGTTTTTTTTACTAGGAATTCTTTTTTGAATTATAATTTTGGTATTGGGATCTGTTCTAAAGGAAGAGCTGGGGTTCCAATGGAGGTGATGGGTTTGATGCTGGGAGAGTTTGTGGACGAGTACACTGTTCGTGTTGTTGATGTCTTTGCTATGCCGCAGAGTGGTACTGGTGTTAGTGTTGAAGCTGTGGATCATGTCTTCCAGACTAATATGCTGGATATGCTGAAACAGACTGGAAGGTAGGTCTCTATCTGTTTTTTATAGGCCTTCATGCAAAATTGATGCGTTCTGAATTTCTTAATTGTTTTATTGCGTGAGTCGTTCATTTTCCTGGGGCAAAGGCATGTCCTCATATTTGTTAAGGAAGATTTGTTAGTTTAAATAGTTTGAAGGAAAAGGATAAGCAACGGGCCATGTAAATTAATAAGAAGTTCACATTTTTGGCATATTATGTTCAGAGAGAGAAATGGTCAGTTTTCCCTAACATTTTCATTCTTGCTAATGACAGAGTGATTATTTGTAGCAGTGGCATCCAAGTCATTTTTCAAATCTTGATTAGTTTCTGATTTTGTGTGATGGATTTGATGCATTGTTTCCGCTAGTTTATCTTTGGCGTCTGTTCTTTGGGGATGATTAGTGGTCAAGAAGATCATGTTGGATTTTTAGGGAAACTTTGGCATGGATCACTAGATTTTATTCTCAAAAGAAATCATTAATTTGTTTTGCGAAAATCTAATCCTGTCTGTGGATTAATGTTGTTAATCTTGACTGATATTTATGACATGTTTGGTAGAAAATTTGTTGGTTGTGTCTGGTCATTTCATGAAATAAAAGACCTTTTCTTAATTCTTTGTTGTTGTGTTTTTATAGACCATGTTGATTGTCTATTTCTGAACTGGCTTACCATTTTGGTTCAGTTGTTTGCATTTAGTTTGGTCAATGGTCAGTTTAGTTATATTAACTTGTATTGCAGACCGGAGATGGTTGTTGGTTGGTATCATTCACATCCCGGGTTTGGCTGTTGGCTATCTGGTGTGGACATTAATACACAGCAGGTTGGGCTTTTTGCTTCATTATGTTTTAGTCATTTCTGGATAAGCATTATTATTATTATTTCAGTGTTGATGCTTGTGATTTTGCATTTTGTTTCTATATCTACTGCTACAACCAATAGATGGTTCATGTGCAAGATTCCAATTAGTCCTAATTTGAATCACATTGCTGATCTATAATGTTGGGGATTAAGGATAATTGTTATGCATTGCGATAATTAAGAACTGTTTATGTACTAAGACAACCCAACAAAAAATGAGTTTTTTCCCCTTTTATTGGCAGGTTTTATGAATCTTTTGTTCTATATAAATAAGTCTCACTATGTTCCATCCTTTTCAAGTTTTGTTGCGGTTTTGTTAGGTGATCTTTTTGGAATCTGGTTTATCTCTTATTGTCCGTTTGCAAGAATACTATACAAAACAAATAGTATTTTCCTCACTTCTCCCCCCAAAAGTAAAATAAAACAATAACTCAACAGTCAACATAGTGTCCAACCTGGCCAACTCTGTGCTAGTACACAATTCATAACAGTTCTCTTGGTTATTCCTAATGGCTGTCTTAAAAATTTGGATGTCTAATTTGGCCTATGTCAGTACTGGCATTTTGTCAGCAAAGCTAATGCATATCCTATGCTTAGTCCTGAAAATTTATGGTGATATGTAGAAGATGTTGTCAGCACAAGTATCAACTATGCGTTGGCTGTTTTCTGATGACACCCACGTCACCCAAAAACATAGCAACTCTGAAGTTTTCTTTATATTGTAGTGTCTGCTTTTAGCTTTTGTACACCATTTAGTATTAATAGAAAATACGCACATAGTGAATACATCATCCTTGATGAGAAATGCTAGGAGGCTCAAGTTTTGTTACCGATTGTTTGAATGACCAAGACTAAATATGGGATCTCATTTGACCAAAATTGCCAGTTCGGGGAATAAATGAAACCGACCGCTAACTATAAGGGATTTAAATACAAGAAGCTTTTTTATTTATTTATTTATTGAAATCTATTACACAGTTCATTTCAAATCCTTTGGTGAGCTCTGATCTCATGTTCATTGGGCAAAATCGTAGATTCGTTTCTGATAGTCGAAGGAATTCAATATTCCATGAAATGTGGCCTGGGCAAGCTTATCATTGTATGTCAATTTTGGTTTAGACGCTCTTTTTACAGAATTTTTTTTTTCTCCTGGCACTAATATCTGTTTAGTGCAGACTTTATTTTAAATTTTATATTATAGGTTGGAACTAGACATGTATCTGTTAGTGAAAGCAAGCTGTTCTCTTGTCATGCTGAGTGGTCATGTATTTTATTTTATGCAGAGTTTTGAGGCTTTGAATCAACGAGCTGTGGCAGTGGTTGTTGATCCGATACAAAGTGTTAAAGGTAAAGTGGTGATTGATGCCTTTCGTTTGATCAATCCACAGACAATGATGCTTGGTCAAGAACCAAGGCAAACAACGTCCAATTTGGGGCATCTGAATAAACCATCCATTCAAGTGAGTGTTACTCAAGTGGCTTTTCTTTTTTGGCATCTCAGATCTTTTGGGAAGCTGTTGTCACATTTTTTTTTTTTTTTCCTTTTTTGGCCCTTGTTTCTGACCTTGCTTTCTTTTGCCCTCTTTAGGCGTTGATCCATGGGTTGAACCGGCATTACTACTCCATAGCCATTAATTACAGGAAGAATGAACTTGAGGAGAAGATGCTACTTAATCTTCACAAGAAGAAATGGACTGATGGTTTAACACTAAGGCGCTTTGATGCACATTCCAAAACAAATGAGCAGACTATTCAGGTAAATTTAGGACTTAAGCTTTGTTTGGATGGGAAGAGAAAATGACAGGAAAGAAAATAGAGTTAAAGAAAATGGAGAGAAAACTGAAGAATAAATATTTTCTCTCTTGAGAAAATAGAGAGGAAAGAAAAGTAGTTAATTTGATAATGACAATAATATCTATTATTATGTGAGATTCACTGTAATTATGGGGTAATTTTAGAACATAAAGATTGACACAAAGTAGAGAGAGTTTTATTTCCAAAATCTTTTCATATTTGGAGAGAAAACTTGTATGTGGAACCTACACCTATTTTTTCTCTCCATTTCCTTTCTTTCCTGCTTGTCTCTACTATCCAAATAGGAGAAAATCTATTTTTCTTCCATTTTTCCTCTCTAGTTTTCTCCCCATCCAAACACACTTTAAAAGTGTAAGGCTGACTGGTTCAATGTTTGATACCCATGTTCTTGTGGCAAAGTCACTGCATAGATTATTTTCTCACCTCTTTCAATTTTCAAAAGCTGGTCCTCTGCAGGATTGGAATGGTATAACTCATGGTACGATTTTGTTTGGTAATGTAGGAGATGCTAAACTTGGCAATCAAATACAACAAGGCAGTGCAAGAGGAAGATGAGCTTCCACCAGAAAAGCTTGCAATAGCAAATGTGGGAAGGCAAGATGCCAAGAAGCACCTTGAAGAACATGTTTCAAATTTGATGTCTTCCAACATAATTCAAACCCTGGGAACAATGCTTGATACGGTTGTCTTCTAGAGTTGTGCTTTTCAAACCAGACGGATTAACTATTGTATTTAGGATGCAAGATAATGTGTCCCAATTGTCTTCCTTTTATTTGAAGAAAGATTGTATTCTTTTGGACGAGCTGAAAAGGTCAAGAAAGTAGTAAAACTGTGCACATTGTAATTTGTCACTATTTCTGGTTATATTTAGTATTATGTTATTGACTTGTGTGTTCAAACTGGTTTTAAATTTAAAGAGCCGTGGCTTTAAATAGCTTAGTCTTGGGGATGGAACAAGAGAAATTTAATTATTTGGTAGGAAAACTTTTAAGGTGAGGGATGATGCCTTTGTCCAAGTCAAGGAAGTTTTTGGACTCAATGAACATTTATAAAAGACAAGTGGAGGTTTGAACTTGTGACCTGTCAAATCTCATACCTAAGTTTGAGTTAACAATAGATATACCAATATTATTGTCATCGCAAAATAATTAGTGACATACTAATATTTTGGTGGCAAAATTGGATCAATTTTGGTAAATGATATGATTATATTTTTCACGAGTAATTAATGATTTTTTTTTAATTAAAATCAGTTGTCTTATTTTCTTAAATCATTTTTTTTATTTAACTTTTGACTAATTTATTATTGTAGGATAATATATGAGACAACAAATTTGATAAATTGATTTTGGACATATTATTATTAGAATATTTTTAATTTAACTTCAAGGATATCAAATCCTTCAATTGCCACTTAGCCTATAGCCTAATCCTTTTGTTGCCACTTAGCCCAGAACAAAGGGTAAGTCTATGCTTTGTTTGTATTAAAGTACAGAGAGTTTTTGTATTGAATTGACTATTGATACTAATAAACAACATATATCACCAACCATAATTTAATGGGGACATTTTATTTTCTACGTAATTAACTTTAATTATTTTGGTATGAACTACTGGTATTCGACATCACATTAAATACAGTTAATTTAGTTCAAACTAGATAAGTTCATAAGGGCTCATACTAGGTTAAAATTTTAATTATTTGAGAGATCGTACCAATTGTTAAATTAGGTTAAAATTTCTCTTTGTAAATTTATTACCGTAATAAGGTTGTCTCAACTTAATGTGTGTTTAGCAAAAGAAACTACTAACTTATCTAAAATATTATGTCTTATTAACTTGGTTAATAAACTCGTAGAATTGCTTGGTAAATCAAAAATAAAAAAAAAAAAGTTGTAACATTTGAAGGCTAGCTTTTAAAATGAAACACTACTTCTAACTTTTAAAATGCTACTTGAAGCGGTATTTCATTTTAAAAGTTAACTATCAATATATCATTTCTCATTTTTATCATATAAATTTTATTCTTACATAATTACTCCTAACAATTCAATCTTTTTCTTTCACGTAATCCCTCATTTATTTTTCTTCTTCTATTTTTTTCTTCTCCTCTCTTCATTTTTTTTTTCATTTAATTAACAGGTTGATAATAAAATAAATAATAAAAAATTAATTATTTAATAAATAAATAAATAAAATATATTTAATTTTAATATTATATTAATATAAGATTATATTTTTTTAATCATTTAACACGTTTCAAATAATTGTAAATTAGTTTTACCGAATAATACATTTCATAATTTTTTCTTTTATCTCTTGATATGATAAATTAAACAAAAGTTTTTGTTTGGATAACATTTTTATTTTAATTAATGAACTCGGTCCCATTTTATATAACATAGAGCAGACTATTTCTAATATATATATATACACGTTTTAAAATTTATCTACTTATTTTCCTTTCTAATATCTAAAATCATAAAATTTAAATAACTTTATCATAGAGTATTTATCAACTATCTAAAAAAAATAAATATTTGTTTGGTCATCACGTAAGAAAATGGAAAATATAAGAGCAAATTGTATGTATCATATATGCTTGTATATTATGGTTAGTGGTGTACGTATGTGTGTGTGTCTATATATATATATATATATATATATATGAGATTTCTTACAGTATTATTAATTTTTTTTTAAATTAATAATTTTAAATTACATAAAATAAATTCTCATATTTTAAATTAAAAATAAAATATATTTTATTTTATTTTATTTAAAAAATGAGAATTTTTTAAAATTAATAATAATATAAAAATTAAAAAAAATTTCTCTCCGTATATGTATATATACACATATTTTATTCTTATAAATAAATAAACAAATCAGATAAAAATAAATAAAAATAAAAAGGATTTTATTTTATGTCCTATATATACATAAAACATTTTATGTAATCGGAGAGAGAAAAGCAACCCGTTGCTACAGAAATGCACTGAAACCGTCGTAGATTGAAAAAAGCCAAGAACTTTGAGCGTGTCTACTCGTCTAGCATCAGCGAAAAGCAGCTAGCTTGTGCGAAAACACAAATCTGCTAATTTTCGGAGAGATTCATTCTTGAGTCCGATGTTGAGCATGTTTGGTACAAGGTATGACATTCTCGAATCTAGGTTACTTGTTCTTTTGCCCTTTTCTCAGCATGTAAGGCTAATTTGTCACTCTCAGCCACCTAATATTCACAAAATCTCTGTGGTTCGTAATACTGAGGATGTTTTTACTTCATTTAATAAAATGATCAATATGCCTCCTCCACCATTTCAAATGGAAAATTCTCGGGTTTTTAATGTTGAAGATGTTGTTGCTTCATTTAATCACATTATCAACATGCGTCCTCCCCCACCTCAAGTGGAATTTGGCAAGATTTTTGAGGCATTAGTCAAAATGAAGGATCATTCTACTGCTATCTCACTTTATGGACGAATGGAGTTTAGGAGAATCAGACCTGACATGATTACTTTGACAATTTTGATGAATTGTTATTGCCATGTGGGTCAGATTGGTTTTGCTTTCTCTGTGTTTGGTAAGATTGTGAAAAGTGGTTATGAACCAGATACCATAACTTGGAATATACTGATCAAAGGGCTGTGTATTAATGGTAAGATTCTGGAAGCACTGCACTTTCATGACAGTCTAAAAGCAAAAGGATTTCAACTTAATGAGGTTACTTACGGGACCATAATCAATGGGCTTTGTAAAAGCGGAAATACTAGAGCGGCTGTTGAATTGCTGCAGAAGATGGAGAGATATGCGGTTCAGCCTAATCAAGTAATGTACAACACAATAATTGGGAGCCTAAGCAAAGATGGGCTTGTAAATGAGGCGCAATATTTATATCAAAAAAATGATTTTCAACGGAATCTCTCCCGATGTTGTCACTTTCATCTCTTTACTATATGGCTTTTGCATTGTGGGTCAGTTGAAAGAAGCAAATCTATTATTAAAGGAAATGGTTCAGAAAAACATCAGTCCAGACATTGTCACCTATTCTATATTGGTGGATGCATTATGTAAAGAAGGAAAGGTCCTAGAAGCTCAAAAAGTGATTGATACAATGATTGAAAGAGGTCCAAAACCTAATGTTTTTACTTATAATATTTTAATGGATGGGTATTGTCTGACCAATAATGTGAATAAGGCTAAAGAGGTATTTTGTGGGATGGTGGAAAGTGGTTTGGCCCCTGATGTTTTCAGCTATAACATCTTGATCAATGGGTACTACAAGAACAAAATGATGAATTAAGCCGTGACACTATTTAAGGAAATGTGTAATGAAAGAGTAGTTCTTGATACTGTTACCTACAATACTCTAATTGAAGGATTGTGTAAATCTGGGAGAATTTCATGTGTAGAGGAGCTCGTTGATTATATGCATGATTGTGGTCATCCTCCTAATCTATTTACTTACAATATATTGTTAGATGGTATTTTTAAACATCAGCATCTTGACAAGGCAATTTTATTATTTGATAAAATTGTTGAGAAGGGAATTTCATGTAATGTATACACGTACAATATACTTATTGATGGTTTATGCAAAGGGGGAAGATTGAAGATTGCGCAAGAAATTTTTCGGCATCTCTTGATTAGTGGTTTTCATCCGAATGTCTGGACATATAACATTATGATTAACGGGCTTTGTAAAGGAGGGTTGATAAGGCCTTGCTTTCAAAAATGAGAGAAAATAATGTGCAACCTGATGGTGTAACTATTCTGACAATTGTTGAAGCACTTTTCAAAAATAATGAGAATGATAAGGTAAAGAAGCTCCTCCGTGAATTGATAGCTACAGGCCCCGTGGAATGGTAAAAGAAAAGGTGTGACACTTTTGTTGTTCAAATTCATGTAGAATTTTTATGAATTGTTGGCTATTGTTTATCTTTTGGAGCAGTGACGTTTGACTTTGAGATCTTCTCATGTTGTCTTTATCTTGCTGTCTTTGGTTTATTTTTTTGAGTCCAGACTAGTGACTGTAGGTTTTCTTTGTCTTGTGTAATCAAGACTGAATTAAAAGGATCAAATTGTATTTCATCAAGATAGTAAGCTACTGAATATATACAAGTAGTTTAAGATTGAAAAAGGAAATAAATAAATAAATCAATCAATCAATCAATTAGCCTAAACTAATTCCAACGGAAATCAATCTACATTTATTTACATTAACTACTGATATAGTTAACACTTCCCCTCAAGTTGAAGCATGTATGTCAATCATGCTCAACTTGTTATAGATGTAGTTAATGCGCACTCTATTCAAAGCCTTGGTGAAGATGTCGCCAAGCTGATCATCTGTCCAAACATGTTTAGCAGTGATGAATCTGTTATCTATTTTGTCTCGAACAAAAAAATGACAGTCAATCTCTATGTGTTTTGTATATTCATGAAACACTGGATTGGAGGCAATGTGTAGAGCCGCTTGATTATCACACCATAATTGTGCAAGGAGAGAGATTTCATAGCCAACTTCCTTGAGTAGTTGGTGTATCCATACAATTTCAACAACTGAGTCAGCCATAGCTCGGTATTCTGACTCAACTGTTGACTGAGAGACCACATTCTGTTTCTTACTTAGCTAAGCAACCAAGTTTCCTCCCACAAATACACAGTACCTTGAGGTAGATCTCTTGCCATTCTTACATCCTGCATAATTTGCATCAGTGAAACACTCAACCTTAGCACGTCCATGTTTCCCATACAAGAGGCCTCGTCCTAGTGCTCCTTTTCAGATAACATAAGATTTGTTATAAGAGTGCCCAGTGGGTGATCGTAGGAGAAGCCATGAACCTATTGGCAACTCTAACTACAAATGTTATATTTAGTTGAGTCACTATTAAATAATTCAATTTCCTAACAAGTCGCCTGTACCTCTCTGGTTCTGCAAACAGTTCACTATCATTCTTTTCTGGATGTAGGTTGGGAGGCATTGGAATACTACATGGTTTTGCTCTTAGTTTGCCAATTTCTTTCAAGAGGTCAAGGATATACTTCCTTTGGCTGAGAAATATGCCTTTCTTGCTACAAAGAATCTCCACTCCTAGAAAGTACCGTAGTGGTCCTAGATCCTTAGTCTGGAAATGTGACTAGAGAAATTTCTTCATATCTGAGATACCACCATGATCGTCCCCAGTGACTACTATATCATTCACATACATTACAAGAAAAATGATACCTCCTTCAGATCATCGGTAGAACACTGTGTGGTTGGACTTGCATTTCTTCATCCCATATTACAAAATTTTTTGTGTGAACTTACCAAACCAGGCACGAGGGCTCTGTTTTAATCCATACAGAGACTTCTTAGGGCGTCATACCTTCCCATACTCCCCCTGAGTAACAAAGCCCGGAGGTTGCACCATGTAGACTTCTTCCTAAAGGGAATTATGCAGAAATGCATTCTTAACATCCATTTAATGCAAGGGCCAGTCAAAGGTAATAGCCAAAGAGATAAGTAACTTGACAGAAGTGAGTTTAGCAACGAGAGAACATGTCTTAGAATAATCTGCACCATATGTCTGGGCATATCCCTTAGCCACTAAACGGGCTTTCAGACGAGCCACAGAGCCATCCGGATTGACCTTAACAATAAAAACTCATTTACACCCAATAGCTTTCTTGTCGACAAGTAAATCTACTACTGTCTAAGTGTTATTCTGATCAAGGGCATCCATCTCTTCACACGTGGCGGCACGCTAACCAGAATGGGACAAGGCTTCTCGAACAGTTTTAGGAATGGTAATATAGTCTAGGTTGGCAACAAAAGAAGAAAACAGAGCAGAAAAGCCAGCATAAGAAATAATCAAAGCAATAGGATAAGTACAAGAGCGTTTACCTTTTCGAAGAGCAATGGGTAGGTCAAGAGAACCAAGTGTCTGGTCAGGAGATGACTCAATGTTGGATCTTCCAGTAGTGGTGGCGGTGACAGTAGAGGACTAGAATCTGTAGTCTCTAGAGCGGGTTGATGGCACCGTTGATAAAGAATGGTTAGGCGAGGTAATGTGGGAGTGGGGTTAGGTCTTGGAACAGGGGCTGGCACCAGAATTGATGACTTTGGAGAAGATTGACCAGTTGAAGGTGGTAGGTAGACAAGTAAGTCATCCTCAGAAGACTCTTTGGGAGGAGCAAGCGGGGAAGATGGGAAAAAAGAAGTCTGTTCATGAAAAGTGATATCACAAGAAACAAAATATCGATGCAAAGAAAGAGAAAAACACTGATAACCTTTTTGAAGACGAGAATAGCCAAGAAAAGCACATTTAAGAGATTTAGGATCCAATTTAGTCACCTGAGGCTTATGATCTCGAACAAAGCCTGTACACCTAAAGATACGAGGTTTAACTGAGAAAAAGGGTTTATTAGGAAACAAGACAAAGAAAGGAATTTTACCATTAAGGATCGTCGAGGGCATACGATTAATCAAAATACAGCATCAGCCCAGAATAGTTTAAGAACTTTGTTCAGAAATAAAAGAGCTTGGGCAACCTCCAAGAGATGCTAATTTTTACATTCAGCAACACCATTCTAAGCTGGTGTGTCAGCACATGAGGATTCATGAAGAATTCCATACTGGAGCCTGTAAGCTTGAAAAGATGTAGATAAATATTCCGTGGCATTATCACTACCTAAAGTGCGAATGAAAGTATGAAATTATGTTTGAACTTTAGTATGAAAAACATAGAAATAAGAAAAAACCTCATAACGACATTTCATTAAATATAACCAAGTGACACGAGAATAATCATTAACAAAAGTGACAAAATATTTGAAACTAGATTAAGAAATTACTGGACATGGACCCCAAACACCAGAATGAACAAGTTCAAATGGGACGCAACCCGCTTATTGACCCTAAGACTTAAGGACACATGATGATGTTTGACAAACTGACATGACTCACACTCTAAATATGACAGAGTACAAAATTGTGGACACAATGCTTTGAGACTCTAGAGAGATGGATGACCCGAACGACAATGAGCTTCAAACGGAGTGGAAGAACTCGAGCAAGCCAGGGACTGCGATGCCAGAGGGTCAAAGACATAGAGTCCAGTAGATTCTCGTCCTCTACCAAGGATCCACTTCGTCGAAAGATCCTGAAAAACACACAAGTTAGGATAAAATGAGACACTACAGTTCAAGGCACGTGTGAGTGACAGATAAAAGATTAAATGCAGACTTAGGTAGACGTAGTACAATATGCAAAGAAAGAGAAGGGGTTAACTCAATAGTACCAAAGCCAAGGATTCGATAAAGTGATCCATCAACAAGGTTAACATAGGAAGAGGGGGCAGTAGAGTCAACAATGAAGAAAAGATAGGGATTACCTGTCATGTGGTCTGCAGTACCCGAATCAATGACCCATGTGGAGGCAGAAGAGAGAAGACATGTAGCAAAGTTACCTGTCTCAACAAAAGCACCACGAGAGGACCTGCTTCTGGCAAGAGCACTATGAAGAGCCAAGGAAGGTGTAGGCACATAACTGAACCGAAAAGCTCTAACCATAGTATCATGTAAAGACGGAAGAACAGATTCAGACAAGACTTGGGACCGAAGAGACTCGTATTCCGGTTTGAGACCAGTTAAAAAGGTCATGACAGCAACCTATTCACGTTGAGCATGCATGGCTTGCATGTCTGAACTAATGGAAAAAAGAGAGTGGTAATCCTCATACAAGTTTTTGAATCTGGTGACATAATCATGCATAGAATGATCACCCTGTTCATACCGATGAAGAGTTTTGTACACATCATAAATATGAGTGACAATATTCTTGCCGAAGTCGGCAGAAGAACTTAAGATAGTCCAAAGTGACATTATTCTTGCCGAAGTCGGCAGAGGAACTCAAGATAGTCTATGAGTTCTTTAACGAACTCGCAGTGAGATACTAAGGAAAGAACATTTGGTGCGATCAAATTCTTAATCTGGACAAACAAACGGGCGTCATCTTCTAACCACTCTTCACGGGTATTGTTAGTGGATGGGTTAGAGATAAAGTGAGTGCCCTTCCGAATACTGCGTAGATATACCCGAATCATCTTTGCCCAGTCAAAATAATTCGAGCTAATGAGCTTCGAATCAACAATCCAAGTAGTCAGAGGCAACAAATCAAGAGAGAAAGATTTCTGGTCAGCCATAATCAATTCGAACAGAACACAGAAAATACGTGACAGAAGTAGGCAGAAACAGAACGTGGTAGATCAAGGACGGACAAGATGCCAACTACTTCCAAACAATACCAAATCAAAAGAGACAGCACCCAAGTAGAGAGCTGAACACCCAAAAAGACCAAACCACTGCAAAACGAGGCCTAACCAGCACCAAACAGCCTCAATCAGAGTCAAACGGCAATCAAACAGCAGCCAGAAATACCAAAAAGATCAAATAGAACCACACTAAAGGACCAAAGCAAAATACTGAAAACCCAAAAAATTCAACCAAGTAGTGAACCAGAAGAGCAAAGCAGCAACAAATCACGCCGACACAAAGGGAATAGGCCGGCGGGAAGTCAGGAAGGCAGCATTGAAATACAGAAGCAGGAGGGTGGCATACGCGCCCTAACAGGTCGGTGCATAGCACAGGTGGTAGAGTAAACACGCGGCGCATGGATCTCTATGCGCAGGAGAATAGTGGCGGGGGACAGTGGGTAGGCCAAACAAAGGTCCAAGAGTAGATAGGGAGGGGCAGTGAGAAAGTTGGAGGGGCACAAAAGCTCGAGGATGAAAGCACACCAAACCCCAGCAAGCGGGAAGTAAAAACAGAAGGTAAAAAAAAATTTCACAGTAGGAAGGCTCTTGATACCATGTAATCAGGACTGAATTGAGAGGATCAAATTGTATTTCATAAAGGTTTATTTACATTAACTACTGATATAGTCAACATCTTGTAATCTCAATCTTCTTTCTTGGTTATTATCATCTCCTTGATTATTGCTCATTGGTATTTCAGATGTTTGGCTTGTATCCAAGGAATTGAACTTTCATTTAGTGATAGCTTTGTTATCATACTTGAAATGAAAATGAAAACATATCCAAAGAGCAAGTGCATGATTGTTTAGCCTACCTTAGTCTCTAAACCATAACTCTTTCTTCCCTGGTTTTTGATAGTAGACTCTTACGTTATTTTTTTTTTTCCCTTCTTTTTCTTACACATATGTTTTTCATTCTATTTTACTAAAATCAAAAAGTGGAGGCATAGATATTTTTATTATGCCTCTTGAGATTGGTTGTTCTGAGAGGCAGAATTTTCCTTTTACTTTCTATTGCCAAATAAATAAGAGTTTGTCAATCTAGCGTTGATTTTGGTGATAAAGGTTTCAGGGCTATATTTCAAATGATGGTTTTAGATTTGTTTTTTTTATTTTTTCAGTTGTTGTTTCTGGCTGAGTAATTTAAGGATCAAGCAGGATATGCTCAATATTTGCTATGTAATTTTAAGTGAAATGGATCTCCCATAATGTCTACAATAATACAATAGGAGTGAGAAAGGACGGGTCCATTTTCTCTTTCTTTCTCTCCATTTTTTCACTTTTACTGCAGCACTATAACGACGACTAGAAAGGATTCGAGCTCATATTTTAAAGTGGTTCTTCCTCAAGAAACTGTACCTATTATCTTGTGAGGAATGAAGTAGAACACAATGAAGTAGCTGGTGTCTTGTTACACTATTATTATTTCACATTAAATAATGGAATTCTATAATAATGTATATGTATGTTTTTCTACATGATGTAATTTTCATATTGTGTTAATAACAAAATATAATTTATTTTATTCTTGAAATAAATTTTAAAAAATAAACTTGTATTCATATTTATCGTTTACCCACTATTTTCATAAATTTATAGTTCCAAACCCGTTTAGATTTCATAATTTTTTTTTTTCATCTCTTGATCTGATAAATTAAACAAAAGTTTTTGTTTGGATGATTTTTATTTTTTTTTCATTAATGACTCGGTTTCACTTTATATAACATAGAGCAGATTATTTCTAAAAAAAATATATGCATTTTTAAATTTATCTACCTATTTTCCTTTACAATATCTAAATTTATAAAATTTAAATAACTTTATCATAAGCTATTTGAATATTTATTAACTGTCCCCCCCCAAAAAAAAAGAAGAATATTTGTCTGCTCGTGTAAGAAATTGGAAAATATAAGAGCAAATCGTATGTATCATATTTAAAAAGTATACGTGTGTGTGTATATATATACACCTGTTTATGATGGTCTGTTATGTGTGCATACACATATTTTATTCTTCTAAATAAATATTTAATTTATTGTATATATATATATATATATGCACACGCACACACCTGTTTATGATGGTCTGTTATGTATGCATATATTTTTTTTAAAATAAATAAATAAATTAGATAAAAATAAATAAATAAATATTTAATTTTTTATATTTTAAATTTTTATTAATTTTATTATTTAAATTTATTAGTATTTTAAAATGTGAATAATTAAATTGATAATTTTAATAAATTTAAAAATTAAATTAATTAAAATTTTAATATAATTAAAATAAATATTTATTAAAAAAAAAAGTTATTTTTATGTAAATGCAACCCCTCGAGAGAGCAATGCGCTGAAACCATCTGAGAGAAAAAAGCCAAGAACTTTGAGCGAGTCTACTCGTCTAGCACGAGCGAAAAGCAGCTAGCTTGTGCAACAACACAAATCTGCTAATCTTCGGAGAGATTCATTCTGTGTCCGATGTTGAGCATGTTTGGTACAAGGTACGCCATTCTCCAATCTAGGTTACTTGTTCTTTTGCCTTTTTCTCAGCATGTAAGGCTAATTTGTCAGTCTCAGCCACCTAATGCTCACAAAATCTCTGTGGTTCATAATACTGAGGATGTTTTTACTTCATTTAATCAAATGATCAATATGCCTCCTGCACCATTTCAAATGGAAATTTCTCGGTGTTTTAATGTTGAAGATGTTGTTGCTTCATTTGATCACATTGTCAATATGCGTCCTCCACCATCTCAAGTGGAATTTGGCAAGATTTTTGGGGCATTAGTCAAAATGAAAGATTATTCTACTGCTATCTCACTTTATAGACGAATGGGGCTTAGGAGAATTAGACCTGACATGATTACTTTGACAATTTTGATGAATTGTTATTGCCATGTGGATCAGATTGGTTTTGCTTTCTCTGTGTTTGGTAAGATTGTGAAAAGTGGTTATGAACCAGATATCATAATTTGGAATATACTGATCAAAGGGCTGTGTATTAATGGTAAGATTCTGGAAGCACTGCAATTTCATGACAGTCTAAAAGCAAAAGGATTTCAATTTGATGAGGTTACTTACGGGACCATAATCAATGGGCTTTGTAAAAGCGGAAATACTAGAGCGGCTGTTGAATTGCTGCAGAAAATGGAGAGAGATGCGATTCAGCCTAATCAAGTAATGTACAGCACAATAATTGGGAGCCTAAGCAAAGATGGGCTTGTAAATGAGGCGCAATATTTATATCAAAAAATGATTTTAGACGGAATCTCTCCCGATGTTGTCACTTTGAGCTCTTTACTATATGGCTTTTGCATTGTGGGTCAGTTGAAAGAAGCAAATCTATTGCTAAAGGAAATGGTTCAGAAAAACATCAGTCCAGACATTGTCACCTATTCTATATTGGTGGATGCATTATGTAAAGAAGGAAAGGTCCTAGAAGCTCAAAAAGTGATTGATACAATGATTGAAAGAGGTCCAAAACCTAATGTTTGTACTTATAATACTTTAATGGATGGGTATTGTCTGACCAATAATGTGAATAAGGCTAAAGAGGTATTTTGTGGGATGGTGGAAAGTGGTTTGGCCCCTAATGTTGTCAGCTATAGCATCTTGATCAATGGGTACTGTAAGAACAAAATGGTGAATGAAGCCCTGACACTTTTTAAGGAAATGTGTAATGAAAGTGTAGTTCCTAATACTGTTACCTACACTACTCTAGTTGAGGGATTGTGTAAATTAGGGAGAATTTCATGTGCAGAGGAGCTCATTGATAATATGCATGATTGTGGTCATCCTCCTAATCTATTTACTTACAATATATTGTTAGATGGTCTTTGTAAACATCAGCATCTTGACAAGGCAATTGTATTATTTGATAAAATGATTGAGAAGGGAATTTCATGTGATGTTTACACGTACAGTATACTTCTTGACGGTTTATGCAAAGGGGGACGATTGAAGATTGCGCAAGAAATTTTTCGGCATCTCTTGATTAGTGGTTTTCATCCGAATGTCTGGACATATAACATTATGATTAACGGGCTTTGTAAAGGAGGGTTGATTGATGAAGCAGAGGCCTTGCTTTCAAAAATGAGAGAAAATAATGTGCAACCTGACGGTGTAACTATTCTGACAATTGTTGAAGCACTTTTCAAAAATAATGAGAATGATAAGGTAGAGAAGCTCCTCCGTGAATTGATAGCTACAGGCCCCGTGGAATGGTAAAAAAAAAAGGTGCCACCCTTTGGTTGTTCAAATTCATGTAGAGTTTTTATGAATTGTTGGCTGTTGTTTATCTTTTGGAGCAGTGACATTTGACTTTGAGATCTTCTCATGTTGTCCTTATCTTGCTGTCTTTGGTTTATTTTTTTGAGTCCAGACTAGTGACTGCAGATTTTCTTTGTCTTGTAATCTCAATCTTTTTTCTTGGTTATTATCATCTCCTTGATTATTGCTCATTGGTATTTCAGATGTTTGGCTTGTATCCAAGGACTTGAACTTTCAGTTAGTGATAGCTTTGTTATCATACCTGAAATGAAAATGAAAACATATCCAAAGAGCAAGTGCATGATTGTTTATCCTACCTTAACCCCGAAATCATAACTCTTTCTTCCCTGGTTTTTGATAGTAGACTCTTACGTTAATTTTTTTTTTTTTTTTTTACCTTCTTTTTCTTACACATGCTTTTCATTCTATTTTACTGAAATCAAAAAGTGGAGGCATAGATATTTTTATTAAGCCTCTTGAGCTTCGTTGGTTGTTCTGAGAGGCGGAATTTTCCTTTTACTTTCTATTGCCAAGTAATTAAGAGCTTGTCAATCTAGTGTTAATTGATAATGGTTTCGGGGATGGTTATGGGAGTTGATATCTGAAAGTTATAGAACTTCAAAAGAGAACTAGTAGGCAAATATATATATATATATATATATATGTACACACACACACACACACACAGAGACAGATAGATACACAAACACATGTATTGCCATACAACTTAATGAAAGAAATGATCTCTTGTTGAACTTCATGATATGATTTGCCTTGTTTCTTAATTTTTTTTAAATTATTTTTTCAGTTGTTGTTTCTGACCGAGTAATTTAAAGATCAAGTAGAACATGCTCAATGTTTGCTATGTAATGTTAAGTGAAATGGATCTCTCAGTATCTTTTGTAATCTCCAGAATTTCTATTATAATTCCAAACCCTTTTTTTGTGCTTGTGAAATTACTAAGCTGCCCTTCTTTTTTGAATGAAGCCCTTTTACCTTCCCTCACCCCGTACGTGTCGTACAGATCCAGTGTGGAGTCTCTGCTTCCGATGCTTCTCCTCCTCCATCCTCAGTATTGTAACACTGCTGTTGCAGTGATTCTGTAGTTCGATTTTTGAGCTACTGTTTTTAGATTCTTCAACCTCACACTAATTTATGTGGAGAAAATGGAGCAGAAAATTCCCAAATAATTTTATGAGGCGCGGGAGATGGGTCACTCTAATTGCAAGCAAAGATGGGTCTTGCTTTGATGCTCCTTTACTTGCTCATTTTCCTAAAAGAAGACTCAGTCCTTCATGGATTATGTTTAGATTACGTTGACAATCAAGTATGAGTTTAGATTATGTTATGTTTTGAGGTGCTTTTTAATGGTTTTGGAGACAGATATATATCAAAGATCAAAGAATATTCAATTAAAATTAGACAAATGAAACTTTCTTTTTTAAAGTTTATTTAAAATGTGATTATTTAATTTCTCTAATTTGAAATGTAAATTTTAAAAAAAAAATTGACAATAATATAAAAAAAGATAAAAATGAGTATTTCTTTTAGGTAATATGTACAATCAGTACGTAACAAAATAATCATTAGAACCTTGTCAGAAAAACAAAACACATACCCGAGATCGTTGCATCAAAAGCTCTCACTCTAAATTTTTTGCAAGAAACATTTTAATCTGTCTCGGATCTCTTGTACCAGAAAAAGCTGAATCAAAGCAGATTTCAGGTTCAAGGGCTCCCAATAATTATCTAATTTTCACAGTTGATATGCACTTGAAATATAAGAAAGCTTGACACTCAAATTCACTGGTCATAGAGAAAAATAACCTAATTTACTTAGCAGTGTAAAGAAATTAGAATTTGCTTAATCCAGCACTGGACTTGAAATGCTCAAGTATTATTAAGGGATATAGAAACATTTACAAAGTTAAAATTATTGTAGTTACATTGCATACTGAATGAGGGTCTTACGAGAGCCATTAACCACATATTATCATTTTCTAATAACTGCAAACCAATAACAGATTAAACATGGCACACCAATAATTTTGTTTGAAAATACATTTATGTATCTAAATCCAAAGATGATGCTACTGCTTTCAATCTGAAGAAAATACTAAATTTTGTGGAAATCTATGTTGATTGCTCACATATATGAAGATGAACAAGATACCATGTAGGGATACAACTGTTACTACAATCTCTTCTGCATTCCAAGATGTTCCTCTACTGAAGATTCAGTAACAACATGGTTATGTAAAATCCTAGACTGATAGCATCACTTTTAGAAACTTGTCTATTCAGAGTTTAAGAAAGACTTCTAATAATCAGAGTTGAAATATAGTTAAAAACTAACATCAAGGTATAAGCATTAGATAACAAGAGCCAAACAAATAAACTGAGAGGATGTACTGAAATTCCTGTGTCTCAATGATTTGATATACTCATGACATCATTTTATTTAAGAATGTAGTAAATCATTTCGAAGATTACTATTTATCAGAGTGATATCAATTTTGGATCGGTCACCTGTAGAATGCCAAACTCCAACTCCTGCTTAATGCCCAGACTCTTAAGATATGAAATACAAGTTGCAAGAATCACATGTGAAAAGATATAAACCTTGTAAAATGTCTTTGCAACAACCATGAATACAAAAGCATTTCATCTGAAGAAAAAATTAATCATTCTTTCTTATATTGTACCCTGCAGAATGAAGCTGCCTAATCTAAATTTGTATAACCTTATTGTTGAGCTATTCATGTCATCTTAAAGGGCTAACAACCCAACCAGTAATTGGATTCTTCCTGCGGACTCTCAACTTCCTATCTCCTCCACTTTGTAACCGTTCAAGGATACTGTATGTGATTGAATCTGGTGTTAATCCATGCTGCTTAAGTTTTGCATACAGGTCCACAGCCTCAGAAGTTCTCCCGGACTTCTCGAGACAGTCGAGTAAGATATTATATGTTACTATGTTAGGAGAGCACCCTTTTGCAAGCATTTCCTCAAACAAACTACATGCCATTTCAACCTTGTCTGTCTTACCAAAACATTCAATAAGCGTGCTATAAGTGAAAACATCAGGATCTAAACCTTTCTCTTGCATCTCTTTAAATCTCATGTGAGCTTCATCAAGATCCCCATTCTTCCCAAGGCAATTAATCAAGGAATTGTAGGATATGACATCAGGTTTACAATCACTACTCTCTAGTTCTTCAAAAATTTTAACGGCCTCATCAACTCTTCCAACCCTGCCAAAGCTGGAGATCAGGATATTATATGTGAATATATCCGGTGAAGGGCCATCTTGTTTCATCTTTTCATAAAGATCAATTATATGTGATAATTGCTTCAACCTACCAAGAGTTGTGAATACTGTATTATACATAATTGTATCAGTGGTTATACCCTTTTCATGAATTTTACAGAGAAGGTCCACAGCCTCTGCAGTTTTACCAGCATTGCATAGACCCTCCAACATGGACATGAAAGCATCCCTATCACCCTTATCATGTAAGCTCCACATGCTACAAAATAGCCTGTGAGCTTCACTTGGATGGCCCAATTTGCTAAGAGTCCTTACAAGATAAGCATATATTTGCTTATTGGTATACTTTTTTGATATCTCCAAGACAGTTTCAAGTTTATTAAGCTGCCCTTCAGCAACCAGAAGATTTAAAAGCAAACTGTATGTAAATTCATTTGGTTGACAATCATCCTTGACCATTTTTGAGAAGAGAAGGATGGCCTTGTCAACCATTCGGCCCTTGGCAAGAGCCTGAATCATAGTATTATAAGCAATCAAATTAGGAGTACGGCCCTTTGATAGCATTTCCTGAAACAGTGATAGTGACTCATTGGTTTTACCAATTTTTCCCATCATTCTGATCATTATAGTGTACGTAAACTCATCAGGCTCACAATATTTCCGTTTCATGTCTTCAAAAATCTTGTAAGCTTGGTCAACCTGCCAAATTATTGCATATGAAACCATCCAGAATAAAGAAAGTAACATGTATTTTTAAAAAAAGGATAATTACCAAAAGAGAAAATAAAAAATAATCTATTTCATAAACAGAAACATGACCGCTGAAAACACTGTAGCCACTGGTCATCATGTTGTAAGATAATATTATTGAGACAAATTTTCCTCATGTTTCTTTTTTGGTAATTCTAAAATGCCTTAAAATACCTGTAGAATGCAATTGCCACTTCATCATACTATAATCTATCACATAGACAAGTTACATGAAGCATACAAGGGCATACCCATACAATTTTCACAGAACTAGAAAGTAAATGATCAAACATTCCTCACAGCCAAAACCTCTAAGAGGAGGTAATATGTTTATGCTGAAAAAAGAGAGTATGCAGAATGCAAACCTTTTCAGCCTTGGCTAAAGCATCCAGTAACATGTTATATGCCCAAATGTCCAGCTTATAACCACGCCTTTGAATCTCCATATAAACATGGAAAGCCTTACTTGAATCATGAGACCTCAGATATGCCTGAAGCAAACATTTGTAGGTGTAGGCATTCCACCTCAAATCCCAATTTTTCACCAACCCGATACACTTTTCCAAGTCCTTGCTGTTTCCAAAGAAGCCAATCAAGAGATTAATGGTTGAGATAGTCCCATGTACCCCATGCTTTTCCATGTCACTAATGATTGAATGGACCTGGTCAAAGCGCTCTGGGGAGGTTGATTTGGAGAGGATGAGAATGAGACGATTGTAGGTGAAGGAATCATGTCGGAAATTTGGGGACAAGGATGGACAAAAATGGAAAAATTTCCAGGCAAGTGAAGGAGTTTTCAAGGCTTTGAGGATTTCAGAGGCCTCTGAAGTAGTGATGGTCAGAGAAAGGGATTGGAGGTATTCAGAGAGGTCAGAGAAAGGGTCATCAAAAGATGGCATTTCAGATGGGCGTCGATGGCGACCAAGGAGGATTTCGGTAGCTTTGCAAATTAAGTCACGACGAGGGAGAAGGTAACCTCTGATATCAGTAGGCAATGGAGGTGGTGGAGAAACCTCAGCAGAGAGAGACCGGCCAGTGGGGGACGTGGAGGTGATCTTTGCTGTGTACTTGGTGGCAAAGTGTCGGCATGTCAACCCAACACGCGTATCCCAGGAGAGGTGAAAGCATGTGTGATGGTATTGGACCCTCATGGCAGCAGATCAAGTTGCTAGTTCAGTGGCTTTGGCACCAATTCACGAACTTCGTGCATAAAATGTAAGGGTCATGCTGCCTTTCTTTTCTTTCTAATATTTTTTCATTAAATTTTGCTTTTTCCACAATCATGACCTGTGCATGCCCAGTACCAAATAAGTTTATAAGCAGATAATAAATGACTCATCGGTATAGTGAGGTCAACTTTCATGATGAAGTGTGAGTTTCAAATACCAGAAGCTGCTCTTAAAACCTTCTTCATACTAAAAAGACATAATGTTAAACCAGATAGTAAACTCAAACTCAAGGAAACACGTCATACAGAAATATTGAACGTTATGTAACTTAGAGAATACATACATATAGCATGTTTACTCAAGTCATGTACGTCCCCTTTTCAGCTGTAAGGCTGTGGATTCAATGACATTGTACAAAGATCAAGGACTGACATATAACATCTTGGGAAGTGGATATGCTTTTCCTTAAATAGTAAAGACGGG
The DNA here is from genome assembly GCA_022379115.2 of Bauhinia variegata. NCBI lineage: Eukaryota > Viridiplantae > Streptophyta > Magnoliopsida > Fabales > Fabaceae > Bauhinia > Bauhinia variegata. Next base: position 8,529,666 of record CM039432.1, read on the forward strand.
TTAACCTAGAAGCATGAATATTTGTAGGCACAACACAAGATTTGAATCTCTTGATCTTGTATGACAGCACTTTAAGTGTTGTATACTCAACATAGATGTTCCAAAAGTATGGAACCAAAAAAAAAAAAAATCCAAATGGGTTATGAATAGAGTTTATCCTATTAAAAAAGTATGATGGGAAGGATATAATTCATTAATAAAAGATTGAGACCTAAATGTTCCTGACTAATTGGAAAGGTACACTGTGCAGAAACATACCTATAATTGTTCACAATAGACATTGAAATAATTAGCAGATAATTTGGCATTGTCGAGAAAATGCTCCTGCGATAAGAAAGAAAAGAAAAAAATCTTAATGGTTATGTAGTTTGGAGACGTAATAATATGTTACATTGCATTTAAATTTTAAAACATGTCTAGATGAGATGTCCAGTCAAGAACCTTGATAGTTTGACAAATAAAGGGAACAAATAACTGACAGTATAGTCCTCAACTGGAGAAGCCTGATAACTTTTGACATTATCAAATTTTTCATTCATATATAGGAATTTCTGATTAGGATGCGGAATCAATTAATGAAAAGTAACATATAGATTACTTCAAAATCCCGGGATGGGAGACCTTCACCCCCAGAAGAAACAGACAAGAACAATAGAAAACACAAAAATAGGCATGCTCTCTCTCTCTCTCTCTCTCTCATCCAACTCAGTAACAAAACAGAATGCGAAAATTCCCTCAAACTATACCGTCCTGGGTTTTTGTGTCCATCAAATTTTTCAGGGGAATGGACCCGTTTTCAATTGAAACAATTTTCCAAAGGTTCATTTTTGTCTTAACTCTCATTTTTCCAAAACCCACAAGTCAGATGAAGAAACTAACTAAAATCCGAGCAAAAATCTACACTTTTTAACAAAACAACACCAAAGGATTCAATCATTCAAAACTTTTCCAGCACTTAGTACCATTCAATAGTGGAAATACTTACTCTGAGTGTAGTTAAGCTAGGCAGGGATAGGAATTTCCTTCATGCGGAGACGGCATTCAACTAAAGGAAGAAAGAGAAATCACATAGAAAGCAATGGTCCTGACCACACAAGAGATATGGAGCGTAATCGGAGAAGAGGGAAGCTTTGGGCCGGGGATCAGAATCTGATGATTTGGGAGGTTGTAGTTGAGTTTGAGACTGAGAGTGGGTTTGATCGGCAGCACTCATATTTGAGCTTCTGGGGTTATCTCTGCTTCTTCGGATGAGAGGGAGGTGATGGAGAAGGTGGCAATGGCGGATGAAGAGAGCCTGTCCATGGGCAGGTTGAGTCAGGCTTGGGTTGATTTTTCACCCAATCCATGCTAAGATTGGGGACCGGGTTGAAGTCAAACTTTTATGAACCGACTCGATTAAATCTGGGTCGGGTCCACATTAAAAATTATTATTATTTAACACGTGTACATTTATTTTTATTTATAATTTTAGTTTAATAATTATTACAAAACAGGTGTAAAAAAAAAAGTGTTCACAAATGATAAAACACTAAATTATAAAAAAAAATAAAATTCCCTAAAACAATATGCTAGGACAAATTTTGTTCAAAATGGTAAAACATACCGTAAAAAAATGGCTACATTATAAACTAAAAATAATACAGTTATCACAATAAATAATAATAATAATACTAATTCATTTTTTTCACACATTACATTTTTATATTGGTTTTATGTTAAAAAATGATAATTTTATTTTTAAAAAATAAAATAATAACTAATAAATCTTTTTTTAACGTCAACATATTATACTTTTAACGTGGCAAGAATAGACCTAAAATTAAATGCACAAAATAACTATCAAATTTGTTGTGTTAATGAAATTATAAGTAATCATTTTGACAATACTACAATATTAAATTTAAAATTCAGATAAAAATTTAAATTTAAAATTATAAATATTGAGTATGACCATATCATAGCATCCTCGTACTACTAGTTCCTTTGCTCCAGAAAGCCAAGACAAGGGGAAAATATAATCATACTCGTGGAACATATTGAAAAAAGGATGGCAACATCCTAATAGTTAACAAATATTAGTTCAGTTAATAAGCATCTATACATAAAAAAAAAAAAAATTATATATTAAAAAATGTGAATTCGTTCTATTATTAATAGACAATATGTAAAAACTTATATAAATATTTTTTGAACTCAAAAGTATGTTCAAACTCTCCTAAACTCTGAATTCAAATCACTTAAATCTTTTTAGACCAAAAAGTATTGCAAATAAATTCACTTTTATATTGAGTTTTATTTAAGGTATTATACTTTTTTAATAATGACAATAATTTTTAGAAAATTCACACAATAATTAACAAATATCTTTTCAACTTTAAAAATATATGTGTAACTCAAATCATATAATGTGATAGTAAACGTTAGTGATTTATATATAAAAAAAAATATGCCTAAATGAACAAAGTAATTATCATGTTTGTAATGCTAATGAAATAGTAAATTATATAATAATACTATAAATTTATTCTATAAAAGAAAAAAGAAAAAACTAATTTAAATTTAAAAATTCATAAAACATTAATGACCGTAGTGACATAAAAATCGGAAAATAAATAAACAAAAAAAGCTAGTGTTTAATATGTAGTGGAGGGAAAACAAAGTGCCATTCCCTTCACTCTTCATCCGCCTTTAGCGCGGATCAAAATGCCGAGTTTGAAAATGGGGCCAATAAGCCGCTGCTCCGCCATGCCTCCGTGGCTTCCGACCTTAATCTCCTTCCGAACATGGAGAAGGTATCTGGCACACACCCTTCTTCCCAATCTCTTTCCGAACCCTCAACTCCAACAACCCCAAAACCCACATTCTTTCGCTCCAATTCCGGCAAATCCCACAATGTTTCCAATTCTGGAAAATTCCTCCATCTATCGGGTTCCGACAAGCGTATTGACAAGAAGATCTTTGTCCAGCAGATCGCCGGCCGCCACAAAGACACCGAATTGCACCTCGCTGCTCAGTGCGGCGATGTGGCCGCCATTAAGCGAATTATCTGTGAAATCAATGCCCAGATGGTTGGAACCAACAGTGGAGCTGATTTTGACGCCGAGGTGGCGAAAATTAGGTCTGACATTGTAAATGAGGTCAATGACTTGGGAGAGACGGCTTTGTACACTGCGGCAGAAAGGGGCCACCTTGATGTCGTGAAGGAGCTCTTGCCTTATGCCACCAGAGATGGTGTTTCAGTAAAAAATCGATCTGGGCTTAACCCGTTGCATATTGCTGCGAGCAATGGTCACCACGGTAATGAAAATTACGAATTTGATTCTTGGTATGATCAATTTGCTTGCTTTTGTTTGTTTGTTTATCAATAGCTACACCCAAATGGAGGTTCATGTTTAGATCTCATTGGGGTGGATGGAGTGTGATTTTGGGAGAGGATAGGCTACTCATTAATTTTACATAGTATACAAGGGATAACTATAGCAACTTCTTGGAAAATGAAGGTTTCTGAAAGTTTCAAGTTGAGAACCCTGTAAATTTTTTTACCCACCCTCATCCTTCCCTTACTTTTCCCAAATAGTCCAAATGTATCCCAGAAGAAAGGCTGAAGTTCTTATCTTGAAGACAGAGATCAGGGGAATTACACGTAGAGGTGAAACTGGAAGGATGAGGTGATTCTATTGCTTTATGTGAACGTGATGATTAGTTTTGCTCCATTTGTCCTAATTCATCTACGAAGCATGGCCGATATTACTGTTTTTTTCATCTAGAGAAGAGGCCTCTTATGAACTGTTGAGTTTAGCGTTGCATAGGATGAATGCATTTTCACTACATATAAAACTATCTACTCTAAATTTAATTGTTATTATTCTTAATACCATTGTTGTTTTGGTTCTTTTGTAGAGATTGTTCAGGTGCTACTAGACTATGATTCAAGGCTAATCAAGACAGTTGACCAATTTAATGCAACCCCTCTTATATCTGCAGCTACAAAAGGTCATGTAGATGTTGTTAAACAGTTGTTGTCACATGAACCAGGTCTGTTGGAATTATCTAGGTCCAACGGAAAGAATGCACTCCATTTTGCTGCCCGGCAAGGACATGTTGATGTTGTTAGAACATTGCTTCAAAAGGATCCGCAGCTTGCTCGAAGGACTGATAAGAAAGGGCAAACTGCACTTCATATGGCTGTCAAGGGGACTAACTGTGACGTTGTGAAGTGGATTCTCGATGCAGATGCATCAATTGTCATGCTGCCAGACAAGTTTGGCAATACTGCATTACATGTAGCCACCAGGAAGAAGAGAGTAGAGGTATCATTAAGGCTTACCTTTAATGTTTATATGAATGAAATCCATAGTTTCTTTAATGTGTTGGAAAGAAATATATCATATCTTTGAAAGAACATTTGCCATGCTAAGACGGGCTGACTCAATTGGTGAAAGGGATCTGGCTTAAATCTTGGCACCTTCCAAGTGTCAAATTAAAGCCTCCAGCAACCCAAGTATCCCGCTTGGTGAGCAACTCTCGTCAGGGAGATCCCTGGTTATCTAGGGGTTAGTTGAGTAGAGCCTTCACTTTGGGTTAAAAAAAGTGCCTTGGAGGTAAGGGAACAAAATCTGTTGTCCCATTCCCTATACCATGCACTGTGATTGGTTGAAAAATTATGAAATAATGCTACTCAAGGAATGATTCTACTCATTTAGACCAATCATAAAGAGTGGAACAGGAAATGAGACTCCATATGAAACAATAGATTTACTTCCTTGAAGTAATTCCCCAAAAGGCCTCTGTTTAACCTGTCAAAGGTATCCCAAGCATGCCACTAGCACCTTTTTTACACCAATAGTGTAGGCGTAATTTATCTTTACTACCATCTATTTTTAGGTATGGATCCTAACCGCAATTTTTGTCCACAAAAAAGAACATATGTCATCCCTATTTTAAAAATTAGTATGCAGCATTTCTGACCATGTAAATTTATGCAGATAGTGAATGAACTATTACTTCTTCCGGATGTCAACGTGAATGCCCTAACAAGGGAACACAAAACGGCCCTTGATATCGCTGATGCACTCCCACCTTCTGAAGAAATCATAGAGATAAAAGAATGTCTCTTTCGTTATAATGCAGTTAATGCCAGTGATCTTAATCAGCCAAGGGAGGAACTGAGAAAAACTATGAGACAGATTAAATTGGATGTCAGTACTCAGCTTGAACAGACTCGAAAAACAAACAAGAATGTAGATGGGATTGCCAAGGAGCTACGCAAGTTGCATAGGGCCGGAGCCTACAGTGCTACCAACTCAGTCACAGTGGTCGCCCTGCTCTTTGCTACTGTTGCATTTGCTGCCATTTTCAAAGTTCCAAGTGGGGATAATGAAAATTGGGTCGTGATAATGGTACACACTGTATCTTTCAAGATCTTCTTCGTCTTCAATGCCATCGCGCTCTTTACATCATTGGCTGTTGTGGTGATTCAGATCACAATCGTCAAAGGGGCAACAATGTCTGAGACAAGGGTTGTGGAGGTGGTCAATAAGTTGATGAAGTTAGCCTCTGTGTGCAACACGATTGCATTTCTTTCATCAGCTTACATACTCATTGGTAGGGGAAACATGGGATCTGCACTTCTTGTTACTGTCGTGGGTGGTTTTATAATGGCAGGTGTTCTTGCTGCTATGACATACTATGTGGTGAAATCCAAACGGTATAGAAGACTGAAGAAGAAGGAGAAGATCTCAAAGAGTGGATGATACTCTTGATGTCTGTCAGGTTCTTCCGAGTCAGAAGTAAAAACAATTTATGCAATTTGATCTTGCTCTGTTGCAATTGGAAAATATTGAAAAGGGCAAGAGCACTTTTGAGCTTTGCAGATTTTTTTTATTTTTCCTGTTTGATATATTTTGAGAGAAAGTGAGTGATAGAGAAAAAAGATAGCTTGTACAAAGGGAATGATTTTCTGTGGATATGTCAAGAGAAATATGAGCAAAGGAGTCATTTTGGTGAGTAATAATAAATAATATTGATTTCTCAAGAAGTAGAAATCACATGAATTATCCCATTTATTGATGAGTTTTCTAGTGCATTTTTTATTTTTCCTTTCATTGTTGATGATCTTGCAGAGCTTCTCTCTCTTCTTTGTTCATAAGGGGAAAAGATTCTACTTATTTATTTGTCATTGATGGATGATAATCGAGGGCATAATAAATTATTAAAAATGAGATAACTGTTTCATGTATTAAACAAAAATAGATTTGCTCGTGTTGAGATTTATTATATTTTTATTATATTTATATTTGAGTTGTTTATCAATTTAAATTATTACATAAATAATAAATAAAACACATATATAATAAGTTATAGACAATTTAAATTTAAAAATAATGATATTAATATGTAAAAATTAACAAATTCATATTGATATCAAATGAGCCATTAGAGTCGATGAATGATGATGGAGCAACTAAATAGCCAAAGCAAAGCTTGCAAAAGAAAGAGTATCACGTTATGACATCTAGCAAATTAAGAACAAAGCTATATCAAGTAAAATAGAAATTATAACATACATGGATTACAAGTGATGAAAGAAATGGTAAGAACTGAGAAAAGTGACATTTTCTCTCATCATAAGTATTAGAGGGTCTAAAGGTTTTTTTATTTTTTCCACAAAGGATATCATTGCACTATAACAGTAATTTCAATTTATTTAAAACCTTAAATATTTAAAGGCTTAGTTTACTATCACTAAACTAATATTTCATTGATCTAAAAGTTTTTTTTTTTTTTTTGATAATTGAAGGTGTGATATTTATTCTCGCAATGAGCTTTTCCTCTTTTCTTCTAATCCATTATACTTCTAAGTAACCATAAAAATATGACCATATTTTATGTTGGATCATAATTTTCTTTCTTTCTTTATTTTTTTCTTTGTAAATCATTGTTATCAACATCACATTAAGTACAAATTAATTAGTTTAAATCAAGAAATACTATAAAAATAATAAAATTCTTTCTATTAAATTTTAAAATATACTATATATGTCTTCTATTTTATGCATAATGATAAAGGGAAGGGACCGGCAGGTCACTATTCCCTTTTAAGTTGTTAATTTTGCTTTGGAATCACATAGTTAATGTTATCTCTAAATGGAGGTTTGTTTGAAGAGCATGTTTATATGCTTGTGTTTTAAGGCACTATTATTCCCGCTATGGTGTTTATTCCTATAATACTAAACATGTATAATATCTTAACTTATGGTAAAGTATAATTTCTTTTAATGGTTTTAAAGATAAATTTTTAGAGTAACACTCAAGGGATATATGAATGATAGAGCACTACATTTTTTTTTCAAAAATAAAAACTATAAACATTTGGTGTTGTAATTTAAGTGGAGTGATAAAAATATATTATTACTTATTATATACCATATAAATATTTAAACTAAATTTATTATTTATTATAAAATTCTTAAAAAAATATATGTCAAGAGAAAAAACTAATATTTTATTATTTTTTGTCATAAATAAAATATTTAAAGAGAAGAACGAACATCTTGAGACTTATTTTTAAGGGTTATACTATTATTCAAACCACCTTTTTAAGAAAAAAAAAAAATAGAACCCTCGATTTCATTACCCGTATCTCCAATGTTTGATATAAGTACTCATGAACCCTAAAAAAAAACGTAAAAGCTGTTTGACGATGTTAGGACTTAGTTTGAAACGTATCTTATTTTGTAAGTGCTTTTTGAAACGTTTCTTATTTTTGGCATGGGCGAGCAACCAACATCCAACTCACTTAAACTTTTTTTTTTCCCAAAGACAACTGAAAATAATGTCCGAGTATTTTTTCTTTTTTGACCTTTTCACGTTTTCATTGATTCCCTCGTATTCTAGCTTCAAAATTAACTAACCCTAAGGATCTCTCGCTCTTTCAATGGACCCGCCAAAATCAAGAAACGAAGACGAGACCGTCTTTTTCGATGCAAGTGACGATTTCCCTTTCTACGATTGCACCGGCGATGACATATCAGAACCATCTGGCTCGGCCACCACCACTCTCTGTGACCCGGAATCCGTCGTAGGCAAATCTCAAAATGAATCGTCTCAGGCAACATCATCCCGATGCCGGCAAATTCGTCGTAGATCGACCGGTTTGAGCTCTGGTTCTTCTTCCATCGGTTCCGAGAGTGATTTGATCAATGATGTGAAAACTATTTTGAGACAGCAGCGAAGGAATAGAATCCAGAAAAATTTGACGGAAAATGAAAAAGGGGTTGGAAAATCTGATCCAAATCAAGCACAAGTGAGTTCTTTTCCACCTCCGAATGTTGTGAGGGAGGAGAAAAATGACGAATCAGCGATAACTACGGCTGCAAATGAAGCAGCTGGTGATTCAGCTGATTCGGCGGTGGAACCCGGCGATTCGTCTTCGAATTTGCTTGAAACAGTAGCAGGATTAGTGATCAAGGCAATTGGGTTTCAAATTAATTTATTCATTATGTTCATGACTTTCCCACTGAAGTTCATTTATCATTCCTGCATGTTATTTATGGATCCATTTCTTATATATAGGAGTGGAATTGGATTTTTAATATTGTTATCCTCTCGAATGTGGGATATTGCTTGTGGGTTCATTAGTCCATCAGCACGTAGATGGTTGAGGGAGCATAAGTCAATTTGGAAAGTCGCCTTGAGGTGGGGATGGGGCCTCTTGTGGTCTATCTATGTTTGTTTGATCTTGTGCAGTCTTATGGTTTCATCAATTATAATGAGTGGGTTTATGATGAAATACTTGGCTGAAAAGCCTGTGCAGATGAAGGAAATTTTGAATTTTGACTATACAAAACAGACTCCTGTTGCATATGTTCCAATAATATCGTGTGCTGGGGTTAGTGGTGAGGAAGATTTTGATAATAGCATTGGCGTTAGCAAGGGAACAGGTGCACGGGTTATACCTCCCAGAAACAAAGTGCAGGTCATTGTTTCTTTAGTAGTGCCGGAGTCAGAATACAACAGAAATCTTGGGATATTTCAGGTACCTATCTAATTTATTTCTATTTAACCAAACTTTTTTGTATGAACTTATCTGAAAATTTTGATTCACATAGTCTCTTGAGGTTGTTTTGTTTTATGTCTTAACTGAACTTTAATGCATATGGTTAAATAATTTCTTTTCAAATGATATACAGTTTTACTGGCGTTGCATACTTTCGTTAGCTAAAGTCATAATTAAAGTTAAAGAGAAGGACTCAGCTTTATGTACTTTCAACTAAAAACTTTGATAAGCTGAAGTGATCCTATGTAAAGTATTGTTATGAATTAAGGTGGAAAGGTTGGTCTTTGAAAAGGAATAAACTGATATCTTTATATGTAAAAAATAACGAGAAAGTAATATATATGTGTATATATATATATATGAAGCGATTTGGTGTTGAAAATGTCTATTATTATGTTTCCATAATTGAATTCATCGTCATGTTGGTTTGCAAGGTCGTTAGAAGAAAGCTTAAAACATAGTTTAAGAATTTTATGACCGACTTTCATCTTTGAAGGAGTTTATAAACCTTTTATGGCTGTGGCCCAACACAGCCACTGAAAAGAGTTTTAAGTCATTAAACTCAATTTTGGGAAGTTCAACTAAGGTTAGAATCCAGTCTTTGGTATCCTAGTCTAATAACTTTTGTTGCTTCTATCAGCACTGGTTGGCACTTAGAAAGGAAAACACAAACACTGTAAAATAGGGGCCCTGCCCTTGTCCGAGAAGTATTCTACAATTCCAACACTTTGCACTTCTACATTGTATTCTTCAGGAAAAAAGTAGTATTAAATTTTAATATTTGACTCATGTTTCAATAGTTTTTAAAGATATTCTGATACATGCTAGGCATATTTCTGATATCTTTCCATATATTTGGTATTTTCATATATATAAATATATGAATAATTATGTATTTATAAAAGTTTTTCAGTATATATATCTATCCCATGCTGTGTCCCAGTAATTTAGGTTTTGATGTGTCATTATGTCCATGTAGTGTCTAGTCACGTCTCTTGCATTAATCTGGCTTGTCACCAAAGGGGGTGTTTAATTTTGCCTGTCATAATCTATATTGGCTGTTGGCATATACTGTTCTTCGTTCAATGCTCTGTAATTCATGATAAATTGATGGTTTCAGCAAGTCCTCAGCACACACTGTCAAAATTATAGTTTCTCCGGGTCGTAGTTTGAACACTGAAACTGAAAATGGAGATTACAATTCATATTTTCGTTGGTTGCTTTGAGTTTCTTCCCTGACTTTTTTTTCTTTTAAAGGTCAGGGTAGATTTCCTATCTGCTAATGGTAAAACCATCGCCAAATGGAGCCAGCCGTGCATGTTAAGATTCAGAAGTGAGCCTATTCGCCTGCTCTTGACCATAGTCAAGATCGTTCCTCTTATTACAGGCTATGTATCAGAAACCCAGACTCTGAACGTCAAGATGAGAGGTTTCATCGAACACAGTGTGCCTGCCTCATGCTTAAAAGTGACACTCGAGCATCGAGCAGAGTACCGGCATGGAGCTGGCATTCCTGAGATATACGATGCATCTCTTGTTTTTGAGTCAGAACTTCCCTTTCTTAAGAGGATCGTATGGTATTGGAAGAAAACCATATTTATATGGGTCACAATGTCTGTTTTCATTGTGGAGTTACTGTTTGCTCTAGTCTGTTGTAGACCAATAATTATTCCAAGAACCAGGCAAAGGGGTGCTTCTACTCGCACTCCTTCTTCACAAAACAACCTTCCAGCACAAAGTTGAGACTACTGCTTTCCCAGGCTTCATCACAAATGGAGGAAGTAAGATTTTCTGTCTAACCTATAGTTAAATGTATTATTGTTCTGACATATAGAGTCATGTTTAGGGAGGTATCCTAACTTCAATTTTTTATTTTTCAAATTCCTTCTTTATTGTCGCGTGCATGTTTGATTTCAAGTCATGTATAATACAAATACAACAGTACCAATAAACCTTTTTCCCACTAAATGAGATCAGCTACATGGATTTTCATGTTTCATACAAATATCTGAAATAAATTGTTAATCGGTATGTTGGTTAGACTTGGTTTGGTCAGTGGCAATTTGATTGAAACACATTGCTCAATATTAAGTAGTTTTTTCTATATACACCATTCATATTGATCTCCTGGTCACTGATGTGTATTTAAGTTTCTGTATAGTTTTGTGCTGATTGATAAGTTTCAGAATTTGCTTGGATGCATCCTTCTGAAAGAAAATCCCCAGGGAAAATCAAAGCCAAGCATTGAACTTTAACATTTGATTGTAACTTTTAGGTTCATATCTATTTTGTCAGAGAAAACTCCAAAAGTTGGAATGCATTGCTGTATTCTGCTTTATGTGAATAAAATTTTACGTGATCTGTAATATTAGGGGTTCAGATTCGCAAAAAAATATTTGTTGATAGGAGAAGTAACTATAATTGTTTTATTCCTGTAATAAGATTAGTCTTACTTCTAATGCAAGGTAAAAATACTTGCGGATAAAATTTCCAAAAAGAAAAAATCTCTCTTGATATAATGCTAGCCATCGTTTGAACCATTGACCAACTGACCAGTTGAGATTGAAGTATGCAATTTGATTTCCGTTTGTTGAAGAGAAACCATGTTTCCTTTTATCTGTTTTATCTTAACAGTGCCTTTATCCTTAGCAATACTTTATAGAGATCAATAAGCCTTAATCTCATGTTTTTTGTGTGCTAATATGATTGGCCATTCCATTCTTAGACTTTTCTTATATAGTACCAATCTTATTGCACGTGTAACTTGTTCTAGATTTATGATAAGGACTTGATTTTTGCCGAGAAATTTACACCTATGTACCACAAAAAAAAATATTTATTAATATATATTATTTTTAAAATATTTATCAATATATATCATTTTACTTAGATATTGTAGTCGGGAATGTGATATTTTAATAAAATATTAATTAAAACTTTTTACAAATAAAATATTTTAAAAAAATTTATAAATTTTTTTAAACACATATACACCATTCTAAAAATTATTATCAAATACATACTACTTTTATAAATATTTATTAATATATATTACTTTTAATAAAATTACATCACTTTCTTACAAATTAATTTAATTTAATTTAAATTTATTTTATTTTATAATTTAATTAAAAACGACACAAGGTTCACGAGTTAGTATTAAAATATTTTTGTAAAATAATGATGTATTTTTTTTTCTTGGGTACCTTGTTTCAAGGAAGGGAAAATTTTCATTTTTTAAGACAAATAATTAATTGTTTGCAGTATTTTTTTTTATTTTTTCTCTCCCTTATTTACTGTCTCTTTTTTTTTATATATTTTATTTTTATAAAAAATTATAATACATTAAGTGAATTTTTTAAAATTAATTAACTTAAATATATAAAAAAAATTGTGTTTAATTTTGAAATATAATAATATTAAATTTATTTAGGTCAAACTACTTTTTAATGGGAGATTCTATTGTGCAAGATATCAAAGTATAATAAATTTAAATTTAATAAAATAAATTTATAAAAGAATGACGTAATTTTATTAAAATAGTATATATTAGTAAATATTTATAGAAGTGGTATGTATTGGTAATAATTTTAGGATGATATATATGTGTTTAAAAAAATTTATATATATTAGTAAAAAAATAAAAATAATTTAATTATTATTTTATTTAAATATGATATTGTGATATTTAAATAAAATAATATATATTAGTAAATATTTTTAAAAATAATATTTATTAATATTTTTTTTTTGTGTGTATATGGGTGTAAATTTCTCATTTTTGACAGGTCTTGCATTTGACTTGGAAAATTTGTACTTTCAAACTACTTGCATTCACATCTAATTGAATGTGGTCAAACTACAAAGTACAAATGATCATTTCATAATACTTTTAATCCTAATTTCTTAGAAATAAAAAATAAGCATGCCCTCCTTGACAAATTGGATTTCGTATTTGAATACGTTATAGTTATTGTATTACAATAATAATTTTTTAATTATTTAGATAAAACTACAAAATTACTATTATAATGCAATAATTGCATAAAATTTAAATCTATTCATTTCATGCTTTTTTGAATTAGCACTTTATTTTTTTTTCTCAATTTACCCTTTTAATTATACTTTTGTTTTATTTAATAAGAAATATTATTGTCTTTTAAATTAATTATAATTTCATTTCACAGTAATCTTTTAGACCAAATAATTTCATTACATTTCTATTCTTATTCTCATTTTGACATCATTCATGGTATTTGTATAATTTAGAACTTATTAAACTTAGTCCAATACGAAGTTAGTTTATTAGAAGTAAATTAAGTTCTCAAACTTTTCAAGTCAAAATCTTAAGTTTAAATCCACTTTTATATGAAAGTTTATTAATTACATATATTTTAAATAAAAATTAGTGTTATACTATAAAGATGTAAATATAACTAAATGTAAAAAAAAATAAAATAAATAAATGACCCTATAAGTGCATACATGAACTTATGTGACTATGACATTTTTTTTCCTTATAAAGAAAATTCTGTTACTTTATCTTTGGAATGATATCCTTTATCCTTTTCAATTTTTTAATGTTTTGATGTTTGAGCAATTTGTATATATCCTTTCTTTTTTCAAGTGTTCAACTTGAATCCGTGTTCTGAGTTCTATGATCACGTGTTTTTAATATCAACCAAACAGAGCTTAAAAATCACGCATTAATCCCGTGTAATAATGGACAACAATCACGTGATTAGGAAAAAACAGAAAAACTTTCGATCAGCCCATGTTCCATAATTCAGCTGTATGTTCTTATCTATCTACTAGCACGCTTGTTTGGATCAACCTTTTAATTGTTGAATTTCATTTTCTCTCAATATCTCGTAGCAAAGTAGTTCATACTATCTCTTACTTTTTATGTATAATATATATAATATTAGAATGGTTTAATAAATACTTTTTTTATAAAAAAATTAAAAGAATATATTTATATTTTTAAATCATTGATTAAAATTTATATTAGTGTATTAATTTAAATTATAATTTTTAATTATTTATTTACATTTAATATTAGATTTAATTTTGTAATAATTTTGTTTTCTTTTGACAAAAAATAACCCTTGATTCAATGAAATACATTTAACTTGGATAGTTAGATAAATAATAAATATGAAAACAAAAATATAGACAAATATGTTTCAAAGAAAATAAAAACGTATTTGAAGAAGTAAAAGTATCATAATATTTTCTAATCCAAACAAGCCGTAAGCTCCACTTTTCATTTCGATAACTATGCATGTTTTACAAGATTATTACATCACACTATACATGTGACTCATACATGACACTCTTCAAAACAAGAACAATTCCTTGCCCTTGAACAGTCACTTCCCGGCGCTCCGGCCGGCCGCCTTGATGAACGACGCGCTCTTCGTGATCTCGCGCAACGGCTTGTCGGTGTACCTAACAAGGTTGTAAACCCACGCGCCGGCGACGGCTCCTAGAATTGGGGACAGCATGTATATCCATATTCCTCTATATCTATGTGATACGATGGCAGGGCCCAAGCTTCTGGCTGGGTTCATTGATGCTCCTGAGATTGGCCTGTCAAATTAAAAATTTTAAAAATATTAGATATTGAAAAAAAAAAAAAAAAAGAAAGAAAGAATGGGACTCTTAATTTGACCTTTATGTTCCTTCCAAAATGGGGTAACATTTTTTTTATTTTATTAAATAATAATTTTTTACAATATAAATAATTAAATAAAATTTTTAAAAAAAATTTCACCTTTATACGATTATCATTACTAAAAAATATTTGCATTTTTACTTTTTCGTACACATAAAAATTTTTTTAATAAAATTTATTTTTATTTTTAATTAAAATATAAAAATTTATTTTATCTAATTTAAAATATAAAAAATAAAAAAATATTTTTTTTTCATAGAATTTAGATAAGCTATAAATTAATATACCCTGCAAACATCACATTCAACAGAACAGTAGCCCCAACTGCAAGCCCAGCTAGCTCACCGATCTGTCAAAATTGAAAAATAAATTAAGATTAAACCTATGGTATAGAATTCAAGAATATTTAAATTTAAATATAGATTTTGATGCCTATGAAATGTGCCTTGTGATGTAAACTTCTAGGATTGCTCCAAGAGAATCAAAACACATATATATAGTCAACTTAATATAATTTTATAATAACAAGGCCAAAGTGTTTGGCAAGCTAATTTGCTTGCCCCATTGGCTAAGCAATCCTTAATCATAATATTTCATATCTAACTAATTGTTATTATTTTGGAAATTATTAAAAAAAATTATGCACAATCATGAGTTTAAACAAGAGCCGATGACTTGATTAGTACATAAAATGAAAATTATGAAATCAAAATGAAAATATCAATATAAATAAAATTTAATGGTTATTTCACTTAATAGTTTGATAGTTTATGGAATAAAATGAATTTTTAATCATTCTATTACTATTATTTAATATATATATATATATATATATATATATATATATATATATATATATGTATAATTAAACCATAATTTGTGCAAAAGACAATAATACCCTTTACTAGAAATAAAATCCATTATAATTAAAGAAGATAAATTAAAAAAAAAAATACTAATTCCATAGAGCATGGAATGAACATTCCTACTTCCATAAAATAAATAAATTTAAGTAAATTGTGGGAATTTAGGAATTTGAAATTTTGCAAAAAAAAAAAACTTACAGCTCTGTTATCAGTGGCAACTCCAGAAATTATAAACATGAGGTAGAAAGTGATGATGAATTCAATCACAAAAGATTGCAAATAAGTCCCTGATGGGAGAGTTCCTGCAAAGACATCATGGCTACCGGTAAACAGCAATCTCAGAGTCCCACTTGCAAGTGTAGATCCCAGAACCTGAGCTATTATATAAGCTGGTACCTAAAAATTAAAACAAAAACCATTTATATAGCTTGAGCTTAATCAACACAATTGCATTAAAGAAATACACCTTCTATTTATAATTATTTATAGAAATAAAATTATAAAAAAAATAAAAATATATTAAAAATAGATAAAAAGTAAGTGTACACCAATAGAAGTGTACAAAATACTGCTCAAATAACCTTTCTTTGATTACACCAATTTTTTTATGCACATTATCATGGAGCTGTTTTGTTTGGTAATGAATCAAGTTGTGAAAAGAGAAAGGGAAAGTCTTTAAAAAAATATTTCAAGAAAGGTTTTCTATAAATATGCATCCGAAAGTTATCTTTCTTGTGGGGCTAAAAACATTAAATATTAGGGAAATTGACAATTATTTTTATCATTTTTGAATCTCTTTGTACTTAATTAGAATGATGTTATAAACATCACAATTTCTAAGTTGTTGGATGAGATTATTCAATCCATCAATTTATTCATCAAACGTCTCCTAAATTGCCAAATTAATAATCATAAACAATTGATAATCAATTATAATTGTTGACATGACAATTCATGAGCCATTAGATAAAATTTATATAGTGCATCAATATATTCATACAACAAATAATGTGTTCAACATTTTCATGTCTTATGGATTAGTCTCCGTTTGGTTTACCTGTTTCAATGGAAACCTCCCGGTGGAAGCAAAAGCTAGGGTGACAGCTGGGTTGAAATGGGCACCAGAGATATGACCAACAGAGTAAACAAGCACCATTACAGCCAGGCCCCAAACTATTGAAATCCCTGGAAGTGTCACCACGTGATCGTATCCTCCATTCACCACCACTGAAGCACACCCTGCAAAAATCAAGAAGTACGTCCCCACCACCTCTGCTAGCAACTGTGAATTAACCCAAAGAAAAAAAAAATTAATTGAAACTTTCAATGGTTCTGAAGGTTCCCATGATCAAATTTGATGCATATAAGGCTACAAACTATTGAGAAACAAAAAAAATTCCAAACTTTAGCTGAGAAAACCAGTTTTAAAGCTTACCCAGATGAATTTTGTGAACTGGGTATCGAAAATTTCCAAATGGGTATTGAAGAAAAGTTTCGAACTTCAGCTGAGAAAACCAGTTTTAAAGCTTACCCAGATGAATTTGGGAACTGGGCATCTAAAATTTCCAAATAGGTATTGAGGAAAGATGAACCATAGAGAGAGTTTACCTTCTGCAAGAAAGGCACCGTTACATTGATGCCGGAGTTTTCATTTTTGGTGGCACAGTGATTGAGATCGCCGTCAATGTTCAAGGCAGCCTCGTGGGTTCCGTTAGTTGATGAATTGTCAGCCATCACGACCAGAGAACAAGGTAACGGTTGAGGAATAGACAACGTTATGGAAGAAGAAGAAGAAGAAGAAGAAGAGGTTGCTCTGTTCTTGTCTCCTGTGTCTTGAGTGTAAGCAAGAACACAGGAGACGATGTCAATTTATGGGCACCCAAAAGTCCAAAAAGCAATAAAGACAGAGAAAGAGGGAGAGAGATTTAGAGAAGGTGAATTTGGACTTTTCTTTGAGATTGAGAAGGAGATGGACCAAACAACCCCTTACGTTTTTATTTACTACCAAACAGGGTCTTGTTCCTCTTCTTCTATTGTAATTTATGGTTTTTGAGATGAAGATAAATTAATCTTTCATAGGAGATATCGTTGAAAACTGTGTTGTTTGGAGCTTGTGAGTTGAGAGAGCATTGAAGGCTGCTCCAACTACCCACCGGAAATACAGAAAGGACTATGAATGCAAATAATGCAGAATTTCTTAGCTTTAATAGAAAATTAACCGAAACTCCCGGTTATATTTTTATCTGATTCAAATTTAGATTAGTCGATATCTAATCTGGTGTTAGATATCAAATGATTGACTCTTTTTTAAGGAAAAAAAAAAAAAAGGGTTTGATATGTGTGGATTTCTTGTGAACACAGGTGGTAAAATGGATGAGATGATTTGGATAGGTAAGAACTATAAACAGTGTTATAATATGAATACAAGTCATGTGGTTAAATGGATAAGATGACTTGGATATAGGTAAGAACTCTAATTTTAGTATGGGAGAAAATTAGGCAGAACCTCAATTTAAAAAGAATCTCTTTATTGCTGTTTATTGCTGGTTATGTCTGTGAAATTTGTAAATATCAAACCGAAATCTTAGAGAAATTTTTTTCTGGCTAATTATTTTTTTACTATGAGTCAAAATTTTATTTGAAAAATAAAGTAATTATAATTATTTTTCTATTAATTTATAATTTTTAAAAAACTCAAATCTTTAATATTAAAGAGACATTTCAACTTTTAAGTTTAATTTGCTTACCAACCAAGTACACCTTGTTAGTTTAACTTATTGTCTTTAATTTCATGCTTCAAAATTCAAATCTTATTATTAAGGGGTCATATCATCTTTTACACCAATTATGGTTTCATCATTATATCAAATAGTAAAATGATTTGGAAAGTCAAAACATTCTCACTTCCATTCTTATGTTAATTCTTTGATTTTCATTCTAATATACCAAACAAGCAACAAATAAGAACTCTAATTTTATTACTATGAACATGAGTCATGTGGTAAAAGTGGTGAAGATGACTTGGATAGGTAATGATCTATGAACACAATACTATTTTTAATAATGTAACTCTCGTCAAAGTATTTATATTTATTTTAATTAATTTTTATTAGAAAATACATGTCACAATTATTTTTTTAATATTGTACGTAATTATCACAACTTTTTATTCATAAATATAACTCTATTAAGTTTTTTTTTTTTTTTAAATAAACTCAATATTTTATTTCACAACTTTTCATAAATGGCCCACATCAATTGTGCAACCCACTTTTAGAAATGCTATCCTAAAAACTTATATGTTAATATAGAAATTTATGAATTACACTCTAATAATTGTAACTTACTATTTTAAGTTGCATAAATTAAACAAATTCTTATGCAACTTTGGATAAAGATGATTTAGATAGATAAGAGCTTTAATTTTAGTAATCTCACATTTTTTGTTCCATTGCCTATCTTAATCCCTTGATTGCTCAAAAAAATGTATTTTTATAATTTAATACTTATAACAATATTTATATTTTTTAACAAATAAAAAAGTAGTAAAATAAGAAATATAATAGCGAAGGAGACAAAAAGATATAATGCCAATTTAAATGTGCAAGAAAATTTTGTAGAACCTCAACTGAAAAAAAAAATCATTTTCTTACTATTTATAACAAGATATAATCTTTTATCTTATATTGTTTTTACTCTATGTTACATTCTTTTTAATTGGTTTAAAATAATAAAATTATAGTAACATTTTATTATTTTGACCAATTAAACGAAGTAACATAATCTATGAAATAAGAAAGTGTAATAGCAATTTAAATCTATTTATAGCAGATTACCTCTTTGAAATTTGCAAATATTAAAAGTAAACTTGAGAGAAATTGTGACTCTAATAAAGTTGGAATATAATTAATGACTGCATGCATGATTGCCATGGGAGGGAAGAGTCCTAATCACTTGTTTGGTATATATAGAATTATTATCCCATTTCACACTATTTTATGTTCATTTCATGGAACCAGCATTCCTATATTTAATAATGGTATTAACTCTGAGATGAATAAAAAAAAAAAAATGACACAAGATATATTCATTCCATTTCAAACTTGATTCCACATAAAAAGTATATAGATGAATATTCTTATCTTGAGAAGTAAAACTAGCCATAGAATCAATATATATATATATATATATATATATATATATATATATATATATATATATATATATTATGAGTATAGAATTAATATTTTATTTTAACATATTATCATATTTTTATCTGAATAATATTGTATTATTCTTTTAGATACTATTATGATTTCTATTCTCTATTAATTTTGTATATAAAATAATAGAATATAGCTTAAAATTTTTGTTGTGATATCAAACATGACATAAAAGAAACTAAAAATAATAGTTCGAGTTTATAAAAAAGCAGTGTTAAGAGAATTAACCGATATTCTATATTCTTAAATAAAATTAGTCTCATTTTTCATGTAAAGTGAAAATATTCATAAATAAAAAAAATACCAAAAAGACATATCAAATTAATGGAATATATTTTATTATAATCTATTATTCTAAACTTAATTCCACCTAATTATAAAAATAATCTTGAAGAGAATAAGAATTCTTGCTTACCAAACAAGCCTTGTTTTATTTTGTATTAATTCACAATATATTAATATATAACCTTCATTGATTTGACCAACTGATATTCTTTTCCCTTTTGCAATGGAATTGACAGTTCTTTCCAAAAAATAAAAAAACCATATTTTTCTTGTTCACACAAGATTGTACTTCAACTCCATAAACGAACTTATAACTCAGACAAATTTTCTAGTGCCGAAATGTTGTGCTAGAATCTTGGGAAAAACACATTAAAAAGACAATGAGTCTAAACTTAATTTATTCTCTTAGGATTTCTCTCCAATTTCATAGTCCATGGGCAATAAAAACATCTATGTATACAATGATTATATATATATATATCTCTCTCTCTATATATATATATATATATATATATATATATATTATATCTATACCATCTATGAGAGGAATTATAGTCCAAAACGACAAGGATCTATGTAGCTTTGCGAAGAGTTTTGAATAACATGAAAGAATTTAATAGTAAAATAGGCCATTGTCAAGAGTTTTTGAATTAATTAGAGAATCAATATATAACCTATTTGTACTCAATTATTTGAGCAAAGTATCATCAATGTCAGATTACAGTGTTAATTAATAATCTTGAATGTGAATCTGAGACAGATTTTAGGATTCCTTCTTTGTTTTATTTGTTTGGCGATTAAATCTGGAAAATGGTTTGTACATCTATATATGGTTATGAAATATTGTGAGAAATATCTTATATAAAATGAATCAAGCGTAAGAATTATGGACATATCATGTCAATAATATAGATAGATAGATAGACAGATTGATTGATTGAGGAAAGTGATTAGCCTGTCAAGAAAATAGGTGAGAATTCTTTGTCCTACACCGTATTAAGATTTTTAAATTCGATTGAGTTGGCTTGGTTAACATTAAAGGGTGTATGAAATTTTTTAAAAATAAAGTTTAAGGAAATATGCTTTTTAGTATTTTTTTAATGTAGTTTTATAAAAAAAAAAAAAAAAAACAATGAAAGAGGGTAGTTTTTATGTTATTGATCGATAATTTTTTTAAAAAAAATTGTGTAAATATTTAAAATTAATTAAATATATTTTAAAAATCTCATGATTTATAAACTATAAAATTCATGTTTCTCATCGTTTATGAATCTTATAATTTAAAAATAAATTCATCTAACAAAACCCTACAACATGTTGTCTCGTGTGAAATGCACAACCTTTGTAAAAAAGAGATAAAGAATATATTAAAGGACATTAATTGGACTTTAAATTAATTGATCACAGGCTCGTATTGTAAGAAGAGATTTTGTTTTCCAAAATACTTATGCAAATTAATTTTGAACCAAAAAATAAAACAAAAAAATATTGCATGTAAAAAAAAAAAAAAAACTTTCTTTAAAAAAAATTCTATCTGATTGATATTTATTAAATACTATTGATATGGGATATATATAAAATTTATAAATAAGAAATGTAAGAAAATTAATTATTGTTTTCATGTTAATATGAAAATATAAGTAAATATGAACTGAAAATACAAACTCTAGTCGAGATAAATGTATGTGTGTGTGTGTGTGTGTGTGTATATATATATAAACCCTATTAACTTCAAAACTACAGATAATTCCATTACAAAAATTTACTTTTTTTTCCCTTCTAATCAATATAAGAAGAAAAATATGATACAAGCTAAATAAATTACTCATATTTGATCAAATTAAAATATATTATCTCACATACATATCTTATTCTCTGTCACTTCTCATAATTAGGAAGAAATATATATAAAAAAATTAACATTCCTATCCCATTTTTTAAATTTCTTTTATCAACTGTGAATAATTAAACTATATATAGTATATTTTATGAGATAATAAATTTGATCTGTATTTAAAATTCTTGCACAACATTCAAAGGTCAAGATGTGGAATGTAATAACTCTTGTTCCACCATCAGAAAAGTAGGGCCTTTTCTATCTTTTATGTATATATTTAGAGCTCAACAGAGATTTAAAGAGGTACATAATCATGTGCATACAAGTAGCAGAGAAGACCTTTTTGGGTTACATTCTGTCTAAGATTCAGTTCACATTACCTTTAATAATGTTGTTGAGTCAAAAAAGATAACTCACATTCTATTACAGTTGAATCTGATCTCACATTTCTGTCATGCTATGGTGGCCATTTGAAGCATTGTAAATCTATATCTATTGTATAGATTAAGGGATGTAATATGAGGGATAAATTTTAAAACTAATTAAAATGGCCAAAAAATATTCAAAAAAGAAATAAAAGGATAATTTTGGATAGAAAGGAGCTAAGATGAGTTGAATTAGGGTAAACTCAAGCCTGGCTTGCATAAAATTAAATGAGTTCAAGTTCAGTTTATTTAATTAAGGACTCAATATTTTTGGGTCAAACTCAATTTATTTAAAAGCTCATAAATTGAGCTTAGTTAAATAAAATATAAGATAATAATTATATAAAATAAAAAAAGTCTTGTACAATTTGAAACTATATCAAAATCACGTAAAACTGTTAAAAGATATTAAATTTTGTTATAACTGAAAGAAAGATATAATATAACAATTATTTTTTAAAACAAAAAGGTAAAGTAGTCTAGTTATTTGGAACTTTTGAAATTATATATGTATACACACACACATTAATTTACCGGTTCACTCAATACTATAAAATTGAATATCTTTGCTTGAATGTGACTTTACCTAACTTCCAATTTGTTAGTTGTTTTAAAGCTATAAATGTCCACTTCATTATGCATAGTTTCTTCATTTCTTGCATAAGTGTGAGCTTTTTTCTTCTTAATTTCTAATCAAATTATGGCCCTATATATTTTTAAGAAAAAAAATATTTTTATTGCGTTAAGGAAGTTAAATTTAACTATATTCAACTATTGATAATGTTATACTACCAACAATTGTTCTTATTTATCTACCTAGACTATATCTTGCTAACTTACAAAAAATTATGTGTGCATAATATAATTAGGGTTAGCGTATATTTTACAAAATATTGAAATAGCTTGCCATTTTCAAACACAAATACAGTTATGAAAAGTATACGTGTAGGGTCCGTGAGTTTATTTTTACATAGCATTACCAAAAAGTACCATAAATTGAAATAAGAAGTAATCAAAAGAATATTTTTGCATGAACAATTAACGGAGGTAGCCATTGGATGAAGTTAAAACTGGTAGAAGGAAGAATCACTAGTACTTGTTACTCAACAAATAACAAAGAAGAAAAGAGACAAACACCATAAAAGATTTAAACCCATAAAAAGTATATAAAATAAAATGTGACCGAGTCCGAGACATCTCAAATCAAAAGTTTTAGGTTTAAAATTTCAAATTTTTCTTATTAAAATTTTTTTTATCGATTACTACTCATGTTTCATACATGCTTTAGACTCATAACTAAATAGTATATCGGTATAAACCAAAAAATAAAATATCTTTTTTTTTCTTTATTTACTACCAAAATCTTCGTATATATCAAGAATATCCTTTACATATCAATTGAAATATATATCATATAAAATGAATATATATTATTACAAAGTTTTATATTTTGATAATGACAAAATCTTCAAAAGTCAATTATCGATCTTTTTATAATAGAAGAAATGTAAGTGCATTTCTAACATCAAGATTGTTCAATCTGCATTATTCCACTCATTTTATCCACAAACAAGTATTAAGGTAATAGGGACAATCAAAATTCAATGCGCATGCAGAGCTTTCTAACCTCCCACTACTATTACCACTTCAATTTTTCTAACCCTAATTTAAATGTCGTCCAAGCTTTTCTTCTCACATTGACTTCTTTCCAACTTGCCCGTATATGTCTAATATTAATGTAGTTGTTGGAATCAATTCCCTCTAATTACTCCTTTTGACTAACTAGATTTAACTTCTCTACTAGACACACTATTATTTATTCATTGGTAAATAGATGAATGACTTAGATTAATTTAATAATGCGTTTTGGGTGATGTTAATTTTTTTAGTGTTTTAAATAGATGACCAGGATACACCAATCCGGTCAAATTTTAAGAGAAGTTTATGATTAGAGATAATTTTGCTCGAAGTATTGCTTAAGTATTATATATGTTGGATTGATTTTTAAAAAGTACTTTTAAAGTGTAACAGGAGAAGCATAAGTCAAAAATAGATGTGCTTTTTTCATAAAACAATAAACTACTTTTGTTTTTGGTTTTTAGAAGCATCTTATTGTATGTTTTTGTCGAAAATAACTTTGTTTTTCTTTTTTACTGCTAAAGATGCTTTTGTATGAAAAATTACACAAAAATATTTTATCTTAACAAAAATCAATTTAAACCGACTCTAATTAGGAACACCTTTTCTAAAAAAAATTCAAAAGCATATTTTATTATTTTGCGAGAATTAGTCTCTTCTAATAAATCTGACGATGTTAGTCAACAAAGTTTTCCTTGAATGATGGAGATGACCTACTAGAAGTTAAAAAGGGACTTAACTAATTAATTTATTTATTTTTATTTCTAATTCTTGTTAGTATTTGAGTGGCAGGCAAAGACCTCCACTATCTTTTTCATGTGGAAATTGAGAACTCTTCAGCAAAATTAGTTAGTAGCCTTAGATCTAGTTGGACAATGTTCAAGTGGGTCGAAACATGTCACTTAATGACTAAATGATTGTGTCACAACCTTTAACAAATATGACTTGTTTTGAGTTAAGTATACAAAATTGATTGGACTTCATACTAAACCTAAAGACTATCTTAACTTGAATTAGTTAATATATGTTCTTTTAACATTTTTTCAAGTTTTGGAATGTAATTTTTTTTTTTTTTACAGTAAGTGTTTTATATTTTTTAAGTATAAAACTAATTATATTTTAAGAAAATAAATAACATATCTCTTTTAACAAATGTGATTTGAAGTTTTAAACTTATAACTTTTAACGAAGAATGTTTTAAGACTCAGTTTATTCACATTGAAACTAATTTTTTTTTTTTTTGTATGAAATCATTATGATATAATTCTTAGGAGTTGTTTAGAGTTAGTGGTAGTTGGTATGTGATCCAAGGAGGGTTTGAATTCAACCCTCAACTTAAGCAATTTTCCATGACAATATCAAGGCTCTCTTCAAGATTATCCATCTCTTATTTACACATGGTTAGATTTTTTTAGTTACAAAAATATTCAAGTGAAGGAATATATCACCCCCATTTTAAAGCTTGATATGTCAAAGAGAGGTGCTATATATATAATTTTTTTTTTACACTTATTTTTATCTCTTTTTCTTTTTTTATTCTTATTATTATTTTTATTTATAATTTTATCTTTGCAATATAATTAAAAATCATAGGTGTACACATGAGGTGTACCTCAATGAATATGCAAATAGCATTTCCCCATGTCAAAGACTTTGCTTTCAAGTGAACTCCAACACATTGACCATCTTACCCTTGAGATCTCACCTATAAATAATTTCTTATTAATTAAAGTATGTATCTTCTTACCCTAGATTTTTACAACTCAAACTACTTTCATGGAACCACTTAATCACATAAGCATAATAGTATGTAGGCCCAAAGATCATTTCACTTCAAACTGTTTTGTTTATCTTCTTACTCTTTTGCAAGTCAACTTTATACTCGACATAAACAAAAAACACTTTAATTCTTCCTGACAAAACCAACTCTATTATTAGATATTTTGAAGTGTCTTGCCAAGAAAAAACACAAAATATAAACTCAAATCAGTGTCTCTCCCTTCTTTGACTTTGACTTAGCTAAGAGTGGGGGATATTTCATGTTTTTGTTCCCCAACCATATTCTGGGTTTTTGTTGGGAGACCAAAATGCTGAATTTGTTGGCCCTGGTCCAACACAAAATGGTTAAACCAAGCTATTGTGTTTCAGTAATCTACAAATATATATAAACTCAAATAAAATTACTGATTTCTCCTAATTCTTTTGTTAGGTTAAAAGAAGGTCAACATTAAGTAGACTTAATTCAATAGTTTTAAGCAGTAGGTGTAGCTACTTGAGGGGTTGAGTTGTAATACTTTTATTCATTAAAATAAATAATAAGATTAACCAAATCTATACTATCATAAATTAATTACAAATACCTCTCCATTTATCAATGAGAACAATATTCTCTGTTTTATTATCTATTTCAAACTATATATCATAGGATTAAAAAATTAGTCAAAAACTAATATGTTAAGTGAGTTACAAGTTAAATTTTTTTATCAATTTTATCTCGTAGGATAAAAAATGTTGTCCTTTACCAATATAGTGTAACTCTGTTCATAAACAAATTAAGCTTAATAATTAAAGAATATCTTTAAACCATCAAAGTACATATTAAAAGGGCAAACAACATAATTGTTCTCACTCCCTAAACGGAATTAGTCTTTCTCAAAGCTACTTCAATAGCTTTGTTATTACATCAATTGAACATAACATCCCATTTGCTACAAAGAATCTTTAACGGAGAAAAAGGAAAAGGAAAAAGAATAAGAATAGGTAAAGGAGTACAAATGAATCATGTTTGCTATAATGTTTTTTAGTATAACAAAGATTCAAGGAAAGGAGTATGGAAAATTTATAACAAGGAAAGAGTAAACATACCCAAATTACTGAAATGCCCTTAAAATTTACAAAGAAAAAAAGTTTGCAGCAACCCAATGAACCCATCGGGTTGTCTTCTCCGGCATCTTCGCCGGGGACGTTTGGGACCAGCTTGTTCGTCACTGGTTGTTCCATCTGAGTTCGAAGAGGTCTGAGTGAAGTTGGTTCGTCACCATTTAGGAGCACATCTTCTCTTTCTCCCTTTGCTGCAACTTCAAACAACCATGGGCAACCATGGATGGAGCTTGCAGATCTGTTCGTGCGAAGCCTCTCTGGTTCTTGCAAAGCAAAGCTTCATCGCCGGCGAGGAAACCGACAGAGCTTCTTCGGTGGCCGAACTCTCAGCCGTTGCTTGGAGATCTGCAAGGTTCAACTCACCGAAGGAATATGCCCTTGCTACTTTTCTACCCACCGACTTACTGACAGCTACGTAGCCGAAGAAAATCGACCCAACGGTGGACGGTGGTAGATTGACAACGGAACCTGGCGGTGACCCTCGGAGGAGTTCGAAGAAATGGAAATGAAGAGTTCCATGAAATTAGGGGCAATTTTGTCTCAATTTTGTGTTTCATGGAATATTTTGGGACTGCATTGGTGGTCGATGGAATTCAAATTATAGCAAAATGATTGAATTTTGATTACTGAGCAATAAAAATTCCTTAACCTGTGGCCAACCAAACAGACCATTTGATGGATTGGATTTTCTTTTCCTATTCCCTAGCCTCAATTGCGTTGTACCAAACACGTAAATACTTCATGAGATATGTATCTCTTTTTATTCATTCACTTCTTACATATATATGTACACATAGTTTACCTTAGTAACAAGTTAATTTTCTTGTAGTTATTATTCAACAATAATAATTCGTCGACTATTAAATGAGGGATAGTTTGATTTAATGGTTGAGAAATTATTAATGTTGAATAATAATTGTACAAGATCTAATTTTTTATGTAACATAATTAAAATATATTAGTTGTACAAAGAGGTGTTAATAAATAAATATGTAATTATTATTTTTTCTTTTAGTTTTAATTACTTGGACATAAATTTATTTTTAAGTCTCAAATCACAATCAATTCCGTTTAAGTGAAATAAAACCATAAAAATCACAAAATTATCTCTATTAAATTTTAAAATAATTATTATTTCTCGTACTTCATAAACCATCTCTACTTAATCTGTTAACCATTCTTTCCAAACCAGCCTGTAAAAGTAAAATCTACTATGTGATGATACTGCCACTCTGGTTAAGTTTTTCATTGCATTTCGTGAAGCAAAAGTGGCAATTTTTTTTATTTGTCATTAATTATTCAGTAATGGATATGGCTAAATATATGAGAAAAACCTCATAAAAAGTTTTAAAAAGTTAATTTTAGATAAAATAACTGCTATAATTTTTGTTTAACATATGTTATATGTACCCAACTAACATTTAACATCATAAGATATTGGAATAATAAAAATAAATTAAGTTTTAAGCATTCCAGACCAAAAAGATTATATATAATTCTCCTTTGTTTTGGCAGAGATTAATTTTATGTTTAAAAGTGTATAAATAAAAATAATTTTGTATGAAATTAAAAAAAGAATAATTTTATACCTTGGAATAATTTTAAAGTTGGAAGCTTTTTGGTTCAAGATTCCCTAACTTTACCGTTTTGGTACAGAAAACCACTTAACAATAATGAGCTATATACTAACTGGATCCCAAAAATCTAGCTTCGTCCCCGAACCTACTCGTTACCGTTAAACCGAACCTAGATTTAAATTGTAGCCAGCGCCTTTAGCCACCTCCACGCCCTTTTCTCTCTTCTGCTCTCAATCTCTCTAAGATCTCCACAAATCCAGCAATGGTGTCCAAAACCAAGAGAACCCCGGTAAAATCCATTAAAGATCGCCGAGGCGGCAGCCGCCGATCACGGCGGAAATCTCCAATAAAACATGTGGTGGCAGCCTCCACCGCGGTCTTGGCCTCCATCCAGCGCCGTATCTCGAAGCTCTTCTCCAAATGGAGTCGACTCGGCACTCCCAATCGCCACAAAGGCTACAAAGTTCTCACGAAGAAAGACGATTACGAAGAGGAACCAGCGCGATTCCAAGATCCGTTGAACGACATTTGCAGAACCCTGTTTTTTAAAAACCCTCTTCCGCCATTGATTTCTCCCAATAAAAGAACCGTCTTTCTCGATCTGGACGAGACCCTAGTCCACTCCAAGGCAGACCCACCACCGAAACGGTTTGACTTCGTCGTCCAGCCAAGAATCGACGGCGAGATAATGAATTTCTACGTGTTGAAGCGACCCGGAGTCGACGAACTACTGGAATCACTGGCCGCAAAGTTCGAGGTGGTGGTGTTCACGGCGGCGATTAAGGAATATGCTTCGATGGTGCTGGACAAGCTTGATCGGAAACGGCTCATCTCACACAGGCTCTATCGTGATTCATGCAGGGAAGTGGACGGGAAGTTCGTTAAGGATTTGTCGGAGTTGGGTCGGGATTTGATGCGGGTTGTGATTGTGGATGATAACCCGAATTGCTACGAATTCCAACCCGATAATGCGATTCCGATCCGGGCCTTTGTTGATGATCTTGGAGATAAAGAGTTAACGAAGTTGACAAGATTTTTTGAAGTCTCTGATTACTATGATGATATGAGGGATGCTGTGAGGCACTACCTTTCTGGAGATTAGAACTTTGAATTGTTCTTATTGTTTATTTTAATGAATTCTTTCATTATTCTGCTCTTTGATCTCGTAAGTTTAAATTTTTAGCAAAAAGACCATGAAAGTTGAACAATGATTTGTTCAATGTTAAATGACAAAACTGGTTTCTTACGTTTGTTGTCTTGTTGGAAATTCAAGATTTGAGATAAAATGGTTCATGCACCTCTACCGTTTTAATATTTTCTGTTTTGTGTTAGAAGAAAGTAACAATTTGAAGACTTCTACTGGTACATCAACTTGCTAGTATTAGAAATTGAAATAAAGAAGTTCTTTGTTTGGGCATTTTCTTTTGGGGCCATGAAAATGATATTTCAGACAAACATTGTAGCTTGGAGCATTAATTAGTAGTATGAAAGCTCACAAATGTTGATTTAGTTGGCAATGACAGAATTCATATCTCAAAAAGATATGAGTTCAAGTCCATTTATTTATGTGAAAACTTTGTTGATAAGGAATTTATAAAAAATTTTATAAATACTCTTTAAGTTTAGAACCATGCTCTGATTTTAATGAATTGTCGAGACTTGACTTACTTAAATTTTTATAGAAAAAAAGAAGAAGAAATAGTATGAAAAGTAAGCTCATAAGATAAAAGTCAACATCTTTTTCTACTTAGTATAACAGCCTGAGAAATCAAACTGATGAGATCAAACAATCAGCAGCTTCTGATCAGCCTGTAGCAATGTCTTGGTCAGCAGCCAATCTATTTTTTTTTTTTTTTTCCCTGTACATTTGTTATAGCGCTTGAAAAGGACCTGCAGTTTATCGAAAATTATAAAGATGCCCACACCATTCAAAGAAGCACAAACGACCAGCAAATTCCAAAGTTCACAGTGAAGGTATCAGTGGTGGAGATGTTTCACACTACACTACTATCATGGTTTGCATTGTTTCCTACTATGCTGATTGAGTACCAAGTGAAAATGGATCACCTACATTCACTGTAAGGTGCAGTCAGCTGGTTGTCTGATCCACTAAAGCTATGCTGATTGTGCAGCTTTTGATGGATCGAATGGCTAGAAGCCAACTGTACTATGTAGTGATTGCAGGTGATCCAAGTCCGTAGCGAGTTCATGGAACTCCATGAATTACTTGCTCTTTAAGCCAACCAAGTGGTTGCTTTAAGCCTTGGGGAAGACATCTTGCTGTCTTTTTTCCTACCCTTCTTAACAATCAATCAAGTACACATGTTATCTGCACACCTAATATATTCAAACTTCGTAATCGCTCATACGGCCAAGATATCGCCAAGCTCGGCATTGTTTGGACAAGTGTGCAATAATCATTTCTGGAAATAAATTTGATGGATACAAGGGCTTTGCTTTGCTGCTAGTAATAGCAGTTTAATATTGTTAAGAAATGGAACAAGCCAACAGCTACCAAGCACCAAAAAAGATAAAATAAAATAAATACAACAAACAACTGCTACTGCAGACTGCTTGGTAAGAATCAGGCACAAAAGACACATGTGGGAATAGTAATATATTACACAGGCTAGTGTCAACACAGGAGTTGTGTAACTTTTGAAAGAATCTTAGTTGTCTAGAATCACATAAGTGAATGTTAGGTTTGACTTAGTTTATTGTCAACAAGAAACATTGTTCTGAAGGCTGCCATGAGCCATCTATTGATTTGACTCAAATAAACCTCAAAGCTTTGGATTTGAAAACCACTAGTGCATGTTATTCTAATGTTATTTTCCTTGTTCAACTGTGACCTTGTAACATATCATGCAGATACAAAAGAGGTGCACAAGTTCAGTAAATTGGATTTGCTGCAAACAATGACTGCGTGCAGTCAGCAAATCTGAATTCAAGTTCACTGTAAATCTCAAATTGTCAGCTCATTATTTCAAAACATTCTTCTGACCACCACCAAAGCCTCTCCCATAAAGTTCTAACTGACAATTTCATCGTTGAGTATAATCAAAATATCAGCATTATCTGCACTTGTATCCAAATGGCTTCTGAATGCATCAAAATTATATGAGCACCAACAGGTTAAGTAATCAAAGGAAGTGAGGGTTATAGTCTGCACAATGAGGGATAACCATGCTCTCCCACTAATATTACCATACCCAGTTCCCAATAGGATTGGAACCTCAAATTTTCTAGTTGAAGCACACTATCGGAGGCAGAAGGGGGTCAGCTTTCCAGAATCAACTACTTTAGCTATATACCTTTTTTAGCAACAAAAACAATGAATCAAGCAAAAGATCAAGTGCATTCATTTCCAATCTACCTATGCAATTCTAATTTACAAACCATATCATAAATCTTAAATGAAAGCTTGAACCATAACACAACAAGAAGAACCAGAAACCTCTATCAATTCATACACAGCAAGAGTGGGAAACAAAAAAATTCCTGAGTAACCCCACAAATTGCAAATATCAGCAACAGAGATCCCAGTTCAGAAAGAGGAAATGAGAATAAATCCGCACCAGATCAACCACAAGAGAAAACCTGACGAGGCAACCTCCATGCCTCTGCTTTACCAAAGCACGTGTCATCTAAATCTTCACTCTTACACCAAATGCACTTCGAGTTCTGGGAGCACTGGTTCTGCGACACCAGCTCTCCGCAGTTGGGGAGCTGTTTGGGCCTCGACCCAAACAGCCTCCGATTGGAACTATCCTCAGGGTCATATCTTGGAAACCCATAAGAGGGTTGGTAGAGAGACTCAAGAAGAAGGAGGAAGAAGAGAGGCACCAAGATCGATGGCTTGGATTTGAAGAGAGAGAATGCCATGTGTCAAAGCTTTGAACTTTAAAGCTTCAAGCTTTATCTATGGAGCTCTGTGTTTATGAAATGGGACTTGAGCTGCAGAAGCGTTTAGATGCAAGAGAAGCTTATTTGGTGCAGCCAGCTTTGAACTTTGGTAAAGATCTGCAGATTGCAAGTTGATTCATTTGACGCCTATTGAAAATGGCCTTCGAGCAAGAGACAGGGAAACGACAAGCCCGTTAGCCTTAAAGCCGAAGTAAAACGAAACGTTTTCTAGCAGAATTAAAACGACAGCGTTTGGAATAAACTCGGGTATGTCGAAACGACGTTAAAACTGCAGTAAATTAATTAAATTAAAAAAAAAAAAAAAGAGTCTTGCAAATAGCAATCCATCGAAGTTCTCAGGGTCTGTACGCAAGGGAGACGTACACCGTGGAGAATTTGAAGACGAGAACACGCCATTGAAGCTCCGACTCGTGCTTTCAGACAGACCCAAATCAATTTTATTTTGAAATTTTAGTGCTTTTGCGCGAAAATTGAATAGAATTGTCAATTTTGATTCTATTGCTTCGTAATTTTTTTTGGGGGCTGAAGATTTATATGTAAATATTGTATAGAAGTACATGCCCTATCTTGGTGGGTTTTAGGTTTTACCGATGGAGGACAATAATTCGGATTCTAAGGATCAATTTGAGAATTTATCCACGAGGGTTTCCAATTTCTCCCTTGGCGACAGGATACCAAATTCTCCTCTGGTAATTTTTCTTATTCTCCTTTTTTTGTCCCATATGTCTGCGTTTCTTATTAGGTTAACTGGAAAATTGTATTCTTGTTTTCGTTTCTTTGTTTATCTATGGTTGCATGGTTTTCTGCTTCTTCGGAATTTGATTCCGGGTATGTCGACTTTAGAAGGATTTCCGATTTGGGTTATGGTTGTTGCAATTAAAGAAGAAGCTGAAAGGCCAATAGGGAAAATAATAGATGAAACGGTTTTGGAATAAAGAACATAAGATTGGAAGCATTTCAAGAATATAGTACTTTTAACTAAATGTTTTGTCTTTTAGCAGCTGGATATTTGTAGTTTGGTGCTCAACTTTTTATATGATTGTTTGTGCTTTAATTTCATTGACAGGGCGATGAGAGGCATGGTAATCCGAGGGGGAATGTGGCCATGGAGAACCATGATTCATTGTCCAGTACAGACTTTGGAGGCCATGGTATGAATACATTCCCGTCATGCCCTGAATTAGATGAAGAAACATTGGAAAAGAATAAAGAGAAGATAGAGACTAAAGATGGACTTCAGAAGCGAGGCAAGTACTTCTATTATGATTCTCCTCTACATGAAGATACTGGAGTTTGGATACCAGTGTCTGTTCCACCTATGCTGGAAGGTGATGATGAAGAGTGTGGCAGAGGTTTTCACTCAAATGGTGGCTATTTTCCTGAAGGAGATATGGGATGGAATAAATATCTTGGAGAAGAAAAGGAATTGACCATGTGGGATGTGCTAGTAGAAATGTTACTTGCAGCCCGGGGAAAAGTGACTTCTTTAGCTTCAGGAGATGTTAATAGTAATTTTTCATGGTTATCAAACAATGTACTTGAACAAGCTTGGAGAGAGATGGCGCAGACTCTCACAGAGGCCAACTTTGAATATGTGAGGGAATTGCTTGAAACTGAGCCTCCAAGATGGTTGGCTGATAGTGTTGCTTCTTCATGTATGCTTTGTGGTGTTCGGTTTCATCCCATTATGTGTTCCCGCCATCACTGCCGATTTTGTGGAGGAATATTTTGTGGTGAGTGCTCCAAAGGACGGAGTTTGTTGCCAGCAAAATTTCGTGTCTCTGATCCCCAACGAGTCTGTGATGTGTGCTGTGTCAAGCTTGAGTCTGTACAACCATATTTGATGGATCAAGTAAGTAATGCTGCTCAGCTGCCAACCCATGACCTTACAGACCTAAGCACTTTGAGATCATGGGTTAACTTTCCTTGGGGTCAATGCATGGAATATGAAATTTATAAGGCAACTAACACAATTAAGGCTTATGACAAGGTAAGAGTTTAACTCTAAAGCATTTTGATATTTGAGTAAGAAAGGTTCTGAATTTAGCATCTTTTTTACTTTGTTGATGATTTTGAGTTTTGTGAAAATCATGTGGTTCAAAGTTAAGTTAACCAATCTGCAGTTGCTTTTGTTATGATTTCATGAATAATGTTAAAACTATTAATGATATGAATCTCGTATCCTGGCATTGCATGATTCCATAATAACACATATTCCATCAGTGTGGACTTCTGGATGACCAATTGACCATGGACATTTCTTTGGTTATAACGTTATCGAGGCTTGGTGATAAAACTCACATTGATACGAGGCCACAATTATATGATACAAAATTGAATCATTGCAACATCAGATTGAAACTATCTTTTTGATGGTAGTGACGATGTCAATGTATACTTGCTGCAAAAGTTTCAACAATACTTTTAGTAACATATATTTCAAGAAATTTTATTTTTGCAGGTATGTTCTTTGAAGCCAGAAAAGTCAATTCCTGATGTTATCCTGCGTCAGGCTAAAGGTCTTGCGATCATAACTGTGGTGAAAGTAGGAATGATGGTTACGTATAATATTGGAACAGGACTTGTGGTTGCACGTAGGGAAGATGGTTCATGGTCTCCGCCATCTGCCATTTCCACATTTGGTGTGGGATGGGGACCTCAGGTAAAATAACTAATGTGGTAATAATGGTTAGCTAGCATCCCTGACCAGAAAACTATAACACCTTTGCTTTTGACTAATGAACCGAATCAAAGAATGTA
The DNA here is from genome assembly GCA_022379115.2 of Bauhinia variegata. NCBI lineage: Eukaryota > Viridiplantae > Streptophyta > Magnoliopsida > Fabales > Fabaceae > Bauhinia > Bauhinia variegata. The sequence continues at coordinate 8,564,819 of CM039432.1, forward strand.
TCACTACTCTAAATGAGTTTCCAGATTCTATCTTAGTAGGATGATCAACTTTGGCTCCGAAAGACTTCGATCTACTGAACTTTTTCAACAATTAATTTGGTTATGTTAAAAGATAATTTCTGATGAAAAGATTGTAAATGTTTTCACACATTAGACAATAGATATGATGTTTTTCCCCAATTGTGGGGAAGACCCTTCGCCCTTTTTTCTGATTCTTCTAATGAAGTCTTTCTTTTATCCAAAAGAGCAATATAGAGGCTGCTGTATAGATCTTCATTTTCTTCTTAATCTGTATGCAACAACTTTACTTCCAAGCCTTGATTCCAACTTCCTAGTCTACAATGATTCCTGTATCTTCTAAATCGTTTAAACAGACCTTTTCCCCTTATAGGCTGGAGGAGAGTTAACAGACTTCATAATTGTTCTGAGAACAAACGATGTTGTCAAGACATTTAGCGGTAATGTGCATTTTTCGCTGGGAGCTGGTATGAGTGCTGCTGCTGGTATTGTTGGAAGGGCAGTTGAAGCTGATGTTCGAGCCGGTGATGGCGGTCTTGCTGCTTGTTATACATACAGCTGCAGTAAAGGTATGTTTGTGCCTTTTGGATCTTGCTTATTTCTTAGCCTTGGAATGTAATATACTATAAATGCACAGATAACCAGGAAATGACTGCTATTGTAATTCAACTGTCAATATATTGCTTTATATTTCTGGAGAAAAACATCATTTTCGTTTCTGACAGTATCAACTATTAACAAATCCATCCTTAATACTTTTGAATTAACAAAATCATCCTTCACACTTCAATTCGTTACCAACTAACACCTAATAGAACTTGCTTACTTGTCACACTTCTTGAGGTGACTCCTAGGCAAGTTTCATTAGGGTTTATGATGAAAATTAACAAAACGATATATTTATTGACTATTTGAAATGTGAGAGATAATTTTGTTAACACGAAAATATCAAAGATGAATTTTACAATGGTAAATAGTATTAGGGGCGAAAATAGTTTTTTTTCTCATTTTTCTGTTTTTCACACCTATATTGCTTTCAGGTGCATTTGTTGGATGCTCACTTGAAGGCAGCATTGTCACCACTCGCACAAGAGAAAATTCTCGATTCTATGGCAGCCAGTCCTTGACTGCAACAGATATACTTCTTGGCTCATTGCCTAGGCCACCTGCTGCTCACATTCTCTACCATGCCCTTTCAGATCTGTATTGGAAGCTTGATGAGTAGCACTTATTGTATAGTTTATGTTTTTCTATTGGGGGTGGTATAGATTCTTTGGGGAAAAGTTGGAAATGTAAATATTATTGAAACTTAATTTGAAGCTGAAGCCCTTACTATTTTCAAGAATGGCAAATTGCCCCTAGATTTGTGTATAAGAAACAATGTTTATAAAAAAGATTAGTTCATGTTTCAATGGTTCAAACAAGTCAAATCAAAACATAATAGATATATCTATAATGAATTATAAAATGTTAAGAAAAATTAAATAAAGTACATATAAATCATAAGATAATAAATTATCACACAAAGTAGATGAAACATGACAAGAAAATTGAATATTAGGTGTTACTTACACACCAATTTGGCTTGTTTGTTTCATATTTCTCTTGAAATATCCACAGGAAATCACTCACTTTGTACAAACTATCTATTTTTCTCTTATCACTTTTCTCAAAACATACCAAACAGAAAATCTGCAGAGCTGAAAACTGCTCTTGCCCTTTTCAAATGGCATAAATTGTTTTTACTTCTGACTCAGAATCTGAGTGACACCATGAGTATCCTCCACTTCTTGAGATCTTCCTCTTCTTCTCTCTTCTATGACGTTTCGATTTTACCACATAGTATGTCATAGTACCCAGAACACCCGCCATTGTAACTCCACCTATACCAGTAACAAGCAGTGCAGCCCACATGTTTCGCCGACCTATGACTATGTAAGATGATGAGATGAATGCGATGGTGGTGCACACAGAGGCCAACCACATCATCTTATTGATCACCTCTACAACTCTCATCTCAGACTTGGTTGCGCCTCTGACAAGCGTGATCTGAACCACCACAACAGCCAATGATGTAAAGAGGGCGATCGCGTTGAAGATGAAGAAGATCTTGAAAGATGCAGTGTGTACCATTATAGCGACACCATTTTCGTCATCCCCACCGGGGACTGTGAAAATGGCAGCAAATGCAACAGTGGCAAAGAGCACCGCCACCACTGTGACTGAGTTGGTGGCATTGTGGACTCCGGCTCTGTGAAACTTGCGTAGCTCCTTGGCAATCCCATCTACGTTCTTGTTTGTTTTTCGAGTTTGTTCGAGCTGACAACTGACATCCAATTTAATCTGTCTCACAGTTTTTCTGAGTTCATCCCTTGGCTGATTAAGATCATTGGCTTTAACTGCATCGTGGCGAAAGAGATTTTCTTTTATCTCTAGGATTTCTTCAGATGGTGTGAGTCCATCAGCAAGATCAAGGGCCGTTTTATGTTCCCTTGTTAGGGCATTCACATTGATGTCTGGAAGAAGTAATAGCTCATTCACTATCTGCATAAATTTACAGTGTCACAAATGCTGCATATCAATGTTTAAAATCGGCATGACATATATATATATATATATATATATATATATATATTGACAAAAATTGTACTGAGGATCCTTTTGATCAACTGAGAGCCTATTTAGATTAACTTTTTTTCTGTCATAAGTCTTTTTTATACAAGTTTAGACCGTTTAGAATAACTTCCTAAAAATAAACATAAGCCAAAAAGTTGCTTTTAGCAGATGCATGCAGTAAGATGTTTTAAAAAAAAAAAAAACAGAAGCATAGTTTTCATGAAAAATGCATCTCAAAGTTAAAATAAAGTTACTCTTTACTTCAATACTTCAAAAGCGTTTTTTTTAAAAGCCAATCTAAATAGGCCTATCAGCCTGCCTTGACATGACAAATGCTCTTTAAAAAGATGTGATATATCTACTCTCTACACATTAAAGATGCTATGGATTTCATTCATATGAACATCAAAGTTTAGCCTCAAGAATACCTCTACCCTCTTCTTCCTGGTGGCTACATGTAATGCAGTATTGCCAAACTTGTCCGGCAGCATGACAATTGCTGCATCTGCATCGAGAATCCACTTCACCACTTCGCAGTTAGTACCCTTGACTGCCATATGCAGTGCAGTTTGCCCTTTCTTATCAGTCCTTCGAGCAAGCTGCGGATCCTTTTTAAGCAATATTTTAACAACATCAACATGTCCTTGCCGGGCAGCTAAATGGAGTGCATTCTTTCCATTGGATCTAGACAATTCCAACAGACTTGGATCACATGACAACAACTGTGCAACAACATTTGTATGACCTTTCGTAGCTGCAGATATAAGAGGGGTAGCATTTGATTGATCAACTGTCTTGATTAGCCTTGGATCATAGTCTAGTAGCACCTGAACAATCTCTACCAAAAAACCAAAACAATGGTATCAGAATAATAACCATTTAATTTATAGTATATAGTTCTATATGTCGTGACAATAACTTAATCCTAGACGAAGATGAACTCAACTCTTTATAAGAGGCCTCTTGATGAAAAATCAAGTAATATAGGCCATGCTTAGTAGATGAATCAGGATAAATAATGGAGCAAAAACAGTCATCATGTTCACATAGAGCAATAGATTCACCTCATCCTCTTAGTTTCACATCTACAAGTAATTCCGCTGATCTCTGTCTTCCAGAGAACAACTTCAGACATTCTTCTAGGACACATTTGCACAATTTGGGAAAAGTAAGGTAACAAATTTAGAAGGTCGTCAGCATGCTTCTTTTGGAAACATTCATTTTCTAAGAATATGTTGTTCTTAGGCCTTTGTATACTATGTAAAATTAAGCAGCAGTATATCCTCTCCCAAGATCACTCTCCATCCACCCCAATGAGATTAGAACATGAACCTCCATTTGGGTGTAGCTATTGATAAACAAACAAAAGAAAGCAAATTGATCGAGCCCAGAATTCAATTCGCAATTTTCATTACCTTGGTGACCATTGCTAGCAGCAATATGCAACGGATTTAACCCAGATCGATTTTTTGTCGAAACACCCTCTTTGGTGGCATAAGACAATAGCTCTTTCACGACATCAAGGTGGCCCCTTTCTGCCGCAGTGTACAAAGCCGTCTCCCCCAAGTCATTGACCTCATTTACAATGGAAGACCTAACTTCCCCAACCTCGGCATCAAACTCAGCCCCGCCGAGGGTTCCGACCATCTGGGCATTGATTTCTCCGATAATTTGCTTAATGGCGGCCACATTGCCGCGCTGAGCTGCGAGGTGCAACTCAGTGTCCTTGTGGCGGCCGGTGACCTGCTTGACATAGATCTTCTTGTCGATACGCTTGCCGGAATTGGATAAATGGAGGGATTTGCCGGAATTGGACAGATGGAGGGATTTGCCGGAACCGGAGAGAACCAATGCGGGTCGTGGGGTTGTTGGAGTTGTGGGTTCAGAGAGAAGGTTAGAAGAAGGGTGTTTGCTGAAACCCTTCTCCATATTTAGAAGGGGATTAAGGTCGAGAACAATGGAGGCATGGTGGAGGAGCGGTTGTTAGCCCCATTTTCAAACTCAATGGCGAATGAAGATGAAGGGAATGTCGGTTTGTTTTCCCTCCATGTGTAATACTCTGTATTTCTCTTCTTCTTTTTTTTTGGTTTTTTTCTTTCTCTTTTTTTTTTTTTTTTTCTGAGAGGGGTGAAAGTAGGAATGATGCATTGGTTACCTACAATATCGGAACAGGAATTAAGGTTGCAGGTAGAGAAGATGGATTTCCATATTTGGTGAAGATGGGACAAGAGGAGAAGATGGTTACTTACAATCAAGGCGTGGACGGTATAAGGCAAGTGAGCAATTGCTTTAGGTCTTAATTACGGGGATTATTGAAATCACTCGTTGTGTGTTACACGAGTATTTAAGAAAAGCTTAATTGTTAGAGTAAATATCATTTTTGTGTTTTTTTTATATTAAAATTTTAATTAATTTAATTTATTATATTTTAACTTTTATCAGCTTTTTTTTTAATTATTTTTACACTCACAAATAACTATTAATATTAATAAATTTAAGCGATAAAATTATTAAATTTAAAATGTGGATAACAAATCGATAAAAATTTTAAAATATAAATATTTAAAATTAATAAACTCAAATATGATAGAGCAATAAAATTTTAAATATGAAAAATAAAAAGAATATTTACTCTAAACTTTATTTATATATATATATATATATATATATATATATATATATATATATATATAAAGTTAAATATTATTTTAATTTTTCATATTTAAAATTTATATCAATTTAGTTATTTATATTTTAAAATTTTTATTAAATTTTTAATAATTTTTAAAGATTTATAATGTTGATAAACTAATAAATAATTATCAATATTAATAAATTTAAAAAATAAAATTAATAATTTTAAATTGTGAGAAACTGATAAACATAAAGTGAAAGAATTAAATTATTTAAAATTTTAAATATAAAGGATTAAAATAAAATATAACTAATAGTTCTAATTTGAAAATAGTTTTATCTTAGAAAAACATATTATTTTTGTTTTTAACATTATCTACAATTAACTAATTTGCCCCTAACACTTATTAGTTAATAAAATCTTCCGTTACACTTTAAATAGTTAATAAATATACTATTTTATTAAAATTTCATCCTAAACTCTAATAGAACTTGCCACATGTCATATTTTTTTAGTATAACATGTGGCAAGTTTTATTAAGATATAAGATGAAAATTTAATATAAAAATATATTTATTAACATTTAACATGAAATTTAATTTGTCTATTGGCTTCCTTTGTTGTGCCTTTATTGGGCAGTAGATGGATGACCTAAATTACTTGAAGAAAGTTGTATTAGATATTATTACTTGTAAATGCTTTAAATGAAGAGTTGAGATGTATCAACACAAACCCAGCTCAATAGAAAAGTCAAACACTTTAAAGTGTGGGAAACAATTATGTTAACTCAAACATTTAAGAGACAATTTTGTTAATGATAAATAGTATTAGAATGAAAATAATATTCTTCTTTTGATAAATTTGATATTGAAGTAAGGTTCACTTGATTGTATGCACAATGGTATGATTTGAAGGAATTAGATAACACATAAGATTTTACCCCTTAATTAAATGGTATTTTTTCCATTCTTTTTTACGAGATAATTTCATTTGAATGGTCGTAATTTAAAAAAGAAAATGTTAAAATTAGTTAATATATTAATATTTAAAAAATTTATCAAAATATTTTTAAATTATTTTTATTTAAAATTAAATTTTATTTTAATATAAAAAATGAATTTGGTGTAATAGTGTAACTCTTTGAAATTAAAACTCACATTTTCGTACTGTAAGTCTAAACTTAATTCTTCTTTTAGATTAAAAAAATTGGAATTAGAAAAAGACAAATAATGATAAAGAGCAAATATGAAAAAATAATAATTAATATTTTAAAACTGAGTAGCTTTGCGCCAAAACCCACCTTTGGGATCCCTTTCATATGCTTGGAATAGGTTGAGATATTGGGCTAAATATGGAATGGGTCAACTTCTCCTTAATAGGCAAAATATTGAGAGGAATCTCTCCCGCAGTTGCTGCCATCATGAGATGAGAAGCCCATTCAAAATGATCGAGCCAGCTTACTTCTTTTTTTTAATTTTTATTTACGACTATTTTTACTTTATGCTTAAAATTGGTGTAAATATATATTTTTGAGATTTAAGTAGCAAGACAAATCTTGGCAAGACTATATACTCTCTTTTAATATTTAATATATGAGGGGAGATCTATTAGTTATTCTAAGAGTAAGTGTTAAATATTTACTCCTTTGAATAATTTTTTTGGAAGAATATTTTTATTGATCCACTTATTCGAATAATGTTTGTCACATGATGGGTAACTTTGATTGTTCATGTCAAATTTTAATTATAATTTAAAATTCTTTTGTTCAATGAAATAAGGTTATATAATCAATTAACTCTAAAATTTTATGACTATAATTTACAATATGATAACTTTGAATTGAAGGGTAGATCTATAAATTCATATATTATATAAAATGTTATTTAAGAGAGTAATTATAATAAGTCTTACTGTTGTAGTAAGTGGATCACTTTTATATATGTACAGGCTAATTTGAGCACTTACATAAGAATGTATTATAGATAATGAGAAGCTCTTATACAATAAATTTCTAGTGAGTCATTTTGTGTTTGAATATATCATTAGAGAAGTGTTTTATCAAATTAATATATAAGAGATCTGTGATTAAATTTTAGAAGAATTTTTTTATGTGAGAAAAATTTGAGAAATCATCCATTTTAGAAGATTTTTAACATTGATATTTTTATCTATTCTTTTAGATAACTACTATTTTTTTAAAAAAAAAATTTATATTCATATTATATCTCACACCGACTAATTTAAATTCGAATAAGTTATAATCGTAAAAGTGCTAACATTATCTTTATTAAATTTAATACAGTTATATTTTTAAATGCTCGAATCAAGACCTTTAATCAATTTAAAATTTTTACTTACTATGCTCTTGGTGGTAAAAAAACTTTTTTTTATTTATCATAAATAACTATTGGTTATGATGAACTTTTTCCAATAATTTTTTCTTGTCAATTTTAAAAAATAAATGTATGACATGGTTAAGAAAGCTATGTGTACGGTGTTGATGGGTTGCCAATTGATAATTACAACAGGTAATCCCCATGTAATTGACTACTGTAAAATACTATGCAGATAATTTAATCGTGGGTCAAGAATGTTTAATAGCAGCTTAGATTTCCAAAGCATACCAGATTGCTATTACTTCTGCTACCATCTTGAGTTATAAATCATATAGCCAAGGTGTTAGTGATTTCAATTCTTCTACATGAATTGAATTATGAATTATTTTTGTTTAATAAAATAAAAATAGTAATCTTTATTAAAATTTTAAATTATTTTATATATTTTAAAAGTTCAAAAAGAGTAAGTGTGTGTTTTTTTAAAGTTTTGAAATAAAATAAACATATATTACACAAAATTTAGGAATTTTTTTTTATACTTTTCGCTTTTAATTAAAGTAGATTTCTATTTCATTTGCTCTGCTTCTATTTGAAGTAGAATGACATTTTAAGTTTTTGATGGAAAGAAATGGAATAGTTTCTTTTCTGTTTTATTTATTTATTTTCTCTTACACATAGCAATAAAAAGTGTTTAGTAGATGGATTTATTTTTTAATGATAGGAAACACAAATTTTAAAATTTATAAATTATGAAAATTTTAAAATATGTTTACTTAATTTTAAATATTAATAAAAAATTTCTTAAAAATATTTTTAAATTTTAGGAGCTAGAATTTCATTCCTTTTATGAAATTCTTTTTAATAAAATTTATATTATAAAAAATATTGAAAAACATGTATTTTATGTTATATTTTTAAAAAATTTATACAAAATATAAGAAATAAAAAAATCTAAATTAAAAAAAAAATCATTCTACCAAACGCCAACTAAAAAGTAGTTTGAATTCTTATTCTCTTAAAAACTATCTAAACCCCTCATCACTAGGGACCGGGACAAGCCGAGAATTGGACTGTCCCGGTCTCGTCCCAAAAAAAAAAATCTTTTTCTATATCGTTTTGAATTTTTTTTGTCTTGTCTTGTTCCATCCTAATTTTATATAACTTTGTCTCAGTCCTGTCTCAATTTCTATCTCGATCCATTTGTCTCGTCTTGTCCAGGTTAAATTTTTTAAAAAAATAAAATAGGTGTATAAAGTAATAAGAAGTGTGTTAAAAGTATTAAAAAAAGAAAGTGGAGTGTAAACAGTAAAAATAGGGGTGTAAAAATAATAAACGGAACAAATATATATATTTATCAAGACAAGATATATTTATATAAAATTTGGGATGATACTTAACGAGATTTTATTTGTCTTGGTCCCGTTTTAAAAATTTATTATGAAATAAAATTGTGTCTTGATTCTGTCTTAAGTCTCGATTTGTCTCGTTTAAATTATGTCTCAAACTCTTCAAGCTGGGCTGGGACACCGGGCTATTCTGACCCGTGCCCACCCCTACTCATCTCTAACTAAATCACTCTTGGTGACTTATTTCATCGGTTCTCTTTATTTTAAAAGATAAAAAATTCTAAACTGCAAAAAATTATTTTATTTTTATTTATTTAAAATCAAATTTATTGTTTGATACAACATTTTATACATAATTTTATTGCAACAAATTAATGAAAAAACAACGTAAAGAAGTGAGACATTTTAACCCTTTTCATTCCATCCGTCTGGATTCTCTTCCATCCATCTAAACATATGATAAGTCTATTTTCCTTTTCTATTTCCTCATTGGTTTTGGTTTACTTTATGCACAAGTTACTCCCTGCACTTGCTTCTAGATTAATCCTCGTTAACAAACTTATCCGAAAGCTAAAATTCAACTGAATCCGAAAGCGACATTTATTTCTTTAAATTACAAATTAAAAAAGATATATATATACCTTCTGAATTACTTCAAAGAATGGTTTTTACATTCAAAGTATAAAAATGAAGGGAATCAAAAAACAAAAACAAAAAAAAATTGAAAGTATATATAAAAAATGAAAAGATATTTTATTCTAATCCAACAACTCTAAAATGTTTATTAGATGAATTTCACAATTTATTTCACATTTTTATATTTTATAATTTGTTTATTTATCTCTATTTTAATAATAATAAAAAATAAGAACAAGAGACTAAAAGTTGGAGTTGCTCAATTGAACTTATTGTTTAGTTAGCATTTATAATTATATACTTTATGGGTTGACACCTTTAATTAAAATAAAATTACCATATTTATATTCATAAAAGAAAAGAAAACTAATAAAGACCCAAATCATTATACTATTATACTAATATTTTGAGTTAAATATAATTTTTTAATTTCTACATTTAAAATATTAATTAATTTAATTTTTTACACTCTAAATTTATTAAATTAATTTTTTATACCTTTTTATAATTTTTTCTCGTGCTACAAGCAAAGCATAAAGGTGCTTGTGTATTAATAACGTGACGCAAGTGCCTTATAAAAAACTGCTACCTCTTTATGACTGACACAGGATAGGTGCGGACAGATCCGTTGAATTCAGCAGCAGCCACGACAGATGAGACGTCATCTTCAGCATCATGAAATAAAGGGAGAAATTCCAAATGGGAACAGGAAAAGGATTGCATATGATTCCTTCCTATGCTTACATCCATTCAATCGTGCTCATCGTCATAGTCAATGCATGCCTTATTTTCTTAAAAAATATTATCACTAGATTTGTTATCTACACCATTTTTTATACTCCTATTTTATAGTTATTTTTATAAAAATAAAATAAATAAAAATTTAAAGATGTAAAAGTAAATGTATATTTTCGTATATACACATAATACTATTTTATCTTCTTTCATCTTTATAAATATATACCATTGTGTGTACCTTAAATCTAGTTAAGTGAATTTAGCTTAGTGATAATATCACCCCCACACTAATATTAATTTTTATAATGCGGAAATTCAGATCTAGTTAATAGAGAAGATATCAACTGAAAAAAAAAAAAAAAAAAACCATTTAGCCTTTTCATGGGAAACAATAATGTTTTTTTTTTTTTTTTTTGGATACTAGTGAAAATTTGATCATGTGACATCCAAAATTATAAGCTTATAGCTTATCATTATTGGTAACAAAGTGCTAGTTTAAAGGTAAGAATTCTCATTTCTAGTACTTTATTTTACTTTAGAAGTTCATGATTAATTAATATATAATAAAATAATACTTCAAATTGTATCAATTAAATTTGATGGTTAATCAATGATCAATGAGACAAAATAAGAGACATGGGTAAGATAGAGAATTCCTACCCTTAATTTAGTGGTAAGTAAATTAAACACAAAAGTGAGCCATTAGGTGTAACATAATAAATAATAGGTGTAAATAGTATGCAAGAGAAAAAAATATCAAACCTCTTTGTCATTGATTTTGGATATTTTATAATTATTTTAGTATAATAATATTTTTTAGTTATTAAATAAAAATGTAATTGTATGATAATCTTTATCTAGCACCGAAAAACTATTATTACATTATATAATAAGTGGAGCACATCAAGATCCATTTGCCATCACGTACCAAAAAATTCAACCTATTTTAACTGGAAGGTTTTAGTCAAAATCTTGGAGCTGCAGACTAGAAGTTACTAGAAGGGAGGCAAATAATTCTCCTTTGGTGTCTTTCAATGCCTCTTGTTGCTACTAGCTGGCAATGTGTTTAGCATGTGTTTTTTGAGTCTAGATCTGTCTCTTGCATTGTGAAACAATTACAGTAACATAATAAATTTTATTTTATTAAATGTGATTAGTTATATAAATTATATGATATTATTATATTTTATTAAAAATTAAATATTATTATTAATCACGAAACAATTATTCTAATTATTCTATTACATTGTGAAAACACTATTGCAAAGAATTTATTATGGACCCATTACCAAATTTAATTATTGATTCCATATTCCAAACCTCACATTAATTAATCTAGGGTTTATTTAAGGAACTTTATAAAAGTTGAGTCATTGGAGTTTTGAATTACCTATTGTAAAGAGAAATGATCTAAGTGTAACTTTCATTATTCATTTATGTTGCCAAAAAAAAGTAGTACTATATGATACATTATCTTACAATAATTTTCTAATTCTGTAACATATATTTTTTCTTTTTCAATAATCTTTCTATCTCATAAATTATAATAAATATATTTTTTTTGATAACGAGTTATAATATAATAAATATATTTATAGCATATACAATAATACAAAGAATAAAACACATTTATAAGCAAAACAAGACAAAATATATATATAATATATAACCTGTTACTTTTTCTTGCATTTATTTCATTGTCAGATTTTTTTCTTTCATTATAATCTCTGAATTTTAATATTTTCTGGGTCAAGGAGTCAAAAGCTCTGGAATATTGCACATATTATTTAATTATTTCTCCACAATAACCCTAAGAAGAAAATTCCAACGCGGTTCAACGAGAAGGATCCAAAAATTGTAGCACGCAGAAGCTAGGAAACCCTTTTTCTCCGCAACTTCTGAGCTCCGGCTTTGTCTGTGTTTCTTTTTCTAAAGTCAAAGCTCGAACGAAAAATCTCCTTTTTTTTTTATTTATTTATCTATTTGAAATAGAAGTTAATCATCCAATTATTGTTTCTTTGGCTGCAAGCTTTCATTTTATTTTTTTAAAACGGAAAATTCTACATCTTTTTCGAAATCAATCCTTGCACTGTTGTCTATTGGACAAGTACTCTGAGGTTTTGCAAGTTTTTGACAGAATAGTATATGAATTTTGCGTATTGGGATATTTATAGTTATAGGTAACAAAGGTGCAGACAACTTTTTCCTGCTTGTGGTTTCCAATGATTTGGTTGGTTTTGCTGCTTTCGGTAAAAACAAGGGCTGGTTCGGCTTTTGGTTTGGGGTTTTAGCATTTTCTTCAAATAAGAAAAAAGGTTTCAGATTTCTGGTAGAACTTTTTGTTCAAATTGAGGTTAGTACGATGTTTTATTGAATCGAATTTTAGAATTCCCAACAAAATGAAGGGATTTGTGTAATGGGTTTGTGCCATTTCTTGTTATCTTGGTTGAATTTGAGAGAGAAGGAAATGGTTTCTGGGATTGTCTGGGATTGAGGGAGGATTCATTCAGTTCTTCCGAGGAATTTGGAATTTGGAATCTGAAATTTTGGGTTTTGAAATTTGGGACTTGTGATTTGGGAAGACAAGATTTGTGACTGGAAGTGAAGTTTACATGATGGATGAAGGACAAGGCAGTTCAAGTTCCTTGCCTCCTTTCCTTACGAAGACTTATGAGATGGTGGATGATCCTTCCTCAGATTCAGTTGTTTCCTGGAGTGCCTCTAATAGAAGTTTCATTGTATGGAATCCACCAGAATTTTCGAGGGATTTGCTTCCTAGATTCTTTAAGCACAATAACTTCTCCAGTTTCATTCGGCAGCTCAACACATATGTAAGCAAATTCAATCTGACATATTTTTTGCCTTAGTTTTCCCCGTTTTGGTTTTAATTGCTTGAACTAAGTTATGATTTGGATTTGAACAGGGTTTTAGAAAAGTCGACCCAGAACAATGGGAATTTGCCAATGAAGATTTTGTTAGAGGTCGACCACAACTTTTGAAGAATATCCATAGAAGAAAGCCTGTTCATAGCCATTCTTTACAGAATCTCCATGGACAAACACAGGGAGCATCTTCATTGACTGATTCAGAAAGGCAGAATTTAAAAGATGAAATAGAGAGGATTAAACAGGAGAAAGAACGGCTTCGTCTAGAGTTACAGAGACATGAAGAGGAGTGGCAAGTGTATGAGGTACAAATGCGATGCTCCAAAGAGCGATTGTCACAACTGGAACAGAATCAACAAAAGATGATCTCTTCTATCTCTGAAGTGTTGCCAAAACCTGGGATTGCCTTAAATCTTTTGCCGCTTTCAGAAACACTGGAGAGAAAACGAAGGTTGCCAAGAAGTAGTTACTTCTGTAATGATGCTTGCGATGAGGACACTATTGGAGCTTCCCAAATGCTAGCTAGAGAGAATTCAGAGAGCAGCTCTCCTTTTACCATAAACATGGCGCGATTTGATCAGTTGGAATCATCCCTGGTTTTTTGGGAGAATATTGCACATGATGTTGATGACACCCTTGTTCAAAATTGTGCAAACATGGAATTTGATGAATCTACATGTTGTGATGATAGTCCAACTATTTCTTCTGTGCAACTTGATGTTGAAGATCAGTCTAAGTCATCAGGAATTGACATGAACTCTGAGCCTGCTGCAACTACTGCTCCTGAGCCAAGTGCATCACAAGAACAACCTGTGGGAAATACCACTGTGACAACTGGTGTTAATGATGTATTCTGGGAACAATTCTTGACCGAGAATCCCGGTTCATCTGAAACACAGGAAGCCCAGTCGGAGAGAAAGGGTTCTGATGTCCAAATGAATGAAGGAAAAACTACTGATCGTGGCAAATTTTGGTGGAATATGAGGAATGTAAATAACCTTCCAGAGCAGATGGGGCATCTTAGTCAAGCAGAGAAAACATAGTGGCAGTTCATTATTCTTTCTGGCTTGTGATGCCCCACAAATCACTTGTAATAAACTAGGTATGAATGGTTTTCTGAACAATAAATATATTATATTTTTAGTTGAACTTGAGGATTGGGTTCTCTCTTTGATTCAGTCAATTTTACTGATTGATAGTCTCTTTCAGTTCTAACGTTGCCTATACTGAATTTTGATATTGATACTTTCATTTGAAATTTGAATTTTTTTCCCCTTTAACACCATCCTCATGATACTTTGCCTTATAATAGAAACCACTTGGTTCATCCTGAGAAACTGTGAATTTATAACAATACTGAAAGTGATATAGTTTTCAATGGTTAAATGATTGGCTTCGCCATTTGAGTTAGAACTGTGTTTATATTTTTATATGATAACAATATCCTGGATAACATGTGAAATTCTTTCAATTTTCTCTGATTGAATTTTATATCTTGTTATTTAGGCCTCATTGTATGATCAAATTGCTCTCTGAATTTATAAATGCTATGTCTGGCGGACCTTAGTTAAACGATATACTGTGGGCATAGATACTAATTTCATTAGACTTCACATTTATCAACCTGAGGATTATTCCATTGTGTGTTTATACTCAGACATGCCCATTAAGCAACAAGTTATGGGCTATGTCTGCTTTGATTTATTCTTTTGGTAAACTGTTAAATATTGGGAAACTTCAAGGTTATGATGGAGTTTTGATTTTTTTGATACAATTAAGCAAATTGTCTTTTTTGAATTGTTCTTATCCACTTCCTGCTACATAAAGTGTTTGTGTTTCTTCTCTCTTAGCAATTCTATTCAATTGTTTACTTGGTCACACTGTTTTTATCCATTTTCAATGAATTTATCTCTCTCTGTCTTTTCTTCAATTAGTGCTTATGTTGCTTTCATTATCAATTATCACTTGATTGTAATGTTTATGGCCTAGCTTTTCAACCATAACAATTGAGAGCATAACTGATAACGGAGAACTTGGTTGTGGAGGGATGAAACTTTTGCTATGCCATTTGATTACATGATGCTTACGTAGTATCTAAATGGACTGAATGACTTATCTGGTTTTATTCTGCTTTAAAATTAAGCTTGCAGAGGCCATAACTGTGGAAGGTTCAACCTTATAAAACCCAGTTTTGCCTGATTTTACCAGAGGCATTATCCTGAATATCCAGTTTTGTTTGTTTAGATATGTCTGTGGATAATTAGTTCATGCTTGATTGCATTCTTCTTCTGGAACTCCGATGAGTAGGATGATATTTTGTTGAGTGGTGTGCTCCATGCACACTCGCTTTTTTACATTTTTTTTTTGTATGTTTCTTATTTTTTTATTTACAGTTTTATCCTCGTAATAACTCACAAATTAAGAGATGTGCATCTAATATTTTCTTATTTTATTTACTCTTGTTAAAGATAACATGTACTTGTATTCACAAATCATACAAGGATCAATGAATTCCAGTTCTGTGCTTGATTGAGAAGAGCAGAAAATTTTGGACTGGGATTTGACTGAAGTTGTGGATAAAAAGACAATTGGTGTGTAAATGCTCTCAATGCTAAGTTGTGGAAATCAGACTTGTCTGTTTAGAGTTTTCATCTGTGTTAATCTCAGAAATGAACTCAGATTATATTTGGGTAGGAACAAGAGTGATTGGAGAAAAAGTTGATGACAACAAATAAAGGTGCAAGAGGAGGAGCGGACTAAGGGCATTATGGTCCTTTCAAGTTTTTTTTTTTAATATTATATGGTTACTATTCAATTTAATTTCAACAAAATTTATGTAAAATTTACATTCAACCTCAAATTTAATCTCAGCCATCTTTTAACCCAAAATGTGTTGACTCCACCCTTGATGAAAAGTTTGCTTGAGTATTGAATGTTATAACAAGTGCTGAAAAAGTTGGAAAAATGGTTTGTACTTGTACATGTACAAAATGGTTAAAGATGAGAACTAGATACCTAGAGACCACTTTTTTTACTTCATAATTTCAGTGGTGACAAGAATTTCATGAGTTTTAACGTAGTTAAGATTCAAACTTAAAGTAAAAAAACAGTAATACTCTAATTAGGAGAATATCAAGTTTAATTTTCATTTTATTCTTGATGTATAAAAATTAGTATTATTACGACTATACTTCTTGGTTTGTTTAGTATACTACGAAGAATGGTATTGTTGTGATGGTTATTTTAGGGTTGTTGTGAGGGAAGGATGAGAATGATGATGGGAGATAACTCCCTGCCAAGTCCTATAGAGCTCCTATGGAGCTTGAGGTATGGGTTTTGTGGATTTTTGAGTGCCCCAGGTCTATAACAGGTTTGTAATGATAAAAAATATTATTTTGACATAATACAAAATCGGATGAGTATTGAATTAGCAAGTATATAATTAAGATGTCTAATTACCAAATTATAAAATGAAATAGTCATTTCACTTCATTCATATTCTTCTTCCCACTTCAATTCCATTGTCATTTTCTTGAAGTTTCTATGGAGTCCATGGACTGTCTTGCCACTTTAGAGAGTTCTTAAGAGTCAACTATTTGACCCAGTCAAAGTCAGAGTCAACGTTAAACATTGACCAAAATTGTGGATTTACATGGTGATGTCATAATGGTGATGAGTTGGTTCCTAACGCAAAGAAGCTGAATAAGTGCCTAAGATCAGCTGGCAAACTTTATTGATCCTCCAAGCCTCCAATAAGGTGATATATGTCAATAATCATTTTGATTTAACTTTTGATTTTTTTATAATTATTTTCTTAAAAATTATTCATAGATTCCAAACTTAGATGCATAAAATTAAAATTAAAAAAAGAGAGTATAAGAAAATAATTTTATGATAATGCAGGCCCATCCTTATAATTGACGAGATTAGGTATATTCTGTTTATTTTTTGACCCAGAGATTAGGTAGAATTGAAATTAACTTTGACATATATGAGCTTTGTTTGAAAGTACTATTTCTAATTTGAACTTAATTTATGTCAAGAGAAGAGACAAATCTAGGTTCAAATTGCAGTTGGTTTCAATCTTGAAGCTTGATTTTGTTTGATATGAATATCCCCTATCAATTTTTTTAATGGTGGAGTTGGAAGATTCATTGAATATAATAAACAACACCAACAGTAATCATAACTCAAAGATAACTCTTCCCTATGCCTATAATTAATTAATTATTTTTGTGATAGAAATGAATTGTAGAGTTAAATCCATTGATTTATTTATCATACATTGAAATGGAATAAATTATTTGCATAATTATTTTTTCTCACCTATATATACACTTTTAGTAATTACAAGAGTAAAATTATATAAAAAAATAAAAAATGAGAGAGATGTAAAGAGAAAAGTTGATTACACACTTAATTTTTTTTACATATTTTATTTTGAATTTTTTTATAAAAGTAAAATTATAAATAGAAAAGTAAGAGAGATATAAAAAAGTATAAAAATGAGTATAAATTTGTGAGTGTAATTATAAAACATATCGAGAAAAAAAATAAAAAATTAGTGTGCATAAATAAATGTGTATTTAGCATCTCTAATGGGACAAAAATCAAATTCTATAATTGTTTAAATTTATTTAGTTTCAAAGTATTGTATAATGACATATAGATAAACTTTTTTATTAAGTGTTTTTAATTAGAGATTTATTGGGCAAGAGATAAATGATTCAAATTAAATAAAAAATATTCAATCACAATGACATAAATGTATCTAGTACTAACTTGGTCCAACTTGTTCTAATGACACACTTGGTGTAAGCTATACAAAGAAAAAAACATTTAACCCCTTGGATATTACCTTGACTTTTCACCATTAAACGATGCCCAGACTCGACTAGCTTCTCCCAAACAATCTTATGAGTCCACTTTTGGTGACTTAAGAATAGCAAGAGGCTAAACCTTGGGTTCCTTCGTAGGTACATCTTTGCATTGCACAAGAAGGAGAAAGCACAGGGAATGGACCATGGAGCCTATCTTATGCTAGTATTGTAGCATGTGATCCAGTACTTATACCACTTGGTGCTATAGCCTGCATGACATTGTGGAAGCAATCTTCCCTCAAATCTCAATAAAATCTTTTACATGTGACCTTGAAAGAGAATCTCATTTTGCCATACAAACCACTTCACTCTTCATATTCACCATTGTTTTTTCCTTTGTGGCAAAAGAACCATTCTTCTATGGGGCTATTGCCATTGGACATTTGCTTAATCTTAGCTGAAAGTTTGATATGTGGGTATCTTTCTGTGTAGTAACCCAGAAAATCTCAATAAATAAATATGCACACTATCTGTTTGATACAATGCTCCAAAGGAATGCACTTTTTTAGGTTCATGTTCTTGGGTAACGGGATCAAGGATTCTTGATAACAATGCTCTAGAGAAAGCTTATCAGTTTCCTTTGGTTGCTAAAAGAAAAATATCGAACTGTGGACCTGCAATAAGTCCATTTATAGGAAAGCTATCACTTGCTGTTTGTGTTATATCATCAATACGTGTGCATCTATGGAATGATAGATATCAAGGGTGCAAAGCAAAGCATCAAGGCACTGAGCATAAAGCCTGCTTGCAGCATAATTATAGTGGATGGCACTATCCATAAGCAATGAGTTCCTTGCTGGTAAGCTAATTTCACTGCTTCAACTTTTTGGCAGTTAGTTATCCCAGATGGCATTGACTGTTGACTTTTATATCCACTTAGGAATTCGGTGCATTTCTGTACTTATATGGCATTAACTGTTGCATAAATGTCTAGCAACTTGGAAGCAATTAGGTAATCAATCTAGCATCCTCTTAAGCAAGCTCATTTTCCTGAATTTCCCCCATATTGTAGCTTAAACAGCTCTTGTTGAAAAGTGTATGTATATATATATATATATATATATATACTGTATTCTTTTTCTGTAACATTTTATACATTGTGGCAATACAGTGTCTAATAACGGCTTTAAGAAGAAATTGCAAAAGGTTGATAACTAAATCGTTTGTGTTAAGCCATTAAAGTTGACAGATCACATATTAAATCTATAAAACCAGAAACTTTGATAATATGCATATAGTGGGGGCATCATTATTTTATTCAAGCAGATGCAGTGGAATCAGATTTAACATTCTTCGACATCCAGGCTTGACTTTGACTAAGACCATATTGATGTGCATAGCAGTGCAATGATAGTCATTTGTTGTTTGTGTTATCTCTTGTTTGGCTATCTTAGTTAGCCAATATACTCTAGAATTGTCAACAACACAGTTATATCTATATACACATAGGCATCCACAAAGAAATCTTGCTAACTTAGAAGCATAAACTTACAAAATCTTGAAACAACTGAGAAGTTTACAATAGAGATTTAAGGTGAGAAATAAACTTGAAAGTTAAACTATAAGCATAAAGTAGAAAAGCTGAAGTTTGTGGAGTAATTATTTACTGTTGCAATCAAGTTTTCCTACCGATTACAAGAGTTGTTAATCATAGCAACACAATCCTTGTCTAAGTTAACACTCCAAACTATCTTGGTTCATATCGTTCCATACCTGCCGGAACACTTTAATGATAAGATCATGGTAATCTTCAGAGTTCAATGTCAGGAAACATGCCAAAAGCTCTTCCATTTCTTCTGGTTGTCTGATATGTTTCTCTTTGATCATCTCAACCATTGAATCTCTGAAGTCTTGCTGTGGATTGTATGAACATTTCACCACAGCAAAGCTGTCTAACCTTGCTGTTTCCTCCACAATTCTCTCCTTTGGTTTCTTCATCTTAAGTTTAGCTTTTCTCATGTCTTCTATTGCCTTTATTTTGCAGATTTCAACCTTGGAAACTGTCCTTGGAGAATATACTTTCAACTTGGGGCTGTGCTTTGGTTTCCTCCGCTGGGGTTCCCTACTGATATGAAGTGATTTTCTCTCCTTTTCTGTCTTTGATTTCAGCTCCTCAATTTGTTTGGAGTTCTGCCACTTAGAACCCAGTTTCTTATCAGAGGTACTAAGAACAGCATCTACTCTAGCAGCTCTATGGTTAGAATTCTTTGAATCTACGCAAGATGAAATAGAATGTGTTCTCGGTGTCCTAATTGTTCTAGGTAATTCAAATTTCATTGTTGATGCAAATTCAGCCTCATCAGCTTCTCTTTGTAATTTCAGGAGTTGCTCTTGCAAAACACTTTTTGCTTTCTGATCAAATCTCCTCCTCAAGATTTCTAATTCCATTTCTCTATCATACTCATTCGTCTTCATTGAAATCTTCATATCTTTTGGCAATTTCCTTTCTTCTGACAAACTTGTATCCTTCTCCTTCAACTTCATACTGCCTTCTCTTCTCCCATGTTTCTTAGCATTCCATCTACTGCCCCGGCAACTCGACGAAGGAATAAAATGCTCATCATCTGAATTATCCCACAAAGATTTCAAAACATCTGTGTTGATCTTCCTGTCATGACCGTCTTCACTGAACGATAATCTCCAGAAAGCATCATCATCATCATCACAACCATAAAACCTGCCACCATTCCTACAAGCATACTGTGTTGAACTAACAGATGGAGAATGCTTCTTTACCTTCTTCTGCTTCAAATCTTTTGCAGGATCTGGCTCTGAATTGACACTCATCTGCTTGAACTTTGAAACCCATGAAAAGGGAGATGAATTGGAGATGGAAGAAGGTCTAGACGAAGAAGCTGAGGAAGGTTTTCTTCTACCCCACTTTATCATTTGTTGTTGGGGACAAGACCTTCTTAACCTTCGATTTAGTAAAGGTTGTTTTTGTTGGAGAATTTGCAGAGAAGATGATCAGCACAGAACTGCACTGGAAATGAAGATAATGGTGTGAGAGGGTTCTAGCAGTTAGTAGGACGGTTAGGATGTTAAATAGAAACGTGGGTTTCTCACTAGTTTTTCTGCTAAGTTTTCAAAAGAGACACCCGCCCCCAATTCTTGTGACCACTTACTCACTTTTTCTGCTTTTTAGTTTGTAATCTTAAAAGATTTGAACCAAGGGGGGGGACCTCTTTTCTAGGACCACTAAGTGGTAGTAAGCCAATACTTACCAGTTCTAGAAGAAAAAGAAAGCTTAATAGGCCTACCCAGAATTGAGAGATAACAAATAAACAATGTTTATGTACAAATTGCTTTATTCACATAGGGTGAAGGTAAATTGGACTACCTAAGCTAGACTTTTTTGCTACACAAGTTTTGTGGTAGAAGCTTTTGTTTATTTTGTTAATTGAATATAAACCTAGTTAATTTGATGTAACTTCATTCGTGACACTTATTTGACTATTATTTAGAAGAGGTTATTTATAATTTTAAGAATCAGTTTGAATTGATTATTTTCTTTTTTCTTGTTAGAAGTTTCTTTTGACAATTTTTTTTTTGTGTAATTTTAAATTATTTAGACTAGTTTATGAGAAAAAACAAAAGCATCTTTCAAAACTAAAAGAGTATTTTTGATAAAAATATATTGTGAGGTTTTTTTAAAAAAAGTATAAGTAAAAATAAGTCATAGTTTTTATAAAGAAATCTTTAAAAGTTAAAAAAATTATTTTTAACTTTTATTTCTACTTCTATTTTTGCATTTTAAAAACAAGTATTTTTTTTTAAAAAAATTAATCCAAACATGTATGAACATCATTGCTTGTAGCCAACTTGGGTCATTTTCGTAAAAGGGTATTTGGCCTCAAGGTTGTTTTAGATGGAGGTTAGCTTGGATTAGGATATTCTATCATACATTAGTCAATTTCAAGATACCTTTTGGACGGTTTGCAAAGAGACAAAGAATAAAGAACTTAGTTCCTTTTTCTATTTTGAGATTAGGGGTGAGTTTTTGTTTTCCTACCTCTACTCTCTTGTATGAGCAAAATCTTTGTTTCTTCTTTTGCTTTTTCTTGCTTTATTTCATTCCACGTCATTTCAAGTTTTCCCTTTTAGTCAAAGCCACAAAGCCTTGTAGTGGGTCAATGCCCAAGATTGTCATATAACATTGGTTTTTACACCAACTAAATTAATATTTGCACCACCATTTTACACTGCCGGACCTATATTAACGGAAGCAAAGGACGGCGAGGATATTAATTTGGGGTGGTGTGAAAATCAACACTTTGTCTTACTTAATTGAGTAATGGATTGGGCTGGTTCTAATGCAGTCCAGCCCATCAAAACTTTTCTAATGAATATGAATTCGGATTTTTTTTTTTAAAAAAAAAATTGTAAAGAAACCTAGTTGTCCCATATAACCTCCACATGAAAACCTAAAAAAAAGGGTTATTAAATAAATAATTAGGACAAATTAGCATTGTGAAATGTCAATTATTTAACAAAAGCACATGTTAAAAAATCTTACTGTGAAAATAGATTAGAAAAAATAGGTGAGTGCAATATTTGAGCCTAACATTCTAAAAGAAAAAAACAAAGAAGAAATTATTAATATTTTACAAGTGAATTATTATTTTTAATTTTAAAATTTTTTTTGTGATAGTACCAAAATTAAAAGTTTGTTTCCCAAACTCTTAATAATATAGTTGAATATTTTTTTTTTTTCATTTTTACTCTTTAAAATAATACAATAGAATTATATGAGGGGCAAGTTTTGCTTTTGGGGGTGTCGCCTCAAATTATAATGCAAGCCCATCTTCATTCCTATCTATTGTTCTCTTATCTCTACTATGACAAAATTGATGTATCAGCCATAAAAGGAACTTTAATTTCGAGTATATAAATGATATCTGGATTTTGACTTTAATATGAGTTTTTGTAGAAAATTATTTATGAAAGTAGGTTGAGTTTAAAGTTATTTACAAAAATGAATCTCTTTTTAAACACTAGAAAAAAATAATAAAATCAAAACTCCAAATGAAACTGTAAAAATGTCAAATTAGTGGCTTTTTATTAAATAATTTGGCGTTTAATTAAAAAATTATATTGATTGGCATTTTGTCCATGTGCTTTGGCATTTTATGCATTGTAATTTTTTAAAGAAATTTTTATTTTATAAAGAATCTATTTTTGAAAATAACTTTAAACTAAATCCATTTTCATAAATATAACCCATAATAGTCAAAATCCCATGTTATCCCAATCAAAAGAAGAAAAAAAAAATCCCATGTTATCGGATAAGCATGAATTTGGTTCATCTAGTTTGGGCCCTAATATTCCAAAGACATTCTTTATAAGGTCTCTTTCTATTATGTGTTGAACAATTTTTGACTTTTCAAGGGGAAACTTATGGAAGAAAAAGACTTACCAACAACTAGTTTTAAACTTCAAATTGAATGGATTATGCTTCACTTGTGTTGGAATTTTATCAACAATGAAGCATTAATTTAATTAGTGATACACTCTACATGTAGACCCTTTGCCTAATATCAAAGTAGAGAATAATAATCTTTTGGACCCAATATCTTTTGGCAAAACTATTTCTTTTTAATCCAAACACGAGCAGAATCACATTCTTGTTTCTTAGTTTAATGGGATGAAGAAAATTCTTATCAACTTAGAAGATCTCATAGATACATATAGAATTTTGTTGAAAGCAGTATTCTTGTAGGGAGATCTTTCATATCTTTCAAGATCTAACCTATATCATCTTGAGTCCTTACCTAAAAGTGAGGATTTGACTTGTCTAACCAAAACTTAACCTTAACCTAAAACATACAAAATTACCATTTTGCCCTAAAACTAAAAGAAACCCTAATAAACATGTCAGTTTTACTATTTGTAAGTTTTTTGGACTTTAACCTTTTACCTCAAACTTTTATTGTTAAGCTAAGTTAACTTAAGCATAAAAGTGATTTCTAAACTTTCAGCCTTTCAATGCAAATACCAACCACAAGCTCATGCACTTGAAACTACAAGAGAAATGAGTATTACATCAGAGTAATGCTACTTACACAACATTTAAATTTACATTAATTTATACCCATGCAGTCTAGGTCAGATTGTGTGAGCTAGTTTGAGTTATATTAGTATAATAGCATTTCTCATCACAATATAAAGGAGAAAAACACTGGCAAATCGTTTTGTCCTCTCAAGTGAAAATTTCCATGGCTAGGTCAAGCTACATGTGAGCACATTAACATGTCACCTTGCCAGAGGTTCAATTCCCTCCACCATTTTTATTATACAAGAAAGGGAAATTTCCCTTCGCAGGGCTGCACCCCACCCAGTAAAATTGCAGAGGGGTCCCTTTCTCACTTTCACTCAAAGGTATATTTGAGGGAGACAGGCCGTGCTATACTTAGATGATCATACTTTCACACTTGCCCTTGCAAAATTTTCTCATGGAACCCTCATTTCATCGACTAAGCTCTGTGCTTAAAAAAATTAAACTTAATTTCACATATGCTTACAAAAAATGTATTGAAAATACTAAAACCGAACTAATATTGCTAATAGATGACTCATGCATTAAAAATTGCTTTATAACAAAAGCAGAATTGTAGCTTTTCATAAGACATTTTAAATTTGTGAATCTCTATTAAGGCTGAAGTCAGCTTTCTGCTGCAGCTCAAAAGCGCTTTTCAATGTAGTTAAATGCTCAAAATTTAGTCTGAAAGTGATTATTGATCCACAAAGATTCTTTCGTATCATTTCAGAAAGCTTTGACAAAGGGAGCCCTTTCTTGGATGATGTTTTACAAGGAGACAAATTGTGAAGAACACAATCAAGGAATAGAAAATATGTGTGTATGTGGATTTAAAAGTACTTTTTCTTCCCCTTTATAAAATTTTCTCACAGAATTGGTAAGCAATGCACACGAAATTTGAAATTCCATCTATTTTATGAAGCAATGTAGGTAGATAGATATACTTAATGTGTAATTTATCATTAATTTCCCATCAGAACAATGTTAACGATCTTGAAGATTGTTTTAATTAATGTTTCTTCTTGCCACTAAGCATGTAGATCAGTTGTTAGAAACTATTTTAATTTAATCAAATGTCTCAGCTTTGAGCATTGAGAATGTAGTTACGTTAAAATATAGTGGGGATAGCTTTGCCGCTTATAAGATCTTGCTTAGCTCAAACTATATTAGTCAGTATCAAATATGACGTTGGATACTAGTGGTTTTGTTAAAAAAAATAATTAATGTTTCTTGCAACTGCTAACGCTATATGCATTGCTTGAGCCTGTAGGGTTTGTCATTTTCTATGCTGTTTGGTAAGTGGATTTGAAAAGTGCACAAGAAATCCCAATTCTCTTGTGATAGGGAATATGCAGCAGAGAAAAAGTGTTGGTAATGGACCTCGACATTGAGCAACAAAAAGGAATATAATAGGAAAGTGTAGGTTTCACTCAATGGCAAAGAACTATCATTATAAAAGCAGATATAGTAGATGAACAAAATAGCAAATATAATTCCACAAGTTCACTTAGATTTTTTTTTTTTTTCTCTCTTTTGCTGAGTAATTTGGATTGCTTAGTTGGTACTGGTACCTGGATTCATGGTTGCTTGACAATTCATTGATGACCAAACAGAGGAATCCTTGTTTCCTTGTAGTTGTTCTTTTGATTTTTCTTTTTCTTTCTGTGGCTTTCTTTGTGCATGCTGATGGAGTTGAGTATACATCAGCTATAGGTGACCCAGGAATGAGAAGGGATAGCCTAAGATTGGCATTAGAGTCATGGAATCAATGCAATGAGGTTGGTGAAGAGGTTCCCCAGATGGGCAGCCCAAGAGTTGCTGATTGCTTTGACATTTATAGAGCTTCTTCACCAACTGAAGGTAAGCATTTTGATTTTAGAGCCCTCGAGAATTGGCTTTTTTCTACTAGAAGTGTTTCTAACCCAAAAAAAAAATTCTGCATAATTTTAACTATTTGAATAAACATTTAGAAAAAAAAAAAGAAGTAAAGTACATTTAAAAGCAAAAAACTTATTTTTTTGAAAAACATATCAAGGAATGCTTTGGAAAAAGAGTAGAAATATTATTTATGAAAAAAATATGTTTAGAAAAAAGTAAAAGCAGCTCTAAAGAAAATATCTGTTTTGCTTAGAAGCATGTTAAAGGATGCTTCTATAACAAGAAAAAGCATAAACGGATCATTGTTTATCAAAAAGAAACACATTTAGAATCCAAAACAAGTTACTTTTGGCTTCTACTTTACTTTAGCACCACAAAATTCACTTATTTTTTTCTTTTTCAAGTCAATCCAAACATACTCTTAAATCTTTGCTATGGGTCCGTTTGATTTGTTAAAAAACAAGGGACTGGACAGTACAAAAATTTTTGTCCCTTGTTTGATTTGTAAAAGACCACAGTACTGGACAAAAACTTATCCATAGTACTGGACAAATCCTTGAATTTTTATCCCTCACCAAACCATGGGACAAGAATTTGTCCAGAGTACTGGACAAAAATTTTAACATTGTTATCTCTCAAACCATCTTATAATTCTCTATACCTTGGCTCATCAAATCAATAGCGGTAAGTTATAACAACGGTTATCAATTGGCGAGATATTTACAACGGTAGGTGACTGGCAAGGTACCGACAATGATCAGCGGCTAACGACGCTTTTTTAAAATTTATATTTTTATAAATTACTTTAATTGTTATAAATATTAAAATTATATTATATATTTTTTTAAAAATAATAATATAAAGTATTACTATAAATTAGACAAAAATGATATAAATTTTTTTGTCCAGTACTTTAAACAATAAACAATGGACAGTACAAAAGATTGTCCTGTACCTTAACTCTTTGTGCTGTGCTGTTTTTCTTGTGCTGTCCAGTACTGGTATCAAACGCACCCTATATGTCAGTGTATTTTCTGCATGATACACTGTCAAAGTTAACTAAATTTAGGACTACTAAGATAGCAGAATACACACCCATCTCAGCAATGCAACATCAGTATGAATATTCTTCTGATTCTCTGATTCTTGTGACCTCAAAAATAATGGAAAACTGATTGTTAGTTTATATACATGTGTTGTTTAAGAGAAGAACTGCTCTCTCTGCAATTTTCCTCGCTACACGTTGGTCCACAGAGTCACAGAAAGAGACAACAAGCTAGGCTCTGGAGATTCCTTTGTTGGACTACAATTAAATGCCCTTCACAATGTAGATCTTTATGCTGCAGAGAAAGAATTATATCTGGGTTCTAAATGTGAGGTTGAAGAAACCACCACCAACCCATGGCAGTTTTGGATGCTTATGCTTAAAAATGGGAATCTGGACACTTTTGCAGCCAAATGCCCAAAAAATGGCCACAAAGTTGGACCATTCATCCCTGATGGTACTTTACCTTGCTTTGGTATAGGGTGTATGAATCACCCATTGATTCTCCATGACTATACCACATTGCAAGGGCCTGATATGAGAATGCTTAGAGGAAGGTTTTATGGATCATGGGACTCCGATGCTGATTTGAGTAATGGGTTGGTGCAGAACATATCTTACTATTCTGTGAGTTGGGAGAAAGAGATTGGCAAGGGAAGTTGGGTTTTCCACCATGTCTTGAGGACCTCAATGAAGTATCCATGGTTGATGCTTTACATCAGATCAGATGCAACACATGACTTTTCTGGTGGATACCATTACCCAACAAGGGGAATGTCCAAAATTGTGAGCAGCCCTTTCTTTTCTGAAATCTCACTCTAACTTGGGTTGACTAGCATAGGTTGCTTAGCTAGAAGAGTCCAATAATAATTTAGGCCATTTTAGATTTTTTTTTTTTTCTTACCAAAGGGACTTCTAGTAAAATATATATATATATATATATAAAAGAGAAATTGCATAATTTTTTAATATTTAGATTGATTTTTAAAGCAAAAATCCTTCTAAAAATAAAATATCTTCTTTTTTAAAAAGCACTTAAAGAAGGCTGTTAAAAAAAACATATGCAAATGCTAGTAAAAAAAAAAATATAACTTTGAATCTTAAAATCAAAAATTGCTTTTGACTTTTACTTCTGTTTTTATACTTTAAAAGTATTATTTTTAAAACCAATTTGAACCGACTCTTCTCATTGTATTTGATTCATAGTTTCCCGTAAATATCAACACAATGTACTTTTAGTCATAACCATCTTGCCTATCAGATTTCTTTAACAACAAATGGATTGTGCAGATTCCAGAATCACCAAACTTCAAGGTAAGATTCACTTTAAATATCATACAAGGTGGGGGTGCCAATAGCCAATTCTACCTAATAGACATTGGGAGCTGTTGGAAGAACAAGGGCCAGCCATGTGATGGTGATGTGACTTCAGATGTCACCAGATACTGTGAGATGATCATAAACCCTAACACAACTGCATGGTGCAATGCAGAAAACCTAAATTTTTGCCCACCTTATCACACATTCCCCAATGGCACACAAGTGCATAGAAATGACACTTCAAACTTCCCTTATGCAGCTTATCACTTGTACTGCTCACCAGGAAATGGTGACCATTTAGAGGAACCTTATAGTTTGTGTGATCCTTATAGCAATCCTCAAGCTCAGGAGATAGTGCAGATTCTTCCTCACCCAGTTTGGGGTGAATATGGATTCCCTACCATGCAAGGGGAGGGTTGGATTGGAAAACCAAAGACTTGGGAGCTTGATGTTGGGAGATTATCAGAGTCACTTTACTTCTACCAGGTTTGGGTTTTTTCCATATGGAGTTTAATTTGTCATTTTGCAAGAAATTTAATTCTGTTAACTTGAAAGGGGCATGAAATCATGATTGTGATGATTTTTATTGAAATTATTCTCAAATGGGGTTAGGTCTTCATAGTTCAAACTCTTTGAACAGAAAAAATATAGGTCACTACTATTTGATAGGCCACCTATGTTTGGTGGTTTACAGTGTACAGGATCCTCTATATTGGGTGAGTTTTTCAGAGACTATCTAGTGATTTTAGTACTATTTTGGTTTGAAGATTTTAGAAAGAAGATTCTTGGGTATTTTACACAGATATACCAAATAAAAAAATTTATTACTAATATATACCACTTTAAAAAGTATTTACCAATATGTACTAAAAAATTAAAAATCGCAGTACAATGGTGCGATTTTTGAATAAAATCGCACTACCGTACTGCGATTTTTTTGTTGAAAATCGCAGAACAATACTGCGATTTTAACGTGCCACATGTCCTCCTTACCTTCCTTCTTTTAAACACGCGAGGCTCCTTTTTTTTTTTTTTTCTTTTATTTGATTTATTTTTTAATATTTTTAATATAATTTTAAAAATAAAATTTTATATTATATTTTACATAAATTTTTTTTTTTATAAAAGAGATGCACCTCTACACTTTTAGTATTTTTCCTTTCTTTTTTATTTTCTATTCCTTTTTGTATTCTTCAATAATTTTGTGAACTTTCACACTTTACATTCTCAATAAATATGTTTTAAAAATTAAATGTAGAGATTAAAAATTATATTTTTGTCTATAATAATTTTTATTAATGTATTTTTATTAAATATTTGACATAATATTTCTTTAGTAACAAATCGCATTTATATTGAGGGATTTTTTTCTTCTGTTAGTTTGTATTTTTAAATAATTTTTTTTAGTTTAAGCGATATATATATATATATATATATAGATAATTAATTAATTAATTTATTTATTTATTTGTAATTTTATTATATTATATTTTAAATTTGTGTTAGTATTCATAAAATAAAATTTATTCAATAATATAATTTTTAATCTCTATATTTAATTTTAAAACATACCTATTGAGAATGTAAAGTGTGAAAGTTTACAAAATTATTGAAGAATGCAAAAAGGAATAGAAAATGAAAAAGAAAGGAAAAATACTAGAAGCGTAGAGGTGCATCTCTATTATAAAAAAAAAAAATTTATGTAAAATATAATATAAAATTATATTTTTAAAATTATATTAAAAATATTAAAAAATAAATCAAATAAACTAAAAAAAAAAAAAAAGAGTCATGCGTGTTTAAAAGAAGGAAGGTAAGGAGGACACGTGGCACGTTAAAATCGCAGTACGGTACTGCGATTTTCAACAATATCGCAACACAATACTGCGATTTTCATGAGGTGTCAGCTTTTTTTCTCAAAAATTACAGTACGGTAGTGCGATTTTATTCAAAAATCGCACCACCGTACTGCGATTTTTAATTTTTTGGTACATATTGGTAAATACTTTTTAAAGTGATATATATTGGTAATAAGTTTTTTTATTTGGTACATCTGTGTAAAATATCCAAGATTCTTTCTAAAATGTACTATTTTGGTTTGAAAATGTAACAATTTTATTTTCTTATATATATATATTGGGTTTTTTTTTTTAAAAAAAAAAAAGAACTGTGTGTTATGTCACATACTATATGACTTAAATTTTTTGATATTTTTGCAACAACGCCAAAACCACTTACTGAGTCTCACAAAAACTAACCCAATAGGGAGGGTGTCATATAAGTTTTACCTTATTTCATAAAGTATAGATTACTTAGAAGGGATTATACTAACTTCATTAGTTCTGTGATTAATGTAGTTACATTAAGACTTATGAAAATATTTTTATTATTTTTATAATTTGTTTTAATTTAAATTTAAATTAATTAGTACCCAACATAATATTAAATATTATATGATTTTCACAATATATATTTAAAAATGGGAAAACTTGAATGGAATAGAAAAATTGGAAAATTGAATGTTTCTCATATTGGCATTTGACTGGCTAAGAGAAAATAGTTCTATAATAGGCGCTTTAAAGATAACACGCCGTGTCACTTAATTCATGAACTTTGATTAATATGAGTATTTGCAGGAACCAGGCACTAAATCAGCCAGAAGAAAATGGATGTCCGTTGACTTGGGCACAGAGATTTTTAAAGACCCAGAACAAACTGCAGAATGGACTGTTACTGACTTTGACATTCTCATTTCCAAGCAACGAAGGCATTCAAGAGATTTAGTAGATGCTGAGAGAAATATCATTTTCGCCTCTTATATTTAAAAATTTTATTCATTTAATTATTTATATGATTTATTAAATTAGTTTTTATATTTTAAAATTTTTATCAAATTAATTTATTTAATATTTATTAGAAGTTTATATTATCGATAAATTCATAAATAATAATAAATTAATAAGTTTAATAAATAAAATTAATAATTTTAAAATATAAAAAATTAAATTTGATATGAGTCAAAATTAAGAGTCCGACCTAAATAACAAGCAAAATTGGTCGAGACCAAGTGTCCAGCCCAAACAGTAAGAGATATGACCAAATTATAATAAGACCCTTGTGTAGAGATAATATAAATAGATCACAACCATATTAATGAGGCAAATAATTTTTGTACACGCTTTTCATAAAACCTTATTTTAATACTAAGTTGAACATCGAAGACGTTATGCCCGATCAATCTTTTCTTGGCCAGAACCCAAACCATTTATCAATCCACCCAACCTGAAATTGACTCTTTAACATAATTAATAAATCTAAAGAGTTAAATATTAAATTAATTAAAATTTTAAGTATAAAATATTAAAATAATATTTAACTCAATAGTAAGAGAGAAAACTTGTAATATTAGGTAAGAAATTCAAATATAGAGGTTCTGGAAGATAGTTCAAACTGGTGATGGACTATGTGGGGATCAGGTGACTGGTTACAAGATTGGTGTTCCGAGAGGTTGGGAGGTCCTGTTTGGAAGTTGGACTTGCACCGCAATGCGCGGGAATTACGTGCCTAGTAAGGAATAGCCGTCCTTTTACTTTTGTTGTTTTAATGGAGGAATGGCTCTTTCTTTGTTTTCATTTTCATTTATTTTTGTGGTCGTACATTGCTTTGAGAACTCAATCCATCGGTTCAAACAGTCAAACCTTGAACCCATCTCTTAATCAGTCTAGTTCATATTGGAAAACTGCTATCCCAAAAATTAGTCATAGTTCAATACTTCATGTTTTTCATTTATGTAAGATTACGTTATTTTAGCATATTAAATTTTCTCTATTTCTTAAAATATATACCAAAAGAAGATATTTTTAGAATAAGATAAAAATAAGATAACTTTTAAAATAGAATTAATATGAGATTTAAATTTTTTCCCTTTTATTTTGATCACGTCTCAATTTTCATTCAAAACTAATCTAAATCTTGTCTATGTTTCAATTTATTTCATTTTAAACCCTTCAAACTAAAATATAACACCAGAATATCCACGCTACTCAAAACAATGGGCATACCTGAAAATAGCTTGTACTAGTAGATATATTTAAGGGTATTTTGGTAATTACGTGTGAATGGACCATGGTGAAATGGGTCCACAGTATGGGCACGCACTAACACTGGTTATTTAAACATGTACGGGTTGCTCTCAATCAATTCTACAGCTATCAGCTGGTTCATCATTTGAGGATTGAACAAGTGCTTCATGCGTTGGCTCCATTTGATTGGTTTGTTTCTTCCTCTCAAACTTTGTATAATTTTCTTGTGTTTACAGCTTAGATTAAATAAAAGTAATCTTGTTTAAAAATAAAAAATAATTACGAGTATTTTTTCTTTCAATATATATATTTTTTAAATTCAAATCTCCTAAGTTTAAATGAGTTTCTTTTATCTTCTTTTCCAAATTATTAATAGCAATAAAAATAATCTTTCTTTCACAGAATTTTATTTTCACCCTCTAAACAGATTCTTGGTTCAAATGACAACTCTTGCATCCATCCAATCTCCTCAAACACTAGCTTCTATCTTTTAGACAGAAATCATGATGCAAATCCACCTTTGAGGCATATGTCAACATTCAAATGATTGGAGATGAAACCTTATGCTTTCATGTGTGTGTCTTTGGCCTTTAGTCCAAATAGTCATCAAGCTCACTTTTATGTTAAATAATAAATCTATTGTTATCTCATAGTATTTTTATTTATTAGTTTTTCTAATAATTTAAATTTTTTAATAATTTGTTATATTATTTTATAATTATTTAATTAATAAAAATATTATGAGACAGAAAATGAGACAGATAACAGATTTTGTTTTCGAAAGGGATACAACAACAATAACAAATATTGTCTCTTTATGTAATGTCAATTACATTGATCATATAATGCTATTAAATTTTATCAAAAACTAAATATTCATAGATGAACAAATTTATTAGTCTACTTTCATATCATCTCGTGAAAAATCTAATTTATTTGTTAGGTTTTTTCTATTAGATAGTAAATTTAAATTAATTTAAACGATATATATTTAGATGATATTATTTTTAAATTCTTCAAATAAATGATTGAAATATATTCAATACAAACCCAACTGAATTAAAAAGTCACACACATGAATAACTAAACATTTACTTTGCTATGCATCTTTTGACCATAATTATTACTACTTTTACAGACTATTAAATTGCTTTTACCATAAAACTGCCCCCTTTCCGATCCATTTTTTTTTAACTCTTTGCAAGTTGATTTCAACTCAATTCATAACTCAACAACAAATATATATATGTATATAGATTCTACAGAGATACAAAGTTGAGAGGATTCTTTGTAACTAGGAATCAAGTTCTTTGTATTCTATTAGTGGATAGTAAAATATTGCAATTTCAGTATCCCAATTTCTTAAGAAAATAGTGAAAACAAAGTGACCCCATAACACCCAACTTGTGCTCCCTCTTGGACCTTAAATTATGCAAAAAGGCTAATGGAATGGAATCAACAAGGCCATTAGGAACCAAACAGTGTCATTGTCATCATTAGCAACCCTCTTACTCTAATTGTATCATATCCCACAAGATAAGCTCAACCACCACCATATCTCTAAACCTTCAAATCTTTGCTAGAATCGCCAATTGTTTTCTAAATACGTGCCCTCTTTGTGAATCCACTTTCTTTAGTCTTTTAGTATTAAATACAAGACTTATGGAGCCATGCCCCACTTCCCCACACCATTGTTCCCCCAAACTTCCATTGAAGATTATGTTTGGTGTGCCATTAGTATATCTGGATTTGTTACAATTATTATACTGTAGTAATAATTTTTCAGTCATTAAATCAAACTTTACTTATATAGTCTGTATAATTAAAATTTTATTCAATAATCAAATTTTGTACAATTAAAACCTATTTTGTTTAACGATTGAAAAATTATTATTGTATTATAATAATTATAATATATTTAAATTCGAAATTGTCGTGTCCAATGAGACAAGTATGTGCGTGATATACTCCCAATTATATATGGAGGCTAGTCACAACTACTTGGAATACTGCAATCACTTGATAGGAAATTTCCAATGGCAACTTGTATGCAGGCCACCACGGTTTGGACCACACGGGAAAACGCATCTACTTATTGGTATTCTCGACAAGGGTTGGCTCCATTGGTAGAAATGAAACCTTTGACGGAAGGGTCAGAAAGTCTCTATTAATTGCTATACACATTATTTTAGAGCTAAAACAACCCATTTATCTATCACTAAGAGCCTAAATTAATTGGTAAATATTGTTCTGATTTATCAAAAAAATTTAGATTTAAACTCTAAAAATATTACTACGAAAAATATAATTAAAATTTTTTATTACTGTTATAATTTTATTTATATCAAATTTAAATTAATCAGTAAAAAATCATTTTATTTAAATATGTTTAACACAAAAGTAATAATTAATAAAAATAATTTAATAAAAATAATTTTAAAATTTTAAATTTAAAACTTTAATTAAAAATATCTTAAAGTTGTAGTAATACCTTTACTTAAAAAAAAAAAGTGGATGAGATATAGAATCACAAATTTTAAGTCTTTTTCTTTTCTTTTTAATTGGTGTCAAAAAGAGTCCAAACAAATGAGTAATTAGAAAAATTCATCTTGTCTAAGATCATACAGAAACAAGCAACTAAACCGCTCTTTCCCAAAAAACAAGGGTTGGCTCAATGGTTAGATAAACCTTGTGCCCGCCAAGGCACATATAAAAGAGGATTCAAAATCACAAATTTTAAATTTTTTTCCCCTCTTTTAATTCAGATTAAAACAAGAGAATTGAGTTTGTTACAGCACCACAATCTTAATATTAAAATTTAGCATTCTTATATTTCACGTTTAAATCTGTCTTTACCCTTTTCAAATTAAAATTCTTGAATTCTCTGAAACAGACAGCTAATCCATTCTTCCCTTGTAAAACCAAAGGAAACCAGCAAATTGGCAAATTGCTGATTCCATCAGAGTCTTCACATAGAAATTTTCAGTTCTGATGATTCTTCTGTTTATTTTTCTTGTTCTTCGGGAAATTTCCTCCTTTTAAAATAAATCACAGTACAGAAGAAACAAGATAATGACACTAAGGTGGCGGCGTGCTCCAATCGGAGCATCCTTTTACCAAACCTTGTGTTTGGTCGTTTGTGACATTATGTGGAACAAGAATAAGTCAGCACACCATCCTCCACCACTCAAAAGGGAACAGCTCTACAAGTATTTTCTGGAGAATAATACTCAGCCTATGAAATATCTTGAGAACTTTCAAGGATCTTCATATAATAAGCTGCAGAATTTTCTAGAGAAACAAACAGCTTACATCACTTGCACATGTGATTCAAAACAACCCAGTAGAAAGTTAGAATTATAGCATCTCTTCACTAATCTATCTCCACACTCTTATAGCAGATGAAAGTCTTATGATGTCATAAAAAGGACAGAGAATAGAATAACAACGTCGTTTGATTCTTCTCGTGACAAATAATTTGTGGACTACAGCAAGACAGAATCCTGTTTGTTACACGTTGAAGGCAAAGGTTTGATTAATTGGAATCTCCAGAAACACTCAACTCAGACCTAAAATTTGATGACCGAAGACTAGAGAACAAATTCCCTTTATGCTCACAGCAAATTGTTCAAAGATGACGTCCAAAACAGTATAAAAGTGCAATGCATAAGGTTACACCAGAAAGAGGCCATTTGAACCTTATGGAATAATTCTATTCTATTTCCACATTTTTAACAAATAAAATTTAAGAATATTTACCGTGTTAACTCAATGAAAAAGACTAATTCTCAAGACTTTTCAATCAAGTTTAAAAAACTGCAATCTGCAAGATATATCAGTAAAATTTTATTAATGCTTTTCCATGAAGCAAATGCTATAATTCAGATTTGGCAGCTTGGAATTCTGTTCTGAAAGACCTAAATGGCCTTTTGATAATGGCTGAAAGAAGAAACAGTAACAAGGAAACAATAGCAATGGTTCAACTCTGGTGTAGATACATTCTCTATTCTTGCTTCCTATATTTTTGGACATTACAGCATATATTGAAGCAAACTGCTCAACATTCCCGTTTTCTCTCTCAGAATACATATGGGATTCCTATAATTCCTTGTGATTTTCATTTTCAATGAAAGAATCTGTAAAGACTTACAATAAAAATTGGAGGCATATAAACGTAATGAACACAAAGGGTGTTAGCGCTACAAAACAGGCACAGAAATGGACATTGGTACAGAAACATCACCAGCAAAGCTAGTATCTCTATTTGCAGCTGAATTGCTGGCAAACGCATACCCTACACCTAATCCACCATAATGTAAAGAAGCATTTTCACATCTCTGAAATACTCGGGCAAGTGAAGCTGCTTTTCGCCTTGCTCGCTTTGTCCCCGTAAACAACAGTGTTTGAAGCAAACCGGCTAAAGCAGGTGCCTTGACCACCCTTTCAGTCGCTGCAGTTCCACCACTCCGGCACAACTCGAGCAAAGCTGCAACAGCATTCTCCTTCCCCCTTGGTGTCCCACAACGCATCATTCCAATCAATCCGGCTACTGCTGCTTCCTCCTTCACCACTGCTTTGGCCCCAATAGGTTGCCGGACAATCAAGGCCAGGGCACCGGCTGCTTCCTCGGCAACTCCCTCATTTCCCAGAGCCACAACAAGTGCTGTTACAGCTCCTGCTTCTATCATTCTAACACAATTCTCAGTGTGTGTTGATAGGTTAAATAATGCTGTTACAGCATCCTTCTTCCCTCGTGGTGTTCCCACCTGCAACAACATAGCAAGAGCTTCAACGGCTCCTAACTTATCTGCAATCCTCTTCTTATAATCATGGACAGCAGACAAGCTAAACAATGTGGCTGCAGCATTCTCCCTTGCTTCTGTTGTGTGCCCAAATCTCAACACATCAACTATTGATCCCAGACACCCTTCCTCATCCATGATCCGACTTTTATTTTTCTCAAAAATTGATAGATTGAGTAATGCAGTTACAGAATTCTCCTGAGCAATGGCGTTAGGAGATGAAAGTAAACTCTGAAGATAGGGGATTGCCCCGGCTTCTGCAATGAAGGCACGATTTTCTTTGCCTGTTTTTGCTAGCAAACGTATCTCCTGAGCAGCTACAGTCTTT
The DNA here is from genome assembly GCA_022379115.2 of Bauhinia variegata. NCBI lineage: Eukaryota > Viridiplantae > Streptophyta > Magnoliopsida > Fabales > Fabaceae > Bauhinia > Bauhinia variegata. Next base: position 8,602,401 of record CM039432.1, read on the forward strand.
GCGGCCTGTGATCCATTTGCCAGCTGATGAATGAGAAGTGATGCTGTTGCTCTGTTGGCTTCAAGGGCAGCTTTTGTTGGAGAAGCTGATGCAAAACTTTCAGCTGAAGCATCGATGACCTCTGGTGTTTCATAGGGGATTCCATGTGCTGTGCACCATTGTACAATCAAATTCCTTAGAGCCCGGTTAGGCACAAGCCGGGTGTGGGCAAGCATTTGGCCCGTTTTCGGACAAGTACAATGTCCTTCTTCCATCCACCTAGATATGGAACTTCTATCGTAGGTTTGTCCTGTGGAGATTATCACTGGGTCTGACATCAAATCCAATGATATTGGACAACAAAAGTCCTTTGGAATAGTTGAGAATGTTTCAGCAATTTCTTGTGTAATCAATTTCCTCTTGGACTTTCTCTGATTTACATTTCCAATGTCCATGTCTTCCCCCTCAAATCCAAAAAGCAAAAATCTACAATACCTTGTCATCGCAACCAACCCATTGAGCACAGAAATTGTTGGCTCAACATCTCCTTCATGATTTACAATCTGCTCCTCCAGAGACTCAATTTCATTTCTACAACTTCTGGCATCCACAATCTGCAATTTCTCCACAAAAAATGATCTCAATTCATCAGAATCAGGAATCCGCCCATTCTCAAACTCATCAAGAAATGAACAAAAGCGAATCCTTAGTTCATCATCTTTTTTGTCAATAAACAACTTAGCCCTCCTTGATTGTTTCTGCAATAGCTCAACCTGCTCCCTAACATCCTCACTTAGTTCAACATCCTTTATGGGGAAAACATCCAGAAGGGTCGAAATTTCTTGGTTCAAATCATGGAAATGACCAGAAATTGAATGGTTTTGAAGCAAAAGCCACAACTTACTGGATCGTGCGCAATAATCGAGGAGAATCTTGGACCGATAGAGCAGCAAATAAAGTTCTTTGAGACAAAGCAACGCAGCTGGGGGAAGCACCGTACTCGAACTGCTCAAATACTCCAAAAGCAACTGAAATATCTCCACTTTTCTGATAAGCGACCTCGAATTCTTGCGCTGGAAGAAGAAGAAGCACTCGGAGAATAAGGAAACGAGCTCGGTGGCAACGGAGACAAGGGTCTGTACCAGGGCAACATCTGTGAGGTCAACCGGAGCGAGAAACGCCTCCAACGACGGCGACCTCCTCCGCCGCAGGGAGGAGAATATAGCCCCCGAAGCCATAGAAAATATTGAGGTAGATTTTCTAGGTTTTAAGAATTCACAGACTCCACGAATTCGTGAAGGGATAACTCAGACAAGCAGGAAAGTCACTTTTCGTTGATAATCCGCAAAACCCAGAAGGCAAATTCAAAAAGCAAGCAAAATTCACAAAGCGAAACTATTAATTTGCGAACTTTCTGACCCAACAATCAGATCTATAAATTCACAAAGGCTAATAATAAACCAACAGCCAAAGACTATGAAACAGTTTGTTTGGTGAGGCAAGTTTGAATCTTCAAAGGGTTAAGAAGAAGAACAGAGCTTGAAAACCCCCAAAAGAGATATAAGGGATTAATTAATTCGGCCGAATCCGCGTATGAGAAAGGAAGGAAAAAGGGACTGAATTTCCAAAGACTCGCTTGTTTTCTTATCTCAATCTCTCTCTCTCTCTCTCATAGGAATTTCGATGCAGCCTTCATGAAAATGACTTCGCGAACTTTGACGAGAGATTATGCAGATTCTTGTCCATTCATTTCTTTTTTTCTTTTTTTTTTTTTTCTTTTCTCTCTTCTTTTTCTTTGCTCTACAGCATGGAAACAGGGAAGAGAGAATGAATTTATTGTTCAACCTCACAAAACCAAAAAGGATAGATAAGCTTTTGGATGTCAAATTACCATTTTGGGCTTTGGATTTTGTTATCTGAGTCAGAGCTTGCTTGTCAGATAAGGGTAATATAATCTAAGAGAAGGGTTAGGGGTATCTTTGCCAGCTTTGACTTTTGTGGAGAAATAGGGGTGAGGTTCCTTTGATACCCTTTTTTGTCTTTTTAATTTTTGTTTTTCTATTTCTAGGTATGACTTCTCTAAAGCCCAGAGTTTGCAGCACATTGATCAGTGTGCATCTTGTTTCCTTTTCTGCCTTTGGTAACAACCATTTACCCCCCTATTTTTGGCTTTTTTCTTTTTCTGCTTTAATTCAAATAGGGTTGATGAAATGAAATAAGTAGGGCTAAGCAAAATTGGATCAATTTCAGTAGTTTGGGTAAGGGCTTATCAGTTAAGGGTGGGTTATTTGCTTGGTAAAAGTGGAATAAAAGAAAAAAAAAAAAAACGATTTACATTGGTTATTGTCAATTATATATATCATATCTATCCATTGATACTTGATTTAACAAAATTCTTAATTAATATTTAATAAATTATATTATTTTGATTTAATTTTATCTTTAATTCTCTTTAACTCGTCTTAAACTGTGATTAATTTTTACCTGAGTTTGATTTTTTATCTAGTTAGAATCAATTAAGAATAAAAGTTCTTTGAATATAGTTGATTATGGAGTAACTTAACTGAACCCAATCCATGTTCACTATTAAAAATGACCATTATTTTTTATTAACTATTTATCTCTTCTTTTTTTTTGTCATCATCACATATATTTATAAAATATAATTTATTATTAAAATTATTATTAATAATTAATTTGATTTGAATTAATTAAAAAAATTTAAATAGATTAAATTTTTTTAAAAATGTTTTCTTTGTTCAAATTTCTATTTTTTTTTTAATTGTTGGCACTCATCTACCTAATTGAAGTACCAACAAGTCTGTTTTTATTTTTATGGGAGTCAGGCAACTCTTTTAAGGGTGAAACAACTTAAACTAAAAATAGATTGAGTTCACTAAAAATGTAGTTTGAGTTGTTTAATTTACAAGAAAATAAGCTATAAACTATTTCTACCCAACTATATATATCCTTTAATATTTCAAATGTTTTATCGAATGCATGTTTTATATATGTTGCATATATATGTTATATTTTTTATATGGCACAAGTAAAATAATTTTTATGTTTGCCAAGTGAATTAATTCCCATTAACTTAATCAATAAATGTTATATTTACATGTGGTTTATCTATTTGATAGTAAGAAATAAAAAAAATTTGATGAATTAAAAATTATTTTTATCTCTTACACTTATAACTAATCAACTTCATCCCTTATCTCTTAAAGTTTTCAATTTTATTTTTTATACTTAAAAATTCTTACTAATTTTGTTAAATAACATTTTTTGTTTAAAATACTCCTAAATTAATAATTAATTATTGGTTTTTTCATGTGTTTTTAAGTATGAGATGTAAAATTAATAATTTTGAAATATAAAGAATAAATTTAATTAAAGTTATAAATTTAAGAGGTGAAATTATGTGCAGTATATTAGTGAGGAGATTTGGCAATATATATATATATATGAATGATTAAGAATCCATATTTCTTCAATAAAAAAATTCAAATTTCATTGTCATCGTCTGAAAAAAAAAATATATAAAATAAGTTAACAAATAAATTCATTATTGCAACTATCTTCATGATCTTATCCTTTCCCACCATGCATTTCAAAAATATAGCCATTTAACTAATTTATATATTGACGAGAACACGTGGTATATATTATCTTTCTTTTTTCTTTTATCAAAATATATATTATCTTGTTATAACTTAGAACAAGATAATATACATCAAAACCTAAAGGTCAAAATAATATACCACTTTATATAATATAAATTTGCTTGAAGATTTTGATAAGATATATCATCTTATAAAAAAAAAAAAAAACTTAGAACTACACATCTTATACATCATACATGGGCCATTTTGATGTGCTATTCTGCAACTGAATTTTTTTTTATTAAAATATCACGTTAGGGGTTTATATATATATATATATAGAGAGAGAGAGAGAGAGAGAGAGAGAGAACACTTTAGGAAATTTAAACATATATTTTAGCATTTTCAAAACTATTTACTTTAGAAAAAAAAAAAAAAGGTACTAAATAGTGAAAAGCAAAATAAATCCAAACAAGTTCGCCAATTATATGCTATTGCTGCTTATTGCATTGTCATACAATTTTTAAGCAGTTATCTCTCTATTTATTTTTAATTCATAAATCCAAGCATAAAGGTCAAAATAATATACCACAAAAATGATAATCAATTAAGCATATGTCTTGCACCTACTCTTTAAATTTATATTTTTTTAATTTTTCATACACTTTACATTAGAAAAATACTAATTTTTAATAAATTTTATTACCTTAATTTTACCACTTTCTCCTTGAAAAGAATCTTTTATATTAATTCACAAGTAGTTTCACCCAAGAGTAAGAGTAATTACCCTTGTATCTTCTTTCAGTATATGCTTTTAGTCTTAAACACTTAATACTGTAAATACTTCTCAATTTTTGAGTTTCGTTTATTTATCAACTAATAAAGCAAACTATACTAATAAAATGAAACATTGTTTTTTCTAACTAAAATTCTTTTGTGGTTATTAAGGTTATTTGTATAAACCAACAAAGTCTATTATAATTGTTAGATAACTGGGTCTCTTAATTATATTGATAAATATTTAATTTCTGACAATATATATATAAAAAAATTTATTGGAAGAAACTATACCTACTATATAATATCTCTGTCTCAAAAAAATTAATCTTTGATAGTTAACTAAAGAATATCTTCGATGGAAAACAAAAAAAAAAAAAAAAAACTATACAAAACTATACTCATATTTGAGTTGAACTTTAGGTTTAGCTTGATTAATTCAACATTGTCATTCAATTCATATTTTATACATTGTTCTATATCAAACATAAGATATTATATAAACTTTTGGGTTCCATTCTCTCATATAAAAAATATTAAACAAAATACAATAATTTTTTTATATGCAATCTCTTTCCTTTTATTCCTATTTTTCTTCCTATTTTAAGATAAAATTAGAAATAGCAAATTAAGATCAACACTAGAAGATAAATTTTGGAAAAGGCAAATAAATCAATAAAAAAGTGTGATAAAATAAAAGCAATTATAAAGCTACCGTTGGGAGAGATTTATTTAAACAATATAAAAAGTGTAAACATAATTTAATTTAGGTGTAAAAATAAAAATAGAAAATAACAAAAAAAAAAAACTTACATATATTTACTTGAATCTAAATTTATTGAAATCAATTATCAACAGTCTAATTAATATATAATTGTAGAATTAACATAAATATACATTAATTACATAATTAATCAGACTTAATTGCAGGTTACACCCCGATTGTAACAAATTTAATTTCATATTTGTATAAGGTTAAGGGGTTGACTTGTGAAGGGTAATGGGGTCCACGCGATTATGGGTAATGTGTTTGTGTGAGTATGAGCTGTAATTTGGAAGTATGTGGTAGGAAAGGAACATGTTTTTCCCTCTTTTGACTAAAGGGTTTGGTCTAGACCACAAGTTGACCAACCACAATCTCAATAAAGTAAAAAACAAAGGAAACCCATACTTTTACTTACCAAAAAAATTACCCCACAATTCTTAAGTTTCCCACTTGAATTGACTAAGTAATACATTTTATGGGAAATTGCAAAACAAATCACTCTAAACATTTTCAATCTAATTTGGTTTAGAGTTCTCAATTTTTTTTTAAAAAAAATCTATTTAATTGTGATTCAATTAAATAAATTTGAGTGATTTAATGTTTCAATGAAAAATTTAAAAAGAATTAATTTATTAATCACCTAATTAAGAAGAATTTAGTTTAAACTAAATAGCTTGATTTTATTTTTTATGCTTTTGTAATAAAAGTAGATCTTTAATTTAAATAAATACTTTTTTTTTTCCTAAATGATGACTCGTCAAAGTTGAAACTTACGTTGAAGGGGAAAAAAATAGTTGAAATTTAGGGGGGGGGGGGGGGAAGTTGACTAACAATTAGCTGAAACGCAGCGTTACCGACACGTAGATAATAAATAATAAGCAACAAAAAATCTGGCCGTTACGAAGAGGCCACGTCATGACCCCATAGTGTACGGTCAATCGAGGGCTTACGTTGGACGGCGCGAAGAGAAAACGGTCATGATACGTGGCTCTATTAGACAACCTCAACAAAAGTAAGACTACGTGGCCTCATCTGCGACCTTGATCTTCATTCAAGGCGGTGTGACCGGTGACTCATGCGCCATGACTCATCAAGAGAACTGCGAACCATACTTCCATAATTATGAGGAAAATCTCAAGTGTAGACTCACTTGCTTATGCTTATTTTGGTAAAATTATAAATAAAAATATAAAATATAAAAAATAAATGTACATAAATATTATTATAAATAATATTTCAATGTATTATGATAAATAAACTTATAACTTTTAGTAATTTGTAAATTGATTATGTTGTTTCATTAGTTGTTTAATATTTTATTATGTGAATAACAATAATAAAATTAGTAATTTAAATTCTTAAATCTTAATTATGGACGGAGATAGATTTATTGTACGGTGGTTGTACAGCCGATAAGGCAGACGGTCAAGAGAAGACGTCAGAGCAAAAACATGGACATAAAATCGTTTGACAATTTCAAAGTTGTATTGGAAGGCTTGTTTGTTTGTTTGTTTGTTTTATTAATTTTTTTATTAAGACATGATTTTCTTATCTGTACCGATTGAGTTTATTGCTCAACTGCCCCGCCGGCTTGGGTCATTCAATCGCACCACGTGCTTTGTGTGTCACCCGTGCTTCATTGAACCAAAGTTATCAAGAGACATGAAAATGATCCACCAAACAAATACAAAATTAATACCTTATTTTTTGCAAAAAAAAAAGGGATAAAATAACTTAAAAAGTGTTACGGACGAGAGTGTGTAAGAAAATTGAGTAACGCATTTACCACTAAAATATATATATTTGATGGTTTATTTATTTATTTTTTGTTTTTTATTAATATATGTGATAGATAAATTTATTATTAAATTTTTGAATTTATAATTAATTTAATTTAAATTAATTGAAAGACTCAATTCAAATAAAATTTAGAAGAAATAGTTTGGCATGATAGAACAACCTCTTAGGTAAAGTGTTGACACTTTTATATTTTGAATTTTTTTTTTTAAATATATGAGTTAATATTAAAAAAATTATATTTATATTTTATTTTTTTAAAAAATAAAGATAAAATTATCCTAATTTTTTTTTCGTATGCACATGAATTTAAATTTTCTTTAGAAGAATCGCTTAAATGTAATGTTTAATGCTATGAGGAGATCCTCTCCAAATAAAAATGCATGTGAGAATTTTTCTTTTTTGATGGAAGATGCTTGTCAGAAATTAAAGAATATGGATTGGTTAGTTAATAAATAAAAGAAATTAAAATTATATAATTTGGCATTCTCTTAATGACATGAGTTTTTAAAAGGTTTGATTTTTATAAATGTGATGCTTTTAGATCCGCTTTGACTATTCTCTAAGAATTCACATCTCTTCGTTTCTCGTGCACTCTATTGATGATAAGTGATGCTTTGATCACGTTTCAAAATGAAAAAGCGTTAAACGAATTTAACATCTTGGCGATGTTTTTATATATTTTGATATTTTTTTTTTAATTAAAAAATTTAGATGAATTGAATCTTGATTTATGGACGAGAGTATTTATAAAAATATTTATATTATTTATTAATAAAATTTTTATGTTTATGTATTATTGTAAAATATTGTTTTTTTTATCAATAAGATTAATTTTTATTGGTGTATATATATATTTTTTAAAACTCACAATTATTTCCGTTTTACATTAGAAATATAACTAATCTTGTTTAAGAATATAGATACCGTAATTATTTTCTATCGTAATATGTATATTTTTATAGGTTAATTTTCTATTTTAATAACATTGTAAAAACTTTTCAATCATTAAATAATTTACTTACTAAGTTAATGACATCTTGTTAACTTTTATTAGGTATTTTGATAGCTTTTATGGATATGAATATTGTTTATTTACAAAATGTTTATTAAAGAGAATGAACTTTAAATTTAGGCCTCACAATTAGTTTTTTAGTTTATAATTAAGGATATCCACCAATATACATTCATCCTAGTCCCAAGGATATCCACCCATATGTATAAAGAAGATATATTTAAAAGAGTTTTATTTTTATTTAAGTTCTCTAATTAATTTAAACTAAATTGATTGTAAGCCAATAAACCTAACAATTAATTACAAGACTAATTCTTATTTAGATTATAACAATAATAACTTTCAAGTAACTCTAACTAACAAGATATGAACCAAATTATTATTTTAGATCAAGGTAAGTAAGGTTTTTCTAAAATGAGCATCTAGCTCATAACTTTTAGTCATAGCACATGTTCTCTTTTGATATATCTATTAATTAACACATTCACTTGCTAAAATACACATGGACCCATAAAACTATTCATGGGTTTAAAATTCTAGTTTTTAATTAAATTACATGCTGCCATGTGTTCATATAATAAAGGAAGGTACGTCTCTTGATATATTCACATTTTAAATAAAAAGAGAGGTATTATATATACACTTATTCTTTTACATTTATTTTTTTATTTTGTATCTCCTATATTTTTATTTATAATTTTATTCTTATAATAAAACTAAGAAGGGGAGGTGTCTATTAAAGTATACCCCAACAATGTTACACATAGCTTTTCTCAAATAAAAAATCTCTGCCTTTAATTCAGAAAGTTACAAAAGGAGTGACTTCAGTTCTCTTGGTACGTTTGTGAAGCGATGATTATAAGTGGACCGACCATGGAGATTTGGTTTTGTTAAATGAATGAAATACACAAAAGGTTACCTCTTGACGAAGGAAATGAAACCCTAATTCTAAAGTCAAAAGTTTAATATCAGAAAATCTATGGAGTTCATACTTCATATGGTCATCAATGTCAGATGATGACATTTTGTGCAGCTTTCTGGGAGAAGAACGGTTCAAACAAGACACTGCTTCTAATCTAACATACACCACATGAACAAGACTGAAGAAAAAGGGACCATAAATGTATGCCTGTCACTGAAAAAGACACTTTGATTTTTTGGCAGAAGAAAATTAAATTGCCTCATATTGGTTCAATTCAATTATGAACAATAGAAAACGATCTTGTTTGAAATTTAAGTAATTCTATTAGAAGTGGCATTGTAAAACTGTTGTAAGAATTGTCAAATTTAAATTAATTAAATCAATTTTTTAGAACTTAAATTGACTAACTGTAGAAGTCAATGGGAAATTTGGTGTTATTACTAAATTTTAATTTTAATTTTAATTTAGTCAACATAAATCAAATTATTTAGTTTATAAAACTTAAATTTAGATCTTATTACAAGCAACTACTCTTTAATAGGAAATTTTTGACAATCATTGAGGCGTATCATTTGTGTTATTTTTAGTTTTAGAATAAAATAGTCTCGTCCTTAAAAACAAAATTTAAAATAACATATGAAATTGAAGTTTAAGTGAATTAAAAATTACTATTTGTGTTTTTTTAAATACTGTGTCAATTGTGTATTTTAGAAAAAAAGGTGCTCGTCCAATTCTAAATATAGACTGTTTTAAATTAATTTACAAATCTTTAATTTTTTATTATGTTTAAATTTTTTTAAAAATTATATATTTTTAATTTAATTATCATTTATTACAATAACTAAATTACTTATTTTAATTTTTTATTAATAAAATAATAAAAAATATTGTATTTCATATTTTTTATATAACAATTAATATAAAAAAATAAATACAAAATTTTTTATTTTTTCAATACGTCGCCATATAAAATAAATCAATTTTTTTTTTATTAAAGCCATCTAAGTAATTGATATAATGTTTTAGCAAGACAGCAGATTAATGGCCACGAAGATGGGAAAGAGAAGTAGTGAAAAGAACGAGCCTGTACTTTTAAGCTTGAAATTGGGCTTCAAAATGATGGAGATGGAATCACTCACTTAAAAAGAGACATTGGGCTCTAGTCATTAGCCCACAAAAAATGGCCCATTTGGTGTATTCGCACTTAGACTTTTCTCTTGCTTCTTACAAGACCTATTAGTTGTTTATTCATGGCATAATATTACATTACTTCTCTTTAAACCCCTTTTTCTTTTCACACCCTCATCACTTATTATATAGGGGTATAAAAAAATAGGGTGAGAAAAGAAATATACTGTTATTATATGACATCTAGTTATTTCTAAAAATGTTAATTCATTTGAATGGAATAGCATCACATTTTTTATGATTAATTAAAAAATAGACATCAAATGAGTTAACAAATTTAAAAATGAATTTATTTCGTGAATATATAAATATTGCCTAATTATTTTTCATTGTTAATAGCAATTAATATTATTTTAAGATTCAGAAAATCTTTTTCCTGCTATGATACAAGAAAAGATTTCTGCATACCTATCGATATGACTTTACAACCTCTGATCATTTCCAAATGGAATCCCTTATCTTTGGAGGTTAATTCCATCATGAAGATCATCTAGAACAAGTCGTCCCTCTTAAAATGGGTTTTTGTCCAATCATCAATGAGTCATCAGTACAAATTATAATATTTATCGGAGTTAAGCGTAAAAAAAGTTTAAAAATTCTAATATCATGAACAATTTTTGACTTTTGTATGATAAATATAGAATTTATAAGACTTTCATATGAAAATAAAGGCATAAAAGAGCAAAAGTTGGCGCCATTTGTGGATTTTGTTTTTATAAAAGTTGGAAATTTTAATACAAAATATTTTTCTTTTTATAAATAAATATGTTTAATGAAAGTAAGTCTTTCAAAATCTTACCAGAAATCAAATGCCATTTAAAATTAAACAAAATAGTAGAGACTACATGTTTATTTTATTTTAAGTCAGTTAAATAAAATGCTATTTTAAGTAATGTTTTAACAATTAATTTTTACAAGTTATAATCTTTTTTTTTTTAATGTTTAGTTTACCAAATACATCTATTAACTTATTAACATTTCCTAGATAAGTTATAATTTACTTTTTGAGTCTCAAAGTGAAAAATGAAATAAATATCATTGCATAAATGGGACCAATCTAAGAAATCATGAAATACAAGAGTATACTAACTTATAATTAAGTGAGCATATTTACAAACTTAAAGAAGCTCCAACGTAAGGCTCGTAGAAATCTTGAATTTGGAATCTTCACACAAATAGATATTATGGAGTCTCGGAATGAGAACCAATAGTATAGGCGACATGTAATGGAACCGCTATGTGATAACTTCAGAACAACTTCCTATTTGTATAACAAAGCACATTAAAATAAAGTATCAATATTAATCATTTATACAACAACCATGGAATATTCAAAATGATTCACATATTATATAGCATGGAGACTCACATATCTTAAAAACTAACAATGATTTACACTACTTGCAAGATAGAAAATATTGTCTGAACCAACGTGAAAAATAAGATTGCAATTGCAGCACAAGTAGCAAGAGTACGCCAAGGAGTGTTGCAATAATCATGTCTTAGTGTTGCCCACCTATGACGCCACCGATTATAGTAGAAAACATTCAACTCATCAATGAGATCAGAAATTGAGATTGGAAATCAAAGCAAATATTTTTGCTGAGATTATTAAATAATCGTGCCACAGCCTCACTATCACCCAACATATTAAATAATATTCCCTTTTCAATCAGCACATCCACATCTTTTCCAGTGTTGATAAAACAATCCATGAAATAAACATAGTCTGTCATGTAGCCATCAAGCCCATAATTAGTGGGGTGACATTGCTCGAAAGCTAGCACATTACGAAACAACGTTTCTGTTTTGTCGTCCACTTCAATATATGGGAGTTTGAGACATCCTCTGGAAAATTGCAAGTCTAGTATGCAATCATTTTCATTCATCTTAAATTTTCCCATTGCTTCTTTGAAAGCACTTGCAGTAGGAATATGCTTACAATTGTATTTTTTTCTCTCCGGCCTCTGATGTGGTAAATAAAAGGTTCGAAGCAGATCAGTGAAGTGGCATATGGTAAAATTGGGCTCCAAATTCTGTCCGTTGTGGTGGCTAAAGTATTTAATTGAGAGCTGAAGAAATGAGGGCAGGTTACGATGTTGAGAGGCAAATACTAGGTCGTATAGTTTTTCCAGGATGAAGAAGGGAACCTGGTTCTCAAGTAGCAACAAATCTATATCTATGCTTGGATGAAACATTTTATAATCATTACTTTTCCGTTCTTTATGAAAACGTTTGTAAAAAAGCTCAACTATAAAACAAGCATCCTCTAGAATTACCTTGACAAGTTCATCTGAACTCATCTGCAACAACTCTTTGTAACAGCGCCTGAGTCTTGGTTCTTCCTCTTTCACAGCACTAATTAAATCTTCCAATTTATTCTTGGCTCGAGAAACAAACTGCTTGAAATATATATGTTTGTACATCTTCATGTTTTGGAGTCGTTGATCAAAGCGATGGAGCGGACCAATTGAAATGAAGTTCGGGGTATAAGCACCTGGATTTACTTCACGGGCATCATATGGTACCCTATAAATGCAACAATCATCTGTTATGGGAGAGTTTACCTTGTCCAGAATGGCCTCAACATCAATCACCAAATTACTGCGGTTCATGTTTGTCTATGTGGAAATTGAAATAGAGAAAAAATTAACTAATGGGAATAAGACAACACAGGGAAAACAAAGGAAATGAAAAAAATCTGATGTACCTGATTTTCTTTTTCTTGGTTGGAAGAATCAAAATGATGTGTGAAATCCCAATATATTACCCTTGCTCCAATTGTGCTCTTGGTGATCCTGCACTAATAATCTCCAAATTGACTATATCTATATGTTGTGGTCTGATATAGGGTACCAAGACCGATAAGACAAGTTGATAACACCTGCACTTAACTGGATCCTATTTATATAGATATGGGAGGTCATTTTGGTAATCTTTCGGATAAGTGGATCCAGAGGAGCCTCTTTCATTACTAATCTATATCTAGTAAATATTTTTACAAGTCTTCTTTTGCAAGAACAAAATGTAAGCTATTCCTTTCTTGAACTTTAAGGAAGTGATTTGATGCAGTAGTAAAATTATAAAAATAAGATTCTAACATTTTTATATTTCAGAATCAAACTTGACCCCTGAGTTCATATCTTAGGATTAAATCTGACCCTCCTTAATCGCTTGAGCTAATATTAAACATTATTGTGTTATTTATGACAACAAAAACTTTAATCTATTAATTATTTTTAAGACATGATGCAAAAGCCATGGTTGCATTTCTTTCTCTCTAATAATAATGGCTACAATATTGATAAAATTTGTTAAGAAGCATAATCTAATTCTTCAAGCGACACACATGAGGTAAGATATATTAAAAATTATCAGAAGACAATTTTTAAAATTAAGGAAAAAAAATTCTAAATTTCCTATATCACATTTGATGAATTAAAATCATTTCACACTCAATTTGATGAATTAACCTCAGATTCACATCTTGCATACATAAACTCAAAAAGATCATAAAGATCATCAGTTTACTCAATCAATCCATCAAAAATGAAAACAAAAAACAAAGTTATGCAAAAGAACACTTGTTGCCGTTAATTAAACTTATATGCTGAGTTAAAGCGAAGAATTCTTGGGAAGAAACCATCGTACTTTCTTTGTATACATCTTCCAATCTATCCCTTGCTAACTTTGTTTCTCATCACCTACCTGTTAAAAAAAGAAAATATTCCTTTTCTTTTCGCATTTTTGATGTTCAAGGATCGATGGGATTAACCAAACAATGTATAGAAGAATAAAGGGGAAAAAGAAAGCAAGGGGAATTGTTGGTTGATGAAGATTGTTATGGTAAAGTAGTGTAAGTAGGGTATCTATGAAGTTAACTTACAAGCTTAAAGCGACACCACTCAAAGGCTTTAAAGAAATATTGGATTGGAATATTCATATTAATAGATATTATGGAAACTTGGAATGAGAACCAATAACAAAGACGACATATAATGGAACCACTGCCTTTAAAAAAAAAAATGTTGGATGATTTTCTTTGCCAAATTAATAGTGGAAAAAAGAGATTATGTACAAAATAAATATAAGAAATTAAAAATAAAAAAAAATTCTCTGAAAATTTTTCTGTAATAGCTATTAGGAAAAGAAAAACTTTTTAAATGTGCAAACATCAATAGAGAATTATAAAAAGATAGAGGAAATATTGAGTGAAAATTAGGTGCCAATACATTAACTTTTGTGGAAGTGATATGGAAGCTTGTGACATTGCCTATTCATCGAGTCAAGCGCCTATGTACAGCTTTCCTTTTGGACTCGGCTCGGCTCCCAGTTACTAATGTACTCTTTATAGTATTTATTTTTAAACTCTTATATTTAATTCTTATCTCTTAATTTTGTAGCATTTAATTAAAAATTTAACTCATATTTATATCATTAAGGTTTAATTAAATTTAACTGCATTACATATTAATATTTTCACTTTAAAGTTAAATTTATTTGTTATGAAATTTTTTATTTCTAAGATAGTATTTGGGAGACCTTGGAGTAAATTGGGTGAACTATATTCTATTCAGGTTAGGTTAAGAGCAATTAGAGAAAATCCAAATTCATTCATCAATAAAGAATAGCTAAAATCAGCATTCAACCAGGGATAAGCTTGAAATTACAAAAACTTTTAAAGAAAGACAATTGGGTCATTTTGTACACTTGGATGGCATAATTGTAAATGTTAGAAACTTGGGCTTTGACCCATTTTAGAGAAAAAATAAGCCGAGCTGCCACTTTCTTCTTCTTCTTCTTGGGTGGACCTCTCTGGCTATGAATTCGGATGTTCTGCAGTCAGGTGTCTACAGTCGAACTCTGTAGTCGGAATCCAACGGCTGCGTCGTGCCTCGGCCTGTCCCTCTTTATCCCAGTCGTCTATGCCAAGACTAAGGGACAAGACTCATTAAACATGCGGGATGGATGGACGACTGGGATGGAGAGGGGCAGACTGAGGCACGACGGCAGCCGTTGGATTTCGACTATAGAGGCCGACTATAGACGCCTGACTGCAAAACATCCGAATTCGCTACGAAGGAGTAGGAGCTGGTGGACCTGTGTTGCAATAATCACTTTTCAAAATTGCCCTCGTTTGGCGCGATCAATCATTGTAGATGTTGGAAACTTGAAGGAACAAGATTGCTTGTTGGGCTAGGGCTAGATATATTTAAGCTATCCATCTCATGCCTAGTAAATGCCTTGCATAATAATTTGTTTAATTTATTTGCAGCCATTCATTTGAGTAATTTATTTATTGTCCAATAAATGTCCTATAGCGAACACCCACTACAGAAGTGAGATACTAGACTCTGTACAAATGTACTCAGCAAGCTAAAAGGGGTACATAATAAGCTAAAATGAACACTACACGGAGGAACAAAACAATAACTGTTACTCAAACTCACTCAAACAACTAATAAACTATATTTATGGTGTAGCAATAGAATTTCCAATAGTAGAAGACATCCAACTCTTCAAAAAGATCAACATAATGAGGATTGGAGCTTGATTCAACAACATATTTTGCTGAGGAAATTAAACAATTTAGCCAGGATATCGTTATCCCCCAACAAATAATTGAGTAGTTGATATCCCATTTTTATCCAACTCACCCACATCATTCCCAGTGTTTATAAGGAAATCCATGGGAGAAATATAGTCCGTCAGTAGCCCTTAAGAGTAGTGGCATTGCTCTAAATCTACCATATTGAAACAACATTTCAGCCATGTTCTCCACTCCAGAATATTAAAGTGGAATTTTGAGACATCCTCTTGAAAATTGCAGGTCTAACTTCTTTTTGTTATTATGGATAAAGTAATGAATAGAGAACTCAAGAAACGAGGGAGAGTTACAAAGGCCTTGGTGAGAGGCAAATGCTAGATTGTATAGTTTTTCTAGAATAGAATCTGCTTCTCTAGTAGCAACACGTCTTAACTTATCCCATAACCCTGGTTTTAATATAATGATCATTTGTCCATTCATTATAGTAGTTTTTTTCGGAAGTGCTCAACTTTGAAATAAGCATCCATTAAGATCACCTTGGCAAGTTTGTCCCTGCTAATTTGTAAATTCTCTAAATAGCAGCCTCTAGTTCTTGGTTCAACCAAATTCCACAGAGCTATTTAATCTTCCAACTTTGCCTTGGCACGTTCAATAAATTGCTTGAAATATACATTTTTGTGCTTCTCCATATTTTTCAATCTTGGACCATAGTGATGAAAAGGACCAATTGAAATGCAATTCGGGGTATAAGCGTATTTGTTTACTACATATTATCTTATGAAGCCCTGTAGATGCAATAACGATCCGTTATAGGAGCTTTTTCTCAGCCTCAACATAAATCATCTATACTGCGCTTCAAGTTAACTAGTCAGAATTGCTACATATTTCCTTTATAAGTATATCCTGTTGTGTAGTGACGTTTCACATCATACAGTATTAAGCTTATTCATATGTATACAAAAACCATGGAATATATAGTATTAATATTATTCATTTGTATACAACAACCATGTAATATATATGTGATATTGTTATTTTACAAATAGCTTACATAGAGAAAGCAAAATAAATTTTCAACACAAACGGGTCTTATTTTTCCTCTATTACATCAGGGCATGGAGATTCAACTCTCCTAAAAAATAACTAAAGATTCACAATACTACTTGCAAGATAGAACATATTGTCTGAATCAAAGTTAAAAAAGGAATTGTAACTGCAGCACTGGTAGCAAGGGTATGCCAAAGACTATTGCAATAATCATGTTTCAGAGTTGTTCACTTTTAACGCTACAATCATTGTGAAAAACATTTATGTCATTTAAAGAGAGGTGTTATATATACACTTATTCTTCTAAATTCATTTGTTTTTCATTTTGTAAAATTAAAAAGGGGAAGTGTATACTGGAGTATACTCCAATAATGTTACACATAGCTTTTCTGAAATAAAAAAAGCCCTGCCTTTAATTCAGAAAGTTACAAAACGAGTCACTTCACTTCTCTTGGTATGTTTGTGAAGCGATGATTATAACTGGACCGACCATGGAGATTTGGTCTTGTTAAATGAATGAAATACACAAAAGGGTTACCCCTTGACGAAGGAAATTAAACCCTAATTCTAAAGTCAAAAGTTTAATATCAGAAACTCTATGGAGTTCATACTTCATATGGCCATCCATGACAGATCATGACATTTTTTGTAGGTTTCTGGGAGAAGAACGGTTCAAACAAGATACTGCATCTAATCTAATATGCACCACATGAACAAGACTGAAGAAAAAGGGACCATAAATGTACGCCTGTCACTGAAAAAGACACTACTTTGATTTTTTGGCAGAAGAAAAAAAAAATTGCCTAATGTTGGTTCAACTGAATTATGAACAATAGAAAATGATCTTGTTTGAAATTTAAGTAATTGTATTAGAAGTGGAAGTGTAAAACTTTGGTAAGAATTGTCTAATTGATTAACTGTAGAAGGCAATGGGAAATTTGGTGTTATTACTACAATTTTAATTTTAATTTAGTCCACGTAAATCAAATTATTTCGTTTATAAAACTTAAATTTAGTTCTTATCACAAGCCATTACTCCTTAGTAAGAAAATTTTGACAAGTATTGGGTCAATTATGTATCTTATAAAAGAAACTACTCCCTCTGATTTTAAATATAGAGTTTTTTTAAAAATAATTTATGAATCTTAAAAAATATCGTATATTTCTAATTTATTATTATTTATTACAATAATTAAATTATTTATTTTAATTTTTTACTAATTAAAAATAATAGAATTACCATATTATATATTCTCCATACTTTATTGTGACTATTCTTTATGTATACCAATTACTATAAAAAAAGTATAAAAAATTTTCATTCTTCCGACACATTATCTTATAAAATAAATCAAAAATTTCTTTTAAAGGTTGTCTAACTAATTGTTATAATATTTCAGCAGGCAGCAGATTAATCGCCATAAAAGATTGGAAGAGAAGTAGTGAAAAGAACAAGCCTGTACTTTTAAGCTTGAAATTGGGCTTCAAAATGATGGAGATGGAATCTCATACTTAAAGAGACATTGGGCTCTATTCATTAGCCCACAAAAGAATGGCCCATTTGGTATATTCGCCCTTGGACTTTTCTCTTGCTTTTTACAAGATCTATGAGTTGTTTATTCATGGCATAATATCATCATGAATTCTCTTTACACCCCCTTTTTCTTTTCACTCTCTCCTCTCTTATGGCATAGGGGTATAAGAAGAAAAAGTAGTGTGAGAAAAGAAATATACTGTTATTGTATATACGTTCCATTTCTAGGTATGTTAATTCATCTGAATGGAATAGCCTATTAAGCTTGATTTTATAGTTAAGCTGGACCATAACAAATATTGCTTGGAAATATTTGGAGTTATCTCCTCATTTTATATCACATTTATTGTCATTAGTCAAAAAAAAAAAAAAAGACACTAAATAAAATAAATTTATGTTGTGAATTTATAAACTTTCCCTAATTATTTTTGATTGTTAGTAGCAATTAATACTATTTATTGTGTCCAATCATCAATGAGTCATCAGTACAAATTATAATATTTATTGGCGTTAAGCTTAAAAAAGTTTAAAAATTCTAATATCATGAACAAATTTTGACTTTTATATGATAAATATAGAATTTATAAAACTTCCATATGAAAATAAAGGCATAAAAGAGCAAAAGTTGGTGCTATTTGTAGATTTTATTTTCATAGAAGTTGGAAATTTTAATACAAAATATTTACTTTTTCATAAATAAACATGTTTAATGAAAGTAAGTCTTTCAAAATTCATATAACTATATCTATAAAAATTAGTTACGCAATTTTTTTAATATAAAAAGAAGTTATATAGTTTTGCAGAATAATTATCCATTTTAATCACACTCCTTTTTCTTAAAAAAAAAAAAAAGATTATAGATTGCATCAGCGTACCTTATCATTTACTATAGTGTAATAAAAAGTATATATTTATCTTCCGTTTTGGCATTTTTTATTGCGACTGTGTTACAGCATGGATTCCACAAGTCCTCACAAAAGACCTCATTACCACTTTGGCTACAAGCCGTTAACTTGGACAACTTCCCATTTTCAACCAAAGGAGTAAAACGACGAGGGAAAGGTCAATGAATCACAAGGGTTCCCTTAAGGTCATATTCAGAACGTTCTCTCCGGCAAGTTGAAGAAAATTATGTTAATTTAATAGTAGCTTATAGTATAACGGGACACTAGGACATCTTGACCGCGCCAACCCTAATTTTATATATACATCTTCACAATCTTGGGCATTATCAGAGCAAACAACGTGAAGTATTTCTTTCTACTAGTCACTACCATGGCTTGCAAGAATCTATTATTCCCTTGCATTCCATTGGTTCTCATCTTTGGCTTCTTGGCTTTTGAAGCCACTGCTCGCACTCTTGAAGATGTTTCCATGCATAAGTGGAATGAACAATGGATGGCTCGCTATGGCAAGGTCTACAAGGACTCCCGAGAGAAGGAGAAGCGTTTCAACGTATTCAAGGCCAATGTGGAATACATTGAAGGCTTTAACAATGCAGGAAACAAGCCTTACAAGCTAGCCATCAACAAATTTGCAGATCTTACAAATGAGGAGTTCATAGCTCCCAGAAATAGGTTCAAGGGCCATATGTGCCCTGCAATCACAAGGACAAGCACGTTTAAGTATGAAAATGTGACTGCAGTGCCACCCATTATAGATTGGAGAACCAAAGGAGCTGTGACACCCATCAAGGACCAAGGCCAATGTGGTAAGTGTTTGATATAATTCTTCTGATGAGTAATGCTATTTATCTAAAGAAAATATTACCAGAAATCAAATGTGATTGTCAGATTAAACAAAATAGTAGAGATTAGATGTTTATTTTAAGAAATAAAATGCTACCCACTGAAGCCTTGGTGCGGCGGTGCTTACCTATGAAAGCAACCATAGACTAATGAAGAATATTATACCAATCAAGATGTTAGAATGACC
The DNA here is from genome assembly GCA_022379115.2 of Bauhinia variegata. Lineage (NCBI taxonomy): Eukaryota > Viridiplantae > Streptophyta > Magnoliopsida > Fabales > Fabaceae > Bauhinia > Bauhinia variegata. Next base: position 8,622,511 of record CM039432.1, read on the forward strand.
CAAATTTTAAAGTTATGCAATAAAAAAGGCTCACCCACGTGTAGCATCAATCCTCATTGATCCAAGGATCACTATTTATAAGGGGGTAGTTAATAATCTCTCTTATTTTAATAGTAGTTATAAGTTTGTCTTATTTTGATAGCAAAATATTTCTAACTAGCTAACTTCTTTGTCCTTTGAAATTCAATTTCAAGACTTTAGACTTTACTTAACTGTGTTCTAATTAATTTTCGAACACAGGATGTTGTTGGGCATTTTCTGCTGTAGCAGCAACAGAAGGAATCACGAAGCTCTCAACAGGCAAATTGATCTCTTTATCAGAGCAAGAGCTTGTTGATTGTGACACCAAGGGTGTGGACCAAGGTTGAGAAGGTGGTCTAATGGATGATGCCTTTAAATTCATCATTCAAAACAAAGGCCTCACCACAGAAGCCAATTATGCCTACAAGGGTGTTGATGGAACCTGCAACACAAACAAAGAAGCCAACATTGCAGCCAGCATTAAAGGGTTTGAAGATGCGCCTGCGAACAGTGAGAAGGGTTTGCTCAAAGCTGTAGTCAATCAGCCAGTGTCAGTAGCCATTGATGCCAGTGGATCTGACTTCCAATTCTACTCAAGTGGTGTATTCACTGGGTCATGTGGCACAGACTTGGATCATGGTGTCACTGCAGTGGGTTATGGGAACAGTGATGATGGTCCTAAGTTTTGGTTGGTTAAGAACTCATGGGGAACAGAGTGGGGTGAACAAGGGTACATTAGGATGCAAAGGGATGTAGATGCTGAGCAAGGCTAGCTTCTTATCCCACTGCATAATAATTATTTGAAGGGAGAAAGAAATATATATATTGTAAATGAAAGGAGGGTGAAAATCCCACTATATAATATTGAAACTCCATTACTACATAAAATTCCAGAAATTATGTAGTTTTTCGTGAATGATTGTATTTATCAACTACAAAAAAGAAGTGATGTGAATTGAATTGAAAATTTACTGTATGTTTTATTCATCATTAATAGTGCATCTCTTTGAATCTATATCGCTTAAGTAGTTATTAATATGACAATATATGAGCTATTGTATGAGATTGCACAATCTACAAACCATTTCATCTAATAGCTAACTAGTTGTCATATTAGTAACTATGGTGCAGTCGATTGCAAATAATACGTTCATGTATCTCCTTTTGGGTATTTATTGAATAAGTTGTACTATATACACAATTATTTTTATATATTTATTTTTTTTACATCTCTATTAGTTTTTATTTCTATTTTTTTTGGTTTATAATTTTATTTTGTAAAATAACTAAAACAAATAAATGTATTTATGGGTGTGTAAAAGCAGGTGGGTAAGCAAGATTTCCCTTACGCAAATATTCCTTTACAAGTCTGCCATCTTATTCACTTTGTTATCCATAAAGGGAAAGTGATCCAAGGCTTACAAATTTGAAAAGGAACAACAGTTGTCTGTGTGAAAGGAACAACAGTTGTCTGTGTCTATGGGTTCTGCTATCCCGAATGTTATAATTTACAATGAATTCGTTGGCTTGTCAAACTCAGGAAGTCCATGAAGAGTATGGCCGCCAGAAGAAACTGATAGATGATAAATTGATGGGAAAAGAGGTGTGTTATGAACCGGGAGAGACCTTGCACACTGGGAGAAGTGCATCATGAACCTATTTATAAGAGATCATACTTATGGTTCAATACCATTTTAAACCTAAAACCTTAACACATTATGGTAATAGATAATTTTCATAAGTCTTAAAATTTTTTGATGTGAGATTTTTTTTTTTTTTTTTCTATTTGAATTTATACAACTCATACTTGTATATTTAATAGCCTTTATCTCAAATGTGAGTCTCTTACACATTAAACTTAAGCCTTCTCCTCTTTAAGCGGAATTCTTTAGGAGTATTACAAACACCAAGAGCTTGGAATATTGACATGAGCCTCCAGACACAGTAAGGAAATCCAAATTTACTCAAATCTACCTAAAAAACCTAATGTAATAAAGATATCAAGAGGATTCTAAGGCATATCCTCACCAGTGATGAAATTTTCTTGATAAGCAATCACAATATACGTGGAATACATTAAGAAGGTTCGGACATAAACATGCAATTTGCTTCATAAGCCTGCCATATTTGAGTTAATAAAGTTAGTAGGAAATATAATCACTGAAAAAGGAACAGTGTAATTTCACTAATTATATAATAGTAAGATAAAATTAACAATTTAGAAGGGCAACAGTCCCCCTCCTTCTGATCCTGCTTCAACATATGGTGTGTTTATGTTGACGATTCTGCTTTCCTTTAAGAACTTTTTAATTGTATAAGTTCAACTTAACTAAGTTTATTTCTATCTCAACTAAATTATTGTTTGATGTTCTCTATTGCAGTATTACTTGACTTTTTGAATTTGATAATTGTAAAGCTACATGTACGCAGGAGACATTTGTAAAGGTTCATCCTTTCCCTTAAACCTTCCTTTTTTAACTCCACCTTTTCAATTAAATTAACGTTCTGCCTCCACCTTTTGAAAATTTCAGCACCAATTTTGGAATTTCCTATAATAAAAGTAACGATAAACGAAAAGACAAAATCTTTGTCTATATTCTTTCTAACTTATTAATTTGATGAAGTGGAGGATAAGGAATTGCAAGAAAGAAGCAAGAAAGATGTAGTAGCAGAAAAAAGGCTTTCCAACTCTTCTGCAGACCACGAAAGGAGAGTCTGTCCCATTCAGGAGTCTACCATAATTGATAGAGTCTACCATAAAGCTATTGCATTGCTGATAAAGTCTACCACAATCTCAGAAACAAAACACACTTCTAGAAACCTATTTTTGTGTTCTTGTGGTGAAACACTTTCGACAAAGTTGAAAATAAAATCAATCCTTTAATTATTCTTGTTAGTCAAAATAGAATTGATGATATTCTATGTAATGCAAGAACAATGGCACAAGTAATCAAGCACTAAGTCCATACAAGAGCATATGAGAGGAATAAGTATATAATCCACTTGGTGAACTGCATTATTTTATTATTTGTGCAGTTTTATTTTATTTGGGTCACACCACTCACAACAGTCTCTACATATGAACAGAGGAAGAGAATAAAATAAAAAAATGCTGTATAACTTGGTGGTAGCTAGACTAAGCTTTCTGGATTGAAAAGTAAGATAGGATTAATGAATGACTCTTTATTTTCATCAATTGTCATCTACTTGAGTTTATCTGAAATAGTTCATTCGTGATTAGCTACGCTGCAATAGAAAAGAGAAAATAAGACTCGTATGAGACTTACTTTCTTTCTCTTCCATCTATTATAATCTATCTCTTATTTTAGTGTAGTTGCACTGTGGAGGATTTGTGATGTACATAAAAAAACATATGAATGTTATTGATGTGGATGCGTAGTCCCATTTGCTACAGTTGCTTAAGTGTAAGTATGTATATACACACACAATATATAATCAAAGATATATGTTAATAAAGGGTCTTCCAAGAGATTTGGCGTACGTATCCTCTTAAAAGGAAAATTCTATATAATCTGGTGAATCAAGTCATCGGTTAATAACATTTTAAAATTAAACCGGGCATTCGTGTTGGACAGTCGATCCAAAATTGCAGTTAATTAGTTTGTTTGCGATACAAGAAGCCTAACTCTCCTTAATAGATGCAAAAAATTATTCTGGTAGGACTGAGATCTAGAAGTTTTCCATATTCTTACAAATCAATTACAATATTTTTATTTAATATCTAAGATCTTTTATTGTAGTGCAATCCTAACACCAAGAGGATTTATGTAAACGGCTAATTCTCTATAACATGGTGAAAATGATTCGAGTTCTTAGCGGAAGAAATGCCATATTTAATGTGCAATCAATGCTTCGAGCATGATTGTCTCTAATTGAACATATAACTGAGAAAAAAAAAAAGTTACCATCCCTGATATTAAACCTTGAAAAAATTTCATCAAAACTGAATCAATAAATCCAAAGAACTTGCCAACCCTTGCAATTCATTCAAATTTCAAAGCGAGATTCTTATCATACACCACACAGTACTTGTTTACACGTAATTATTTCCCTTTGACATGCAAGCTGAGGATCATTTATTCCAACACAACCAGGATCATGGCGCCAGTGCCATGCCTAAGATCACACAAAGGTGCAAACAGAGACCCACTCAGAGGATTACTTCTTCTTTATATATTGTTTATTTCACACGACAACATTACAATACAAGCTAGATGACCTATCCTAGCAATATATATTATAACCAGGAGTAACTTTCAGCACTCGACAGTAATAGAGATAGTACTTCACACGAGCCTGAACTGCACTGGGATTTTTGCCATCACATTCAAGGGCTCCATTGATAACCCTAATGGTAGCACCAAAGCCTTGGTTGATTACAGGGCGAACAAATAGCAGCCAGTACCATAATGCTGTTCTAAACGAAATCACAGGGTTAATGGCAACTATCTCTGGGTAGTTCAAGCCATCAAACCCATTGCTCTGTCCACAGGGTCCATAGTTGTAATTCCAGGTCAGTTGGATGGGTCCTCTCCCATAGTACTTCTTGTTAGGGTTACATGGGTATTGCCCCTTGGATTTGTCACAGTAGTCCCTGTATTGACCACCAATCTCTTCTATGTAACAAAAGTCTGCATGCCCATGATCAAAAAATAATTTATTGATCACACACTTCCTATTTCCACTCGAATACAAGACCATGATTTGATTATTTTTGGTATCAATTTAATCCTCTTATAATCACTTTAACCACAAAATTCATCCGTTGTAACACATGAAATATCACTCGGAGGATTTAGTGGGCAAAGTAATTACTAGAATAAGACAATATAAATCAACGACTAAAGTAGCAATTCAGAAATAATTTAGGGGATGAAAATGTATTTAATTCTATGTAAAATTATTATAATTTCATGCAATAGGGTTGGTTGGATTGGTAATAATATAATTAATTTGCTTGTAAGATTTATGTTTAAATCTCATTGCAAATAATTTTTTTTATGATAAACATTTTGTAAATATAATATTATAACCTCTCTCTGAGGTTAATAGCATACATGGACTAGGAGCAGCCTCCTCTCACCCTAACCTTTTGCTCACTGAAAAAAGGTTAAATGAAGCGAAATACTTTAGCATACAAGAGAGATCTTAGGTACTCCACTAGAAGAACTCATTATTCACGGTGCACCTAAGAATTTCTTTAAGATCATAAAGGCTTAGGGTTCATTTATCATTGAATTGAGTTGGTGATATAAGATTTGTGTGTGTGTGTGTGTGTGTGTCTGAGAGAGCAAGAGAGGAAACTAACTTCCAGTTTCATGGGCGAAATGAGCAAAAGCTGCTGCAATTTCACGCTTTGAGTCTTCAATAGAAGATAGCTTGCCAAACTGAGTGTAGTATTTCAGAGCAATCAGGAAGGCAGATAAGGTGTAGAAGTCCTTCCCTGGACAACTGTCACCATCTGCATTAAGAGCAATGCGATTGAACACTTGCTTTGCGAATCGTCTGATTACTATATCAGACACAGAAGCATTTTGAGCACTCGCACATATGGGAAAGGATGAGACTACTAACCCTAAAACAACAAGGATGAATAAGCTCTTCCTCATACTTTGGTTCACCATTTTGGATTCAAAAAGAAATAGGAAGCAGAAATGGTTGGTCGGCAAAGCAGATAGCATAAGGGTATTTATAGCGACTACTAGGGCTAGGTTGTTGCATGAGAAAGTATACTGTTTGTAGTCAAGATGCATCATGAGACGGGAAGTTTCGGTTAGCACTATCAGAAAAAGTTAATGGTCATAAGTTATCAATAGATAAATTTGTGGAGAGAAATGCATAATGCGTCATAGTTACAATCATAGTGTCAATTTTGTGTTTCGAATATAATACTTCAATTTGGTGTTCATGATTGAGGGGATAAGTTATGGTAAAGTTTTTGGAGGAAAATAGGTTATCTTTCGTTGTGTCAGTTGTGTTTGTGTAAGCTTCCAACCAAAAAAAAAAAAAAAAAATTGTATGTGTGAGCTAGTATGAAACTAACCCATTTGGTCGATAGAATTCTGATTTCATGCTCTATTCCAAGGATTAATGAATATATATTATTAATTTAGGTGGCAAAAGAAGACACAACAGTAATTATATTACAAGTAATTCCACCGTAAGTAAGAATCAACATTCGTACCTTGAGAATTGTGATTGCTCACTTCTATTTCATGTAATTAACACATTTCGAATCAACACTTCAATTTTTTTTTTGCCCAAAATTACAATCTTTAATAATAATTTATTTTATTGTCTTTTGAACAAATTATAATTTTACTTCACATTTTATTCTATGAGCCACCAAATTTTGAATAAAATAGTCATTCAATTTTAATTCCTACCCTTTTCCCATTCTGATTCCATCACTGTCATCCCTTGTACTAAATAAGCGATATCTACATATGCTAAAGGAGGTGAAAGATGCCAAAAAAGTGGTATGTTAAGTCCAATTGACAGCATACTTATCTCTAATCTTTTTTTAACTTTGGTGCTTGGGGCATTAACATATATATGGTAAATATTTAAATGTTTCTTTGTCTTCGTGACATGCTTTATCATCTGATTTCTCGGTTTTAAGTTTCATATTGTAATTACTTTTTAGCATAGTTTTAAAAATTGAACTGAACATTAACTTGGACAGGTCATCGGTTCTCTGGTTCAATCGTCGGATTATTGGTTGAACGGGATAAATTTTAAATTTTTTTACAATAAGTTACATTAAAAAAATAAAATATATAATATAAATTTAGTTGATATAAAATAAACTCTTAACTTATTAATATAAGTAATATGATTAATTAAAAATATTAAGATTGAATCCATGTTTTTGCATGATTGATTAAATTTTTATGAGATGGTGTCATATTTTAATTTAAGACTTATTTTTATCATTAATATTTTAAGTTGCACCTTCTAGTTAATTTAATTTTTTTATCAACGAATTTATTTTTACAATGTTTATATTCCTCATGGTTTCTATGTTTTTTAAAGAAAATTCTAATAATGATTTAAAAAATAGAAGTCTTGAGATTATTCTAATAAAATATTCTCTTTAAATTTAAAAACTATTAATTAAAAATATTAGAAAGACATATACACATAGATAACAAGCATTTTGCTACAACCGTACAAAGTTACAAACCTTTTTATTTATGATTTTTTTTTCCATTTATTGCATATTATTACAAATTTAAAGTGGATACATGCAACGTTGGTTTAAGGAGTCTGCACAAATAAAGGCAAAAAGAGTGGCTTGGCATCCTTCATACGCGTGTGAAGTCAAAGTAAATGTAAAGTAAGTTGGTACTTTTTTATCTTTAAAAGTCCCACATTACTTGTGGAATATTACGAAGGAGTAAGAAAAACATATAAAATTACATAGTAGTCCATTTGCATTTTTAGTTCTTTGGGTTTATTAAGAGATTAATTCTTAAAAAAACATTAAGAATTCAATTTAAAGTTTTTTAATGATAATATTTAAAATGAGAAAGCTGAATTTTTTTTTTTAGAATTAGCTGGTTTTCAAAAAACTGCGGACTGGCTTTCAGGTCTGGTTCCTTTTTAAAAAATTGTGGAATACGATATGATTTTGAAGGAAAGTGTGATTATATTGTTTCAATTTTTAATATTTAAATGTGTTGGTGAACATTAATTAGTCAATTCTTCCACAAAGTGAAGTGTCACTCTATTGGTGTGCATTTTGATAATGGATTTTGACTTTTGTTGCAATACCTGAACTATGGAAGTCCGTAAACCTTTTCAATTAGGGTTTCTGAAAAATTATTGCACATACTTTTTTGCAAATTCCATTATACACATTTTTGTATTTAGTTTATTTTTAAGGGTAAAATTATAAAAAGAATATATACACACACACACACACACATATATATATATATATATATATATATATATATATATATATATATATATATATATATATATAAAATGTAAAAGTGAGTGAGAATGTGTAAATATGCACACTTCTTGGTGGTATGTAATATTAGAAAAAAGCAATAGATGCCCAAAATGAAAAAGTAATAATGCAACAGAATGAAAAACTGTATAACTTTATTTCATATCAGAAGAAAGCAGAGAGTGTCCAAAATGAAACACAAAATACAAACTCTCACTATCCTTATTCATAATTACACCCATGTGAGTTGTACTCTCATGAAGCCATCGATGTAATTATCCAATTAGCAAACCACGGGGTCTCCTAAGAAAAAGATTTTTGGTTGCACTAAGAAAATTGTTTCATTAATGTCACTATTGAGAAAGATTTAACGTCCATTTGATGAAGTATAAGATGAAAATGGGCAAAAAATTCATGATTGTCCTAAACGAGTCTTTCATAGAAACCAAAGAAAAAGTTTCTTTAGAAACAAACACAACAGGTTGAACAGCATCATTCTTTTGGGCCTACACACAACATTCTGATGATGACATTAGATTCTTAAGCTCACTAATCTTTATTTATGTATTAGATCACTCTCAATTGGGCTTAAGCAAATCAAAATAGTGGCATCACATCCATTTAATTATTGTATATGTGGCCTATATGTTGGCTTCGTTCCAACATGAAATGCCCAAGCCAACTTAAACTGCAGCAATGAAATTGAATGTGTTTATCTGAGGTTCCTTACATGAATATTCCACTCCAAGTCTTTTGATAACTGAATCAGTTCTGCTTCCCCTCAACTTTGATTTTAGGGTTTCCATGTTTGCCCCAAAAAAATCTAATGTAGTTTGTTATTCCGGCAATTGCTAGAAAAGATGCCATTTCGTTTCTTATCATTATTTTTCCACCTTGAATCACAATTTTGTTAGTGAAGAGCTTGTATCAGTTCTAATTTTACACTGTGCCCTAAAATTTGGTTCTAAATACCTTACCAAACACTTCAAAAGGGCTGCTATTTGCCCCCATCTTTGCTTAGGAATCACATGTTCTATTATTTTTTTTTTTGTCTTGTTTTGTATTTTTTTAATTTGTAAAAAATTATAAAATAATGCTTCAAATATTATTAAGTTTTTTAAAATATATATTTTTGACTAAAAGGGGTTACGAAAAAGGAAATGAGTCAACGAGTAATTTTATTTTATTTTTCTCTCCTATCAGTCCTTTCTTAACGTGGGTCCAAATTATAATGATCTTTCGTAGTCGACTGTCTTCCGTGTTGGTGTTTTACATGGTCCACACGAATTTATAGGACACGCCATAGATTCCAATTCCTGGAATTGACCAATCGTAGTTGTATGCACACACAAAACTATAATTATTAGATTTAGTTAAAGGAATTGGTTTATTGACAAGACTAGGTTTTTAATAGACATATCTAAATTATTTACTTAAAAATATATGTGATGAGTTAATTTGGGTTATTTACCTCTTAATAAAACTAAGTTTGTAGTTGCTTGGTGGAAGCCCTCCATGTTGGCACTTTCATATATCTACAAGTCAACACCAATTGTCACGGCCAATTATATAATATCACATAATAGACCCATTTTTGACGTATTGACTAAGTCGAGTCCATGGCTTAAACGTTAAGGCACAGAAGTTGCAAGGATATTTCTTCACACGCATATCTCAGCCCATATAAAACTATAAATAGCTTTATAATACTCAACCTTGTCCATCAAACAGCTCTGCCTTCCATTAATTTCTTTCACCCAAATAATGAAGAACTTGTTATTCAACCTTGCCGCAGTAGCAGTTATAGCCTTAGCCTTCCACAAGAATGTGAAGGCTCAAAATTGTGGCTGCCAACCAAATTTATGCTGCAGCCAATATGGCTACTGTGGCACAGGCAATGACTACTGTGGTGCAGGGTGCCAGCAGGGCCCTTGTACTGGAAGCACGCCTTCCACCCCTTCTGGCGGCGGTGTTTCTGTGGCGGATATCGTCACAGATGAATTCTTCAATGGTATAATCAATCAAGCTGGCGCTGATTGTGCAGGGAAGAATTTCTATTCTCGATCTGCATTCTTGGATGCTCTTGGTTCCTACAGTGGCTTCGGCAACCTTGGTTCTGCTGATGACTCAAAGCGTGAAATTGCAGCAGCTTTTGCCCATTTCACTCATGAAACTGGATGTTAGTACATACTACTCAACTTACTAAATTTCTGTTTTGCTTCTTTAAAGTCTTTAACACTAAGTTTTTTTGGTTAAATAGGTTTATAACATACTACTATAGCCTTTTTGACTTAATATATACTTAAGTGATCAAATTCTTTCCTTGCCACTGAACCGAATAGAATAATTAGAATGGGTTTTGCTTTGTCTGTGTATGCGCATGGAGGGAGAGAGAGAGGGGTGAGGGGGGGGGGGGGGAGAGATTTTAAATAAACTAAATTTTTTTGACAAGTCTTTATCTAATAATTTAAGTATTAGGTTGAATTGACTTTGTAAATTATTTAAGTAACATATGTTACATCTGTTTTTGCTTGAAAAGTTAAACTGTGATTATAACTTATGTTTTTACATGGGTGTGCTTAATTATGGGCATGCAGATTTCTGTCACATAGAAGAGGAAAATGGTGCATCTAAGGACTATTGCCAAGAAGAGAACACACAGTACCCATGTAACCCTAACAAGGGCTATTACGGTCGTGGACCAATCCAAATATCTTGGAACTACAACTACGGACCAGCTGGAGAGAGCATTGGGTTCGATGGATTGAACTCTCCTGAAACTGTGGCTAATGATGCAGTGGTGTCGTTCAAGACAGCATTATGGTTCTGGATGCAAAATGTGCACTCTGTCGTCACCCAAGGTTTTGGTGCAACAATAAAAGCCATTAATGGCAATGAATGTGGTGGTGGAGCTAGTGACAAAGTTGAGGCACGGGTTAACGTATACACCAATTACTGTAGCCAATTGGGTGTTGATCCTGGTAGCAATCTTAGATGCTAGATACATCACAAAGTTCATCGTTTGGAATATTGTCCGAAATTTCTTAGTCTATGTACTAAATAAAAAGAGATTTCATAGATTACCTCCTGGTAGTTTTAACATGTAATATCGTCTGTTACTGAAATTGAATAAAAAGTTTCTATATATTCTCTATGTGAAAGGCTATTTGGATAAATTTATTAATCTTTAAGAGAAATTCTTGAATTTTCTTCTTACGTGGAATTGTTTTCATCTATTAAAAGAAAAAGAGTTTCAAAATCTATCTATAATCCTAGTTATAGTTTTATGACTTTCATAAAACTAAATAACTATTTTTTATCTGAAACTAAAGAATTGTTTTCAATTGAACTCTAATGTACATATAGACATATATTGAATTTGTAAAGTGTTTTTTTTTTTTTTTTTAATGTGAGAAATATCATACAATGTCATGAATGTTACACAGTTTGAAGAAATTTTAAAAATTAATACAATTGTTTTTCCTAAAAATTCAGGACCTTTTAATTGATTAGGACTCAATTTAAAAAATTTTGACACAGCCTTGTCATATTTTAATTAGTTAACTTCGAAAATAATGTTTGGTTGTTCATTTAGGAGTTATGCTTTCATGCTCTTTTCCATAAGTGGCTGTGAGTTTGCCATTTTAAATTCAAATTAATAATGATACACCATCATGATTCGTCAAAGGAAAATTCGAACAAATCTAGATATATGACCGAGACAAAGGTTTCCTAATTTAAGGCCATGAGATAATTTCTCAATATTACAACTTCTGCGAAACAAAATGAAAAATAAAGTAAAATGTATCAATAACGTTATCATTTAGTTGCTTTAAGACCAAACCTAAAGAAAAGAGGTCAGAAAGGGCATGCTCTAGACCATAGTGTGTATTTCACTCTGACATTTCCATTGACTATAAACATGACTAATAGCCGAAAAATAACCAATTTTTCAATTGTGATCTATTCTTTTTGTACTGCGTTGATTTTGATTTGATCATAATGTGTTGATAGAATGGGTAGGCTTCCATCCATCATACTGGGGGGATGGGTCCCATGATTTTTTGGAGTTTACAATTTTAGCCTAATATTATGTAGCTATAATACATAATAAGATCAAAGCTTATGTAAAATTTCTATTTTAACTATTATACATATCCCATCAAAATTTATGTAAAATTTCTATCTGATCATTCTGTATTTTGGATTTTTAATCTTTATTTTTTTACTCAAATCTTGATTTTACCTTAACCTAAAAATTATACTATTAGTTCTTTATAGATATACTTCTATTAGAAATAATTTTGCTCAAGACACTGTTTACCCAAATTCTGATTCTACCCTAGTTTAAAGATTATACTATTTGGGTTTTTCATATATATTATCTTATTGAAAATAATCTTAATTGAGACACTTATTCAGAACTAAAACTGAATACATCTTTTATTAGAGATTTAAACCTCAATTTAATTTTTATATAAATTTTAAATTAAAGATAATTTATGAGTCAAATAGTCTAATCGAATTTAACCTCTTGTTTAAAATGGCTTTGTTAACTAAATTGACAAGATAATTTAGTTTAATTTCGGATGAAATTGTTATTAGAAATTAAGCATCACGTATGGGAAACCTCATGCAGAGTTAATCGTTTGATAATTCAAAATATATAACTTTATAGTATTATATTAGACTTTTATGGTTTGAATTGGGACAGCCATATAAATATTCAAAAGGGACCGCCCTCTTCTATAAATAGCGCAGCATTGACCGTTGCTGGTGTCATTGACAAGTCAAAGTCTTCCCACAAAAGGTAAGAATGCAACAGAATGAAAACTGTATAACTTTATTTCGTAGCAGAAGAAAGCAGACAGATGTCCAACATGAAACAAAAAATACAAACTCTCATTAAATTAAGATATCCCTTATTCATAATTACACCCATTTGAGTAGTATTCTCATGAAGCCATTGATGTAATTTTCCAATTTGCAAACCATAGGGTCTCCTAAGAAAAAGTTTTTTGGTTGCACCATGAAAATTGTTTCATTAATGTCACTATTGAGAAACGTTTTAGCATCCATTTGAAGAAGTACAAGATGAAAATGGGCAACAAAAAAGATCATGATTGTCCTAAACGATTCTTTCATAGAAACCAAAGAGAACGTTTCTTTGGAAATAAACACGACAGGTTGAACAGCATCATTCTTTTGGGCCTATACACAACATTCTGATGATGACATTAGATTGTTATGCTCACTAATCTTAATTTATGTATTAAATCACTTTCAATTGGGCTTAATCAAATAAATAAATAGTGACATCACATGCATTTAATTATTTTATGTTCGATAGAGTTCTTTTCACTCTGCCTTGTGCAGTCCAAGGTTCATCTTATTTATAAGCTCTTTAGAGGCTGTCTGGGTGTTAGTGTGGGTTAGACAAGGCACATTCGCAATATCTAAGGCTGGGCCTTAATGTCATGCGCCAATAACGCTCAGCCCGTTAAATTGTTTGATTTAGTTCACGTTACCTTGCTAAGGCCCATGGGTCGTGTTTGACCCATTTGTCAAGGCTCATTTAGGTCATATCATTTTATATGTTGGCTTCATTCCAACATGAAATGCCCAAGTCAACTTAAATACTCAGCAGCCTAAACACCCCCGTTCGACGCTTCACTCTTGCATTCTTCCCTTTCCCTTCCTCTCTAAACATGGGATAACTGTCCTTAACACTCTCACAGCAGTGATCGTCAGAGTATCATTCCATTCACACACACCTATTATGATGTCCTAGGATCAATCAATGCCTCCTTAACACGGAATCACATTTTTTATCCTATATAATATTTCATAGACTTTTTTATTGTAATAAATTGGTTAAAATACATAAAAAAGTAGAATAATAATATTATTTTATCTTTTTCACCAAAAAAATGAGAGACAGCAGATTTGGTCCCTTAATATGCTTCCCAACTAGCTTCCATTCCAAGGCATCCAAAGCAATGATATTGAATGTGTTTCTCTGAGGTTCCTCATATGAATATTCCACTCATTGTCCTTTGATAACTGAATCAACTCTGCTTCCTCTCAACTTTGATTTTAGGGTTTTCCATGTTTGCCGGAGAAAATCTAATGTAATTCCTTTGTTATTCCGGCGATTGCTTGAAAAGGTGCCATTTCATTTCTCATTATTATTTTTCTACTTTGAATCACAATTTTTTTAGTGAAGAACGCATATAAGTTCTAATTTTATACTGTGCCGTGTCCTAAAAAATGGTTCTAAATACCTTACTAAACACTTCAAAAGGGCTGCTATTTGTCCCCGTCCTTGCTTAGGAATCACATGTTCTATTATATATATATTGTCTCATTTAAATTTTACTCTTTTTTTTTTAATTTGTAAAAAATTAAAAATAATGCTTCAAGGATTATTAAGTTATTAAAAATATATATATTTTTGGAGGGGGTTACGAAAAAGGAAATGAGTTCAGGAGTGAATTTTTTTTTGTCTCTCCTATCAGCCCTTTAAGTCTGAACGTGGGACCAAAGTATAATGAACTTTCGTAGGTGTTTTACATGGTTCACACGGATTTATAGGATAAATCGTAGTTGTGAACACACACAACCCATATAATGCACCTAAGTTTGGTAGCTGCAATTGTCACAAGTCAACACAGAAACTTCAAGGCAAAAACAGTACGGATATTTATTGGATGGCTTTTGCGTTTAGGTGGATAATAAGGTTAGATATTTTTCACTTCCAAGTTGGCCCAACTATAATTATTAGATTAGTTAAAGGAATTATTTTATGGACAAGACTAGGTTTTTATTAGGCCTATTTAAATTATTCACTTAAAACATATATGTTGAGTTAATTTAGATGATGTACCTTTTGCCGAATAAAATTGAGTCTGTAGTTGTATGATGGAAGGCTCTCCATGTTGGCATTTTTATATATCTACAAGTCAAGACTAATAGTCACGGCCAATTATATAATATCACACAATAGATCCATTTTTGACGTATTGACTAAGTCGAGTCCATGGCTTAAACGTTAAGGCACAGAAGTTGCAAGGATATTTCTTCACACGCATATCTCAGCCCATATAAAACTATAAATAGCTTTATAATACTCAACTTGCCCATCAAACAGCTCTGCCTTCCATTGATTTCTTTCACACAAATAATGAAGAACTTATTGTTTAACCTTGCCGTAGTAGCAGTTATAGCCTTAGCCTTCCACAAGAATGTGAAGGCTCAAAATTGTGGCTGCCAACCAAACTTATGCTGCAGCCAATATGGCTACTGTGGCACAGGCAATGACTACTGTGGTGCAGGGTGTCAGCAGGGCCCGTGTACTGGAAGCACGCCTTCCACCCCTTCTGGCGGCGGTGTTTCTGTGGCGGATATCGTCACAGATGAATTCTTCAATGGTATAATCAATCAAGCTGGCGCTGATTGTGCAGGGAAGAATTTCTATTCTCGATCTGCATTCTTGGATGCTGTTGGTTCCTACAACGGCTTCGGCAACCTTGGTTCTGTTGATGACTCAAAGCGTGAAATTGCAGCAGCTTTTGCCCATTTCACTCATGAAACTGGATGTTAGTACATACTACTCAACTTAACTAAAATTATTTTCAGCTTCTTTAAAGTCTTTAACACTAAATATTTACAAGCTTCCACAACGGTAATTATTGTTTGGTGATAAATATTCATTGTCTTTCACCTGACAACTTAAGTTTTTAGTTAAATAAGTTTATAACATAGTATTATAGCCTCTTTGACCTAATATATTGTTGAGAGATCAAATTTTTC